>OV049926.1:73523520-75923520 GCA_920104205.1 Eupeodes latifasciatus
AAGGATTTTCTGAAGCAAAATGGAAACATTTCTTTTGATAACTTTCACCGGAGTATGCCAGTCTGAGGTTTATTAAGGCCATAGGAGGTATGGTGTAACTAGAAGGAGCGAGGGTTTCTCATGTTATGGCTTAGCATTGAAAGAAATCGAGTTATAGTTATAGATAGAGGACCAATCAACTGAATTAGAGAGAAGCAATGTCTCTTAAAGTGATGCAATGATTTTGAAAAATTTTGAATCGTCAGTTTGAATAAACGTCTTACAATGTCTGTCGGTAATTGCACGGATACAGAGAAAAGGGACTAAATTACTACTTTGGGGGACACCAGAAGTGTTTAGAATAAGATTGGAAAGTGCGAATCTGAATCGGAAACAATATTAATGATTTTCAAGATACGAAGTAATCAATTTCAGAAAAGGTGTTCAAGACCTAAAGACAAGTGTTTAAAGACTAAATGATCAAGAGAAATTTTGTCAAAAGCTAAAGTCAGTGGAGACCATATCAATTTCATTTCAAACTTTTGAAGGTTCTTAGAATGAATAGAACGAATTTTACAAGGTTTGTGGTGTTGGGTCTAGTTTGTAAGAAATAATTTTTAGGAAATTCGCAGGAAGAACATAACGGTCCAGAGTGAACTCATCATTAAGTTAATAAAAATAGTCAATCGGTTAAGAAGAGAACCAGCAAGCAACTCGATTAAAAGAACACCTTTTACTTTACACTTTACAAAAACGAACCATTAATTCAATAATCCTCTTACGGGCAGTAATAGCTATTAGTAAATATGGAAGCAAGAGGAATCTGAAATATTTTACTTTAACTCTTTAAATTTAAAAACAACGTAAAATAAAAAGAAAAAGTTGTAAAATTTTGTTTACATTTATTTTACACTTATAATTTGTCCTTGTCTCCAAACACTTTTTATTATATGAAACAATTTTATTTCCAGTATCGCAACAAAAAACTCACGAATGAAAATTAATATTTTGCACTATTCCATTCTCTATAGATTACAACACATTAATATATATATCTTTTTTTTTCAATATTTCTTCGCTCATAGGAAGAAAAAACAATAGTAATAAAATTTAATTATAAAAATTGTATATAGAAAACACGAACCTAGCGTTCATAGTAAACCCTATAGTAAAGCATTTTTGAGCGCCAAATACTAAAAGTGTTATCAAACTTTAAGAGATAAACTCCATCGCCGGGATAAGTATGGGATCCAACATAAACCTCATTGAAACATTCGCGGCGATAGACTGGAACAATAATTGAAATTGGAGCCTTATATGCAGCTGTAAGGCTTCTCTCAGTCGAAACTGAACCGCATTCTAAATCTTCCGGGGTACTAAAGTCTTCGTCATCATTGAATTCGTCATCGTCATCACTTTCGCTTACATGGACAGTGACATCATTTGTCAAGGGTTTGCTCCATTCAAAGTAAACACCGAATCCTATATCGTAGTTGTCTGTAGCGAATTCCCAGAAAATACACTTTCCATTTGAGTTTGTCGGAACTCGAACCTATAATTGAAACATTTTAACTATCTTCGAGTTTTGTATTTCAATTTAGTATATATACCGTTACAATGTCACCATGACCAACATTGATTACCCCATCACCACGACCGGCAGCAACTTCTTTTTTGAATGCTTTGATATCGGGACGAGTCCACATTTTGGCAGGGCAAATTGTCACATAGTCTTCGTTGTCGGAATCATTATTTTTCTCATAGAAATTCTGTTCTGATGCCAAAAATTGTTTTGAATCAATAGATTCTGGTTCTTCTGTGCCTACATTCTGCAAAAGGTTTGGCGATTTTGAATTCGAATGTAGGTGAAGTTGCTGCATGTACTGGTGGTAGTGTTCCTTTTGTAATTGACATATCAATACAGCTTGTTGCTCGGGGCAGCCAGGAAACTGTTTAACAGCGTAGCTCTAAACAAATTTAAGACAAGAAATCAAATTATTTAGAATACACATAAAATAGTTTTAATGTTTGTACGAATTAAGGTATTTAACATCTTTCAGGAACAATTTAGCTTAATATTATTTATAAATAGCATTAAATTATAGCATACTAATTGTTGAAGGACTTTCGCAAAGCTATTTCAAATTAAAATTAATTTACATACATACAACACTGCACCTTTGTAATGAGATAAAATACTGTAAATTCATAAAATTTCATCTTAAATTTATTTTAAAAGAAGAATTCAACGGCTAACAACGTATATTCGTCGATACAAGCTGTACTTTAAGGATGAAACCAATCCCAGGAAAAGGAAAGCAGGTTGGTGAATAAATATTCGCTTTATCTGCAACGTCAAGAGGGAGATTATTTGGTTTGCTTGGTGAAGGAGGGGTATGACTTGTTTGCATTCCTATCTAGGTTACAGGAACTTTTTTCTGATCAGAAGATTCTTTTATTCTTAATCTCTTCGAACCCTCAGGGACTTGACGAATTTTGCTTTTCATCCCTACTGTAATTGTCAGTTTAACAAGTAAACTCAAAATTGGGCAGGTTCAGAGAACATTATAGAGCTTATTGGCTGTCAGTTGTATTCTTTGACAAAATAAGACCAAGGCAGCTATACTCTGTTCAACCAAAATAGTCAGTTCAGGAAATATAAGACGTTTGCTTGACTATTGGCTTGCATAAGCGTGACAATTTTTAAAACCCAAAAGCTCCTTGATAAGAATCCACTGAATAAGCTCTTTTGTTGCAATTAAAAATTGGCAGCCAACTTTTTGCAATAATTTGTACTCGTTTAAACACCCAACTTTTGTATTTTCAAATAATTGGACGATTGTCCACTAATTGAATATTGAATGACGCTTTCCAAACAATATCATCCAATTTTTAATTGGCAGAAAGTTTTTGAGCAGAAAAAAGTTTACAGGATTTTGAAAGAACTTTAAAATTACGAAAATCGAATGAAAGAAGATTTCACCGTCTGGGAAAATAACGAATAAGAAGTACCTAATACAAGAAAAAGGTTAAAAGGATTAAACACATGAACAAATCTTACAAAATACTAGTTATTGCCTGCTTCATTATTGCTTAAATTTTTTTAATATTTCATATTTTTTTAAATGTTTTATGTATGTTATATTCTCTGTCATCTCTCAAGAAAATTGTTTTCCAATTAGTCTATCAATGTGTTTCTTTTCTAAACTCTTCCAACCGTGTAAACAGACCGAAAAACTGTCTAATATTTGATTAAAATCAACCAATCGTTAGGTTAGGTTAGGTTGAAGTGGCTGTCCAAGATGGAAACGGGCACACTTAGGCCAGTTTGATGGCCCATTGTGATACCACATGAATCTTGAGGTTTCTTCCTAAGCTCAATGGAACCAGTTTGAGTCTCTTACGAAACGTGAGAGGCTGCTTATGCCGATATGATTTAGATCGTTTAGATCGTTAAAGAAGAATTCTCCTAGGTAATTCTTGCGTTTTCGAGCCAGAGAAGGGCATGTGCAGAGAAGATGAAGAACTGTTTCTTCTTCTTCCTCGTCCATACAGCTTCTGCAGAAGTAATTTGAGAATACGCCTAATCTCATGGCGTGCTTTCCTATTAGACAGTGTCCGGTTATGACACCTATTATCGAGCTTATATGCGATCTGCTTAGAGAGAGCAATCACCTTGAACGTTTTAAATCCAGTGTTGGCCAGATGTTTTTTGTGACTTGACACGTGGTGATGTTGTTCCACCTGGTGCCTGCCCTCCTCACAGCGTCTTGCATTAGCAACAGTTTACAAGTAGCGATTGGTATGCCAGTACGTGCCAAACGTGGTAGAATGGGCTGTACTGTACCGTTCCTGGCGAGTTCATCTGCCACAGTTACTTGGAATGTCTCTATGGCCCGGCACCCAGCAAAGGTGAATATTAAACTGTTGTGCCATCTCCATTAGAGATGATCGACAGTTCTGGACTGTTATAGAGTTTGTAGAGACAGAATCCAGAGATTTAATAGCGGCCTGACTATCTGAGAAAATACGGATATCAGATGTTGATATCACGTTTTCTTTAAGCCAGGACAAGACTTCTTTTATCGCCAAAAGTTCCGCCTGGAACACGCTACAATGATTGGGAAAGCGGAATGAAAGACTTAATTTCAGTCGTTCAGAGTACACACCTCCACCAAGCCCTTACTTTGTTTTTGAACCATCAGTATAAAAAAGGATCGACTCGTCTTCCAGGAATGCCCTATTCTCCCAGTAAGATCTGGAAGGTATAGAAATCTGGAAGTTTCATTTGGAATTGCAGTTGGGAGAGGGTATAGTCTGTGTGCTTTGGCATTGATTCTAAATACCTAAGAATTACGGAGTGCCCAATGTTGTTGTTAATGCACTGCGACGAAGCTTTGAAGGAATAGCAGAGCTTGCAGCTATTTGTTTACCTAACATCTCTTGATATATTAACAAGAGATGTTAGGTAGAGTAAGGTGTTCAATGCCGCAGACGGGGTCGTACGAAGCGATCCGCTTATACATAGGCAAGCTGAACGTTGGACTTTATTTAATTTGTCGCGATTTATAGCTTTCTCTAAAGCAGTCGACCATACTGCCACACCGTACATTAAAATCGGTCTAATTACCGATTTGTATAGCCAATGTGTGATTCTGGGTTGTAAGCCCCATTTATTACCGATGGCTTTTTTGCAAGAAAAGAGAGCTACAGTAGCTTTTTGACTCTTTCCTCTACGTTGCGTTTCCAATTTAGTTTTTTATCTAAGACAAGACCCAGGTATTTAGCCTCGTCTGAGAATTTTAATTGGATTTCTTAATATGGGGAGGGTTGACAAATGGAGTTTTGTATCTCCTCGAAAATAAGACCAAATCGGTTTTGTGTGGGTTAACACCCAGTCCACACCGATCAACCCAAAGTATTAGTCTATCTAAGGCATTTTGTAAGAGTTCTTTTAACGTGTTAAGATGCTTTCCTGAAACTGCTATAGCAACGTTCGTCCGCATAGGCTATCACTCTGAAACCCTCCGCATCCAGACCAGTTAGGATTTCATTCACCACTAGGTTCCAGAGGAGAGGGGATAGAGCACCACCTTGCGGTGTCCCTCTACTAACGAATCGTCTGCCAGAAGAGTTGCCCAGTTTTGAGTTAATTATTCTGCTAGTAAGCATTAAATGAATTAACTCCCGAAGCGAACTCTCTACATTTAGAGATGTTAGTACAGATGTGATTGCAGATGTATCCACGTTGTTAAAGGCACCTTCGATGTCAAGGAAAGCAACCATAGCGAACTCTTTATGATGGAGGGAATATTCGACGGTGCGTACTAAGGTGTGTAGCGCTGTTTCCACCGATTTACCTTTACAGTAGGCGTGTTGAGACGAAGACAGAAGTCTTGTATCAATACTAGCCCTTAAATGGATATCAATCAATCTTTCCAAGGTCTTAAGAAGGAATGATGATAGACTTATAGGTCGTAGATCTTTAGGGTTGACTTGCGAGCATTTACCTGCCTTGGGTATAAAAACAACTTTAACTTCTCGCCATGCCGAGGGAACATGGACCAGGTAAAGACAGCTGGTAAAAATTGGCTCAAGGATTGGTGCAATTATGTCAGAAATCAACCAATCGTATAAACGAACAATTTTCACTAGCTAGAAAATTGGCAATTAACACCTAATTGGATGCTATTGGAATAGGCCAATATTGAAAGATTTTCCAATCGTGCATACTTAGTTTTGGACTAACATTTCGGTTTGCCTGAAAACTGAACACATTCTCTAATTCAGTTCTCGGACCAATCAAATTGATTCATTTTGAAAGTTTAATGGGCGTGTTCGCAAACAAAACAATACTAACCAATAGAATCTTAATTATTATTAAATTTTTCAATTGTCATGAGTTTCAAATTCAGAACTTTACTTCACAAACCTCTACTTTAAGTTCATAGTACAAAAACTACCAAAAACATTACTGTCTACAAAATACTTCTCAGACAATCTACAAGTCCATCACGATTTGTATTTTGAATTGTAAAGAAATATTACTTATTTTTTTCCAAATTGACAAAAAGAAAAGACAGAAAACATTGAATGAAGTTATGCAGAAAATAATTAAATCATAGAGTAATATAGTTCAGCTTTCAGTTGAATGAAAAAACATGTTCAACTGTCATTTTGACAGAAGTAGACTTTACTTGATAGTAGGGAGATTTTTCTTGACTAACTTTCCAGTCAACTTTCCATTAAAGTTGCCTAAATTGGACAGCAATATTTTGGCAGCTTGCCAATCAGGTATTAGAAACTTGCCTTACATTCAAGTCCCTTATGTCGTCAGAACCTGCCTATTATTACCTCTCAAATATGACAACGAACCTTTCAACACAAAACTTTAAATAAAAGTGTACAATAAATAAATAAATTAAAAAATTATAAGGCTCAGTTTTCAGTTGTATACAAAAAACATGATTAGCTCATATTTTGAAATAAAAAGACTTGACTTGGTGGTAAGGGAGATTTTTTTTGTATAACTTTCCAGTCAACTCTCCAAAGTTGTTTTAATTGGAAGTCATTTTGTTTGACAGTTGGCCAATAAAGGCCAGCTACTAGAAATTTGCCTTACCTTTTATCATGATTTTCGGTCATAATTCTCGCCCTAGTAGACAGACAGAAAAAAGCTTAGAGCAAACATTTTAGTCTTCAGATTAGTTGTGTGATGTTGTCATGTCGAAGTGTCAAAAATATCACTGCTTATCAGACCAAGATGCAAGATCAAGCTGTCTTAAGAATTGTAAGCCGATGGGTCATTTGAAGCGACGTAAGTTTTCCGATTGTGAAAGTTGTCGTCTTTATTGAAAACCCGTTTTATAAATAAAAAATTTTGTTGGAGATTTTTCCGATTTGTGTATCCGAAATGTTTAAGATGATGAAAAATTGGTACATTTCGTACAAATGTAAAATTGCTCTCGGATTGAACACCTCGATGGGCGTGATGTCACGTCTTACACGGAAAGTAGATTAGATACGCTCCAACAAGATCGCTCCGAAAGCTTACCCCAAACATTTAAACTTCAGAGACTTGCTCCATAGAAGGATTATGAATCTATGACAAACGAGAACAAAAGTTTAGAGAGTAACAGAATTTGTAAGGATCTAAACCAATACGGAATAAACTAAGATATTCAGGCTCTGAAGCCCTGAGTCATTCTCCCATTCCGCACCAAACAGTAGAGAGCTATCAGTACACAAAAAAAAATTGTTCTAACAGAAGGCGGAAAATAACAAAATATCGCCACCCATATCAAAAAAACAAGGGCTAAGTTCGGGATGTTTTCTCTCAGCTGAAACACAAATCTACGACAGCAATAATTATCACAAGGAAACTGCATACCTTCATTACTACATTTCTATTTACAAAACACGTTAAGGGTTTCTGGCAAAATTGTTATTCTAACGAAGAACTGTATTCAAAGGTGCAAATGCATTGGAATCCACTCACTCAAGAAAGCAGAGAAATCAGAAGACTCCATTTAAATTAATTCCCCCAAAAATTCTTGTAATTGTAAGTCATGTCAATTTTATATCCTTTTGTACTTAGCACATTCTCAAGTTCTTCAAATTAAGAATTGCGGTGCAGGTCTGAAAATGAGCAGTTAGGGTTAGCAGACTTAAATAGCGATGGATTGGTTAATCATTCAGCAAAACGTTGATATTATTGCTCTTCGAATGGATTCAGAATCCGAATGCAAGGTGGGTTGGAGGACCAACAAAGAACACAAAACAACTGGAGGATAAAGACAAATTAAGAATCTTTAAAACTCAATGAAATGTAGTATAAATTCTAAGAATTTGTAAGGAAATAAGGCAACACAACTTATTTGGGAAAAACATGTCCTTGTTCTCAGTTTAACAATTTTTTACGTTTTTTTCTTGTAATCGGTGCAGATGTGGGACATACAAATATGCAGTCAATTTTGTAAGGACAGGTCGGAGGGGTTAAAATAACGCCAAGAAATAAAGTGAGATCATTTTCAAAATGTTAAATAGATAATGGCTTGAAACGGGCACACTTAATTCGATGAGTCAGAAATTTGGATTCGCACAAATGAGCTTAACGTAAATAAAACAAAAAATCATTGCAATATATCAACCAATTATAAGCAGTACCCGTTAGGTGTTTAGTGCGTAAGATTGCGATGGAATTCGTGAAAGGGCTGAATAATTAAAGCTATAAGCTACCGGGGATTCTGGCTGAAGATAACATTATGATAATTAAAGTATAATTTAATTTCCATGTCCATTTGTGGGGGCGACCAGAAGAGAGAAGAACAATGGTTCAGGCCTCCACTTAAATAATTTTAATAAGCACAAACAATATACTACCGCTTGTTTGTGAAACAGAAACTCCATAGGTAGCTAACTTTTTCTTAGGGTTAAAAAGAGAATGTTATCTAGTAACAAAGTACAAAGTTCTTATCGTTCTTAAATATGATGACAACATTATAAAGCGCAGTATTTATGCAATTAATTTTCAATTAAGCTTTAGTCATAAACATAGCTAAATGCCAATTGACATTAAATGAATATAAATAATAATAACAAATTACCTTAAATTGCTGATATGTTTGCTGATTGAGAGCATCTTTTAACTGTCGCCGTTGTATTTCCTCTTTACATCTCTCCTCTTCCTCCTGTTGTTGTTTTTCCTGCAGTTCCTTCTCCTTTTCCAATAGCTGCAGAGCTTCCTGCTTTTTTTGCAATTCTAACTTAAGCTTTGTTTCATTGTCCTGTTTAACAGCTTCGATATATGGCTTAAATGAAGTACACATTCTGTCCAAGAGATTGATAAAACCCTCCATGGCCTGGGCTTTGCTTATATCGCCAAGCTGTTGCCAATGCAAACGACGATCTTTGCCAATAACATCGAATATTCCCAATTCGGGAGCACATTTTTCATCGAAGGGTCCATTGTTAGCTTGATTTGTGAATGCAACTAGTTTCAAATTGTCTTCGTAAGATAAATGAATAGCCTTCCCAGAGTTGTCTATGGAAATAAAAAACAACAACAAAAAGATCAGAAAACTTATGAAGCTTGTAGAGAAAAAATATTGTGTGGGCCAAGGGCCTGCTGCTGGTGCTAGCCTGCTGCAGATGTTTGGTTTGCCTTCGCTTTCGCTTTTGCTTACGTTTGTAGAATGTCAACGCCAAACGATAAAGTTCCCGCAGTGGCATTCCCCATTTTTCTTCGTGTTCTAGTGGATCACTTTCAACGTATTTAGCCATATTTTCAATTACTGTGTTTGCAATAATGTTTCACATAACACTTTCGATTGAATATGTGAAATTTTCAACAATTTTCTCGATTCTTCAAAAGTGACCACAACTTTTGTCCTGATTTTTTTTTGTTGAAAACTGTTTGACTGACAAGACGAAATTTTTAGGTCTGTCCGTTTTTTTTTTTTTTTTGTTTGGTGAGAACTGTCATTTTTATACTTGTGGCTAGAGGTGTTCAGGTTCTTGTTTCACCTAGAAGTAAACTAATAGGGGTATTCATGTGGGAAGTCAAAAATCAGACGATTAGACGTCTCAGGCTATAAATTACCGGGGTGATTTTTTTACAGTTAGGTAGGGGTCTTAATAGAACTTGTTTTAAATATTAAGGCGAGGAAACGCCTTTAAGTCATACAAAAAATATTTTATTTTTTGGACTTAACCCTACTTTTTTTGTAGTTCGTTGTTTGAGCCTAAAACAAGTTTTTTTGAATTGATACTACGGCGGCGTACTAACAGCTAGATTTGCAATCCCCCTGCTTGGAGTCACTATAGGATTTGGGGTGGGCGCGAGTTTGGGTATATGCAAAGTACTTTTTGCATTTGAGCACTAAAATCGAAGAAATCCCAAACAAAAAATTCAAGTATGGCAACACTTGCCAAAAAACAAGGAAGAAATGTCAAAATCAACCATTTTTGCGTGTTTTGTATGTGAAAAAGTGAACTTTGAAAATTATTTTAAAATAGAAATAAATGTTTCCTCGCTCTAAAATTGCTATAATATTGTTTTCTGTTTGGAATATATATTTTAAGATTTCACATATTTTTGCTTTTTTGCAATACTAAAAAAGAAAACAAAAACTAAATATTCATTTATTTTTTTCGTCGATTGATCAGGGGCGGATCCATACTTTTACTTGGGGGGGGGGGGGTTGAGGGCATACACTTAGATGAGTTTTTACTCACCGCTTAAAAATGTTCTTTAATGTCTTGTAAAGGAGGCTAACAAAATTTAAATAACATAAGGTGCATCTTAACCTTACATACGTTTACACATTTATTTGAAGGGCTAAACTGACAACTTTCGTTGTCAAATTATAATAGAACACTGTGAACACAATGCACAGCAATTTATAATGACTCCCTACATATGAAAGCATTCCAAGATTTGAACAATTTTCTAAATATGCTATATTTAAGAGCTAAATCACAATATTTTAGAGGGTTTTTGGTGCATTTCACGCAGAAATGTACTGCAAAATATACTTTTTTTGTTTCCATTTATATTTATGCAAAGAACGCTACAAAACCTGAAAAATCCAGAAAATGAAAGAGGATGTGATCTGATATGAAGAATTGTCGCTATCAGTCTGCTTACTCGTATTTTGCTTTTAGTCAACAAAACTTAGAAATAGTAGAGAAAAATGTTTGGTTCTTGAATTTAGCCATTAGTTTTACAAAAGTCATGACCCCTACGACCCCCCCTGGATCCACCAATGCGATTGATTTAATCCTTGTCAACAACAACTGTCAAAGCAAACATTCAGATGGTAGGTTTGTTCATTTTCTGAATACGAAAAGGCACCCTGCTTAAGAACGTAGGGGAAATTTTGTATGTCCGCTTACTGAGAAAGTTTTTTTTTTTTTTTTTTTTGAAGAAATCGATTGGAGAGGGATTAAAAATCGTACCATGGCTCTCAGTGGCCACAATTTTAACAGGAAATTGCAACACCTCATTCGTTTTGTACTTTTTTTATGTTCAAGAAAAAACTTAGGTTCAGATTTCATTCTCTGTTTCCATAACAGAGATGGGAAATTTATTGAGAGCTCAGTTTTTTGAACATACCTATTTTTCGAACTGTCAGTTTTAAATTCGAAGTGAAATTTTATTCGGGCGAAACTCCTGATAGCTTTTTAAAATCCGGGGGAACAAAAATATTTCGGGCGAAAAGCTTTTCGGGTGAAACTCCTGATAGGGCTGATTATTTATTTGCACATATCTATCAAAGAAAAAAAAACGCGTGTTGAAATTCGTGGTGCGATAGTGGAAAGTTGAGCCCTGAACTTATCTGGTTTATCAGGTTTGTCCAGTTTTTCCACAGTTGTATGATGGTGTATCTGCACTTCGAAGTCTGCAGTCAAAGGGGATCAAAAATAATGAAATCCCACCGATTGGATAGAGAAAGAGAGGAGATATGCCGACGTCTTCAAAAATGCGAGTATAAGAAATCGGATGAAAATTATTGTGAAGACAAACGTGTTTGTATTTATTATAGCATTTTCGTCTGCTTTACATTCGTGTTGCCGCAATGTAACAAAAGCTTTACATACCTTCTTTATTTTTAAATTTTGTTACTGTTTCTTTTAACTTTGTGTTACACCTTTTTCCACATTTTTATTGCATCACGCGTTGAAATTAGTTCACATTTTTAAAAGAAGTATACAAATTTGTGCTTTGGATATGAATTGGTTTTATAAACAATTATTTTCCTGTTATCACTCCGTTTTGTCTCCGACACTTCCTTTTTAATAAGAATTGCTCTTTTGCCTGAAACTTCTAGCCCACTCTCCTTTTCATGTTCGTTTCTAGATTCTCATTCTTGTCCTTCGGATGTGGACTACTACCGGCAGAGTATGTTAAGATCAGAATTCTGATCTTAATATCATAAGGAAGATAGAATCAGAAACCGTACTTCTTGAAATGATCATCATTTTACCTCAAGCATATTCTTTCTTTAGCCTCACTAAACGAATGTGGATTGCTTTTCCAGACTCAATAACAATGTGCAGATATTAAAAACTAATGTGTATCGGTATTTCCTTTTTGATCCTGTCCACAATTCCCAATTGCTCTCACTGTGTTTAATCATTATAATGGTATTCATAACCCCTTAAATGCACGCTTAATATATAAACCAAATAAAATTGCTTAAAGCAATACTCTTCTATCGAATTTTGTAAATACAAATAAATTTCTTTCTCCAAATAATGCAAAATAAAATTCCGGGATAATTTCCGCGATAAATTCGATATAAAATTGTCTCCGATTTCCTTACTAAAATAAATTGCTTTTGGAATAGAGCAGAGGATTTTGTTATCATTATCTTCATTTTAATAAGATGGTTGTCCTAAAAAAAAAACTTTTCAACTTAGCTATTTTCCCTCATATGATACACAGTATCTTCGTGTGATAGTGGTTTTAAATAAATCAATTTCTCAACTCGCATCAAGAACGCCCATTGTCATTATGCCCTTGTTATTGTAGACAAACAGAACTATTGATGGAAAATTGGTTTTCTGTCAAAAAATTTTCTTACTGCAAAAAAGTAGAAAAACGAAGGAGAATCAGAAGAAATCAGAAATCAGTTCAGAATTAAAATTTATTTTCCTGTGATTAAAAGTTATTTGTAAGTTTAGAAATTAATTAAAATTTGTATTTTTGATCACTGTGAACACATTAAAACATTTTATATTTGTTTTAAACAATTTGCCGGTCTAGAGCAAGTTCTTATTATATTTCTTATCTCAATAAAATTTGAGAACGAAACGCCCCTGTGGCAAACAAATTTCTCAAAAAAATTAAAAAAATACATTTAATAATCTACAGAAATTCATAGACAAAATGTAATTCGTAATATCATTTCTGGGATTTATTTATTTTTTGTAAAAAGAAGTGAAAAACAATTGAAACCATGTTTGACTCATAGGTTTCCGTGTAGGTTGTAGGATAATTAATTACAAAAGAATGTAAATTTGTTGGAGCAAAAAGGTTCAGTAATATTCTTATATAAAAATAATTTAGATCAAATTTTAAGTCTAATAGAATGTAGGAATTTGAACTACATTTTTTCATTATTTTTTCTTAAAATTCTTTTGTGCCATCGAGTGTTGGATTGTTGTTCTTGTTATTGATTAATTTAATAATAAAAGCTTAGTAGGTAGGATTGCTACAATAATTTCTATTCAATTTACTTGATATGGGGCTGGGGAAAAAAGCCAAATCGAAGTGAAGCAAAATCACTAAATCTTTAATCTCTAGCTCTACTGTTTTCATTTTAAGAGATCAGCGGAGTGCCAGGACAATCCGCTTTCCCAATCATTGTAGCGTGTTCCAGGCGGAACTTTTGGCGATAAAAGAAGTCTTGTCCTGGCTTAAAGAAAACGTGATATCAACATCTGATATCCGTATTTTCTCAGATAGTCAGGCCGCTATTGAATCTCTGGATTCTGTCTCTACAAACTCTATAACAGTCAATAACTGTCGATCATCTCTAATGGAGATGTCACAACAGTTTAATATTCACCTTTGCTGGGTGCCGGGTTATAGAGACATTCCAGGTAACTGTAAGGCAGATGAACTGGCCAGGAACGGTACAGTGCAGCCCATCCTACCACGTTTGGCAAATACTGGCCTACTAATCCCTACTTGTAAACTGTTGCTAATGCAAGGCGCTATGAAGAAGGCAAACACCAGGTGGTACAGAATCACCACGTGTCACGTTACAAAAAACATCTGGCCAACACTAGATTTAAAGTGATCAAGTTGTTTACTACTACTACTCTAAGCAGATCGCATATAAGCTCGATAAGAGATGTTAAAACCGGACACTGGCTAGGCGTATTCTCAAATGACTTGCAGAAGCTGTAAATAACTACAAGTAGATCTCAATCGATTTTGGGAATGGTACAATAGAAATCGGTTTATTGATAAATGTAATACAATGTGTTTTACACGCAAACGTAATATAATAAAGTATGACTATATTTTGAATTCGTCACGTTTAAATAGAGAATTCAGTTTTTCAAACGTTGGTCATGTTCTAGACTCAAAATTAACGTTTATTGATCACTTTGTTTACAAAACAATTGGTATTGTCAAAATTTTCTCGAGAGCTCCGTGATCCATACGGTATTGAAATTCTGTATGTTTCTTTTGTCAGGCCAATTGCAAATTCTAAATACGATTTGCGTTGTATGAGCGCCATACTATTCTGTTCATATTGATAGAATAGAAAGTATTCAACGTGGAATTTTAAGATTTTGTCTTCATTTTTTTCCCTGGCCTGATCGACTTTTTTAACTTGCATGCACTCAAAGGGCTCTTTCTGGCCACAGGTAGTATTTGCAGTCTTACTTTATAACTGGTGTATTGAATGGATGATTTGTTGATGGTCCAGGAATAGGTCTATTGACCATTGTGCCTTCTTCCCCGAAACCTTGTACCCACGACCCGATAATTGGCATGCTCGGCCCATCACTCATTCGTCGAGTGTTAAAATGAGTACAAAAGTCCTACACGCGCGTACTAATGATTCACCGCACTTCAAATATTGTGCTAAGTATCAGTCACTCATGGCGACGTACAATTCCGCAAATACTAGGTTTTGAAGCTGCTAGTATTTCGATAATCGAAATTTAAAGTTGCCGCTAGACGTTTTCAATCATTCATTTTTACAATTTTTGTTATTTTGAAACTTCTTGGTTCATAGATCCTTTCATTGAAACAAAAATAACTTACAAAATAATTTTAAATTATATTTTTTTAAGATTACTGCAATTTTTTAACTTAAGACTTTTTGGTTGTAGATTATTAAGGTCCAGCAGAACATTTTGAACGTGTCTGCGTACATTGAAGTCGAGTTTATGCCTCCAGATTAATAACTCAGATTTATTATTTAATCTTTTTAGAAAATGACTGACTCCAAGTATTTTACCACCACCAAAAAGGGTGAAATCTTTGAACTCAAATCGGAGTTGAATAATGACAAAAAAGAGAAGAAAAAGGAAGCTGTTAAAAAGGTATAAATTGACATCTATCTAAAAACTAATTTTGTTATTTTTGTTTAATTTCTTGTTGTGTTCATTTTTAAGGTTATTGCTAGTATGACAGTTGGTAAGGATGTATCAGCTCTCTTTCCGGACGTAGTAAACTGCATGCAAACCGACAATTTGGAATTGAAAAAACTTGTTTATCTTTATTTGATGAACTATGCTAAATCACAACCGGACATGGCTATAATGGCTGTTAATACATTTGTTAAAGTGAGTAAAACATAAACTAGTTAATTATTATTTTTTTTATCTTTAACTTATATTTAAAAATCTCAATAATTATTTTTTTAATGAAATAAACAAAAAAGCTTTTAAAAGAACAAAAATTTCTAATTTTTTCTTAGAATTAATTTTTTATAATAATTCTAGGAAATTTTTGTATTCTTAAGTTTTTCATTAACTTTTATATCTTTTCTCCGGGGAGAAGAGGGCTTCCTATGAATTTATTACCCACAGAAATAACAACAAAATCTAAAAATTGATACAAATTAGTTCTGAAGGGGTCAGCTTCCGAGTTATGGATTTAATTTATACCTATACAAAAAAAAAAGAAACATGATTTTATAATTATAAACAAATACCTTAGCGTAAAAATATGAAAGATAAAACTGTCAAATAATCAGGGAATTACATATTAAAAAGTATTTTAAATACTTACAAATCTATTTTGTATTTTCAAGTAAAATTTAAAGGGAGCTAGTAGCGTTTCACTCTAAGCCAATGAGGTGTACAATGTACATACAATGAACTAAGGCCCAACAATTTGGAGACCTTGAGTTAAATATTTAAAACAATAAATGTCGGAACTTATCTGGACTTCGTTTTATATGATAGGGACG
The DNA here is from genome assembly GCA_920104205.1 of Eupeodes latifasciatus. Lineage (NCBI taxonomy): Eukaryota > Metazoa > Arthropoda > Insecta > Diptera > Syrphidae > Eupeodes > Eupeodes latifasciatus. The sequence goes on from OV049926.1 coordinate 73,539,441, forward strand.
ACTTTAATATAGAAAATGTTTTCACTGTCTCCTCCTTATATCCAAGCAGTTTTTTATTTTGAAAATAATTTTCAGGAACTCTAAGTCAAAATTTGGGCATACCTATTAAGTATACATATAGCACACCCCTAAATCTTAAACTTAAATTCTGAAATAAAAAAACAGCTGTCTTCAACCACTTTAAGGGTATTAGGTGGGAAAAGTTAAAAGTTTAGCACTTACATTTTGTAAACTAGGGATTTAGGTATGATGATTTTGTGACACCACAGTTTTATTTTTGGTTACATAAGAATTGTAAACAATACATATTTTCAACACCCTAACCTTTGTAATGTCTTCGCTTAACTTTATTTGTTTGTATAAAATAATGCCTCCGCTCAAATGGCCAATAGTATTAAATCTGATGCAATTATTATATTAAAAATATAAAAACAGGCAACGATAAGTCCTGTCTTGTTCGTCATTGAAGGAAGTTTATTCCTTTTTTATTATTTATTCCGAAAACATTCAACAGCGTTAATGTCAAGTGATTGGGAAGGTGTCTCAATCACTTTTGGACAGTTGTACATCAGCCAAGAACGCACTTTTAAGGCTTTGTGCTTGGGATCATTACCTTCATAGAATTGAAAACTATCTCTTATTCCAAGTTTATCGCCACTGTCATGTAAGTTTACCTTTAAAATGTTGAGATTCATATTTGGTCCATTATCCCATCGAAGAAATGTAAATCTTTTACTCCTAAAACTGCCATACAACCCCAAACCACGACCGATCCGTCACCATTCTTTACCGTCGCTCTCAAATTTGTTTCTTGGGGCTTAGCCATCTGAGCCAAAAAGGTTGAATTTGCTCTCATCGGTGAAAATACATGTTTTCCAAAATTCTTGGAAAGGTTCTCTTGAGCGAATGCAACTCTCTTTAACTTGTTCATTTTACTTATGAGCGGCTTCTTCCTGGCTGTCCTGTGCCTGTATAGGATTTGGTCTTCAGATATTTTTCGTCCTTTTTAGCTAGCTTCCTTGTGAACCTTCCCCAACCAGCAAACTTCTCTATCTAGCTCAATCCCTAGCAAGAGGTTTCCAGTAGCGCATTCCAAATTGTGTTAGGTCACTTTTCACTTGTTCGTGCTAACTGATCCGCGGTCTTCCTCCATGCGCGACCCAGTCATCTCAGTCGTTGGACTTTTATCCTTTTGGCTAAGTCTACGTCGTCGCTAAGCTCGTCGTTCCATCTTCTCCTCCATTCACCTTTCATTTATACGGGACCATAGAGCAAGCGAATAACTTTTCTCTAACCCAAGGTATTTGCATCCGCTTTTGTCATAATCCATGCCTCTACACTGAATAGCAGCACGGGAATTATAAGGGTTTTATATAGCAACACTTTGGTTGCTCAAAAGAGGAGATTTACTACTCAATTACATACAAACAGCGGTTAGCAAGACTAATTCTTCGTTTGATCTTAGCGATGGTGTTATATTCTGCATTCAAAGCGGAGCCCAGTTAGACAAAGTCCTAAAACTGTCTCAAAGTTACGCCTGTCGATGGTGGCGTTTTCATCTAGACGTCGGTGTCGTAAGTCCTTTCTTGATGACAGCATGTACTTTGTTTTGCCCTCATTTAACACTAAACCCATTTTTGCCGCCTCTGCCTCAATACTCACAAAAGCCCCATTGACATCACGCTGAGTTCTTCCGATTATGTCAATGTCATCAGCATATGCAAGTAATTGGACAGACTTTTGAAAGATAGTGCCTCTAGTGTTGACGTGGGAGCTCAGCACTATTCTTTTAAGGACGATGTAAAAGAAATCGCATGACAGTGCAGCACCTTGTCTTAAGCATTTTTTGACATCGAAAGGTTCGGTTAAGTTGTTTTCAAACTTTATAGAACAGCTTGAATTCTCCATGGTCATCCTGCACAAACGGATAAGTTTTGGCACTATACAATTCGACCCTGAAGATACTGTCATATGCGGCCTTAAAATCGATGATAAGACGCTGGATGTCGATTTGATGTTCTTAGGTTTTTTCCAGTATCTGCCGTTATGTTAATATTTGATCTACTGTGGACTTTCCAGGTCTAAAAGCAAACTGAAAGGGATATATCAAGTTGTTGACGATGGGCTTTAAACTTTCACATATTACGGCAGAGAAGATTTTGTATATATTTTTTGATGTTAAGTAGACTGAGTCCTCTATAGTTGGTGCAGTTTAGGGGGTTACTTTTGTCAGTATCGGGCAAACAATACAAAGGTTCCATTCATCGGGCATGCTTTCTTCGGATCATATCTTACAGATAAGCTCCTAACCAAAATATCTCTAACTGCTTTGAAGAGATCGGCATTCAAGCCATCTGCTCTAGCGGCTTTGTTAGACTTCAGCTTTGATATAACAATCTTTATTTCGTCTAAGTCGGGAAGACGAGATTGTTGGATTTCTTCGTCTAATTCTGCCTGACAGCCGAATTCGGTTTGTCGTCACTGTATACAGTCTGCAGCAGTGGCCCTTCCATATCCTCAGCATTGACTGCGGTTGATATTTCCAATTTCGTCGTTCAAGGCTTGATTGAAGTATAATTAAAGTGAAATTGTGCCATAAAGACTTATCTAATTTTAATCACGGACTTTTTTCAATTGTTATTCTGAATGATTGCACCCCATCGAATAATTGTTGTGGCTTTAAAAATTGGACAATCTAGACTTATTCAAATTTGTTAAAGAAAATTAAGTAAAACAATTTCATTGTTTTTTTCATAAATGAATATTATGATGGGAATGCAATAAATGTATATTTCTTACAAAAATTATATCTTGCTTTTCTTTCATTTGCTCACGAAATTTCAATAAATTTATTAAAATTTCTTCAGCATTTTTTTCCATTCATAATCATAAATAAAAGAAATTAAAAAAAAAGAACACGTTCATGATTCAATCATTTGCAATTAATAAACAATATTAACATCAAACATGTGTGACAAAGTAGGAGTATACTATATTAAAATGAATGAGTTTTTTATGTTTTCCTTTAATTCATGCTAAAAAATATATTTAAGGATTTGCCCTCTTCTCGACTACTTCAGGTAAAGTTTGTTTGAATTATGTTAAATATTTCTTTATCATCATTTCGTTTTGCAATTTTGAAAAATGTTATGCGATTGTTTATTTTGTATTCTTCGTTTTTGTTTGCAAACATATTTTTCTATTATGGGACACGTGCGTACATTTATGTTTTAATTTTTGTTTCTCAATAAATAACATTATCATAGAGCTATTACTTGGAGAGAAGAAGGTTAAGAAGAGGAAATAGGACATTTTTTTTAATTTGAAATTTGAGTTTAAATGATCCAATGTGTAGAAAAATGAAGATTTGATTAAATTGACCGAGCCGAATTAAGATTTTCCAGTGCTTCTTTCGAGTATTGACTGAGCTCCTTTTTGTTACGTTTTATACAATCAGAATTTATAATTGCGAAACTACGTTTAATTAAATGTTGGTAATAATGATAAGTGTTGTATTTAAAATCCCTCTGTAAATATGTTCATGACAAGTTTGAAGTGGCAAGTACAAAAATCCCGAATCTTGTTTGTGTGTATTTGGTATCAATATTATATTAATTAATTTTAAACCTACATACCTACAAAATGTTAAAAAGGCAATTCAACCGTGAGAAAAGATTTGTAATTAAAATAATTGGTGTTTTGATTTCATATAAATTAGTAATTAGTGTGGCCCAGCCGTGACGCACGATGTTAATTGTTAATGAATAAAAAAGTTTTCAGGCAATTATTTTTTTGTGTCTGTATTAAATGCTCTTCGTGGCTTCAGTGGCAAACCTTTATCCGATGGTCAATTTCTTATATTTCAGTATAATCCTCTGGCTCTTGAATTTTTTGTATCTAAAACGGTGTTAGATGACCCCCACCATTGAATTTGTCTCCCAAAAAAGCCATTGTTTAGTTGGTTGTGTTGAAGGTGGAAATGTTCTGTTAAAATGACAAATTATATCCATCCTCATATACTTAATTTTTGGTAACAAAAAGTCCTTTAGGGGAATTATAGCTATCATTGGGTTGAGTTGTTGAATTTTGTTTACTAAAACAAAAGACTTCCTAGAACTCAAAACCTACTTTGAGTTAATTTTTCGATGATTCAATCATTTTCAATAAACAGCTGATTTCTGATTTCAAAATTTGGAATAAAATTGTTAAATCGAAAGCGTTTCATTGCCTGCCTTTAATTTCGTGTTGGATAGGGTACCTAGGTAGGTGAATTTTTAGGTACCTTATTGAACGATTTGGATACCTAAATGGAGATAGCATTTCAAAAAGAATAGGTGACATTCCAAAAAGTAGTCGTCAATGCAGAAGTTTATAACAAAGAAAACGATACAATTTCTGCTACATGATTATATTAAACTAAAACTGTTGACCCAAGGACCAAACGTAACGATTGAAAGTCTCACTTCAAAGTGTCCCATCTCGCCATTTTTGGAATGAATATAAAAAGTTGCACCATAGAAATGTGGTGGAGGGCTTGGTAAAGGGTTTACTAAATATGTACATACGCTGATGAAGATTGATACAAACAAAACCAAGACAACAATAAAAAGTGTCTTAGGGTCAACATCGTAGCGCTTATAGGGCCCATACACTACACAAACTGTTTGAGCAAACAAATGTATTTTGTTGTTGTAAAAATGTTTGTGCAAACTGTTTGAGTAGTGTGTATCAAAAAATTTTGAATTTTCCGTGCCTGCACAAACATGTTTGTGTGGTGTGTATTGAATTTTGCTCAAACCGATGCCAATTTTCATAGAGTTAACATGTATAAACAAGAGGAACAAGTTTTTTGGACTGTATTCATTGAACTTTATGAAAGTTTACCAGTATTGTGGTGTGTAAAAAGTAATATCTCTCAAACATGTTTGTGTAGTGTGTGGCGAAACTATGTTTGCTCAAACACACATTTAAACAAACGTGTTTGCGTAGTGTATGGGCCCTATTAATGAAGCTTAAGATTGGCTCTCTTTGACTCCATATTTTGATCCTGAAGATTTTTTGTGGTTAGCGTGGATGAAAGACTTTTCACAAAGTTACCTGAAACAGTGTAAAAAATATCAATAGGTGCGTGCCACTATAGGTCGATGGCCACAACGTTTAAGGGCAGAGGTCGGTCATTTTGAGTAAAAATTAATTTTTAAATATATTAATATGGCCAAATAAATGAAACGAAAATGAATACATGTAGTTCTTGTATTTAGTCGTTGTAGGCTTGTAACAGAACTTATAGGACGACTATAGGTAACAAAGGCGACAAAAAATAAATTATTTGTTTCGTAGATGTTTCATTTCATAAAAGATTATTGGCACAATTTTTCGAATTGTTAAGTATAAGGAAAAAACAACTTGTTAAGATGCATAAAATCAAGCCCTAACATGAAGATTGGACTCTAGTTTAAAAAACTATTCAGGACTAGATTAATTATCTTAACATTTCTAAAATATCTCAACTGAATTATTAAGCCCAAGGATTATGGTTGTCTTCAATATGTTGCCGAATTACCGCATCAGTGACTGAATTATTTGATTGGAGTTACCGTTAACGTTATCGAGCAGTGTAGTACAATTATTTGACATTTTCTCATCAGCTATTGAATTGATTTTCACTCGAAAATTAAACAGCTCACTGATATTGCACAACATACGAGTTCTTTTGAATAATACATAAGCTATTGTATACAAATATATTTTTATTATGTATATTCTTTTTATATAGGTAAAATTTAATTAAAATCAATTCTTAACGAAAAAATATAAAAGCAGAATTTACGTCCAGGCAGAATTTACGTAATGGCAAAAAATATATTACCAATTTGCCAGCCATGAAAGGCGCAGGAACTGCTATTGACATTTAGCCTTCAAACCTGTACTCAAAATTACATATAAAACTTCCTCCTTATTTGTTCAGCTTGAGCTTCTTAATGGTAATTTTTTGGATTGCTTTGGCAATGATACCTAGCGGATTATTTTTGTCCCTCAAGAATCTTCACTTCACGGCTTAGTCCATGTCAGCTTCTCATAACTGTTTATTAAGCTGAAATACACAGAAACATAATTTTTGATACTCTTAGCTTCTGAATCATCTGCCAATCAATAAAGTCTCGATAAAAATTAGTAGAGACTCGGTGTAGTAGAATATAAATACTAAAATTTTAAAAAGTGAGACAGTACGGTTCACTACGAACGCCATCTTCCCAAAGTTGTTACTCGTTTATTCGATCACTAAAGGAACTCACTCACTTGATCACTGACGCGGTAATCCGGCACTTGGATCATGTTCCTGTAACGTTGATTTTTCCTTTTGTTTGGCCTTTTATAAACTATCTACTGTAGTTAAGAGTAACCATGTCCTAAAATCATATTCTAATTGATAAAGACAAAACTTTGTTGTCTTTGAACTCAGCTCAGATTTTGTAGTATTTTGGTTCTCTAGGGCTCGGCCTTCCTTATATTTTTGTGTGCAATAATTTCCGCTTTCAAATTACTAGTTTTATGAATAAAAATTTGAACATAGATTAAAGCTTCAGTAAGTGACTGTATAGGTGTCGAATTTAAAAAAAAAACTACTATTTATACGGTTAGAGGTCTTTTTACATGCAAAAGCTTTTAAGGGAAAAGCCGTAATTAAATCACATTTATAATTAGGGAAAATCATAAGATTTTGAAATGTCTCGTTTTGTTTTAATTTTGTTTTTGAATTGCAATTCATTTTTGCATTTGTAAGGAAAGAAAATCTTAAGTTTTTCCATACTCGATTGATGAGGAGAGAAACAAAAACAAAATAGAAGGAGCATTCTAAATCAATTCTGATACACTTGAATTTCTTGTTTAACGAACTTGTTTATTAAAGTTAACGATTTTATTCAAACAAAAAAAAAATAAACCGTTGAGCATGATTTTTTTTTCAGTGTAAGTACCCAAATCACAAAAAGTTTCACAGAAATCTAAACTTACAAAATTCTGATTTATTTTTTACATACAAACCTTCATTCCTAATGAGCTTATTGTATCATAATCAAAGCATCGTCTTTTTAATGCTTACCTACAAATTAGAATTAAATACTAGAATAGTTTAGAAACGCAATTATTATAAATATAATGTTTCAAACCTATTTTCTTATATATATCTATCAATGTTTGTTGAACCCTTGTTAAGTTTTTTAATTTAATCACTGTAAAAAAACAGCTTTATTCTGATTCTTGTGAAAATTGGTACAAACAAAAATAAACTGATCAAAAAATCTATGAGTAACAGAATAAGGCTATAATTATTATATTTACAGAGTCGATTCTCATAAGAACCAACATAATGTGTACATAACATATTTCTATCGTTATATTATCACATTCTCCCCAATTCCATTCTGTTACATAATTCAAAGTACCCAAGCCTTACATTTTTATTAAAAAAGATTACTTAAACATTAGTTGATGCGTTGATGTTACATTTATTACATATTACATATATCCTGTTTGTTTTTTGGCTTTTAAATCTCTCAATCAAAAACTAACAAACAAAAACTAAGAACAACTTCTTCAACATTTCAAAAACCATTCGAATAATGCAGAATTAAAATCATTTTAGGATTGTGAAGATTCCAACCCGCTGATTCGAGCCTTGGCAGTCAGAACAATGGGATGTATTCGTGTTGACAAAATCACGGAGTACCTTTGCGAGCCCCTGAGAAAATGTCTCAAAGACGAAGATCCATATGTAAGGAAAACTGCTGCTGTTTGTGTCGCAAAGTTATATGATATCTCCTCATCCATGGTATGTTTGTAAGAACCCACCCAACAAATCAATTTTAAATTAAATTGAAACATTTTAAGGTGGAAGATCAAGGATTCTTGGACCAATTGAAGGATCTGTTATCTGATTCAAATCCAATGGTAGTGGCCAATGCCGTAGCAGCCCTAAGTGAAATCAATGAATCTAGTCAATCTGGACAGCCATTAGTTGAGATGAACTCTGTTACCATCAATAAACTGTTGACCGCACTTAATGAATGTACCGAATGGGGACAAGTGTTCATCTTGGACTCGTTGGCCAACTACAGTCCGAAAGACGAACGTGAGGCTCAGTCCATTTGCGAGCGAATTACACCACGTTTGGCACATGCTAATGCTGCAGTTGTTCTAAGTGCAGTGAAAGTTCTCATGAAATTGTTGGAGATGTTGTCCAGCGACAGTGATTTCTGTTCGACCTTGACAAAGAAATTGGCCCCACCTCTGGTGACGCTGTTGTCTTCGGAGCCAGAAGTGCAGTATGTGGCTTTGCGTAATATTAACTTGATCGTTCAAAAGCGACCCGATATACTCAAGCACGAAATGAAAGTCTTCTTCGTCAAGTACAACGATCCGATCTATGTAAAGTTGGAAAAATTGGACATTATGATTCGTTTGGCCAATCAGAGTAATATTGCTCAGGTATTGAGCGAGTTGAAGGAGTATGCTACTGAGGTTGATGTTGACTTTGTCCGAAAGGCTGTGAGGGCTATCGGGCGATGCGCAATTAAGGTAATTTATCTTTATATACGGAAGTCAAAAATTTGTTAAAATTGGTTTTTGTGTTTTAGGTTGAACCATCTGCTGAAAGATGTGTTTCTACATTGTTGGACTTGATCCAAACTAAAGTAAACTATGTCGTTCAAGAAGCCATCGTAGTAATTAAGGATATCTTTAGAAAATATCCTAATAAATACGAGAGTATTATTAGTACTCTGTGTGAGAATCTGGACACTCTTGATGAGCCAGAAGCTCGTGCTTCAATGGTTTGGATTATAGGAGAGTATGCTGAACGTATTGATAATGCCGATGAGTTGTTGGACAGTTTCCTCGAAGGTTTCCCCGATGAGAATGCTCAAGTGCAATTGCAATTGTTGACCGCTGTCGTTAAACTATTCCTTAAGCGGCCATCTGATACACAAGAGTTAGTTCAACATGTCCTTTCGTTGGCCACTCAGGACTCAGATAATCCCGATCTACGGGACCGTGGTTTCATCTATTGGCGTTTGTTATCTACAGACCCCGCCGCGGCCAAGGAAGTTGTTTTGGCTGATAAACCATTGATTTCGGAAGAAACTGATTTGCTCGAACCAACACTCTTGGATGAGCTTATATGTCATATAAGTTCTTTAGCTAGTGTCTACCATAAGCCACCGACTGCATTTGTTGAGGGTCGTGGAGCTGGTGTTCGTAAGTCACTTCCTAATCGTACAGCTGGAACTGAGGCACCTTCGGAGGCTCAATCAGAGGCAACTGTCATTCCTAACCAGGAATCACTTATTGGCGACTTGTTATCCATGGATATCAACACACCAGCAGCTCCAGTTGCAGCACCCGCAGCTAATAACATCGATCTTCTGGGTGGTGGATTAGACATTTTGGTAAAAAGAAAAGAAAGATTTTTTTTATTTTTTACTATTCATTAATTTTTGAATTTTTGTTATTTTTTAGCTTGGAACTGGACCAACTGAACCTGTCGCTGGAGGAACATCTGGACTTTTAGGTGACATTTTTGGCTTGGGTACTGGTGGTATATCTCCAATGGTTCAAATTCCAAAAATAATCTGGCTACCAGCCGAAAAGGGCAAAGGACTAGAAATTCAGGGAACGTTCTCTCGCCGAAACGGCCAAATATATATGGACCTCACATTCACCAACCGGGCAATGCAGGCAATGAGTGCATTCGCAATTCAGTTAAACAAAAACAGCTTCGGTCTCGTTCCCGCATCTCCTCTTCAAGTAGCACCATTAGCTCCAACTCAAAGTTGTGAAGTCAGTCTCCCAATGAGCACCACTGGCCCGGTTCAACGAATGGAACAACTCAACAACCTGCAGGTTGCTGTCAAAAACAACGTTGATATCTTTTATTTCGCTTGTCTGGTACATGCAAATGTTTTGTTTGCCGAAGACGGACAGTTGGACAAACGTGTGTTCCTCACGACATGGAAGGAAATCCCAGCTGCCAATGAAATGCAATACAGTTTATCTGGTGTAAATGGTAATACAGATGCTATTGCATCCAAAATGACCGCCAATAATATCTTTACCATTGCCAAGAGAAATGTCGAAGGTCAAGACATGCTTTATCAATCACTTAAACTAACCAATAGTATTTGGGTTCTGCTCGAGCTTAAATTACAACCTGGAAATCCTGATGCAACACTCAGTTTGAAATCGAGATCAGTAGAAGTCGCTCCAATGATTTTTGCTGCTTATGAAGCCATTATACGTTCTGCTTAGATATACAAAATTTAAAAAATAAATGTCATAAACAGATAAACTATCGTTGTATTCGAATAATCAAGCATATAAACAATCTTTAGTTATGATACAGCTAAATGAAAGTATTTTAAATTAGAAAAGAAAACTATGTTCATGGTACACATTTTTGGTCTTTATCTTGGTCTTGAAATTTGTGTCAAAATGAGAAGTAAATACATACCACATATTATAAAGTTTAACTTTTTTCGGTATTCCCCGAGATGTATTATTTTATTTTTCTTATAAATAATTTTTCAAGGTTAACATCTTAATAGTTCTTCATTATAGCGAGATGTATCTCAGTGTTTCTCTTTTTTATAATCTAATTTTTGTTATTTTTAAACACATAAGAAAAATAATGTGTCTAATGATGTGTTTATAATATTATTAATTATACTATTCCCAATAAAAGTTATTAAAATAAAAACAAAATATAAGACAACATTCCAAACAACGTATTTTATATTTATTATTGATTTTGAATGCTTGGGTGAAATGAAACCATTTATCTACTTGATTGCTGGAATGAAGGTTAATATATATCAAAGGATTTGTATCAGCAATCCAAACAGGATAAGAACTGAGCATTGCTGAAATGGCGATTTCTTTTAGGACAGTTTTACCCAAAAATTGTTCATAAAATAATTTTGAGATTTTTTTTGCAAAAATTTGAGACACTATTAAGTGAAATAATTGAATATGATAAGTGTGTAAAAAGTATTGGCTTTCAGGTACTTCTGTGAAAGATATTTCCTATTTTTGGGCAACAAGGAATTCTAGAAAGTTTTGAGATTTGTATGATTGAAGTTTATAGAACAAATAGAGTTGGGCTGGACACATATCTAGAATAGATTTATCAGTGGTGGATGAAGTAATAACTAAATGGCAACCCCAGCCGATTGAAAGATCTAGAAGACGACCAAAAAAGAGATGGGCAAAATTGGTACAATGAAGCAAGGAACAGAGGTTAATGCGCAGCTTTGGGGGAGCCTTATGCCGGAACATAACATTTATGACAGAATATATAAGTGAATTGGAATACTATTAATTGTAAACTATTATTATGACTATTAATTCTAACTTAATTATTAACTTTAACCCTGGACAGAAATTGTTTGTTATTAATGTTAATTCTATTGTTTTGGTTATTTTTGTTCCTCTTTTTTTTATTACTTGATCAATCAATTGGCAAAGCTTTTAATAATAATAATAATAAGTTCCAGAGTGTAAGAAATATAAAAAGAGGATGAGATCATGACCACACGCACTGATAACTTCTCATTCTTGTCCGTCTGTCAATTGTATATTTCTAAAGGTCTTACAAAAGATCAACAATAACATAGTGTGTAAGAAAAAAAAAATAATTAAGTCTTAATTAAGAAATTAATTTGCATTTGATTAAATAAGTTTGATTTTAGTATCTTTTTTTAGTAAAAAAGAATTTTGTGTAGGTTTTTATTTCTCATATAAAAATTTCTCAACGAAAATTGCCTTATCCTAACAACATCAGTTTTTGTTCGTAAAATACAGGGTGGGCCGTTAAAAAGTGCACTTTTTGTCTCGCTCTAACTCCCGAACGAAATAACCGAGACGCGCGGGGATGGTATCTCCTTGCAGCTCGAGATCTAAATTTTTAGTCGCAATGAGTCCGTTCACGGGAGAGCAGCGCGCTTTCTGCGTTCGCGCCTTTTATGAATACAATCGCTCATACGTGACTGTTCGTCGGCTTTTTCGGGTAAAGTTTGGATTACGCAACATCACCGAATGTCCAAGTACGAATGTAATCAAAAAATGGATCGTAACATTCGAGGCAACGGGATCAACGCAAAAACTTCGACCTACAGTACGCCCACGTTCCAGGCGGACTGCAGAAACAATTGAACGCGTACAAGCTTCTGTGCGCGAGGATCCAAGAAGCTCTACACGGAAACGCGCTGCGGCCCTGGGAGTACCCAGAACGACTTTACGTCGCATTTTACGGGATGATTTGAAGTTATACCCTTACAAAATTCAGATTGTCCAAGATTAGAAAGAATCCGATTTTGTTTCACGGTTCAATTTCGCAACAGAAATGTTACGGAGATTCCCTCACTTCAATAACATTATCTTCTCAGACAAAGCTCATTTTCATGTCAACGGATTTGTTAATCGACAAAATTGTCGATACTGGGGAACAGAAAACACGCTTAAAACATGGACGACAGTTACACTCTCCGAAAGTGACCGTTTGGGCCGGAATAGCCAAGTGGGGGATCATAGGGCCGTATTTTTATGAAGATCGATACGGGCGTAATGTTACTGTTAATTCAGAGCGTTATGTTTCGATGCTTAGAGATTTTTTAGCTCCAAAACTGCAAGAATCGAGTGGTTACACTATTCACACCTGGTTCCAGCAAGATGGCGCTACCTGCCATACAAGTAACGACTCTCTGGAGGTCGTTAGAGAAATGTTTCCTCAAAGGTTGATATCGAGGAGGGGTGATATTGCTTGGCCACCCAGGAGCCCTGACTTAACGCCACCGGATTTCTTTTTATGGGGCTACCTCAAGAGTAAGGTGTACTCTAATAATCCTTCAACGACGGCTGAATTAAAAGCGAACATTGAAGAAGAAATCCGCTTAATCACTCCACAACTTTTGACAAAAGTGTTCCAAAATCTCAGAGTCAGATTGGAAGAGTGCTGTAGGCGAAATGGACAATATTTGGATGATTTAATTTTTAAAAAATAAAAATTCATTTCGTTTTGTATAATTTAAAATAAATATTTCATTTAAAAGCGCTACAGTTGTATTAATATAATTTTTTTTTAAGTGCACTTATTTACGGCCCACCCTGTATTTAGTCATTTGTATAAAAGGAGACCTTGTATTAAACCCAGTGTGTTTTTATCCTGAAGGAGATTTTTTTTATTACAATAATGTTTTACGATTTAAAGCAAACTCTGGAGTGAGAAGATTCGGTCAAAAGAAGAAAAAAATATAATAAAGTAATTTTTCTGAAAAGTGAGTTGAGATACAAAATCAAAAATTGGAAATCAACGGCAACACCTACAACAACTTCTCTTAAAGCCAGAAATTCATTCTTGCCGTCCCTCAGCTTTCTATATTCGTTTCTAGATTCATATCCTTGTCCTTGGATGTGGAAAGGCAGCGTAGTTAAGCTCAATAAATTCCAATCTCGACAGCATTGTCCAATGGGGAATTATTCAGCGTGTAGAATTTAATGCTTCAAAAACTCAATAATGTCTCTTGTATTCAAAGCGCAACCTATCCCTATTAATCCCTCGGTATGTGTATGAAAGACCCTCTTACGGATTGATCAAATATTCGACGTTGCCAAAAATGCTGCTAGACATATTTCACCACTTCTGATCTGGCTGTAATTTACAAAGCCTTCTTTACTGCAATACACATTTTTTTTTAATTAAGTCTTAAATTAAATTAATTAATCGTACCTAATAATGCTATCAAATGGTAATTTTTTTTTGTAAAAACAAATTTTTATTTTCACTTAACGGTAAAAAAAAAAGTTTGAGGTCAATGATGATTTTGCCTGGAAAAATAACAAAAACAAGCTACTTCTAACCTAAAGATCAATTTTTTTTGCGCTGCTGGAGTCACTGGAGTAGGTCCAATATTTTGGATAAAAGATAAGATGTGCGCTGTGGATTATGCCCTAATCTTAAATTCAGTCATGCTGCCATTTACTGAAGAGAAAATGCCAATTAGATGGGAGTTCTTGCAGGATATTGACCCGAAGCACTCCTCCAAATTGGCTAAGAACTACTTCCAATAAAACAAAATCAATGCTATGGAGTGACAATCACAATCCGAGGGATCTAAGCCCAATTGTGCACTTATAGGGTATCCTAAAGCTAAGGATCGGAGATAGCAAAGCTAAAAATAAAGACGAATTGTGGCCAAAAATTCAAAAGGAATAGTACTCCATACCCGTGAAGACATGTGCCAAATTGGTGAATTTGATGGGGAAGAGTGCGGAATAAAAAAAAAAAAAAAATTAGGTGGCGCAACAGTCCGTAGAGAAACAGGGCCTAGTGACTTACAACTCTCAAATATTCCTGTGTGCGAGTAATTGCAGGAATGGAGGGGACCTACAGTTTAATGCCGAATCCGAACGGCTAATTTGAGAAAGCACTTTTTCATGACAAGCATTACTCTTGGAGAATTTGTCAATTCCTCGCGAGAGGCAGTACCCGTGAAAACTTTCTAAAAACTTACCTTCTCGCTTCAAAAAAAAAGTACTATTTTAATTTTGTTTCCATTATTTTTTCCACGATGAAACAACATAATAATCACAGTTCTACTTTTTACCCTTATTTCTCATTATTATATTAAAAAAAGAAATTGTTGCATTTAAGCATTAAATTATTAAAAATCTATCTGTGTAGTTTCTATATTCCATCTCTCCCCAAATATCTTTTTATGTGTTGAAGAGAATGAAGAGGAAGCATGGTTCTATTATTTTTTCTATCATTGTAACTCTCATTTCTGAGCAGGTGCAGTGCTGTCGTTTCGGAAAAGTCCAAAGCAATACATTCCAAAAAATTTTACATAATTTTTGCACAAAAGCAATACGCATATATTTTTTTTTAAATTCATATTTATTTTTATTTTTTTTTATAACAAAAATAAACTTAGATTCATATCTACTTTATATATTTATAAGCCTTTTAGTTCAATTACTTAGTCTTATTTTAACATTAATATTTTTTTTAATTTCACTTTTAATAAAATAGGAACTTTTTATAATAAAAATAAATATATATAATAGCTATATAACTATTATACAAAAATAAATGAATGCAAATAAAAAAAAATATCGCAGTTAATTTCAATTCATATTTTTAAATTTTTAAACACATTTAATATGTAATTTTAGCACGAGAATATTTTTTTATAAAGACTCAACACAAAATTATATTTTAAATTCAGGTAACTAGTAATCATTTTGGAAGGCAAACAATGTTTATTGAATTTTACATAGCGCAGTTATGCCTTATTAATTCCTTTGCCATTAAAATTGAATTGACCGTGGATGTCAGTAAAGTGTTTTTTTTTTATCAAAGCTACTTGGGAAAATATGCGCTCTGCACTTGCACTGCTATGCCGAAAGTATAAAATGGACCCAACAAATGTTTTTAAAAGGGGAAACATTGGAGCATTTAATGCGTTTTTTAAATTAAAGATAGCGCTCCAAATAGTCTTCGAATTTTAAATTTAATTCGACAGCATTGTAAGCAGTGTCCCTAAAACAAGTTTAAATCTCTTGGATAGAATCCAAAAAAGGGCTTTGTTTATTTATTTATTTATTTATTTAGTTTATCTATCAAGTACATTAACTTTCTTAGATTTAGCATATGTGAGTATAGAATGGTGGGTTTGATATAGATATAACATACATACAAAATACTTACAATAAATTAAGACAAGAAGGTAAATTAAGTTAGTTAATAAAAAATGTGTATATAATAATAATTTTACATGTTATTTAATATGATACTTTTACAAATATTCCGACTCATATTAAAATCGATTACGTGGTCATATTTATTATAATTAATAGAAGCCATAGTTATTGGGTCATTAAAGCCGTAGTTAGTCCTATGTGAGGGTATAAAAAGTAAATCACTTCCTCTAGGTCTAATACGTCGATCCGGGACATACCAACTAAACTTAGAGAGCAATTGTGAACATTGAATATGCCCACATAAAACATCTCGTGCAAAAAGAACAGAAAAATATTCACGTCTTATACTAAGTGGCTTAAGATTAATCAAAGCACATCTGGCATCATATGATGGACTATAGGACCAATTTAATTTTCTTATAGCAAATTTAGTGAATCTTCTTTGAATTTTCTCAATGCGGGTATTAGCATAATACGGATTCCACACAACAGAACAGTACTCTAGAGATGAACGTATTAATGCAATGTAAATTGACTTGAGAGTATAAGGATCTTGAAAATCTTTAGCATTACGAAATAAGAAACCTAACATTGAGTTTGCCTTTGATATCATATAGTCGTAATGCCAGGAGAATTTAAATTGTTCGTCAAAAATCACGCCTAGATTTTTTTGTTTGGATACTCTCTTTAGGCTTATATTGGCAATATTATAGTCAAATAAGATGGGTTTAAAAATTAATTTGAGTGAATAACATGTGTTGGCAAATCATTTATGAACAATAAAAATGAAATTGGACCAAGATGGCTGCCTTGTGGAACACCTGAAGAATTTGTGATCTCTGAAGAAATTTCAGATCCAAGTTTTACAAATTGTTTTCTTCCAATCAAGTAGCTTCTCAACCACAATAATAATTTCGAGTGAAAACCCAGAAATTCTGGTTTCTTAATCAGAATGTTGTGTTAGACGCTGTCAAAAGCTTTGGAAATTATAGGCGATAGAAGTAGGTATAACCGAAACATTTAAACCGATACAATGTTTCTTGCCATTCGTTGTCTTATCGATATTTTTACAAACAATGTTCTATCGAATTAGCTAGTGCATTCACCCCTTCAAACAATTCATCCGTAATACTCGCACTTTCAGGAATGCTCATCAGTTTACCCTTGAGCTCAATTTCGGACGTAGTTTCAAGTATAGAGATTCTTTTTTTAAACGCACATCGAGGATGTGGAATGCTTTACCCAACTTTGTTTTTCCCTCTAACTATGATATTCCAAACAGTATATCCACTTTAATCCTTTCCTATTTTCCTAAAGCTCGCACTGTGTTTAAATAGTCAAAAATAACTTTAAGTCTCAAAATTTAAAAACAACAGAAGAAATATTTAAATAAAAAGAATGTTTTTTTTATGTTATTGAGTACTATTTTTATTTAGTAATCAATGTACGTAAACACTAAGAACCCAAATCTTAAAATATATTTTTGTTTTTGAGAAACATGGAAACAACCACAAATAATATACTATTTATAAGTCAAAACAGAAAGAGCCGTTTCCGTAAATCCGATGGATCCTATTTTGTTCCTGGGTCATAAACGTTGGTCCAGGTCCTCGGCCTCTAGGTCTGAACGCAACATGGCAAAAAATCAACAAAACCGCCGAAAAAATTAGTTTTTTTTTTCAAGTATTGCCGATTTTAACCCTGATCAATTTTTTTTTTAAATTGCTATGTATGTATACTGAAAGAACCACCCACTCAATTTTGTTACAAGCCTTTCCTTTAGATTCTAGGGTCTTGAAATGTCGTCGATAAATGTCAAAATGTTCAATTCGAAAAATCGAACCGATTACAATAACTTCATATGGGAAGTTCAAAATCAAGGCACCTTAGGCTTACATGTTTCTCAAACAAAAAGGCTTCTGATTGGATTTATGTACATATGTACATTTCTATAAAAAACAAACCCATAGTCAATTATTATTTAAGAAGGACTCCACTCATAAATATTGAAAGCCTTAAATCTTATATGAAACCTACACCATATGGATATAATAATATTCATGTGGTTTATTGCACAAATTGTGTATTTCTTAACTTTATAGGTTAAAAACACAATCTTATTTTGATATTGATTTCTACTTACATATATGTAAGTATACCCAAATTTTTAAACTTCTGTGTTTGAATTGTTCGTTTGATTGTACGTTCTACTGTTTTGTTAGTTTTATATTTATAGAATTGCTTTTAAAATATTAGTATAAATTGTAAGTTAGTAAACTATAATTTGTTTGTAGATATAAACTAGAAGTATTTATCCGATCTGTCGTATTTAAAATAGATATACATATGTACGTAAAAATTTTAAGTAGCAGGGAATTTAAATCGGTCTTCTGTATAGTATGGAAGGCGATAAAATACCTTATTTCATAAGATGAGTGCAAAGTCGGCCATTAATCAATATATAGAAAATAAATTATAGTAAACAAAACTGCTAAGCGGCATTTAATACCTGATTTATCGGCTCAGCTTATGAGATAGGTTGGTACCAAAATTATGGTTTTTGAGGGTTCGGTCGGATTTTTTTTGACCGTCAAAATGATTTGATATCCCCGGGCCAATCCCTGTCAACTAACATCTAATTTTGTTTACCTAGCTAATGACTTGTTTCCAGTGCAAAAGTCATTTTGAAAAATCTGCATGAAATCGATTCTCAATAAATAAAATTCAATGTTTAGTGAATAGAATACAAAAAAGTCCAATAAATTCTATTATAACACGAGATGAGAAAATTAAGAAATAAGTATGTATTTCAATTGTATGTATTAATATCAGGGCGTATGTATAGATAATATTATGTCAATAAATTATAAATTATAAATTAGTGCAATTTTATATCTTAAAATTAAGTATACAAAACTGTAGTTAAAAGTAAACGTAACAACCAATAAGCCCATTTTGAAAACCAAGCATAAAAGTAAACATTTCCATTTAACTGACACATTTTTATTAAAATAAGAATGAACTTCATACATGTTTGGGAGTTTCATCAATGAAATCAATTTTCCCGTAGCTTCAGTTAACGCTCAATTTTGTGATAGAAATTTTAAAGACTTCGAAACTTATCTTTGGTATTTTCTTGAAGTAATTCCGTTCATTTCTAACGAACTGGTTTTTTTAGGAAAACAATAAAAAAGTCCAAGATCGTCTAAACACCTTCTTTTCAGATAACTTTTATTTATAACGAGCATGTAATCAAGGGGTTTTGGTACCCTTTTAATGTCAATGAAATAGTTTGAATATTTGGAAAGAAATAGAAGATTTCAAAGGAGGTGCCAGTTTTGAATTCCTGAATATTTACGATGACAGAGAAAGACAGAGTAAGGTAAGGATTTCTACATTTGCGTAATACAGCTAAAGAACTTACATATATCTGCATTTAATAGTAGGACCGAAGTTGCAGGGCTCTATGGTATCTTAATGAGCATACCTGGTAGCGCGAGTTTAAGCGGAGGAATTCAGATTATGGCTATTTTACCAATCATTTTCTAATACGGTTAAAAGAAAAAATCTACTTTTTTATATTTTAAACATAAATTAAATTCATGTACATAATAAGCTCCCTATTTCTTATGTTTCTTTCAATACCCTTCTTTTAGACTTAGTTGAGGTCAGAGAGAAAAAACTACATGAGAGAACCAAATTTCCTCGTCTCCGTCACTTCGATACCTCTTACTCTCATTTTTTATAGCGTGTTGAATTCGTATCGGTGTGTACACGTGTTCACCTCGGAAAAGAGTACACAAAAAAACATCACTTCCGGGAAATGCGACATTTCTCATTTTTGTTTATTGATAGCCAAGAAGGCTATGTTTTTTAAAGTCTCATTATAATATTTTTGTAATTCTCATGAATTTCTTTCTTTAATTTTACTAACATCTTGTCGTTTTTATATCTACAAAAATACTCCTATAATTCAAATTAATTCTAGGAAAACATTTTTGTTTGTCAATAAATACCGGAAGAAGTTATACCGGTAGTTCGTGGTGAATTTGTTTTTCTCTCCTCTTTCTCTGAGTTAAAGATAGATGGCATTAACAACCTTCTCTGAGTTACAGATAGATGGCATTAACAACCAAAACAAGAAAGGATGTGTGCAGAAAGAGTATAACAAGGTTAAGGTTTTTTAGACTAGAATTTATTTGTATATTTGAACGAGTACATGTTTTTTATAAATGAACATATGTTATGTTTATTTCAATAGTAATGCCTTAACTACTAACTTAAATACTGTATTATCTAAAATATACTGCATTGAATTATTTTACATTGAATTATAAAAGACGGAAATAATAAAGTTCTACAGTTTACCAGGAATATTTATATAAAATATCCACATCTTCTGCAATTGCGGTATCAATCGATATTTTCTGGAACTTAGTATTATTTACTTAACATGAATTACTCTTTCAGCTTTTTTATACACCAAAAAAATCAATTATGAAATTTGGCTGCGATAATAACTACTTGAACACAGCATTTTCATTGTTTATAGTTATTCAGGTTTAGCCCTTAACTTTGATTTGCATTTATTTATGAATAGCCTAAAACGTTTAGCAAACATCTATGAATAAGCCACAATGCATTTTCAGAAAAACTGTAGTTAGAACTTTCCCTCACAGATTTTTTCTTGTCGCTATATAACTGAAAGATAAGATATAAATATTTAGAACTGGAAAATTTATAAAAATGATGCATAAGACTTAAATTTTGGTTGAAGAACAAATTTGTATATTCTTTTCACAAAACCACTGACCCAGCTTATGTAGTTAAGCCTTTAAAAGCAAAACACACTAGCTTAGTGGAAGGCAGTAAGAATAGCTTATCACCTATTCACAAATCTTATGCAATGAAAATTGGTAACAGAAGTAACAAGTTGACGGTCTTTTTATTTAGTGTCTACTTAAATCACTTATTTTCAGCATTTTGGAAATGTCGTGAGTAATGTAAAGAAAACAAACAACGAGTACACACAAATAAAATAGGAATGGAAAAAAGAGATGAGTATATAAAAATGTTTTCAATGTTCCATGTTTACATTCTGTAACTCTCGTTTTCAATGTTCCTGCAACTCTCGTACCGACAAAATGAAGTCGATAAACTCTGAAAATTGAAACAAATCTGAGTTTTTTTGCATCTTTCAACGGTCTGAGCGAAAATTAAACGCATAAACGCAGCTAATAATACAACTAATTGTTGTAGTGCTTTCAGAGTTTTATGTTTCTAGGTCCTAATTCTCATTGGACTGTTGCACCACATAATTTATTTTACTTACTTAATGCTTCAAATAACTAACTAATATTTATCTAAATGCGTAATTTAGAATTGTTTCTAAATCTTCATTGTTCTGGCACCTAACAAGAGTAATTAATTTCACTTCATATTCGAATGATATTACTCTCAAACGAACACAATGAGAGTACCATAAAGTTGTTCATACACAATTTTGAATTTTCTTTGAACACCTCTGAACAGCTGACTACATCCGCCATTTTTCAAAGGTGGTCGCCATTTTTAAAAGGTGGTGAGCAGAGAGAAAAGAGAGAAAAGTTTTTTCTCTCTCGTGGTGAGTATGTGCACAAACTTTCATAAGTATGTGTTCCCCACATTTTTTTTATATGGAGTTAACACATATGCAAGTTGGTGGCAAAATCACAGCTTGTAGGCAAAAAGAGAGCAACCGTCGAAGTTGGTTCTCTCTATTAGTTCTTTCTCAATGGTTGAGGTGTCGTATGCACTTAAGGCAGCATCTGTTATTGGGCAGTCAACTTCATTCTTTGAACGTACATTTTGACCAAAGCAACTAGTTAGTTTTTCAAGTGTCATGAATTTCAAATTCAGAACTTTACTTCGCAACCCTTTACTTTAAGTTCATAGTAAAAAAAGTACAAACAAAATTATTGTCTACAAAACACTCCTCAGGCAAGCTACAAGTCCTTCACAATTTTTTATTTTGTATTTTAAAGAAATATTACTTCTTTTCCAAATTTACAAGGAACCTTTTTACAGAAAGCATTAAATGAAGTGCAGAAAATAAATAAATCATTGAGTAATAAAGTTCAGCTTTTAGTTGACTTAAAAAAACATGATCTATTGTCATTTTGACATAAGTTGACTTGACTTGATAGTAAGGGAGATTTTTCTTGACAAAAAAGTTGCCTTAATTGGAAGGCATTTTTTGGCCGCTGGCCAATCGGATGCTAAAAACTTGCTTACTTTCAAGTCCCTAATGTGTCGTCTGAACTTGCCCATTGTTTCTTTTCAAATCATCCAACTGAGTTCTCAATACAAAGTGTTTCAAGTATGAATAGATTTTACTGGTGATCTCTTGTGATTAAGCTGTCCAGATTCCCATATTTTCATTGTGGCATATTCATAGTCATATTTTAAACCCGAGTCTTCTTGAACTGCAATCTAAATTAAAGATCTAGGTTAGACACAACTGTTATTCATAAAGAATTTGGCAACTCTGTTTAGTTAGAAACATTGATATCGATACCTCTCATACAAATCGTCATCATCTATTTCAAAGGGATCGATTCGAGTTGAGTAGGAACAGCTTTCGTTCTCTGTTAGGTGGTAGGATTCCAACATTCACCAAAATATCAAAATCTTGATCGATGGTTAAGTCTATTGACATTTTAGTTTTTGTTTATATATTCAAATAAAATGTCTCACAATGTAATTTTCTCAATAAGTTTGTTTATTTTTGACGTTTTATAGAGTTAAAAATAGCTTAAAGATGGATTCTGTCGTGTTTATTGGTTTAAATTATCTGTGAATAACATTAACTGGAGTTTAGTTTAGCAAAGACAAAATCGGCACTTACCAAAGAACTATGAATATAGCCCATTATGTTTAGTAATCGGGATGCTAGCAGACGTAACTTGCTTATAGCAAGGTAAAGTCAGACCAAACTTATAACGTGTGTTTTATTAGACGTGTGGTTTTCAATTTTTGTTTTTGACAGCTGTCACCTTTGTATATAAAATCTATAGTTTTATCATTAAGCTGTTTTTTGTTACTTTCACCGTAGCTTCAAGGTGGCGTTGGAAGTTTTACTTACATATTAAGTTAAGTAAAAAAAACTGCAATAGCTAATGTCGCCGGCCGTAGTCACTAGTTGCCGCCCCGGGAAAAACCCACGATGATAGTACTAAAGGTTTTATATACAAAGCTATTGCTTGATTCGTAGTACCCGTAGCGTGATGGTTAGTGCGTTGGACTGTCATACAAGGGGTCTTGGGTTCAATCCCTGCCTGTGCCACCTAACTTTTTTCACGGGTACTGTCTCTTGCGAGGAATTGACAAATCCTCCAAGAGTAATTCTTGTCATAAAAAGTGCTTTCTCAAATTAGCCGTTCTGATTCGGCATTAAAACTGTAGGTCCCTTCCATCTCTGACAACATTACTCGCACACAGGAATGGTTGAGACGTTGAGAGTTGTAAGTCCCTAGGCCCTGGTTCTTCATGGACTGTTGCGTCACCTAATTTATTTTTTATTTTATTGCTTGATTCAATGAATAGAGAGACTCCTGAACAACTTTTAAAATCGTGCAAGTTTATGAGCAAACTAATGGTTCGTCAATTCATTGCATTAAGCATTTGGTGAGCGAGTCGTGGTTTTGAACTTGGCTTTGAGCGTGGCTTCCAAATCGTGCGATTTAACAACGCTGGACTAGTTTTTGTGGGGTTTTGTGAAGTCACTTGTCTACGCAGATAAGCCCGGGATGATTGACATCTTGGAAGAGAATATTCAGTGCGTTATTGCTGACATATGGCCTCAAGTGCTGCTAAACGTGGTCAAAAATTATGGCTCTCGGCTGGTTACTTTCCCGAAATTGTTTTGAAAGCATTATGACAAGATTTTATCTTCATAATAAAGCTGAATTCTGGGCCATAACAATAAATGGCAAGAGTGAGTTATCGTACTCGTAGGCGACAATATATTAAAACGGATTTTTTAAGAACAGTTAAAAACAAGCATTTTTTACTATAGGAGGGGGGGTCTATCTCCCCCCGTTTAGGCGGTAGGGGCAATTTAAAAAAATTATTATTTAAAATGGTAAAAGTAATTAAAAAATAACAGTGATACTTACAATTAAGTTTTATACATAGCCAACATTCTGTTCTATTAGCCAGTTTTTAAATAAAGTCAAAACTATGCGTAGTTTTTGAAAAATTTAATTTTAAACTCAAAATTTGAGTAAAAAAGTTAAAAAAAGGTTTAAAGTGTTTCAAGATTATTTACTATTGTTTTTATTTCAGAATTTATTGCTCTTATTTGTTTTTGATCAAAAACTGAAAACTAAATGAGTTTGTGTCTTTTAGTTTTTAAGAAAATTGAAAGTAACTACAACTACTATTTTAATTTAATTCTTTTTTTTGCTTGAGTGGTCTTATTTTGATAGTAATAATGGTAGGTGTGAGTTTGGGTGTACACAACAGTAGGATCTGCAACCCCCCTGCTTGGGAACACTATAGGATTTGGTGTGGGTGCAAGTTGGAGTGCGTGCAAGTTGCGGTGGGTGCAAGATGGGGTGCATGCAAAGTTTCTTTTGCATTTAAATAAGCTGGATTTAAGAAAAATTAATTTATCCTAGGTATATCTTAATCCATATTCGATTATTTTATCAAAATAAGACTACGTTAATACTTAAGCAAGGAAAAAGTAATTTAATTAAAATATTTTTTTTTGGTAATTTTCAATTTTCTGAAGAACTAGAAGACATAAAGTCATCTAGTTTTTAGTTTTTGATCAAAAACAAATAAGAGCAATGAATTAAAAAAAAAAATGTGAGCCGTCATGGGACGCCTGGCAGATGTGAAACATCGTGTGTGTACAAGTAATATTCATAAAAGATAATATTATTACAGGAATTAAATATTTATTTATATAATTACTAATATGATTAATATAAATATAATTAATTAAATATAAAAATATAATAATTACATTTATGGACACTTGAAAAAAAACGATCTACTAACTGATGATTTGGTAGTATGCCATTGTGTAGTTTCACTTTCTTTGCACAAGGTTGATCACTTTGATCTTCTGAGTTATCACTATCACACATATTTCATTGTCAAAAATTAAAATAAAAAATTAAATAAAACGCAGGTTATGTGTACCGTAGTAAACAACAACGTCGAACAGAGTGGGAAGCCACTCCGTACACTCTACTACATATAAAATATATATGTATGTATTTATATATATATGTATACCTCAGTATAGTATAGTATATAGTATATATACACTCTACTACACATAAAATATATATATGTATACCTTAGTATACCGACCCGTCGCCACGGCAAGCGTCGCCACGCCAACAATTCGGTTTACAAGTGATCCTTTAGATGTTTCACATCAAAAATAGTAGATAATCTGAAAGTTTTGAAAAATTACACTTTAAACCTTTTTTTTAACTTTTTTTTGCACAAATTTTGAGTTTAAAACAATTTTTTTTTCAAAAACTATGCATAGTTTAGACAAAAGTGTTGGCTTCAAAAAAATGTATACAACTTAGTTGTAAGTATTACCAATATTTTTTAATTATTTTTTCCATTTAACGTACATATTTTTTTAAATTGCCCCTACGCCTAAACATGGGGAGATAGACCCCCCTCCCATAGTAAAAATGCTAGTTTTTAACTGTTCTATACAAATCCGTCATTAAACTTTGTCGCCTGAATTATTGTACTCTCCCCCATTAAATAATATGCGTTTTATTTCTTCTTGAAAACCACATGTCCCACAAAACACACTTTTTTCTTTTTGAACATTCAAATGCCCATGATACTGAAAAAAATTGTGTTGATTATGTGTTCTTCATGAACTGCATACAAAAAGCGTTCCGAGCATAGGATCGCTCCTAATAAGTAACAAAGTCCTTGAATATCTTAACGTATAGATTTTATTTCTATATTTATGTATATATTTATTTTATACAATTGTCCTACATAGGACTCATTGGACCATACCATATTAACTTTTTCTTTTCTGGGAGTATGCACATCGCACGTGCACAAATATCAGGCTTACATTAACCTTAATGCGAATTAGGAGACATTCGTTTACATATTAAAAAACTCACGATACTAACAATGTACTTATTATATCGTTGAAATATATTTAACATTTGTTAACAGTTATACTTACAAAAATACTTGCCTTAGTCCGCCTTGATATACTCTCATAAGGATGCTTATTTTTTTTATTTTTTCTCACTTACAATGTGCGTTGCGTATATACATAGCAGTTTTCATCTTTTCCATTTCAATGGATGGATGGTGGTTGTGATGAATTTCTACTCGTATAACAGCACTCTAAGTCCTCCACTAATTGTTCGGTTGCGCGTGATATTTTGAGGAACGCTTAACACACACATACACGCACAGTTCGTTGTCCTTAATTTGGCTTCATTTTCCATTTGTTTGTCATTTCATTATTCAATCCATTCATATTCGAAGCTTGTTGATTCTTCGAAACTAGAGAATTTTGCATGGTCGGGAAGTCAAAGCCACCCCGACGACACGATGGCATTTAATTTCATCCAAAACCATTTGAATCGTTAAATTCCTAAGTGCTTGAAAGCTCTAAATTAGAAGGCGAAGTTTTTCAGTGTGTGTAATTAGTGGCGCCTTTAAATGTCAAATTCAAATTTTCATTTAAATGTAAATCTGTGCTTGTGAAAATACAGATTTTACCAAATTGACAGCTTTCAATTATTGTTATCTATATACTCTTAGGTCAAATTCATATTTAAAACTCCATCATTAAAAAAAAAGTACATTCCTTGTCCATTTAAAGACCATGGCCATAAGCGCAAAATTATAAACCATTTAGTTAAATGTTAAAGCTTAAAAGATGATTTGTACCTAATTTGAAACTATTTTATCTTCTTTCAATCTCTTAACAATTTGCTACAGTTAACATCAGGAAAAGGCTACTTTAACTTGTTACAATTTGCTAAATCCATATGCCATCTTTACAATCAATCTTATAAGAGCAGTGGATGGAATGATCAGGTCTAAAGTTGGGAATTTTAATTTATAGGTCCGTTTAAGCTTGTTAGTTGTTTGCTTTGTTTATTTTCACGAGCTGTCACTATTTAGACAATTAGACATGTTCGGGTTACCGTTGTTTATTTTTAATAAAGGCTAAATAGCAATTTACGAGTAGTACCCGTGGAATGATGGTAAGTGCGTTGCTTTCCTCTTGCGAGGAATTGACAAATCCTTCGAGAGTGATTATTCTTGTCATGAAAAGTGATTTCTCAAATTAGCCGTTCGGATTCGGACACAGGAATGGTTGAGAGTTGTAAGTCACTAGGCCCTAGTTCTAAACAGACTGTTGCGCCACCTAATTTATCTTATTTTAGTTAGTAAAACGTAAAGAGGTTTAAATCTTTGGATTCGCTAGTAAATTGCTTAATACTTATTTAGCAAATTGCTATAGTTAGTAAAATTTGAATCCTTTGCAATATGTAGGTTCTTTAAAATGTTGCGTCAATGTTTTTTGTCTTATGAGTGTTTAAATTAGGTTTAAAAAAACAACGTATTTTTCTACTTGAGTTTTTGACAAGTCAGCATGTTCTTTTTTTGGGTGCCATAAAATAAGGCCAAGTGGAATAAGACCAACTTTCAAAAATTGGCCTTATTGCACTTTACAAAAGTGAAAAAAGACCAATTTTCAGCAGTGGGTCATATCGTTTACCTTGACGAAGTGAAAAAAGTCAAATCTATTTTGAGAAATAAGATCAATTTATTTTTACGGTGAGTTATGTAGGCTCCCTTGCATCCCCCTGCTTTGGTACACTATAAGATTTGGGGTAGATGCGAGGTTGAGAATATGTAGAGTTTCTTTGCCAACCATACTATTGAAAGTAAAATAAAACCAATAAAACCAATTTGACGTTATTTGATTATGTTTAAGTGTAATAAGACCAACTGTTGGAAATTTGCTTTATTACACTTTACAAAATTGAAATAAGGCCAATTTTTAAAATTATTAAAAGAAAATTTAATAATTTAAAAATTTAAAATTTTTAAAAGAAAAAAATCGCATTTTTGACAAATGAAATGCAAAATGAATATGTTGATTTCAACTTGAGTTGAAGCACCAGGCGCCCAATATTCTCCACATAGACCGAGCATATGTGTAGAAATTGATATCCACAGTTGGGTTTTGAAAACAAAAAAAAAAAAGTTCAAGGATCACACTACAGAGCAAGTACTTGCGACTCAGTCATGCAATAATTTTCTATTTTTTTTTTTTTTTTTTGATAGTCGTTATCCCTTTCTTAAACGCCCTCTCTCTATATTTTGCACATTGCGTCAATCCTTTCCTGGCCTTCAAAAACACTCTACCAAAACCCATTAAAGGATACCTACACAACACATATATACATACATATGTATGTAAAGTTGTACCTTACCTTCTAGGAATGTTATATCCTTTTCTTATCCCAATTGTATGGAAAACCTAACAAACAGAACATACCTACATACGTATGTATAAGTCTCTTTTAAGCCTAAAAACATTTTCATGATGATAATTGACTTGATAAACTATTCAACAGAGATAAAACATAAAAGTATGCACAGCGAACCAGAGACGTTATTCTTACTTCAAGATTTTTATTTAAAAGGTCATTGCATACGATTTCTACTATTGCTGCTGCTGCTGCTGCCTATTGTTTCTGCTTCTATAGGAGCGAGGTGAAGCGAAGAAATATACATATACATACATATGTATGTATGTTTGTAAGGAGTGGGTGTTTTGGCCTTTTAACACCCCATCGCACTCAATAAGTATCCTGATGTGCTGCTTCCTAAACGTACACTGTACACTGTATACACAGAGTCCCATTTTAACCCACTGACAGACAGAAAGTTGAATGAATATAAAAAAGGAGCTTTTCACAACGAAGCGAACGGAACGACACACTATACCGCACCATCACATCGGGCCAGGAGTCAGGACAGTATAGCATTATCGCCAGATACAGATAGTAAAAATAAACCCTCTCCCCTTTCCACACCCCTCTCAACTCCCATCATCAAAAATTGTGCTTTCACAGTGCGCCAACTCGCTTCAGATACCACCATCAGAAACGCGTTTGAAGTTTTCATTCAAAGAAGGATAATTCAGAGAGAGCTGCTGATTATAGGGAAAATGGCGCTGGAACAATACTTGTGAAAATCTTCCTTGTTCGTGAAAAAAAAATATATATTTTTACTTAATCAATAACTAAACTAGATAAAAATATTCTCCTCCATTTTAAGTGTTTTAAGTTCAATCAAAATTTACAAAAAAAAAAATCTACACATAAATTAATTTATCAATTAAAATAAAATCAATTTCTAAATTCCTATACTCAAAGAAAAAGCAAATTAAAAACATCTATACATTGTATGTATGAGATGTTGAAATGAAATAAAAATACGTGTTGATTGGAATATTTTTGTTTGTTATTAAAAAAAGAAAAGAATTTAAACTTTCTATCGACCCACAAAATTAAAAACATCACTTAAAGGATAACTCATACATTTCAGATGCAATTATAATTTTTACGAAGAAAAAATGATGGATCTGTGAAGTATACATGAAAAATATTACCACTCATAAGCGACAATTGACTAACGACACTACCGTGAGACCGACGCGACGAGACGAGAGGACCACGACGACGGAAAGAGCACTCCATTAAGCTAAAGCAGTACCATTAAACACTATTAAAGGTAATAAATAAATGGATAACATTAATTATTATGGTAATGGAATATACAGTTTAATTAAATTTCACCTATAAATCTTGCAATGCCCTTGGTCTGTTCGGAGGTCGGAGGTCGGGTCTGTTCTATCTGATATTGTGTCCTTACCTTAAATGCGTCCTACCTATAGATATTTGTTCAAAATGCGAGACGATTGCTAGACCTGTTGATAAAGATTTGTTGCTCTTTTGTATTTTTGAACTTGTAGAATTATTTACTTTTTTTTTTTTGTACAACACTCGAAAAGTTGTTCGTTTTCAATGAGAGTTTGTTTTTTATATGAACGTGTTTTTGAATATTGGAATTAAAGTCCTGAAAAAAAAGTCCTTTATATTGAGGTCGGGGTTTTGTGTTGTATTAGCGTAATAGGTATATACTACAAAGGTCTATATGTATGACTGCAATGTACATGACGTTACATAACTAAATATAATATGGGAATAAAGGACATCAAGGTTAAGTGTTTTGGGAAGAGTATGGCTTTTTGCCTTGGACAATTTTTGAATATGAAATTTCATCTTTTGGTTGTGTCCTCAGCTTCAATTAGGTTGATTGGAAAAGTTAAGAACATAAATTGTGATTTTAAAAAGCTCTTCTTCTGTGTTCAAGTGATATGGGTTTAAAATTTAAAAATTAAATTTATATTAGTTTTTTAAAAAAAGATACAAAAAATAATTAGCTCAACTAATTTTTGTTCTATGGTAAGACACAAAGTGTTAAAGATGGTTTTGTTTAAATGTGAAGAAGTTTGTAACTAAAGAAAATTTAAACAAGTTGACAGAACATGAATGTGAAAAAGTGATTTACAAATGTGTGGTGATAAATTAAATTTTGTGTTTCTTAAAAATCTTAATTATGTGCAGTACAAAATATTTGAGTTTAAAACTAACTAATAAGGATTTTAAAATATTTAACGTTATTTAACAGTTGCGAAAGATTCAATTTTAAACCGGTTGCGGTTTTTTTAAATATGTAAAATCCAATCAAGGTCAAATTTGATGCAAGAAAAAATCAGGCTATACCTATATGTATACCTACAAATATTTATGTACATATGTATGTAAATTAAAAATTCTTTTAATGTAATGGAAGTATAAATGTTAAGACTTCCATTGATTCAATTCAAACTATATGCTACCATAGATAAAAAGTAAATTGAATTAAACTTGCACAATTTTCTTTCCTCTAATTTGCCTTGATTTAATTGGAAAATAATATTAAAATGAATAGTTAAAAGAAAACTTGATTTTTTAATTTACATTTAAGTGGAACTCGAGTGGATTTTGATCTCGTTAGATGGTTAGGTACTTCATATCATAGAATCTTCAGATTTTTTTTTTGTTTTTTTTTTTTTTCAATTATTCTTGAAGTGGTATGCATATACTTGTATATACCATCTTTACATTAACTTGTTTAATAGGTTATAGCTTCATAGAAAAGTTTTAAAGTTTATGCTTTTGAATTTTAAGTTAATAATTGAGCAATATTAACAGAACATACAGAAAAATAGCTCTGTCACAACTTTACGTCAACATTACCATATTTTGGCATTTTTGTTCTTTTATAGCTTGCTACAGTGATGCGACTTATAGCTCAAGCATTTAACGAAAACCTACCATAAAAGACCAAAAGGTCCAAATCAAATATAAACTTTTTATGGGAATTTATTGTAATCATTCCGATTTTCCGAATTGAAAATTATGACATTTATATTTTAATATTAAAAACCTACAATCTTGAATTTATTACAATTCTATATTTTTTTGTTTGAATGTATTCGAAAGTCGATTGGATCTTTGCAGACTTAAGCAAGGCATTTGACAAATTAAGTCATGAAAGTCTTCTTAAAAATTAAGTAATATTGGACTTAAAGACCATTTTGTTAAGTGGATATTGTCATATCTTAAAGATAGATATTATAGCATCATGTTCAAGAGTAATCCTTCATGCCAATTTAAAGTCAATTCTGGTGAACCTCAAAAGAGTCACCTTGGTCCATTGCTATTTTATGTTTTAATGATTTGCCTCCTGTTTTAAATAATTCTGTATCACGAATTCATGCAGATGATGTTAAAATTTGTGGAATTATTAACGCCATAAAGGATTGTAAAGAGCTACAAGAAGATAAAAATTAATTTTGGGATTGGAGCATTCAAAATCGTTTGATTGATAAATGTAAGACATGTGTTTTACACGCAAACGTAATATAATAAATTATGACTATATGTTGAATCCAGTTGTTTTGAGCTTGGTATTTTACTACACTAAAAATTACCGTGAACTGATCACTATAATTAGCATAGAAAGTATTCAACTTATTTTTTTCTATAAGTAGTTGAAATTATGTTAGATTTAAGTTAATAATACAAATATAACGTTAGCATTTAGCGTATTTAATAAATAATAATATCAGTTTCAAGATCCCTAGAATTTAAATCAAATTATATGTTGTTGTTTGTCGTCCTCCATATCTTAAGCACTAGCAAAAATAAATTAAATAAATAAATTTCAAATAAATTTTATTTTGCAGATAATAATATCAAAATATGAAGAAAGGGATTTTAAAAATTTAATTTAAAATTTTAGCAATTTAAAAAATTGTTTGAGCCGAAATATCTCTCAAAAAACAATGTCTAGCGATTTCAATTAAATTTTGTATATTATACATTGTGACATGATACCAAATTGATTTTTTAGATTTTAAATTAGATTGGTTTTTATTTTTATAACGTTGATTAAATTTTTTTTATAAAGTTTACAAACAAGAACAAAAAGCATGGCTTAACTGCCGTCTACCTAGTTGACAAATCATAAAAAAATAACAAAGCTCAATAATATATTTAAAAACTTTCATTTACAATTCTACTTCTATAGAGAAGAGCTAGCCTGCAAAATTGATATAATTTTGTAACGTCAGTATTTCGTTACCAAAAGTATTCCTTCTTATTTCCTTAAGAACTGGACATCTTCCAACAAAGTGTAAAACGTCCTCTCTTTCCTTTAAATTGCACAATGCATATAATAATTGGTAAGTCATATCTATGAGGTATAAAATTCAGCTGCATAACTTCAACACTTAAATTAACCATCATTGAAATTTCGACAATGCTATTATCGTCCCTAAAATAATTCCTCTCTTCCAAGTTGTGATTTAGTTGACAGTAGAGCTGCCTGTATATAGTTTGCTGTTTTATGTCCACTGCGGAAATGAGCTGGTATAAAGAAGCTTTTAAACCATTCTGATTATTACACAAAAGGTTAAGTTCCATTCCACATTCTCTTGCCTAATTTATCCAATCAGCACACCAACTTGTTTTGGTTCGTATTACTTGAAGCGCTGCTATCTTCGGAAACCTATTATTGCTCATCTTCATAACTCTCAACATGTAATCGACTTGCATTTTTAGGGTTCGTATGAACATAGGTGATAATCCTGATTCCAACATAATAACATAGTTGGGTGTATTTGATGGCAGTCTAAAAATTCGCTTAATAAAGTATCGGAGAAGTTTCTCAACTGTTTCGTATTGTTTCGTTCCCCAAGTTGTGCTGCGTAAAACATGACAGACTCAGATACCGCTTCAAATAATTGATATACTTTCAAAAAAATTCAACTAAGACTTTTGTTCAATAAATCAAAATAACTGAAAAATAATATTTGTCTCCTTGAGTATTTTGCGATCAAAAAAAGACATTACCACCAAAAATTAAACATTCATATAAACATTGTTTTCAACATCTTGTAAATTTTAAGAAAAATTCCATAGAAGATTCCGGAAAATCCAAAAATAGCATTTCAATTTTCAAGCGTCAAAGTTTAGCCAGACTTAAAAAAAAACGCTAACAAAATCGCGCCAAAATATTTTACATCTACACTAATATTATAAAGAGGAAAGATTTGTATTTTTGTATGTTACAAATTAACTCAAAAAGTACTGGACCGATTTTAATAAATCTTTTTTCATTAGAAAGCTACATTATAACTGAGTAACATAGGCTATATTTAGTACTATAGATTACTATAGAAATCTTTAGAAATCTTTAGAAATAGCCATAAAATGTCTTTCATCGCATACGCTGCGAAGAGTATTAATGATAGGACAAAAAAATGTTTTCTAATTTAGTGATTCATGGTCCTTTTAATTAGCATGCTTATAACTTAAATATCTGTACCTATTTATGTCTACCCGTGCGAAGCCGGGACGGGCCGCTAGTATCTTATAAAATTCAAGAGGCATAATATGTCAGTCGATAAAATTTTTGTGTTCAGGTGTAATTTAAGAAATTGTAACCAAATAGAAATTGATACAGTAATGATGACTTCCACTGTTTCTTCACGTTTTTTTTTTCAAAAGTTTGGCTTAACTTCTACGCCCAAAAGTTGGAATGTAAGTTTTGGAAGCCAAACCATTAGTATTGATTTATATTACCATCAATTACCTCTACACATTACATAACCTCTACAATTTCATTTATAACATATGAAATAGCATTCACGACTTTAATGACGATTATAATAAGTTGGTTCAATTTAAACGTTTGTCAGTTGCAATATTATTTGATAAAATATATTATATTATTGATAAAATACTATTAAACTTTCGCGACTTTATCGCAATATTCTATGGCTTTGTTGGGTTGAATGCTCTGCTATTTAAACTTTATAAATGTTTGGGAATGAAAATCTCAGTTGGTTACCAGCAAACACAATTTTTAAAACACACATTATTATTATTATTATGAGCTTTTTATTGCCTCAAGTATTTTAATTAAATTAGTTAATTTACAATTTAATTTCCATGATTTAAAAAAAAATCAAATAACCCGCGTAAATTAAATCGCGGCTGTCAACAGTTAAGCAGCACTTGAACTTCTACTGATTTTTTTTTTTTTAATTTTACTGTACCTAATATCTTTCTGTTAATATACTGAGTATAACAGAAGTGGTTTCCGCCAAAATCAAATCACTAAAAATTAAATTAAAAAATTCGCAATTTTTATCGCGCCCCCAGCTGTTCAGTTCAATTTTCAGAAAAGTTGTACTTTGATACATTTTTTCCTGGAAACTTGGCCATTATATGCTGGCAAGCAAACATTTCTGTTATCACCTTTACCAACACTACCAGCAAATTCAATATAAACTGGTTTCCTTTTACGCGAAAAATTAGCCCTCAGCTATTAGACTAGATATACAAAATATTTTGTAATAATTGAACAATATTAACAGAACGTAACGTAAAATAGCTGTGTTACAATTTTAGGGCAAATTTACTACATTTTGATTGTTTTCTTTTTGATAGCTTGCGACAGAGATAACATTCATTTTTAGTTTGAAAGATGTTTTATTAAATATTCAGATAATGGGTTGCATTCAATATTCGACTATACCTAAAAACTCATTTCTGAGCTGCAGTAAAGCTAATAGATGAATTTCATTTCTTCTCTCTCTTATGATGATTAATAAAAAATAGAAAAACTTCAAAATTGCTATTTCATTATGTTTATTTTTATACAATATTAATTTAAAATTTTTATCATTTAAATTCAATTCAGTTGCAGTAACAAAATAAGGTCCACGTCCTTGCAAGTAGTAATCGTATTTTGGTCTCGAATGACACCAATTGTTACGATATCTACGATCGTTGAGCCAAAATCTATCTCGACAAGGCCTATTTGCCATGACTCCAGCTAGAAAAATCACCAGAACAAACACTGAGATCAAGTTGTACTTCATGTTAAAATAAATATTTTTTCGTTTTCAAAATTGAATGATTTGTTTTGCTTCAACAGAAGTCGCACTCAAATTAATGATATATGTACATACATTTTTGAAAAAAAGCCTGTTTATATACCAACAAATTTCAGAAAAGTGAACAAAAAAATGAACATATCTTTGAATTTATCATAATTTTATTTAAAAATTAAACTAAACAATAATGTATTGATATATGTATATATAAAACGCATACGAAAATTAAGGTCGGGTATTTATTGTTAATTTTAAACGTGAGGGCACATGTTGCAATTATGATAATTTTACAAAACATATTGATTCGCTTACGTTTATTTGTTTTTTACAAATAGCATCTTGTTTTATGGATACTTTTTATAAAAAAAAGTTAATTGTTCTTTTTAAAGTATGTATACCATTTTTATTTTTATTTATTATTATTAAAAGCTCTTACTTTTTTGTTTTTTTTTTTTGAGTGCCATAAAGGCCAACCTATTGTTTTTTCAAGATGCTAACGTTTTCCAACAAAAGATAAACCTTAGAAAAAGTTTACAAAGAAAAGAAAGTTGTTCAAGGGAGAACTAAAGTCCTTTTTTTTGAGAAATGATTTTTGTTAATATAACAATAAAAATGTGAACATACAATATATTTGCAACGCAGTATTTTCTTAGGATAAGGAGAAGAAGGGATAGTGTCTTTCCATATTCCTCCCTGCAATGAATCAACAATAAATAGATCTGACCTTAATTTTAAAATGCACATTATGTATTCATACACAAGTAATTTAAAAATGAGTTGATAAAAGTAAAAACTTTCTAAATTGTATCATTCATTTGTATAGCGAGAATACTTTTGAAGCATTGTATATCGTTACAATTGGTTATGGGAGTTTATTCTAGTACAGAGTTTCCAAAAAGAGGTTTCATTTTGAATAGCCTTCTATGTGGACAGCTGTCGCTTCTGTTTGACGGGTAAAAACCACGTCATTACTGAAAATGCAACGATAAGCTCTAAAAATTGAAAAAAATAAAATTAACTAAAAAATAAGTAAACATTTTGCAGTCACAGTTCGCAATTTTTCAAGAAAAATTATTATTGAAAAAATTATCTAATTGGTTTTATTTCGCTTTTTTAAAGTAATAAGGCCATTTTTTGGAAGTTGGTTTCATTTCACT
Source organism: Eupeodes latifasciatus (assembly GCA_920104205.1). Lineage (NCBI taxonomy): Eukaryota > Metazoa > Arthropoda > Insecta > Diptera > Syrphidae > Eupeodes > Eupeodes latifasciatus. The sequence continues at coordinate 73,575,942 of OV049926.1, forward strand.
TAGCTTTATTTCATGTTGTATCTGTGTTCAGATAGTTAGTGCTTCATGCCAGCAGTTTAAGGTTCTACTAAACTACTGCCTCTTGCGAAGAAATGAAAAATCCTCCAAGAGTAATTCTTGTTATGAAAGATGATTTCTCTAATTAGCCGTTTGGATTCGGCATACAAACTTTAGGTCCCTTCTATACCTGATATTACTCGCAGATATAAATGGTTGAGAGAGGTAAATATGTAACTAGGCCCTGGTTCCTAAGAGCTGTTGAGATCAAGAGTATATGGGTGTTTAAAGATGAATTAAATGCAACAAAATTTGCGTTCATACTCGAAGAACTTCCAAAGAAATGGTCAATTATTTCTTTGACATAACCAAATATTAGGCCACTATACCACTTGAGGAACGTAGAAATGTCAAATTGGAACGCTACAAGCATCTATTTGCATTAAGTCCTTGGTAAAATGGGGAAAGCCAATAAACGACACCCAATCTTTCTTTTTCATGAAATGACAAATTAGTTAAATAACTGAATAATAATGATTTATATTAATGAATTAATCAGCCATACAGCGTCTAACAATTTTGTTATTACTAAACAGCAATAATAAATCTCACTTTCAATTTATTGTTAGAATAAATTCTGAGTCAAAAGAAGTTGTGGTAAAGTAGAAATTGCGTGTTTAGTGTATTCATTTAAATTGAAAAAAAAGAAGCTATGATGCAACTTACACTGATAATTTTTCATTGGTACTCACTTAAAATGTTCAAATTGTATTTTTTGTAACAGGTTAATTTAAGTATCGAGGAATTAAATTAATATATTTTTTAGTACTTTTTATTATTTTTTGTTTCAGTTTTTATTTTTCTCTTAGGTAGGTAGGTAGGTAATAGCTTTACAAAACATTGCTAACAAAATTTTGTATATAAGATAAAGAAAGTTTGAAGTCAATAATCTTTTTTAGTTCTCAAGAAACTTGAGTCTAAAATCAATTTTGACATCTCTCTAAAAAGCAATTACAATAACTTTCCAATGGGAAGTTAAAAAGCTATTTTCGAAATTTAATTCATAAGAAACTCGAAATAAATATAATGGTTATCATGTTTGAGGAATCTGACTTTTATCACTGAACTGAACAATATTGAAAACGATATCGATTTTAAAGAAATCTTTTTTTCGAAATATGTATGCATGTACAATGTACATATGTACTTATATAAACTTTCCAACAATATTGTTTTATTTTATTTTATATTAGAAAGATGTTCTTTTTGTTTTTCAAAGGATTTTAGTGTAGTGAAAATCATATTAAAATTCGTTCCTGGAAATCCTGAAGGATATCTTCTGAAAATGTATATCAAATCCGTGCACACTCATCCACATTTTTACCATTGTACATAAATCAAAAACAAATTGACTTACAATGAGTAGATATCTGGAATTCAGAAAGTCATAACTCTTAAGTTTCATATAATTATGGAATTACACACCCCATTAAGCCACATGCAGACTTTATAGCTGTATACATTATGTATACATCGGTATACTTATTAGTTGTAAGAAAAAGATCCAACCACCCACCATCAGTTATTATTATTTTATTTTCAATTTCTATCCCGTGATAAATCATCCACATCCATTCCCAAGTTGTTCTTCTTTTTTAAACTTTGGATGTGCGATTTCTGCTCGATGATTGGCGGGCGATATCAATTATTACTAAAAAATTGATTGATTAAAAAGAAAGCTACACAGTTTGTAGATAGGATGTCATTGGAATAGAATAAAACGTTTTTTGTTTTTGTGTTTTCATTTATCTCCCATCAGCGATGACAGGTTACATCAGATAGCACAGTGCTTATAAATCGATTTCTCGTGTTCGGTTAAATTAATAAAATAATATTTTATGTAGAATTCAATTATATTACACTCATACTTGTGTGTTGTTGTACTTGTATGACTTTCTATAGTCACTGTAAGGGTTGTTATAGGTTCGTAAAGTTTTAATTGGAGTGTTTATATTAAAGTGTATAGTGAATAAAAAACATTTTCTGATACATACATAATATTATTACATAATATTATTTTTAAAATGAAGGATAAGTTATTTTTATTTTAAGTTCTTTTAAGATTCAGAAACATTTATAATTTTTCATTAAAAAGTCAATTCTTCAAGACTGGGTAAACAGAATATTTTTAATTGATGAATACATTTCTTTATGGTCATCTGATAAGTTTAACACTTCATTTGCTTGGTATTTCCCAAAGCAATTAAATCGTTATAAAGATTCATAATCTGCAAACTACAAAAGGGCGAACTTGTATAATTAAGTAAGGCCTGCTATCGGCAATCCATATGTATGTTTTTACGAGTGACGCACGCACGTCTCCTATGACACTGTAAAAATTTGTTACATTAGAAATCAAACTGCAATTAAGTTAAATATTCTATACTTTTGTTTAGTGGCAGTTATTATATTAGACTGTAATTTGGTGACTAGAATTTGTTTAGATTTTAATCTAGTGATATCTGCTATCTAATAAGTAATTTAGTAATATTTATCATTTAAATCGAATTATAGTGCGCCTATAAGACATTTCTTAAAGTTGTAGACTTATTGAAATCCTTTTTAGGGACTTATTTCATGCTTTTTTGTGAATTTATTTCATTTTCGAATTCGGGATTAATTTCATAATGCAACAAAGCTTCAATTTGGGGAGTTATTTAATTTTTGTTTTGAAGGGTAATTTATTGGGGAGCTATTTCACGGAGCCCCTGTTCATACATATTGGTATCCACAAGGGAACATACAAATCTCCTGATCGATCAACTGTCAACCAGATTGACAAGTCAAACCAGGAAGGCAGGAAGTACTGTGAGAAGTTCGGTGGATAACATTTATAATCTGGCATCAATCGTTCATCTGAAGTTGGCACAAAAAAAGAAGGTGTATGCATTTTTTGTCGATCTGAAAGCTGCATTTGATAAAATCTCAAGAAAATTGCTTATCTACAAACTACACACAATAGGAGTTTCGAAAAAATTTGTAAACTTAATAGAAGCCATATACTCCAACACACAATCAGCTGTTTGGACGGGAGAAGAGCTCTCCGAATATTTTGAGACGCTTTTTGGAGTCAAACAGGGATGCTTGCTATCACCGTTGTTGCTTTTCGCACTATATATAAACGATTTGCATGAATCTTTAGAAGGAGGGCTCTTTATTGACTTGTTCAACATAAGATTGCTGCTTTATGCAGACGATATGGTTATTCTGGCGGATGATGTCACGGTCTTGCAGCAGAAGATAACGCAACTGAAATGTTACTGCATTAAATGGAGCCTAGAAGTAAACCTATCTAAATCCGAGATAATGGTGTTCAGAAATGGTGGAAGGTTATCTAGTCATGAAAATTGGACATTAAATGGAGAAAGAATTCGAATTGTCTCCAACTATACTAACTTAGGAGTTTTACTTTCACCAAAGATCTCGTTTTCAAAGCACGTAGAAAAGAGAAACACTGCAGCCAAGAACAGCATAAACTCGACGTGGCAATGCTTTCTAGCAAAAAGAAATGTCAACTTAAAAACCAAATGGAAACTATTTCAGGCGGTTTGTAGGGCTATTCAAACCTACGGTGCTCAGATCTGGGGCTTTGGAATGTTCGAAGAAGTGGATAAACTTCAACGCTATTTTTTGAAAAGAATTTTAAAATTGCCTACATTTACTCCAAACTACTCTTTGGCAATGGAAACTGGGGCGGAGGACGGACATTACTATACCCTTGATCTTCACCTCAGATATACATATATCGAAAACAATATTTGAATACAGTGAAACAAGACTACCGCATCAGCTAACAAAAATACTTTTGAGGAAAAAATTGTTCTGGGTAAAGGAATTGAACAATCTTGGATATTGTTTTGGACTGTGTTGGGATGAGAGATCTATTTCTCAAATTGATTGGATCCAAAAAGGCAATGCTCTATTGCGGCTGTTGAAATCAGAGGGTCAACAAGCAAACCTACGAAGGGCATCTGAGAGCAGTACGCGCATCTACAAACATCTGGATCATTTAAGAGGACAGATTTACATTAACGATGGTTTCGAACTGAACAAGATCACCTGGATTTTTAAGGCAAGATGTGATTTAATCAAGCTTAATGGAAACGGATTTGGCCAGAACGAATCAACATTATGTACTGTGTGCAACTTAAGGGAGGAAGAAAACATCCAGCACTTCTTGGGCAGATGTCCGGGTTTAAAGGAATTTAGGGTGGCGTGAAAGTTTGGTTAACAGAAGCCGAAATAATCCAGGTGCTCAATGGAGAAAACAGCACCAGTTTTTAAGGACTTGCGAATTTTATCACTGTAGCCTTACCATACCGAAATGAACTAGTGAGAGAATATAACCAGTAAAAAAATTTTTTTTAAATTATCAGCAAAAATAATAATTGTTATAATATTTACGTAAATTCAACTACCCGACAGACGACGTTTGTCAATGTCGTAAGTTTTGCATTTTTAACTTCAAAAGAAACTTAAAATCTTATTTGAAAATGTTAACTTCTAGATATTAAGTTGGAAATAAAAAACATTCGACTTTGGATAGCTACAATCACAAGAGATTGTCATTTCCTTTTCGGATCAAGTCTCTAACAACCTCTTTAGAAGCCCTGTGCTGCCTGCATCATCAAATGCTGGGTTTCCCACGGCCATCATAGCGAAACCCTGGTTTGACGACAAGTGCTGGCAAACGCACGCAGCTAAACAACAGGCATATAAAACAGCGCTACACAGAAGGACCAGAGCTGCTGGCGAGCTCTTCGAGCAGAATAAATAAGAGGAACTTACGCTTTTCTGATGAAAAAAAGGGAGCATGAGAAGCTTGCGATTGAGAAAATAGAGGGTTGTCACAGAAGGAATGAGGTTCGAAAACTTTACCAAAAAGTAAAAAAAAAACACCCATGGGTACCAGTCGCGAACCGAAGCCTGTGAAGACAATTTGGAGTAAATCGTAGTACAAGGTTTATACTGAGAATATGGAAAAAACACTTCTCCAAATTATATAACGGCGAATCGAATTACGCTGGAAATAGCGTCATTCAACTTAGGCGATGCAGAAAACTATTTAACCTACCTTACCTCAAAGAAGTGAAGAAAGCTGTATCGAATCTGTCCAACAAAGCTGCTGGAGCTGCCGGCTTGTTAAGGAGTATTCACCAAATCATTTGCTAAATATAGTCGGAAGATTGCTTACCCGATGAGTAGAATCTCAGCATACAGAATCATCAGTGTCCTGAAAATTACTTATTAAATCCTTTCTGCCGTGAACGTCAGATGCAATTCGTCAACGAAATGATAGATCGATATCAATGTGTCTTCAGACAAGGAAAGTCTTTCATTGATCAAATGTGATTATAATCACATTACGGCACCATGCAATTCAAATCAATCAATCATTGATCTCTTAAACCGATCCCAAGTACAGTGGTCCCCGCTTAATTGCACTGACCATTTTGTCAGATTTGTCGGTCAATTATCCGGGTGGTTCAATGAGCGAAACCCCGCTTAATTGAAATATCTGTTCAATTAAGCCAAACCCGTATAATTGTTTAGTAGTAAAATATTTCCCATATTACCTTTCTAAAACAATTTCTTATAGTAGAAGGTGATATAAGCCACAAACAATGTTTGCTTATGTGCATTGCTTGCAAAGATATGATCGACTTCGAAAATTCTTCGATAGTCTTGCAACGTTCGATGGCTGTAATTTGTTTCCTTATTATATTTTCCTGATAGTAACCTTTGAAACAATGAATAATGCCTTGGTCAAGGGGCTGAATGATGGACGTTGTATTTGTGGGTACGAACTGCACGTTTCTATTTTTTAAATTGTCCAACTTCTTATGACAGGCAGCATTGTCGACAAAAAGAATTATTTGTCTGTTCTGCATTATCATTTCTTCGTCAAATTTATATAAAATTTGGGCCCATAAGGTTTGGGTCATCTATGCCTTTTTGTTGGAGAAATATTGCAAAGGTACAACCTTATTTTTAAAACACCTTGGCGTTTTGGTTTTTCCAATCACAATCATTTTTTTTGGCCGTCCAATTATCCGAAAAATGTCCATGTACGAGTATTTAGTTTTTCTGCTGAATATTTTTAAAATCAATTAAGCGAGTAATTCAACTAAGCGGGGTTCAATTAACCGTCTAAAAAGCTTTGCTACTAATACGGGAAATTTTCGAAGCCAATTTTTTCGATCAATTAAGCGGGATGTTCAATTAAGCGAGGTGCAACTAAGCGGGGATTACTGTACACCAAAAAGACAGTCAAGGATTTTGTTGGAAGCACCATCATTTTTTACTTGTTTTTTCACCTTTGCTGTGGACTAAATCTGTATTCTAAGCATCGAAATGATGCCTTTTGCAGAACAATGTAATTCAGTCAAGCTTGCTATTTCTGCTAAGTGCAGTTGAAAGGAACTTCAAGAGTCAAGGCGCTGGACGTGGAAAATCTGTTTTTGTGGTTCTACAAGCAATCGGCAAAATTATGAAGAAATTTGAACAGAGTGACAGCGTTATTGTTGTCTTAAAGGCTGTGCAGTACGGTAATGCACATTCAGTATAGAAAATATTGGTGATGCAAATGCAAGAGTTGCTGATAATCTTAATTTATTGATTTTACTTCTTGCAGAAGTTGAAATATTATTTTTGGATAGCGATTGAAGGAAAGGGCAACAAGCCCCTAAACATTACCAATTATGGCTTTATTGTATAGATTTTGGCGACGTAAATTGGCTACCGAGATCATTCGCTTTGACACCTTAAGTCCGTGTTTAGGCAAATAATTCCTGAACTCTAGATGCATCATAAAATTTGAATGATATATGTAGTCTTGATATTAAGATTTTAAGCGAAAAATGGGATCAACTTTGGAATGAGAAATTTATTTATACCTTCCTTTTAGTGTCTCATAAAATATCGTGTCTAAGTTGTAAATTATGAAACGAAAAAAGTCGGGAAAACTGCTCTTTTGAGATTATCTCCGTTTCTATCCAATAGTGTTTACAGTTTTACCAAAATTAATTAAATACAATTAGCTGAAATGTTTTACTCAGCCTCATATTTTTTTCTAGTGATGTCTGATTTGACAGGTTAAGATAGGAACGTCGCATGTTTCGGACTGTAGATTATTATTTTCTGCTATGCAAGGTTTTGACTATTCGATGTACGCTCTTTGAAAGTGTTCTTAAGTGGCATCTGTTATCTATAGATACATATATTCTACTCACGTCAATTATGTTCATAAATAAATAATATCATTCGTCATATTGCAAAGTGTTATCTTCTATTTTAAAGTAGATATAATTCAGAGACTTCTGTAATGTCAGGCTGTAGTTGAAGAAGGTTTGCTATCTCACATATTTCACACTGTTATACAAGTAGTACCCGTAGCGTGATGGTTAGTGCGTTGGACTGTCATGCAAGGGGTCTTGGGTTCAATCCCTGCCTGTACCACCTAACTTTTTTCACGGGTACTGCCTCTTGCGAGGAATTGACAAATCCTAAAAGAGTAATTCTTGTCATGAAAAGTGCTTTCTCAAATTAGCCGTTCGGATTCGGCATATAAACTGTAGGTCCCTTCCATCCCTGACAACATTACTCGCACACAGGGATGGTTGAGAGTTGTAAGTCACTATGCCCTGGTCCTTCATGGACTGTTGCGCCACCTAATTTATTTTATTTATTATACAAGTATTTTGGATTTTACTAAAATAGTTGCAATAACTGAGCTGTCAAAAAAATATCTGTGTTTCTTTTTTAGCTTAGACATTTGGGGGCGCAAGGTTTGTGTTTCATAAATAAAATTACCGAGCTTTTAGTATTTGATAATCTGTACGTTATTTTTGAGGAGTGCAATCTACTTTGCTCACTTACAGGAATAATATTTGATACTTTGGTTCCCTGGAACGAAAAACTTGTTTTACATAGTACCATAGACTTAATTAGTGACATTTAAGTGGCCAATGTGCAACTATGGAGGACATAAGTGACATGCGTTTAGTATTTTAATAAAGTGGAGTATTAGTCTCCTACATTATAGGCACATAAGCAAACCTTCTTTGACTATATGGAACTTTGGACTAAATTATTTCTTTTATATACTTATTTTTAGATGAAGTTTCCATTTCCATTGCCAGCTGGAGTTTCATCTGGAGTTGCGCTATTTTCGAAATTGGTCCGCACAAAAGATCTTAGAAACGTTCCCAATGATAGTGCTCGAAATACAAAACCGAAACTAACAGTAAAAATAAATAATAATAGACGTTTTTATTTTGAAACAATAGTTATTATTTCTATTTGTATTTTCAAGAAATGCTTAACTACGTTGGATTTAACATCATTGGGTGTGGGATCTTGTTGTGGAACTGGAATGTACCTTGTTGCAGGAATGGTAGCAAAAAATATTGCTGGGCCAGGTGTAATATTAAGTTTTATCATAGCAGCTGTTGCAAGTATATTTTCAGGTAAAAAAATGTCTCTAAAGCTTGTCTTGTCACATAATATAATACGAGTATATAATATAATTTTACAAAGGTGCTTGTTATGCTGAGTTCGGAGTTCGAGTGCCAAATACTTCAGGATCTGCATACATGTATTCCTATGTTGCCGTTGGAGAGTTTGTTGCGTTTGTAATTGGTTGGAATATGATACTTGAGTATTTAATAGGTAAGTGATAATCATATAAGTTTTTGGATATCTAACGACTTAGAATTTATTTAGGTACGAGTGCCTGCGCATGTGCTTTGAGTTCTAGCTTTGATTCGTTATCGGGTGGTCTAATAGGTCAAACTGTTGCAGATTATGTTGGAACAATTTTCGGTTTGTTTTTTGACTTAGTTTTGTTTAAAAATCTAGAACTTTTCATATTTTTTATAAAGGCAAACCACCGGATTTTATTGCATTTTGTATAACCATATTAATGACATGCGTACTTGCAACGGGTGCAAGTAAATCAGTTTTGTTCAATAATTCGCTCAATATTCTTAATTTGGCTTGCTGGGTGTTTATTATAACGGCTGGTCTGTTTTATGTTGATACAAATACTTGGACTGAGCATCAAGGATTTTTACCATTTGGTTGGAGTGGGGTAAGGTTTATTTTTTTTTATTTCGTTTTTGCATATGTTCAAATTAAAATATAACTTACATTTTGGTTTTGTTTTCTTAAAGGTTTTTTCGGGAGCTGCAACATGTTTTTATGCATTTATAGGATTCGATATTATAGCCACAACTGGGGAAGAAGCACACAGCCCACAAAAAAGCATTCCAAAAGCAATAGTTGTCTCATTGTTAATTGTTTTATTCGCATATGTCACAAGTAGCCTGATATTAACTTTAGTTGGTAAGTACTAGGAGTATTTTTTTTTCTTTGTATTTTAAGGAGTATTATAAGTAGATATAGGTTGAAAACTACAACCAGTAACAAAATCAAAAACCCGTGCGTTCAACAGACCTGGGGTGGCATTCTCTAAGGAAAAAAAGGAACGAACGATTTCGATTGTGCGAACGAACGTTGTCGTTTCGTTTTCTATAATTTGGGCCCTGAATTGCGTTCTATTAAATCTTAAAAGTTGGCATAGAATTGTTTTCATTGTCAAATAAGGAAACACAAAGCGGAATGGGGAAGTTAACTAAAGTTATTACCTTGTCTTTATTGAAATGACTGCTACAATTCCATCAGTTGGTAGTTAATAAATATCCATATTCTGACTTTTAAAACTTCAATCATTAAGAAGTTAAGCAATTTTTAATTCATAATAATTATAATATAATTCTTTTTTATTTTTTTAAAAACCTAAAAGTTGAATTTGATACAAGTTAAATACATGTAATACTCTATTTATCTTCTTCTCTCCAAATTGAAACAAATAGGTAGTTTTTAAAACTGCTGTCAAAATTGATAATAATGGTGTTCGTATAAAAATGTCGGAAAACAAACAAACAGATATTAAAATCAAACTTATTTTATCATTATACAAAATTTTGTTGCTAACTTTTAGTTAATTTTTTAGAAAAATTCTATTGGCAACTTTTTTTTTTTAAAATACGGTTTCCGACTATAAGAAAAAAGAAATATATTAAATTAAATTTTTTTCATCTTACACACAATATTGTTAATAATATTTTGTTGAAGTTTTAGAAAAATCAACATAGGGGCGTGGGTGGGAAATTTTCAATGGGGGTCGCATCAAAGCCTCTTTTTTTGTAATGGATTAAACAAAATACTTTTTCAACACAAAGCTTCTTCTAATTTTATTTATTTATTTGAATCTCTTATTACACATTTTGGTTAAATACGGTATTGGCACCTTCGAGTCAATTAAGTAGCAGAATCAATATTAAATTGGTGAATTCTAACTTCTACAACAATAACAACGTCCTAAGTTTGATATGTCATAAGAGTATTTGGGCTTCAATGGGCACCTTTCGTCACGATATTTTCGATTATTTAGCCAACATTTATCTCCACATGGCCTATTTGCGAAGACTCCAACAATAAAAACTAAGAGAACAAACACCGATATTAAACTGTACTTCATGTTAAAAATGTTTTATATAATTCGTAATGCTCCAACAGTTGTTTTACTCGAACGAATGGTGAAATTTCAAAAGAACTCATGATTTATATACCCAACATTTTTCCAAAAAGCTGTTAAAATATATTTGAAAACTGATTTAAATTTAATATTGTTTAAACTATTTGTATAAAAAATATAATATGATCAAAAATTAAGGTCACAGTTGTTTGTGTTTTAAACAAATTAGTCTGAGAAATAAAATATTAATAACTCTTAAAACTGTGTTATAAATTATGTCCTATAAGAACTTAAAAACCAATCGACTTATAATTCAGCCTTTAAAACAATAAATAATATTAAAGGGTTTTTAATAGTTAACCACATTTGTTCAATGTATATAATTTATATATACAATGAAATACTTTGTTAAAAAATATGTGCAAGTGCGACCCAATAACTTCTGAAACAATTTCGTAAGAACACCATGTGCCCTCACATTATAGAGTAACAATAAATATTCGGCCTTAATTTTTGCACCCATTATGAACTATGCGCTATTCAACATTTAATTAATATTTGTATGACAAAAAATCGATAAAATTTAATATTCCGTATATTTTGAGTATATAAATAGACTCTTTAAAAATTATACAGCATTAATTCAACTAAAACAATTAAAGCATTTACAAATCATTCAATTTTGAAACGAATATTTTTGCTTAAACATGAAGTACAACTTGCTATCGGTGTTTGTTCTGGTAATTTTTTTAACTGGAGTCATGGCGAATAGGCCCTGCCGGGATAGATGTTGGCTACACGATCGTAGATATCGTGATAATTGGTGTCCTTCGAGGCCAAAATACAATTATTACCTGCAAGGACATGGATATTGTTATTGTTGTAGATAGTTAGTTAAATCTTTTTAATATTTCCACTGTTAGCTCTAACTGGCACTAAAATGGATTTCAAAAAAAAACTAATTAATATTTTAATAAATAAAAAGGAAATGCATTTTAAAGTTTTGTTTTTGATGTATTATAATCGTTGGGTTTTCCAATAGGGACTTGACAATTTGCCAAATCGGAGAACGTACGTCGCTCGCTTCATTTTTTGAGCTTGATTGTATCGTATGCTACGGATGCCTGAATGGCAGTAATAATTTCGACACGTCGATGAACCCGTTGTCTCACTAATACGACAACATCACACAGTGAAAATGTGGCTCAGATTTTTGACTTAATTTGTTATTGCATGTCTACTAGGACGAGAATGATGACCAAAAATTGAAGATAAAGCTCTTAAAGTTTCGGTTAACGATTTCGAATTCGCTAGACTTTTTTTGTAGACACTGCTCGTTCGGGTACTATGATGAAAATATTGGGTTTACAGAATAATTTGACAATGATATGTTTTCGACGATTAGTGAAAGGATGCGTTCACAAATTGAACTCAAAGTTGTCAAGTCCCTATTAGAAAACCCGAACGTGAACACAGGCGTCTTGTGCTTTTTAAGAGTTTCTTGATTGTTTTAAGTTATATTATATTCAAGTCACCTGTGTATAGTTTTTTGACGTTTTTCCAAAAGGCAGATAAGACGAAAAATAGACCTTAGAATTCCCCATACAATTTTTTTGGTCAAAAATTAAAAATTCGACTTTTCTCGAAAACAAACTGATAGATTCTTTTAATTTACGTCGTGCATTTTATTTTAAATTACTATGGGATGTAAAAAACACCAACTAAATGTTTTTAAAAGTTGTTTCTGAAACCTTCGATGTTTTATTTGACAAACAAAATTTATTTGAAGTCGATATCTTTACTCATGATTCCTGAGATATGGTATCCCGAACGTACAGACGTACGAACGTACACACAGACATAACTCTAGTGACCTTGCAACGTCAAGAAATGTCAAAACTTTTAAATGCACAAATCGCATCCATTACAATAACTTCACATGGGTAGTTCTTAAGTTATTATATTTGCGATCATATTTTTAAATGTGATAACTTTTGTGTTTTGCATGTATAGTGCTTTTTATTTTGAATAGATATTCTATGCATTTACCACTCTTGAGCTATCTACTATCTATTCAAATCTTAAAGATGGGATGGGATGAAGATATCGAGGTAAGATAGCCTCAAACAAGCAAATTGGCTTAAATGGTGCTACCATTGTATCCTAGGTAAACATTTGTCCGATATCACTGTCTATTGTTATTGGCATACCATCCTCTTTAGGTTAGGTTAGGTTGGAGTGGCTGTCCAGATGTTATTGACTCACCTAGACCTCAAGGGTCCATTGTGATACCACTAATGAGGTTACTCATGGGAGAGTAAGAATCATCATCATCACCATCCTCTTTACAATGAAATAAACATTAATTGAATTTTCATAATAAATACTCGTTTTTCTAATATCGAAACGACACCTCTTATTGGAAAATCCTATTCTTTCAAATTTATAAGAAAAATACTGACTGATCCATTTATTTTTTTTTTTTGCACCACTAATATAAATTAAATGTAGAGCAATATCAATACGTTATTTGAAATACGAAGAAAACTAACAATTATATTTTATTTTGCATAGATACTAAAAGCAATGAGATTATACAAATATAACAATTATAATGCGTATACGCCCAAGTTACCACAGTTGACAAAATCACTACTATAGTAGAATCAGAATTGTTTAGAATTTCACTGTTTCCTTATTTTGGTTTACATTTTAAAGTACAATTAAGTCGGCTTTATGTAAATATTATCATGATAATACATATGCAAACTTAAATATTAATATTTTTTAAAAATCCGCATCGCTTCAATATTTTTTATTTATTTTGAGATACTTCACCGCCACGTGTGACACAATTTTTCCTGCAATCAAGTCAACCTACGTATAACGTATTCGTACAAACATTGCACAACGAAATATGCACCCAAATATTTCATTCATTTTCGGATACACCATGTCTCATGTGTGTACAAACGGCTTTATGGTAGTACTGCAAATATATTGATATTTTTTATGAGTTTGATAAAATTAACGAATGCTTTTCAGTTCGGTATGAATTTTGATTTCCTATATAAGCTCGAAGATGATTTTAAGATTATAGCATTCATTCAAGTGCAATTGTTAAAAATCACTTACTGTTTAATTTTTCTTCAAAAACAAAATAATACAAATTCAAAATATGAAGAAGAACTTGATAATTGTGTTTGTTTTGGTAATATTCTTAGCAGGCGTCATTGCTAAGAAGCCTTGTCAAGACAGATGTTGGCTTGATCGCACTTTTCGTGACAGTAGATGTTACTTTGGACCCAAATACGTTTATATTTTGTCGGGATCCAGATGGTGTTATTGTTGCAGATAAATTTTGTCTTAGCTTTTTTTTAAATATTTTTAAACTGATTTCTGTTTCCATGAAATTGATACTGTCTTAAAAACTTCATTTTTAATATCGATGTTTTTATTCAAAAAATAGTCGTATAAGATACTCGTATAATCAAATTTTAATTAAAAAAAAAAAGTATTTAGCTTTTTATAAAATAAATTAAAATCCGTACAAAATAAGATATAAAATGTTTTTTTTTTAAACTTATTTGTACTTGCGATATAAAGGAACTATTATGTAACTTGCGACCTATAGAAACTATATGGCAATTATAACATTCGTAAAAAAATTAAACTCGAGATTTCAATGAAACAGAGTGCATGAAGTTAGCCCCTCTTTGTTCGATTTTTTCTTTTTTGAATGTTGTTCCAGGTTTGCTCCAAAGTTGTTTTTTTAAAAACCCATAAATGGGGGTTTCAGACCCGAAAAACTGATCTTGACTTATCACTCCTTTTTTCAAAATCGATTTTTGAAAATTGCTTCAGGTTGTTCTAAGCATTGTTCCAAATTTGTGGACCCCTACGATCAAAATCTCAAAAGATATGTGCAAAATTGGAAAAAATCGAAATTCTAACTTTGTTTGTATTTTTTAGGTTCTTAAAAGTGTTCTAACCATTGTTCCAAGGACTTAGAGTCGTGAAATGTATATTTTTTTTTGTTCAAAAATGCAAAATACGTCTCCCTATTTTTTTTTTTTTTGAAACGTGAATAAACACAAGTGCAGAAACCAAATCTTGTCTAATAAACTACTGTTTATGATCGAACTTTCAAAAAAGGTGTCCACGTCTTTTTATTGTTTTAGCTCCCCTTTTCTAAAAACCATATTTCTTCCGTGTTCAAATTGAGTCCAAAACCATTAACAATTATAGCTTGAGGCTCAAGACTAATGTTTCCCCTCATTAATGTCCCTTGGAAAAATTAAAAATTTTAAGCCAAGGCTATATTCTTTCAGACCCAGAAGTCTTTAAAACTCCGGTTCTAAGAAATAAATGATGATAATGTTTATACCAAAAAAACTTTCATAAAAAGAGAACTAAAATGTGTTTTTTTTTTTTTTTTGAAAATATTTGTGTTGCAAAACTTTCGAATTTATCTGAAATCTAGCAAAAGCTTTGATGTTCTTAAGTTAAATAGTTACTTATCATATTTAAATATACTTATTTCAGTACCTTATGATCAAATAAACACTGGAGCCGCACTAGTACAAATGTGGTCATATGTTGATGCTCCGAAATGTCGAGCCATTGTTGCAGTAGGAGCAACTGGTGGTCTATTGGTGGCAATGTTTGGTTCCATGTTTCCCATGCCAAGAGTTATCTATGCAATGGCTTCAGATGGTCTTATATTCAAGTACAGTTATTAACATTTATTTAAATGATTTATATTTCTCAAATATAATGCATGTATGTATGTATGTACTATTTTTTATTAGGCAATTATCACATTTGTGGGAAAGAACAAATGTACCAGGACTTGCAACACTCGGAAGTGGTGTTGCTGCAGCCTTGGTAGCCTTAACAATTCGACTAGAGATTTTGGTCGAAATGATGTCGATTGGAACCCTATTAGCATACACGCTTGTATCAACATGTGTGCTTGTGCTAAGATACCAACCTTATAGTACATCCCTGGTAGAACTACTTCCTGCTCAATTGAGAACTCCAATTCCACCAAGTACTCCCGATCCAACTGCGGACAAGTCTTCAAATAATTTGACCATCAAACGTATAACTCGCGGTTCACCAGACTCAGATGATTCATTTATCGATGACAGTCCCGATGGCTATATGGGAAGAGATGATCAATTTTTGGTATCCGATAGATCTGAAAACAAATTTTATGGCAGTGTTCACGGTGCTCCAACGGGTCCTACCGGCAATGCAACGGCCTTCGATACAATCGGTGTTGGCTTGTTAGGCCGGAAGTTGCAGGAGTTCTCCTACATGTGTCCCGGACTATTTCCCTGGGTTAATCCAGGACCGGCAACTTCAGAAAGTGGTAAGTAAATTCAAATTTACTCATATGTCTGTAAGTCAAATGAAATACCATTTAAAATCTTCTTTTTATTGTTTTAGGAATGTTTGTTACAAAGCTTGTTGGCGTGATGTTTATATTTATATTCTTCTTGGACCTATTTGCTGCGATAGGATGGTCAGGAAGACTTGCCGGATTCATTTTCTCGATATTAATTTTAGGTATTTTTGTGATATTACTAACTATATCCAGGCAACCACAAAACAGGTACAATGTTCAAATGATTTTTTTAAATGATAATGGAAGTGAAGTTTTTCGAAATTATAGGTATGCCCTTGCATTCCTAACACCGGGACTTCCTTACATTCCAGCTATTGCAATAACAGTGAACATCTACTTAATATTCAAATTGAGTATATTAACATTAGTTAGATTTACTATTTGGATGTCCATAGGGTTGGTTGTATATTTTTACTACGGCATCACACATAGTTCATTAGAAAATGCATCCGAAGAAATTGAATTGCGAGTTGATGAAGCAAAAGTAAGTAGTTATGGTATTTTTAATGCACTTAGCTTAAATTTATTAGAATTAAATTAAATGACGTAAAATTTAAATCAAGAGGCGTTTCTATTAATTTTTTTGGTCAAATATTTCAAAGGACCAAGAATCGAAAATACCATAAGTGATTTTATGAAAAAATGAAAATGAGAGTGTATTCGTAAAGACAATTCTCTACCAAGATTAGTTCATAATATAATTTCTTTTATTGATATGTTAAATAATAATGCAACGTCATATAGGGTTTTCCAATAAGAGGTTTTGTTTTGATCTTTAAAAACGCGTAAGGGAAACCAACGTACATATGTTTATTTAATTGTAAAGAGGAAGGTAGTTTAAAATGAAAAACAAAATCAATTTGCAATTACCAATTTTAACATTTTCCGGCTGTATGTCTTCCATAACTTCGCGAATTCCATTTTTAAGGTCTTGAATGGATTATGGCCCATTGGCATATATTTCTTTCTTTATTGTAGCTGAATTTATATAAATTTTTTCGTATAACTAGATTGCACAATTTACAGAGAAATGGTATTTTCTACCTTACTACTGAAAAACTTATAACATTTATACAATAATAATATCACAGATACAAGAAGTTTTTAGAAGGAAAAGCTACATGAAAAACCTTCATTTAATTTAAAAATAAGTATATTTTCCCTAAGAAGAGAGAAGAGAGAAATGGGTTCGTGTGAATCACAAAAAAGATGTTGTTTACATAACAGATAATATAAATATTAATGGAAAAAAATAATAAAAATAAACAAATGAATGACAAAAAAAAAAAAAAAAAAAAACATAATTATGTTTATCACAGTTATGTATATAAATAATTTAAAATATATAAATAAATAACAAAAATAAATAATTAAACAAATAAATAAATAACAAAAATAAATAAATCAACAAATAAATAAATAACAAAAATAAATAATTAAACACATAAATAAATAACAAAAATAAATAATTAAACAAATAAATAAATAACAAAAATAAATAATTAAACAAATAAATAAATAACAAAAATAAATAAATAGATAAACACGAAAAGAAAAAAAATAAATAAACAAATAAACAAGTAAACAGATGATAAATAAATAAATAAATAAATAAATAAATAAATAAATAAATAAATAAGTAAATAAATAAATAAATAAATAAATAAATAAATAAATAAATAAATAAATAAATAAATAAATAAATAAATAAAATAAATAAATAAATAAACAATAAACAAGTAAATAGAAAAATTACAACACCTTAATTAGATAAATTTAATATTAAGTTGTTGTCAGAGCAACTGCATAATATTTTATATCGATCATATAATTTTGAGATTCGAAATGCAACTTTTTCAATTTTTGCTTCTTGGTGCAGATCCTCCGTAGAATAGTGCCAGGGATGATTGAGCATCATTTTCAAGATTTTATTTTGCATAATTTGCAGCCTTTTAATATGACTTTTAGCACATGTTCCCCATACAGGAGAACCATATAGCATTATACTTTGAAATATTACTTTGTATAATAACAATTTGTTTTCAACACTCAATTTGGATCTACGATTTATAAATGGATATAGAGTTTTTATCGCCATATTAAGTTTATTTAGTGTTTCTTGAATATGCAAACTAAATGTCAACGTTTTGTCCAGGTGTACCCCAAGATACTTAGCGCTCGATTTCCATTCAGTTTAAACCCCATTCAACTGAAGCCTATTGCTTGGAAGGAAACAGGCTTTTCTTTTTCTTGTGAAAAAGAGGGCCTGTGTCTTGGAAGCGTTTAATTTTATTTTCCAATCATCGCAATATGATTGCACTGAGAACAAAGCAGATTGCAGATTGGTTTCGATTAAGGAACCAATTGAATCTGTTGAATAAATGCAGGTATCATCCGCGAAAATTACAGTTTTACAGTTATGGGGTTTCGGAAAATCATGTGTGTATATAATATACAATAAGGGGCCAAGAACGGATCCTTGAGGTACACCTGCAACAATTTCAATTACATCGGAATACCAATTATTAACGGAGACTTTGAAAGTGCGTTTTGTAAGGAAGGATAAAATCATTTTTACAAGATAGATTGGAAAATTTAAAACAAGAAGTTTGTGAATGAGTCCCTCGTGCCACACGGAGTCAAATGCTTTTTCGACATCAAGAAAGACCATTCCCGTACTTTTTCCTATAGTAAGGTTGTGTTTAATATCTTTCGTTATTCTGTCAACCTGTTGCACAGTACTATGATGTCTCCTATCTATCCTTATCTATCACGTGGCCTCAAAAAAAAATCCTAAAGATGTTAAATCACAAAATTGCGTTGGCCAATTGTATTCATCTCTTTAAGAAATTTCTTTTCTTGAAAAACTGTAAGATTTTCACCATTGTTGAAGAGAATTTTAACAATTTAAATGCGTTTATTGTTAATGCCATAATTTTTAGTTGTCATAGACCTTTCAAAAGTAACAGCTGCTCGTATAGCTGGTTATTTTTAATGAAAGTGTATTTGAACTTGAAACAATGAAACTTAGAAATGGGATTCACCTATGATATTTCAAATGAAATAGGGGTTAAAAATGAGTAGCAAGGAAAAGTTGCAATTGTATTACAAATTAAAAAAAAAAACAATGAATTAGCCAAAGAGTCTGTTTAAAAAAGATTTAAAAATATACTTATAAAATAAGTTTGTCTTTAAAGATATAAATTCCATTTGATTTGTCAAAAAAACTCCATGTTTCAATTTTTTGTTTGAAAATTGTTAGACCGGTGTTATTTAAATTAATTTTTTTATATATACAAATTTTCCATTTTTTCTTAAAAATATTTTTGTTATGCAGTTGTTTAGTGATTGAATAGAAATTTAGTCTGGACGAATCATCATAATATATATTATGTCTCCCTTTTTCGGCTCTCATTAGGAACTAATTTTAAAAAATAAGGTGTCAAAATAAAGAGAATATTCCGTAGACTATGCGAATTGTATTTTATTGAATATTAATTTATAATTTGTTGAAAAAACTTAACTTTTTATTGTAATAATAATATGAAATACTCGGAAAATATTATGTTAAGGGAAATGGTTTGTGTATTTGAATGAACTTATCGAATACACGCCATTTTTTGTCGGTAAGCTAGTTTCATACCAAGACACAACTCATCCTAGGACAACTCATCCCGGAAATGAAAAATACTTGTAAGCATACTTAACGAAAACAATTGTTTGTGTATTCAACAAGCTTGTTCAAAGCTTTTTCCTTTGGATAGCTTTATTTTAATTTCATATTAGAAAAACCAGGATGGAAAATAAATTATCTGAAGATAAGAAAGAGGAAGAACATGTATGTTTAAATTGTAAAGCGATTACCTATTGGTTGTGTAGTTAGGTAGGTGTCTAAAACGAATAAAGAATAGTTCATTGGCGTGCTCAGCTTTATGCAGATAGATAGATAAAGACATGTTTATGATGAAAATGAAGGAATGTTATTGGTAGGTAGAAGGTACATACATACTACATTCCTTCTTTCCTACAAGTTTTCAGCGCAAGCATGGAGTTATTACGTTCAGCTTATTTTTTTCGTTAAAGATTAAAAAAAAAAACAAGCATACGAACAGGTACAAGAAATTGCTATTCATATGTTGCTTACAGTCAGGCTCTTGTGCGTTTTGGATTTTAGTTATGAAGTGACACGTAAGCAGTAATTGTAGAGATTGTACGTATGTATGTATTACACATAACTCCGCTTCAACTGAATACGCACACAAATTTCTGAAAATACTTTTTAAATTTTTACTATGCTAACTACTCCCTTAAGACGCTAAGAAAAAGTTAGAAAAGGATTATCCAAAATCAACTACTAATTTTTCTTTCATCCACTTTCAAAGCTTTCTACTAGGAAAAATTGAATATTTTTAAGTCAACTGAATAGGTATAAAAATTGAAATTGATATTGAATTGAAAGTGGGTATTACTTCCACCTTTACTTTTAATCATTTCGTAAATTAGTTCCGGTATGAATCCTACCGCCCTTTGATATAGTTCAACAATATTTCGCTAAACGCTAACTTAAATTAAGGATTCTTAGTCTTTAAACTGACGATCACCTTTATTAACTGTGAGTACTAACCATCCTTATTACCTTATATACCCAGTTGTAGTAATTTTTGGTGTTATGACATCAACCTCAACTGTTCCATAATACTACATAAAACTGACAGCTTTCAGTGGCTTTCAGGCCCACCGAAATTAAAAAGTTATATCATCGCAAGCTGCTGTTTTTGCAGCTCTTTTTACCTCCCTTTATGTTTTATTTGTACGAATCTTTATTTTAAAGTAAATATAAAAGCCATTAAGACTTTGGTCTTGGTGTCTAATAAAGTTAATTTTACCTTTTGAAACACTGCTAAGGCATGTACGAGTAGATCTGCTTATTGGTCTTAAAATTTCAAATCAGAAATTCGATTCTATTCTAAAATTGTTGGTTTTATCTATCCAGTACTTGAAAATGCTCATAAACAACGATTAAATTGTCATTGTACCTATTCAGTTGACTCAAAAATAAAAACTTCTTCTTTACTTATGAAATACTTTACAAGTGGAGGGAAACAAGACTCACAGTTTTATTTGTATATTTTTTTTTCAATTAAAGGATATGACAGATGTCACAAAAATCCTCAATATTTTGCGACGAGATGAGACCCATGTTTCGGGAAATTAGGAAATTAAATTGAAAAAAGGATATATTAAAATATTTTAAAAAATAAATTATTTAAATGATAGTAGTATCAGGTGAGGTTTTTGAGATATAACTTTTTAAATTAAAAAAAAAAAAAAAAAATTGAAAAGGATTTTTGTGGCTATCTAAATTTATGAAGTAGCTTTTCTCAATAAAATACGTGACGGTTTTTCAAATCTTTAATCCCTTTCTTCAATATGCAGTTAAAATATTTTTATTATTTCATATGATATTCGAAAATTTTTTATAAGTTGTTAGATTTTACTAGTCTTACAAACATCTAAAAGAAACGCTAAACCATTTATGCTTAAACGGTTTTCAACAGAAAAATTCAAAGCGGTTTGAAAGTAAGTTTTCGTTTTTAACGATTCTATTGTCTACGCAATTCTATTATATCAAATATATTAAAAAAATATATAAATAATGTGAAAACGGGTGTTTTTAAACTTAAGCAAATAGTTAAAGTTAGATGAATTCTGAGAATTTCCAGAAACTAAGCAAGATACTTGAATGATTAGCCTTACAAACCCCGTTATTGGTTGTTTGTATCATTTTTAATGGGCATATTTTAAATATCTGATGTGATAGAAAAATTTAAAGGCGAGATTCGAATTTAGGACCCCTTAATCATTTAAAAAAGTGTTGTTTTTTTGTAAGACAGAAAAAACCTATTTTTGTCGAGCAGTGTTATTATTTTGACATGCCTAATTGAACTTCTAGATTAACGTTGTAATAGAATATATTCCTTACAATATGTTCAAAAAATTCTTATTTTAATCATTTAGGATAACAACTCTGATGAAAAAGCTGTTTGGGATCAACAGAACTTCGAACAAAACTACAGTTCACCAGACGTTATATGGAACTATGGCAACACTGAGCTTAACACAACACCATCATGGAATAGCACAACCCAAAGGAATACATCATCAAACAGCAATGCCCTTAGGGTGAAAAAGCCACCTCCCCCTAAGCCCCCAGCACCGCCAGCATCTAAAAGTAAGTCGTCTTCTGACCAAACTAAGAAAAACCAAACCACAACAAAACCAACAGCTGATAAGCCAGGCTTCAGTATGTTTGTGGATGAAACGCAGTTTCCCAAGTGGGACGATTGAAATAGTTCCGCATCTGATGATATCGTTCCTCTAATAATAATTGCATTGTTATGTGTAAAATTTTAAAGTTATTTATATATACAATTCTATATCGTTTCCATCAAGTGTACATTTTAACATATAATATATATAATTATAAAATTAATATTAATATTTATGACTCATTCTTAAAAAAAAAAAAAAACTAAAACAAAAAACCAAAAAAAAAAAAAAAACATTTAATAAATTCAGTTTACAAATTTATGATATTATACAGAAAATATACATATATATATATTATATATACATACATTAACATTTTAAATATTTGCCCTTCCGTTTTTATAAATGTAAATACTTCTATGCGGGAGTTATGCTATAAGAAACAACAAATTATTGTTAAACTTGTAAACTAATATGACAAAAGAAAAACTACTTTCAGAAAAAAGATATATAAAACAACACAAAATATCTCCAGATTTATTCAAGCCATATCTTAAACCAAGAGCTGATTTTATTTCTTATGTATATTTTATATTATTGATAAAACAAATTTACAATACTTATTATTCGTTTTCGATGTTCCGTTTAACGTAATTACCACACAAATTAATTTAAGTTTCCATTTTATTTATGAGGTAGATAGAGAATATAAAAACAAACAAAACAAATAAAAATAAAATAAAAATATATTTTAACGAATAAAATAATTTAAGTAAAGTAAAACAAAAATCTCAAGCAATTACAGCGTATGCACACCGCAGAATACATATATACGACTAAAACAAAAACAAAACAAGTAAGCAGGAGAAGCGCCGGCGGCGCAGGTAGCGCGGTAGTGCGGCGGCGGCGGCGCGGGCGCTGCATGCGCTAACTAAAAAAATTTATTTATTTATATAAAAACAAATTATATGTAAATGTAAATGAAAAATAACTAATGAAAGCCCACTGAATTGCGTCTTACAATTTCAGCCCTATTATACACTTTTACAAATTATTCAATTCTTTTTTCTTATTTTTGTTAAAATTTTGCATTTTATAAATAAAGTCTATTTCAAAATATGTTTAATAAAAATTGATTATTGAAAAAAAATCTAAAAAAAAAGTTGTTGTCTTGTTTTTACTTATCATAGTCATGTTTTTAAAAAATTAATATTCCAACAGCGTTAAGCCAGCTCAAAATCGTGGTCAAATATTTAGCTCTCGATGTAGCAATTTAAACTTCTGTGTTTAACCTTCGTTAATCTTCCGAAATGTGTGGACAAAATATTGACACTGATATTTAGTTGGCATCAAATTAACATTTATAAACTCATGCAAACAATTGTAGAAACTATTTCCACTATTTCGAACTTGGGAGAAACAGAAACAAAATATCCCTTCGGAAAAAGGGACTTATTTTGGAAAAAAGAAGAGCTCGAACTAAATGGTGAACTACGAGATTTCCCGATGATAAGTCTTAAACCTACTGAATAACGAAATAAAAAAAGAATCAGTGAGTTCAAAAATGATTCATTTAGTATATTTCCGATAAGTGTGACTACAAATGTTTCTGCTGAATACTCTTTATAAAAGGCAGCAAAACGTCTAAAAATACACAGACACAAAATCAGCCAAAAAAATCTTAATATGGCAAATAAATCAGAAACCCGATACAAAAACCTTTCCCAGCATATACGGCTACAGATCCCTTACAGATCGTTGATAGAAACGAATGGGAAATCCTTTTTCTCGCGCTCAAAGAAGTTAGAATCAACTTAAGTCATGCGTAATATGTTAGGAACCGAGTTTTAAGAGTATGGTACGACCATAAATACTCGGAACTAAAGAAAATAGAAGCCAGTTTAACACAAGAAACTGTTCTAGGACCAACCTTATTTCTTTTATTTACTCCAGTGGATATCAACGCGAACGCTATCATGGCCACCTTTGCTGATGATAATGCAATATTGGTGCCAGATAGATCCGTTTATCTAAACAAAAATGCAAAATGCAATCGATTAAGTTATTGAAAAAAGTTGCATCAAATTAAAAGAAATTAAAACGACACATACAAACTTTACAAACAGAAATGTAAGGAATATTTCAGTTTCTTTGACCAATAAAGAATTAGCTTAATCTAATACTGCCAACTAGTACCCGTAGCGTGATGGTTAGTGCGTTGGACTGTCATGCAAGGGGTCTTGGGTTCAATCCCTGCCTGTGCCACCTAACTTTTTTTCACGGGTACTGCCTCTTGCGAGGAATTGACAAATTCTCCAAGAGTAATTCTTGTCATGGAAAGTGCTTTCTCAAATTAACCGTTCGGATTCGGCATATAAACTGTAGGTCCCTTCCATCTCTGACAACATTACTCGCACACAGGGATGGTTGAGAGTTGTAAGTCACTAGGCCCTGGTCCTTCATGGACTGTTCCGCCACCTAAAAAAAAAAAAAAAAAAAAAAAAAAATACTGCCAACTACCTTGGAATGACTTCGGATTTAAATCTTAAGCTTAAAGAGCAAATCAAGAAGAAAAAAGAAGAGCTAAAGTTAAAGTGCAGAAGAATTTGCAGATTAATAGGAGAGATCTCTGACCTATCTTTCCAGAAAAAAGTATTTAAGAAATAGCGATCTAAATCGTGACCTTCAAATTGAAATAGTTACACAAGTAGTTAAAAAACAAGCTGTACCACACAATCACCGACTACAAAGTCATACCACCTCCGAAACGGAGACCGTCAACAATATTGGGAGATTAGAAAGAACCAAGGCACATGAATTGTTTGGTCTAAGACTTTGGTAAACATCCCACGATACTCGGTACTGATTTTTACCGATTGTCTTTTTGAAGACAATCTATCTTAATAAACATATATAAATTGTCACGTTGTTTGTACGCGATGGACTAGTAAACTACTTAACCGATTTTAATCAAATTTGTACACCGTGTGCAGTTTGATCCAACTTTAAACATAGGATAGCGTTCATCTCCATTTACAGTCGAAATTATCTGTTAGCTCCAAACGATTCTAACAGATGGCCACATCTGTTGACTGGATTAAGTAAGTATTCAATAGATGGCATTATGTCAAACCTCCAAACGTTTCATATAAACTACAATTTAATATCATAATCACCACATGTTACTGAGGCTAAAGTATAGGTTATATTTATATTTTATTAAACGCAACACAATGAATTTTATACTTTTTTATACTTAGACTGAAGAATAAATTCAATTAATATTATAGTGAATATAATACAACCAAATACGCAATGCATTAAAAACCAGACAATTTCTGTACTGTTCTTTAATAAAAAAATGAATTGATTCTTAGTATTTTTCCTGATATACATAGTAATTACTTGAATCATAACTGGCTCAGTCATCGGGTTATTTTGGCAGCCAAAAATGTTAATGTTGACGATAATTAACTTCCAGATACAACAGTTGTTACAAGGCGATCTTATTTCTTATGTCGATATTGTTGTTAATGAAAATGATAGTGTAAATTTTCCAATTGAATTCACTAGATATACCTAGATATTCTGCTGCGTAACTTGAATCCACCTCAATTATGCAAAGGTACACGTTTGGTCATCAAAAAAATCACCGGAAATATAATATTCTTGAAGGAATCATTTTAACTGGAAAGTTTAGAGGAAAAGTAGTCATGTTGCCACGTATTCCAATGATACCTTTAGATTTTACCATGCCCTTTAGAGGGTTACAGTTTCCGATTCGTTTAGCTTTTGTCATGTTTATAAATAAGTCACAGGGCTAAACAATGCCCATTGCGGTTTAGATTTGGAAAATCGATTTTTTTCATGGGCAGCTTATTAAGTAAGTAAGTAAGTAAGAAAGACATGTTAACCAAAAATATTTTGAACCGATTAGTGCTAAATTAAATTGAAATTAAAAGTATTTTTAAATCAAAATAATAAATGTAGCCACAGCAATGCTTGGCTGGGTCAGCTATTAAACTATATATCAGACGTTTCATTTACGCAAATAGTGAACCAACACATAATCAGATTATGTTGTTTAAAATTTCAGATACATTCAGGCAACAGTAAATAAAGTCTTTAAAATCAGTGAACACGAATCGTTGGTAATTAATATCGAAATAAATTATGTTAATAAAATGTAATGTGTTGAAATTTCAGGAGAACGTTTATCGTACAGAGCCTATTGTAAGTGATCTTGCAAGTCTACGTTGCAATGAAGCAAACCAGTCAGCTAGAGGTTTCAGTGTAAAAATAAAATATAGTTTCAAAAAATGCTTATATAACAGTCAATAAGTAGAATAAATAATAACTTCAGAATAATTTCGGATTTACTTAATTTGAATAAATGAAAATCGAACTACATCAAAGAGCTGATTAGACGATCAATACCTCAGACTGGACCGTAAACAGTGGAAGGACTTTTAAATTTAAGCGAATTTGTATGAGTTAACTTATGGTCATTATGAAAAGTAAAAAAGATTTTAACGGTTTATCAATTAAAAAGATGTTATGTGCTGTAGACGTTATCGGTCTTCGTTTGTTGAGCTTAATAAATAAATCGGTTAGTACTGGTTTTTTCCCAAAATATTGGAAATAGTAAATAGTATTATCAATTGCAAGTGGTAACAAAACAATCCAGCTGAATCCCGCCCGGTCAATAGGCTAATGGCATGAAGTAAGATTGGAGAAAAGATTGTTTATAAATAGTTGTAAAGATATATAGAAGAGAACCATCATTTGACATACAATCAATCAAGATTTAGTCAGCATCACAGCTGTGAATCATATGAATCTAGTAGTTGTGCAATGGAAAAGGGTTTTTGTTGCGGTTTGCCTGTACTTACAAAAGGCATTGGAAACAATTGACAGGGAAATACTGGTGCAGCAACTGAACAGATACGAAGTTCATAGAGTTGAATTTGAATGGTTCAAAAGCTACCTATCAAACAGAACTCAGCGAACCAAAGTCGCAAACGAATTTTCACAAGCATTATACGTTATTCTGGGAGTACCACAAGGCATTGGTTACACTAATTTTCATAATTTACATCAATGATGTGGAGAAGGTCCTGAGATATGCAAAGAATATAGAAATATGTTTCAAAATGAATAAACTTAAGCTTAACACTGTTAAAATCAAAGCCATCGTAATTAATGGAGGCTCTACTGAAAATATTGTATTTAATGAAGAAATATTTCAAAAGTTGATGAAATAAAATATCGAGGAGTTATGATAGATAATAAATTAAGTCTTTAAGCTCACATTAGTATGTATATATGGTAAGAAAATTTAGAGTTTTTTAAAGAATAAAGAATCTGGGAATGAGATGTATTTTAAGATGCAATAGGTTTACACGTATACAATTTATATTAGATACCTTAAAAAAGGTTACCATTAATCAAAGGACAGTTATGAATGTGTAACGTATATTAAAAAATTTGTATTAAATGAAAAATAATATGCTACCAAATTATTTATGTATATAAAAAACACTTAAACTGAAATTTTTATTTATATAGTGCAATCGTTTACATATCAGATGTTTAAAAATATAATTTAAGAAATTAAAGGGATTTTCGACTACCATTTCTTACAATGGATTTTCCTTTTAGAGAACTTGAACTTTTCTTCCAAAATGTCTAATCATTTTTATGAAACTCTTCGGATTGTTGGTTTGCTAGAGGGAAGAATTTTTGAAATTCTTAATTCGTGAGATGTTTAGTCTACCAATCTTACTTAAATACGTAATATTTTATTTATATAAACAAAGGTACAAATCTTAAAATTTAGAATTAGAGTTAAAAGCACATGACACATTCGAACCTCAAAAAAATTCAATAAAACATTATTTAAATTAAAAAAAACTTAAATTTATTGACTTTGAGTTTGATTTTTTGGTAAAACTTAATCTTTTTTTTTTCTTTTTAAATTTTGTTTTTGAGATTCATCTTATTATGGCACAACAGTTTAATTTTATTTTATATATATGTATATAGGAAGGTAATGGTAAATAATGTATTTGTATGTTCTAAGTTTAAAATCAGTCACTCAAATCTATTTCTAGTTCCAGCTAAGCACTCAATTGCAATCACTGTGCGTTCCAAAAGATTTAAAAGTCTTTTCTCCCGTTCCTCCATGCGTTTAAACATTTCTTCGTCACGGCGTTCTCTGCGTTTTAAGTACTCAATAAGTTCATAGTTGGTGCTATCACCATCTGTAGAGGTCGATGTCTTCCGTTTACTTTTTGAAGATCTGCTTGAACTTTCTGAAATGTTATCGGTATCGACAATGACATCGGGGTGTAAGAGTGTTGGATCAATGTTGTGAGGATAAAAATTATGACTCCTGTAAAGAAAAGAACACATCAATACATAAAATAACAAATAAAATATTACTCATACGCCACATATACCGAATGTAATAACTTTATCTAAACATAAATTGCAACTTCAACAAAAATATTATCTTACCCATTATAGTCACATGGAACTAGTGTTATGTCATCTGGGTTAAAATCATTGTCTGATATCGGTTCGTGCCTGGAAATGCTTAACAATTAAAAAATTAACGAAAACAAGTAACAACGTCATAAATCTTACTTCACTGCTGTGGTTTCCAAACTCGAGGGTTTCTTGTCATGTTGTGTATCCTGCACCCCATTACCATTATGGCTATAGTCTGTCCTGAAGTTTTTCTCCCGTTCTCCATCCTCATAATCATTTAACTGAGTTTCTACAAAACTGTTTGCCATATACCGTTCCATCTTTCCATTTGTATGTTCATCGATGCAATTGCTTTGCTGAGCAGCGGCAGCCTCTTTAGCCAATAGTAAATTTAATGCAGCCGCTCTCCGTCGATGATAATATGAAAGTTCTTCTTTGGCTCCAATTTGTAAACGTTTACCATTCGAACCCCATGTTTCACCTCTTTGATCTTCGATCTCCTTAAATAAGTACATATAAGGCCAATTTCGTCGCACATGCTTTTCGGGATTTTTTTTCAATTGTGTATAGATTTTTTTGAGATTCTCATAACGGTTGCAACATTGTTTTGCTGAACGTTTTCGAGTGCTAAAGCGGTTTAGGATTTCTGCAACCATTTCCCAGACACTTGCATGATTCTTTCGATTTGACTGAAAGGCACTTTGGATTCTTTCTGATTTGACAATATTTAAGAGTGCTATTGACTCTGGTACATTAAAATAGCTCTCAGGAGTTCTGGGTGCCCTTTGATGCTGACTAGTTGTTGGAGTTTTGGTTTCCTACAGTGAAAACAAAATGAATTTAAAGATATTTTTTTCAACATGAAATGTATTTTGAATTTCAAATAAAATATCAGACAATGTTGATCTTTTCACACCTTTAAATATAAATTTGGAGTCTAAACTTAGTGAAATTGTGAAAATCTAACTAACGCACTTTTAAACCTAAAACAACACGAATAAGTATTTCATATCGATTGGGCTAGATATTATACTGCTTTTCAAATTACTCGCTGCTGAGTGAAACAGCCATCCAAAAGCTCTTAAGTTGTTGAACCGACTCTTAACTTTCAAAATTGTAACAATCCTTATCGAAATGAATTAATGGAAATTGACAATTGAAAACTGAAAGCATTATTTAAATATAACAATTACAAGATTTATTGTGGAACCACCCTTTTTCGATTTTGACTGATATAGATTGGCAGAACTTCAAAGTTAGGAAACGGTAATAGTTAGTGTAAGAAAACAAATAGTATAACTAACAATACTAAAGGCGTTAATATGAACTGACGTTTTTGAATGGTAAACCAGAAGAAGAAATGACAAGAGTTAAACGTCATTTTATTTCAATTTCAATTATGAATCGTTTCGTAACGGTTATTAGTGTCAACAAGGTGATGTGCTTGCAAATTTTTTCTTAAAAGCTTGTTTGATTTTGAAAAGTATAATTTTGATATTTTCAAATCGTTTGTGTCTTCATTTATGTAATAAATAAATCGAACCATACCTTTTATTAAATAAAAGACCAAACCTATCTAATATCATCCGTAATTGATTCATATAAACATAATAAAATTCGACAGACAGAGTCGATTCGAAGATCACATGTCATTTTACTCTAATTAGAGTTATTTCCAACCTAACATAGAAAAAGAAAACTTCTAAAGAAATTACATACCACTGTTAAGTTTTATCCATGGAATGTATGTAATTCAATTAAAAGTTCAAGTGACCTTTACTGATGAGCCCAACACTGACGTACTTGAGTTAAATATTTTTTTTGATTTGAAATCAGTTTAATGATAAGAGTCTTTGGAAATGAGAGTCGGTTGGAAATTTAACTTCTTCTAAAGATCTAAGAGAACACGACAAAGTGCAAACTACTCTCAGCGTTTTTCTTCAATTTACCTCAAACATTTTTTAAATCATTCATTCCCTATTGTAAAAGGGAAGAAAAAGTAATTGAGTTAAGATTATTCAATAGATAACTTTGATCAACTTTAATTTAATTTTTACTCGCTGTCATTTCGGGTAACAAGGCAGCAGAATTTCAATGTAAATTCTTCTTTTCGCGAACGTTATACCTACACATTTCAAATATTAAGGTTTTTTCGAAATGTGCAGCGTTTAGTATTCAAACATATGTAAAGGGTTTTCCAATAAGAGCGGGAAGATGTTGAAATGGAATAAAACAAGCTGTGTGTGATTATTAAAAATTATTTTTTTATTTGAAAGGCGCATGTGTGCCATTAAGTTTGGAATATGACATCATTCAAATTCCCGCCTCGGCTTCTCACGGTGGCACGGATCCGTGTAGTCCAATTTTCAATTACAATTCCGCATAGATCCGGCTGAATTTGAGCGATGGACTGTGTTATGTTCACCTTTAGGGCATCGGCCGATAGTGGTTTGTTTGCATAGACCTGCGACTTCAAGAAACCCCACAGGAAAAAGTATAGCGGAGTCAAATCGCATGACTTTCGTGACCAATTCACATCACCCCTGCGAGAGATAACCTTACACTCAAATCGGTAATGCAAAATGTCAATCGTGGCGTTTGCTGTGTGGCTCGTAGCGCAGTCCTGCTGGAACCACATGGTTCAATTTGGGTCATAATTAGTTATCATCGCTCACTGTTGACTATGACCGCCTAACTAACGTCGTTTTCAAAAAAGTACAGACCAATTACGCCTCCGCGGCCGGCCCAAAATTCACAAGAAAAGTAAGTTCTTGTTAACACAACCATTCATCCAAAAATGCTCCTCGTCACTAAAGATGAGTTTTCAGGCAAAAATGGGGTCATCTTCCGAACGATTCGAAGTTCAGTCAGAGAACAAACGGAGTTGTCTATGGTCATGAACTTTGAGCTCCTGGGTCAGTTGGATCTTGTCAGGTTCAGGCCCAGGTCCCGACGCAAAGATCTTGTGCACGGCGAGGATTAGACTGCCTCGGTTCTGCTGTACACTTTCACGGACCGCGGCTATGTTCTCGGCGATCTTGCGTTTCTTGAACGTAATTGTGTTAGCTGATTGTTTGCTGAACCGGTCGTCTCAAAATTGGCCACCAAACGTTGAAGTTTCGACTGTGAAGGGCCACCACGTCTACCGTAAAATGGGGGTTTTATCATTTGAACGTGCTGTTCAATCGTGCAACTTGCCATGATGATTTGGCATAAGCAACTGAACAATAAACAAAAGATTTGACAGATGTCACCAAAACAAAATCTACCCTCGCCAATTGAAAAACCCTTTATTACAAATATTTTCTTTCCTAGGAACGATGTATTCGTTTCGAACAAGTTGTATTTTTCATGGTCACGGGTGAAGACTCGCAGATAATAACGCAAATAATATCGTTCGAAGGATTGACTCAAAAATCGCGTTTCCTGAATATGCTTATAAAATAGACTGCTTAGTAGGAAATAAGATACAAATTAAATGTTTCACTCTAGGAAGAAACCTCAGGAAGGGAAGATGCTCATCACAAATACAAATGCGAGTCGAAGATGAATTGAAATCTTCAAGAATTTGTCAACTTCTCTTAAAAATTTAATTTAATTATAGCTTTAATTCGGTAATTTTATTTTTTAAGCAAATAATACGTTCACAGAGTCCAAAAGTTAGGACCTTTACTAGTCCTAGAAATTGTACTCAAATCGGTATCAATTAATTTCTTCACAAAATTGCTAATTTCTAGTCCTGCGATTTGTTTCTTAGGACTCGTTTCTAACCAACTCCTGAAAGCAAACTAGGCGATGGTTATAATACCAGTTATTAGTACTCGAATTGGTACCTAGTGATTTCTTTACAGAAGTATAAAAGGATATAAAAGGAATAATTGAGGCAATGTTGACTTTTTCGAAGTTTTCGGCTATAAAAATTGCATTTTCAATTTGTTCTTCATTTGGTATCGAATGAAATACAACATCACTAGGAGTGGTAAACTATTTGTTTTATACATTTTTCAAGTGCACATTTCCATCGAGTTGCAAGTTGAGATATGAAAAAAAAAAAGGTTAGAACAAGTGTGTTTCCACGGTTCATCTTTAAAATACACATTATATTATAGTGAATCTTTAAAACAAATAAGGGGTGACAAAGGCAGATGAAACTAGATATTCTCTTTTGACTCCTTACAAATAAGCGTAAGTTTTTTTGTTTTTATTTTGATAACACACATTTTTTCAAGTGGCAACCATTGTTTCAGCATTGGTAAACATAAACGTAAACATTATTGAAGGACATAAGCAAACAATATCTGTTTTAACATTTAAATCTAATACTATGTTTACATGGAACTTGAATACATTTCTAAGGTTTACATTTGATCTGTGCTCAAGAAATATCATTCCAATAACCAAAGAACAGCCAAGGATTTTGAGTTAGCCAAACAGCTACAGCTTACTGCTATACAGTACAGTTTAATACAAAATTTAAAAAGATCCAAAAAATAAAGTATAGATATTTATGTATCATGTAGAAACCGGGAGATGTTGGTTAGAGCTTAAGACTGTCAAGCAAGAGGTCTTGCGGGATCAATCCCTGGCGCTGGCCGTGCCAACTAAAGTTTTTTTCTTGAAAGGTATTGACAAATTCTCCAAGGGTAATTCTTTTAATGAAAAGTGCTTTCTCGAATTAGCCGTTCGGATTCGTCATAAAACTGTAGGTCTCCTCCATCCCTGATATGACTCGCCACAGGAATGGTTGCTAATTGTAAGTCACTAAGCCCTGTTGAAAAACTCATAGTTTTTAATTTCTATTTTTTCCGTTTTGTTTTATTTTCTTAGTTTTTGTAAAGGTTTCGAGAATATTTAAACAAAATTCAACTAAACTAAATGTAGTTAATAAAAAAACAACAACAATTATTAAGTCTTTAGATTTCAAATAGATTGATCTTATCTACTTCCAATATTTCAATTAATGTTAAGTCATTACAAAAGTTGCTAACATGCAATTACTAGTAAAACGGTTATGAAGTAACTATAGTTCAGAAGATTAAACTTAATTATTTTTATTAGAGTAAAGTATCTATATCGTACTTTAATGAATGGATTCAACTCTTATAAAAATACATATATTAAATATCATTAGCATTACCATCGAACACTATACATATACTATATACTTTCCTGAATTCAACAAATCTATAACCATGTGCGACCGTTCAGTTCAGTCGTCCACAGTTAAAATGTATAACAAATCTATTCATATCAAAAAGTTCAACGCTGGGTGTCAAGTTAATATACGCGGATAATATATGTTAGAGTAAGAGTATAGTTGCTAACGCCAAGCATACCTATATATAAGAGTATCTATCAATGTAGCTTCTATACCAGCCAGAAGCCCTATTTAAAGAAACTTTAAATTATACCGTTTAAAAGTAAATTTATTTCAAAATAAAAATAAAACTACCAACTTGATCTTAATCGCATAAGTTCATGTAAAATAAGTAAGTAAAACAGAAAAACAAAAATATGTATGAAGGTATCTTACTCTAGCTATGTATGTAAAGATATTTAAAAATAAAAATTCCTTACCATTGAATAAATAATTTTCTTCGACTGTGATCGAACTGATGTATTCTAACACCGCTACCGTCCGTCGTCGCTGTCGTTTGCCACCGCAGCCGTAGTAGTATAGTAGTCGAGTCGTATAGCAAAGGAATCGACCAACAACCAAATTTAAGTTCTATTAATATTTTTAAGTTAACCTTTAACCTCAACTGCAGAATACGAGTAAAATATCATTGAAAACTATTTCTGCAAATTCAATTCGTAATTCGTATCGTACATAAATATTCAACCGCTTGCAAAGCTAAGCAAATATAATACAAGTATCTTATTCCTATAATGGCCAGCCAGATAGATATTTTCGGATACTGATGATGATAATGATGATGCAGATGATGATGATAGATGTGCAACTGTAACACTATTTTCTTTTTTCACTTTTATATTATCATAGCAGAAAACGAAAACTCATTTCAAAAAAAAATTAAATAAAAATACAGATATTCTCAAAAAAGAACGCAAAATGTGTAGATTCTGAATCTCAAAAGTCTATTTCAAAAAAAGAAAAATGTAAAACAAAAAAGTGAAAAGTAGAGTAGCTGCGCTACCAACTAAGTACTCGGACGAATGCCAGTTATACACTACTCAAACACAATTTTATTTTTGAAGACGCTCTGTATATGAAGAGACGAAAGTGGCAACGGCAACGGTAGCGGTAGCGGTAGCGGTAGCGGCAGCAAACAGAAGCAACCAACAACCAGCAACCAGTGCCAGCGGTGGCGATGTCGATGTCGATTCCGATGTCGATTTCGATGTCGGCCCGCTTGGTTACGATCGTTAGCTCATATCTATCCCCATACCATCAAAGTATCCCAAAAATAACCCCCTACAATTCCATTTGAATAGTTCGGTTCGGGTTCGGATTCGGACTGTTTATAAATATACCCTACGATACGAGCAAAAGAGCTACAAGCTGTATACAAGCTACGAGCTACGACCGAGACGACGACACCGACCACGAGAGTTTTTCCAGAGCGAAGTCTGTCGTTTTTGTTGTTAAAAAATGTGTTGTGTTGAAAATTGAGCGCACCATAAGAGTATACCGCGAACGGGACTACTCGTAAAAATAATACCATGTTCGAACGATCGTTGTTTGTAGATCGTAGCAGTGTTATTATTACTTTACGGTGCACTTGTAATCGGCGTTGTTCTCTGCTCCACCAATAATAAAGCTGAAGACGGCCGGCGCGCGGCGGCCGGCGGCGGTGGTGCGCGGCGAGTAAAATAAAATATTCCTTCTCGCATTGCATGGTATAAACTTGCGGTGACCATATTTTGAAAGTATCTATTTAATTAGTAATGGGTATATATCGTCATAGGTTCAAAGATACAACAAAATAAAGTTTTGAGGGAAAGTATTTTTGGTGGTATTTTGAAGATGCTAATGGATAGTTACTTGGCGTATCCTTCATCCTTTTGCATTTATGTAAATATTTTTTTTTAAAATATTGCTTGTGATATTTAAACAAAACCTTTTAGAATCTAATTTTATAGAACAGTTTTTTTCTGTTTCAACAGAGTTATACCTTTAGATTGGCGATATTTTAAAATATGTACCATGTCGTGAAAAATATTTGTATTTTAACTGTTTGGATGTTAGACTGTTAAAAATTGTGAAGGAACATGTGAACTCAATTTGAACATAAGATTTAAAAATGCATTAGGGTGTGGTACAGCTTGTGAAAAACCAGGGTCTAGTGACTTAAACAAATTTAATCCAACTGACATACTCCTACAGATTTTTTTTATGTTGAAATTACAAAAGCGTTTTGAATATGTTTGCCTATTAAAATAAGTGAAAAAATACCAAAGTCGAACTGTTAGTTTGAGAAGGCACTTTTCCTAATAAAAATTACTCCTTAAGGATATTTCAATTCATCGCAAGAGGCAATATCCGTGAAAAAAAAACGTGTGGGTTGTACAGGGAAGGATTAAACCCAGACCTTTGGTATGACAGTACTACGCACTAACCATTACGTCACGAGTAACACAGTTTTCTGTTTTTTCTGAATCAGAACTTTTTAGGAATAAAATCATTGTGAAGCAGAACATGATTTCTAATATAACATTATAAAAATAGTAATTTTTCAAAATATATAGAATCAAAACGAGAGCACGGATATCTTTGATTTCATGAATGAGTACATTTTTTCAACAGAAACTCACATTTAAGCAAACATATCAGTATGGAACTACATATGTAAGTATTTAGAATCAATTATTTTGTACATGTGGTTAATTTTCGAGGAGATGGGATAAAACTATAAATGGATGGATGTTGCCCATCATACAAACTTGGACAAATACTTTTCGAGTGAAATTAAATTATTAGGTTATGCACGGGGACATTCCGAGGTTTCTTTTTACGAATTTTGTAAAGTTTCTCGTAGATTTTAACCCTTCTTTTAACCAAGGACGCAGAAATATAATTTCATAATTTTGAAATTGAGGAGTTAACAACTCATATTGTATAGAGTTTAACTTGCTGAAATTGGATGTATATGTGCTTATAAGCTATTAATCAACAATCAAACTGAAGTGACTTGCTCGTTAAGCAAATAATGGAATTGATGGTTTGATCAGAATCCGCATAAAAATTGAAATCGAAAAGTGGCCATGGATGTTGCCCACCATGCTAACAGCAGTATTACAGAGATATTATTGAAATCAATATCACATGACGACATGGACTAGAATTCAATTATTAATGGAAAATACTACAATAAAGTAAATGACGGCAAGTGTCCATTATCATCTTTAATATCAGCTAGATATGTCACGATTGTCATACTGCTGCCATTAAAACAAATAGACTTTAAAATTTTTTAACAACTTTGTGTCAGATATGTTCATAAACAATATAAATCGCTCATTTGCTGCAATATCGTCATTACCCAAAATTTGTCGTTTTTGAATTTAGTATAAAATTAGGAGTGACATTTTTAAGCTTAATTTTTCTTTTAAATTTGAATCGATATTACTTCTCATTTATAAACGCAACAATTTCTATATTTGATTTGATTTGACACGTGTAATTGGGCTTTGTGGAGTTATTTGAAGGGGTATATATTTATATTCCCTAAATGTTGAAAGTCCATTGCAAGCAATAAGAAAACCTATTAGCCAAATGGCACTTTAAGTTTCTTAATTGAATGCAGGAATTGAACTTAGTGTACAGCTTATTTTTTTTCTAGCGATTGATGATCATGACAACACAACACACAACACGAGCAATTATGAAATTATTGATTTATTGGTTGGGAAGTTTCCTGGTAGCGCAATTTGACGTTTTGGCGACACGTAATGAGCCACTAAAATTAAAAAAAAAAAACTCTATTAGAAGATACTACACCTCGGTAGCCATATTTGGTTGCAATGTTAACAAATTGGTTTTAAGGGTGCAACGCACGAAGATTGGAAATCTTCTTAAGTTTTTTTTTACTAAGATCATACAATTTGACGTTAGATTTTTCTGCTTGGCCACTCAATATACCGTGTGAACGAGTATAATTCCCGAACACTAGGCACATACAAAAATTATGGCCAAGATGCCGTCCTGGTATCGACAAAATTACGGTTTTATTTCTGTCCCACAAACAAAACAATATTTTTTTTAAATTATTAAGATGTCCTTAATTACAATCTCGTCTTTAAAATTTTCTATCACATCAGCTTGCTAATAACAACCAAAAATAAAATTTGAAATATCTCTTAACAATGTATGATAATTTTGAAAAGTACAAATCTTTCTCTTCTAGATAAAATTAAAATCATTTTAGTATCTTACTTAGTTTTTCCTTAGTTATCAGTAGGGCTAGGATTTCCATGCAAATGCATATTTTCTTTGACAAACTTTAGAAGCAAGCGAACAAATTATCTTTAAGAATCATTAATTTTCCTTTAAAATGGCATTCAATCGTTAGTGCATATTTTTGCATATTTGACTATAAATGCATATTTTGCATATTTTTGTATATTTTTGCATATTTTCGCATATTTTTTATAATAAATGCATATTGTTCGTTTATGTTTTAAAAAAAATGGACATAAAATTAAAAAAAACATCAGTTTCAAAGAACTATTAAAATTAGAATCAATGAACTAGGTGAAAATACAAACAAATTCTTCTCTTTTTAACCGATGCGGCGCAATACATGTTTAAGGCAGCTAGAGGGTTAAAACTCTTTTATCCGAAGTTGATACAATCATGTAACGTGTTTAGATCATGCACTACATCGAGTTGCAGAGGAAATACGAAGTTATTTTAAAAATGTTGATTTATTGGTTTGAAACCGGAAATTTTTTATTTTAAAGGCACCATCTCGCATGGAACTTTTTAGAGAAAAGTACCCTTTAACACCTCTTCCACCACAGCCTATTGTTACCCGGTGGGGAACTTGGCTACAAGCAATTGCCTATTACGCAAAGCACTATGAGGAGTTTTAAGAAGTGGTTAATAATTTCGATGATCTGATGCTGTTGCAATTAATATTGCAAAAGAGATATTGAACCAGATCTTACTTAAAAGCCAAATAATATTCATTAACTCTAACTACAGTTTTCCTTGTGATACCCTAACAAAGCTTGAGGGAAAGGACTCATTAAAAAATCAAATTGATTTAGTTGTAGATGCTGTTGTAAAAATAACTGCTGTTAAGGATCTCTTGCTCCAGCCATATAAAATAAGCTTGAGAATGTTCTAGCAAAAATTGAAGTTTTTTCAACAATGAAAAATATATGCAAGGCATTTACATTGAATTGCAGTAATGAAAATTATTTGAGAAACTTTACAACCGATGAAATTTCTTCCTTTAAGAATGCACCACTTACGTCAATTGACGTAGAACGTTCCTTTTCGATGTATAAGACGTTTCGAAGGCCTAATCGCCAAAGCTTTATTTTTAAAAACTTTAAGAAGAATTTCATCATTTATGTCAATTTTTCTATTGTCTGTGTTATTTTGAAAAAAAAAAAATGTTCTTCAAAGGGATATCTTTTTCTTATGTTGATGTAATTTTTATTTATTGTTTATGTTTTGTGTATTTTTTAATTTTAGAATGTACCAACTTGTTTTTTAGTTCCTTTAAAAGATAAAATAAAAGACTGATTTTTTTTTATAAAAACTGTATACTAAGGCTTTTTTGTGTTCAATTATATGATTTTAAATGCATATTTTAAGTGCATATTTTCCATTTTTAAGAGCATATTTTAAGCGCATATTTTGCGTTTTTAAGTGCATGGAAATTCTAGCCCTAGTTATCAGTCTTTCTTTGACTCTATATGAGGAAACCTTAAATTTGATCCTTTCATAGTTTTGAAGAATATGTTTTGGACTGTTTTTAAAAATAACTGTTTTCAGCATTATTTGTATATTTTTCAATATACATACATATGTATGTTTTTCACAAACTTGATACAATAGAGTTGTGTATACGTACAATAGATTCGTTAAAAGAGCAAAATTTACTTTCAAACCGTTTTGCCATTTTCTGTTGAAAACCTTTGTTTTAGCATAATTGGTTTAGCGTTTCTTTTAGATTTTTGCAGGATAGGTGAAATCTAAGAACTTATAAAGGTATCGAATATCATATGAAATAATTATTAATATTTCAACTGAATATTGAAGAAAGGGATTTTAGATTTAAAAAACCATCAAGAATTTTATTGAAAAAAAGCTACTTCATAAATGTAGATAGCCTTAAAAAACCCTATAAAAGTGTTTTTTTTTTAATTTAAAAAAATAGTTATACCTCAAAAACCTGAGGTGATACATTAATTTTGAAGTCAAAACCTATTGGAACAATTTTATTGCCAGTAAGAAAACCTTGCCGACTAATGTGCAAATATTGCCGTCTGTAGTTACCCTTAAGCAAGTAGTAAACCCTTCTCCTTTCCGGAGTTCCGAGAATTCATTCAAACGAAAACTTACTACCCCTAAATTTAAGGGAGTATGGTCACCGTACTACCATACTATTATTTTTGTATTTTTCATTATTGTTTTTTTTTTTTTGTACAATAGTTTTTACTAAACATATGCAAAGGCTACTCTCTACCAAGATTACAATATATTGAGACTTCAACCCTGTTTCCTTCTACTATTATCATCATTATCATTTTGGTGTAAACTGGGTTATCTAATATGTCATATGAACGGAGAAATTCTTAGTCGATGATGCGGTCTTGGGCTGCTGCAAGAATACCCTATAGGCTCTCCATTGTTTTTTTTTTTTTTTAATTTGGTTTTGGGTATTTTTAGAATCATCACTCCACTGGATCTCCCTAAAAGTAAAAACATTATATAAAGATCACTACGATTTTCAAACCATATGGTGAGTCAATGAGGAATCATCGTCTTCATCTTCATTTTGAATCTCGCATAGATGAAAATTCAGTTGTGTACGAGTAGTATTCGACTCGTATATATTTACGTGTTTCAATATCGGAAAAGATATTTTCTTGTTTTGTTTTTGTTGTTATTTGTGAAAAGCGTATGCGCAATGGATTTCATCCTATTCTCATTATGATGGCATATAGCGAGGGATGAAGTTATAAATGACAGTAAAAATGCACATTGTGGGATCAACAGAGGTTACTCATGTTTATTCTAGATCAGCATTCAGCATGCTATAAGCTAACGCGCGCATTTCGAAATCAAATACAAAAACGAAAACCTCATTCGATTTCAATTGCACAACATGAACGCTGTTTAGGTTATATTAGCCTGTAAAGATACATTTTGTTAGTAAAATGTTTTCTTTTTTCTGATTTGTTTTTGTTGTTTTGTTTTATCGGCTGAAAATAGATTTTTATTTTTAACATGGTTCATCTAAGTTGAGATATTCGTTAACTCGTCGTCGTCGTTTATTATCGTTAGAGAAAAGAGAATACCCCTAAGTTTGAAGCCAAAATAAATACTCGTAATTGTAAGGAATAGTTCGATATTTTTCTTATACATATTTACAATGTAGTAGGTATATTTATATTAGGATTTAAATATTTTGAACTTTTCTATAGGTATGTATATACATACATTGTTTAAATTAGTGCTCTGATTAGTTCGATTTATGATAATTAAAAATAAAAATATGATAAATTATACCTTAACAGACTGTTGAATAATATTTTTATTATTTTATCAAATTATTTTACGGTTTTTGTACGTAATTTAAGATATTCAAACAAAATAATTGACAACTTTCTTTCTTTTTTTTTATTTTCATTATATTTTCCCACATTGTCTAAGCTTTTTGATTGCTTAGTTCGAATCTGACTTCAAACTCCTTATATAATTGGAAAAAATACTTATATTAGGCTTTTTGAGTTTTTTTTTTCAATAAAATACGTAATGATTTTCAAAATCTAAAATCGATATTCAATTTAGTTTCAATCTTTCTCTGCCATACATTAACGTCTAAAGAATGCTGAAGCATTAATGCTTAAAAGGTTTTTAACAGAAAACGCAAATCGGTATAAAATAAATGTTTGATCTCATTACGAATTCTTATTCTCAAGGTTACAAAATCAAGTTCTCGAAATATATTGAAAAAATATAAAAGTAATGTTGAAAACGGGTTTTTTAGAGTTTGAGCACATATAAGTAAAATCGGAGTTTAGATTTGGAATCAGCCCTAAAAATTAACTCTTAAGCGAATTATTAAAAAACTTACTTAAAATTACATTTAAGGTTTTTCAAAACTTCGGACAGCGTAAAATAAAGACCCAGAAGTCATCTCATAACTAATGAGAAATCACTAAAACTAAGTGAGATACTTAAGTAACTTAAGATGTATCTAGAAGTTAAAGATTTATACTTTGCAAATTCATCATACGCTCTATTTCTATATGATATTTTTTATTTCAAATTACCCTTAAGAAAACTTGTTTGATTGTCTTGAGGATTTTTAGAATGGCATATTTTAAAAACCTGATGTGAAAATCTTAATCCTTTAAAAAAGATTAGCTTTGTTTGTGCCCCAGACAAAAAAAACTTATTTTTTCGACCAGTGTATTATTTTCTAAAATAACTGATAATGTTATAAAAGTTCTTAAATTAGATATATCTCATTTGTTTTTGATTTTTGAAACAACAGGGTTTTT
The DNA here is from genome assembly GCA_920104205.1 of Eupeodes latifasciatus. Classification (NCBI taxonomy): domain Eukaryota; kingdom Metazoa; phylum Arthropoda; class Insecta; order Diptera; family Syrphidae; genus Eupeodes; species Eupeodes latifasciatus. Next base: position 73,618,421 of record OV049926.1, read on the forward strand.
CATTTTAAGTTTCGAAAGTAAAGCTAAGTAATACACACACAGCAATACATTTTTGATTTAGATCTAATCGCTTTATAAAGTTCTTTTCTATATTTTATTATTCCAATAAGTTTAAAAAACAGTTTCATTCAAAATGGTGCCTTGGGAAGACTCACAGCATAAGATTGCTTTGAGATAATTTAAACCACTTTTTTTAATGCATCTAGAGCTCACGTGTTCTGAGCCTGTATATCAATGATGTATAGGTCTTACAATTGCGCTTCCACTCTTTTAAAATTTCTTCATAAGTTTACTAATTGCTTGCTTATAAAGCTATTTTAAGCTATTTTAAGGGTAAAATGCGCGAAAAGTAGATTTAATAATTATAACGCGTGTAAAACGATTTATTATAGTATATGAAAGACGTTTAACGAATATTCTAACACTTCGAATGAAAGCTGAGTTTAACAATTGTCTAGTGCCTTGAAACCACGAAATGAATGAATATATAGAATGTATGAAAATGTATGCAGTATCTATAAAATTAGGCCATGTCAGGTCAGTCACCTCCAGTAATCATCAGCTACTAACTCTTAAATCAAAAGATAGTAAGGAACATAACATGAAATTCATATATGTACAAATATTTTATTTTTAAAGTCTTAACTTATGTTCAACGGCTTGCAAAAATGTAGCTGATGGCATCCGACTTAAAAATCTCGTTGGTGTCAAGTTTTTGGTAAAAGTGTAAGACGTAATTTAGCTTAAAAAAAAAAAAGTGAAAGTGTTTTAAATACCAGATATTGGCGAAATTTTTTAATTGTTATTAGATTATTACTTTTTGTTAGTCTTTTGCCCTCAAAATATATTGATTCAGTCTACATTTTGATAAATAGCGAGGGCTGGCCTTAAAAGACATGTTATTCTTTATAGTTGTTCTATAGTCGGCTCTCCTGGCCGACCACTGAAGAAACATTTATTATATATATATTATTATACATATTATTATACAAATAGAAAGCATATTTAAATTCTTTTTCATTTTTAACTTAAACTTAAACTCAAAGCATTGGTTATTTTAGGTATTTCAAAGGCGAAATAAAGTGCTTTAAACTCGATTCCTTTACCTTTTGAGTTTTGAAGATTTGAAAAACACAGAAATCTATGCAATAGAAAGTTACTAATAAATATGTTTTTTTTTAATTTTTGTTTTAAGAATGTTCAAAAGGAGGTGCAATAAAATATTGTTTGATTAATTGTTTATGATAATTGCTTACTTTGGTCAAAATGTAGAACTTAACATATAGGCCGACTACTGAAGACTTAATTGAATTGGTCGTATACTAAAATTTAGAGGCCAGCCGCTCCACAAGATTCACACTTTTCTTTCAATTTTTGCAAATAGCTTGTTTTTCATGGTACACAAACAGGAAGAAACAATTGTTTTAAAATTCAGACATTTTAAGTACCTAATAAGATACGCACAAAATTATAAGCAAAACTCAAAAAACTGAATTCTATCTTTTGATCAGAGGGATCACTCAATAAATCATATAATCGAAATTTTGTGAATAAAGACCTAATATTTAATACCTTGTGAACACAGCTGAAGAAAATTCCTTCTTAACCTCATATATGTATATTGAAAATTTGAAAAGCAAAAAACAGTGACAGTTTTTTTTTCGATAGCTGAAGCCAAAGTTGAGTTTCTGAAATTGGAATGCTGTAAGAACTTTTTTCAAACGCAACTCGAGTTCGTGTAAAGCAAATTCAAAATAGTTTTTATTTTTCAAGATTTCGAACCAACAATGCTTCAAATCCTGAAGCATATATTACATCACGCTGTCGATCTCTTATCTTATTTGTGTTTTTTCGTTATTTTATAAAGACTTTGTTAAAATAATTAAATAGGAATTATTCTCTTTTTCTATGTTTTGAATTTTGGGAATACCAAATGATTAATTTTATTCCAATCTTTGAAAACTTACGACTTATTTACTACCTGATTCAATGTTATCAATAATGAGGAAAGTTTCGTGCATCTGGATTTTTTATATTTGCTTGTTTGGTTACTTTATTAATAATTTTTGGATTAAAGACAACCAAATGCTCTTAACTTTGCGTCCACAACTATATCTCTTTAGACTAAAACCCCTCAATTTCAGGTATCAAAGGGCACTGAATTTAATTATTATAAATTATAAATGATTATTTTGTTTCTCCTTGTTGCTCTGAAATAGTCATGTCCAAGGATCTGGGTATATCTTAAAAACAAAGTCAAAAATAAAAGCGTTCTCCTTTAGTAAAATGAAATAACACGAACATATCATTGAATGGATTGTTTAATTTAGATAAGGTAAGTAAGTAAAATATTTTTATAATTTTTCAACTCAATTTTTAACATCTTTGGGGATATCAACACTCAAATCAGCAATAATATATGCTGTTGAAGCAAATAAAGCAACACAACGGTCCAAACTGTCAGGATCTTCGACCAACATCGTATCGCCATCTGTGTGATGGAACCTGAAATAGAAAATATACAACCATTTAAACAGGAGACTTTATACACTTGTCTAAAACCCAAAAGATTTTTGGGACAACTTGTTTTCCTTACCAACATAAAAATTTGTTGGAAATGTAAATAAATAATTTCTTGAAATGTTTACATCTAAACGGCATTTCAATCTAACCTTTTCATAAAATTCGTGTTATCTGCTATTATCGTGAACAAAAGGTAGTCAGATATAAACCACTAAGAGTCGTATTTTCTGAAATATCAGTCGTTGAAGTTTGCTTAGCATTGAACTTCCAAAAATTGTGGAATTAAATTTTAGGAAATATCTGAAATATCAAAGATTAATATCTTGAAAAATATTACTCTTTGTGGGTTGAAGCTGGAGACCTTTTTTCATATTTTCATCAAAAATGTATAGCTAATGCATGGGTTTTATTAAGCTTTTAATTTAGAAATTGAAAAATGCATTACCGATTTTACTTGCTTACATTGTTTGTATTAACTTCCCATAGGGAGTTGGTGTAATCGGTCCGATTCGTCGAATTGGAAATTTTAACATTTCTCGACTTTTCAAGGTACCTAGAATTTAAATCTAAGATTTAGTTCACGTTTACGCAGGGCCGGCCCAAGCCAAACTTGCGCCCTGTGCAAGATTTGTAGAAAGCGCCCCTTTTTTATATTTTTTTTACACATAAACTGATACACAAGCATAAGCCTTTCCCAGATTACCCAGGAGGTAGACTTTCAATGCGTTTTTTTTTATTGAGGTATCCCCAGGAGGCCTAAACCATTAAACTAAAACGCAGCGAAGAAATGAGCAGAGGGGAAACTTTTAAACTTGGAAACTTACTTTTCTGGCCTTACATTTTGCAAATTCAGAAATGAGATCATCAAAGTCTAAAGAATTTAATAATTTCTTTTCAATGGACATTATAGATAAACCTACCAATCTCTCTTGAGGCATGGTTGTCCTAAGATAATTTTTAATAATTTTAAGTTTAGAAAAACTACGTTCTCCTGAAGCTACCGTGACCGGGATTGTATTAAGGATTTGGAGAGCAGTTACTAAATTCGGAGCAAAATCTTCAAGGTTTGAACTAAAAATAAAATTTAACATATCTAAACTTGAGCTTTGTGGCGTAACAAGCTGGGATATTACGGTTAACTCTTGAAACAATTCTTCTCCATCTAAATATTTAAAACTACTTTATGTTAAAACATTCTGCAAATTAAGGCATGAAGCACGTACATTTTTATTTTTTAAACATTCGCTTATGTTACTCAAAAATGTAAAATTGATACTATACGTATCAAACCTTTCAAGTATTTGAAAAAAAAATTCAACTTTGAATCTTTGTTTCGGCTAATATAGTTTCAGGACATTCATCAGCATAAAGTATTTTTCTCCGTTGAGATCGCAATGATGAAGCTACAAGAAACATATTTGGTATTTCTAGGGAACTAGCAATACGCTCGGTTAATTGAACATACCTACTCATTAAATTTTTCATCGGAACGCATTAAAATCAAACTGTTTTTTGTATTTTCTAAAACTGTTATGCCAGTTGACAGATTAACGGACGAACTTTGCAAATATTTACTAGTTTAATTTATATTTTCTAAAATATCAAACCAAATTAGCAGGCAGCAAATAAATGTAAAATCAAAAATTTTATTTCCTAACGATTCTGCAATGTTTTTTGCCTCTAGATTTCTTAATTCTATAGGGCTTCATATATTTCTTGAATTGAAAAAAAGTTAAACAAACATTGAATTGTATCGAAAATTTTAACTGCATAAAATGAGAACCGAGCAGCATCAATAACTACTAAATTTAAGGAATGCGGGCAACATGGAACCAAAAATGCTCTTGGTTCCAGGGTTCGAATTCGATTCTGAACACCCGCTTCTTTTCCTTTCATATTCATATTCAAACCATTATCATAACTTTGGCTTGTCTTGTCTTCAAAATACGTCACTTCTATTAAAAACTGGTAGCTATTTATTTAATATTAATTAACCAACAAAGCGAAAAAACAATTGAAACAATCTGCATTCTGCACCAGACTAGATATACATTAAAAGTAGCCGTTACAATAGTCATTAACTTTCAAACAAAAAAAAACAAACTGCCTGCGCAAGAACAATTCGACTCCAAATAGAATCATCCCTCTTTAATTTTTAAGCTCTATGCTCCTTTTCCATTCTATTAAAAATTTCATCTCCTGTAATCAGGCACTTAACTCTTACACAGTGTGCAATAAGAAAACCTGCACGCTCTGATCCATATGATTCCGTATAAATAAGTTTTTTTTTAAATATCTCCCATGTTAGTTTCGATACTCAGTGTGCAAAAAAGAAAACTTGCACATCCATTCACCATTATTTGTAGCAAAGACACCTACCTACCTAATTTCCAAATATATCACCCTGTTCATACAAGCTTTGTATATGAAAACTATAGTACTCTCATGGTGGAAGTCGAATAGGGCGGCATCTAGATATTTTTTGTGGAACGTCTAGTCAAGACATTCATGGAGAAATGGATTTGCAGTCGGGAGACTTTGGAGATTTAAAAATATTATAATTTGAAATAGAGAAAGACTATAGAGAATTAACGAAAGTCTGAGTGAGGAAGAAAACACATTTGTTTCTTTGTGTTTGTATTTTGTTGTAGTTATATTTTTAGGTTACATCTTTGTATATGAAAACTTTTTCATATACAAAGGTTTACGCAAAACGGTAGTTTTTCTATACAAAGATGATAAGACAAAAGCAGGTGAATTGCGATTTCGTGTAGGAATTTTATATTCTTGGTTGAGATTTTATATTTTTGATGATTTGATTTGAGGATTGTATAAGGGAATTATAGTTTGAACTTTTATAGGCAAGTAAATATGTAGGTATTGTATTCTTATCCAATAATAGATAGGTACATAGCTATCTAAATAAATTTAAAAAATTTGATCACCTAAACCTTTCTTACAATTTGTTTTCATATCGAGCATAAAGAAGTTTAAATTTTCAAAGTCTTAGAAAGATGATTTTTTTTAATAAATAAATTTGTTAATTGTACCTAATACAATTATTTAAAAGCTGGTTACAAAATTGTTGACAACATAGGTATTATGAAAAGATGGATATTTAATTTTTGGACGTTTTTTAATGGTAGTGAATTTTTTAAATGGGATGAGGAACTTTTAAATGTTTTTGTTTTAAAAATTAACACATAGGTACCTACCTATCTTTCAGTTTATAAAGTAGGTATAGTTATAACTTCCGGTCAAAAAATTGTTTTAAGTACCTAGGTACAAAATTTTAAACATACTTTTGCCTGTAAGTTCTTATGATATACCTACCTATTTAGGTATTTATTAAAAGAAGGACCTTCCTATCAACAATTTTGAATGATCAAGGGGATAAGCAAATGTTTACTTTTAATAAGGTACAAGACTTTATTTGGATTTTTATTTTTAGAAAAGTACCTATATTATGACTTTGTAATTGTACTTATGTACATAAATTTGATGCCTTTGTCTAAGTCTTAAGATATCTAAATTCTACCAAATCCAATTTTGATATGCCAGAGCAAAGTTTTTAACTTAGGAGTAAGTTTTCTATAAATTTGAAATAAACATAACGTTTTACTACTGTTTTAAAATATACGTACTCGTACGTGCACTTTTGACTACCGAAATGTCGGTCTATGTCTCTTCGTGTAGGAGGTAGAGTCAATTTTAGAACGAATCAGTTCAATTGACAAACCAAGACTATTTAAAATATTTCCTGTATTTTTAAATTAATTAAAAAGTAACTAACAACGTTCTATATTTTAGATGTTCATCATAGAAAATATAGAACGTGAACGGCTGGAAAACTGGTCGCAGTCAGAGATAGATCTGTATTTGTTATTATTTAATTTTTCGTTTTTTCAATTTACAAACAAAAATCAAATATGACATTTGGCTGTGATAATAAATACTTACACACAGCATTTCCTATGTTTATAGTTAGACCACAGGTTTAGCCCTAAACTTACGTTTAAGTTTATTTATAAATGGCCTAAACTCTGGACTTGCTTAATAACAAGTTAGCAAGAGTTTAGCAAACATCTATGAATATGCCCCAATATCTCAAAGTTTTAAAAAGATATTTAAGTCAAAAATCAATTTTTATTTATTATTAATTATTATTTATTTATTATTAAAATTAACCTGAATGTTGACAAAAATATTTTTTAAAAGATAAAATTAGTTTAAAGCCAATATCTTAAAGTTTTGAAAAGCCATTAAGGCACGAGTACGATAACTTTGGCGCCAAGATATAATAACGGTTTTTGGTAGAGGGTTTATAATTTTTTTCAAAAACTATGCATAGTTTTGACTTGATTTAAAAACAACCTAATAGACAAAAGTGTTGGCTTTAAAAAAAGGTATAATACTTAATTATAAGTATTACCGTTATTTTTTAATTATTTTTTTTCCATTTAATGTACATATTTTTTTAAACTGCCCCTACCGCCTAAACGGGGGGAGATAGACCCCCCCTCCCATAGTAAAAAAATGCTTGTTTTTAACTGTTCTATACAAATCCGTCATTAAACTTTGTCGCCAAAGTTATCGTACTCTCCCCGACATTAAGGTCGAAAACCAATTTTTAACAACTTTTATTATTTTTTTTGGGTTTTTAATTTTTTGTAAAAAAAACTGTCAATTCAATTTTTCTAAAAATTTTACCACCCACTCAATTTCTTTTAGAGTCCTTTTTGCATCTTTCTTCATTATTATCTGTATAACAAAATTTATTTGAAGTCGATATGGACGACGAAAAAAACACACGCACGCACAGACATCTCTCTAAAAATCTTTTATTTCGACTCTTGGTACCTACCTTGAAACGTCGAGAAATCGGACCGATTACAATAACTTCCTATGGGAATTTAAGAACGCTTAACGCGAATCGGCTCTTACCCTTAATTTCCAAATTTTAGGTCGATCAACCTAATGCCTTGGGGTGAAGGTACGGGCCAGGACGGAATCAGGGGACTTCCACTTTTCTACCATCGAAATGTCATTTTTGATTAAAATCTTGAGTTCGAAATTGTTTACGAATGCAAAACTTGCCTACCTACAAATATGACGCAAGTAAAAAAAAATAATTTCAGACCATGATTTTCTAAATTGTGAAATTAAGTCTTAAATTGACTTTAAATGTCTGAAGAATCCTTCATCTTAACAAGGTTATAACACCAAGGTTGTGAAATAACATGAGTAATTATCATTGGCATAATTTTGAGTTTAATGTTAACAAATTATTGGTTGGTGAGTGGCACAAAAAAACTTCGAAATCGTATAAAAGAAAATTTCAAATCAATACAAAAAATACCTACTTCTACACTACATTTACGAAACTATACTTACTAATAGCACAGATAAGAAACTATAGTTAAGTTTATATAGTTCCTTATCTGTGCTAATAGTTAATAATTTAAAAAAACTTTCAATTGGATTTTCCTAAAAGTCACACATCTTAAAATAGACGAGCTGACAAAATTGTATTAAAGGTACCTACAACAACAAATAACGTATATAGGTACATAGGTACCTACCTACCTACCTAAATATAAACTACATTTGTATGTGCTGTAATGTGCCCGCTAAGGTGTATAGTTAAAACTTATTTATTATAAGGGATACAATAAAAGTAGGATTGGAACATAAATAAAAGACACAAATTTCAATTATCAAACTATTTAAATTATCTGGACCAACATAAAGAATGCATTTTTCTTTGTATTTTAAACTATGTACATATTTATAAATACTTTAATTACATACTACCTATCAACTAATCTCAAACAATAGCATGAATTCCCTATGGTATTTCATGAAATACCTGCCTACCTACCAATACCTTTTATATTTAAAATTTGAATTTAAAATCAAACCCACATACAACCTGAAAAAAAATCACCTACCAATTGATATCTATCTACCAAAAAAAAATCTTTAAAGCTCAAACAAATCTAATCTTCAACTATTAAAGAAAAACTTAATGCCAAATAAAAGCAAAATACCTACCCACCAGCCAAAATATACATAACTATAACCAAACGTATAACTACCTTCATATTCTTCTTCATCACAAAGATCTGCACGACAAAAATCCCATCGTAGCTTTGTATACATAATACAAACCATTTTCATATACAAAGATCGTACGCAAGGAGAAACAGACTTATGAATGTAAATAAAAACAAAAATCCGTACAAAATACTGAACAGCTGATGTAAGCATACAAAAACTTCATTCATCCCCTTATTAGACACAATATTGAGCCATTGACGTTTTTCATATAAAAATGCATTGATATAAAGAAATTACAAAAACAAATTCATTGACCTTCATATGGAAGCTTAGTATATGAAAACATATACAAGGATAAACTCAAATATAATGAAGGAAATTGTGTCGACTTTTTGGTTGCTAAATTAACTGATCTCCTTATTCTGCTGGCTGCTTATGGGAATGGAAATAATATTTTTCTCTCTTTCCCCCGAGGTCTCTCCAATTTCGATTCTACTGCCAACGACGGCATCCGCTTCACCAAAAAAATTCTTCCCATGAGAGTACTATAGTTTTCATATACAAAGCTTCTACTACAAATCAAAGACACAGCAAACAGCATATATTTTTTTTGTTGTTTTCTTTGTAGATGAGAACTCACAATGTCTCATGTGAGTCTCACATACAGGGTACTGTGCGTGATACAAAACCTGCACGTTCTAGCCCATACGATTCAATATGAATAAGTATTTTGCTTCGTCATACTTCTATGTTAATTTTGGGACTCGGTGTGCATAAAATATATCTTGCACATAATATGAGGTGGCATGGAACTTTTTTGTGTTGAGATTTTTTCTTTTTTTCTCTTGCATGGAATTTTTTTGTGTTGAGATTTTTTTCTTTTTTCCTCTTGTACGAACAGGGTGAAATATTTGGAAATGAGGTAGGTAGAATTTTTAGTTCTGCGATATCTTGAGTTAAATTTTCATTGAATGCAACAATGAAAGTGATGTTAGTTAGTGCGCAAGAGATAACTTAGGACAGTTGTGATGGATGTTTTTTTGAGATTATTTTAAGAATGTTTGTGGTTAAAGAATGGCAAATATGTAGTAGTACATATTTGTTTGCAAGATCAGATTACATTTTCTTGCTCCTGGCAATGCGCCCCCAGAATTCTGCGCCCTGTGCATTTGCACATCTTGCACATATGCTTTGTCCGGCCCTGCGTTTACGTTCACGTTACCATTTTTCATCGACCATATCTTAAGAGCCAATAGAGATATCGACTTCAAATAAATGTTGTTTTACAGGTAATGATACAGATAACATAGAAACATGCAGAAAGGATTTTCAAAAAATTGCCAACGACTTCAAATTTTATATTATTCACTGTGACTTCATTCCAAATTGATACGGTTTTGAAACTAAAAAATTAAGATTTTTTTATAAATCAAAAAAATTGAAAAAAAAATATTTTTCCACACGAATATTAAAAAAAAATGATTTTACCTCCAAAATAATTGTATGCAATACCTAATACGTTTTTGATATCTTGTACAAAACATAGAAGGAACGTTTTTTTTTCAAAAAGTAAAAATTTTAATAAAAATCCAAAAGTCAGTTTTTTCATAAAAACTAAAATCTACAAAATATACTACACAAAATTGTTAAAAATTGATGTTTGATTCTCGATATTTCGAGAATAAATGAACGTATTGACTTCACAATGATTTCCTTCTGTGCTAAACTTTGTTTTTTAACGTAAGATAATGGTCTTGAAAAATTCAAATTAAATACATAAGAAATAAAAACGTTCAAAAAATACTACTAAAATTGGTCAAAATTGTTTTTCGACTAAAAATCTCGTTAACAAAAACAGATTTTGAAATCAAACTTATTTTACCATGTGTAAAATATTGTTCCTAACTTTGAATTAATTTTGTAGAAAAATTCAATTAACAACTATTTTTACAAAACACGATTGATAAGAAATGGGTTTCGACTCCAGGAAGATATTGACTTTCATCGCACTTAAAATGTTGTTATTAATATTTTTTTGAAATTTTAGACAAGTTATCAGTATGGGCCACATCCCATCCTCTTTTTTTATTTTTTATTTCATAAGGGCTCACGAAAAAACGGCTATGACGAGGATAGATATGTAGTGACTAGTTCGTTTAAATTAAAAAAAAAAGAGGCTGGGATGCGACCCACACTGATAACTTCCCATCCCGTCTATCGATTTGTCTTGCTTAAAAGTTTGTCTAAATGTATCAATTCTTGCCAAATTTGCGTTCTATTTTTTGTAGATTTTATTTTTTTTATGAAAAAACGGACTGTTGGATTTTTATAAAAAAATTACTGAATATAAAAAACAATATTTTCTGTGAAATAAAATAAGTTTGAAGCCAATATTTTTAATTTTTGAAAAGCTATTTGAGCCGAAAATCAATTTTTACCAACTTTTATTAATTTTTTTGTTTAGGTTTTTATTTTTTGTAAAAAAACTGTCAATTCGATTTTTCTCAAAATTTTTCCTAATGTTGAAAACAATATTTCTTATAAGTTAAAATTAGTTAGAAGCCATAATCTCAAATTTTTGAAAAGATATTTAAGTCGAAAATCAATTTTTACCAACTTTTGTTAATTTTTTTTTTCGGTTTTTAATTTTTTGTAAAAAAAACTGTCGATTCTATTTTTTCAAAATTTTACTGAATGTTGAAAACAACATTTTTTGAAAGATAAAAGTAGTTTAAAGCCAATATCTCAAAGTCTTGAAAAGATATTTGAGTCAAAACTCAATTTTTACCAACTTTTTTTTTATTTTTTTTAGGTTATTATTTTTTGTAAAAAGACTGTCAATTCGATTTTTCTCAAAATTTTATCAGATGTCAAGAACATTATTCTTCATTGCACAAAATTATTTTGGAAATGAAATCATATTTTAGTCGTAAAATTTTCGAAGTGACAATTTTTTTTCAGTTTTTTTGATTTATAAAAAAACCGTTAATTGAATTTTTTCCAAAAATATAATTGTTTTGTATCACGTTACAATATATAATATAAAATTTAATTCAAGTCTCTAGCGTCATTGGTTCATGAGATATTTAGGGTTAACCAAAATGTTCACCTTTTTTTTAAACTGCTATGGTAAAAAAACCCACCCGCGCAATTTTCTTGAGAGCCCTTTCTGCATCTTTCTGCCTTATTATCTGTATAACAAAATTTATTTGAAGTCGATGTCTCTTCTGGTTCTTGAGCTATGGACGACGAAAAAAACGTCGCGAACGTACGGACGTACGGACGTACGGACGTACGTACGTACGTACACACGCACGCACCGACATCTTTCTAAAAATCTTTTATTTCGACTCTAGGGACCTTGAAACGTCGAGAAATGTCAAAATTTTCAATTTGACAAATCGGACCCATTACAATAACTTCCTATGGGAAGTTAAAAACTATTTAAAAAGTAACAAATCTTCAACAACATGCGTTGAAAATTTACATAGATTAAAAGCTAAACATTGCATGCAAGGAGTGCATTTACTGTTGCAGGATTCTGATGTGATGACCCGCGTATAAATAGGACTTTTTTGTTATTTACCTTTTGTAATTTTGTATAAAGAGTTGTTAAATATAATTGAATGAATAAAATTTAATATTTATGTGAGTATAGTGCTTACCAAAAAAGGAGACCCTTTAAACTGCACCAATTATAGAGGAATCAGTCTACTTAACATCGCCTACAAAATCTTCTCTGCCGTAATATGTGAACGTCTAAAGCCCATCGTCAACAACCTGATAGGTCCTTATCAGTGTGGTTTTAGACCAGGAAAGTCCACAGCCGATCAAATATTCACATTACGGCAGATCTTGGAAAAAACCCAAGAACACCAAATCGACACCCACCATCTTTTCATCGATTTCAAGGCCGCATATGACAGTATCTACAGGGACGAACTGTATAGAGCCATGTCTAGTTTTGGCATCCCTGCCAAACTCGTCCGTTTGTGCAGGATGACCATGGAGAATTCACGCTGCTCCATAAAGGTTGGAAACATCTTAACAGAACCTTTCGATGTCAAAAAAAGGTTTTAGACAAGGTGATGCGCTGTCATGTGATTTTTTTAACATCGTACTTGAAAGAATAGTGCAGAGCTCACACGTCAAGACTAGAGGCACTATCTTTCAAAAGTCTGTCCAATTACTAGCATATGCTGATGACATTGACATAATCGGAAGAACTCAGCGTGATGTCAATGGGGCTTTTGTGAGTATTGAGGCAGAGGCGGATTAAATGGGTTTAACGGTTAATGAGGGCAAAACAAAGTACATGCTGTCGTCAAGAAAAGACCTACAACACCGACACGTCTTGGTCAAAACGTCACCATCGACAGACGTAACTTTGAGGTAGTCAAGGACTTCGTCTACCTAGGCTCCGCTGTAAACGCAGAAAACAACACCAGCGCTGAGATCAAACGAAGAATAACTCTGTTTCTTTGGGCTAAGAAAGCAATTGAGCAGCAAAGCCCTCTCTCGAGGGATCAAAGTGTCGCTATATAAGACCCTCATCATCCCCGTCCTGCTATACGGTGCAGAAGCATGGACTATGACAAAAGCGGATGAAAGCACCTTGGGTCGTTTCGAGAGAAAGGTTCTTCGTGTGATCTACGGTCCCGTATGCATCGAAGGGGAGTGGAGGAGAAGATGGAACGACGAGCTGTACGGGCTGTACAGCGAAATAGACTTAGCTAGAAGGGTAAAAGTCCAACGACTAAGATGGCTGGGTCACGTAGAGCGCATGGAAACCAATGCTCCGGCCCGGAAAGTCTTCGAAAATCCACACCCACAGGACAGCGCAGTAGAGGAAGGCCGCGGATCAGGTGGCGCGCACAAGTGGAAAGTGACCTCACCCAATTTGAAGCGTGAAACTGGAGACATCTAGCTAGGAACCGAGCTAGATGGAGAAGTTTGTTGGGTAAGGTCCTAGTTCACACAGGACTGTAGCGCCACCTTAAGTAAGTAAGTAAGTGCTTACCAAAAATAACGTTCATTTTTGTTCAACAATGATGCTCCTGGAAATCCACGATCAAGCCATACAGAAATATCAGGTCCTCCATCCGCTGGGGTTGCAAATTGGGTTGCATTAAGAGGAGCCATCAAGCTAAACAAAAAACAATAATACTTTATTCTTTGAGAGCAACAAATTTATTTCTACAATAATACCTTAATACTTCTTTGAAAATACATTCTGCGTCCTTATTTCCTGTGAAGTCCAAACCAACCGGATCAAATGTCCCTGTATCTGATTCAATAAAGAAGTTAAATTCCTCAAGTTCATGTTCTTTGTGTTGCTTAGCATATTCCTTAGCTCCATAATAGCCATATTCTTCAGCTGTCCACAATACAGAACGAATAGTACGTTTTGGTCTTAAGCCCATATCTTTTAGGAATTTGACTGCTTTCCATGAGATGAACGCTCCGCCACCATCATCCATAGCTCCTACACCAACATCCCAGCTGTCCAAGTGACCAGATAGAATAACAACAGATCTAAAAATTACAAAAACAAAATATTCAATGCAAAATATTCGGATAGGACGGAATGAATAAGTTAGGAGAATTGATTTACTTGTTGGGGGAAGTTGTTCCTTGTAATTCAGATACAGTATTTCTTGAGATGACAGGTTCTAAGTTGTAGTCCTCCATTTCTAGACGAATTTGAACATTTTCTCCTGATAACAAAAAAAAAAGAAATTAAAGATTTAAAAAGAAATATAGTTTATCAGTGGAAAATCAGTTTAACAGTCAATCGTTCAAAACAAACTTTACCTTCATTATACAATCGCCAAATCATTTCAGCATCTTCAACCGTTATACACGCTGTAGGTATTTTCTTAACTCCTTGAGCGTAATTTTGTGATCCAGTGTGCGGCGATGCAATTGAGAATGGTGTCGCTGAACGTATAAGAGCAGCAATAGCGCCTTTTTTCGAGGCTTCACTAGCACCGGAACTTCTATAGCGAACTGTTGCTCCGTATCCTTGCCAAGTTGGTGCAAACACGACTATTTTTCCTTTAACCTATTAAAAAATTATTATCATTGACATAAAAATGGTTTTAAATATTATAAAAGATGACCCAAATTTTAAACTAAATTTTATTTAGTCGTAATTTGTTTATTAAAGTATTTGAAACAATAAAAACATAATTTGACAGCTCTCTATAAATATTTACTTAAAATGAAACAATGCACTTGAAAACAGTATTTTGAAAATAGTGATATGATTTTTGGATTTAAACTATAATCATTTCTTAGGTTTTGACAATCATTTTCTAAGGACTGGGCTACCAGTAAGTTAAATATCATTTATTAATTCAAATTCCCTGATTTTTTTAAATACCTACTATATTCTCTATTCCCGTAAATTGCTGCTATTTTACTATCTTTTTAAGTTAACAGCAGCAAAATGTGTTTATTTTTTGTATAAATGCATTCACAACGGCGGGAAATTTTGATTTTTACTTTAATTTTGGGACATCCTTTATTTATTAAAATAAAAATTAAAGTATTAACCTCTGAGTCGGGTAACTTTTGTAACTCGTCAAATGTTCGTACAGCTACAACTTCTCCGATAATTCCACCTCGGGGTGTTCCAACAGTTGTACCGAGACCTAATAGTTCAATTTTCGCCTTCCTTGGTTGAACTAGAGTAGCACTTTCGTAACCCCTTGAAACAAATGAATATAAGAATTATGTATCTAATTTATAATGTAAATGTTCATACTTAAATAATAAAAGTTCATACTTAAATAATAAAATTAATAAAAAGGAAATTTGTATGAAAACTTCCCAGATACATACAGTGTGTGTCTGTTGTGGGGTGCACACGCTTTTTAAGCCCAGTTTCTTTTTTTTCTTTTCTTTCTCATTTTTCAAAGTTACATATTGTGTTAAAATGATTTGCCTTATTTGTAATGACAAAATAGAGCCTACCAATGTATCTAAAATCTCTTGTGCGGAGTGTGTTTCGAATTTCCACTGCGGGTGTGTTAACATTAATTCAGTTGACTTAGAATACATGAGAGCAAACAATATAAAATATCGTTGTGATAGATGTACCTCGCTTCGTCGGAAATCATTGCAACAACAACATGCAGTAATACCAGCTGCAATTGACTCTGTTAAACAACAACAAGCAGAATCACCATCCGAATATGCATTGTCATCTAAGCGTATACGTCAGCAACCAACAAGAAACGCATCTCTGCAACAACAATATACAGCAGCACCTTATGTAAGTGCATCGTCATCTAGGCATCGTAAAACGTTTCCAAAAAAGAAGAGAGGAGCAGGAGCAAACATAAAATCACCAAACCCAGGTTTTACGCAATCTAATTCTAATGCTCGCTTCATTCTACGTGAGCAAGCTAGCGAAAACGATGAACAACAAGGAGGTTCCGGGGCAGAGACAGAAGATTTTTGTGCACAACGTCAACAAAGCGCAAATTCTAATGCTCTCATCAATCTGCGTGAGTCAGCTAGCGAATCTGATGATCAACAGGGAGGTGCCGCGGCAGAGACAGAAGGCCTTTGTGCAGAACGTCATCAAAGCGCAATAACATTGGAGCTTCTTTACGAAGAGATTATTAATCTGAAAAAAGTCAACACAGAATTTCTCGGTATAGTGCAGGAACTCAGAGATGAAAATGATTACTTGAAATCTAAAATATCGTCACTTGAAAGTAAACTCAACTGGAGAGATCAAAAACTGTTGGAGAATTCTGTTGAGATAGTTGGCATACCAGGTGTAAACAACAATAATGCCATCGAATGTTTGGAGAAGCTTTTATCCGATGCATTGGATACCTCAGTTGAGCCCAGAGAAATAGTTAAATGCTTTGTAAAACAAGTGCGGAAGAATAAAAACAACAAAGATTACTCTAGCAACGTGGGATCCAGCACAAATGTTTATGACGACATTTTATGTGTGCATTTTTCATCACCAGCAGTCAAACAAAAAATTATGAAGCAGAAAAGGTCCGCAACGAAGAAGCTGAATGCTGCATTATTTGTAGAGGGGAAACAGAGTAATATTTATGTAAATGATTCTTTAACCAAATTTAATCGTGCATTATTTATGGAAGCGAAAAAAGTTAAAAAAACTAAAAACTTTAAATATCTATGGTTTCAAAATTCTCAAATCTTATTGCGTAAGGTTGATAAGGGTAGAGTTGTTGCTATAAGTTCGTTCGAAGATTTAGGTAAATTACAAGACTAATTTTTTAGTTCAATTTTATTTTTGTACAATGTTTAGCATGAATAATAATTTCGATCTAGATAGCAACAACTCAACCACTATGACCATTAAAAGTAGTTGTGATAAAATTTTTCGTCTAAACTTTAATGAAAGTAAACCTTTTTATGTTGTACATCAAAATATACGTAGTGTGAGACAAAACTTCGACTTACTGGTTTGTAATCTTGAAGCTTTTGAATATTTGCCTGATTTGATATTTATATCTGAAATTTGGATTTTTTCTTGTGAAACGGATGATTTTATCATTCCCGGTTATACATTTTATGCAAACACTAATGAATTATATCCAGCAGGTGGTGTAGGAGTTTTTATTCGAGATGTATACTCAGGTGAATGCTTGAAGGTGAAGCGATACAACATGGCTAGCGCAGATTTGATAAAAATTACTATTAATGTTCACAAAGTTCTTTTTGATTTTGTTTGTGTTTATAGATTACAGTCTATATCTTCTCAATCCTTTCTCGAGGATTTTTCAAATTTTCTACGTGGTGAAAATGGGTGTAATCTCGTTGTATTGGGTGATTTCAACATTGACATCTTAACTTTGAGCGCTGTATCTGATTATTACCTTGCTCTAACAGCTGAACATGGTCTTACATCTATTATAAATGAAGTAACAAGGCCGATATCAGGCAAGTGCATTGATCATGTTTTTGGTCGTTTTATGAAAATCTCTTTGGGAAATTGTTTTGGTATCAACTTTGATTTGAAAATAACTGACCACAATATGACAGGTATTTTCTTCAACGGTGTTTTTGGTGTGAAACGTAACTGTTTTACTTCCCCACAGATTGTGACTAATATAAGATATCCCTTACTTAATAATCATCTGCGTTTTGAATTTTGGGAGGAGGTATATGCTGAAGAAAATGCTTCTCAAGCGTATGACTCGTTTCTAAATATTTTAAAAGATCATATAAAAAGCTCTAGTTTCACAGTCACAAAAAAGAAATCCCAGGCAAGATTAAAACCATGGATAAGCAATTCTATTTTAAAAAAAATTAAAGTGAAAAATAAAATGCGCAAATTATGTTTTAAGCATCCACTTAACTCGAACTTAAAAAAACGGTTTAAGAAATTGAGTAAGAAAACTAATAAGGAAATTTCGACCTTACGCGACAACTACTACTGTTCAAAATTTCAAAACGCTCAAGGAAACCCAAAAAAGGAATGGAGTATAATCAATAGTTTAGAAAATAGAATCACGCCTTATCAGTTAAACCCCATTGTGCTGAAAGAAGCAGGAATTGACATTTTTGAGCCTGTAGTTGTAGCTAATACATTTAATGAATTCTTTGTTTCAGTAGGAGATATGTCTTTCCAATCAAACTGTAGGTCGCTTTGCAACAGATGTGTAAGTTCTCAAGTGCATGATAGTACGACGACTGCAAATAGCTTCTTTTTTGAAGAAATAACTGGGTTAGAAGTCTTAAGTACGATCTACTCTCTGAAGAACTCGAATTCTTGTGGTAACGATGGCATTTCTAATGTACTACTTAAGAAAATTGCGCCAAATTTAGTTGAAATCCTTGCACATTTATTCAATTTAAGTATTCTTAGTGGAACTTTTCCTGATCAACTGAAATGTGCAGATGTATTACCACTGTTTAAAAAGGGTAATCGTAAAGAGAAAAACAACTATAGGCCCATTTCTTTGCTATCTTCAATCTCTAAGGTTTTTGAAAAAATGATAAAAAAACGAATGTGCGCGCATCTAGCAAAAATTAACTTTTTTAGTCCAGTTCAGTTTGGGTTTAGGGAAGGATGTTCCACTGAGGATGCTCTTTTATGTTTTTGCTCTTTTATTAACAAAGCCTTGGATGAAAGGAAGTTTTGCGCTGGTCTCTTTGTGGATATTACCAAAGCATTTGACATGGTTGTTCATCATATTCTTTTGGATAAACTATATAATGTCGGTTTTCGTGGCGTTATATACAACTGGTTCGCTTCTTACTTAAAGAACCGTAAACTAAGAGTAAAAATCGGAGATTTCTTAAGTAGCCCCCAGGTGCTAAGCTTAGGTGTCCCCCAAGGGTCAGTCTTAGGACCGGTTCTGTTTTTGATTTTCATTAACTCTCTGTTTTCCCTACCGTTTGCAGGTAGAGTTACGGCTTTTGCAGATGATCTGGGAATCGCATATGGCTCAACGAGCCCACTGAATCTGACAGCTGAACTAAACCACGATATTCACTTATTGAGATTATGGTTTGCTTCACATAAGTTAATTGTAAGTGGAAAAACCAAATTAATGTTTTTCAGATTAGGTTCACTTGAGCCACCATATGTAGATGTCAAGTTCCACTCGTTTGACTGTCAGCGTTTCAGCTTAAATGGTTGTGTTTGTACATCTGTGTCTGAAGCAACCTTTAATGAAAATGAGGCCTGCAGTTCGAACTGTTTTCAAATTGAAGTGGTCAGGAACTTTAAATATCTTGGTACTACGATCGATCAAAACATGAGTTGGATGCAACACATTTCTAGTTTGAAACAGTACTTGCGCTCTTCTATTAGGTGTTTATATCGGTTAAGAAAGTGTTGTTCTAATAGAACACTCATTACTGTTTACCATGGAATCTTCCATTCAAAACTGCAATATGGGATTAGTGTTTGGGGAGGTGCCTACATGTCCAATCTAAGGCCAATCGTCATCTTACAAAAGTGCGCCATAAGAAAAATTAGTAACGCTCATCGCCTTGCTCACTCTATGTCATTGTTTAGATCCTTAAGAATTCTTCCAGTTAGGCATTTATTTTATTTTAGGGTCTCTAAAATATTTTATATGAGAGGTGGCTATATGCAAAGCCCTATATTTGATTCACGTAACTTACGTAGCATTAGCCGTCATGTTGTCTTAATTCCAGCTTTCCGCACTACTCATTATAGGAACTCCTACCCAGTTGTGTCCTGTAAACTTTTTAATAATCTTCCTCATGATATAAGAGTTATAAGAACCCAAAGTAAATTTTTAAAAAATGTTAAATCATGGCTTCTTGATTTTGATCACGATGAGATAGAAGATTTGCTCTCCTATGTTGCATAAATATTAGTTTAAAATCTTTAAAATTTTAATTATATTTGTAAATTTTATTGTTAATTTTGAAAAAAAAGAAAAAAACAAAGAAAAAAAAAAAACAATAATCACTGTCACCCCACTTTGATTAATTTTGTCTTTTTTAAAGTGACATCTAACACTATTTATAGCTTTTATAAGCAAAATACAAAATGTCACTAGCTATTCTCAATTGTAAAAAGTAAGATTTTGTAACTATGTATATACGTTAGTTTATTATGTAAAAGAGAATAATGAATGAATAAACTAATAAACTAAGATGTAAAGTAAATTTTGTTAATACAGAAGAATGTCCTTCGTGAAATTTTTATTTGTTAAATAAATTATTTGGCCAATTTATACATATGTACATACTTCTAAGATTCCTGAGAACTTTCTCAATTAAAATGTTTAAGTGGGAGAATTAAATATAAACTCTGTGCTCAAAAGGTAAAGGGTCTTAAGTCGGCGTATGTCGTTTAGCTGTTTATCCTTTTTTATGTATTCTCTCTACAAATTATTTTTCTTTTTTACCTTCGTTGATAAGGCTTTTAATACAAGAAAGTTATGTCCTTTTCTAAAATAGCTTAAGTTTAATTCGTAGTGTTTTGTAAAAGGTAAAAAAAACTTAAGTAGAGGTTGATACGACTTATGTATACATTTATTTTAACTATCAGAAAATAACCAGAAATGATTTTTGTAAAATATCTTAAGTTTTGTATGTTTGATATTAATCTAAAAAGTAAAATCGCTTATGTCAACTTAAGATATTTAACCACAAAAATTTTCTTGCATTTACATTTCTTTTATTGACTTAAGGTGTTTTAAAATAAATAAATAAAGCAAATTTGAGAAAGCACTTTTCATGACAAGAATTACTGTTGGAGAATTTGTAAATTCCTCGCAAGAGGCAGTACCCGTGAAAAAAACTTTAGGTGGCATAGGCAGGGATCGAACCCAAGACCTCTCGCATGACAGTCCAACGCATTAACCATCATGCCACGGGTAAACACTTAAGGTGTTTTACCAAATTTAATAAATAAAAAAGAATACAAATACAAACACCATATTGGTTTAACCGACCTACATATGAACATCTTAGGATATTTATAGTAAATGAAAAACTATAAAAACACTTAAGTCGAAAAATCTAATCGTATTGCGTTAATAGAAATGACACACTTATTATATTAAATTGTTTGTTTGTTATATGTACATATATACAAATTAAACTGGTATTTTAGCGCTTTCCACTTTGTTTCCGATTCTAATCCCACTGCACAAATTCATTAACTTTTAACCAATGAAGGATCCAGGGGGAACGTATGAGCCCTATGAGGTTGTATAAGCAAAGATTTCATTTAGAGATTTGTTAATAATTTTATTTATGCTTTAAATAATTTTAATAAGATCTTTTCTGAGAGAAAGAGCAAATATTCAGATTCTTAAAAAGAAACCTTCAAATCGCCACCATAATATTATATTCTGAGAAAACAGATTTTTTTGTTTTCTTAACATAAGCTGAAGTTGCCTTTAATTTCCTGAAACGCGGCTCTATTTCCATCTTATTTTTTGAAGAACATAAAGAGTATTAGACTTTCTTTGAGTGTTTTTGTTGTGTTCTAATAAACACAAAAACTTTCAAGATCTTAATAAATTGAAAAAATCTACTTTTTGAAGTATTTTTTTTTTTTGGATGATTGAGAATTAAGTATGATCTTCAAGAATATAAATGTCCTTAAAACAGCAAAAGTGACACTTTTGTTAAACTAATGACTAAGTGAAAAAACATAATGATCGTATCATATCACATTATTTTCAAAAGGTTTACGCAAAACAATAATTTTTTAGAATATGTCTTTTAACATCAGCTAAAATACGCCAAAAACAAGCCAAATAAAATGCACGACTCGGTCACACGAACTTCCCTCTGTATGCAAAGAGTCCGTTTAAAAAAGTATCTATATAAGATTTAAGAATATACCTGTAAAATAAGTTCGTCTTCAAAAATGTAAATTCCATTTGATTTGTCAAAAAAAAACAGCGCGATTCATCTCAAGACACAACTCATCCCGGAAATGAAAAATACTTGTAAGCATACTTAACGAAAACAATTGTTTGTGTATTCAACAAGTTCGTTTAAAGCTGTTTCCTTTGGATAGCTTTATTTTAATTTTATATTAGAAGAACCAGGATGGAAAATAAATTATCTGAAGATAAGAAAGAGGAAGAACATGTATGTTTAAATTGTTAAGCGATCGCCTATTGGTTGTGTAGTTATAGGTAGGTGTCTAAAACGAATAAAGAATGGTTCATTGGCGTGCTCAGCTGAAGTGACACGTAAGCAGTAGTTGTATAGGTTGTACGTAATACCTTTATAGGTGTAATGTGTATACGTTGAAAAAGTGATTCTGATAGAAAATACATAATACTCTTTCTGACCCGTTTCTTTAACTTGTACTAAGTATTTATTCTTCTATATAGGCGAAGGCAAGTGTGTGCAACAACCTTATTCTTAAAGAATAATATTTTAGAATCATATATACAAAGGTACCAAGATAATACTTCGTGATAGACACTTTAAAATAGATTGTTGATTAAATAATTATATCATATTCGTTAATCCGATGCAGTGGCGCTACACAGCCACCGTTGGTATTTACAATAGTTATAGTTATAGTTATAGTTATAGTTATAGTTATAGTTATAGTTATAGTTATAGTTATAGTTATAGTTATAGTTATAGTTATAGTTATAGTTATAGTTATAGTTATAGTTATAGTTATAGTTATAGTTATAGTTATAGTTATAGTTATAGTTATAGTTATAGTTATAGTTATAGTTATAGTTATAGTTATAGTTATAGTTATAGTTATAGTTATAGTTATAGTTATAGTTATAGTTATAGTTATAGTTATAGTTATAGTTATAGTTATAGTTATAGTTATAGTTATAGTTATAGTTATAGTTATAAAAATACATAAATATGTACCAAATGCATTCATTTTGACAAAAGATAGGAATGTAATTAAAATTTTGTCAAAATTTTACCTGAAAAATAAGTTTGTCTTCAAAAATTTAAATACCATTTTATAAATCAAAAAACCATTGATTTTTCAAATTTTTTTTTGAAAATCGTTAGAACGGTTTTTTTTTTTAAATTAATTTTTATATATAGGTAAAATTTTTCAATTTTGTTCTAAAAATATTTTTGGTATGCAGTTGTTTAGTGATTGTAAATATACGCTCTACATACGCTCCCTTTTTTGAGATATATAATCTTGAAAAAAAATATCAATATTTTTTTAAAAATCCAAACAAAAAAAATTACACTTTTGATAATCAAATATTGTTAAGGCAATATAAGAGCTCGTCCAAAAAAAAACTTATTGAAATCGGTTAATAAATTGCTGAGAAAATTAAAAAAACAAAATAACGGTTCTATTAGCGGTACCTTTCCGGAGCAATACAAAAATATGTTTTTCTTACTAAAAGAAGCCAAGTTAAAAAATAAAATTTTAGAGAAAATTAAAAAAAATCTATCGGTTTGTTTTTAAGAAAATTCGAATTTTCGTTTTTTGACCAAAAAAATTTTATGGGGGCCACTGTTAGTTTTGATATTAAAAAAAAATGAAAAAAAACGCCTAACGCGAATCTGCTGAAAACCTTAACTTCCAAGTTTGAACTCAATCGACCCAATGGTTTGGGCTGTAGGAGCGTGGACAGACAGACAGGACAGACGGATGGAATCGTGGGACCCACTTTTTTCGACTTCTCTACCATCGTAATATCATGTTTGATTAAAATCTCGAGTTCCAAATTTTTTACGAATGCAAAACTTGCCATATACAATATACATAGTTCCTATATGTTGCAAGTAAAAATTGTATATATTAAATCCTGTTTTATTATCCAGGAAACAAGAACGCATTTCTCTGACAAGATCATATGCATCTATATGATTAAAGCGTTCTTCACATTTATAGCAATGGCAACACCAGCTCGACTGATATATCATCGGCTCCCAAGGCTTTGTTTTGTTTGACATTAACATAAATATATCTACTAATTTAGATTAAGGATAAAAGATCAAACTTCTTGTTTCACATTTTAAGTGACTTTTTTGCTAAAATTGGCCCTACCTCCTAAATGTGTGGATAGACTTCTTCCCTCCCAAAGTAATGTCCTTCATTAATTTTTGGCGCCAAATTTGCCGTACTTGTGTCTTCTAATTATATATGTATATATTTTACACCCAATTTAAATCAGAATCAAAAGTCGATTAGATACAGTTACACTTTTAAGCTAATAGCATATTATTCAGTAAATCCTAGGCCTGTACCCATATATCATATCAAGTATCTCAAACAATTGTTCGATATAGTGATAGTCGTTTTCTAATGGACTACAAAATATATTTTGATTTGATGCCGCATAAACAAAGCTATAAAAACGTCAATAAACCATTTTAAGTTTACGCTAAGATTTCGATTTAGTTTTGAAATATGATTTGATTTAAAAATAATCACAACTGATAAGTTGTTAATAATAATTTACAATACGCCTATCTAATATCTCGACAGCGTAAAGAGATTATCTTTTGAACTTAAGACTCTAACAATAAGACTCTTTAACTATACTGAAATGAAGATGTGATTACCTAATCCAATGAGGAACCTTTGCTGATTCAGTGTGGACATTTTCAAGTCCCTCATTCTTAAGAAGATCTTCCATATAATCTATTGCTTTTTCCAATGCATCTGAGCCTGCCATTCTTGATCCAAATTTGTCCGTAAATATTTGCAGACTGCAAAAAAAGAAATTATTTCCGATGTAAAAAAAAACAAACATTAAATAATTTTATAATATTTTAACCTCTTATGCACTTCTCCTTTAAATTTGCCATTTAAAATATGATCAGTTATTTTCGAAACTATATTTTTATATCCACGTATTTCGTTTTTTAAATTTTCTGGTAAATTGCATTGATTTTCAACTCTTTCCTCGTCGATTTTTTCAATTAAAACACTACAAGTCGAAAACTGGAGCACTATTGCCGAGATTATAAGCACGAAATGGAACATGTTTCCATGCATGATGAAGTTTCCGAACTGAGTCCACTAAATCGAATGAATATTATAAATTCTATCAACAATTGAAAACAATTACGCTTAGATTGCTGATATCACATAAAATATACTACATCGCGTTGCGCTCTCTTCGAAGCGCGTATATGCCTGTGACAATCTATGTATGTATATACATAACATTCGTTTTGTTTTAGGTTGTGCATTGGTCTCATGAATTACTACAATACTAATTGAATTAAAACAAAAACTATAATTGAGTTCAGATTTTTTTAATCTAAATACAGAGCATTAAAAAGCTGATACCTAGTAAAAATGTATGGAAAATGATAAGTGATAAGACTTGAAAATAAGAAGAAATAATTTAAGTCGGAATGTTTTTATTTATGTTTTATAATCAATAAATTTCTTATAATTTACATTCAACTCATATGAAAGTTTTATCTCCTGATATATGAACTTAACTTTGAAAGCAAATGCGTTCGACCGATCTGTTGTCATTGCAAATGGTCAATTCGGGAACTCGTATTAAGATTTATTTAAAATATTGAATAAGAAACTTTAGACTTAGATGATTCTACAACTCAAAACAAAATAAACAACTGAAATATATCCTGACATTCAATATTATTTAAACCATTATTTTGTTTAGTTTAGTTTAGTTTAGTGTACACAAAACAGCAAAATGTCAACACAACTAAACTTATGAATTGTAATTTGTTTATGTAAGAACTGATGACACGTTTTTTGAAATTTGGAAACATATAGTGGTTCAATGCGTTTGTTAACCGTGTTTTACGTTTTTCAATTTGAAAATTTCCTATTTCACCATTTTCTCACCCTTAAGAAGTTTTAGAGAGAAAATATGACTATTTTTAATATTATAACTATTATTAGCCTAACACTAAATAGCCTAAGCTCAAATGCTTCATATTAATAAATCAGGTGGCGCAACAGTCCGTAGAGAACCAGGTCCTAGTGACTTACAAGGTTACAACTCTCAACCATTCCTGTGTGCTAGTAATTGCAGGGATGGAGAGGACCTACAGTTTATATGTCAAATCCGAAAGGCTCATTTGAGAAAGTACTTTTTCATGACAAGAATTTATTACTCTTGGAGAATTTGTCAAATCCTCGCAAGAGGCAGTACCCGTGAAAAAAACTTTAGGTGGCACAGGCTGGGATCGCACCCAAGACTACTCGCATGATAGTCCAACGCACTAACCATCATTACAAGCAAAAAAAAAGTCAAACTCTATTTCGAATTGTCGAATTGTAAATTTGAGATTTCTCGACGTTTCAAGATCCCTAGAATTTTAATCAAAGGTTTAAGATTGTGTGTCGGGATCTTAAAAACCCGCAGAGATATCGACTTCAAACAAATGGTGTTTTAACATAAATAAAAAACAAAAACGACTTTTAAAAAAAATTGAGTTGGTCGTTTGTTTCCTATGGAAATTAAAAAAACAAATTGAAACATTTGGTTGACCCCAAATATCTCTCAAACCAATAACGCTAATATTTGTCACTTCGAATATTTTGCGAACAAAAAACGATATTACCTCTAAAATATTGTAGTGCATCGAAAAATAACGTTTTTAATATTAGGTAGAATTTTTAGACAAACCGAAATAGCAGTTTTTCTACAAAAAATTAAAAGAGGCTGTGATGCAACCCACATTTTTAACTTCCCATCTGTGCCCGTCTGTAGACTTGTCTAAAAGTTTAAAAAAATATTTCTAACAAAATTTTGTGTGAGATGAAAAAATTAATCAAAAGTTAACAACTATATTTTGCAAATGATAAAATAAGTTTGATTTCAATATCTGTTTTTGTTCCCGATATTTTTAGCCGAAAATCAATTTTTAGCAAATGTGGTGATCATATTTGGAAAGTTGTTAGTTTTTATTAAAAATACAGGTTGGATTTTTCTAGGACTATCTTCTATTAACTTCCGTTAACTACAAAATTTTGCAAATAATGAAATCATTTTAAAGTCAATACTTTAATTTATTCTCGTGATATCGAGAATCGTACATCAATTTTTAAAAATTTTGTGTAGTGATTTTTAGAGATTTTTATTTTTTATGGAAAAACTGAATGTTGGATTTGTATAAAAATTTACTGGATTGAAGCCAATATTTAAAATTTTTCAAAAATATTTGAGTCGAAAATCAATGTTTACCACGTTTTAGTAATGTTTTTAGGTTTTTATTTTTTTAATAAATCTGTCAATTTCATTTTTCCCAAAAATTTTACCGTTATTCTTTGTTGGATAAAATTATTTTGAATATAAAATCATTTTTTGTCGTAAAATATTCGAGTAGACAACTATTTTTTTCAGTTCTTTTCATTTATAAAAAAAAACAGTTAATTGATTTTTTTCAAAATTATACTAGTTTGATTTTATTTTTTTGCGGTTTCAAAAGTAAACATAAATTAAACGTATAAGGGGCCGCCAAATAACTTTTTTTTTGAAAATGCTATAAAACATCGAGTCAGTGTAGCTTCGGCTGTGTGGCACGTAGCGCCATCCTGTTGAAACCAAATGTTGCCAATATCCTCTTCCTCCATTTGTGAACAAAAATTCGTTCAACGTTGCCCGATAACGAATGACATTGACTGCAATGGCCACTCCTTGCTCATTTTCGAAAAATGGACCAATTATGCCTCTGGACCAAAATCCGCACCAAACAGTGAGTCCTTTTGGGTGTATCGGCTTTTCAGTGTACGCGTGCGGGTTTTCTGTGCCCCAAATGCGACAATTTTGTTTGTTTAGATACCCGCCAAGATCAAAATGAGCTTCATCTGAAAAGATTATTTTTTTTGGCAAAATCGGCATCTTCTCTAAGCGTTGTTCCCAGCATTGTTCAAGCATATACACAACCAAATTCGTTCAGCGGAAAAATAAAACTAATTATCTGTCAAATAAGACTTGAGCTAAGTGTAACCATTCACGAAATAAGCTCTATTTAAAAAAAAATGGTTGCCTGTAAAGTCGGTTTTACGGGCGAAGATTTTACGTGACAACGTCTTTTTCTCGGTAGAATATTTATTGATATGAATATAATTAAATTGCACAATAGGAACAAGGAATTGAATGAAAATAAGAATTGCACACATTTTTTAAACTAATAATTTACTTAACACTATCAACATTTATCAATAGTATGACATAACCTATAAACTCAGTTTCTCAACTTTTGTGTCAATCTAACAATTGATCAATCAATCATAGTTTACGATAATGAAATATCAGTGTACAATTATTTACCTTGATTGTTGTAGTTGTTGTAAATGACGAATCTAAGCACTGCACATTTTCACTACAGACACAGCTGACGATACTTTAACCACACGTGTGAACTTGTATTATGACGCTTTCTTGTTTTTCCAACGCCAAGAACGTTCGAGAAAGACAAAGACAGAGACACATGCGCCGATTCAATGCGCCTAATTCTCTAGTGCTGCGCGCGCAGCAGACCGATCATAGTTGAGTGGGAGAGAGACGCAAGGCATTCGGCGGGCCTCTCTCTCGTTCGGTGACTCATCGTAACGTTACCGGGCGTTACACTTTTTCATAAGTGACTCCCAGCCGCAACCTAATTTAAGACGTTGTCACGTCAAAAAAACCATACATGGCGGACTCTGTGTAAAATATTTTTGTTTATGATATTTCGACACTATGTGTGAAACACTACATCATTTAAATAACTACCACGCTAAATGTTGCAAGCATCGATTCTTTTGAGGTAATTTTCTACCACTTTTTGACACATATTGGGCGGTATTTCAGCCATAACTTGACGAATGTTGGTTTTTAAGTGCTCAAGAATTAAAGGTTTATCTGCATAAACACGGTCTTTCGCGTAGCCCCACAAAAAAAGGCCAGCGGTGTCAAATCGCATGATCTTGGTGGCCAAGTGATATCGCCACTATG
Organism: Eupeodes latifasciatus; assembly: GCA_920104205.1. NCBI lineage: Eukaryota > Metazoa > Arthropoda > Insecta > Diptera > Syrphidae > Eupeodes > Eupeodes latifasciatus. The sequence goes on from OV049926.1 coordinate 73,647,382, forward strand.
AGAAATTATGCGGTCAGGAAATGTCTCTTGCAATAAAGCCATATTCGCTCGAGTTGCGTGGCATTTGGCACCGTCTTGTTGAAACCACATATTCTCCAAGTCGTCTTCTTCAATAGTTAAAATTCGGTTATAATATGACCATAACGCTCCGAATGGATGGCGACAGTCGTTCAATTGTCGTTTTCGAAGAGACCAAAGATTAAGATTACTCAATTACTTGAGGATTCGCAGAACCCTAAATACTACAAATTTTGTTTATTAACATACCCACCAAGGGCGGATCCAGACTTTTGATCAGGTAGGGGGGGGGTCACACACTTAACATAGACGAGTTTTTACTCACCGCTTGAAAATGTTCTTTAATGTTTTGTAAAGGGAGCTAAAAAAAATTAAATAACATAATGTGTATATTAACCTTAAATTTACACATTTCAAGAGCTAAAGTGATAACTTTAGTTACTAAATTATTTTAAAACACTGTTGTTTATCAAGGTATAGTCTAACTATTTAATTTGGACTACTCCCTACATATGAAACCATTCCCAGATTCCAACAGTTTTCTAAATATGCCACATTTAAGAGCTAAAACACAATAGTTTAGAGGTTTTTTTTGTTATATTCTTTTTTATTGCCATTTCTATTAATTAAAAAAGTCAAAAGTCCAGAAAATGAGAAAGAATCTGATATTAACAATTGTCTGGCTTTTGTTGATGTGGTTTTTTCGAACTCAATTTTCGGGAGTCTATTATTACTATCGTGATCAGTCTGCTTACTCGTAGATTTCAGCTGATGCTAGAAAATATTTTAATCTTAAAGGAGTCAACAAATCTTAAACATTGTAGAAAAAAAAATGTTTGGTTCTTGCATTTAAGGAAATAGGTGCATTTAAGTACCTACATAATTTTTCTAAAAATTAAAAAAAAAAAACAAATTAAGGTAAACAAATAAGTTGGGAAAAAACTTTTGTGTGGCACTCACAAATTACCCGTTTCAGAATCTCTTTTCACTTCAGTTCACCTAAAAAAGTTTTTTTTCACGGGTACTGCCTCTTGCGAGGAATTGACAAATCCTCCAAGAGTAGTTGGTGTCATGAAAAGTGCTTTCTCAAGTTAGCCGTTAAGATTCGGCATTAAAACGGTAAGTCCCCTCCATCCCTGACAAGACTCGCACACAGGAATGGTTGAGAGTTGTAAATCACTAGGCCCTGGTTCTCAAAGGACTGTTGCGCCACCTAATTTATTTATTTATTTCTCAAGAGATTCAAAGCTTTTATTCTAATAAATATGAAACGTTCGTTGTGTTTTTCGATTAGCCATTAGTTTAACAAAAGTGTCATTTTTACTGTTTTTGGGACATTTATGTACTTGAAATCTAAAGCCAATTCACTTTAAAAAGTAGATTTCTTTAATTTCAGATTTTGTATTCAACAGAAAATCAATTTTGAAAGAAATAAAATGCACGAGTGGGACGCTAGAACTTGCTAATTTCTTCCAAAAAGTCTGTTTAAAAATATTTCCTATATTTTAAGACTTCAAATGTACCTGCAAAATAAGTTTTTCTCAAAAATTTAAATGCCATTTTTTCGTAAATCATTTAAATTTTTAAATTTTGTCTTAAAAATATTTTTGGCAAGCACTGCATAAAGAGCTTATAAATATACATTTTACATTTAAATAATAATTTAAATAAAATGTTGACCCCTTTCTGAGATATCGAGTTTTGTAAAAAAATGTATGTTTTTTTAAATTCAAAAAAAAATCGGTCCATTAGTTTTTGAGTAAACTTAAAAAACAAAATAGCGGTTTTATGAAGGGTATGCTTCTGTAGCAACACAAAAATATGTTTTTTCTTGTAGAAAGAATCCAAATTAAGAACACAAAATTTAGAGAATGTTTTCAAAAAATCTAACCGTTCATTTAAAAAAAAAAAAAACAACAAATTTGTACGGGGACTGCTGTTATGTTTCGTATTAAAAAAAGCCTTACGCTAATCGGTTGAAAACCTTAATTTCAATCGACACAATGGTTTGTACTGTAGGGGTCAGGACAGACAGACGGACGGAATCGGGGGACCCACTTTTTTCCTACCATGTCATGATTAAAAGTTCGAGTTTGAAATGTTTTACGTATGCAAAACTTATCATATAGTTCCTATATGTCACAAGTAAAAATCACTTCAATGTTCACTAAGTATTTATGTGCTTCAAAAAAATGAGATGTAATCGATGGATAGTTTCGGGAATTTAAAGGCTAATTAATATAAAATTGACGATCTCTTATTTAAGGTTTCTTTTTAAGAACATGAATATTTGCTCTTTTTCTTAGAAACAAATTTTATGAAATTAATTTAAAGCATTACTTAAGTTTTTACAAATTCTAAATTGCGTGAAAACAAAAATTTTAGTTGCTTTTGACAGCAAACCACTGTTTAGTGAATGTCGTTAAATTACTAACAAATCTTTAGTTGAAATCTTTACTTATACAACTTAACTGTATAAGCTTTAAGGCTCATATATGACCTCCCCTGGATCGTCCATTAGTCCAAAGTTGATGAATTTGTGCTGTGTTTTTGAAACAGGGCTGAATTTCCGATTCATATTATGTTCTTGGTCCAGTCCTCAATTTAAAATAGTAGTACTTTTAGCAACAAAGTGTAAGGAAGTAAAATACAATTTTTTGTTTTCATATAAAAAAATATAGAGGGGGTCATATCCATTAACGCAATACGATTAGTTGTGAATTGAAGGGATTTCCTATATGAAAAAACGTACAAATTATCTCCCAGGGGGAGGGGGTCAAAGGGGTCATGATCCGCCATCAATACCCACCGAGTAAGATGTGTGCTTCGTCGCTGAAAAAAAAATTGTTCGAAACATTGCCATCCACCGACTGTTGTTCAAGCACCCATTCGACGTATCTTCGACGTAGTGAATGGTCAGCTGGCTTCAGTTGTTGTGTGACCTAGACTTCATATGGTTGTAGTTCTTGATCCAAATGCAAAATAGGTTATAATGTGCCCTTAGAAAGTCTTAGTTCCAGAGAACGACGAGGAATCGACACTTTCAGGTCTTCGGCAACACTTTCATTTTCAGCAGCGATATTTTCAGTGGTACGAGCAAAACGATGATGCACAGGCCTTACAATATGTAACCAATCCAGTCTCTTAACATTTCTTCACAACTTTGCCAATTGCTTGTTATTTTACGATTATGTAAACCATTATCTTCTCTTAAAGCACGATATTTCGCTGTGGCAGAATCATCATTTCTGTAGTAGATTTTAACAATGTTAATGCGTTGTGCGATAGTTAAGCGATCCATTTTCGTAAATGTCAGACTTTCAACTGAAAAAAAAATTGGTTTAACAACTTAGTTTGAAAGACGTTGAATTCCAGCCCTATATTTTTGAAACCATAAAATACATAACCCGTTACAAAAAGGAGACGGACACAATCTCGAAAATTCAAAATCCCGAAAATCCAAAATCCTGAAAATCCAGAATGCAGAAATTCCACAATCCCGAAAACCCAAAATTCGTAAATGAGACTATAATGATAAATTGAATAAAAATTTAACACAGAGTCGTGAATCTTCCAGCCAAACCTTTGTATCCTCTTAGAAATGTTACTATGCACGTTTGTCACGAAAAATAAGAATTTTGTCTGCATACTTATCTAAATTATAAGGTGTATGGTTTTATAAATACTTCAATGTTAATATTCTAAGCAATATTTTTACTACTCATTCTTTACCTCAAAAAAAGATTCGAAAAAAATGTACTCACAACTCATACAACAACTAAATTTTATTTACATATGTATGTTGCTGATGCTTTTAGCTAATTTTGAGGAAAACTAGAAGCTTTCCCGAAAATTTTGACCAAAGACACACAGTATGTGAAATTTCACTTTTCTAACTCAACAGGGCCTGGAAGCAAATTAAAATGGGTCAGTGTTGAAATTGAATTGCTCACTGGGTAAAGATGTTAAAGGGAATGTACAAACGCGATTAAAAAATATGGTGTTTGTGCTTAACCATTGTACCTATATTTATATTCTAATCTATTAACTTGCATTTAATCTTTAATCTTTATTGAATACATCCTAACACAGTAAGAATACACGGCAAGAGTACGATAACTTAGGCGACAAGATATTATAACGGAATTTTTTAGAACAGTTAAAAATAAGCATTTTTTACTATGGGAGGGGGGTCTATCTCCCCCCGCTTAGGCAGGAGGGGCAATTTAAAAAAATTATTACTTAAAATGGAAACAAATTCTTAAAAAATAACGGTGATACTTACAATTAAGTTGTATTCATTTTTTTAAAGCCAACATTCTGTTCTATTAGCCAGTTTTTAAATCAAGTCAAAACTATTTTTGAAAAATTTAATTTTAAACTCAAAATTTGAGTAAAAAAAGTTAAAAAAAGGTTTAAAGTGTAATTTTTCAAAACTCTCAGATTATCTACTATTTTTTTTTATAATTCATTGCTCTTATTTGTTTTTGATCAAAAACTGAAAACTAGATGACTTGATGTCTTCTAGTTCTTGAGAAAATTGAAAATTACCAAAACAAAATATTTTATAACACTTAATTGAGGGTATTACCGTTATTTTTTAATTATTTTTTTCCATTTAACCCTTTCGGTACGAGAGTGGGACAGAACAAAGAGTATTTATATGTAAACGTACCACTCCCGTCCCGAAAGGATTAATGTACATATTTTTTTTAATTGCCCCTACCGCCTAAACGGGGGGATATAGACCCCCCCTCCCATAGTAAAAAATTCTTGTTTTTAACTGTTCCATACAAATCCGTCATTAAACTTTGTCGCCTAAGTTATCGTACTCTCCCCGAATACACTTTTAAATCTGTGATAGATCTACATATGTATGTACATTATTAATTAATTAATTACAATAATAATAATAATATTTCACTAAAAATAAATAGAGTTCCGAAAATGCTAATGATAAAAGTAATATAATTTTCAATTTAATTTTAAATGCAAAAGTTTAAGTTGATAAATTAAGGAAATAAAATAAATTGTATACATATATTTTATAATCTCACTTGAGAATGCTTGAAACAAAACATATATGTATGCACGTTTTTTTTACTCTAGTTTGACAGGAATGTGCCCAGTTCCCTCTTAAATCGATGTGTGTCATTCAGTTCTCTTAGGTAGCGCGGAAGTGAATTCCAGAGCCGGATGGCAGCAATGAAGAATTGTCTTTCGGATACAAAGTAGTAAAATCGTGGTAAAATCAAGTCTAGAGATCTGTTTGATGTCGGAAACTTGATTTTGTTATAAAGGCAGCTTGGTTGTTTTGTTCTTATTATGCTCTGAAGGATAACAAGAGTTCTAAACTTGATATAGTCTTTGAAGGTCATATTCAGCAAGTTTTTTGCTAAGTGTGATACGTGGTCATATCTCCTTAGACTATAAATATAGCGTATAGTGCTGTTAAAAGCTATTTGTAGTTTTCTCCTACTTTCACTATCACAGTTGTAAAAAATTTCACAACCATAAACTAACACAGGAATAACCAATGATTTCGCAAGGAGCAATCTTGTTTTCATGGGTGTAAATTTTTGTGCGGACCACAAAGTTCTTAGTACTCCATAACTTTTCCTACGATCAAATTTATGTGATTATTCCATGTTAGTGTACGGTTAAAAATAACACCAAGGTTGTTTGCACTATTCACAAATTCAATTCTTGAGTTATTAAGCAAAATAGGCGGAAAATATGAAAGGTCTACTATCTTTCGTGAAATTACTAAGCACTTACACTTATTTGGATTGAGCACGAGACCGTTCTCCAAAGACCAGTTTTCGATATGTTTCAAATCTTCATTTAAAATGTTTGCACAGTTTTCTATTAAACCTAATGGACAACTGAGGTAAATTTGGATATCGTCAGCATATAAGCGCTTAGACGAGCGAAGAATAATGGAAGCAATATCATTAATGAATATGGAGAACAGAAGTGGCCCCAGAAATGATCCTTGAGGAACACCTCTGGCCAAGGAGACAAAAGCTAACGAAACATTCCCAAGAGTAACTGACTGTTTTCTTCCAGATAAGTAATATGAGACTAGTTCTGTAGCAAAAGGAGGAAAATGAAAGCAATAGCGTAATTTCTTAAGGAGTATAGTGTGATCCACCATATCAAACGCTTTTGAAAAATCTAAAAGAACTAGAAACGTAACATAATCTTGATCCAATTGTTCTCTTATATCTTCAACGACACTTAACAAGGCAGTTGTGCAGCTATTTTTTGCTTTAAATCCTGAAATGGAACGAGTAGGTTGTTTGCAGTTAAGAACTTATTAATTTGATTATGCTATATTCGTTCACATACCTTAGAAAGAAATGAAAGAATCGATATACATACATATGTAGGTCTAAACTCTTCACCTGTTAAATTCTTTGGGATTGGAATTATTTGTGCCAATTTCCATTGCTGTGGAAAAATAGCTGTCATAAAAATTGTATTTATCACATGAGTGAAATAGTCCAACAACAATGGCAATATGGCTTTGATAAAGACTGGGTTTATTTCATCGAGCCCTGTAGCGTTTGATTTGACAGACAATAAAGCCTCAACGAAGTCTTTTTTTTGCCTATTCTTGAAAATGTAATGGGTGTTTCTGTTGAAACCGGAAAGCCATCAAAAGATCTTGTATTATGTAATGCTACAGGACTGGGTAACGATACATACTGGCGATTCAATTCATCAGGATCAATATCAGCTGGACTTCTTAATTTTTGCTTCCCTATGCCTAGATCTCTTATACAGTGTGGGCGTGGTTACTTCCTTATCTGAAACTCTCGCAACTGAGCGGCTATTAATAGTAGAGCGTTGGTTTATGGCTTGTTCGAAAGCACGTTATCTAAGGTTTTCGTTATGACTAGTTCAGTGCCAACAATGCAGTGGACAAAGCAAGAGCGCGCGTTCGCCGTGGAGGCCTACTTTTCTTTCAGCCGTTCGATCATCGCAATTCAGCGTGCTTTCAGAAACCATTTCAATATCGCACCTGCAGGTCATGTGCCTGATCGGAAATCGATTTGTTTGTGGGTGGACACGTTCAGGGATATTGGTAGTGTGCAGAAGAAACATAATGGACCTTCCAGAACCGTCAGGACGACAGAAAACATCGAAAGGGTAAGGGCGGCGATTTTGAAATCCCCTAGGCGATCTACACACAAACATTCGGCTGCTTTAGGGTTTATAGTCTGCCCAAACTTAAAGAAATGAATGCAGGCGAAGTGTGGTTTCAACAGGATGGCGCCACAGCTCACACGGCAAGAAGTTCAATGAATATTTTCCGTGAACACTTCCCCGAACGACTCATCTCTCTTAGATGCGATCTTCAATGGCCACCACGATCGCCAGATTTAGCCCCATGTAATTTTTTCCTGTGGTACTACCTTAAATCGTTGGTATACACTGATCGTCCAAAGACCCTTCGTCATCTTAAAAATAATATTCGTGCTGTTATCACCGACAGATGTGCTAGAAAAAGTGGAAAACAATTTCAAATTCCGACAATATCAGTGCATTGATGAGAACGGTGGCCACCTTCGAGATGTCGTTTTTAAAAACAAATAAAATAAAACTTTAAATGTACTTCTATACACAAAAAAAAATAATTTAACCAATATTGCCAATACTTTTTGTGTTATGATTTTTTAAAATAAGGAAGTAACCACGCCCCAACCTGTATTACCCCACAATTTGCGGCAGTTATTATTTGTGGAAAGGCGATGTAAATAAAATTGCTTTTTTGCTTCCTTTATAGGACGAACTACGCTATTGCGCAACATTTTATAATTTTGATAAAGAGCCTCTACTCGAAAACGTTTCCACCTTCTGTAAGCCTGGTCCCTTTGCATCATTAGCTCTCGAATTTCATTGGTAAGCCACGACTTTTCTTTAACTGTCCCAGTTTTTGTTGGGATATATTCATCAAAATAAGTGTTTAATATTTCTATTAAGAAACTCTACCTGATCATCTGGCGAGGGCATATAATAAACTAACTCCCAAGGAATATTGTGTATGTGTTGCTCAAGTAAGGACCTATCAACATTCTTGAAATCTTTGTAGCTATAAGTTACAGGTGCAAAATTTTCATGGACATCAAAGTCATAAGTAAGGAATATAAGGTCGTGTTTTGAAAAGGCCGGAGCAGAAGTTTGCCTATAAAAAAGAATTTTATCAGTCTTATTTACGAAAAATAAATCTAATAGAGTACTGGAGAGATTTGTAAAATGTGTAGGGCAAACTGCATTCACTGGATGCAAATCAAACATATCAAAAATATCAGTGAGACTTGTATCAACAATTATGTTAAATAAATAAAATAAATTGGGTGGCGCAACAGTCCGTTTGAGAACTAGGGCCTAGTGACTTACAACTCTCAACCATTCCTGTGTGCGAGTACTGTTGTCAGGGATGGAAGGGACCTACAGTTTTAAGCCGAATCCGAACGGCAAATTTGAGAAAGCACTTTTCATGACAAGAATTACTCTTGGAGAATTTGTCAATTCCTCGCAAGAGGCAGTACCCGTGAAAAAACTTTAGATGGCATAGGCAGGGATCGAACCCAAGACCTCTTGCATGACAGTCCAACGCACTAACCATCATGCCACGGGTACTAATTATTATTACAATTATGTTATAGTACAATTATGTTACTATCTATTAAATATTGGTATTACACATTGATAGAGCAAATAACTACAACTTCTACTGACTTAATATTGTGTGGTGATTTTAATAGTAACATAATTGTTGATACAAGCCTCACTGATATTTTTGATATGTTTGATTTGCATCCAGTGAATGCAGTTTGCAAAGACACACATATGTGAAATTTTACTTTTCTAACTCAACAGGGCCTGGAAGCAAATTAAAATGGGTCAGTGTTGAAATTGAATTGCTCACTGGGTAAAGATGTTAAAGGGAATGTACAAACGCGATTAAAAAATATGGTGTTTGTGCTTAACCATTGTACCTATATTTATATTCTAATCTATTAACTTGCATTGATATAATTTGTACTAAAAGAGTAACTTAATTTACTATTTTAATAACAAATAATGTATGTACATACTTCCTTACAAAAATGAGCCTCATAACAAATACAATAATACAGAAAAATTGATTTTTTCGGAATTTTGGAATTTTGCTATCCTAGATTTTCGGATTTCAGGTTTTGACTCTTTAGGATTTTGGATTTTAGTTTTTCGGGATTCGGAATTCTCTTCCCCTCCCTGTACAAAATACAGTTTTAAACTTTTAGTTAAGTTTTTAGAAAGATCCAAATATCTTGAGAACAAAGAAAGTTATAGACTTAAAAGTTTTTGTACCTTACAAAAAATGTTGTTAATGATATTTTGTATAAAGCATTTAAAAATATTGACGGGTATGTACGAATGGGAATGTGAAAAAATTATCTTAAAACATCCTTCGTTCGACCACTTTTTGTCGGAAAAAACGAACACTTTTTGGCCTATGTTTCGGGTATGATGAAAGCCCTATACTTAAATATACGTCAAAAAAATAGTTAAAAGGGGTACCAAACCAAACCGTCTTTTTTAAATAAACTAATAGTATAAAGACGAACCGGGAATAAACCTTCATCCGACCACTTAACTTCCCATCCCGTTTTTATCAATTTTAGTAGCATTTCTTAAAAAAATGTATTTCTTATATAAACAAATACAAATTGGATGAATGAAAAAAATTTGAATTCAATATCTTCTATTGTTCACGAGATCATTTCATTCACCGGTCATCGATTTTTACCAAATTTGCGTACTATTTTTTGTAGATTTTATTTTTTATGAAAAAACGGACTTAAATTTTAACTGGATTTTTATAAAAAAAATTACTTAATGTCGAAAACAATATTTTCTGTGAGATAAGATAAGTTTGAAGCCAATATTTTTAATTTTTGAAAAGATATTTGAGTCGAAAATCAATTTTTCACGTTTTTTATTTTTTTAGGCTTTTATTTTTTGTAAAAAAACTGTCAATTCGATTTTTTTCAAAAATTTACTGAATGTTGACAACAATATTTTTTAAAATATAAAATAAGTTTAAAGCCAATATCTCAAAGTTTTGAAAAGATGTTTTAGTCGAAAATTAATTTTTACCCACTTTGAGTAATGTTTTTTTTAGGTTTTTATTTTTTATAAAAAAAACTGTCAATTCGATTTTTCTCAAAATTTTACCAGATGTTAAAACCGTTATTCTTCGTTGCACAATATTATTTTGGAGATGAAATCATTTTTTGTTCGTAAAATATTCGAGGGGACAAATATTTTTTTTTTAGTTTTTTTTTTTTGATTTATACAAAAAACCGTTAGTTCTAATTTTTTCCAAAAATATACTAGTTTGGTAACACGTCATAATATATAATATAAAGTTTAATTCAACTCTCTGGCGTTATTGGTTCGTAAGATATTTTGGGTAAACCAAAATTTGCACCTTTTTTTAAATTGCTATGGTAAAAAAACCACCCACGCAATTTTTTTTAAAGTCCTTTCTGCATTTTTATGTATTTTTATCTGTATAACAAAATTTATTTGAAGTCGATATCTCTACTGGTTTTTGAGCTATGGACGACGAAAAAACGCCGAGAACGTACGGAAGTACGAACGTATGTACGTACACACGCACGCACAGACATTTGAATTTTGTATTTCGACTCTAGGGGCCTTGAAACGTCGAGAAATGTCAAAATTTTCAATTCGACCAATCGGACCGATTACAATAACTTCCTATGGGAAGTTAAAAAACATTGTTTTTGACGCATTTCCGTTTAAGATGTTCAGAAAGTATAACAAAAAATAGTGTAATATATTAACTGAACCAATAAAATTAAATGAACTTTGATTTGGCAATTCCAAAAATGAATATGCAGATCACATTAATTGAAAATTCGGCATTTAAAAATGTCTTTATTAATTTAGGTGCATTTTTCAAAGCTTATAGCGATTCTCGGTTTTCCACATTTTTTTTAGCTTGGATCAAGCTTAGAAAAAAGGGTTATGATCGAAGCTAAGAAAGTCGGTGGCTAAGTTAAAAAAAAAATAAAGTGGTGGGGCTAGGTTGCTCAAAAGCTTTCTAAAGCCAGTGCATACACACTATAGAAATTGTCTTTCAGAACCTTTTGTTGTTCAATCTGGTGTTCCTAAGGGAAACCATCTTTGCCCGTTTTCTGTCCATCCTGTCTATTGAGATTTTCATTTTTACTGGCAACATAAAGATTTTCAAAATAATAAAGTCCACATGTAATCGTTTACTTTTACAGACCGATATTAATAGTTTTACATTTTGGTGTAAGAAAAATAGCCTTTCACTTAACCCTTTAAAATGCCAGACGATAACTTTTACTAAAAAGAGGCTGGGATGCGACCCACACTGATAACTTCCCATCCCGTCTGTCGATTTGTCTTGCTTAAAAGTTTGTTAGTTTTCGTGTTGGGTTAAAAAAGTTGTTAGTTGAATTATTCTTAAATATTTTAAAATTATGTATCAACAATATTTTTCATATATAGAAATAGTTTAGTTTAGTTTTAGTTTTAGTTTTAGTTTTAGTTTTAGTTTCTGTCAATTCGATTTTTCTCAAAATTTTACCAAATGTTGAAAACGTTATTTTTCTTTGCTCAAAATTGTTTTGGTGATAAAATCATTTTGTATTCGTAAAATTTTCGAGGTAACAAATTTGTTTTTTTCAGTTTTTTTTTTGATTTATAAAAAAACCGTTAATTGGATTTTTTTCAAAAAATATACTTGTTTGGTATCACGTTACTATATATTATATAGAATTTAATTCAAGTCTCTAGCGTTTTTGGTTCGTGAGATATTTAGGGTTAACCAACATTTTCACCTTTTTTTAAACTGCTATGGTAAAAAAAAACCACCCACGCAATTTTCTTGAGAGCCCTTTCTGCATCTTTTTGCCTTATTATCTTTATAACAAAATTTATTTGAAGTCGATATCTCTTCTGGTTCTTGACCTATGGACGACGAAAAAACGTCGCGAACGTACGGACGTACGAACGTACGTAAACACGCACACACAGACATCTTTCTAAAAATCTTTTATTTCGACTCTAGGAACCTTGAAACGTCGAGAAATGTCAAAATGTTCAATTTGACAAATCGGACCCATTACAATAACTTCCTATGGGAAGTTAAAAATCGAATAGCAAGTGTATTTGAATATTGTACATATCTTGAAGCAAAAATTCTGTCGCGTCTTCACTTTTAAGGATTTAGATGTTAATTTCTATTCCACATTACATTTGTTTTATTGTTTTATATCAATAAAGCAAGTTCTATGCTTGGTTTGTTTTATAAAAAGCTGGGCAAAGAAATTTAATGATCCCTGTGTTACTATTTCCTTATACAATTGCCATGTTCATGTTCATTTTCAATATGCTTTTCAAGTCGGTATAATATTACCCCCAAAAGGATATTTTTTGGTTCACTGTGGCGTACACGCACTTCTTTATTTTATTGATTTTTTGAACACGAATATTTCCGGGTGCACCTATGATTTGAAAGAACTCACCAAGAACTTGATGGTTTTATATAATCAATAATTTATTTATAGAAAATAATATAAACATCAACAATATATATGCATATTAATATAATTCTTATCTGCTACGAATCGATTTTTGTTTTCCTATGCCTTTTAATTGTTTCTTTGATTTGGTGATCTTTTTATTAATAATGTTTTTCAGTTTGTTTTTAACTTCATCATAATTTTCAATCTTCTCTGACAGCTTATTGGATCGGAAAAATGATTTGCCTTCTGTTGAATGAGTACAAACACAAAATTAGAAACAAAAATTAATAAAAGCCCTCTATTATTAACTCACCTTTCAATCGAACATCGTTCTTTGAAATGAAAAAAGATTCCACGAACAATTTTGGTTTTGCAGATTTTTTCGACTCTTTACTTTTAACTGTTTGACTTTCATCTTCTACGATTTTAGGTTTACTTACTTGTTCGTTTTCTGATTCCGAAGATGAATCATATGAAAAAGGATTAACTTCACCAGTTTTGTCTGTTTTGCTAATGAGTATTTTCTCTTTTGATGTCCGTTCTTCATTAAGCTCGTTTTCATCTGAGGCTGCTCTGCCAAACATGCTGAGTAGGCTAAAGCCATCACCTCTTACTTTAAGGGAGTTCGATAAATTTTCACTGACCATGTAGAAAACTTCTTTCGAAACTTTTTTCTCTTTAGCCTGGGGAATTTCATTTTCTCCATCTTCTTCTTCTTCTACTTCCATTGGTTCAGCTTGTTTACGTTTGATCAAGAATTGATCTTGATTTTCTTTCGACGGATCATAACGCAACATATTTAATTTGCTCTTTTTATGATCTTTGCCTTGGTTAGCATTGGAAAACTTAGTACCTACAACTTGCTCCAAAATGCCATATTGCCAATCTCTTTCGCTGTTTTCATTTTTTATTGGTTCATCTTCATCGACCTTATCCACAAACTTACTGTCAATTTTGAAACGTGGATCTAAACTCATTTTTGATTGCAATTTCATTAAGGCGGCACCATGCGCCCCTTCATATTCTGGCTTCATGGCAAAGTCGTTGGCAATCGAACCCTCCTCCTGATCTGAATCATCTTGGAACAGTTGCTTTGCATCCGATGGAGTGTTTGTATCTTCGTCATCGTTGTCGAAAAAGATTTGTTTATTTTTAGAAGCATCCTAAGTGAATATAGAAAGAATTATTTATCAAACAAATATTTTTCAAGTTTTTAATTACTTACCACAGAAGCAAGAGATTTTTGAATCAGTGACTTTTGAAGTTGATACTGGTTCTTTTTCTTGTTTACAGATTCTTTTCGCTTTTTGTCAGCATCGAAAGACTTATCGCTCAGAAGTTTGACATCTTTTTGTTTGCCTATCACAGTAATAGGTGCAGCATTGGTTCCTTCAATAACAATCTACATGAATAAACAAATGTATTAAATGATTCGAAAGTTGGATCATATACAAAAGATATTTACTGTCTTTAAGAGGGTGTAAGTAAAAAAAGGTTTTAGACAAGGTGATGCGCTGTCATGCGATTTTTTAACATCGTACTTGAAAGAATAATGCAGAGCTCACACGTTTCAAAAGTCTGTCCAATAACTAGCATATGCTGATGATATTGACAAAATCGGAAGAACTCAGCGTGATGTCAATGGGGCTTTTGTGAGTATTGAGGCAGAGGCGGCAAAAATGAGTTAATGAGGGCAAAACAAAATACATGCTGTCGTCAAGAAACGACCTACAACACCGACTTCTAGGTCAAAACGTCACCATCAGACGTAACTTTGAGGTAGTCAAGGACTTCGTCTACCTAGGCTCCGCTGTAAACGCAGAAAACAACACCACCGCTGACATCAAACGAAGAATAACTCTTGCTAAACGCTGTTTCTTTGGGCTAAGAAAGCAATTGAGTAGCAAAGCCCTCTCTCGAGGGACCAAAGTGTCACTATTATAGACCCTCATCATCGCCGTCTTGCTATACGGTGCAGAAGCATGGACTATGACAAAAGCGAATGAAAGCACCTTGATTCGTTTCGAGGGAAAAGTTCTTCGTGTGATTTACGGTCCCGTATGCATAGAAGGGGAGTGGAGGAGAAGACGTAGACTTAGCCAGAAAGGTAAAAGTCCAACTAAGATGGCTGGGTCACGTAGAGCGCATGGAAACCAATGCTCCAGCCCGGAAAGTCTTCGAATCTACACCCACAGGATAGCGCAGTAGAGGAAGACCGCGGATCGGGTGGCGCGCACAAGTGGAAAGTGACCTCACCCAACTTGGAGCGCGAAACTGGAGACATCTAGCTAGGGACCGAGCTAGATGGAGAAGTTTGTTGGGCGAGTTCACACAGGACTGTAGCGCCACCTTAACTAAGTAAGTAAGTGAAAATGACAGGTTTACCTTTCCGTTGCGCATAGAATTAGCAGCCCTTTTCTTTGTAATCAGGACGGGTTCTCCATCGTCAAATAGATTTTCATCATCAGGCTCTCCAACATCTTCAGTATCGAAAAACTTTTTCGACTTGTTAGGAACTTCATTGTATTGAACTTGAGCTTCATTATATGGAACTCTGAGTTCATAATTATTGGTGCTAGGTGTTTTGGAGGATTTCTTTGAACTTTCTTCTCGTTCTCGTTTAAGACGTTCCAGGAAACTCTCTTTGGCTACAGAAACTTTAACATATTCCCCATTGATTTCCTTGTTGTTAAGTTTTCTTAAGCCTTTAAATAAAGTAATATTTTAACATTTATTTAAAAAAAGAAATCAGAAACAAAACTTACAATAATCCACATCGTCATTGTAGAGATTGAGTGTTACAAAAGCTAAAAGTTTAACATTGCTGGGGTCAACTAAGTTTTCTTTTGCTTTTAGTTCAACGTTTGTTACATCGCCAAAGTCTTGAAATGCTTTTTTAACTTCATTTTCATTTGTACCGGCGGGTAAATTACCAATAAAAAATCTCTGAGACTGCATCGAAAATTATTTATTTACTTCTTCTTTTACGGTGCACGTGCGGTGATGATTTCTTGTTTCAAATGTCATAACAAATGATTGAGTTCAGGAACAAACAAATAGTGAAGTAGATCTGTTTGCTTGCATTTAGCGAAAAGGCGTGTTCGTTGTTCTTCTTATCACATAGAAATCTGAGAAATTAAGCAATATTCACATGAGAACGACCAACGACCAACGAATGAACGAATATTCGTCGATTTTGACATTTCTTTCACATGAGAGTTTTTAATTCGTCGCGAATGAAGTTTGACAGCCGAACACCATTCACCACCGAAACCAAAACAAGAATGATTTTTTTAGGTTAAGTACGCGCGAATATTTTATTCGTTGCAAGTGTGGATCATAGAGGAAATATATAACCTAGAGTCCCGACTTAATGGGTTTGCTCTCTTTCGGCCTACAAGCTAAATTGAGAGGATTTTGTCCATAAGGATAAGCATGTGTTAGTTGGCCCGTGCATTTCTTATGGGAAAAAGCCATTATGAATGTAGTTGTTATGGAATTTGTGCCCATATTGCTCAACAGCGGGGAAAAAAACTATGAGGTGAACTCAGCCGTTCAAAAAAGAGATCCGTTGAATTCAAAAACTGAAAAATTAATGCAATATTTAAAGAAAAATTAATTTTGCAACTTCTTTTCAGTGAAAACTGTGCTAAAAATAATATTTGACTGCTTTTGGCAAACAAATTCTATGATTTTTATGAAAAGTTTCGCTAAAAACAAAAAAAATCATGCAGAAAGTATAGGCGCACCATAGAACTGCAATGCGAAAGTGGCCTAATTTGAGTTTAACCCAGTTTTGACAGATTAACAGCGAGGTGAGTATTTTGACAATTCTACGAAAATGAAAACAAAACAAAATCCATTCCCAGTAATGCAAAATAATGAAAGTAAAACAATTTAAATACAAAATATTAATTTATTGAAATAAAAATAGATAATGAATTTGCACCTAATTTAATCCTCAGATAAAGAAGAAACCAAGGAGAATGTTGCAACAGGAAAAGTGGAATCTCCCGAGAAGGAAGCCAGCTATAAGTTCACTCTTGGAAGTCGGCGTCGATGGAATTGAAGTCAATTCGTTGGTAGTGAATGGTAAGCAAGCAATTATTTTAAATATTTTGTGTGTTTTAAGCTTCTTTTATAATGTTATAGTGAGTTCGGCTCCAAAGAATGTTGAGTGGTTAAGTTCGTGTATAAAAGGCCATGCTCAAATGTACATTCATAAACATCTGGATGCGTCAAAAACAGTCCAATCTATTAACGACAACACAAAACTTCATCAAAACGATTATATTCTAACGTTAATTGGAAAAGCTCTACTACAATGGGCACCATGCTCAGGCGCAGCAGTATCTAGAAACAGCACACATGATAAGTCCATATAGCACAGAACATATTATGCCATTTGCCGTGGTCTATGAGAGGAATAATAATCTAGCAGAATTGAAAAAGCTGGCTAGCCAGCAATCGTATACCAATGAATTTAGTTCGGAAAATTGGTTTGTCATGGCTGAGAGTCTATCGGCAAATGGAAAATACGAACAGGCAAGTTGATGTTATTTTGTCTTTTTAATTTCCTAGAACCACAAATTCCACAAGCCAAACAATTTCTAACCAACACCAAGGTCCCGATAATAACAAAAAAACAACACGAAGAAGAAGCCAATGATCTCTCGCCGATTCGGAATGCGGTTGTGAAAAAACCACCACTGCCAGTTCAGCAGATCCCGAGTAAATTGGTCACCAGTACACCCATACAACGTGCACCTTTAATGTGAGTATAACTTAGTCATCCATTTGATAGCATTAAATATATCTTTAACTTTCCAATAGTAGTCGTCGTGCCAAGCGAACCATTCCCAATGCAAATGGAGAAACAGAAGATGTCGCCAAACGTTTTAATCCCCGGAGAAAAATGCACGAGTACTTAGTCAAGTGGGAATCGTGTTCGCATGAGCACAATACTTGGGAACCGCAGGTTCACTTAGAAAATGTTCCAGAAATCTTGGAAACCTTCGAAAAACAACTTGCCCGTCAGAAAGAGCAAAGAGCCGCACAACAAGCGAAGCAACAGGCAGCCAGCCTCGCTGCCGCCATCAAAGTGGTGGACTTGAAGAAAGATGTCATAAAGGATCCGAATAAAATAGAAGAGACGACCAAAATGAATTTATCATCGCCCGGATTTGATTCAAGTCGGTTGTCGAGAACGTCCAAAAACAAGGCTATCGATCAAGTCAAACAGTGGTGTGCGGATGAACCAGTCGAAAATAATGCCCCAACAAGTGGTGTAGCAAATGTACAGACAAACACCCCACTGCCCATGCAAGCGGCACATCCCGTCTTACAAACAAGTAATTTCGGTCCTGGAAGCATTCCTGCTTTGAAGAGGAAGCTGGAAGATAGTGATTTCGATGACTCGGCGATGATTGGCGACGAAGACTTGGAGGAGGACCTCATTCCGTCGCACACGGTGAAAAGAATGAAAAACGGCGACACTGTCTCGGTGAGGGTTGAGACCAAAAATGAGCGTGATGTTGAGGTTAGTTCTTAGAGCATTTTATTTCAAGGGTTTTTGTTCTAATTGATTTCCTTGCAGTCGAAAATAATCAAAGTCAATGGAAGCATGAAGAACACAAGCGCAACGGAACCGTTTTCAGCTGATTTGATCATCACTCAAGACACCAACACTTCTGGAGTTGTCAAAAAGGCTGGCTTCAATGGGACAACATCAACGAATGTAAGTAACATTAAACTTTAATTTTTTGATGGTTTCATCAAACTTAAAGCATATTTTTTCTTTCTTAAGGCTTCACCAAAAACTGAAGCTCACATTCGCGTTGTTTCGAAGGGAGAAACAAATAGCGGAATTGTCCGAATGGGTAGCGAAGTTGCTGCATCCTTGACTTCAAACGCCAACGAGAATGGCCCCGTTCAACACAACATCCAAATCCCCACGCAAACTTCGAATACAATTATGACTCCAATTCATCGTCCTCAAGTTAATAAAACCTTAAGTTCTAATCCCCTGTCAAATATTGGAAACATTCAAATAACGCAGGTCCAACAATCGAACATGGCTAGAAGCTCGAGTCCACGACTTATCAATAATCAAACCACAATAGCACGTACGGCCCCATCGGCAACGTATCATCAACAGCAACAGCAGCAACAGACCAGAATTCAAGCGGGAACCCCCAAAACAGTGCAGACAAATACTCGTGTCCTCCAAAGTCAACCACGAACGGCGACCATTGCTCAAAGAAAATCCCAATCGCCAGGCATTCAACAGACATCGCCAACGTCTGGAAAAATGATTATTCCTCGAGGCAAGGTAGCACCTGGTGGAAACATACACCAACACCAGCAACAGCAACAACAACAACAATCAGCAGTTGCACGAACTCAAACTCCAGAGCAAAAGATTCTGCAACTTTTGAAATCTGGTGACTTGAAAGTGACAAAGAAAGTTATGTCGAAGGAAACTACTTCAAAACAACAACAAGTCCTTGCCCGGCACCAATCACAGGTTCAGATACAGAAAGTCCAACAAATTGCGCCACCCATGCGACATGTCGGGACGCCGAAACAGAAGCAGTCTCATGTGAAGACGGCGGTGATGGATGTTTCGTCATTTAACCATGAGGAACACCAGCAACAAGCCTTGTGCCCTATCAGTGGTAAGGGTGTAAAAAAAATGTCCAAAAATATTTATTCAATGTTTTTTCTTTTTTTAAGGTAAAATACTTGGACAGGTACAAGGAACGGAAATCCACGAAGAGCAACACCATCAAGTCGCAACAATGCAATCGGGCGTCCTGCAAACGCAGCTGCTCACGACCGCCGATCAGCAACATGAACAGGGTGACTTCCAGGAAATGGAGCAATCTGGCAATCTTTTACAGCTGGCTGATCAGCAACTCATGGCCAACGAAGATGGCTCACCATTGCCAGTGTTATCAGACGCAACGGAATTTAAACTTCGCACTCTGAGGCAAAATTAAAAGAACGAATTTCTGACCAATGCTGTTGACCACATGAAATCACAAAGGAATACATACGAACGTGATGAACCAAAACATAAGAAAAATAGGATTAAAAATACTAAGTTTTTAATTTTGTTAAATTGAACATGTGTCAATAAAAAAAATAAAACCTACCTAAAACAGCTTATTTTTTTTTATTATCATTTGAAAGACTCAATAAAGATAAATGCAAGAAAAAATATTATCATTTGCTAAAAACGAAATAAAAAATAAAAAAGGTATAATCCACTATAATAATTGACCTGAGCAGATCAAATTTGGGAAAACCAAAAAGAAGTGTTTTTCTTGGAAAAAGTACATTTAATATTTCTTTATTTACTCAAAAACTAAGAAGTTACATTTTAAAATCCTGTTTTTGTCTTTTAAATGAAAATTCATTAATAGCTTTAAATCTAAAACAAAATTATACTAAATTACACACAATTTTGAAAAAAAAAAACAACTTTATTTAAAAACTAGCTGCGCCTCGAACTTTGACTATTAATGGATGAGATTTAAAGAGTCCAATCGACTTCGAATCATCTTGATTGCAGGATTTGTTGCAATACCGCTTCGTTTTGATTTGTTGCTGAAAAAAAAACAATTAGTGCTTTCAAAGTTTGTGGTTTATGTTACTTACTTTGAAGTGGTCTTGGCATTTATGAGTTTTCTGGTCAATGAACGTGCAATGAAATTGTAGCAAATTGATTGGTTTTGAATTGTACCATGCCCGGAATAGTGCTCGTAAGTCGATCCTTTGATTAAAAATTTGTGGCAAGTCGTTTGTGACATTCTTATGCGAGGCAAATTCCAAAATCCTAATCGGACCATGTCACAAGTGCACAATTTCCGATTGTATTATTTTTGGACATCTTCGGCAGGTGAAGGTTGCGGGTTCCCAATTCTTGGAACATCATTAGAGTAGTTTGTAGGGGTATTCCCGTGTCGACGGTCTTCTATGTGAGTCCAGTTAGTTGTGTTCAGAATTCACTTAGTGTTATATATAAATTATCATATCTTTGAACAATGCACATGTCTAAATCTAAATCTGAATATTTATTATCTGTCTCTCTCTATGTCTTTTCCTATTTCACAATTCATTCCTTTCTTTCTACGTTGCAATCAACCAAGTACAGACGTACAATAAGTTATAGAGTAACTAATAGCAAGTTGTTTTATTTAGTTTTTAATGAAATAAAGATTTCCTAAATCTCTTTATTTTTTCCACTCAAAACTTTTAGACACAACACTTAGTTTTGGTGATTCAATAGGCATTATGTATTCATGGAATTCAGATTTTATTTTTGCAGTCTATAAGTTTACCACCATTTCTGGAAATTTTAAAATAGTACATACGAAAATAATGAGATTTTCAATATTCAGAGGACTTACTTCCGACTTCCGATTCCCGTCATTTAGAAGGTGTTCTCACAGCAGGTTGCTTCTAAGTCGTCTTTCAGTTCCTCATTTACTTGGTATGTGTCGGCGTAAGCGGCCGCAGTAGCCGCTGTCTCGGTCAGTTCAGCGTCCCCGCTATCATTTTGTGAGACAGTTGCACTCTATGAAACCAGAAAATGTTGCTTTAATTGCAGCTGCTTGTCGTTTTTTTTTGGTTGGCTTGCAGCATCATATTTCTTGGCGGCTGATGAATAGGCGGAGGACGTTTTGGAAATACTAAAGAACAATAGAATTTAAAATATCCATTACATTACTCGTAAGTAAATGAATTAATTAACCGGATTTGCCTGCATAGGTACTCAGCCGTTGCTGTTGCTGCTGTTTAGTCGTTCCAAAACTAGGCGGTTGACTATTAATGTCGAAGCTTTCACTTATAAAATTGACTTGAATCTCACAAAGTAACACAAAGTCGAGGGCATAGCTGAGGATGTTCGCTAATTTGGAATTGAATTCATAGCTTTGGTGGGGTTGTTGCTGCTGGTGTTGTTGCATTACAAGCATCTGACTATTTGCAGCGTCGGTGACACCTCCGCCGTCAACACCTGCGGCAGCTATGGCCGTTGAGATGTACACACAAATACAATGGGCAGCGTCTATCGTCAAAAACATTGATATTATTTTGTTAAGAGAAATATAATATAAAAAACTTACCTGTAAATAAGTATACTTTGTCTTCCAGATTTCTTGATGGAAGTTGCTTCCTGCATTATGGTATGTAATGGGCAGCATCTAAAATAGAAACGAGTATAAAATAAATCGATTATTGTTGCACCTCCTTCGCTGCAATTTGACTTACTTTTTATTCAATGAAGTGAACTTCTATATTATACTCTTTTCATTATAAAGGTTTTTGGTCTGAAAAATATCAAATTATATTAAATATCAAAGCAATTAACAAAAACTTACTCTTAAAATCCGAAACCCATTGTTTTGTTTTGCAAAATTGATTGTCATTTTTGACAGGTCACAAAAATTCCATAAGTTTCTATTTTAGCCCAATCTTTCATTTTGTTTTTTTTCCCCACTCACATGTATTCACCGATAGCGAATTTGAGAGAGTTCACCTCGAATTTGAGAGAGTTCACCTCGAATAAAATTTGAGGGTGTTTTAGGTAGGACGGGTACCAGTCGGGACTCTAGATAATATATTTCCTCTATGGTGTGGATAATGTGGAACGCGAATAAAGTTTGACAGTTCGTATCAACTACAATTTTTTCGCGACGAATAAATTTGTTTTCTTAAATTTATTAATATATGATATTGAAAACTAAAAGTATGCATCATAAATCAAATAGAAACTATATTGCTATCGTTTTGTTAAGAATTTGTGTGGAAATATGTCTTCAAACGTATAGTCCAGTCAAATTAGACGAAAAAAGGGGTTCAGCTCGGAAAAATTCCCACCTAGCTGAATTTTGGTACACATCTTTTTTATATTGTTGTTAACAATGTGTAAAAAGTCGACCTCGATATCATGTACGCGTCAAAGGTTATTCGAGGTCAAAGGTCACGGAATTAGCCTTTTTTTTAATATCTCGTTTTTTATTGGTCGTACAAAAAAAGTTCTAGACACAAATTGTAGAGGAGGTAATTATCTACAAAAATGCTCTTATAACATTTTCACGTCAAGTTGATAGTTTTTCCGTTATAAGGCCAACAAAGTGTACACTTTCAATGAAATATGATTTTTTCGCTAAAAACAAGTAGCCTTTGCGTTAATATCTCGCTTCATACTGTTTGTACAATAAAAAGTCTCCAACAAAAATTGTAGAGGACAAAATTATCTACAAAATGGTTATATATGTATGTATATATATCCAATCGCACTTGCGCTATACAAATTTGAATGTTTACCATACAAAATTACAATAATTTATAATATTACATCATAATATAATAACGATAATAAGAATGCATTCGTTTTATGCAAGATGTATATGTAGGTACATGTCCATCGTCTCTATCATTGCTATCGTTTTTTAATGTTTGTAATCCACTTCTGCAGACTGTATAACGGCGACGACGAACCGAATTCCGCTGTCAGGCAGGATGATCCATTCAACATAGACGACGAAAGCCAACAATCCCGTGCTCCCGACTTAGACGAAGTAAGATTGCCATATCTAAGCTTAAGTCTAATAAAGCCGGTGGAGCAGATGGCTTGAATGCCGAGCTCTTTAAAGCAGCTGGAGATAAGTTGGTTAGGAGCATGCACCAACTTATCTGTAAGATAAGGTTGGAAGAAAGCATGCCCGATGAATGGAACCTCAGTATTGTTTGCCCGGTCCTGAAAAAAGGAGACCCTCTAAACTGCACCAACTATAGAGGAATCAGTCTACTTAACATCGCCTACAAAATCTTCTCTGCCGTAATACGTGAACGTCTAAAGCCCATCGTCAACAACCTGATAGGTCCTTATCAGTGTGGTTTTAGACCAGGAAAGTCCACAGTCGATCAAATATTCACATTACGGCAGATCCTGGAAAAACCCCAAGAACACCAAATCGACACCCACCATCTTGTCATCGATTTCAAGGCCGCATATGACAGCATCTACAGAGACGAGCTGTATAGAGCCATGTCTAGTTTTGGCATCCCTGCCAAACTCGTCCGTTTGTGCAGGATGGCCAGAGAGAATTCACGCTGCTCCATAAATGTTGGAAACAACTTAACAGAACCTTTCGATGTCGAAAAAGGTTTTAGACAAGGTGATGCGCTGTCATGCGATTTTTTTTTACATCGTACTTGAAAGAATAGTGCAAAGCTAACACGTCAACACCAGAGGCACTATCTTTCAAAAGTCTGTCCAATTACTAGCATATGCTGATGACATTGACATAATCGGAAGAACTCAGCGTGATGTCAATGGGTCTTTTTTTGTAAACGCAGAAAACAACACCAGCGCTGAGATCAAACGAAGAATAACTCTTGCTAACCGCTGTTTCTTTGGGCTAAGAAAGCAATTGAGTGGAAAAGTCCCTTATCATCCCCGTCCTGCTATACGATGCAGAAGCATGGACTATGACAAAAGCGGATGAAAGCACCTTGGGTCGTTTCGAGAGAAAAGTTCTTCGTGTGATCTACGGTCACGTATGCATCGAAGGGGAATGGAGGAGAAGATGGAACGACGAGCTGTACGGGCTGTACAGCGACGTAGACTTAGCCAGAAGGGTAAAAGTCCAACGACTAAGATGGCTGGGTCACGTAGAGCGCATGGAAACCAATGCTCCGGCCCGGAAAGTCTTCGAATCCACACCCACAGGACAGCGCAGTAGAGGAAGACCGCGGATCAGGTGGCGCGCACAAGTGCAAAGTGACCTCACCCAACTTGGAGCGCGAAACTGGAGACATCTAGCTAGGGACCGAGCTAGATGGAGAAGTTTGTTGGGTGAGGCCCTAGTTCACACAGGACTGTAGCGCCACCTTAAGTAAGTAAGTAATCCACGCTCGACATTTACAGTTTCACCGACCGATAGCGAGTTTTCACATATAAAACAATTACCCGCCATTTAGTTGGTTATGTAATATTAGCAGTACTTGTAAAAAAATTCAGAACTCACAAAAAACACAATATACACGTGACAACGTTCGTACGGACCGAACACAACTAAATACTCATCTACTGCAGCGGGCCGGTCCGGCATATGAATGTCGAAGACAGCTGCGTCTATTGTTACTAAAAAAGGTCGACCTAGTCCTTACAAATACTATATATGTACATATATGTACAACCTGTTACCCCCCAACCACCCAGTTCGCCGTCTGGCATCCAGACGACAGTAATATGTACTATGTACCTACATATACAATACATCTTGCATAAAACGAATGCATTCTTAATATCGTTATTATAATATGATATAATATTATATATTATTGTAATTTTGTATGGTAAACATTCAAATTTGTATAGCGCAAGTGCGATTGGATATATATATGTACATATATAACCATTTTGTAGATAATTTTGTCCTCTTCAATTTTTGTTGGAGACTTTTTATTGTACAAACAGTATGAAGCGAGATATTAACGCAAAGGCTACTTGTTTTTAGCGAAAAAATCACATTTCATTAAAAGTGTACACTTTGTTGGCCTTATAACGAAAAAACTATCAACTTGACGTGAAAATGTTATAAGAGCATTTTTGTAGATAATTACCTCCTCTACAATTTGTGTCTAGAACTTTTTTTTGTACGACCAATAAAAAACGAGATATTAAAAAAAGGCTAATTCCGTGACCTTTGACCTCGAATAACCTTTGACGCGTACATGATATCGAGGTCGACTTTTTACACATTGTTAACAACAATATAAAAAAGATGTGTACCAAAATTCAGCTAGGTGGGAATTTTTCCGAGCTGAAAGCCTAATTTGACTGGACTAGTATATAAACTCACATTTTGTAATTCATTCGTCGTTCGTTGGTCGCGCTCATGTCAATACTACTTAAGTTGTCCATATAAGTAACTAGTAGCGGTGTGCAGGTTAAAGAGAAAAATGAACGATCATCCATTTTGAAATTACGATCAAAATCCTATATTGCTTTAGTTTGTCCAATGCATTATTAAAGCCTTACAATTGAAGGGCTTACACACTTTTTATAAAACACTGTTGTTTTAGCTAAATCAATTGCTAAATAATATATTTACATACCCTTTAAATCTTATGGCTATTCCCCGAGAAACGTCGTTGGTATTCACTTAAGTGACTTTCTTTACTTTAAGACTTTTCATTGAATCATTCAGTTTTTCGAAGAAACAGATCAGACGGAGTTTCTAACTTCTGAAAACCAACAAATAATTTAAATTAATTAATTATCTTATCTTATATTATCTTTTACTTAACGCCACTTTGTAGGTTATATGAAAATAAAAGGAAACTTTTGATAAATTATTTATAAATCCTAGTATTTTTTTTATATTTTATTTTGAAAAATGAGAAACAATAATTTATTCAGTTCTTAGTGCTAGGAATTATTTACAAGACGGTTTCTCGGATATTAAGCTGATGAGTCATTGACATACTAAATATGGACTGCCCGTCGATACTTATTCTCATACAAAACCTCCTTAAAGGTGATTCCAACTTCATAGCATATTACCCTCTTGTTGGATTAGAGGGAAAAATTATAAGTAACTTTCAAACGCCATCTGTTGTTTATTTGCTTTAAAAAGCATGTTTCGTCAAATAAACTAAGTTTATAAAGTTTGACAAAATAAACAAAACACAAAAATCAAATTAAGAAGTTCCTCCATATTTATCATAGAGGAAATATATTTAATATAATATAATATATTTCCTCTATGATATTTATGCTGAGGGCTACTAGAGTTAAGGTCTAAGGGCTACTAAAGTTAAGGAAAAGATGCACCACCGTGAAGTTAGCTACTAGCAGTCCGAATCTTCGAGGTAATGTGGTGAGTTTGTGATTAAGTTTGGAAAGATTTTGGTGTACATGTTGTAATCTTTTGTTTCATTTGGTATTCTTTATTTTTAGATACGTTCACTATTCCTGTATTTTGTATCTGATGTAATCATTTTTTTACAGTAAGTGAGATGTGCATTATGTTATTAGACGCCACTTATCATCTAACTCAATTGTTCTAGCTGTTAAAAGTTCAAAGCGAACAACTGAACCTCTTGATTTCTGGAGTAATTGTTTGGCTACTAGGCTAAAGAGTTAACTAGTAGTCGATATTAGCGTTTGGTTATTAGTAAGGGTGGAGTGAGAATTAAGTAAGCCCAATTAGACATGGTTCCATTACCACACAACGAGTTTCCTACTAATTTATTTTTTTAAAACACTTAGGTGGGGGCCTCAATACAACAGGTTTAAAATATCAAGACGAAAAACACCGTTAAGTCATACAAAATTTAGGTGTTCCGCAAGGATCTGTTTTAGGAACTTTGTTATTTATAATGTATGTAAATGAAATGCCTAAAGTAGTGAAGTATTCTTTCTTAAAACTATTTGCTGATGATGGATTGTTGTATGTCGTAGGCAATAATATAAACGAATGTGTTGAGAAATTTAATTTTGATTTAATGCAACTAAGTAAATGGTTTCGTATGAATAAATTAAGTTTGAATATAGGAAAAACAAAGTGTATGATGATTAACGGAGAAACGAATGCAGAAGTTAAAATTGAAAACCAGACTATAGAAATAGTGGACAAAATAAAGTATCTGGGAATAATGTTTGATAAAAAGTTAGAATTCAATACCCATATTGATTATATATCGAAGAAAATTGGTAAAAAAATAGGTTTTTTTCGAGAATTAGAAAGCGAATGTCAATTCTGTGTGCAATAAATGTGTATAACACAATAATTAAACCTCATTTTGAATATTGTTCAACAATAATTTATCTCGGTAATGTAACAATGATTGATAGATTACAAAAGTTGCAGAATAAAGCGATGAGAATAATACTTAAATGTCATTGGTTAACCCCGATTGTTTATATGTTAAATATGTTAAAATGGCTAAGCATAAACCAGAGAACTATTATGAATGTGTTAATTTATGTCTTTAAAATGCTGGTTCCCAATTATTTATGTGATAAAATTAGATATGTAAGTGATATTCATGGTCATAATGTGAGAAATAGATGTGATATTCGTCTTCCTTTGTTAAGAACGAATTCTGCACAAAATATGCTTGTTTACAATGGTCTAAAAATATTTAATGAATTGCCTAATGATTTGAAATTGGAACAAAATTTTAAAATGTTTAAAAAGAAACTGGTAAATTATGTAAAAACAAAGTATACTTAAAGATAAGTTTATTTATATTGAATATAAAGTAGTTTATACAAATAGCTAAATATTGCTAAATAAATACAGAAAGAAAAAACGAAGAACAAAATGTTTTCTTTTCGAATTTATTATTACTTTTAATTATTTCTTTGACTCACTGTACTAATATTTTGAATGCTAAGTACAGTCTGTAGACAAAGAGGTATGTATGGGCCATTCTGCTCCCCTGTTTAGACACACTTTAAAATTTGAGATAGGTGTGATGTTAGGTATAAATAAAGTTTCTCTTGCATTTGAATACTAGAAGACGTACAATATTTTTTTTTCTACTTAAAATGCACCTTCCTAACATTTAATTAAATTTCTTAAAATGTATGAATAATTTTGGAAATAAAATCTTAATCAATTTTAATGAAATCGCCCAAAAAATCATACCTTCCATCATTGAAACAAAAAAACCAGAAAGTATTTTCAAAATAAACTATTTTTGTGTGAGTTTAATGTGAAAACGTGAACTTTCAAAATTAATTTAAAATAGAAACAAATGTTTCCTCGCCCTAAAATTGAGATTATTATTAGTTATTTTCTCATATCAAAGGAAAGCTAAGGCGAAAAAAAAAACATCTTAAAATTATTATAAACTCATATAATTCATACTCATCATGTTGCAGAGCACATATATATCATATCAGAAAATTCTTTTCTCGTGTGAAATCCAACTTTTTAGCCTGAATTCACTCTTTATTAAGTGCTGCCAATTCTAATTTCTTTTCTAATTTACTTTAGTTTCGATAAATTTTAGTTATCACTTGCTTCGTTAAAATTAATTGTACGAACGAAGTGACGAATTAGTTTTTTTTCACGAATTTTATTTTTCTGCTTCGTGAAAGTTACAATTTTCAATTTCTGCTGTGTTTAAATTAAAATTGTGAAATATCCTCAAAAATATTGCAACACGATGGCAGAAGGAGGTGATAAAAATAAAATTGTTGTGACTGTTAAAACACCAAAGGACAAGCAGAACATCGAAGTCGATGAAGATGCCGAAATCAAAGATGTAAGTTCTCGGTGTTTCTGCGTGTACTCCTCTCTATGTCTATTCTACTTGAGCAGACCGATTGACTAATTAAAGCGAAAAAATAAATTTCTTTCGTCAGAGTTGTGAAATTGTTGGTTGTTTCTGTTTAAAAATCTTTTATTCACTTGCCATTTCAGTTCAAAATCTTGGTTGGCCAAAAGTTCGAAGCTGATCCCGATCAATTAGTTTTGATTTTCGCTGGAAAAATTATGAAAGACACCGACACCCTCAAGACGCACAACATAAAAGATGGCTTAAGTGTGCATTTGGTAGTGAAGACCCCGACAAGGCAGCAAGCCCCTGAGCCTCGTCCCCAGGCAGATGTTCGCCAGACACCATTCGGCTTGAATCAACTGGGCGGTCTGGCCGGATTGAACGCCTTGGGTGCTGGGTCCAATACCTTCATGGACTTGCAGGCTCGCATGCAGAGTGAGCTGTTGAACAACTCGGACTTGTTGAGCACCCTATTGGACAACCCTATGGTCCAACAAATGATGAACAACCCGGAAACTATGCGTACACTTCTATCATCGAATCCCCAGATGCAGGATTTGATGCAAAGGAACCCGGAAATCTCACACATGTTGAACAATCCGGAATTGTTGCGCCAGACTATGGAATTGGCTCGTAACCCGTCTATGTTGCAAGAGCTGATGAGGTCCCACGACCGGGCAATGTCTAACTTGGAAAGCGTCCCTGGAGGCTATAACGCTTTGCAAAGAATCTATCGTGACATTCAGGAGCCCATGTTAAATGCAGCTAGTGAATCGTTTACTAGGAATCCGTTCTCGGGACTTGTAGAGAACTCTCTAGGTGAGTAATAATTGCTTTAAAAGTGATAACTGATAATAAATTGAACTAAAGTAGTCTTAGGTTGAAGGTGTTGGTTTTCTTAAGAGAGGAAATATTTTTTTAGTTTTTTTATCTTTTAATTGCATTTCCATGACTAGTAATCTCATTGGACCTTGGAGGGGGGTTCACATTTCTCTTATTTATCCAACAAACGTGAACGATTAGATTTTGATAAATTTAAATTAGCGCTTTGGTATTAATTTTTAAATATATACAATTCGAGTCAAAACATTTCGCAAACCAAATATAAATGAAACAATGCAAGTTAAATACAACAACATAATTCGATAGTTAGTGGCGATAAAAGATTTGGCTTATGATAGAAGTTAACAAAAGCAAAAATTTAATTTGATTAGGTAGGAAGTTGAGATAATCTCATTAATTAAATTTAGTTAATGTTTTTACGATTTTGCTTCTTTTTTTTAAATGCATAAAGCAGTCCGAGCGTTATGATGACTCGGTAAAGCTATCACAGATGAGATGTGCTTTGTTTTATTGTTGTTTTTCAAATGTTTGTTTTGCCTAATTCAATGAGCCTTCAATGAGTCCTAGAAGTAGTCTTTAAATCGGTATCAGCACATTTTTCAAATAATTACTAGGCCCTAGTCCTATCAATTTGGAACTGAGTTTTATTTTTATAATTATTAAACACAGTGCGAGAAATTAGGAAAGGAGTATAGGATAGGAGGAGATACCGATGCCCATTAGTTTTGAATACCTGCACATTGTAATGAGTCGTACATATTGAGTTTGGTAAAGCATTCCATGTTCGTGAAGTACGGCTAAAAAAAGTATATCTGTAGTTCAAAGTACGTCCGAAATTGGGCTCAAGGGTTAACTGATGTTTATTCCTAGAAGTACGGGTGTTACGGTTGAATTGTTTGGCTATTTCACTAGAGCAATATGTGCTAACTCCAATATGTGCTAACTCCACAAGAGTTGGCTTGTGATTCGCATGCGTAGAATTGAAAGCTGTTCAATTTCCTCCATGCAAGTATCATCCATGGATAGTGGCATTGGAGGAGGGTTACGCTTTTGTTACAGTAGACGGCATTGAGTTTTCGAAGCATTAAATTCTACATGGTTTTTGGTTCCTCATTTGACAATGCTCTCAAGATCAGAATTTAATGAGCTTATCATACGCAACCGTCGTCGGTTGTCCACATTCAAAGGACAAGAATGAGCATTTAAAAGAAAATAGGAAAACCGGAGGGTACTGTCACCAGCGAAACCATTAAGTGGGTTAGAAGATTCAGACAAAAAGCTTGATGACAAACTATCAAATGCCTTTGAAATATCAAGTGCAATAATTTCGTTCTTAAGCAACTTCTCAAAGTAATCTGCGACCTGGTTATTATACCAATTGTTTAAGTTATTCATTTATTTAGATACAACGTATGAGTTACATATTCTGAATTTAAACGCTTTGGCTAAGCCGACAGATCGATTGGCAAACTATTTACTTTCATACGAATGAATTTCATAATACTCAGTGATAATACGATTTCTTAATTTTTGAATTGATCTTGCATAAGAACAAAAATATTTCGAATTCTCGTATTTCATTCAAGATATCGATGGTTCTTTTTTGTTCTCAACCATTTGATGTATGCCTTCCAATCTAACCACACCTAAGAATTGAATTAAATTATAAAAAAGTTTGGACTAATCTATTCAATTTACTTGTCTCCAGCTAGAGGTGTCCTTAGAAGATGGGCCTAGGCTATTTAACTCTGTTTTTACTGCTTCCCAAAAGGAATTCACTTCCTCCTTAGGAATTTTCCAAAATCCTTGGGCAATTTCAGGTTTTTCTTGAAATAACGGGTGACCACACAAAGATGCCCATATTTCTTTTTTGTCTCGCTCCGGTGGTAACACTGCTATGGTGTCGAATGCGCGATCCAGTTGAAGTACAAGTCAGACAAATTTGTTTTCATTTGTTATCAGTCGTCATGGATAGTTATACCGATAAAGAACGAGCATTTTGCGCCGAGTTATATTTTCGCGAAAATTCGTATGTAAAAGCACGACGTGCATTCCGGCGTCAGTTCAAAGTTCCTCGTCATAAACGCGTGCCTTCAGGGAAAACTGTCAACAGATGGGTTCAAAATTTTCGTGAATCCGCCAAGGCAACCAATAAGAAGCGTCCGGGCCCGCCGAGAACGGTCCGTACGGCTGAAAACATTGAGAGAGTCCGTGAAGCGATTCAGGTTAGTCCGCGGCGTTCAGCGCGACGACACGCGTCTTCTTTGGGCCTAAAATGGTAGGTAGGTAGGTAGAAATGGCTGTCCTGCTTCGCGCAGGACACAATTAGCGCTAAGTGCGCCGTTTTGATACCATACCTCGTGAGATTCTGAATGGATTTGAAAATGGGCTATGGATGGTGCACGTTCCGCACGTGCAGTCCTATGTAAAATATAAAATGTAATTTTATTCTCCTACCCTACGGCCTATTATCTCATAGTACCATTTAGTGAGGGAGAAATAAGGGGGGAGGGGGTTAAAGCCACTTTGTGCTATTTAGGTATGAGATCAAATCTTTGATCTTGAATTCTGAGAGTTCCTCAATACCGTTGAAGAATTCCTTACCCAAGTGGAGTGCTCTTTTCCTGGCCAGGGCCGGACAGTGGCATAGAAAGTGTGGGACTGTTTCTTTTTCATCCCGGTTCTCACAGCTACGGCAGAAAGAGTTATGTGGTATACCCAATTTTGCCGCATGCTCCCCTACAGGCCAATGCCCTGTGCAGGTAGCGACAATCCTGGCTATGTCATGCCTTGGTTTGGAAATTAAATTGATTGATTTTGGTTTGTTATAGGCGGACCATATTTTCCTGGATATAACGGAACTCGTTAAACTACTCCACCTATGATTTGCTTCTGATGTGTATTTGGTCAGGATATTGCCCTTCACAACTCCTAGAGGAGCATATGCTCTCACTGCCAGAGAGTTGTGAAGGGCTGATCCTTGCCTGGCTAGCTCATCTGCCTTCTCATTACCCTCATGGCCCCTATGGCCCGGTATCCAGATAAGAGTGACGCTCATATCCAGTTCCTTTAGGGCCACTTTACATTGCTGGACCAGTTTGGAGGATGATAAAGCTGAATCAATGGCTTTAATAGCTGCCTGACTGTCTGTTAGTATAGCTACATTTTGGTTCTGACGGATATTTTTAAGGGCTGTACAAGCTTCCCTTATCGCCAACAATTCTGCCTGGAACACGCTGGCAAAATCGGGAAGTCTATAGGTTTTTGAAATCTCAAGAGATTCACAGAAGACACCTGCACCAACACCGCATTCCATCTTCGAACCATCCGTGAAGATAGTTGTGTCAAAGTCTTCCGTCACAACGCCTTCCTCCCAGTCGGTTCTTGACGGGAGCAAGACTCTAAACTTCTTTGAGGTGTCTAGGGTAGGGATGCAGTAATCGGTGGTTGTGGATAGGATGTCTGATGGTATCAGGCTTGTTTGGTTGCAGTGCCCGTAAGATCTAGGTTTCCAGCAGCCTATTTCTTTGAGTCTCAAGATACTGCAGGACACCTGATATTTGATAAAGAGGTCAATCGGAAGAAGGTCCAGGATGACGTTGAGTGCATCCGTTGGACAGGACCTGATTGCCCCTGATATCCCTACGCAAGCATTTCTCTGCACCTTTGTAAGCTTGTTTACTATGTAGGCTTTGGTGAGAGCGGGCCACCACACAATGGAACCGTAGACCAGTATTGGTCTAACAACCGCTGTGTATGTCCATTTTATCATTTTTGACTGGAGGCCCCACTTTTTGCCGAATGTTTTATTGCAGGCGTAGAAGGCGACACACGACTTTCTTACCCGCTCTTCGATGTTAAGCTTCCAGTTTAATTTGGTATCTAGTATTACACCCAAATATTTAGCACTGGAAGACAATGATAGTGCTTGTCCGTTCAACCGAGGTAGAGTGAAGGGTGGTACCTTGGTTTTGGTGGTGAAAAGCATCAACTCGGTTTTGTTGCTGTTAACACCTAGTCCGCAGCTCGCAGCCCAGGTGCTTACTTTCTTCAAAGCCATATTAGTGATTTCACTGATCACGCTTGGAAATTTTCCTGAAATTAGAATGACCAAATCATCGGCGTACGCAACCGCTTTCACTCCACTGCTCTCGAATTTCACCAGAATGCTGTTCATGACCAAAAGCCATAGGAGAGGAGACAATACACCTCCTTGAGGTGTTCCTCTGCTGGCATATTTGGTACACGTTGAATATCCTAACTTTGATTGAATCCTCCTATTACTTAGCATGGATATTATCCACCTTCTAATGTAGTTCTCAACACCGAAGTCTGCAAGTGATTCAGCGATGGATTCAGTTAGGACATTGTTGAAAGCTCCTTCTACGTCTAAGAAGGTGGCTAGGGTATATTTCTTGAAATGAATTGTGTTTTCTATCGTTCTCACTACCTCGTGAAGGGCAGTCTCTGTAGATCTGCCCCTCATGTAGGCATGTTGCGAGTTAGATAGGGGACAACTACTCAGAATGCTCCTTATGTGAGATTCTACAATTCTCTCCAGGGTTTTAAGAAGGAAGGAAGTAAGGCTTATAGGTCGGTAATCTTTGGCAGATTCATGCCCTCTTTTACCAATTTTTGGTAAGAAAACCACTCTTACCTGCCTCCAAGACATGGGGACATGGTTTAGTAAGAGGCAACCTTTAAAGATACTCTCGAGCCGTGGTACTACTAATTCAAGCTGATTTTGCAGCATTATAGGTAGAATTCCATCAGGGCCTGGAGATTTGTACGGCGAGAAGGTTTTAATAGCCCAGACTATATTTTCTCTAGTTATAAGGGCGTTTACCTGCTCTATGGAGGTCGGCATGTTGAAAGTCAGATTGGATTCGGTTGGTTCTTCTGCACAACCTGGGAAGTGTGCGTTCATTAGTAGCTCTAATGTCTCCATTGGAGATGCTGTCCAGCTTCCATCTGTTTTTTTAAGAAATGAGGGGTTCGAATGTTCTTTCGATAGAACCCTACTAAGCCTGGCCGAATCTTTGATGTTTTCGATGGACTGACAGTACTCTTGCCATCCTTGTTTTTTGGCTTGAGCTATAGAACGCTTGTATATTCTCAAGCAGTCCTTATAAGGCTGATAAAATTTATGTTTATAGCAGATATTAAAAATGGTTCTTGTTATTTTCCTCAGATTAGATAAGTCGTCATTCCACCAAGGTGGAAAGGTTTTCTTACTGTATCTTATCGGACAAGAGACCTTGAATGCAGTGTTTATAGAGTCCTCGAAGTTTGAAATCTCTAACTCAAGATTTGTTACCGAGTCGTAACTCGCGTTCGGTATACTGCGCAACTTTGAGCCAAAGATCTGACTAAATTTCTTCCAGTCAATTCTTCTTGGATTTCTATAGGGGGAAGGAGATTTTATATCGAATTTAAGATCAAATAGAATCCGTCTATGATCAGAAAAGGAGTTAAGAAGAGATACTCTCCAATTTTCGATGGAGAGGTTGCCATAAATATTGACAAATGTAACGTCTAACCCATCTTCCCACCCTTCTGAGTTGTCTGTACTCGGAAAAACAAAAGTGGGAGTATTGCCCCTGTTACATATAGTCAAGTTATTTTCAATTATATAATTAAAAAGAGACTCACCTCGCTCATTAATTTCAGTGCTGCTCCAGATTGAGTGCCTCGCGTTCGCATCACTCCCTACAAGCAGACTTGTTTGTCCGGCTTTTGCCTCCGCCACAAGAGTACGCACCTCCTCAGGCGGTGACTATTTGTCATGCGCCATGTATGAGGATGCAAGAATCAAGCCCTCCGCTTGTTTTCCCTCTAACCTTACAACTGTTAAGTCAGAAGTGCTAAAGTTTGGACACAGAAAAGCTTTTAAGTGTTTTTTAGCTAAAATACAAGTTCTAGGCTTACCTTGATTCTGATTGTCGGGCTTGTAGAATAAATCGTATTGGCTGTCATTAAGGCCTCTAATCGCAAGGCCATTAACCCATGGCTCTTGTACAAGGGCGACATCTATATCTTCCTCATTCAGGAAGATCCTCAGGTTATCCGAGGCACATTTTGAGTGCTTCAGATTAGCCTGGATGACGCGTAGCTTGTCGTTTTTAATTGGCAGGTGGAACTGCAGGGCCAGGATCCAGCGCCTCGCCGGGGGCTCCAACCTACATGGTGACATCGTCTACCTCGACAATATCATCACCCAGGGTGGGGCCAACTTCCTGACTCTGCAGAATCTTTATAGAGACACTTTTGATGCCGAACCTCAGCTTGAATTGTGCCTCTTCTAGGGCTTTGCGACTAGCCTCGCTGATCCTCAGAAGATAGACCGCGCTATTCTTGCGCGGTTCCTCTGTCTTGATGACTACCCAGTCATTCATAGGAATCCGCGGATTCAGCCGTTGAAGTCTCTTGATCAGCTCCGCTCCAGTTGGCTTAATGCTCATCAGTGGCAACAAGGTGCGAGCCAATGGTTTTCTAGGAACCTCCCTGGCGGGAATGAGCTTGAGCTTCAAGCCCTTCCAGTCGTTGCCAAGGAAATCCCTTGAAAAGTCGTCTGCGCACCTTATCACTTTGTAACCCCTGAGCATTTCGCCGGAGTCAAAGCTGGGATAGGGACCTTCTTTTGCCGAGATTGTGTACTGGAAGACCAATTCCGAGAGCTTGGCCTCGATTGAGTTCCACGCTGACATCAGAGCTCTGTTGTCTGTGGAGAGCTCATCTACAATCGCTACCTGGAGGTTGTCTCTGACGACCTCACTCAAAGCGCGCGGTTGCGCTGTCGCCCTCGGAGTCTCTTTTCCAGCACTGCCACCAAGTTTGGTTCTCTTTTGAGGTGGCTTCTCCTCCTCCAGAGACCTGTTCCTCTTGGTGGATTTTTCTTTTTTGCTGTGTAGCGCACTCTTCTCCCGACTGTTGAATTCTTCAACAACTTTTTGGTATTTTATTTTGTCGGCAGCATCACGCTCATGTACCTTTCCGGCTTTTTCATTTTCGGCAATCTTGCCAAGAATGAAAGTAGCCTTCCTGTACTTGATCTTGAGCTGATCCGCAGGAGAGTGCTTGTTGGGCTTGGTAGCGTTGCTCTGGCGAGCCTTGCTTCTTGAAATTACGGGCGTTTTTTGAGAGGGATGCTGAAGCACAGGGGTACTAGTACCTCCCGTGTTACCTCTAAGTGTAGCCTGCTCTGAGGTGCTAGCGTCTCTAGCTTCCCCTGAGCTACTTACAATAGTATCCTGACTGGAAGCCAGGAGTTCATCCTCGGACTCGATGGATGGGATTTTAACATATAAATTGGACGAAGACATGATTGAGGAGTTCGATTTGATTCCCACGAGTAAGACGGAAAAGAAGGTCACCCTCGGCAGAGCCGCATACCGAGGGAAGGTATAAACAACAAAAACCGTTACCCACCACAGGCCTCCGGCTGAGCTCGTTCATGGTTGATTTATCCCTCAACCTTTAATTCTTGGGCACGGATTTACTAGCTCACACCACCACTGAAACTAGGAACCTTGGATCTATGGTGAGAGAGGATTTCTGTGAGTTGTGCTATACAAGAAGTCAGAACCACACAGCGATCCAATCTAACCTTAGCTATCACCGTCTGACACCTACAGACCAAAACTGTGGTGACATTGTCCGCCCGGCACCCACTAGGAGGGTTCGATCAAGGATTTTTGCCGAGCGCCTAAAAGGGGAATCAGTGCGTAAAATTTTGGTCAAAGATTTGAATGTTCACCCGTACAAGCTCATGATAACCCATGAATTGAAAGATACCGACTACAGACAACGTTTACTCTTCGCTCAGACAATGCTTCGAAAATTGGCAGATGGTGAGATCATTTTGGGTAATCTTTTAATGAGCGATGAAGCTCATTTCGAGCTCTCCGGCGTCGTAAACAAGCAAAACTTCAGGTATTGGGCGTGGGCCGAAGATAACCCAGTCTGGATACACGAAAAGCCGTTACACAGCCAGCGTGTGACGGTTTGGTGCGCGGTAGCGGAGTGGGGCATTGTCGGTCCCTACTTTTTTGATGGAACGGTAAACGGAGAGCGGTACAGAAACATGTTAAGCAACTTCCTCCTCCCCGAACTTCGCCGTAGACGTCGTTTAAGTCGAACAATATTCCAACAGGATGGTGCGACGTGCCATACTGCTTGCGAAACGCTCGCTCTGTTGAAAAAAGCGTTCGGTACTCGTTTACTCTCTCGATCGACAGATTTCGCTTGGCCGCCTCGTTCTCCCGATATGACGGTTCTCTCTCTGGGGATATTTGAAAGGGCGTGTCTACACGACTCGTGTACGTGATTTGGAGGATTTAAAAACGCGCATTCGACAAGAAATTTCTGAGATTACGCCGGAAATGTTAAGAAATGTCTTCGAAAATTTTGTCAAAAGATTAAATGATTGTGTAAGCCAAAACGGACATCATTTAATGGATGTAATATTTCATAAATAATTTGTTTAATCTGTATTTTCGAATAAAATTTGTATCGTTGTTGTACGTGCTTTGGTTCTGGAGTTATTTAAAAAGAAATATAGGCATCTTGGTGTGGTCACCCTGTATTTCATTACGCCTTTGGAACTGAATTTTATTTGTGATAACTTTATTTTTCCTTCAAAAAAAAAAAAATAAAAAATATAGGTAAACACTTTCACATTAAAACAATAGTAAAACTTACATGATTCTTTTCATATATTTTATTTTTATTTAATTTATCTTCGCACGCTAAATATTTTTTTTCATTTTCAATTGAACTCCGATCAAAATAACTTCGTAGAAAAAACTGCCAAACTTCCTATTCATTCGGGGATAGTGATACCACTTTTCACGAACTCCGAATTTCGTAGCAAATTTTTTTTGTACGACGGGAGCAATGATAGTCTTTTTCGGGGTTCGTACTACGAATCTATTACGACGGGGACTGTGATAAGGCTGAGTATCTTCCAGTCTAACGTCTCTAAATTAGGTCAAGGAAAACAGCTGTTTTTTTTCCTTTTTCTTATGCAGTTTCTCTTTTTTTTCGGCTATCGCGAAGTTTAAAGCAAATTCACACGAATTTATTGGGAAGATTCCATTCGACCACGAATATTTAATTATATTTAAAAGTGTGTGAACAAAACTATATTTTTTCTGGTGGCATATCTGTTATTTTTAAAAGCTCTTCAATCGCATCCAATGTTTTAAGCTTAAATTTATTTTCATACATTTGTATATTATTGTATCACGGCTCAACAGGAATGTTGTTATTCATTTAGTTTACACATTTAACAAAATATTAATTAAATTTATCTGAAATTTCTCGTTAACCTTTGGTTTTCGTTCCATCAAATTCAATAAAGTTTTTTTTCTAGAACTAATGTTTTTATCCACTTCCACATTGATTTTTGATTATTTGCTCCACTTATTTGGTTTTTAATATAATTACACTGTTTTAATTTTTTTTTATAAATTTCTTAGTCTGCTTGACTACTTTGAATTTCATTTCTAAACGTACCTTTCTCTAATTGTCGAACTGTCATTGTCAATTTATTCAGCAAAACTCATCGTTTCATGGTAAAGTAGTTGTATCATGTTGTTGCGTTAGTAACCCGTTGTTAGTCGAAGAGTCGAAAATATTGCTGCCGTTCAGGCGTCCGTATCAAACGATCCAAATTAATTAATTTCGCGGAGTTCTCAACAATTGAGAATCGCTCAGGCTCTTTTTTTACGCTCATACAAGATCCAGCTGACCCAATTGAAGCTTATGAAACTTTTAAAGCGACGCACGTTCGTTCTTTGATTGGGCGCTTGAAGATGCGTCAAGATGATGAATTTCATCGCAATATCATCGTCAGTGGCAAAGCTCATTTTTTGGTCAATGGGTTCGTCAATAAGACAATGTACGATTTTGGTCTGGTGAAAATCCACATGCATGTATGCATGCCGGTCGGGGGTGTTATTGAGACATACATATTTTTAGGTCGACGATAACGATCGTTACGTTACTCTGTATGATCAAAGTTATTGCGCCATGATTACCGATAATTTTACCCGAATTGACTGTCTCGTTCGTGCGATTTAACGTGCTTGGAAATCGTTAATTCGTTGGTTAATGAAAACAAGCCGATGACACAGAAGGTGCTCAGAGCCAACAATGAACGCCAATCAACGAATCGAACATAATATGAACAAAGTCGAGGTCCATTCATAAATGTTTTGATTGTAACTCAAGCCGATAATCAAGTTTTTGAAAATCTCAAATGGTTTGCGTTTTACTTAAATAAAAAGTTGTCAAGTCCTTATTTTGCGAAACCCCTTATAAGTAATAAGTCCATTTATTTTATTGTTTTTAATTCTGTGTTTTGTTTTTGGCTATAATTTGGTGATCTGCTGGCCATGTATGTTTAAAAAATCGATTTAGTTTTTGGTGGCCACAATTTATTTCAAGATTTTGAAAGTATTGTGAAAAATAAAAACAAAATTAGTGTGCTTGTTCCACGTATTTATCATGTGCCTTGGTATTACATGAAACTAGTAATCTGTTTTTGGAGCTTTAAACACAAAACATATTCATTGCAAAATTGCAAAAATATGAAAAAAACATTCTTACAATCCTTCTTTTTGAATCTGCTAATGAAAACTTATTTTGTATTATTAACTTTAAACACATACCATACATATTTCCATATCTTTGCTAGGGCTGGAAATATCAAATAAATATGAAAAATACTTATGTTAAGAAATTATCGCCGAATTGTGTTTAAATGATAAATTATCTAGGTTTTAGTTTTTTTTTTATAAGACATAACAAATATATGTATGTTTTTGAACCATGCATTGAACTTTGAACATAACAATAAAAATAAAAATGTTCAAAAAATCACAATTTTATTTTCCTGCATTGGGTTCATTTATGCCCTTTTATTTAAAGTTCTTACAATACTTATAAATATTATAAATAATTTGTATCACTGACAATGTATCAATGTTCTATCTTCAGTGACGGTGGAATACTTTTCAAATTAATATGAACGAACCAAAGACTAAGTACCACATATAAAGGAATCTGATGATTTGTTGGCACTTGTGCAACAAATTTTTTTTGTTATAATAATTAGTAGTTAATTCAAAAGTTTTTATATAGTAAACCAAACATAAAACATAACAAAAGTACGGAATATAATCCAAATAGTAATACGTTTTAAAAAATGTGATAATCTTATGATATTTGCGTCTTTTTCCCGCAGCTACTTTTTTTTAATACTAAATTGAGTTTAATTTGAGGATAAATTATGTTTGTAAGATCTAATAAATAAATGAGGTGGCGCAACAGTCCGTAGAGAACTGGGGTTTTGTGACTTCCGACTCTCAGCCATTGATGTGTGCGAATCATATCAGGGATAGAGGGGACGTACAATTTTATGCCAAATCCGAACGACTAATTCGAGTAAGCACTTCATGACACTAATTACTCCTGGAGGAGGGATTGAACCCAAGGCCTCTGCCATGACAGTCTTGCGCACTAACCATCACGCCACGGTTACTACGTACATATGTAGATCTAAGGTTTACAAATTACAGAAGTTCAAAAAATATGTAGCGATGAGTTTGTAATTGTATAACTTTCGCAGTACTTCCAAAGTTGAACCATAAACGTAAACTTGTGATTAGGGGGGCTATGATCCGAATTTGGTTTCTGTTTGCACATCCAAGACCATTCGGAAACGGATTGTTTCTTAAGCATGCAAAATTATCCATTAGGCTTAATCGATCATCTGATGAATCTGGCCACACTGGCCATTTTATATACTTCCTTCTTAGCTTAAACAACATTCATTGTTTGAATAAAGTAATTGAGAATTGATTCTATAAAAATATTGAATAAACGGCTTTTTTCCTTAAAAGATCATTTATTTGCAAGCTCTCGAATAGTGAGGTAGACTGCTAGCGCCATATATATTTTTGGTCATCTACAATTTTAGTTCTTCCAAAATGGATTAAGTTCGTAGAAAACAAGTTGGAAGCTCTGTATAATTTCTGTATAAGACAGTTATGAATACAAAGAGGCTTATTAAAATCGTTAATAATTAAATAATTTGTAATTTCAGGTGAAAATCCTCAACAAGGAACAGAAAATCGAGAACCCTTACCTAATCCCTGGGGAGGTGCAAACAACCAAAGCGGTGGACAAACTGGTGGAGGGGCAAACACTACTGGACTACCAACAGCAGGACTCCTCAATACCCCGGCTATGCAAAGTTTAATGCAACAAATGAGCGACAGCCCTCAAATGATGCAAAGTCTGCTTAATGCCCCATACACTCGTAACATGATGGAAGCTATGTCTGCTGATCCTGATATGGCAGCACGCATTATTAACACAAGCCCAATGCTTGCTAATAATCCGCAATTGCAGGAACAAATGCGAACTATGATGCCACAATTCCTACAGCAAATGCAGAACCCTGATGTTTTATCAATGATGACTAATCCTCAAGCGCTAAATGCAATTCTTCAAATTCAACAAGGAATGGAACAATTGCGTGCCGCAGCACCAGGTGTCGTTGGTTCGATGGGTATTCCGCCACCACCACCGGGTTCAAATACTCCAAATACTACAACAACCAATTCGCCGACAACACAACCAACCGGCACCGGCGGAACTAATACAACAGCTCCTCCATCTGCCAATCCCCAATTGTTTAATGAATTTATGTCGAGAATGATGAATGGCATGTCGAGCGGTGCTAATACAAATCAACCGCCAGAGGAAAGGTACTCTTCGCAACTAGAACAGCTAACTGCTATGGGATTTGTCAACAGAGAAGCTAATTTACAAGGTAACTTAACTCAATGTCAATAAAACAAATCAGAACTTTAGTTTTTAATTTATTTTGTTTTTTTTTTTTTTTTTAATTTTATTGCAGCACTCATCGCAACGTTCGGTGATATTAATGCAGCTGTTGAACGACTTCTTGCGTTAAATCAATTATCCTTAAGTTAACGTCATTAATTGTAAGCTCTTTGAAGTTTATATAACTTTAAATTTTAATTTGACTTAACAATATGTTGCATTGGTCATATTTTTTACAAATATATTAAAGTATTTTTTGTTGCATCTACTTCTACTTTCTACATACTTATAAAATACAACAAATACAAACAAAAATAAATAAATTACCGCTATACGATTGGTTATATCAAAATCATACCTACATACATTTATTTTTGCTTTAAAATTTCAGGCTGGCGATTGCAACAATCAAAATTAAGAGCAAAACAAAAATTTAATTCGTTGCACAAGTAACAAACCATGAAATACATTTTTATCAAAGGGTTTAATTTTATGAGCTTATTTTGGTTATAATTATTATTAATAATATAATATTTTACGGTATAATGAATAATGAGATAAAAGCAGAAATATAGAAATATTATCTGTGCTAAAACTAAAACTAACACTAAAAGTAATTGCAATGTGTTATTTTGTAATTTGCAGTATGTTTCGAAAATTTAGTGTGAATTTAAAAAACAAAAATTTAAATAAATAAAATGGAGTTATTTCGATTTCAAAACAAATAATCACTACCTTTATTATTTTTGCTTTGATCTTCATTTTCAAATGAAAGAATTATGGTAAATCTTTTTCTCTGTGTAATATATATATAAAACTAATATTATATGTCATTCCAGGAACATAAAAATTGTAAAAACAAAACAAACGATTTTATTGTTAACACGCATCAGCGAAGTTGATTATGAAATATATTTCGTTTATTTTCAAATAAAATAAAGACATATATAAAATTAAAATAAAATTGTGTTTATTGATTTTATTTGGATGGGATATTTGAAGACTGTCCATTTGTCGATTGACTATTAGTTTGGAAACGTGCTTTAGTTAAAAAAGAAAATTAAATATTCAAATATGAAAAATAGAACAGTGTACTTTCAGTTCTTAAGCTTACAAATTTTCTATTTGGCCATAATTGAACCTAATCTCTAATGGTCCTATGTCAATTATCGAAAAATCTTGGAAATATAATTTTCGACTCGATTTGTATTCGATATTTCATCAAATACAGACGAATCGAAAGGGAGAAATGGAATTGATAAAAATG
Source organism: Eupeodes latifasciatus (assembly GCA_920104205.1). Classification (NCBI taxonomy): domain Eukaryota; kingdom Metazoa; phylum Arthropoda; class Insecta; order Diptera; family Syrphidae; genus Eupeodes; species Eupeodes latifasciatus. The sequence continues at coordinate 73,691,254 of OV049926.1, forward strand.
CAATTTGTAATTCCTAATAAGGCCATTGGAGTCTTTTTGGCATGGAATCGATGAGTTTTTTCGTGACTTCTGAGGTAGTTTTCTGTAATTTTCTAGAAGTAGTTTTATGATTAGTTTTTTTGTTGAAAGTTTTACGTTTTCGAATAATGTTATCCAACAAAACCAATCAAGAGAGTCATCAAATTAGGATAATTCCAAATGAGTCGAGTCTACACAATTCCTGACTTACTTTTTGTCATTGTCATGGCGAACTGGAAGTTTGGACGAATATCCAACATTTTTTTTTACTTTGAAGCAATTTTGTTTTTTCCAAAACATTAAGGTACCAATATACACAGTTTTATCTCATTAATGAACTCCAAATTTCCCACTCCGCCTGCTGACATACACACTATAAAACTTCCTCCACAATGCTTCAAAGTTGCTTTCAGGTCTTCAGTTTTAAGCTGTTCTGGTGTTTGATTTTCCCTTAACTAAGGTAATTCCATTAGAGCCAAAAATATAGAAATTGGACTCGTTTGCAAAAATTAAATAATAAAGTCGTTGTCTCAAGAACATGCTATTTAGTAAATGCAAGTCGGCTTCTTTTGTTTTTTACGAACTTTAGTCGTTGTGGAACAAGTCATTTCTTATCGGGAGGGAGGTGACCCCCCCCCCTATATATATTTTGGTATTGCTCCAGAAGGGTACCCTTCATAAAATCATTATTTTGTTTTTAAGTTTTTTCAAGAACTAATCGACCGATTTCAATAATCTTCTCTTTCAGCTCTTGTCGATGATCAAATTTTGATGGTTTTTGATGATTAAAAATGTCATTTTTTTTTATTTTTAAAAAAAGCAATAATTTTTTTTACAAAACTTGATATCTCAGAAAGGGGTGAACATTTTTTAACCAAATTTAAATGTAAAATGTATATTTATAAGCTCTAAATAACTATACATACCAAAAATATTTTAAAGACACAATTTAAAAATTGTATATATAAAAATTAATTTAAAAAAAAAAACGCTAATGATTTTCGAAAAAAATTAAGTTAATCAAGTTTTTTTTGAGAAATAAAATAGCATTCAAATTTTTAGAAAAACTTATTTTGCAGGTACATTTTCAAATCGTAAAATATAGGAAACATTTATTTTTTAACAGATTTTTTGGAAGAAATTAGCAACCTTTAGCAATATTTTTCTTTCAAAATTGATTTTGTGTTGAATAAAACTTTTAAGATCTTAAAAAATTAAAGATATCTACTTTTTGAAGTAAATTTGCTTAAGATGACTTCTCCATCTAGCTCGGTTCCTAGCTAGATGTCTCCAGTTTCGCGCTCCAAGTTGGGTGATATCACTTTCCATTTGTGCGCACCACCTGATCCGCGGTCTTCCTCTACTGCGCTGTCCTGTGGGTGTGGATTCGAAGACTTTCCGGGCCGGAGCATTGGTTTCCATGCGCTCTACGTGACCCAGCCATCTTAGTCGTTGGACTTTTACCCTTCTGGCTAAGTCTACGTCGCTATACAGCCCGTACATTCCATCTTCTCCTCCACTCTTCTTCGATGCATACGGAACCGTAGATCACACGAAGAATCTTTCTCTCGAAACGAGCCAAGGTGCTTTCATCCGCTTTTGTCATAGTCCATGCTTCTGCACCGTATAGCAGGACGGGGATGATAAGGGTCTTATATAGCGACACTTTGGTCCAATGTCATCAGCATATGCTAGTAATTGGACAGACTTTTGAAAGATAGTGCCTCTAGTGTTGACGTGTGAGCTCTGCACTATTCTTTCAAGTACGATGTTTAAAAAATCACATGACAGCGCATCACCTTGTCTAAAACCTTTTTTGACATAGGTTAGGTTAGGTTGTAAGGGGTGTGCACAGCAAGAAGCTGTTGCGTACAAGGGGGCCTATTGGTCCATTGTGATCCCCTGTAAAAGTAAAAATTTAGCATCGATGCTCTCAGTTCAATTCAACTCTGTCGATTAGCGTAGACTGGCTCGTTAAAGAACCAGCATGTGCTATCTATAAATTTCCTCATGCTCGCCATTGAGACCTGTGCTAGATCATCCAGTTCTTCAACAAACCTGTTTCCGAAATGACGGAGTCGGCTGGTTTGGAGGTTCGGACAGTCGCAGAGCAGGTGTTTAATGGTTTCCATTTCCTCCTCATCCTGACAGCTCCTACAAAAATCGGGTGCAAATGCCCCTATTCTATTAGCCATTGTGCCAATGGCGCAATGACCTGTTAGTACACCTATCAAGATTTTAATGTTCCATAGGTAAGAATGGGTCCGACAATCGCTGTGTACATCCATTGGATGACTTGCGGTCGCATACCCCAACGTACACCGAAGGTCTTCTTGCATGTGTAGAATGCACATAGTGCTTTTTTCATTCTTTCCTCAGTATTACGCTTCCATGTAAGCTTGGAGTCAAGGATTACTCCTAGAAATTTAGCTTCCTTAGAAGGTTTTAGAGGAATGCCATTTAGTTTGGGAGGGTTAAAGCCCTCCAGTTTCCTTTTCTTCGTGAACAAAACTAGCTCTGTCTTGGTGGGGTTGACCCCGAGACCGTTGTTAGTTGCCCAAGAAGATAAATCCTTTAATGCATTTTACATAATGTTTTCGATGATGATAAGAAACTTGCCTGTTATCAAAACCACTATGTCATCTGCATATGCTACTATTTTAATGCCCTGATCTTTGAACTTTGTGAGAATTTTGTTGACTACGAGGATCCAGAGCAGGGGTGAGATGACTCCTCGCTGTGGTGTGCCTCTAGTAACTGTTTTCTCAATAGTGCTAACTCCTATTTGAGAGTTGATAATTCTGTCCAAAAACACTCTATTACCAAGACCGGAATCTTTCGTACGTTTCACTCTCCAAAACCCGTTTGTTTACATTGTTGTATTTGTAATTTTGACAATTAGTCCATGAATAGATGTGAGCACAAACAAAAAAAAACGATACCGTGGGCTAGCGGCACTTTGCAAAGCAAAACCAAAATGGAGGGGTTAATAAGTTTTTTTCAGGTTTTTCCTTTTACTTTTTTCGATGAAAAAGTCAGTTTTAAGCTTTAATTTTGCAGGTATTTTGTGGATAGTGAACCAATGTACCTTTTTGTCTTGAAAAAAGCATGTTCAACATCAGTTTATTATAATTAATTCAATAATTTACAGTAATCACTACGAAATTCTTTAAATTTCATAATAATCCCCGGATTTTTGTATCAAAGATGCGTTCGAAGAACCATCAATTTAAGGGTGCGAGTGCAATTTTTGTATTGAATTCTAATAAATTTTCGTTAACGAACGGCCCAAATATTTTGTTTGCAAGTAATTAAAATCTGTATCAATTTAATTAATCCAAGTATATTTATAGTTTGTATATTTAAAAAAAAAAAGAGTTATAATCGAAAAATATCTTATCCATAACATTCTTGATTGATGGAAGCATACATGTATTTGCTATAAAAAAAAAAACTATGCATCAAAGGAACACCAATGTTTTAAAAAAATAATCAGAACGATTATAGCGAACCTGTTGAATAAATGCAGGGCAAATATAATGTAAATTTTGACATATATCACAAAATGAAAACGTCTTAAAATCGTTCTGAATTCATGCACAACTAATTCAATAGAACATGTAATAGTCATAAATGTTTATTGTTGACGTACAGAAGTTTTTTTTTTTAGTGAATTTCCACAGTTTAACGCAAAATATAATTTTCATTCATTCCTTAAAAATTTAGTTACCAAAGTTCAAGTTTACTTATTATTGTTTGAAAAGTATGTTTAGTAAAAATGCTGCTAATATATTTTTGAGAAAGCCAATAATATTTTGGGTATGTTCATTAAAGAAATTTCCGCTTCAGCTAACCTTCATCAACTTTTAGGAAAAAAAATTAGCATTAATAGCAGCCAATTATTTCATAGCATAATTAATTTTTCAGATTGTAAAATGTCTAGAAATTTTCATACGCTACGTAATTTTATGCGTAAACATAACTAACAAAGTCCCTTAAAAAGAAATTTTCAGGAATATTTCTGCAACAAACAAAACTAAAATTTGGTCTTGCAATTATCGAACTGCTTAAATGATGAAAATACTTATCTAATTGAGGAATCTGAACTAGCTAAATTTGGCAATGGAACTTCACAAGTATGCTTCTCGTAAAAAAAAACTTCTAACGTCGCCTAAAAAATGCTCTAAGCAAACAAAAGCTGAAAAATTGTCTGTTTTGTTGTTTTACAAAGTATTGAGTTACACTTTTGTCCATTTCCAATTATACTTAACCAGTTGCAGCGTATGTTGCGTTCGCAAATAATTTAAGTAAACAAAATACAGCACTAATAAATCATTAAATATGTATTTGGTCAATTTTATTTTATTTAATATACATTAACAACATTTATTTGGATTGAAATTAAAAATCTATACAAACCTTCCAATTTAAGACCATGTCATCACTTCAGATTGTGTTGGTTAGGATTGTTTAGTTTTTGAACGAGGCCATGCAACATTCAAAATGAAGCATTTAGATGGGGCTGATTACTATAATGAAGCATTTTGATGGGCCTGAGGACTAAATGTGAGAATGTGTTTGGTGTTTTGCATCATTTCACGAACACTTTCTAACATTTAGTCCTCAGTAGCTTGTAGGCAAACCGAAATGTCAGTCTGAGATTCCGGTCTTGGTAATGGAGTGTTTTTGATTCTGTCATTTAACATGGTGAAGATCCAATCGACAATGACAGATTCAACCCCAACTTCAACTAAGGCAGTCTTGATCGATTCCGTTTTAACGTTATTAAACGCACCCTCGATATCAAGAAATGCTGCCAGGGTATATTCTTTATGTTCAAGACTTTTCTCTATATGTAAAACTACTTCATGCAAGGCAGTCTCCACTGATTTACCTTTAAGGTAAGCGTGTTGGTAGTTGCACAAGTTATTTTCGTTGAGAAGTTCTCTAGGTTAGGTTAGGTTAGGTTAATGTGGCTGTGGATACAAAAACCACACACTTAGGCCAGAAGAAAGGCCCATTGTGATACCACATGAATCTAGAGAATTACTTCTCACTAGTCGAACCATTTTGAGCTTTTTATAAAGCGAAGGAGATATCTGATATCCTTTTTAGCTAGTTCACTGGGATCATCAAAAGAGTATTCTCCCAGATGAAGTTTGCGTCTTCGTGAAAGAGCAGGGTAGGTGCAGAGGAGGTGAGAGATTGATTCTTCTTCTTCCTCGTCCATGCAGCTCCTGCAGAAGTCATTTGAGGCTACACCAAGTCGTATTGCGTGTCTGCCTATAAGACAGTGTCCCGTAAGGACACCTATTAGGGAGCTAATATGAAGTTTGCTTTGGGATAACAAGTCTTTAGAGCGCTTTAGGTCCAATGAAGGCCATATTTGTTTTGTGGCTGCGCATGTTGGTAAATTGTACCACCTAGAGTTTGCTATCTCGAAAGCTTTTTCTTTTAGCAGAAGTTTACATGTAGCTATCGGTATACCTATCTTCTCCCTTTCAGGTGAAATAGGTATGACGGTTCCATTTTTAGCGAGTTCATCGGCTCTACAATTTCCTGCGATGTCTCTGTGGCCCGGCACCCAGCATAGGTGAATGTTAAATTGCTGCGCCATCTCCATAAGAGATGATCGACAATCGAGGGCCGTTAGAGAGTTGGTTGAGACACCGTCAAGAGACTTGATAGCAGCCTGACTGTCAGAGAAGATGCGTATATCAGAAGTTGATATCACGTTTTCTCTTAGCCTGGAGAGAACCTCTTTGATCGCTAAAATTTCCGCTTGGAAGACGCTACAATGATTAGGGAGGCGGAATGAGATGCTTAGATTAAGCTTTTCTGAGTACATACCACTACCAACTCCCTCATTTGTCTTGGATCCATCTGTATAAAAATGGATGCTTTTGTCATCCAGGAGTTTTTTATCTTCCCATTCATCCCTGGATGGAATGGATACCTGGAAGTTTTTACCAAATTGGGGTTTTGGGATAGTGTAGTCTATGTACTTTGGTATAGAACCAAAGAGGTTCAGAATGATGGAGTGCCCAACATTGTTGTTGGTCCACTGAGATGAGGCGTTGAGTCTTATGGCTGTACTCGCTGCCACTTATTTGCTGAAAATGTCGAGGGGTGTCAGATGGAGGAGAGTGTCCAACGCTGCTGAGGGTGTGGTTCTCAAAGCCCCGCTAATGCAGAGACATGCAGTGCGTTGGACTCTGCTGAGTTTGTCGCAATATGTGACTTTCTCCAGTGCAGTCCACCACACTGCAACCCCGTACATAAGTATTGGTCGGATGACCGATGTGTATAGCCAATAAGTTATGCGAGGTTGAAAACCCCATTTGTTTCCTATGGCTTTCTTGCAAAGGAAAAGAGCTGCTGTAGCTTTTTTAACTCTTTCCTGAACATTAGGTTTCCAACTTAATTTTTTGTCCAATATCAGACCAAGATATTTGGCCTCATTGTTGAAAATTAGTGGTACACCTTTTATTGAGGGAGGTACAATTTCTGGGATCTTGTATTTCCGCGTAAAAAGGACGAGGTCTGTTTTTTGAGGATTAATACTAAGTCCACAGTGATCTGCCCATCTAGTGAGCATATTGAGTGCGTTTTGGAGGAAGTCTCTCAGTGTATTTGGATGTTCTCCTATGACGGCGATAGCAACATCATCGGCATACGCAATCACTCTGTAGCCTTCTCTCTCAAGGGATATTAGTAGCTCGTTAACCACTATGTTCCACAGGAGAGGGGACAGAACACCACCTTGCGGAGTGCCTCTACCGACAGACCTTTTCGCACAAAAATCCCCCATCTTAGAGTTGATGATCCTGCTTTTTAGCATTAGATTTATCAATTCACAGAGTGAGTATTCGACGTTTAGGGTCGTCATAGCAGAAGTGATAGCGGATGTGTCAACGTTGTTGAAAGCGCCTTCAATATCTAGGAAGGCCACCATAGTATATTGTTTTTATTCTAGGGAATATTCGATAGTTCTTACTAAGGTGTGCAAGGCTGTTTCTACCGATTTCCCTTTGCAGTAAGCATGCTGAGACATCGATAGTCTCTTATCAATGCTGTTACGTACGTGGATATCAATCAAACGTTCCAGAGTCTTGAGAATGAATGATGATAGGCTAATAGGTCTTAGATCTTTAGGGTTGACATGCGAACATTTGCCCGCCTTGGGAATGAAAACTACCTTTACTTCTCTCCATCGCTGAGGTATATGGACCATATCTAGACAACTCTTAAAAATCATCTCAATGATGGGCAGAGTTATGTCAGTCGTAAATTGTAACTCAGCTGGTATGATGTGATCTGGCCCTGGAGATTTGTAAGGTTTGAAACTATTCAGAGCCCAAGTCAATTTCTCTTTAGTAACAAGACCTTGAGGAAAAGTTAAGTTAATACCCGACCCAGGATGGTTTGTTGTATTAACGTATTTGGAGCTATCAGGAAAGTGGGTATCAAGTAGCAGGTTTAGCGTTTCTTCGCAAGAGTTAGTCCAAGTACCATCCAAGTTTTTAAGACAACTAGGCATGGTTGGATTTGTCGAGAGAATCTTCCTTATCCTTGATGCCTCCGAGGATTCTTCTATTGAGGTACAGAAGGATCTCCAAGAGGATCTTTTGGCTATTCTCAATTCCTGTTTATATTTTTTGAGGGATTCCTTATAGGAGTCCCAGTCTTGTGGATGTCTAGTCTTTTTTGCACGATTAAAAAGCCTTCTACAGCCTTTCCGGAGTAAACCCAGTTCAGCAGCCCACCAATATGGTTTCTTCTTTCCCCGCACTGTAGTGAGGGGGCAGGCAGTTTCCATGGCTTTATTAAGGGCTGCTGTAAGCTTGTCGACTTTTTGATCGAGTTCAAAAGCGCATAAGGGCGGATCATAAAGTTCTGGTTTAATCAGATTCTTCAGAGTTGCCCTATATTTTGGCCAATCTGTTTTCCTATAGTTTCGGAATTGGATCGGTTTTGGAAACTCTTCAATAAGTGTGAATTGGATGTATCTATGATCGGAGAACGAGTGCTCCTTTGATACTCTCCAATTCAATATTTTATTTGAGAGATGTAAAGAGACAAGAGTCATATCCAAAACTTCTTGTCGATTTTTAGTAACGAAGGTTTGTTCACTACCTACATTACATACTACCAGATTAGTTGTTAAAATATAATCAAAAAGAGACTCACCTCTGTCATTTATATCGGTACTACCCCACGTAGTATGGTGCGCATTGGCGTCACAACCGATAATTATGTTGGTTTTAAGTCTTGTTGATTCAGCGACCGTCCTCTCCAGAGTGGTACCAGGTAGTGGGCCCTGGTGGTCGTGGCCCAAATACGCTGATACCAGCCAGTAGGTATGGTTGTCTATTACCATACTGGCTGTGGTGACGTCTTTATCACTGAAATTAGGGAGTAAAAATACGTTTAGATTACGTTTTACTAGTATGCAGGACCTTGGGTTACCTTTTCCTGTTACATATATCACGTAGTAGCCAGGAGTTCTCAATCCTCGAACCAGGGATTTCACAATCCAGGGCTCTTGGATGAGAACGACATCTTCTCCAGTTTTTGTCAGGCGGAGAAGTAAGGAGGCCGAAGCCGTTTTGGAGTGTTGGAGGTTAATCTGTAGTATTTGCAGCATTTTGGCTACAAGTCGGCAGATCAACTTCCACCACTGTTGAATCCAGCTCATCCAGATCAGACGAAGAAGAACCTAATAGTTCATCTTCTTCCTCACTGGGGAGAACTTTGTCGTTTGAGTCGTCGGTCTCCATTAAGGATAAACCTTTGACGTTTTTAGAAGAAGACTGTGCTGCGACAGAAGAGGGCCTTGCCACATTCTCATCCACACCCAAGGATGGGAAGGTGATGTTAGCACTGGGACCCCCTACGTCTTGCGGCACAGCTTCTGATGCGGGCTCGGAGGAAGACTGTGCTGCGACAGAAGAGGGCCCAGGTACAACAACATCCACATCCAAGGAAGGGAAGGTGGTTGTAGCACTGGAACCCCCAACGTCTTGCGACACAGCTTCCGAAAAGGGTTGTGGAGGCTCGCATGAAGCGTCTACCTCATCTTTTTTGTAGATACGTAACGTGATTGTCCCGAAACCGTATCTTATCACTCCCTTATCTCTCGCCAGAGAAGCCACAGAGTCTTTATTGATTACGATTATCGCACTTCGATAAAGACCCTTTGGCTCCTCCAGTTTCGCGATCTTCCAGTCGTGACAAGGAAGGTCCGGGTTGCTAATCTTAATAATCTCGCGTATGTCATCCGGACATGAGGGTTCTTTAGGGATCCAAGCGCGAGCTCTCGGCCTGCATGGAATGTCTTCCTTTGCAACGACCTCGAGTTTTGCGCCTGGCCAAACTTCGCCCAGCATGCCGACAGCAAGCGTATAGAGATCGCGCGACCTCTGATCGTTACAAGCGATGAGCTTGACATGACCTTGATGCCAACCCTCATCGCTTGTTACAGGCGGTGGACCCGGATGATCCCGCATGACTTTTAAAAAGCCAGCCGAGAGCTTCAGATTCACCATCTGCCAACGGTCAGAAGTAATCGTGCCATCAATATTGCTCCTATCGATGACCGCAATTACGATCTTATTTGAATCCTTAAGCACATCACTAAAAGGTTTAGTGAGAGGTACTCGAGGAATATTGGGAGTGCTGGTGTTTTGCACTTTGGGTTTTTTTCGGGACGGGAGTGGACTCCTCCAAAGACCTTTGTCGCTTTGACGTGGAGTCGTGGCGACTAGTGTTGTCTAGAATGGATTTAGCCCACTCCAGCTTTTTGCTAAGGATGGGATTACTTCCATCCCCCAGTGTTGAACCAGAGGATTTTATAATCCTCATCGCATTCCGTCGTTGTTTATACGAGCTCCTAGGAGCATACTGGAGAGGTTTACTCTCTTTACCAGTGGAAAGATCATTTTTCACGAACTTTCCACTACCGACATGAGGAAGCGTTTTCGCCAATTGTACATCCTGCACCGCACTAGAAGAAGGGCAGTGACTTGGCACAGGCCCTTTTCCGGTGCTCGGCGCAGGAGTAACGACAGCCAGCGTTGCCGCCGAACTGCCGCCCGGTGTGGATACATCCTGCACCGCACTAGAAGAAGGGCAGCGACTTGGCACAGAGCCTTTTCCGGTGCTCGGCACAGGAGTAACGACAGCCGACGTTGCCGCCGAGCTGCCGCCCGGTGTAGCTGGAATACCGGTGCCGGTTTGACGCTTTTGCTTCCAGTACTGTTTTTGTTTTTGGTTTTGTTTTTGATTTGAATTCATTAGGATTCCCACGAGTAGCGAAGTAAAGGGGGGGTCCATCTGTGCAGAGATTCGCTTACACAGATAATGCTAGCTAATCCGGAGGTCGCCTGGTATCCGGATACTCCGTTAACGACTGAGCTATTTTTAGAAATTGGGCCCTCAGCCTGGCTGATCATCGGCACGGGTCGTATAACACCTTAGATCCAGCCCAATTGGGAAGTTGAAGGGAAGGATATGTTTTGGAGCAGGAGAGACGAACAGCAATTACGCCATAAGCGTCCCAGAAGGGAACTAGGTTGACATATAGTGATACACTATATATTCGGGAGATAAGGAGACATCAGCCAGCATAGTAACACAAAGCCGACGGAGGAGGGGGTAGGGATTGGGAGGGGTAGGGGTGAGCGACCTTTGGTTTCAGGACTCTTCTGGAGAAATAATTCCCGAGAATCATTGACCTTACTCAGCTTCTACAACTCGACAAGTTCGACGCTCAGGTAGAAGATACCTGATACCTTCTCTAACATGTAGATCAATTATCCTCTCTAGTGTCTTAAGGAGAAACGAAGAGAGACTTATTGGTCTATAATCCTGAGCGGTCGAGTGAGTCGGTTTCCCTGCTTTTGGGATAAAGACTACCTTGACCTTTTTCCAGCTATTAGGGACGTATCTAAGTTTGATACAACTTATGAAGATTACCCTAAGCCACGGAGTTATTACTTTGAGAGCATTTTGAAGAAGAGCTGGGAAAATCCCGTCTGGTCCCGCTGATTTATAGGGTTTGAACGAGTTTATTGCCCAGATAATCTTCTGCTCAGTAATAACCCGATTTAGTTCTAACTTTGATTCCGTGTGAGTAAAATCCAACGTGTTCGATTGCAAGCAATCGGAACTTTCTGGGTTTTTACAACCGGGGAAATGAGTTTCCATGAAGAGTTCAAGCGTCTCTAGGCTCGAGTTCGACCATGTTCCATCAGGGTGTTTTATGTACCTCGGGATCGTGGGATTAAGGGCCAGGGTTCTACGGAGCCTTGCCGCCTTGCTTGTTTTTTCAATGGATTCACAATGTTTAGCCCACGAATCCTTTTTGGCCTTCCTTAACTCTTTGGTGTAAGTGTTAAGTATGGCTCTATAAGACTTTAAGTCCTCTTCTAATTTACTCAGTTTAGCTTTATTGAAAAGTTGTCTGACCTCTGTTCTACGTTTCTTTAGTACACCATTCCACCAGGGTGGTTTAGTGTGGTTAGAGTTATTGGAACGAGGTAAAGGGCAGTGTTTTTCTAAAGACATTCTCATTTTGCTAGACAAGTTTTGGACAACAGTGTCAATGGTTGAAGTACTTAGACCTGTATTGTCCTCTGGTGGATTAATACAGTCTTTCAGCCATTTTTCGTACTCTGTCCAATTCGTTCTAGTTGGGTTCCTGTAAGGTTTCTTTTCAGTAAAGTTCCTGTCTATAGAGAAGAGTATCCTAAAGTGATCCGAAAAAGATTCTTTAGGTGAGACTCTCCAGTCCTCAACCGAAATTTTACTATTATTGCTAATAAGAGTCAAATCTATGATTTCCTCCCTGTTTTTGTTTCGAAAGGTAGGGTGATTGCCCCTATTACATATCGATAAATTAGAACAGAGAATATATTCAAAAATTGACTCACCCCTTTTATTGATGTTCTTAGAGCCCCATTGAGTGTGGTGAGCGTTGGCATCACCTCCCAACACCAAAGGTGTACCGCTTGCTGTGGCATGGACCACCAGATCACGGACTGTTTTTGATGGTGGGCTCTCCTCCTCGTACGGCGTGTACGTCGACGCTAGAATGAAGTTTCCTTCATTCGATTCGACGCTGATTGCCGTGTTGTCCTTGTTGCTGTACCTAGATAGGAAGAAAGCGTTAATTGATTTTTTCACTAGGATACAACTTCTAATATTACCTTCATCTGACGTGGAATGGAAAAGGTTGTAGTGTTTTGACCTCAACCCACGGATTCGGTTTTTGCCTAACCATGGTTGCTGCTTTAGCGTGGTGCAAGTTTATTTGCACCACTTGCAGCTTTTGACTCCCCTTTGCCTTCATGCCTCTTAACCTTTACGGTTCCGAGACCATACCTCAACACGTCTTTTCTCTCTTTCAGCAGAAGGTCAGATTGCTTGTCTGCCACAAACAAGAGGTCCTTCCCTTCGCCTCCATGACTCTTTCTTGAATGTTGGAGCTTCCATTCTAAAATGGGAAGCTCTTTGTTCTGCTTCGCCAACAGCTTAATAATGGCTGCGTCCTCATGTTCTGCAGGAGGGGGGATCCAGATGCTAAACTGCTGGCGGAGTGGTAGAGCTGCGGCGGGTAGAACCTCTAGGGAGGAACCTTCCCATAGTTCGCCAATGTTGGCGATTGTACGGTTCAGGAACTCCCGTGATTTCTGGTCACCGCAGCAGACCACTTTAACTCCTCGCCGCCATCCGGCACCATCAAAGATATAGTCCTCAGAACTATCGTTCTCTGATGCTGCCATCATAGCTTTAAGAATCTCATTTTCCACAAGAAGCCAGTTTTTTGCCGAGATTTTCCCATCTGGGTCGTCACGGCTTATAATGGCGATTTGTAGGTCAATCGGGCCAATCGGGGTGGTGTCGAAGCTGCTGGTTTTCTGTTTTTTAGCACCGTCTTGCTTGACTGTCTCCTCCGATCTTTGTCTCTTGGACGTTCCTGGTTTCGTTCCAGAAGAGGTGCTTGCCAGTGCTTGGTCTTTCCTAGCGTTGGCTTGCTGTTTCTTACTGGAAGTCGCCTGAACTTTTCCCTTGTCGTTCCGAGCGGTCGAGTTATTGCCAGCCTGTTCACGGTTTGCCTTTTTAGGGACAGACCTAGATTTGGCAGCATCTACTCCTTTGCTCTCCGAATCTTCGGCATTCACTTGCCTTGTTGTTCCCCTGGGTGTAGTGGCAGTCTCTGCCAGCTGCCGCTCAAAGTTCTTAACCAGCTTCCTGTGCTTTTTTAGGAGAGCTTTATCTCTCGAACTGAGCGTCGCAGGGTCTTTCAACTCGGTCTTTTCCACGAATCTTTTGGAGGATCTTTAGTTGCTGCTTTCCCTCGAAGCTTTGAGGGGTGCGACAGACTTCAGCATAGTCTCTTCTTGATTCGGTTCCATCAGTAGCTCGTCCTCGGTTTGACTACCTATGGAAGGAGGTCTGTCCGAGGTCTCCGTACTTTTGATAGTTAAACTATCTAAGTCGGGAAGGAGATCTACTGAGAGAAAGACCGGTTGTCTTTTTAACTCTCTTTTTCCTTCTTTGAAGTTTACTTCTGTCACTGGCGAAGCCAAGCCCTCGCCGGCAGCCGTGACCTCTCCTGACTTTTGAACGTATATCCCCGTTCGATTTTTTTCCTCTTGTAAACTTTTGTCCATGGTTCATTATTTAGATTGGCATCTCTGCTTTTGTTGGTTTTCTTAGTTGCCCTACTCCGCAGCTGGATTGCTGAAGAGTAAGACGTAAGCCCCCTCGCCACAACAAGGCGAAAACCGTAAGGGTTTTTTTTTGACATCGAAAGGTTCTGTTAAGTTGTTTCAAACCTTTATGGAGCAGCGTGAATTCTCCATGGTCATCCTGCACAAACGGACGAGTTTGGCAGGGATGCCAAAACTAGACATGGCTCTATACAGTTCGTCCCTGTAGATGCTATCATATGCGGCCTTGAAATCGATGAAAAGAAGGTGGGTGTCGATGTCGATTTGGTGTTCTTGGGTTTTTTCCAGGATCTGCTGTAATGTGAATATTTGATCGACTGTGGACTTTCCTGGTCTAAAACCACACTGATAAGGACCTATCAGGTTGTTGACGATGGGCTTTAGACGTTCACATATTACGGCAGAGAAGATTTTGTAGGCGATGTTAAGTAGACTGATTCCTCTATAATTGGTGCAGTTTAAAGGGTCTCCTTTTTTCAGGATCAGGATTTTAAACAATTACATCTACTATATTTTTTTTAGCCGAATAGTCTTTTACTGAATGGATTTCTGGCTTTGAGAAAAGTTACATCATAATAATTTAGGTGTTGCCGTTTTTTTTTCAATCTTTGATTTTATATGCCAACTTACTTTTCTGAAAACTTGGATTATTAATTAATCAAAAAATCGGAAATATCGGATTTAACGCAAGGTCGCTTTCTATCAAATGACTGGACTATTTTAATAACTGGTGAAAACAAAACCTTACAAAATTTCACTAAAAGTTTTTAAAAATGTAATTTCGATTTGAATATCAAGTCAACAATTAACAACATTGGCTTCTATTTCTTATTTTTAAGATAAAAGTATACACCTTTTCAGTATTTTACTTAGTTTTCCGAAATTATCATTAGTTATGAACAGCATTGAAGAATTTATTTTTGTTGTTTTCCAATAAGACGTTTCATTTTTATAATAAAAAGCGAAGCCATTACTAATGGAAAACGATTTCAGCGAAATAAGGGCTAAAATATTTCATATCTTAAATGGATTATGGAGCATTAGCATATATCTTATCTTTCACGTGACCTAAAGAAATAAATCTTGAGTTTCCTGACCGGGTAACTTTTCTTTTAAACTGTGGCTGCAAGATTTTCAACACTTTTGTAGTCAAATTGAATGCGTTGTTGAAGCCTGCATCCTTCTATTTTTAGTAAGTGAAGTTTTTAGCTGTCAAATGTCAAAAGATGACAGCTTCAAAAGTGACAGCTGTCGCTAAATTCTTGTGTGAACTAGGGCCTCACCTTTACTACTCAGGTTTAATAAGTTTTAAGCTACCATTCCATAGAACTTGAACCACTTTTAGACACTAGTGCATACAGATTATGGATTCAAAATTAATCATTAAATATTTGAATGATTAAACTGCTCGAGAAAATTACAATAATTTACAAAGCATTAAAGTTTTCCGGAATTCGAATATCATCTTTAAATTTTTTTACTACAATAGGTTTTTAAAACATGCCATTTTAAAAATACTAAAGACAACCAAAAACTTTTTTTAAGGATAAAATACAAAATATCCCTTACTAAATAAATTGTACGACGATTTTACAAAGTACAAATCTTTATCTTCTAGAATCATTAGTTATGAGCTGACTTTTAGGTCTTCATTTGATTCTATCTAAAGTTTTGAAAAATAAATGAAAGCCCTTCCTTTATGTTTTTGAATACATAGTTTTTAGACTTAATTTTTAGTGCTGATTTCGAATCAAAACTCCTATTTTAGCTAAATATGCTGAAAATCAGAAATACCTGTTTTCACCAATATTTTTATATTTTTTTTAATATATTCCAAAAACTTAATTTTATAAATTTTATTCTACGAATTCATAATAAAATCAAAAATTGTTTTTATACGGTTTTGCGTTTTTCTGTTAAGAAATGCTTAACCATAAATGCTTCAGCATTCTTTTAACGTTAAGGCAGGTGGAGACTTACAATTAAAAATCAATAAGAATTTTTAGAAAAATTAGTAAGATTCTAAAAATGTTTAAATGGAATATTGAATTAAAGGATTGTAGATTTTAAAAATCATTACGAATTTTATTGGATAACAAACTACTTCATTAATTTACATATATAGTCCCAAGTAGCTTAAAGTAAGATTTTTTTTCGAATTATAAAATCTTTCATCTCAAAAACCTCACGTGATAGATTGTTTTTGTAATCAATTTCGAACTACAGCCATCAAAAGCCTTAGAAAAAGAATAATTTGATTGCCACCTACATCACCTTTTTGACCTGTGTGTGTACGTACGTCCGTATGTCCGTACGTTCGTCGTCCATAGCTCAAGAACCAGAAGAGATATCGACTTCAAATAAATTTTGTTATACAGATAATAAGGCAGAAAGATGCAGAAAGGGCTCTCAAGAAAATTGCGTGGGTGGTTTTTTTTACCATAGCAGTTTAAAAAAAGGTGAAAATTTTGGTTAACCCTAAATATCTCACGAACCAATAACGCTAGAGACTTGAAATAAATTTTATATTATATATTGTAACGTGATACCAAACAAATATATTTTTGGAAAAAATACCAATTAACGTTTTTTTTATAAACTGAAAAAAAAAATGTTATTTACCTCGAAAAATTTACGAACAAAAAAAGATTTTATCCCAAAACAATTTTGTGCCACAAAGAATAATGTTTTTAACATCTGGTAAAATTTTGAGAAAAATCGAATTGACAGTTTTTTTTATAAAAAATAAAAACCTATTAAAACATTACGCAAATTTGGTAAAAATTGATTTTCGACTTAAATAAATAAATAAATTAGGTGGCGCAACAGTCCATGAAGAACCAGGGCCTAGTGACTTACAACTCTCAACCATTCCTGTGTGCGAGTAATGTTTTCAGGGATGGAGGGGACCTACAGTTTATGTGCCGAATCCGAACGGCTAATTTGAGAAAGTGCTTTTCATGACAAGATTTACTCTTGGAGGATTTGTCAGTTCCTCGCAAGAGGCAGTACCCGTGAAAAAAGTTAGGTGGCACAGGCAGGGATTGAACCCAAGACCCCTTCCATGACAGTCCAACGCACTAACCATCACGCTACGGGTACTACAGTACTTTCGACTTAAATATATTTTCTAAAATTTAAGATTATGGCTTCCAACTAATTTTATCTTATAAGAAATATTATTTTCAACATTCTGTAAAATTTTAGGAAAAATCGAAATGACAGTTTTTTTACAAAAAAAAAAAACATAAAAAAAATATTAATAAAAGTTGGTAAAAATGTATTTTCCACTCAAATATCTTTTCAAAACTTTGAGATATTGACCTTAAACTTAAAGCTTAAACTAATTTTATCTTTTAAAAAATATCGTTGTCAACATTCAGTAAAATTTAAAAAAAAAAAATCGAACTGACAGTTTTATTTACAAACAAAAAAAATAAAAACTAAAATTAATAAAAGATGGTAAAAATTGATTTTCGACTCAAATATCTTTTTAAGACTTTAAGATATTGGCTTTAAAATAATTTTTTGTTATGACCAATATTGTTTTCAATATTTTTTACAAAAAATAAAAACGCAAAAAAAACATTACTAAAACTTAGTAGGTAAAAATTTACTTTCGACTCAAATATCTTTTCAAAAATTAAAAATATTGGCTTCAATCTTATTTTATCTCACAGAAAATATTGTTTTCGACGTTCAGTACATTTTTTATAAAAATCCAAAAGTCAGTTTTTTCATAAAAAATAAAAAATCTACAAAAAATAGTACGCAAAATTGGTAAAAATTGATGTTCGGTTTTCGATATCTCGTGAACAATAGAAGATATTGACTTCAAATTAAATTAATTCATTCAATTTGTATTTGTTTATATAAGAAATAATTTTTTTTAAGAAATGCTAATGAAATTGGTAAAAATTGGTTTTCGACTAAAAATCTCGTTAACAAAAATAGATTTTGAAATCAAACTATTTCATTATATGCAAAATATTATTGGTAGTTTTTAAATTTTTAAGAATAATTCAACTGAGAACTTTTTTAACAAAACACGAAAACCTATAAACTTTTAAGCAAGACAAATCAACAGACGGGATGGGAAGTTATCAGTTTGGGTCGCATCCCAGCCTCTTTTTTAAAATATTGAGATTTTTAAAGTAACTATTATATCAATAAAATGTTTCCCATTTATTTTTCTATCTAATCTTTTAAAAACCGACAACTTCAAAAACATACAAAACTTCAAACTATCTAAAGTAAAACTGTCAAGTGAAGCCACATTCCACATTATATGAATACAGGATTTTCTTGTTTGCGGCTTTCGCCGCCCGTTCTTTTTTGTATTTTGAGCCAACTCTAGTGGATTCCAATTCCATTCCCAGTTCTGTCTCTTTAGTCATATCTTAGGTTTCGTCGTACGCGGTGGTAAATGGTAAATACCCACTCTATCGGCTCCTCGGCGTCACGTCTGTCTATTTGCTCGATCGAATATAGTAGAAACATAAATAAAAAGAAAATAGAATAAGGTAAAAGATACATCATCATCATCTTTACTCGAAGAACATTCTAATGAATGAAGAAACAAGTTATCATAGAGCAATTGCTAATTAGCTACCTGTGTACATTTTCTTTTTAAACTTTAAACTTTTGAAGATCCACCGATCGTAGCGATCGATAATGCTTGAAATCCGAGTTTAATGTAAAAATCGCAGAAGTCTTTTATATTGAATAAAATCAATGCCCCTCGGAATATGTGTATACCTACCTGATGCCTGCGGTTTTTCAAGAATCTGTAATTAAATTTCTGGAATAAGATTTAATAAGCTTGAAGTTTCAGTGTGTGCAAATAATTCCCACGGAATACCTTCTCTTTGAGGGGATGTGCTTTAAGAAGTTTTATATATTTTAAAGTGCTTCGAGAATTATTTATCTATGGGAAATAACGAATCATTCCAGAAAGAAGCTTAAAAGTTATGGATCACTTGCACGGTAAGTGAAATGCAGCCGCCATGGCCCATGGTATACCTATGCCTATTTAAGTTGTATTGGCTGTCCAAACTTTTGGAATGCTCATCATCAATCGAGATGCTCTTAACTTTAAAGCATAACCAGTTCTTGAAGAAAAAATATTCAAGCTTAACGGTTAGCTAGGTATTATTGGTTAGATTGAGGGAGAGAATCTTGTGGGTCGATATTTTGGTTGGTATTCACAACGAAAAATTTATCCTGATTTCGTATTAGCTCGAATGTAGAATGCCAATTTTTTAACCGTCCCGTGCGTCGTCGTCGTCGTCGTCGCCAGTCACCATGACTAACTAACACGTTCCTATCAGGTATTTTGAAGATTCCTTTTTTTTCCGTGTCCGCGTAAGGAATTGTCTAAGGTATACCTTTCCGTAAAGGTACTCGTACCTCAGAAAAAGGGCAGTTAGTTGGTAGCATAAGTGGCACTTCTTGAATTTCCGAAGCAGGTGTGTGATGGAAATGGAAATGGCTCGCGCTATAGAAAAAAGACACAAGACAGGTGCTAGAAGGTATATGTATCTATTCCCATAGCATAGGATACGAATGTAATTAGAATGAAGAATTCAGAGGGGTGAGCCCCTTGAATACGAGAAAAGAATGTAACGGAAATTGAGGAAATGAGAGTGAATCAAACGACCAAACAACACAACAAACTGGTTATGCCATATTCCCGCGTTTGAGTTTCGTATAGTTATAGAGGTTGTCTTGACGTTGAGACTTCTAGAGAGGATAGATATTAAAAGTTGAAATTTCTTGTTCGGAGGAACTACCAGTTTGAGTTTGGCAGAGCAGGTAGTGTGTACCTATACAATATGCAAATTTCCAACACAAACTCAAAAGTTATGAAATTCAAATGAAACCGTTTGGATTTGTGTTTTGGTTTGTATTCTTTAATGTTATTTAAGAACACTTTGAAAGACTTGTTTATGAAAATTACATAAATATTATGATTTTAATTAGATACATTATTGCTTTTTTGTATATTTGATCTATTTGAGCATTTTACTTTCTTTTTAAACTTTAAATGAAATTTCTCATACTTATGATTATTTAACATTTATATACATATATGTTATTATAATTTATGTGTCACATTAATATTACCTGAAGAAACATACAAAATACTCGTATGATAAAGTAAATAACAACACCTGACGTGCAGATTAATAAACATACAATTCGTAATGTCTTCATGAATGACACGGAAATAAATTCAAGCACCTATCACAATACCGCATAGGTATTAGAATAGGTAACAAATTTATCCAAAATTAGATTTATTGAAATAAAGAAGTTTGTTATTGAAAATTTAAAACTTGTTTATTTTGCACACACCGCACATGTTGACTTGCAAATTGAGTAATTACTTCATTTCAAAACATATGTTTTCTTAATTTTGTTTTTTTATCTTTCACTAGCTGGCCCGTCTCGGCTTTGCACAGGTTGACAAAACTTAGTTTCGTAAAAAAAAAACAAAAGAAAATATTGATATGTTAGAACAACAACAATCAATCACATCTGCACTAACATCTCTAAACGTAGAGAGTTCGCTTTGGGAGTTAATTCATTTAATGCTGACTAGCAGAATAATTAACTCAAAACTGGGCAACTCTTCTGGTAGACGATTCGTTAGTAGAGGGACACCGCAAGGTGGTGTTCTATCCCCTCTCCTCTGGAACCTAGCGGTGAATGAAATCCTAACTAGTCTGGATGCGGAGGGTTTCAGGGTGATCGCCTATGCGGACGACGTTGCTATAGCAGTTTCAGGAAAGCATCTTAACACCTTAAAAGAACTCTTACAAAATGCCTTAGACAGACTAATACTTTTGGCTGATCGGTGTGGACTGGGTGTTAACCCACACAAAACCGATTTAGTCTTATTTTCGAGGAGATACAAAATTCCATTTGTCAACCCCCCCTATAATAAAGGAATCCATTTAAAATTCTCAAACGAGGCTAAATACCTGGGTCTTGTTTTAGATAAAAAAGACTAATTGGAAACGCAATGTACAGGAAAGAGTCAAAAAAGCTACTGTAGCTCTCTTTTCTTGCAAAAAAGCTATTGGTAATAAATGGGGCTTACAACCCAGAATCACGCATTGGCTTTACACATCGGTAATTAGACCGATTTTAATGTACGGTTTGGCAGTATGGTGGACTGCTTTAGAGAAAGCTATAAATCGCGACAAATTAAATAAAGTCCAACGTTCAGCTTGCCTATGTATAAGCGGATCGCTTCGTACGACCCCATCTGCGGCACTGGACACCTTACTCTACCTAACACCTCTTGATATATGTATTAAGAAAACAAATAGCTGCAAGCTCTGCTATTCGCCTCAAAGCTTCGTCGCAGTGGATTAACAACAACATTGGTCACTTCGTAACTCTTAGGTATTTAGAATCAATTCCAAAGCACATAGACTACGCCATCCCCCAACTGCAATTGGACAGAAATTTCCAGATTTCTATACCTCCCAGATCTTTCTGGGAGGATAGGGCATTCTTGAAAGACGAGTCAATCCATTTTTTAACAGATGGTTCAAAAACAAAAAAAGGGGTTGGTGGAGGAGTGTACTCTGAACGACTGAAATTAACAACCATTGTAGCGTGTTCCAGGCGGATAAAAGAAGTCTTGTCCTGGCTTAAAGAAAACGTGATATCAACATCTACTATCCGTATTTCTCAGATAGTCAGGCCGCTATAAAATCTCTGGACTCTGTTTCTACAAACTCTATAACAGTCCATAACTGTCGATCATTTCTAATGGAGATGGCACAACAGTTTAATATTCACCTTTGCTGGGTGCCGAGCCATAGAGACATTCCAGGTAACTGTAAGGCAGATGAACTCGCCAGGAACGGTGCAGTGCAGCCCATCCTACCAAATACTGGCATACCAATCCCTACTTGTAAACTGTTGCTAATGCAAGACGCTATGAAGAAGGCAAACACCAGGTGGAACAACATCACCACGTATCAGGTCACAAAAACATCTGGTCAACATTACATTTAAAGTGATCAAAGTGCTTGCTATATCTAAGCAGATCGCATATAAGCTCGATAATATGTGTCATAGCCAAACACTGTCTAATTGGAAAGCACGCCACGCGGCTAGGACGAGGAAGAGGAGGAAACAGTTCTTCACCTTCTCTGTACATGCCCTGATCTAGCTCAAAAATGCAAGAATTACCTAGGAGAATTCTTCTTTAACGATCTAAATTATATCAGCATAATCAGCCTCTCACGTTTCGTAAGGAACTCAAACTGGTTCCATTGAGCTTAGGAGGAAGCCTCAAGATTCATGTGGTATCACAATGGGCCATTAAACTGGCCTAAGTGTGTCCGACTCCATCATGAACAGCCACTTTAACCTAACCTTACCTAGAACAACAACAAATCAAACTATCTGAAAAATTTGGCATATTAGAATAGCCTCTCTAACTATTTTCCAACGCTTCGCCAGACGTTTCCGTTTATTTATTTCGTCAATTAGGAAACATTTCTTTTTAACATCCCATAGGAAGTTATTGTAATCTGTCCGATTTGTCGAATTGAAAATATTGACATTTCTTGACGTTTCAAGGTCCCTAAAATCTAAATATAAGATTTATAGAGAGATGTCTGAGCGTGCGTGTGTACGTATACGTCTGTACGCTAGGGAAGCTTTTTCGTCGTCCATATCTCAAGAACCAGTATACAGATATCGACTTAAAATAAATTTTGTTATAAAGATAATGATGATGCAGAATAGAACCTCACAAAAATTGAGTGGTTGGTTTTTTACAAGAGCAATTTAAAAATTTAGGTTAACCCAAAATATCTCAGGAACCAATAATGCCGGCAACTTGAATTAAATTTAATATTATATATTGTGACGTGATACCAAACTTAATCAAAAATCAAATAATAGTTTTTTTTAATAAATGAAATGTTTTACGAATAAAAATTGATTTTATCTCCCAATCAATTTTATGCAACAAAAAATAACGTTTTTGACATCTAGTAAAATTTTGTTAAAAATGAAATTGGAAGTTTTTTTTTTCAAAAAATAAAAACATATTAAAAACGACTCAAATATCTTTTCAAAAATTAAGAATATTGGCTTCAAACTGATTTCAAACTTATAGAAAATATAGTTTATAAAAATACAGCAGTCAGTTTCTTCGTACAAATTAAATACAGAAAAATTGGTAAAAATTGATATGATTCTTAAATTCCGATAGATTTTGAACTCAAACTATTTCATCATATGCAAAATATTGTTGGTAATTTTTAGTTAATCTTTTAGAAAAATTAAACTGACAACTTAAAAAAAAACACGATAACCTACAAAAACAACATAAGACTGATAAGAAATGTGTTTTGACTCAAAAAAAGGAATTGACTTCAAATTTATTTATCTCACACAAAATATTGTTATAAATATTTTGTTATAGTTTTAAGCAAGACAAATCGACAGACGGGATGGGAAGTTATCAGTGTGGGTCGCATCCCAGACTCTTTTTTTTTAAATGAAATTAAATGTAAGGCTCTGTGATAAACAATATATTTGGTCTTTCCTTCATGTGCAAAAACAAATAATTCAGCGGTTTCCCTACAGTTTTTCCGTAGCATTCAATGATGGAAGTTTTTACCACTATCAATAAACGAATGATCATCTTTTTCATCTATGTATAATGTACATACATAATTCAGCAACACAGATTTTCCGTAACAAGTGATTCTAAAGCAATGCCTATAAATAAAATTCTGCTTTTCTCATAAAACTTCTAATAAACTTAAGTTTACAAGTCTTTAACGTTGTTACGCAAAGAATCCCGTTTGAGTTGTAAATCTTGAACTATTTTTATCATCCCTTAATGACACTGATTTTGAAGGTCATGTAATTTTTTCAATTCTTCAGAAATTTCTGGATTTGTTTTAAATAAGTTGCATATTTCTTTTCTTGGTTTCCCAATATCATATGGTCTGTTCAGAAAATGATATCTCGGAGATTGTTTCTGACTAAAAATTGAGTAAGCGAATACAAGATTTGTTTACCCAGACTAGAGCTGAGAAATTGTGCTGAAAAATCCTCTTCAGGTAATTGTGTGTGTATAAAACTCAGACTCAGAAAAGTGCAAGTTAATTGCAAAATTATTTCGTGCAAAATGAATAAAACAAACTTATGACTTTTATCTGACAAAATAATCACTTTGACTGTTTTCTGAAATTATGACGGCAACAACGACGAAACCCACATATACCTAAAATTCATGATTCCTTTGGATATTTTTTTGACATCCCAGATATTTTGGATCAGCTGTTCTTTTAAACGTAAGATACCAATAAAAAGGTATGGGATCGACCGCAGCCAATTGCTTCGGAACTTGGTCAGTCTATTTAATACTGTTCTTTAATCAAAAATCATACCCATAGAATTTACATATATTTCATATTTTCATTTTGATTTTCAATCATTCATTTTCATTTTCAATCATTTCGACCAATGTGGTTTTCCGTGGGTTAATTCAGATTTTCTTCAAAAATTGAACATGATTGGAATGGTTTTTTTTTTTGTGTTGTCATTGTATTAGTGTAACTTCGTGTACATGTTAAGAAGTGCGGTAGAGCTGTCAAACTCTCAGCCAAACATTTTAAAAAAATTGGAGTAGTATTGGAATGGAACAAAGAGGTGTAAATCTGCCGAAAAATCCAGATCCGAAGATTTGATCTTAAATCAAAAATACATTTATTTATTTTACCCATGGAAAAATGTTTCTCAAAAATTGTCAGTTATTATGAAATTCACAAATCAATGAAATGCCCTTATTTTTATTTTATGTTGTAGTTTAAAAGAAAAAAAAACTAATTTCATTGATTGAAAAATAAATACATAAGTTACAACTAAACACACAAAATTTCTTCTTCACTTTTATTAGATTAGGAAATTAGTCCTTATGTTGTTTTAATTTGGCAATCTTGAATCTCTTTCTTGGGAATCTAACTTGAAATTTTTTTTTATTCTGCTACTTACGTTTTCGGGCTTAGTAAAATAAAGTATTGTCATTGCTGCTGAAAAGTTTGTCATCTTTCAGAATTACTGTTTTTAGATTAGTTTTGGCTTACAGCATGTTGAATGTTTTGTTTTCATAACATAACATAATTGAATTAAGCAGAGTTCATTTTCGTAAAGTGATTTTTCGATAAAAATAATGAAAATTATTTCTTTTTTTAAATTTAAGCAAATAGTTTAAATTCGAGAACAAAACTAAACATTTTCCAAAAAATTTAAATTCAAGATTCCTCAATACTTCATACTAATGATAATTTCCAGATACTTAGTAAGGAACAAATCATTTAAGCTGGATTTATAAGGTATTTTAAAGGGATATATTGGGTTTTAAGTAAGCCTTAAAAACACAGTTTTTGGGTGTCTTAAGAATTTTTTAACGGGCATATTTTAAAAACAGGATGTAATAGACAAATTTTAAAGCGTCCATAGCAAACGATTCAACGATCAGTCAATTTCATAGCGTTCTTCAAATTTTTGCATCACTCAGACCGCAATAAGGCGTATTTTGCTCAAGGATCTTGGTTTACACGCAACCAAGATCAAGCTGTTAAGCCGATGGACCATATGAAGCTATTGTTCAAGTTCTTAAGCCAATATTGGAAGACCCTTTATATCAACTAATAAGTTTTGAGTCCAAATATGAATTAACGGCCATAAAGAATATATAATTTTGATTAGAAGATTTCAAATATAATGAAATAAGCCCCTAATATGGTCTGTTAGAACGTTAAAAAAGCCTACAATTTTATGTTAAAAAGTCAGATTTTGTTCCTTTTGTATTTGTTACAATTCCACATTTTTTCTCAACATACATTTTATATTATATTTTGGAGTGTAATTAATACTTATATTTTACTTCCTAAACTATTTTTTATTTTCCCACATATTATATTTACTTATGTCGAGACTCGAGAGCCATGAGCTTTTACCAATTAATCAAATTTTGTGTACACCAAATTCAAGCTTAAATATTTGAAAATATGTACACAGGACTCAAAACAGCTTTACTCATCTCATAGGCATACGGACTGGGCTCAAAAATGAATCCTATCCTTGATTTATTAGCAAAGCGAGATGTAATTTAAATTTTTAATATATTGCTAAGACAAGTTTAGGAGCTTGAGTTCGTATGCAATACCAGCTTTTGGAGTAAATTTGTGTTTAGGCAATTTTCCTTAAACTTGTATTACAAAGCTATAATATTATTTACATTGTAGTCGCAAGAAAAATTAAAAAAAAAAATAACTATTAAAAATTAGACCATTCCTTGAATTAACACTTTTTTAATTTATATTTTTAGATGTAATGCTGTGAAATAAATCAAAAACATGCAACATGAATATAGCAGTCCTAACAAAAAATCTACGCCGTTCTTCAATAAGAATAATGACCTTACAAATAATTATAATAAGAGAAAGAAGCAAATTCGGAAAAGCAAATAAATAAACTAACAAATGTTGAAACATATGCCTCCAATACAACCACCGGGACAACCTCGTCCACATGCCAGAGGCCTTCATCCAAGGCCTCAGCAGCCTTTAAACATATCGACTTTATCTACATCATCTATACCACCGAAAAATATTGCAAATGGAGGTCCAAGATTGACAAATTTACTTAATATAGCCCCAACTACTCCAACAAGTATTAGCAATAATCTTAATTTACTTGCAACCAACGCCAACGGTTGTAATAATCCCTACAGTAATTGCAATAATTTTACTTTGGGTTATCATCCAAAACAAGGTCCAGGTGTACGTGAAGCCCTTACTAGTTTAGGTCTTCTTTGTCTAGGTAAGATTATTATTGTATGAATTTGTATGTGGAGTTTTAATAAATTGGTTTGGTTCTGATTTCAGTTTCGTTATTATTGGCATTATTGTCACTTATCTTCTTATTGAAAATTTCACCCGGGGGAAGGGAGATCCCACCACAACCTCCAGGCCCAGCCACTTCTGAGGATTACATTATTGTATATGATGTAACTTTGGCTCTATGTGCATTGTCATTGTCGCTTAATTTGTGCTGCTTACTTGTATGTGCCATTCAATTCCTTTTTGCAGTTAAGTTAATAAGAGGCTCTACTGCAAATGGAAGGTAAATGCTTTTATTTCAATTGATTCGTAATAAGTTAATACATTTACTTAACACTTTCAGGTTTTGTTACAGGAGTAACAAATATTTGCAAAAATCAAGTGTTAGCAGAGTATGTGCTGTTGGAGGATTTTTCATATCCATACCAATATTTCTAACAGGTAAGTGTGTTTATCATATTTATCTAAATCCCTTTTTGAGATTTCCTCATTGAATCTTTCACGAGGATTCCAAAACATCTACTTTTAATTCTACTTAAACTTCTACTTAGAAAACATTTAACGATCGAAAAGTTAGAAGGTGGATAATTTGCAGTTAATTAGTTGTGGCTTTTTTAACTTTGTGTCAACTTGGCAAAACTTAGAAAACGTATTAACAGAATTTTCTTGAATACTTTTTTGACTATTAATGCGACAAATTCGAACTCATCATGTTTTCTGTGTTTTTTTTCTGCTTTGATAACTTCGTGTCATAAATAAATAAATTAGGTGGCGCAACAGTCCATGAAGAACCAGGGCCTAGTGACTTACAACTCTCAACCATTCCTGTGTGCGAGTAATGTTGTCAGAGATGGAATTGAACTTCGTGTCAACAAAGTTTAAAAGTCTTACCTAAAAATACTTTACTAGTTAATATTTAAGTACCCGTGGCATGATGGTTAGTACGTAGGGCTGGGCAGGTTCAGACAACATAAGGGACTTCATTTGCAGTCAACTGCATTAATTGAACGTGAATACCTCAACTAGTTAGTTTTTCAAGTGTCATAAACTTTAATCTTGGAACTTTACTTCACTAACCTCTACTTTCAGTTCATTGTACAAAAACTACCAAAAACATTATTGTCTACAAAACACTCCTCAGACAAGCAAGAAGTCCATCTTGATTAGTATCTTGTATTGTAAATAAATATTACTTATTTCTTTTCCAATTTGACATGGAATCCTTTTACACAAAACATTAAATGGGATTATGCAGAAAATAAATAAATCATAGAGTTATAAAGTTAATCTTTCAGTTGAATAAAAAAAACATGATTAACTTTCATTTTGACATAAGTAGACTTGACTTTATTGTTAGGGAGATTTTTCTTGGCTTACTCTTCACTTAACTTTCCAATAAAGTTGCCTTAATTGGAAGGGAATTTTTTGGCAGCTGGCCAATCAGATACTAGAAACTTGCCTTACTTTCAAGTCCCTTATGTAGGCTGAACCTGACCACTGTCATGTTAAAGTACTTAGGTTCAATCCCTGTCTATGTCACCTACATTTTTTTCACGCGTTCTGCCTCTTGCGAGGAATTGACAAATCGTCCAGGAGTAAAGCTAAGTGTACACGATTGGAAGATCTTCCAATATTGGCCAAAGTGTCAAAAGTCTTCCAATAACATCCAATTAGGTGACAATTGAGTTTTTTCTATCAAGTGAAAATTGTCAGTTTCTACGGTTGATTGTTTTTATTCAAATATAAAACATTTTTTTCGTAGAAAATCGGCTGACAATTGTTGACAATTTTTTTATCTTCCAATAAATAATTGCCTGTTAACACGGTTGGAAGACTTTAGAAAACAAACAAATTGGTAGACTCATTAAGCAGGTTCAGAAAACATAAGGGACTTTATTTGCAGTCAATTGTATTCTATAAACATACATTTTGACCGAGGCAGCTAGTTAGTTTTTAAGTGTCATACATTTCACACTTGAAGTTTACTTCACAAACCTCTCTACCTTCTGTTGATTATGCAAAAACTACCAAAAACATTATTGTCTACAAAACACTCTGTAAGCAAGCTTTTAAGTTCATTAAGACTTGTATTTTGTTTTGTAAAGAAATATTACTTATTCCTTCTCAAATTTGACAAGGAACCCTTTAAAATAAAACATTAAATGGAATTGTGCAGAAAATAAATAATGGGTGAATCACAAACACGCTTTAGCTTCGGCTTCGCCTGACGTTTACGAGTTCAGCCATAGGAATTCAATGCATGCTATCACAATGGAGCTTCGACCTTACGTTTAGTTTGACAATCGTAAGGAAAAGAACGTAATGTAACGTAATGTTCAATTTTCTGAACATTTGCTTTGTCTGACAGCTCAAGAGCTGTAAAAAAATGTCAACAAACAAAATATCTGCTCTTTGGAGGGATGAAATAATAGAAATGTCATTCAAATCAACCACGAAGCAGGCCCTCCGTAACGCAGACGAAGCCGAAGCTGAAGCATGTTTGTGATTCAGCCATTCTTGACTTACTTTCCAGTCAACATTCCAATAAAGTTGCCTTGATTGGAAGGCAATTTTTTGGTAGCTGGCCAATCAGATACTAGAAACTTGCCTTAACATTAAATCCCTTATATCACCTGAACCTGCACATTGGAAGACAATTTTCACAACACACGACAGTTGAAAAGGAATATGAAGATTTATTTTTGAAGTGAAAACAGCAGGTAGTTAGTTCAAAAACATTTAAAAATATAAAATATAAAAAAGTGAAACAATAATGAAGCAGGCAATTACGACTATCTTGTAAAATGCGTCCCATCCTTTTTAACCTTCTTTTTCGTTATTTTGACAAACGTTGACTTCGAATTTCATTCGATTTTCGGAGTTTTGAAATTCTTTCAAAATACTGTAAACTTTTGTTGTTGTGTTCTGTCCAAAAACATTCTGCCAATTAAAAATTGGATGATGTTGTTTGGGAATAACATCATTCAATATTCAATTAGTGGACAATCTTTCAATTTTTTGAAAATACAAAATATATAAAACCTCTGACATGGCAGTCCTACGCACTAACCATCACGCCACGGGTACATGAACTTTTGTTGTATGGTTATGGTTAAATGATAAGTAGATAATGAACTAATATTTAGTTGACAAATTATTTGTTGTCGTTTTATATTTTGTATGCTTAGCTTACACCCATGTGAAGAAAAGACTAAAAAAACATATGCATGGGAGGGCAGATATTATTCTATCCTTTCAAAACTCTTTTAATCCGTTGGCCTAATCTAAAGATTGTTTGAACGTTTCATCATCTATCTATCAATCCTTTTGTTAACATTATTATGCATTTATTTATAACCTTAATAATAAAATAATATCACTTAATTTTTGCAGGAATAATTCTCTACACCTTCACTCAGTTCCACTCAACACCAGCTATAATTACAAGCATCCTAATCGGAATTGGTATTGTATTCTGTGGCGGAGCAATGGTTCATAATGTCTTCATTTGGCAAAAAGAGAAAACGATATGTGTCCGGAATCATTCTATGAACATGTCAGCGCTTAGCGCCATCACACCCCCAGTGCAATTTTTAAATCATTCCAATTCTAATCATTTGAATCTCAATTCGACAAGCCATTCCAATGCACCAATCCACCCCACATCTGTAACACCATTATCACCAAATCATTCACATGGCAGTTTCAATCATTCCTGTGCTGCAGGATTTTCGATGCGTCCATCAACGGCCACTCCACCAACTCCAAAAGTTCTATCGAACGGATGTGTTCCTGTAGGTGGCCGCGAAGCTAGTGGTTCTGTTAGTCCTGGCTTACCACAGACTTTAGAAATGAGTAATGTAACCAGTACATCACAACATGAACTATCAACTTTAGTGTAAAAATATTTTTAACTACTTATTACATAATTGTATAACTCGTTTTCATTATTAATTTATCTTGCCTTAGATTGTGGAGTAAGTCTATTTTTATGTTTCTCAAATTCTTATACTATGTACCTGATGTGTTGTCAATATAGTTTTATGCATAAGGGTATTCTTCAAAAGTTAAATACAAAAAGTTTGTATTGAAAATTAAACTTGCCTTAAGTTAGGTATATTTTTCTTAATATAAGTTCTGTACATACATATACATACATACATAAATAGTTAAGCTCAATAAGTATATTCTTTTTTAAGGTATTTAAGTTCTTTCCTGTATTAAATATGTAAGCTTTAACTATTAAATTAAAAATGTTTGTAGACTACGATACATACGATTATACAATGACTTAGTATGTCTGCTATATATTTTGTAAAATATCGTTTGATAGAAATAAATTCTAATGTCCCAATATTCTTAATATAAGTGCTTTATTTTAAATTGCGAAACTTTTCCATTCTCCCAAATTATTTGTTTTCATTGCTTATCTTTCACTTTCCATAGACAAGATGGTTTACACAAATTTAGGTTTACAACCACTAACCTTGGAAACGAAGAAAGAAACTTATACTTTTTTAGCTTTTCACTCTTGGCTTCGAATCAAGTTTATTGAAATTGATTTCCTCCTTCTTAGATAATTTTAGGCGCATATGCACTCCCTCCTGCAATTTTCTTGATTACTCTGGCGTACCCCAAGGTGGCCACGTAAGTCGACTTCTTTTTACTATCACTATTGATGAGACCCATATTGATTTGTCTGTCGATCTGTCTAAAACATTAACAAAGTATTAATAATAATATTTTGTGTGAGGTACAAAATTTGAAGTCAATATATTTCTTAGTTCTCCTAATACTTGAGACGAAAATCATTTCTTGTCAGTTGTTTGTTGTTTTTGTAGGTTTTTATTTTCTGTAAAAAAAAACTTTCAACTCCATTTTTCTCAAAATTTTGACGGGTGTCGAAAACGTTGTTTTTTGCATAAAACTATTTTGGAGGTAAAATAAAAAACCGTCAATTGATTCTATTTTTCAAAACTATGTATGTATATGTACGAAAGTTTTGTATATAATATAAAAATTGAATTGAAGTCGCTAGCGTTAATGGTTCGTGAGATATTTTGTGTCAACACAAATTTTCACTTTTTTTAAATTGCTATACTTAGTAAAAAAAACACCAACTCAATTTTGTTTGAAAGTCCTTTCTGCATCTTTTTGTGTTATTATCCGCATAACAACATTTATTTGAAGTCGATATCTCCACTGGTTCTCGAGTTATGGATGACGAAAAAAGCTTCTCAAATGCTCCAGCGTATGAAGTGAACATACATATGTACGTACCCACGCACACACAGACATCTCTCTAAAAATCTTTGATTTTGATTCTACGGACATTGAAACGTCAAGAAATGTCAACATTTTCAATTTGACTAATCGTCACACCCTTTGTTTACCTTATTCGCGACCTTGGGCTCTTATATGACCGAGAGCGCAATTCCCTGGCACATAATACATATAGACGATATAATACCTAAAGCCAACTCAGTAATCGGATTTTTTTAACGTTACCAGATCTCTCTACATCACCTTGGTCCGTCGCCTCTTTGAATACGCCTCTCAAGTACCATCCCCTTATCAAAGCATACATTTTTCAAAGCATACATTGAGAGCTTTCAAAGACTGTAGACCCCAAAAGGTAACCTTGGCATGATCCCCTGATATTTCCTTCATATAAAGACCGCCTTGAATTAATCAATTACAACACTTTGAAAGAAGACAGATATTTGATATCTTGTTTATCCATCTCCTCCTTTCTGGCTCTATTAACTGTTCAAATCTTTATAACTTCATTTTCGTTGTTAACACTCACCATCCCAATTTGAGAAATATTCGTCTTTTGTATGTCCTTGCCCATTGCAGCTCTTATGACTCAAATGAACTCATTACTTGCTTGCCAGGAAAAGGACAGTTTCAAGCGACATAAGGGACTTGAAAGTAAGGCAAGTTTCTAGAATCTGATTGGCCAGCTACCAAAAAATTGCCTTCCAATTATGGCAACTTTATTGGAAAGTTGACTGGAAAGTTAGTCAAGAAAAATCTCAATACTATAAAGCCAAGTCTATTTATGTCAAAATGAAAATTGATCATGTTTTTTCCTTCAACTCAAAGCTGAACTTTATTACACTATGGTTTATTTATTTTCTGCGCAATTCCATCTAATGTTTAGTGTAATAGGGTTCCTTGTCAAATTGAAAAAGAAATATAAGTAATATTCCTTTACAAATCGTGATGGGCTTGTAACTTGCCTGAGGAGTTTTTGTAGATAATAAATAAAGTTTTTAGTAGTTTTTGTACAATGAACTGAAGGTAGAAGTTAGTGAAGTAAAGTTCCAAGTTTTAAAATGTATGGTACTTGAAAACTAACTATAGTTGCCTTGATCAAAATTTTCGTTCAAAGAATGCAGTTGACTGCAAATGAAGTCCCTTATATTGTCTGAACCTGACCAATGTAAATTTGATATTCGGATTTTTGGGCATAAGCCTCCCCCAAGATCTTCCATCATTTGCGGTCGAATGCTTCTCGCGAGTAGAGTGTACATGCGGCCCGAATATAATCCTTCTAACGTTTGAGCTGTCCTACATTTATTCTTCCATCTAGGGGTATCAATTCCGAAAAAAGCTTCGTCTAACGGCCATCAGACAGGCGCTTGATATGTCCCGCCTATTCCCATTTATGTTTTCGAATTATTTATCAGACATCATCAAAACTATTTTACTTATTTTATTATTATATTATTACATTCTTAAGGATAGATATTTGATTTGTTGGTAGATGCGAACGTTTAAAGTTACTCTTTTCTTTACTCTTTGATAAGTTCGGAGCTTCCAGAAGACAATATTTTAACATCTAGAACAAAGATCATTGATCATAGTTTGAAGTTCTTCACTAGTGTTAGATAAAATAAAGATATCATCTGCAAATCGAAGGTTTGAAAGATATTTCCCATTTTTAATCCTTTTTCCTCCCAATATAACTGCCTAGAGATCTCTTCGAGGGCTGCGCTCTTTAAAGGGGATCTCCTTGTCTTACACCTCGTGAAATGTTTAATTCTAGTCCGATATATTCCGTTTTTATGCGTGCAGTGCTTTTATTGTATATATTCTTTAAGATTCGGACTATTTGTTCGCCCTCTATATAAAATTCTGTTCGACCTCATCGAAAGCTTTTGTAAAATCTATAAAAGCAGAGTAGATAGCTACATAATGTTATACTCCTTGCATTTTTCATTTATAGTTTGTAAATGATCTATTGTTAAAAAGGCTGATCGATGATTCAGGTGAATGGTTTAAATTAAGATTGGCTTTCTCTTCTTTGGCAGAATCTATTTTTTTCAACTTGGAGTCGATTATCTTTAAACTAATATTGTACTTTGCATTGATGTAATCATTTATGTGTATGAGCCGTTTTACACAAAGTTGTTATAAGAATCATTTTTTCCATGCATTTTACACAGATTAATTAGAAAAGATCCACGTTAGAACTTTAACTGGCCGTATCTCGGTAAATATCCTAAACTCTGCATAATTTGAACTCGAATATTATCGTGAACTGGACCAACTGGAGGTCTGAAATTTCAGTATTTTTTTTATTTTAATGGGAGATTTTACTTTGTATTGATATATTATCATCTTTGTATACGGGCCGTTCTACACAAAGTTATTACCAAAAAATCAACTTCAAGTCAAATATCTCAATAAATACGCATCCTAGACCCTTCAAACTTGGCATACCGGTCCTTATAGATGCTGAATTTGCTACTTTCAATGATCTAGGACTCTTAGTTTTGACTTAAAAACTGTTTACACATTTTTTGTGTGAGTTTAACATACGTGTGTGACAGATTTCTCTAAGTTCCGTTACGCAACACAATTGTTTAATTGTTTATAAGACTGTCATTATTGTTTTATAAATGTTTATTATGTATTAAAATACTGCATATCTAAATTTGAAAATTACCTACTTCACTAAATTCGGAAAAGCATTTCCTGTCGGTTGAAACCAATAAAGACTAATTATGTTAATATGTGCCGCTAACTATATGATTTAAGTTTTTTGTTAAAAACTTTTAAAATTCACAAAATTCTAAAATTGTTCAACCAATTTTCACTTAATTTTAACCTTATTTGGGGTACAAAAATTAAAACTGGTATGGTATATTTTTGTAACTCCTCTTATAAATGACTTATACTTTTTATGGGATAAACGTTCATCAAATTTTAAGAATATACCTATCATTTGATTCCACTTTTAAAACAAACACCTCGTTTATTACACACCTTGTTTAAAAATACACATCAATGTTTTTTTATTATTATTTTGGAGCAACCTGTATTAAAGTTTACACAAAATAATGAACAAAAAACCATGTTAAAACTTTAAATGGCCGTATCTCGATAAATACTTTGAACTCGCATATCTCGTGAACTATACCACCTTGAGGGCTGACATTTCAGTATTGGGACATTCTACTTTGTATTGATGTGACGGGCTTCAAGTGCAAATATTTTGGTAAATACGCGCCCTACCCTTGTATATGTAAGTAAGAGATACTTATTCAGTCTTCTGGTTGAAAATTATCGTTCAAACAAACAGTTGAAATTTGTCCCATGCTTGAATAACCTTAAATATTCTCATTCCCATTTGACTTCTCCGGATAGCTAACCGAACAAGCTTCATTTATTTGACAGTTTCTATCAAAAACACTCCATTACTGTAATGGTAATGGAGTGTTTTTGGTTTCTATCAAGTTTGAAAAGAGAATACCAAACAGACCTATGACTTCTCCTCATGCGGTTCCAAACAAATCTTGTGTCAAAAACAGCTGATCTTCAAATGGATTCTGTTTTTTATTTATTTTGCCTGGAAAAATTCAAATGCAGAAAACTTTAAATTGCAAATTCAATAAAAAATTCATTCTTGTATAAACGTTTTATAGTAGTGAAATTTATTATAAATATTAACATCACGTAATGGCAATATGCATTTGTGTTTCTAATTACTTTAATCAAAAAGAATATTATACAATTATTGATGAACGTCCGGTAAAATGCTTAGGGGAGAAATCACCTCCAAAAAGAAAACTTTCAAAGAATCAACGGAAAACTGAAGCCAATGGCATAGATGTGTACTTTTTCATTCGTGAAATCCTAAATTTCACTAGTTATAGACAAAAATATTTCAATGAAAATGTAAGAGAAGGTATCTTCCTTTTGATTCAAATAGTGCCACCCGAAAGGGAAGTCATCGATTATAAATGGTAATAACAAAAATGTAATGCAAACCTTATGCCTTGAATACTTTTTATTTTGTTCTTCACAGGAACCAGATGACTTCTTATACGTTATGGGAAAAAATCGAAGTTGACTATTTGATGTCATGGCTATCGACCTTGGGTGGAGGATTCTCTGCTCTTGGCGAACAATTTTCAACATGTGTAAGCATTTATGTTTTTCTAGTGTAGTCTAAATATTTAATTTCGTTTACTGCGTCCCTAAAAAATACTCCTTCGTGCAATTGTAATCATCATAATAACTTGCATCGCACAAGTGACGAGAGATGTTTTTTTTTTACAAAGTTTTGTGTGCCCTTAATTTTGATCTTGGAAATATGTTAGCACTGCCTTCGAGTGAAAATGTGGACTCTTTCCAAAAACAAAACCAACCTAAAACTGAAACTTTAAGATCATCTCATAATCCGACAGAGTTAGTTCAATCCTTTTGGCTCAAGTCACGCATTTCGTGATGCCATTTCATCCCATGCGTCTCAAAAAAAATCCTCAAACTTCGTTTTAAGTTTGCGCTAGAACATTTGGAAAAACAGCTCTTATTTGGAGCTGTCATCTGCGACTTGTAATTAATCCTATAGTGCCATTTGAAGGTTGCATGGATCAATGCCAAAATAAATTATAAATATATATAAATACGGACAAAAATTTCCGTGAAAAGATGTCAGAGCCTGAAGGAATAGATTAGAAGGCAGGTGTCATCGTCGTTCAATCGTATTGAATTCTTGAACATTGCAGTTATGTATAGGAAAAGACATTAAACATTCGCTTAGAACAGCTAAAAAACAAATATCTGTACTTGACAGTAAGACCGAAATTATAAAATTGCAAAAAGCTCTTATGAAAATCAAAAGTTTCACCATCCATACCTTATTTTTTTGTTAATAATTAACAGGCCCTTAAGGAGCTATTAATACTTACAAAATTCGAGCTTAGGAAAAATAGGGAAGGATTAAAGAGGAGATACCGATGCACATTGGTCTTAAAGTTTTGAATATCAAAATGAGTGAGAAAAACAAAGTTGGGTAAAGCATTTCACATTCTCGATGTACGGTCAGTTAATAAAAGATTCTCTATACTTAATAGTATTTCTGAAATTGAGCTCAAAGGTGAGCATTGATAAAAGTGCGAATATTACGGCTGAACTGAGGGGAACATTGTTTGTAAAATATCAGTTAAACAACGAAACGCAAGAAACATTGCAGCGGTATAGTACATTTTTCGTCTATCATTTCCAAAAGACTTAAACTTAAATTTGATGAGCTTATCATAGGCTGCCGTTGAAGTTCCACATTTGAAATCTAGAAACGAATATACACAGCAGAAACAGTTAAATAGATTAGAAATGGCTTACAAAGATCTTTAATGAATATAAAGAAGAGAGTTGGACTTAAAACGGAACCCTGGGGGACACCAGCATTGATTTTTTGAGTTTCAGACTTGAAACCATCCAATACAACTTGTATTGAACGGTTAGAAAAATAGTTTCTAATTCAACGAAGCGGAGATTCGTCAAAACCAAAAGCAATACCAATTGCTACGTAAGAGACCAAGGTGCCAAAAATGTTTTTGAAATATCAAGTGCAATAAAAAAGCTTTCGTTCTTCAAGTTATTTCTTTATCTGATAATAATTAATCAGCGTTTCCATGACCTTGGAAAGAAGGGACATTAGTGCAATTGAACGATAGTTAGAAGGGGAGGAGGATTCACTTTTTTAAGGGCAGGCTGGACAAATGCTGTTTTCCATTCACTCTGAAAGAGACCAGTAGAGTAGGAAAGATGAAAAAGTTTACGCAGTGGTTTTGCCATCGTTGAAGAACACCTCTTTTTTATGTCAAGGTCTTTTAGTACTCTTGTAACTGCAAGAGTGCGAAAGAAGATTCGTCCCATGAAATCGTTTACGCTCTCAAGTACAAGAGGACTTATGACACTCTTTGGTAGCGTGAAATGAACACCAAACTTTAATAGGGAGTGTCATTATAAACGAAGGGAAAGATTTGTTTTTTTTTTTTGGCTTAGGAAAAAACATTTCAAAAAAATCTAAACATTTCATTCAGGAAATGTTTATTATTTATCTCATTAATTTCCACTAACATTCTCAAGCTAAAAGCAGCTGCCTTTTTCGTTGTTTATTTTGCCACTGCTGGCCTGTGAGAAACACTTTGGATGTATGCATCCAAAAAAAATCATAGTTTGGTTTACTTTTCCTTTCTTTTAGGAAAAAAAAAACATTCGGTCGGACCTCGAAACCATATTTTTCGTATGAGTATTTGCTAAAAAGTTTCATTAAAAATTTCCTAGTCTGACTCTTTTTGAAATTCAATTTTCGTTTCAACGTGACAGCAAGGTGCTGAAAGCGAACATTGATGTTTAAATCCCCGGCATTATAGTAAAAATTCTTTTGTCGTCTCCAGGGCCCAAATTACAATCAGCCCTATCATGAATTCCATCGTGATCGGAAATTTTTACGAATCCCGAAAAACTGTATCATGAAATCCGTTCGTAATGCAAAATTGTATGAGATTTTCCACTACAAACGGATTTCATGATACAGTTTTTCGGGATTCGTAAAAATTTCCAATTACGATGGAATTCATAATAGGGCTGAATAATCGTCAAAATCCCTCGTTATCGTTATGTTGCGTTTGGGCCAGCAGCTTGAAAAAATAAATATGTACCTAAAATGCATGAATCCATTCTTGTTATTCATAATCGGTCTAAGTCGTGTCTATAGTTTTCTTAGGTATGGTTTTTTTTTTTGTATCACGTTTCGTAATTTTTTACTTCAAGAATGCAGTACAAATACGTAAAAAGATCGACCTTACATTAGCACTCATTTTA
Organism: Eupeodes latifasciatus; assembly: GCA_920104205.1. Taxonomy (NCBI): domain Eukaryota; kingdom Metazoa; phylum Arthropoda; class Insecta; order Diptera; family Syrphidae; genus Eupeodes; species Eupeodes latifasciatus. Next base: position 73,730,024 of record OV049926.1, read on the forward strand.
TATCTCAATTTTGTCAGAGTTAAGGACATTTTCTTATTTATGTACTCTACTCTACTCTACTCACCTAATTAAATTATACAACTTTATTATATTGCATTTTTATCCTTTTATTTTGTAGGCTGAAACAGCTGGTAAAATATCACTTCGCCAATTACAACTGGGACTGCGACTGGGTGATCCATTTCTTCAGGCTCGATGCAAACTCTACTATAGCATATCACTAATTCAAACTGGTCGCCTGCGATATGCAAAGTATATTATCCGAGAGCAATACAAATTTGCCCGACAGTATAAAGCAATCGATGGTCGTTTAGTGAAAATGTGTTTTGGAATTTGGCATCGACTTCAATACGAATACATGTTGAAACAGAAGAGAAAACAAACAAATCAACAAAGAAAACAACCAACAATTAAACCAATTTACTAGACTTTGCTTAGTTTATATTTTTGAAATCGGGAACAAAAATGTCTCATGAAATGAATCGAAAAGTTCTCTCATAAATATTGTGATCCAAAAAACAAACAAACAAAAAAAAGCTTAAAAATTAATTCAATAAATTTTTATTCTTTCTATCAACATAATTGTATAAAATATTTGTTTTTGTTTTAATTTATAATTTATTTCTTGTTTATAAATAACATTATCTTTTGTATCCATAAAAAAAGAAATGGCATTCAATTGAATTTTAGTATGCGAAATGCAGGTTTTTCTTGACTTGTTTTATTTTAAAAGAATTCTAGTTTCTCGTATTGATTTTTTTAAATGTTAATATTCCTGTGATGTTTTTTAATTTATTGAGCAAGGGTTCCCATGGGATCCCAAGCTGGAAGCACAATTGGTTTCATATCGAATACTTTAAGAGTTTCCTTTGGAACAACACTTTTATCCACAACAACTTCGAATCCAAATTCTTTGAACCAATCAGCCGTCATAACAAGATATCCCTTTTCACCACGATCTTCACCCCAGGAGTTTTCAACGCGAAATTTGGTTGGATTGCCCTTAGCCTGCAAATATTTTAATTGTATTTAAATTGTTTAGGGATAGAAATGTTTTGTTTGTTTTTTAAACGACTTGGAACTTACATCCACAGATACAGCAGTAAAGACCATAGCATGCGTCATTGCTGACTCACCATACAGAAGACGATCTGCTTTGGGAAGAGTAATTTGGATGTCAACATCAAATACCAATTTGAAATCATGTCTGAAAGTAGAAAAATTTTATAAGATTTCAATAATTCCGAATACATAGAACAAAAACTAAAAACTAAGGAATACGATCCTCAGCCTTAAAGAATGCTTTTGACAGCTTCAACATTCTGTTTATCTGGCTTGCTTTGCAGGGGAGGGGTATCCTGAATGAAGGTTAGTCACATCCCTTAAATTGTGCACACGATACGATGTATAAACATTTCATTCCCAAAATATGTCTTATTGTCATTCTGGAGGAGGTACTGACCAAACCCTCATGAACCCGCAATCCTCCTCCAGAATGCTTACATGGGCCACACTCTCCACCCAGCATTAGTCTCTTGCCGGTCCCTAAATTGGAAAGTCTGCTCGAAGGATCACACAGTATCTAATCACCTTTTTTCTATTATAAAGGCAACTTAAGATGGGTTCAAATGTCACGTTTTATATGTAGGAAGGTTATGGAATCAGACAGGGCTGTACACTGTCACCAAATCTGTTTTTATTGATTATTAGTGATGTCCTGCCGAGGAATAACATGGACACTGAAAACATACCTTAAAATACCTAGACATGGATTGATCTACATCAAATGACAACAACAAGGGTGAAGAGAGAAGCTAAAAATCGTCAGGCTAAAAATCAACTATAAAAAAACTAAGATGTTCAGCCACGGAACCTCCCAGTCATCCTCTTTGATGACATTGATCAATTACCAATAGAAAAAGTACGCAGTTTTCAGTATCTTGGAGAGATTGTCTCTACTAACGGCGGAACCGAACAATTTATCGCTAGTCGTATCAGGTAATCTAAGGTTGCGTTCGGGATGTTGTCCAATGTCGAATCAGTACTGTTATACGGTTTCAGCACCTCGAAAATAACAGCAACGTTTACTACGAAACTGCCCAATCGATAAAGGATACGTTAGGTTAAAGTGGCTGTCCATGATGGAATAGGACGCACTTAGGCCAGTTTAATGATACCACATGAATCTTGAGGCTTCCTCCTAAGCTCAATGAAACCAGTTTGAGTCCCTTACGAAACGTGAGAGGCTGATTATGCTAATATGATTTAGATCGTTATAGAAGAATTCTCCTAGGTAATTCTTGCGTTTTTGAGCTAGAGCAGGGTATGTACAGAGAAGGTGAAGAACTGTTTCCTCCTCTTCCTCGTCCTAGCCGCGTGGCGTGCTTTCCTATTAGACAGTGTCCGGTTATGACACCTATTATCGAGCTTATATGCGATCTGCTTAGAGATAGCAAGCACCTTGAACGCTTTAAATCTAGTGTTGGCCAGATGTTTTTCGTGACCTGACACGTGGTGATGTTGTTCCACCTGGTGTTTGCCTTCTTCATAGCGTCCTGCATTAGCAATAGTTTACAAGTAGCGATTGGTATGCCAGCATTTGCCAAACGTGGTAGGATGGGCTGCACCGTACCATTCCCGGCGAGTTCATCTTACAGTTACCTGGAATGTCTCTATAACCCGGCACCCAGCAAAGGTGAATATTAAACTGCTGTGCCATCTCCATTAGAGATGATCGACAGTTATGGACTGTTATAGAGTTTGTAGAGACAGAGTCCAGAGATTTTATAGCGGCCTGACTATCTGAGAAAATGCGGATATCAGATGTTGATATCGCATTTTCTTTAAGCCAGGACAAGACTTCTTTTATCGCCAAAAGTTCCGCCTGGAACACGCTACAATGATTGGGAAAGCGGAATGAGACTTAATTTCAGTCGTTCAGAGTACACACCTCCACCAACCCCTTCCTTTGTTTTTGAACCATCAGTATAAAAATGGATCGACTCGTCTATCAGGAATGCCCTATTCTCCCAGTAAGATCTGGCAGGTATAGAATTCTGGAAGTTTCATTTGGAATTGCAGTTGGGGGATGGTGTAGTCTGTGTGCTTTGGCATTGATTCTAAATACCTAAGAATTACGGAGTGCCCAATGTTGTTCTTAATCCACTGCTTTGAGGCGAATAGCAGAGCTTGCAGCTATTTGTTGGCTAAATTTATCAACAGGTGTTAGGAAGAGTAAGGTGTCCAGTGCCTCAGATGGGGTCGTGCTTTAAAAGGATAAATGCTCAGAAATTTATTAACACCACTATACGAAGGCACAAGCGGCAATGGATTGGGCACAAGCTTCGAAAAGTTAATGACTGCATTGCATCGAAAGATATTGACAGATTTGCAAAACAATTAATGCAGTGGAATCCGCTCACTCAAGAATTCAGAAGTCGGGAGACCAAGAAGCACGTGGAGAAGAACAGTCCACGAAAAGAATCGTCGAAATAGGGGAAGAGCTGGAAGGAGCTAAAACACATCGCCGGAAACAGCACACGATGGCGCGCAGGAGTAGTTGAGGTCCCATATCCCGCTAGAGATCACTTGCAGCCCCCTTAGCAAAGCAGGTAATTAGTACAAATTCTTTTCCTTGGGAATACGTGTCGTAGCTTCGAAAATTTGCCTCGAACAAAATTCCATTGCAAGAAAAAACAAATTTTCTTGGAAAGATTTTTCCTGATGCCAATTAATTCCGAGGGAAACTTTTATTTTCCTAATGTTCGAGATAGGGGAACTTTTCCAGAGAAAATTGTATGAGAAAAAAAAAATTAAAACATAACTATAACAATACTCACATCGTAAGATCTTCAATGCCTTGTTTAGAAGCAAATCGCTTGCTTACTTCACAGCCAAACCAAACTGGTTCACCCTTCTTTAAGCTCTCTGTTACAACTTCCATTAAAAGTTCAACTGGTTGATTGTTATACAAAACTGGACGACCACCAACAACGTTGCCCAAACAATCTACTGTATAGGCGGTATCATAACTACTTGTGGGACGTGGATCAGTCACAAGACAAACCTAAAAAAAAAAAAAATAAATACCAACTATAAAGTAAACTAAAATAACGAGTCTTTTGTGTTTTACCTTATCCTCAACATTAAAAATTGGCTTAACACGTTGATTGTAAAACTCAAGTGGAGTTATTGGGCCAACACTGATGAAATTCTTACTCTTATCATAATATTCCCATGTGAACGTCTGTGGTGGTATTCCCAAACAAATGCCAACAATTTTATAAATTTCTCCCATCATTGTTTGAATGGCTGCCTGGAGGGCACCTTCAGCTGGACTTGATGCATGAAGTTCTCGTAAATTTTTGGCATACTCTCTAAGCTAAATAAATAAATTGTCATGATGAAAACATTTTTTTTTTGTTATTTCTAATTCTTGAAACAAAGAAACTCACTTTACTTTTGAGAATGGCATTCATACGCATACTGGCCTCGCAGCTGTAGCTCTCTGGAAAGCATTTCTTCGGCATAAGGCCATGTTTTGTGATTAGATTAACTAACATATCCCACTGACCACCATCACATGTTGGATCCTAAATGATGAGACAGACAAGTTAGAACACTTCACAACAGAGGAATGCACATAGATGCTACAACTTACATTCAATAGAAATGATACCAAGCGACCGTCAACCTTTTCACCTCGTTCTGCTGTCTTCACAATATTATTCAGGAAATAGTTACACCTCTCAATTTTGTCCCAATAGAATAGATAACCTTGAGAGAACTCGAACTCATCGAGAGTAAGAGATTTCATGAATGGAACACGAATGCAATTCAGTGCTGCAAACAACCAACACCTTCCTGAGCTTTTTTGGTTCGTAATAGGCTTACCCTCGCTCTCAACCTAAAAACAAAATAAATACAATCAAATAAAACTCATCACACTTAACACAAAATTATACAACTTTACCTTATGGGTGAATACATGATTGGTATTTTGCAAAACTGGACGTGACAAAGCCACATCAAAGGGATCACCTCGAGAGCAGACATTTTGTGCGAGCAAATTTTTTGGCTCACTATAGAATTCCTTACGCCACTTGTCCAATTGTTCACTGGTTATTGGAGCTAAAAATATATTCGTTGAGGTAGATGTAGATCGTTGGGTTGTTTTTGATTTTGTTGTTGTTGTTGTTGGGATAGTTGATTTGATTTTGGATGCATTTGAAGAATGCAATTTCATAATTTGTTCTTGCATTAAACGCAAATTTGTTTGAGTTGCTAATAACTGGGAATCTCTTCTTAAATGACGATATAACATAGAAGAAGCGGAATTTTTTTGTAAACGCAAAACTGCAATGAATCAATTTTACAAAACATTTTCGAAAAAGAAGAACATGAATAATCGTCATTTAAGAAAAGATCTTAGATACATACATATACATATTTATGATAAGTTGTTGAATATAAACATTAAGAATTAGAAATCTAATAGTTAAAAAGTAACTGACTGAAAAGAACACACTTTTTATACAACATACACAGGAAACCATATCTACTAAGTCCTTTTTCAATAATAATTCAAATAAAAACTAGTTTTTCAATATATCTGAGACCCTTGACTATCAAAATTTCTCTTTTCTATTCCATGGAAATCTTCAAAAGACACTCGATAAGAATCGGTACGAAGTAGTGTGGGACTGTTCACTAAGACCACCGCTGATTTGTATTTCTTATACAGGGTGCGGCAGAGCCGACTGACGAGTTTATTGAGGTCATTAGCCTGTGATAAGATAAGAGTAGGCCTTAATAAGTGGTATATTTTGAATTGTACGGTTTTGCCGTTTTTATTCGTAGTCATGGTCTGGACAGGTGTACATCGTGGTTTCGTCGTGCGTGCATATTACGAAAATAATCATCTGTGATCACTACACAAAGGGCTTTTCGCATACACTTCGGCATTCCACGTGCTGAATCTGTTCCTTCTACAAACACTATCAAATTGTGGATACGGAATTTGGAAGGAACTGGAAGTACCCTAAGTAGTCTTGTACACGGAGCACCCAGAACGGTAAGAACCCCTGAAAATGTGCAGTTGGTTAGAGAAACGAGGAAGAGGAAGAAACAGTTCTTCATCTTCTCTGCACATGCCCTGCTCTGGCTCGAAAACTCAAGAATTACCTTGGAGAATTCTTCTTTAACGATCTAAATCATATCGGCATAATCAGCCTCTCACGTTTCGTAAGAAACTCAAACTGGTTCCATTGAGCTTAGGAAGAAACCTCAAGTTTAATGGCCCATTGTGATACCACATATCACAATGGGCCATTAAACTGGCCTAAGTGTGTCCGTTTCCATCTTGGACAGCCACTATAACCTAACCTAACCTAGAGAGTCAATTGAGCAGTCACCAAGACGCTAAGCCCGGAACCACGCGGTAGCTTTGGGAATCTCAGACCGTTCTTTGAGCAGAATTCTTCACGAAGATTTATCATTCCATCCCTATAAATTAATGCTTGTCCAAGAGTTAAATGCTACTCACTACAACAACCGCAAAAATCTCTTTCAGCAAATTCTTCTGCAAGTTCCTCCGATATCAACTTTTTTCTGTAGCGATGAGGCCCATTTTCATCTTTCATTTAAGCATGTGTGATTTTTTCCTTTGGGGCTACCTAAAAGATAAGGTTTTCAGGCATCGCCCACATACCATAGAAGAAATTAAACAGAAAATCATGTGAAAGATTCAGAGATCGTCTACAACAGTGTATCAATGCTGACGGCCGCCATCTTGGAGATATAATTTTTAAAAATAGGATTGAATACTAATCGAAATCCTATTGGAACTAGTCTGTTTCCGAAGGTCCAGCAACGGTAGAGGTCGATCGGTGACAAGGTGCAGAAGCATTGCAATCTCACTCCCAAATGGATCAGTGATACCAGTAAAAAGAGAAACGCCAAATATCTAGGTATTCACTTCAACGAGTTATTAAAATTCAACCCCCACACGAGAGCTGTCTTAAGAAAGGCTTATTTGGCACTGCACCCCTTAACCCGCTCCTCAAAAGAAGAACGGGACTCAGCCAGTCAACCAAATAGCTAATTTACAAGCAAATGTTACGTCCCATCATCGCCCACAGCTTCCCGGTGTGGTTCACAATTTCAAAGACAGCCATGAAGGAACTTCTTGTCTTTTAAAGAAAAATCCTACGGAGATGCACTGGACTTTGCTTCAACTACCAGAAGCAGAGACACTTCAGCAATAAAAGAGTCTACGACGAAGCCAAAATAATTCCCTTGGACAAGTATCTGTTCCAAACAGCCAGGAAGATCACAGTAGGATTGATCAACCACCAAAACGAGCTAATCAGAAGGATGAACTCCCAGCAACGTCACCCTGAACCCAGATATCTGTGTGCAATGGATATACTGAACGAGGAACTTGAGCCCACCATCGAAGAAGGAGATTTTCAATTTTACGCTGACACGGAGTCAGCTTACCACCGCGGCTAACAGCAAAACCAACAGACAACCGGGCCTGAACACCCCCAGGATTTATTAATTTTTCATTGATTTTTTTATCTTTTAAAGATAAATGTAAAAAAAAATGTCTATTTCGGAGTTGGTATGACTTTGCAGTAGCTGATTGTGTGATCAACAGAAAAAAATACAGCGTGTTTTTTAACCACTTCTGTAACCATTTCAATTAAAGGGTGGTTACATTTAAAGAGCCGATGTTAAATGTGAACCACACCTCAATATCAAGTTTTTTCTGCTTTTTTTATTTAACATTTCTCAATTTCAGACTAACACAATTTGAACCATGGACAGATAAACAATCTAGCAACGTGTTAAAAAGTTATTGAGGTTTATTGTCAAAATGGGGGTTCAAATCGTGCACTTCGTGATTTTTTAAAATGCAAACATTTGAGCAAACCGAGTCTGTTGGAGATGTGAAAACACCAGTGCATGCTCGCACAGCTCATACTGTAGAAAATATTGCTACTGTTAACAAGTGTGGCTGAAGAGCCGTCTACCTCAAGTTGTCGTCGTGCCCAACAATTGCATCTCTCACGCTCGTCGTTGATGAACATTATGCATAAAAATTTGCATTTACACGCTTACAAGGCAATTAACTCAAGAACTAAAGCCTAGTGGCCATTTCAACTGTCGGCAATGGTCAGAATGGTGAAATGGTAACAGTGGATGATCAATTCTCGAGGAAGATCATCGTCAGTGATGAGGCATATTTTCACCTCATTGGATTCGTCAATAAGCAGAGTTAAGTCGAATGACAATCCAAGAGCGAGTGTCGAAAAACCAATGCACCCACAAAGATTGACTTTTTGGTGCGGTTTATGGACTGGCAGTATGATCAGGACGTGAGATGATAACGAACTTTTTATGGCCCGTATTTGAAGATATGGATGTGGACAACAGGACGATGTCACTTGTCACACAGCTCACGAAACAATACCTCTTTTGAGTGACAAATTCAATGGTCGAGATATCTTACGTAGTGGCAATGTCAATTGGCCGCCAAGATCATGTGATTTGAAATCGTTGGACTTCTTTCTTTGGGATTATATGAAAGCCAGCAACAATTCAAGAGCTAAAGGATGCGAGCACATTAACGATATAGAACCTCAATTATGCCTCAACGTCATCAATGGAGGTGTTCCCTCCGAGGTCGCGGCATGTTGTTACATGGAAATGTATGCAGTAAAATTACCCTAAGCATACCGCTAGACCAACCGGAGCATGATTTGCATCATGTACTCCGGACCAAAGCCCAATATAACCAAAATCTTTCTACCAAGCCATCATATCATGTCAGTTCTCATTTATAGGACAAGCGGGGCACTCTAACTCTAACTAGATCACGTAACAAAGGTTACTTGTGACTACTTTCTCTACCCTTTCCTATGTTAAACAAATTTTGTTTGGATTTATATCAACAACTTTTAATGAAGAAAAGCCTTTGAGACCTCATTAAGTCACCGAAGAATTTTAACTATGCCCAAATTCATACAAATTTATCATTAAACAAAAATTGTATTCATGGTTTTGTTTTTGAACACAATTTAATAATTGATTTTCGGTTTTGTTTCAAAAATTCTAGATTTAAAGAAAATGACTATAATTTTACGCTAAGGTTCCCTAGCAACTCAATTCCAAGATCTTCTTTAAACAATATTGAATTTCATAATTTTCGAAACTCTGAAGAACTCCAAAGCTACATTTTAATCACGAGATTTCCAATCCTATCCATATTTAACCATCTTACCTTGGAAGTAACAAGCTATATCTGAGCGTTAAGAATTAATATTTCAATCTTCCCAATGACATATTTTTATTTTAAAATAATAAAACTTTACGATGTTCATTTAAATATTTGTCAATTGTAGTCAATGTAAGAGATGGATGACAACAGATTGAATTATTTGAGATTCTAACCATAAAATGGAAATGGGTAGCAATAAAATTTGCAACACCTGATAGTACCTATACATAGTGAAGCAGTTAGCAGGTAGAAAATATTAATGCATTATGTAAATTTTTGCTCATATACTCTTTTATTGTTTAGCGGCAAAAGCCGTCACCGCCTTCGCCGCCACTTGACAAAAAATACAAACATTAATTTCCACAAAACAAACTAAAACTAGACTTGAATATATTTTCCACTCTAAAAGCATTTAATAAGATAACTTTAAGATGGGAGTGCTTGCTTTTGCTGCAGCCATACGAGAAACGAGTCGTTGTTTAAAAAATGCAAATGAAATCGAGCTGTTTACATCACGTTCACGATTATTAGATGCTCACTTCAATGCCATCTATACAAGCTTTAAGTACAACTATGTAGTTACACACTCTGTGTAAATTGAAACATCTGAAGCTCTGATTCTGCTAAATACAACCATTGTAAGTAGATAGCTATTACAAAAAAAAAAACAAAACAAGAAGCAAAGGGAGTACCTACCTACCCACAATTTGCATGACCAATTTATCTTTGTTTCATTTTTAATTGGGAATCAAAGAAAGATTAAGTACAAATCATTTGTTGGGGTTTAAAGGGCGAGTACTCAGAACTCAGATACAGACAGAAACGTTTTTGTTGTTTAGTGATTGAATATTCAACGACAATAATAATAAGCTCAATCCACCACCTGATTGCATAATCAGACCGATAAAACTGTGGCTAATGCATATACCTATAGTACACTTTATTCCTCTGGAGACAGAAAAACAATTTTGTATTGTGGTGCCACGTACAAAACTATATGTAAAATGGATGATTAGATTAATAAAATGCGATTACAAGCCGCAATCTGCAAATATGCAAACCCCAAAACGGCCCCAAAAACCAAAAAATATTATCATCAAGTCATCGTAGAGGCAGACGGCAACAGTAACACACAACACAAAAGAATGAATAACCCACAAACAAAAAATAAAGCCAACAAAAGAAAGGAGGAGAAATAAAGAAAGTAGGTTGTTGGCCTATCCATGAAACAATACAAGAAGAAAAATAATAAAGCCAGCCAATGCTTCAGAAGGGGGAGTAAAGCTAAGCTAGTGGATTGGTCTTGGTCATGCTCGAGCCACGGGCCATGGGCCTAGGGCCCCGGGTGTGATACACCATACACAACTGCAGTCGCAGATCGCAGTTCTGTTAGCTGCTCTGCTCCAGCTATAGATATGTGATATGTGAATGTTCTTTCTTTAAAATTCTCCGTTGACAATTAACTATTTTTAATTTATTATTTTGGAAATGGCAAAACAACAAAAGAAAAGCAACGAAAAATTATAGGTATGTATTTAGTACATTATTTCTGTTATTTACTTACTGGAAACCATTTTAATTGCAGAAAAATGAATCAGGGAAGGCAAAAAGTATCACGAAAATAAACTGCTATGGAATTTAAAATTTTATAAAAATTATACTTTCATCATCTCTTGGTTTCTTTTTTAATTTTAATTACTTTATACTTTCTTGTTTAAGTTGGATATTTTTCCTTTTGTTGAGAGACGAAATTGAATTGACAAACACTTCACAGTACAACAACTTTCTGATCACCACAACTCAACAACTCAACTCGCAAAGTCAAGTCAAGTCACAATTTATTCTGAATTCTCACAAATGGATGGAAATTGGAATTGGAAATGTATTTCTTGTTGGTCGGGAGAGGGGACAAGAATTGAAAGAAAGAAAGAAATATAACGGAATGGAGTGGAGTGCATTCAGTGTGGCATAACGGCATTTTGAGCTTGTGACCTTGATTGCTGTCATTCGGTAGTTTTGACAGCTAAATGAAATGGAAATTGTTCGTTGGGGGTATGTTCGTGGATTGTTGTCTTGAAGTCTGCTCGTTATTTTTTGTTGTTGATTAACGAGTAATCGTTATTTGTGAAGTCTCGTACTGTCTGGTTGATTTACATGTATCTGCATTTTTGATTTCTACAGAAAATTAATGTTTGTGCATAAGATATTCATTTCTTCGTTATAGGAAATTTAGAAGTCACGATTATACTGGAGACGAACATGTTCATCTTAATTATAGCATCTTCGTCTGCATTAGTGTTGCCCTCATGTTAAATGTGCAATAAAAGCTTTAGAATTTCTTCTTTATTTTTGAATTTTTATACTATGTTAAAATTCTAAAGTTTTGTTGCATTTTTTTCAAGAGTTTCATTTAAATTTCCTTTTCATTGTGAGAAACTAATTTGCAACTTTTAAGTTACTTTCCGAAATTAAATTCCTTTATACTATATGTAAAGAACTGTAAGGACCTTTTTACTATCAATAGAAAATGATGGATAAACATTGTGTACCTAAATATAGCGAAGTGTCAGCATTTCGAGAACGCTCTGAGTAGAATTTGGCCAACGTTATTTATCTATGAAACACACTGGAGAACTAAACTTTTACAAGATTTAGAAATTGACATTACGCCTCTTTCATACAACTCCAACAAACTTGAAATCAGTCGCACTTAGATTTTTACTCTATTAACTCGGTCATTTTGTTCAAAGCTCCATAGAGCGTGCTCCGACCAAGCTCTGCTTGAAAATAGAAACATAACTCGATCGCTCTGATATGTCGGAAAAAAAACAAAAATCTTTTTTTGACAGCTCAGATCTCTGACCTGCAAGGAATATGTGAATATGTGTCCTTTAATACTCGTTTTAGTGCTTTATGAGGTCGACTCAGATGTCAGGACAGTTTTATGCTTCTTGGGTGTGCAATCTTGTGTTTGCTAAATAGATGCACATTCATATTTACCGAAAGTTAGGTGGTTTGCGATGGATGAGTGAGGAAGGCATAAAAGGCGAAGGAGGATCCATGAATTTACGAGTACATCTTTTCTCCGAAAGGACTACTTACGTGCTTAATATGCTGGAAAATGTCTTTCTTTTATACGTTTGTATACGAGAATACTACGAGAATACGTATCCGTTTAGGCAGAGGGATGTTTAAAAATTTCTTTGCTCATGCTGTTAAAGACACTTAAACTATTGCCACCGATATGCAGTAATACTCTTATATAGTCAGAAATAGAGGCATATGAAGAAAGGCTAAGACACATCCGGCTATTAAAGAAAAGACATAGATTTATATACATATACATTATACACATACATTAAGCCTAGTAATCACTTCTGTGAAGCAAAACTTTAGTCATTTATCTATTGTTTTCTAAAGCAAAAACATTAAAGTGATTTCCTCTTTTCTTTTAGAGATATAAATTTGAATATGTTTTGTGGTTTATATAGGGACGAAGGAGGGCATGTATGTATTTAGGTATAGTTAAGTGGTAACCCAAAATTTAAAGTAAGAGATTACACAATTAATGTTAAGGGATCTTTAAGGTAAAGCTTTTGGGTAGAACAAACAACAATCCTTTGGAAACAAGATATGCAAGACAAATCACATATTTTAAATGGTGCTCTGTTAAATATTAATTAAGACTTTAAATATCTAAATAATCTAACGAATAGAAAGACAAGGTTGAAAAATTCAGTTGAATTTTATTTGTTATAGAATTCTTTAAATATAAAAAGCCGAATATAACAACCGAGCCAAATGGTTCCGACCCATTTGGACCCGGTCCAAATTTGCCCGACATGCACGACCGAGCCAAAGCCACTTTGACAGATTGATTATTTTTATGTTTTTCATTACGAGCACAAACAAACGTACGTGTATCTGGATAGTAATCAACATAAAAAAGGGTTTTTATAAAATAAAGACAAAATTTCCAGTCATCTGTCGAACAAAATATCTTGAAAATACAGAAAACAGAACTTGTATGCAGAAAAATATGGTCAAAAATGCTAATCTAATCCTATATAATAAGTGTTTGCAACTGAACCAGAAAAAATAAAATGAAAGAAAGAAACATTAAGGATTTGTTTCCTTGAATTTTTGTTTGAAATAAAGTGAGATAGTTATTAAGTGGCGAGATAAGATTGTGTAAACAGATAGAACTACTTGACTCGTTGGTTACAAACATACGATGAAGCCGAGCCTTGCCTTGGGCTCGTGGATGTTTGACTTGCGGAAAATCCAAATGGATCGAAAGAGCCAAACCGAGCAATCTCAGTTTCTGAACACACGGTCGATTCTGGATTGGCTACGGTTTATAAAGCTTTTTGGCTCCATCGTGTATCGCTACATTTAGAATTTAGAGATTCAAATAAATAATTAAAATAATGTAAAAGATTTGACAGTTTCATAAGCAATGAATTATTTACGCACATGCATACGTTTCGTAATTTAGTCAATTAACCTTTAATTGAACACCAGCATTTATTTTGTGGATATTAGATTTGAACCCGTCCAATATTACTTGAATTTAACGGTCTAAAAGGTAATTTCTAACCCAACAAAGAGGATATTCATTAATACTAAAAGCACGCATTTTCGATAGCTTGATGCCAAACTCTACCAAATGCCTTAGAAATATCAAGTGCAATAATCTAATTTTCTCTAACTGCTGGAACACAATGGTGTCGGAGCCGGAGTCGTAACTGGAATAGCTGTCAAAGTATTTAATGTACGCAAATGCAAATGTACGAACACAACACAACGCAACTGGAATCGGAGCCGCAGCCGGAGTCGGAAGAGTTGCGAACTTTTAACTTTGACGTACGACACATGTAACGTTTCCATTTTTGAAGTGAATAACTTGATTATATTTTTTTTAATAGTTTTTCAATAAACAAGTGGAAAAATATTTAAATAAGAAATAAAAGTGAACAAAAAAATATTTTCTGAGAAATTTGATGTGGTTGTAAACTGCAAATATACCAAATAACATCAAAAAGCCGTACGACGCATTGTGTGCGTACTTTCTGTTAACGTACGACAGCTATTCCGACTCCGGCTGCGGCTGCGGCTCCGATTTTTGCATTATGTTCCAGCAGTAAAACGTTGTATAGATTTGTTCCACTGTTCGGTGAGATAAACCATGAGATCACCAATGGATTTATTTCAACGAAAGCCATACTGCCGGTCATTGTTGTTTATAACTTTTTATTTGTGCTTCTCTAAATTCTGAAACTTTAATAAAGTAACTTTTTTTATTAGAACTTATTTTATTATTATTTTATACACTATTTTAGTAAAACTTTAACCGTTTCCACAGCTTAAGCAGTCGAAAATCTTAAAAGGAAAAAATCTCCAATTTTGAAACTATTTTTAGTTGGTGTTCCGCCCATATTTGTGGTCTTTTATAATTTATAGACAATGAAAGAATTTTTCCAAATCGAACCAGTAGTTCCTGAGATTAGCGCGTTCAAACAAACAAACAAACAAACAAACAAGCAAACAAACACTTTAGATATATAATATTAGTATGGATTATAAAGTTTAACATAATAAAAACAAATATCAAGTACCAAAAATGTGTAAATATTTTTTCTGAACCTACAGAAGGGCTAATAAAGTCAGGGAATAGATGACATCAACGTGAATCTAGTATAGGTCAATGGCTGCTGTATTCGTAATATTTTAAAAATTAAAATGGAAGTTCTTTTTGATATCTTCAGGAGGAATTTGTTAAGTTTTCTCATGACTTTATGGGCCACCAAGAAATCGCGTATTTCGAATGAGAAAAAACTAAATAGAAACTTAAAGTGCCTTGCACATGAGCAACGAACTGCGAACTGCGAATGGACGAACAAACGTGATTTTACATATTTCAAAAGGTCAATTCCAAACAAAAACACATTTAAACTATAAGAAACCAATTGACAATAATATTAGGATAATAAAATTTGCATTTTGTTCTCTAAAACAAGACAATTTTGTAAAAACAATTTGTTAGTAACGAATTGCAGTGTGGTTGCTAAGAACTGTCAAACTCTATTCGCGTTCCACATACCATCCACACTGCAACGCATAAATTGTTCGCGCTCAACTTAACCTCAAAATTATACCACTCTTGTTTTGTTTTTGTGTGAATGTGAAAGATCATGGCTGAGGAAAATATGGAGAAAAGGGTTGACAATTCGTCGCTGTCTGCGAATAGAAATAAAGCTCATGTGAAAGAAAAGTCAAAATATGCGAACATCCACAGTTAGCAGTTCGTAGCTCATGTGCAAGATGCTTAGGACAATTGCGACTCAGGGGTTTTTTGGTTTGAAGAAGGAAAATGAAGCTGATGAAAAAGTCGTCTGTTGAAAAAAAAAACATATCAAATTTAAGAAACAGCTGATTTTAAAGCAATCTTTTGTTTGTCTGATGTCGTGTTGTTTGTTGATTATTCGAATTTTGTTCTTGTAACACAAAATCCATGAAAATAATAATTAATTCCAATGTTATTTTCTTATATCCTTCTTTTCCTTTTGTAAGCAGTTTTATCTTCTGCAAAATCTTAATTTTTCTAGTGGAAAGTCAATATTTTTATTTCCTATCTGTTTAGAACTATCAACTTCCCTTGATCTCGAAAGATTAAGAAACCTTTAAAAATCGTGAATTTTGTTTCTATCTATCAAGCCATAAACTGTCAAATAATAAATATAAATCAGAGAATAAATAGGGTCAAGCGACTATTCATACGCGTTCATTGTGTTCAGCCAGTAAATTGTATTTGCCGCTCATCGCCTCATATTTTTCAGATCCAAAAACGACGCTTGTTGAGTTATTTAATCGCGTCGCTGATGTGCGAAATTTCTGTCATCTTTTTGTTAAAATATAAATAAATATTGTTCGTTTGCGTTTTCATTTCCAAGTTCAAACAAGAAAGAAGTGAAGAGTATTCCTTAAAAATCGAAAACAAAATACAAAAACAAAGGTTGTTTCGTTTTGAAGTAAGAAAGAAGTATCTAGTTCACTAGAAGCAATGCAGCTTTAGATAGACGTGTTAAAAAATTTGGTTAGTTTTTACCCCTTTGGTATGTAGCTTGATAAAAGCAAGAACCCATCTCAACAAGGGGCTAATAAAAGGTTCATTATCCTTCATTATTCATCAAGCACAAATCGAAAGTAACATAAAGAATTCTTCCTTTTTAGCGGCCCCAGTGTTATCCATGTCTTTGAAATGCATTACCCTAGAAGTTCGCAAGAACTTGCATTGTGCCAATGTCTATCTACAATTTGACCACAGTCTAACTGAGACGGAATTTGTTAAAATTCAAGTCGACAATGAAAGCATTAAACTACGAGAATACTCCACGGAAACGACGATTTCTCTTCAAGGACACCTCACTGTTCAGGCTAGATCTTTGAGCAGCTTGGTTGTGGAGGAGAACAATGCTAGTTTCCGTATGAACATCGACACACCTTCCCCATTGTGGCCAAATGACGATTCTGTGGACCAGAAAGTTACAAAGCATGCTCCCGATATAGAACCCTTGGCAAAAGTTAAACTGACATGCAGTCGATGCCAGAACGAAGTAACAAAGGATGACGTTCGATTTGAGCGTATTCTGGAGTTTCCATCGGGAACAATAGATGTGGGTGAGTTCTTTTGTCACCACGGGCCAGACTTGAACGCAGTTCTTGTTCCCAAACGCAATGATATGTTCTACGGATTTTTCTTCATGATCTTGAACGCCGAATGTTTGAAGGGAATTCGTGTCAAGGAGGGGCATGTCTTCTGTGGACGATGTCTCATGCATCTGGGTGAGACCCTCTTTGACAACAAAGCACTGAAGATCTGGGCCGACGCTTTGCAAGAGGCTGTTTTCAAGCCGAGGGATATAGAATCGATGGTGAGCCAACTGATGTGTAGAATCCTAGACGAATGCTCAATCGGCAATACTATGCACATAATGCAATTTTCGAAGGCCATTGTCGAGGCTGTTATGCCCACAAGAAAGAAGAAGTTCATTCTACTTAACATACTCGAAAGGAATTTGGATATTCTGAGAAATGTAGATTGTTCCGACGAAGACGGATACAACAACAATTGGGGGGTTGTTAAGTTAGAAAAATGCAAGGCCAACAAAGTACTTTATCAATTTCATAACGAAGACGAAGCGAATGCCATGTTGAAGTCGTGGCTGCAAGATATAAGCGTGCATACGACAAGGATTTCGCCGACCCTATTCTCGGCGCTCCAAAGACGACTGGAGAAGAACTCGAAGTTATTACCTGAAGTATATCGTTATAGCAATGAATTTATTTTAAGTTATGTCTTCTACTAGAAAATGAGAATGTTTTTGCATTTTGTTTTTCTTTGAAATTGTTTTGTATAATAAGATGTGTATATTTTTTTAGAAAGAAAGTATTTAAAGTGACAAGGATACAGAAAATGTAAGGATTTAATTTATTTAAAACAAACAAAAATAATAAACGTAATGTAATAATAAAAGTTTGCCTTCCCTTTACCTAATACTAGTAACATGAACTCTGTTTATTGGTAAAAATAAATTTTCAACTGCAATTAAATCAAAAGCCTTTATTTTTGAAATAAGAATTGGAAGCTCTTTTTCATCATCAGAAAATATTAAGTAAGTATTTTTATTTTTGTTTACATTCGGTTCGTTTGATTCTTTTTGTTAATTAACGTTGACATATTTACATACATTTGGGAGTTTTTAAAGAAGCTTTGTTTTCGGGAGGGAGGAAGAAATTATATCTCGACTTTTATCTGCCTCAAAGTTTAAGGATCCATGGGACAGCTTTGTAATTCAACTGATATGGTCAAAAGGTAAGTTTTTCGTTCTTAAGTTATGGTCTTTTAAGATAACAATAACAAATTTTATTTGCTTGATTTTGGCCAATGAACTCTACTGTGGTGTTATTGAGTTGTTTATTTTAACAACTTGTTTTAAAACGCAAAAAGGCCAATATTAAGATTCAGCTCCACAAAAAATAGGAATTTAAAAACATTCATATGAAAAGTATAAACAAATTAAAGATAAATATGATTAAAATAACAACAAACCTGTTTTATGTTAAGTCTTCTCCAAACGTAGCACCTCGTCTTTAACGTAGGGGAGAGTAGGAAGTTTTGTACCAATCATAATTTTTTATTTAAGTTTGTTTTTCGCTTTAAAAGAAACAAAACAAAATTGTTGTTTTTATTTAGTGTTTTAAGATTTTGCAGTGTTAACAAAAATATTAATGACTTGTTTTTGGTGAATACAAAATTGATTACAAAATGTTTGTTAGCTCCTTTCTTAACCTGGATTCCTTCAATATACATCTATTGAAACGTTATCTTTTTTTTAAATTTTCTCAAAAACTATTGAAACGATTTAAATAATTTTGCACATGAATACGCTCTTATAATGTCTATAAATAAAAGTTGATGATAAAAAACATTTATTTTGTTATATTCTTAAAAACTATTAACTTTGTTTAAACCTTGATATCTCAAAAAACGGATTAACATTTTTTTACGGAATTCAAATTGAAAAATTTTATATATGTATAAAATTAATAAATTAAGACTTTTTTGAGAAA
This sequence comes from Eupeodes latifasciatus, assembly GCA_920104205.1. NCBI lineage: Eukaryota > Metazoa > Arthropoda > Insecta > Diptera > Syrphidae > Eupeodes > Eupeodes latifasciatus. The sequence continues at coordinate 73,748,940 of OV049926.1, forward strand.
TTAATGTTTGTGTCTTTTGGATAAAGAAAAGAGCTTTGGAAATGATAGGCGATTGAACTATAACTGAAACCTTTACATCGCTTGAACACCGCCGCAATATTTCATGCCTTTCGCTGATTTATCGATATTTTTACAAACTATATTCTGTCGAATTAGCCAGTTGAATTCCCACCCTCAAATAATTTAGCCGTAATACTTGCACTTCCAGTAATGATCATTAGTTTACCATTAAACTCAATATCGAGCGTACTGTTAAGTATAGATATTTTTTTTAACCGCACCTCGAGAATGTGAAAAATGCTTTATCCAACTCTGTTTTTTCCTTTCATTTTGAAATTCAAAATCTTAATGCCGGTATCTTTTCTTAAATCGTTTCCTATTTTAATACGGCGCACTGTGTTTTAACTTTAAACTTTAGTTTATTAAAAACATGTAATGTTCGAAGATAGACTTATTTAGCATGTATCCGTTTCGATTTTTGCCATTTCTAAGTAATTTGAATTCTACTAGAAGAAAAAATTGTTTAAAAACAAACCTTAACTTTTTTATGCAACGCTTTTGGTTTGTGAGAAGCTGTAGCTTTAATTTTGTATTTCAGGTAACAGACAACACATTTAAAATGATTACTTCGACACCAGAGTCTTTCCCAACTGCTTATATTTTATTTTTCTTAGGAAATTGGTTATCGCAAAAAATTGCAAATCTGGAGGTAGCAGTTATTATATTTTATATTTATTTAATTGAAAAGCACAGAATAAATAAAAATAAAAGAAATTGTAGAAATTATGATAATCAACAATGGTATAATATGTCAGCTGCTATTCCATTTAAAGGACTTACCCAAGTATTCAAAATCGATCGAATGATAGAAGGAACCCTTCAAACAATTTTACTCGTTTTTCAATTATTTAGATTCGAAATTTTAATCAAACATGACATTGGTAGAGAAGTCGAAAAAGTGGGTCCCCCGATTCCGTCTGTCTAACCTGTCTGTCTGTCCTCACCCCTACAGCTTAAACCATTTGATTAACTTTAAATTTGGAAATTGAGGTTTTAAGAAAATTCGCGTACGACGTTTCTTTATTTTTTTTAAGATAAAAATAACAGTGGATCGTACACAATTTTTTTGATCAAAAATCGAAAATTCGAATTTCCTCAAAAAGATTTTTTTTATTTTTCTCTAAAATTAGTTTGGTTATTTTTTAAAAATTTATCTCTAAAATTTGTTAAGTGATTTAGCTTCATTCAATAAAACAATGTTTGTTTTGCCCCCATTGTACCGCTAATTTCTTTTTAAGTTTTCTCAACAATTAATCAACCGATTTAAATAATTTATTTTTCTGCACAAGTTCTTATACCGCCTTAATAATATTCAATGATCAAAAATGTCATTGATTTTATTTTTGATTTTTCAAAAAAAAAATATTAAACAATTTTTTCGAAATTCGGTATCTCGAAAATGGGTCTTTATTTTTTAAGAAATTGAAATTTAAAACGTTGAGCTCTAAATAACTGCTTACCAAAAATATTTTTAAACTCAAATTAAAAAAAATAACGATTTTCAAATACAATAATTGAAAATTAAAGTTTTTTAGAAATCAAATGGGATTCGAATTTTTGAAAACAAACTTTTTTTGCAGGTACCTACATTTTTAAATTTTAAAATACAGGAAATATTTTTAAACAGACTCTTTGGATACATGAGAAAGTTTGTGCGACCCTGTCGTGCATTTCATTTTGGCAGGAACAGGAACTTCAAACCTCAAACACACAACATAAATGCTGGTGTGCCCCAAGGGGTTATCCAGTATCCTCTATCTCAAGGGTCTGCCACTTTAATCCAATTTATTGTTTTCCTGATATTATTCTTAGCTTTTCATATTCGTTCCCAGACTTTTATCTCTCTTCTTCGGATGTGAGAATGCATCGACATACGGCCAAAAATACCTTTTTAGCCTAATAACGATATTTTAAAAGCTAAAACGCAAAAAAAGGTGGTCAATGATATTGGTCCTCAATACTTTTATATCAAGTTTTTTATTTCTACTAATAAAATTTACTTTTCCGGGTTACAATATAGGTATTGGATCTAAAGTGACGATATGATATGTTCAATAAATTTTACCTGCACAGCATTGTACAATAATCCATGGGGAATAAAATACCACGAGGAATTTATTGTTTCGAAAACCCAACGCTGTCTTCTCTCGTTAAAACGATATCTATGAATGTCACTTGCATCAATGAAACTATTATCATCAGGAACCACTTCTTACGGAACAACCACAAACGCGATATCACCAAAAATACCTGAAGATGTTTGGGTTTTCTGGGACGAAGAAAGACATTTTTCGCTCCTTCCGATCTGGCTAAAATTTATAAAACCTAATACGTCCAAAACTTAAGTTAACTCCCACCTCTGAGCTTGTGCCCCAAAATGTACTACATCCTCTTGGACCTTATAACTCATTGAACACCCCATGAGCAGAATGGGTATCAGCTCACCCGATTCATATAAAGAATATGAGGACGAGAAGACAGAAGAAGATACCTTCCACTTTCTATACGAATGCCCAACCCTATGAAATACAGAGACATGTTCTTTAGGCGTACTTAGCGAATGTGGAATGCCTTATTACGCACTATCTTTTCCTATCATTGCAATGTTCAAGAATTCAACATCGACACCTACCGCTTTCAACTCCTCCCATAATAATGTAATTTCAATCGCCATTAACCTTATTAAATAAATTAGGTGGCGCAACAGTTCATGAAGAACCAGGGCCTAGTGACTTACAACTCTTAACCATTCCTGTGTGCGTGTAATATTGTCAGAGATTTTTATGCCGAATCCGAACGGCAAATTTGAGAAAGCACTTTTCATGACAAGAATTACTCTTGGAGGATTTGTCAATTCCTCGCAAGAGGCAGTACCTGTGAAAAAAGTTAGATGGCACAGGCAGGGATTGAACCCAAGACCCCTTGCATGACAGTCCAACGCACTAACCATCACGCTACGGGTACTACCTTATTACTTTTTGTTAATTAATTTTTGTATTCTTTACATATTTTATACTTTTAAAACACACTACGAAAATTAAACATCTTGACCTCGTTTTTAAATACATTCAACTTTAAAACATTTTAATTCAAGTTTCGTGCTTTCGATTTGTTGATCGAAATTCTTAGCACATGGCAGCACTCACTTGCAGCGATAACGATAACCTTTTCGTGTTATTTTTCCATTTTAAGTTTTCATTCCATGTTTTTTGCTATAAGAACATAGACAGGTTCTGTTAACTTGCGGTGCTTTAGCTTTTCTTATTTTTTTCTTTTGATAATTCCGATTCCGAGGTAAGAAGATTTTGCAAATCATGAGCTCACATCAGTCGAAAAAAGTTAAAATGACATCCACTTTGGATCATTTGAAGAAGTACACTACAATTGTTGCCGATACTGGAGATTTTGAAGGTAATTATGCGGCATGCACCTAGCAACACCAAAAAACAAAAGTATTCTAGTTTAGGTTTGTGGGGGGCATGTTGGATATTATGAAAAACGTATGTTATTCAAGGTGACACCAGAATCGTTATAGTGCTCACGATATTTGCGAATGGAAATGGAAAGTTCTGGCCTCTTAGTTTTGTATTTGTTGTTTTTCATGTGAATTTTTATTTTGTCACTTCATTTCAATTTCACACTAGACACTACTTATTCAAATAAAATGTTTGTCATGCATGTTATGTTAAGCGCTTTTAGCCTTTTGATAATGATAGAAGACATTCCTTTATGGAAGCGGTACCTAGACCTACCCCTTCTTTTGACGATACAATATAAGAAAGTAAATAATTTTTAATAATGTTTTACAGCCATTAAGGCTTACAAGCCTACCGATGCCACCACAAATCCTTCGCTGATTCTTTCGGCGGCAAAAATGGACCAATACAAGAGCATCATTGACAAAGCCGTCAAACATGGAATCAAGGCTGGAGAGTAAGCTTTTTACAAAACCAAACTTACAACTTTCATAAATTATTGAATTTATTTTTTTTTTGAATAGAACTGAGGAGGAAAAACTATCTGAGGCTATGGATATGCTTTGTGTTTTGTTTGGATGTGAAATCCTCAAGATTGTCCCAGGTCGGGTATCCACCGAGGTAGATGCTCGTCTTTCGTATGACACACAAAAAAGTATCGAAAAGGCTCTTAAGTTAATTGGACTGTACGAAGAGTTGGGAGTTTCCAAGGACAGAGTGCTCATTAAGCTCGCCTCAACTTGGGAGGGTATCCAAGCGGCTCGAGTTCTCGAGAAGGAACACAATGTCCACTGCAATCTCACGTTACTGTTTTCATTTTGCCAAGCTGTGGCTTGTGCAGAGGCAGAGGTAACCTTGATTTCGCCATTTGTTGGTCGCATTTTGGATTGGTACGTCAAGAACACCGACAACAAATCATTCGAGCCCGAGAACGATCCCGGTGTAGTATCAGTAACAAAAATCTACAATTATTACAAGAAGTTTGATTACAAAACCGTAGTCATGGGTGCATCTTTTCGTAATACCGGTGAAATCAAAGCATTAACTGGATGTGATTTGCTTACAATCAGTCCAAAGCTTCTCGAGGAGCTTAAAGACTGCGACGAATCAGTGGATAGACTCTTGGATCCAGAGAATGCAAAGAATGTACGTTTGGAGAAAATCTCGCTGGACGAGCCAACTTTCCGTTGGATGTTGAATGAAGATGTTATGGCAAATGATAAGCTTTCCGAGGGTATTCGTAATTTTGCTATTGATTGTCGTAAATTAGAGGCTGTACTTAAGGAATTAGTACGAGCTGCAAGTTCTTAAAGTGAAGAAAATAATAAAATTATCAAGATTGAAATGATAATTGAACTTATTGTTGTTATTTTTTTCATTTTCTCTTTTGTATTTTGGGTAAAAATAAATACTTTTTTGTAATCCTAATGAATTTGTTTACTTTGCATATTTTTTTAAAAAGAAGTCCCAAGGTAAGTAGGTACTGATTGCTTGGAGTAAAAAAAATATTAATTGTTGTTAGATATCTAATAGAAAAATAATTAGTGTGAGTTATTCCTTTATTATAGGTACCTATTAAACGTCTGTCACTATAAAACGATACGGTATCATGAAGTAGGTAGTTATACAAAATTGTGTAATGGGTTGCGTCCCAATTTGGTAAATCTTTTATTATGTTACATGAAAGGTCTAGTTGAGCATTGATATTGAGAGGTACCTAAGATCAAGTTTGGGATTCATACACAATTTGAAGCATTTAAAATTTCTTTGAAAGATCGCATTTAACAAAAATAAATCGAACTCTTATGTGCATACTATAGGGTCGTTCAAACCGATCTGAAAATTATGTGTGTGCTTGGTGATAGAGAATAAATATTTTCGCAATTTTATGCTGCGGGAGAAAATCAGAAAACAAAATGAGAACACGCTTCGCATGAAATTATATTCATTGTATCCCCTAACAACTTTTGACGGCATGTATAGCTCTAAACATTTTCTACACATGTACATGACAAATTGTGTGTTTCCGAACGGTTCATACATTTCGTACAAATCCAATAAAATGTCTCTCGCACTCAAGGGTTTCTTTGGTTTCCTCCTTTTTATACCGAAGATACAGTGCGAGTACTAAGAAAGGGAGAGAGGGGTTGAAAGGATGTGTCCGTGGGCATTGCTTTTGAATTCCTAAATACTGCAATAAAAGGAAAAGACAGAGTGTAATAAACTAGTTCGACTAAAGAACGAATGTCTGTACTAGACAGTGCGACAGAAGTTGAAGTAATGATCATTCTTAAAAACCCAAGTTTTATGGTTGAATTGCTACAGAGGAGGAATGCAACAGGCTACTTCATTGAAGCACAATTCGTCACAATAAGGGTAAGAAAAGTACAAGGAGCTGCAGTACCAGTCTAGAGATGGGAGTTATTCTCAAGCTTAAGATGTACATACATAGGTTTTATAGATGATATCCAGATCAGAGGGGAGGAGGGGTACATCATTCATTACCTCCGAAAACCTTGGGACAATTTCGGGACATCAGTTGTTTTATTATTTCAAGATACTCAATATCCTTGAAGAAATTGCCTCTCAAGGATAGTGGCAAAGTTGAAAAATCACGGTTTTTGTATTAACGACTTACATGTTTTTAGCGTGAGGTGTTGAAAATGGATTTTTTGTGAATTTTGGCGGTTTTTGCGATATGAAAAAAATATCAGAAAAAAATCTTCAGATTACAGAAAGAGAAGACAAAAGAAGGGACGAAAACCGCTTGCTCGAAAAAAAGAAAAAGTACCAAGAACAGCGTTAAATCGAGGAGATCCAGACATGTTTTAGCAGAAATCAGGTACGGATTGTTACAGAGGCTTAATAAAGAAAACAAGGATTCACCGGCCACCCTTGAACCTACAAAAACAGAGAAGGGAAAACCATAGTGGAGACGCAGTTGATGATGATTATTTCAATCATTTGATTAACGGTGATGAAGTCCAGTATTCCGCCAAAGTGCAGACTCCAAAAATCCATCTTGTTGATGATCAGATCAGGAGTTCCACCCACCTGACTTAAATGAGATCAAGATAGCATATACCAATTTTTAGCCTGTAAAATTACATAGTTAAGAAAGCTTTGAGATCCTATGATTCATGAAGAGTTTCGGTAGCGATTTCCTTAAGTTCTTAAGCTTCTCTTTGTTTCATTTGTAAGACCTCACCTTACTACTCCATTCATATAACAAAGCTTGATGCAATTCAATTCAGAAGATTTATGCATTTTTGCTTTCGTTTTCGATCATGGTCACATGAACATACACTTTCCCCTTACTCTCAAAGACTCGCTTTAATAAACCTTCCTACACTAACCAAATATAGAAAGTATTTGCAATTTTCTTTTATAGTTCTTACTGACTTACTTCAGTTCTAAGTCAGTTAAATTTTAGTTTTAGTCGTACAAGAATAAGACTACAGCAACAATTGTGCCAAACTACGGTGCAAATAGTCCCCTCAATCAATTGATTTCAGTATTTAATTAATTTTACTTTTGTATAGTCTTTAAATGATAATCTAAAATGCATAAAATTAAAAATTCTGTTCTTTAACAGCTTAGATTAAATAGTTTAGATTATAAGTATTATGTATATTATTATTATTATTAATTATTAACATAAAATTACAAATCCTATGCTAATAGAAAAGAGCTCTAGCTACAAAAGCTTTCCACTCTAATATAACTGATTAGTTAGTTATATTATCAAATTATTCCTATGAAGGTATTTGTCTATTTTTAATATATTTTCGACATTAATTGTATTAAGAAACGAATAAATATTTTGGTCGGTTTTTAAAACAGCATTAATTTTCTTGGAAATTCCACATGATGATAAGCCAAGTATATGTGGCATGTTCAAGTTATTGTTGCATGATGGGCAGAGAGGTGGACTTTCTTTCCTTAATAGGTGTTGGTGAGTTGAGATACTGTGTCCTAAGCGAAGGCGAATAAAGTTTGATATTGTTGTTCTGGAGAGTGATGATGGGTAGATTGGAGCGGATCGGTCAGTGTTTATCTTTGCATAATGATTTTCGTAGCTATTCCAGTTGAGAATTTTGTTCTTTTTAAATAATTGATCGATATATCTTTGAATGTCGTTCTTTGAAAATGTATCGAAAGTAAAAACAGGTGTTTCGTTGCAGAGTTTTGCAGCTTTGTCGGCATATTCATTGCCTGGTATACCGATATGACTGGGTACCCACATTAATTTTAACGTTGTCGGGTGTTTTATGAGCAAGTCTCTTATATTGTTAATTATTTTGTTGTTGTTGTTGTTCGGATTAAGGATTGATTTGAGCACCGATAGACTGTCGGAGCAAATTACTGCTTTAGAAGTGGATTGCAGGACAGTTTTAGCAGCTTCAAAGATGGCTAGTGCTTCAGCAGTGAAGATTGATGAGAATTCCCATAAAATTCCAGCTCTTAACAGAGTTCCGTCTTCTTGAGTTACTGCAAACGAAGTATTTAAAGTTGATTTAGACCCATCCGTGAAGACAGGAATCCAGCCTTCTTGTTTAAGATTTTCCATGATTTCGGCGAAAATGGAATGATAGATTCTGTTGTTTGTGTTGTCTTTATTGTATACTGAAAGAGTTAGTTCAAACGAGTTTGTATTAATGTTCCACGGTGGGAAGGTTGAAGTGGTGTTTCCTTTGACACGCTTAAATGGTAACCCCATTTGTTTTGCAGTTGACAAGGCTTTTGCAATTGTGGATGGAAGACGCATATTTTTTTTCAATTTGGAGGTTGAGTCGATATCTTTATCAATGACGGAGTCCTTGGAGAATAGGAGCTTTGACAGTATTTTTAACAGGCTTACTGATTGACGCTGTTCCAAAGTAGGAAGTCCAGCCTCTGCCATGATGTTGTCTATTCTTGTAGTCCGATAGGCGTTGATACTCCTTCTTGCGGTTTGATGGTATGTTGATTTGAGAACATTTAGTTTTGAGGTTGGACATTTGCCATAAATATAAAAACCATAATCGATTTTACTTAAAACTAAAGCTTTAGTAATTCTACATAGTGTATTAATGTGAACATTTAATTTATTGTTGGATAAATAACTTATAATATTGCTTCTTGCAGCTAGGCTATTTTTAAGATTCATACAGTGTGGTTTCCAATTATACTTATTATTAAATCTTAATCCTAAAATATCTAAGTTTTCTACGCTTTCAATATTTATATTATTTATTGCTAGGTCAAGTTTAGGACATGATAATTTGCGACATATATGTAGAGTTTTACATTTGTTTAGTGAGAGCTTTGCTCCTGAGTTATTACACCATTCTACAATATCGATAACAATTTTTGAAAATGTATTTTTTGCTTTCTCTAAATCGTTGAGTTTGCACATGATGAAAATATCATCAGCGTAAGCACAATGATCGAGAAGTTTATATTTTTCAATCATGACACTGATATCATTAAAAGCCATTAAGAAAAGCGCAACTGATAATGGTGATCCTTGTGGGATACCATTATTCAGTGGTTTGGCTGTGGAAAAAAATTGTTTACCCTAACGGATATTTTGCGATTTGATAAAAATGATTTAATGAATGAGTATATTTTTGGACCAATGCCCCAATTTTTTAATTTGTTTAATATTAAGTGGATACCTATGCGGTCGAAAGCCTTCTCAAAATCTAATGAAAGTAGCGAAATGTGGTTTCGGGATGATAAAGCTTTTCATATGTAATGATCGATGTGTAGCAGTGCATCGGAACAGCCTCTCTTAGATTTAAAAGCAACTTGGTTGGTGCTTATTAATTTTTTGGTTTCTAAAAACCAAAAAAGGCGTTTAGCAATAATTTTTTCCAAGACCTTTGACATGCAAGGAATTAATGAAATGGGACGATACCCTTCTATAGAGTCTATTGGTTTGTTGGGTTTTGGTAGTGGAATGACATTGGCTACTTTCCAAGTCTGCGGGATGATACCGGTATTAAGTATTTCATTATATAGTCTAAGAAGTCTTAATTTAACAGCTGGTGGTAAATTTTTAATCATTGGATATGAGATACGGTCTCTACTTGGGGTTTTTCCTTTTAAAGCACTGAGACAACTTTCCAATTCTATAACAGTTATAGCACTTTCTATTTGTTTCGCTGCTATGTTTCCAGTGGTTTGTGGAGAATAGCACGAAAGGCTATTTGTTTTGAGATTATTGAAAGATGTTGAAAAATTATTGTCATTTGAGAGGTCAGACCAAGAACATGCAAAGGAGTTGCCGATCTCTAAAGATGAAGATATTGGGCCAGAGGGTGTTTTAATACATCTGATAGAACGGGGAACAAAATTGCCGGTTAGACATCGGATATTATGCCAAATTTTTGCGGTGGATGAGTTTGGGTTGATAGTTGATGTGAAGTTTGTCAAAGATTTTGCTTTGCTGATTTTCATTTCTCTGCGGAATAGAGCATTTGCTTTTTTGTAAACAATAAGGTTAGCTTCTGAGGGATGCTTTTTAAATGATCTCCAAGCTTTCATTTTTTGGTCTCTTAAACATTTTAAAACAGAATTCCACCAAGGAACTGTTTTGTTAGTAGCGAAAGGTGCACTTTGAGGAATGGAAACGTTGGCTGCGAAACGAATTGCTTTTTGTAATAAAGCAGCTTCTTTATTAATGTTTGAAGATGGGGTGTTATTTTCTAAATGGTTGTTGATAACAAATTGAAAGGAGTCCCAATTAGCTAAATCGGTTTTGTATTTAGGGTTTGGGAGAAAATTGGATTTGTTAGGTGTAATTTATATTTGTATGAAAATAGGAAAATGGTCACTATTATGGAGATCCTCTAGTGTGTTCCAAGCTGTAATTGGATAAAGTATTGGTGAGCAGCAAGATATATCGATGTGCGTGAAGGTGTTGTGGGTTGAGAAATGAGTTGGCGAGCCGTCATTCAAAATAGTTAGGTCATTATTAAAAAGGAAGTTTTCGATCATGCTACCGCGGTGATTTGTGGTTGGTGAACCCCAAAGAACATTCCAGGAGTTTACATCTCCACAAAATAATATCGGCGTGTGTATTTGGCTTATTATATTTTCAAGATCGGTCTGAGAGAATGTCTGTTTTGGCAAGATATAAATAGTTACAACAGTAAATTTAATCTTTAAATTTATTTCTACAGCGAGAGTTAAGATGTTGGAATTAATATTGATTAGTAAGTGGGGTATATTTTTTTTAATTAACATTGCTATACCTTGCTTGCCTGTTAAGTTTTGGGGAGTATTAAGAAAATACCCTGAGTAGGATTTGGGACTTATGGGGGTAGATTGATACGCACAATGTGTCTCTTGAAGAGATATTAAACATGGCGATCTTTCTTTTATTAAAATTTTTAGCTCATCGAAGTTGTTTATATAGCCTTCCACTGGAGAGCTTTAAAATAATTTTGAGGTTGTACAAAATTTTGAGTTATTTTTTTAGGGTAGTCGGGTTTATAATGACTCCGCTGCCTGGAAGTTGAAGCATTGAGGCTCCCTAAAGAGCCTAAATGATTCAACCTCAAAACAGCAGAGTCAGGGTTTTGTAAAAAATTGTTATTGTTATATGGAATCATCATCGATTTCGGTGGGTGTGACAAAATAGTTGTTGTTTTTAAGAAGGGTTTGAGTGGCATTAGAGATAGGTGAGCTAGTGATCATAGAGATCTGAGAATTTTCGGAAGTTGTTATTGTGTTAAAGGGATTTATATTGGAATTACTTGTGTTTGTATTGTTATTTAAGGAAAAAGGTTGAAGTTGATTATTGTTTTCTTGATGATTGATTTTATTTGTTTTGTTATTTAATGAAAAATGTTTAATTTGAGTATTTTTTTCTTGAGTATTAATTGGAGTGGTGGTTGCATTATTTATTGCATTGGAAGAGCTTTGTTGTTGTGATGTTGCTGCCTTTGATGGAGGTAAAGAATTGTTTATGGAGTTGTTATTTTCATTTGAAATAGAGATTGAATTTATACTATTGTTTTGAGTGGATTGGGATGTGTTTATGTTGGAAGAAAGTGTTTTAGTTGGATCTGGGTTGGCTATTACGGAGTATGAGTTTTGATTTAGGTTAGGTTGTATGGGGTTTTGTTCCTTATATAAACGCTTGGCCTCCGTTATACTACACTTATTTTTGGTTTTTATTTTTAAAATTTCCTTCATTTGGATAAATGTGGGACAGTCTTTTGAGTCAGATGAGTGGGGGGCAAGACAATTAGCACACATTTTTCTTGTACACGCGGTATCTTTATGAGGTGGTAGATTACATACATTGCACATTGGATTTCTGTTGCATTTTTTTTTTCGTATGACCAAGAATTTGGCAAATTTGACAGCGCATGGGATTAGGGTAGTACTCAGACACTTTGGCCTTGTACCAACCTATTTCCACGGTATCGGGAGGTTGGAAAGAATCAAAAGTAAAAATCATTAATCCGGTTGGCTTATAAACTGGCTCAGGTTGGGCATTAACTTTTTTTGTGAATTTGTAGACTCCTGTGACATTTTGGGATTTCATTTCCGAGATTATTTCGGATTCAGGGACGTTTATAAGACACGGAGCATGAACAACGAATTTAGAGGCATTTAGTTGGCTGTGTAATGTGATTGTAACTGGACATAACCCTGAGAGATTTGTGGTGGCTATGAATTTGTTCGCAATTTGTTGGTTTTTGGTCAAAATCAGAATATTACCATCACGAAGTTGTGTGATTTGCTCATATTCTTTTCTAATTGAGTCAATAGCTTTTGTGAGCGCAAAAATACTAACTTTCGTTAGTGGTTGGTCAACGTGTTTTGGAGCAATAACGATAAATCTTGGGTTCTTGAAAAGTGTTTTTTTGGGTAGTATAGGGAACTCTTCAAAACGAGTATTATTTGATTTTTTGTTTTTTTTTGGCACTGGGTTCCGACAGCGAGACTTCCGAAAGTCCGCCAAAACGGCACCCAGGCTTCATTTTAGCCCCTGGGGCCATGCGGATTTGATGGGGAAACAATACACTCGCGATAGAGTAAAACTATGCACTTGAAATGTGTATGAGTGAGGGAGAAAGAAAATAGATGTTGTATTGAATAAATTAAATAATTAGGTATTATTTTATTAAAGAGAAAGCAGTCGGATTGACAGAGACAGAGATGCGTACGGCACGAAAGCTAGTCGGTGACTGGTATTATGTATAAGAAATGTTCCCGTTAGTATTTAACGAATTAAAATAAATTGAAATCAAACTGCGTTTTTCCCATCAGAGAATTGGTCAGAACTTAACCACTGATAGGTATAACTTCTAGGTAGTCAAAAAATGCATCTACCTGGGCACTGCTGTTAATTCTGCAAATGACACCAGCGCTGAAAGCAAGCGTACAATAACTTCTGCTTATCGCTGTTGCTTTAGACCTAGTAAGCAATTGAGAAACAAGGCCCAAAGGAGACGTTGTAAGAAACCCTCATTATCTCGGTCTTGCTATAAGGCGCTTAAGCATGGTCCCTCTCTCAGGCGAATGAAGGCTCTCTGGGTATCTTCGAGAGGGGTGTTCTAAGTACAATTTATGCAACGATTTGTGCCAACTGGCAAAATATCACCTGTCGGAGACGATACAACCATGAAATGTGCGAACACGAACAGTACTGGAACTTGCAGCTGGTCAAAAAATTGTGTGTTCAACTGTTAAGATGGCTAAACTGGAGACAGCAAGCTAGAGATCGAGTAATCTGGCGGAATCTCTAACTTGAGGCCCAGGAGCACCACACGCTAAGGCACCAGCTAAAGTAAGATTTGCTTCTTTGCTTAAAAGAGAATGTTTTTTTTTTTCTGGAAATGGGAAGCCATCAACAAGGTAATGACCATTTCGTCGATATGAGCTTAACGCCATTGCATGAAAAGCAACCCCAGACTAGACAAACTCTGGAGTTACGAGTAATCTATATTAAACACTTTATAGGGCATATTTATGTTAACCAAAGATGCCTTCCTGGGCCCAAGATTGTTGAAGACATGAGCCCTGAAAAATTCTAAACTTTTGGCAATTTATTTTTGTCAAAATTGAAATTGGCTCTTTTGTTGAAATTATGTACATGTACTCTTAAATTCGTCCTGCAAGCTTTTACACTAGCCGGGAAGAACAATGAGAACTTCGAGCATCTCTCAAATAACATTGTTTAAATCAGGGACATAGAATAAATAAAAACCTTTGTTTCGGGTTTTTATTAATATTTTTCGTTTAAAAAAAATACATAATTTTCTTGCAGTCTTTCAAAGAACAGAGCCCAAAACTTGATTTCACGTGGAACAAGAGGAGCATCACATCAGATAATCGATTCAGTTCTCATTTTAAATTACTTGTATCATCTCGCTTTTTGAACATTTGTATAGTTTTTTGATTTATTTATTAAAAACTTTGTTAATCAGGCCAAACATTTTTTTTTAAGCTGTTATACCCGCTCAATGTTACGTTTAACCTGGTTCCAATAACTAATTATCTAAATTACTAAGTTATAATTTAAAAACAGTATATAAATTTAAAGAAACGAATAATAAAAAAAACATTTTATTTAATCTATGAAGACTCAAAGAAAGTTCCTTACAAATTAAGCAAGTTATTGATCCGCTTGACTTCTTTTATCTGACCGTCAATTTCTCCCATCATCTGCATCAGTATTTCCTTGATAGTTGTTTCTTGTTTTTCCGGCAGATCAAATGATTTATTCTTGGAATTTTCAAGATACTTTTGAGTGTGAAAGTATTGTCTGTTGATGTTTTCTTTAGCTTTTTGTGGAACATTCTCAAGGCTTTGGGTTATTTTGTTTATTTTTTCAACCTCTTCGACGAGTTCCTTGTCGGCCTGGGCATTACTCGGAAGATATGTGTTGGCTTGTTTGATATAGTTTTGGCATTTTTTCGATAGCAAGTCTTGTGTTTCACTGATTTCCTCAAACCTCTCAGCCAGTCTATGGGCGTTTTCTCGAATCGAGTCCCTTTGTCTCTCCAAATATTCGATTTCTTTTCTCTGTTGTTCTTTGCGCAGTCTAATAGTGTTGCATTTCTGCAAGAATTCAGCACGCACAATCTCATGCTTTTTCATGTACTGCGTCCGGAGGACTTCGATCGTTTGAGCAAGAAGTTCGTAGGACTCTTGGGGTTTGGGTTGAGTTGTTTTGTCAAGGGACATAATGGGTTGTGTGACAGAACGTTTGAGAATATTTTGGATGTGTTCGACAAAAGATTGACCCGAAGTGTTGTCTGCGGTAGTTATTCGTGTGTCTTTGTTGTTGTTGGACTCGAATGTTGGGTTCAGCAGTAATTTAGTATCAATGGCCAGGTTTAAGCTTATAACCTGACCACTTGACAGAAGTAAGACGATTCCTGATGGCATTTGCAAAATAACAAATCCCAAAACCGCATTGACCTTAGTTCCGGTGCTGATTTTGGTGCAAACAAGATATTCGGCTCGTGACCGATTGGAGAGTGGTGGAGTGTCTGAGATTACATCTGCGTCTAAATACAGCTCCAGTTCAGCGATGAAATTAATAGTTACAACGTGTAATCCAGTGTTGTGATAGGCGAAGTAACGCATCTCGTTGATGGGGTCTCTCTTTAGATGGATGGGACATGAGTATGAGGCTGTTGGATCGTTTTTAGCATCTTTCATTCCCAGTTCAAGTTCAATAGTTTCCAGAACCTCCAAAGACCATTCAGAAGGATGGATTGTGAGACCAGAGTCCACCTCATTGAATGACAGTTCTTGATCGTCTGCTTGCATAAGCAAGGCATGATGCAGTTTTCCGGTGGACTCTGCTATAACAACGGTGGGTGGAAGGGATTGAATAAGAAGAATGGAACACGAATCAAGCCCATAGTTGTCATTGGTTTGGGGTCGTATAGTTATGGGTCCCTGGAGTCGTGGTTTTTCACTATCAATTCCAGCACACAAAACGTAAATATTGCCGTTCTCTCTCAAGACCACAATTGGCCATTCGACTTTTTCATTTGTAGGTTTTGCGGTCGAATCGCCTCCCAAAATTGAATCCTTGGATGCAACACTATTTCGCCTATTGCTGACATCTGCTTCTCCATACTTTGATACGCTGAGATTGGCGAATCTTGTATCAGAATACGAAGTAACAGCTTGACCAATATCAAAATCAACACTCGATTCGCCTAGAAAATGAGGTGAAGGAAGTTTGGTCGACGATGGGTTGGTGGTGGAATTGCTATTATGCGTCGTTTGTACCATCAGAGATGGCCCAACTTGCCACACATGTCGTAGGTTAAAGTTATCATAGACTCGAATAGTGTTATCGCTGAGCAATACAAGGAGATGCGAGTCGGTGGGCGATGCCGGATGCCAGCGAACTTGACGAATTTCTATGTGAGGATTATTGCTGAAGAAATGATCATCCAAGTTGTTCGATCTGCAGGTGATGATTTCCTTGCCATCCATGAATTGACCATTTGCTCCCCATCGTCGGGGAAGTTCCAGCAGTTTAAGTCCATGCGGTCCAGCTAAGGCAATAAGTGATCCTTCAATAGAAGCCACCAAACGCTCAACTTTGAAAGTATGAGGTGTTGAGGGAACTAGCGTTTGATGTTTAACCTCAGAGAATCCTTTAAGATGTGCCAACCGCCAATTTATAACCAAAATACTCGATTCAACACTGTCCCAAGCATAGAGCAGGTCATCTTTACATTCTAACAAGTTTTGGGTAATACCTGCAACATTAGGCAAACTGGAGCGGATTTTCTCAAACATTTGAGACTTATTTAAGTTAATTATGTCTGTGGTAAACATTTTGTGTACACAAAATAAAGTAAAAAATAGAAATTACAATTTAAAATCAACACAAATATGACTGGCAAACTGGGAGCTTAAATCAAACGGCCGGCGTTCATCGGATGAACACGGATGTCAAACGGATGAATTTTGAAATGAATTTGTTGACATTTAATGTTAGGTTCGTTTGTTGTAATATTTTTGTTCAATGACTGTGCTGTTAGGTGTGCGGTCCATATTTTTTGTTCTGAAATATGTCCATTATTAATATTTAGATATGGACTGCTAGTCGATTCTATTCCCATAGAAAATCATCCTTAAAAGTGATTCTAAAGGGTGGTTAAATTTTAGGGGCCGATGTTAACTGTGCACCACACCTAAACGTCAATTGTGTAGGAGATGTGGAAACACCAGTGCATGCTGGAACAGCTTGTACTGTAGAAAATATTTCTGCTGTTCGAGACGGTGTGGCTGAAGAGCCGTTCATCTTGACTCGTCATTGTGTCCAACAATTGCACCTCTCACGCTCGTCGTTATTGAAAATTATGCATAAAGACTTGCATTTACACGCTTACAAGGTGCAATTGACTCAAGAACTTGGTGGCAAGAAATGGCAAGAGAGGATGATCAAATTTCAAAGAAAATCGTCTTCAGTGATGAGGATATCTTATTCCATACGTAATTGAACCATTCAAATATTATTATTTTAAAATGAAATGACAATCGTTTCCTAAATAATTTGTGTTTTATTCAAAATCGTCATCATTTGTTTATTGGGGATTTCTTTGATTTTAGTGCTCAAATCAAAAAGTACTTTGCATATACCCAAACTCGCACGCACCCCAAATCCTATAGTGATCCAAGCAGGGGGGGTTGCAGGGGCAACATGCCCCCTTACATACCTAGCTGTTAGTACGCCATACTATCAATTCAAAAAAAAACTTGTTTTAGTCTCAAAAAACGAAATACAAAAAAAACATTTTTTTTATGACTTAAATGTGTTTTCTCGCCCTACCTCTACTTCTTCCCTACCTAAATGTAAAAAATCAGAAGGAAATTCGTGCAGCGGTAATGGAAAGTCGCCCCTGTTCTTGCAAACGCCTAGTGAAGAAAATTCTATATGAC
This sequence comes from Eupeodes latifasciatus, assembly GCA_920104205.1. NCBI lineage: Eukaryota > Metazoa > Arthropoda > Insecta > Diptera > Syrphidae > Eupeodes > Eupeodes latifasciatus. Next base: position 73,766,393 of record OV049926.1, read on the forward strand.
ATTTAGTTCGTTGCTTGCACATCCTTTACATGTCGAACTGGGAATTTTCTAAAATATACATTCATGTTCTTAAACAGTCATATCCAAGAAACAGTCCCAAAGTCCTATTTATGAACACAGCTTCAAGTGACATATATGTCAGAATTGACATTTAATTTTTAAAAGCGTTTCATTTCATCTGCCGCGTTTGTTTTTATAAAAAATATAAAATATTTTCTTAAAATTCGATACTGTCCTGAATTAAAAATGACTAAACTTGGTAAGAATTAATAAAATATTTGCATTTGTTTGTTAAATTATTAATGCGATCATAAATCTTTTTAGAACCCCGTGTGAAAAAACAAAAACTTGACTACGATGAAGATGGTAGGCGCTATTTTATTATTTATTATCTAAGAAATTAACTAATTTCTCTTACAGAGCTCGAAACTCCATCCGCATTTAATCCTAAATTCCGAGTGTGTCCCTACCTGGATACAATCAATCGTCCTCTGTTGGATTTTGACTTTGAAAAACTGTGCTCTATTTCTTTGACCCGGATAAACGTTTACGCCTGCCTTGTTTGTGGTAAATATTTCCAAGGGCGAGGTACAAACACACATGCCTACACTCATTCGGTATCCGAATCCCATCATGTATTCCTAAATCTGCAAACTCTTCGATTCTATTGCTTGCCGGACAACTATGAGATCATTGATTCGTCACTCGATGACATCAAATACGTGCTAAACCCAACGTTCAGTGTAAAAGACATTAAGAATCTTGACAATCCTTTGGTGAAGTATTCTCGAACTGTCGACGGAACTCTGTACTTGCCTGGCGTTGTCGGTCTGAACAATATCAAAGCGAACGATTACTGTAACGTTGTACTTCACGCTCCGTCGCATGTTGGTCCCTTGAGAAACTACTTCCTGCGAGAAGAAAGTTATGCTAAAATTCGTCGTCCACCAGGTGATTCTATCTTCACACTTGTCCAAAGGTTTGGAGAGCTCATGCGGAAAATGTGGAATCCAAGAAATTTCAAGGCACACGTTTCGCCTCACGAAATGTTGCAAGCAGTTGTGCTTTGGAGCAACAAACGTTTCCAAATCACCGAACAGGGAGATCCAATTGATTTCCTTTCATGGTTCTTGCACACTCTGCATCGTGCAATGAAAGGAACCAAGAAAGCAGACTCTTCCATCATTTACAAGATCTTCCTGGGTGAAATGAAGATATTCACCAGAAAAATTCCCCCCGTTGAACTCGATGACACTCAAAAGGCGCTCCTGCTGGCCACCGAGGAGTACCAGGAGAAGTGTGAGGACTCAAACTTTCTCTATTTGACCTGCGATTTGCCCCCACCTCCTTTATTTACCGATGAGTTCCGGGAGAATATCATTCCCCAGGTGAATTTGTATCAACTTCTGTCAAAATTCAATGGCACAATGGACAAGGAGTATAAAACCTACAAGGATAATTACTTGAAACGCTTCGAAATAACCCGACTTCCCCAGTATATAATTTTGTACATCAAACGATTTACCAAAAATACCTTCTTTTTAGAAAAGAACCCAACTATAGTCAACTTCCCAATTAAGTAAGTACAAAATTGATTGAAGTTTTTGGATTTAATTAATATTCTGTTGTTTGTTTTTAGAAATGTAGATTTTGGTGATATACTTACACAAAGCAACAGAGACAAACACAAAAATACGAAATACAGTCTAGTGGCAAATATTGTGCACGATGGGGAACCAGGCAAGGGCACATTCCGCGCTCATATACTGCACAAGGCCAATGGCCAGTGGTATGAAATGCAAGATTTGCATGTCACCGAAATTCTTCCCCAAATGATAACATTAACTGAATCTTATATACAAATATATGAGACTGAAGATGTCTAGCTAGTCAAAATAGGACTGTTTGTTTTATTTCATTTCTTTTAAACGTTTCAAATTTTTTTCGCTGGATTCTTCTACCGTCAAAGTAGGTAAGTTACTTTTGGAACGGGAGTGTTCTTTTAAAATTCTTATTCTTATTCGATTCCAAGTCAAATATCCTTTAGAAACATGTTTTGGTTTGTCCATTTAATTGTTCATAGAAATATTTATATTTATACAAAATATTAAATATATTGCAAACAATATAGATGAAAATTGTTATATATTGTAATTCTTGGAGATTTTAGTTTACCTAATGTAAAATGGTTATTTTTAAATGATTCCTTATAATGTTTCTAAAGATTTTGAGTTTAATGTAATTTACAGTTTAATGGCATTGCATATGTTTTAAATTGATAATGTTGGTAATTCTTTTGGGCGTATTTTAGATCTTTTTTCTATTGATAATAAACTTGAAGCGCACTTGAGATTTTATTGATTTTAATTTTTCTATTTTAATTAAATATCCTAGAGATGCTTTTTACTATGTTTTGGAGGGTATTAGATTATGCTTTTTAACATTTTTTCCGCATAAAGAATACCTAATTCAAAAAGAATAATTTGGTTTAATAAAAGCTTATCCAGGCCTAAAAACGTGATGATTTAACTTCATAAAAAGAGTAATATAAATATAATATCACATTCCAGGAGGTGTCCGAATTGCGGGTATCGTAATAAATGTTATCTTGTTATCCGAATCAGCAGAAACCCTGCAATTGATGGTAAATCGTCTTTCTGACTATTGTGCCAAGTGGGGCCTAGCCATCAACACAGACAAAACGAAAGTAATGGTATTTTCACGTTCCACTCGGAGGGAAGTTAGGAACTCCTGTATACTTAATGGAAGTCGTTTAGAAGCAGGTATTGAAAAAATACAAGTATTTGGAAGTTTACTAAATCCAACCCTGGATTATAGCAAGCACCTTGTAGAAAAAGCAAAAACTTCACAAAGATTAATTAATGTTACTTGGAAGAAGATTTTCTCTAACGACCACATAAATCTTTCAACAAAATATAATATTTTCAATGTAGTCGTGAAATCTTCGGGAGAATGCGAGGAAATTGAAAAGTTTCAAAGAAATGTCTTAAAGCAAATATTCAACATTAACTTAACCACACCAAACTATTCAATTTATTTGGAAACAGGCCTGCCAAAACTTTTTACTTTAAGTCTTAAGTTACTGGCTGATTATTTAATTAAAGTGTTTGGTCTACGGAAAACTCGGTTATGTAAAATAATAATGCTCTACGAAATTGGGAATAAGGATTGTTGGATGAGGACATGGGAAAACATTGCTGCTTCCTGTGGAGAAGTTGTGCAAATCGATCTCAAGAATATTGTTCAGATGAAAACGAAGTTCTACGAAATCATCCAAAAACTTGAATAATCTAACCGAAATCAGATGATTGAAAATGCCCGTTAATCGGAGAGCAGATTACTCTATAGCCAGCTTTATTATAACTTGTGTGACAAGAATTACTTCCAAGATTCTCTCTCCTATAAAGTTCACTAATTTTTAAAATTAAGATGCGAACTTCTACATTTAAATGGAAAACCATAGAACGGAAGCTTTGACCTATTTTGCAATTTATGTAACTTGAGAGCTAAAGAAGATTGCTTTCATTTCATACGTGTGTGTCCAATTTTTAACTAGCAAAGAAGAGTATGCTTTGGTAAACCATCCCTATCAGTACAGGAAACGATTGAAATTTTAAATGGATCAGATTGGACGAACTTGTCAAATTTGTCAGAGCTAGCTACTACTACAGAATGCTTATAATAACGGAATATACATAAATTATATAATGCAAATAATTTTACAATCAAAAGAAACCTTTTTTTTTAATTTTATACCATTAGGTATACATTATGTACCTGTTCAATTGTATACTTAAATATTTTAAAGTTACCATTCGAGCTGACGGCTAAGCCAGGGCTTAATAATTCATAAAAGCTTTTATAAAATTTATAATGATTACTTGTAATAAATGAATATTTGAATTGAATTGAATATAATATCTCTTCTTGATCAATTTAAAAGAACTAGAAAATTATATGAATTTTTAAAAAGATTTAATTATAAACAATACATTTGGTCTATGGAGTTGAAAATTTTAGAATTTTGTTGGTCATTTTTGAACACTAAAAGAAAATCAATTGGGATTATATCTAGAGTATCTTACAAAGAAGTATTTTCAGACAATTTAATTAGGGTAAATTCAGCATTTTAATAATTTCAATTCTAATACACTTCGTGTCACATGAATAGGAACAAGCTTTTTTCGTTTTTTATTTGCCTATATTTCTTAAACCCTTAATGTGGAATGAATAAGGTATGCATTAAGTTTATAAAATGTTTGGATTAAGTTAACAAATATACAAATTTTTTGGCAGTTTTCCGAAGAAGTTCAGGAAAAGTATCTGTTTTTTTTTTTTTTTGTCACATTAATATAGACAAGATCTAAATTTACCTATTATCCTATTATCCCTGATTGTTTGGGGGCTTAGTACGAGTATAAATTTGATAGAATCAAGAAGTATGGGTTGAGGTAAGGGTCTAACCAAGGAGGAAATTGGCCAAATTCGAGGTTACCAAGATCTCTGCAAACCATCCATATAGCAAGCAAAATTAGAAGAAGTTCAAATGTTGTATACAACTACCTCAAGGTCAATGACCCAGAGAAGTATGGAAAAAACCCCAAATGAAGAGTCAAGAAGGCCACATCATTTCAGAAAAGGCGGGCGATAGTGAAGTGAGAGCTGCTTAAATTTCAAGGCTTTCCATTAGTAAAATCAAGGCATAAGCATAAGTTAGGGTAATTGCTAGTAGGTCGACTGTTTCTCGGGTGATACAGAAGGCAGATCACATACGACACCAAAAATTGAAGAACAAATCAGCATAGAATGCTGCATGCAAGAGCCAACTCCTCAATTTTGCAACAAAACACAGTAGCTGGAATCGAGCTTGGCACACCACCGTGTCGTCTTTTTGGATGAAAACAAAATTAATTTGGACGGACCTGATGGATATATGTAGCTGCTATTTCCATGATTTTAGAAAGGAAGAAATCTATCTTGAAAAACGGAACTGCAAATAAGGCGGTGTAATGGTGTAATGGGGAGCTATCACCTATTACGGCTCAGTGGAGCTCTAAATGACGGAAATCACTTAAAAATCGATTCTGGAACCAGCTATTTCGCAGTTTTCTGAATTATTAGTGGACAACGATGGATTTTCCAAAAAGATAATGTACCAAAAAATACCGCACGGACAACAAAAACCTGGATTCAGAGGCAAAATGTGAGCCTATTACCATCCCATATTCTCCTGACCTCAACATCATGAAGAACGTGTGCGGGTGGCTTTCAATAAAAGTCTACAAAGGAGGATGCGATACCAAAAAACCGAAGGGATTATTGAAGATTATTGGTCTTGAGCCAAAATTTCGTTCAATTATCTGACAGCACTCTATGAATCCATACCCACAGGTTACTTGAAGTAATTGAAAAGTCAGAAGGCAGCACACATTACTAAAACAGGTACTTTTGATGATCTTCTTCGGAAAAACCTTCATAAAACTCGTATTTATCAACTTAATCCAAACATTTTGGATATAAGCTTAATACTTACCTCATTAATTCCACATTTGGGGTTTTTCCAAAAAACCTAAGGGTTTAAAAAATATCGGCAAATAAAACACGAAAAATGCTTGTCCATATTCATGTGACACATAGTGTATATGTACTTATATGGTGGTAGCCTTTCTTTATCTATAGACGATGTGTTCACAGCTTTATTATGTACCTCTGGATAACAGTTTTATTGTTGCACCAGATGGTATTCCATCACTTCTTTTAAAATTTGTTGTAGGTACTTGGAAACATTACCTGATTAAATCTCTGCACAAATCTGGGTGTAGGGAAGCTCCTGGAAATTATAGACCTATTGCCAAACTTCAGCTAAATCCTATAGTGTTTGAAGCGATAGTTAAAAATAAGCTCCATAGTTTAGCTCGAAAGCACATTTCTCATGATGAGCATGGCTTTAAGAAAAGTATATCGACTACAACCAATTTATCGATACGAGTATTTACAAATTCAATTTTTCAAAAGCTAGCGTACAACACAATGTTCTTTTAAAAAATTGCTTGTGTTTCACTCTAATTTCTTTAGTTGGATAAAAAATGCTTTGGTTTGACGATGTCAATATCTTAAAACTGATGATATATTATTAAGTTAAATGAAAAACTTTACTGGTGTACCGCAAGGCAGTCATTTTGGACCACCACTTTTTATTCTTTTTATTAATGATTTACCAAATTATATTTCACTTTCAAAGTGTCTTTTATATGCCGATGATCTTAAGATTTTTAGCTGTGTAACATTTCCATTAGAAGTCATTAAGAGTTAGATTGATATTGACTGCATTATTAACTGGTGTAATGGATTATATTTCAATATTAAAAATACAGTACTGTATAACATTTTCGAAGATACTAGATCAAATTGTTTACGTACATATATAAAATTGAAAATCATTTATTAAAAAAGTTCACGAGTCAAAAAGATCTTAGAGTTATCTTTGACTCTAAATTAACCATGTTATTTCTGATCAACTCGAAGTTGGGTTTAATTTCTAGAAATTCAAAGTCTTTTGAAGATCCTTGTGCTCTAAAAAACCCTTTATTTATCCCTTGTTAGACCTTTGTTTGAGTATTGATGTATTATGTGGAATCCTTTTACTGAATAAAGTATCTATCTATAGGATTGAAAAGCTTCAATAAACATTTGTTTTACAGACAAATTTTTAGAAACTCAAATGTTCCATACATGTTATGTGATCAGGAGCCTATTGCACTTTGCAAGAAAAGACTTTAGACTTTATTTCAAAAGTGAAAAACAATAGAGTTTCACCAATTTAAAATACAACTTTGCAATTAATTCCTATTTTGAAAAATTGCAAAGTAAATCTTTTATTGTATTTGTTAAGATTTAATATGCTAATTATTTTTTTAGGCTATGTCTGAAAAATTTTGTGGCCAGCAAATGGCGTTAGAGTGGAATTAGTCAATGATAATATCCGACACTCGATGAATTACTCTGCAGATGGTTGCTTTGCTCATTTCTTGCATAGATGCAAAACCCTGATATTGGACTCTATTCCCAGTGCAATATGTAGTGTACACAAAACTTGTTGTAAGGTATTTAAAAAACCCATATTCCCTTGGCTATTGAATGGTAGTTTATTTCTAATTTTAGACAACACAAATTCGATGGTACGTTAATCGAAATCTCTTTTTTGTCGAACAATCATTTACGGTATCGAAGTTTATTGTTAATTTCACTGCTCTTTAATAACTGCTGTTAACTTCTTCGTTTTCAAAATATTCTTCAAAACCATTAATTTTTGTTTAAATCATTTTACAATAGCTTTTCAAAAGTAACGTTTTTTTTTGCAGGTGGATTAAAAAACCTCAACAAAATCAGACAACTCAAAAGAACCCTAAAATTCAAAATTTATGTTCTTGGGTGGATTCGTCAAAATAGAAAAAAATAGCCTATGTCCATTGCCTTGTTAACTTTCAAAACGTTTCATTTATTAACTTCTCATAGGAAGTTGTTGTAATCGGTCCGATTTGTCGAATTGAAAATTTTGAAATTTCTCGACGTTTCAAGTCCCCTAGAGTCGAAATAAAATATTTTTAGAGAGATGTCTGTGCGTGCGTGTGTACGTACGTTCGCGACGTTTTTTTCGTCGTCCATAGCTCAAGAACCAGTAAAGATATCGACTTCAAATATATTTTGTTATACAGATAAAAATGCAGAAAGATGAAGAAAGGACTCTCAAAAAAATTGCGTGGGTGTTTTTTTTTACCATAGCAATTAAAAAAAGGTGAACATTTTGGTTTACCCAAAATATCTCACGAACCAATAACGCTAGCGAGTGGAATTAAATTTTATATTATATATCATGACGTAATACCAAACAAATATATTTATGGAAAAAATTACAAATAATGTTTTTTTTTTTATAAATCAAAAAAACTAAAAAAAATATTTCTCACCTCGCATATTTTACGAACAAAAATGATTTTATCTCCAAAATAATTTTGTGCAATAAAGAATAACATTTTTGACATCTGGTAAAATTTTGACAAAAAATCGAATCGACAGTTTTTTTTTATCAAAAATAAAAACCTAAAAAAAAACATTACTCAAAGTTGGTAAAAATTGATTTTCAACTCAAATATCTTTTCAAAAATTTTAGATTATGGCATCAAACTAATTTTGTCTTATAAGAAATATTATTTTTAACACTCGGTAAAATTTTGAGAAAAATAGAGTCGACAGTTTTTTTTACAAAAAATAAAAAACCTAAAAAAAACAATACTAAAACTTGGTAAACATTTACTTTCAACTCAAATATCTTTACAAAAATTAAAAACATTATTAAAAATAACAATAATAAACAATATTAAAAAAAATATTGTTTTCGACATTCAGTACATTTTTTATAAAAATCCAAAAGTCAGTTTGTTCATAAAAAAAATAAAATCGACAAAAAATAGTACGCAAAATTGGTAAAAATTGATGCTCGGTTCTCGATATCTCGAAGATAATTGACTTTAAATTAGTTTCATTCATCCAGTTTGTTTTTGTTTATATAAGATATAAAAACTTTTAAGAAATGCTACTTAAATTGGTAAAAATTGGTTTTCGACTAAAAATCTCGTTAAAAAAAATAGATTTTGAAATCAAACTATTTCATCATATGCAAAATATTTTTGGTGATTTTTAAATTTTTAAGGAAAATAACAAAACACGAAAACCTACAAGCTTTTTAACAAGACAAATCGACAGACGGGATGGGAAGTTATCAGTGTGGGTCACACCCCAGCCTCTTTTTTACTTTTCAAAACAAACTAGATATTATTTGCAAATGAAAATTTCTCTTTACATATTAGGTACTGAAAAAATTTCAAAACTCTATAAAATTATATAATTTTCAAAGTTTATTGTTTGGTGAAACAGAAAGAACAAATATTTTTGGTGAAACGTAATTGGGAAAATAAAAGTGCAAAGTTTCAAAGTCTAGCGAAATAGGTCCTAGATTGATAATTGATTTAAAACTTTAAGGATTTAGCAGACAACCATATTCGGTAATATTTAGTTTCGATGTTCTGAATTCTAACAAAGATTGTACTATTTTACTATCAATGTTTAATATTTACATATGTACCTTCTCGTAGTTTACGTCTTTGAGATGGAAATTTTGTATAATATGTACGAATTATGCCTTTAAAAAAGTAGATTACTGTAAATGTTATTATTCTAAATTAGTTATTTGAACTTATGTATGTATCATAAATCTTGTTACTATTTTTATTTGACTGCTATCTTAGTTATCTTGAAAGTCGAAATAGTGTAGTAATACACTCAATTCTTTTTCGTAGAGCCTTTGTTCATGCAAGCTTTTGGTTTCTGAAAATGTACTTGAATTTTTGTCAATTCAAATTCATATCGAACCTAATGAAACTTTAGGAGTCATAAAATTCAATTTGAAACGTTTAATTTAACGGTTATCTCAATTCAAATTCTGTGAGTCTACGAATATAATTCCAACATGGCGTCGTCGTCGTCCTATTTAAAGCTTTTTCGAATCAGAATCAAAATAAACAAACTTCTTAAAGCTTAAATATCTTGTCAAAAAAATCGATTAATGTATTTACATACATGTATACATACATAAGTAGTAATCCTCGTCTTACAGGCCGTCCATGCCTACCTCTAGTTAAAATGTATTGTTAAATCAATAATTTCAAAACATCTCAAAAGTACAAAGTGAAATCGTCAGCAATTTAAAATTGTATTCCCGTGGTTACCAAAATGTTCATATCCTCAAATTCAACAATTAATTGATTATTCAATTAAATTCCATTGACTTCTTATACAAATTAAAAACTTAATTGAATACTCGTCATAAATAAAAGAGACACCAACCCGTCTACTATAGTGACAAGAAAATCGTAACATACCTACTCAAAAAAAATAAAGAAAATATTCAATAGTAAAATGGCTGAGGGTACATACGAATTTGAGTGCATGCGAGCTGAACTTCTAGGAATCGCGAAACCTGACCAAGAAGAATTCGAAAAGGCTCTTGCTGAGCGCCAGAAAGCAGAACAAGATGAAATTGAAGCTTTAGAAGCTAGTGTAAGTAAATTGAAGCCTTCATTTTTATTTTTTGACTATATTGAGAATTTTTTTCAATAATTTTTTTGTTAGGCTCTAGAAAAAGATGATGAATCACTTCAAAATACCGGTGGAAAATTAGACGAGCTAAATAGTATTCTATCAGCGACGCAGTCGAAAATCAATCGATTAAAGCAATCCGCCCGCGGCAGCATAACCACTATGTTCAGAGGGCAATCTGTTGATGAAACTGCTTCCTCCTCATCGAGCAGTCGCCGCGGTACAACTGGCGATGTATCAGCTGGCGGTGATATCAATGATGCCATTGACAATCTTGAAGAAATTCAAAAGCAACAAGGCCGAGTGTCCATGATGAGAAATGCTTCGCTTGACATTCAAGGCAAAATGACTTCCCATCTAGACAAATTGGATATGTTAATCCATAAGGCCGATAGAGCTGAACAATCAATGTCCGAACAGAGAAAACAAATGCAAAAAATGGCTAAATAATTAAAAATTAGGCCTTGATATGAAAAGAAAGTCAAATTATCTAAATGGAATGCAAGCAAAACCCCCCTAAACACGCCCAGGATGTGCTGAGCCAAAATACAACGCGATAATAAATTTAGTTCCATTCTGTTCCAACGAAATTCAACTGTTTTACGTATAACTAACTAATAATTAATTAACTACGACTTATTATAGCCTTCTTGCTTAGATGATTTAAATGTTTTTATAAATTTAAAAAAAAAAATAAGAACAAAATAATACTTATTTTAATATATACTTAATTTATTATTGTTGTTATATTATTATATGATCTCTAAGCTGTGTATGCCTTCAACTGAAATAAAATCGTCTTATGATTCAAAGCTGTGTGACCGACCAGGATAAAAACGTGTATTTCGTACAGAAAAAGCAATCATATTATATATTTATCTGCATAATAACTATAATTAATTATTGATGTATAACTGTGTTAATATTATTTCTTAAATCATTTTAAAATAAAACTTGAATGTACTCGAAACTCAATTTATTTCCGTTTTCATATTTAAAACATTTAAATAAAATATAAAATTGTTAACCATTTGCCCATAAAATAGTATTCAAACTTTTTAGTTATGTATGACCCATGAGCAAATGTTAATACAGTATTTTACGGATATAAGAAACAGTCATATAACAACAAGTTGTTTATAAGAAACAGCACTGAAAACATTATGTGTCGCCTTTATACTATGAAAGTTTTTATGAACTCGGATATTTAAGAAGTTTCTTGGATTTCAAAGTTTCCTATATCAGTGGTACACTTTTTATTTTAATTAAATAACAACGTCTTAACAATAATATTAAAATTATTTGATCCTTTTTCCAAAACTGGAAGAAAAATATTGTTAAAGTCGCTTTAACTAACATCCGTTGCACCTATTTTTGAAAATAAGTAAAAGAAAAAATGGGCACAATACTGTTACTGCACTCAGAATATGTGTGTTTTATTCATTACTGTGTAGTCAGCACGGCATTGGCATTCAAGTCTAGGAAAAATGATTAACCACCTTCTGTCATTCTATATGTCAATTTGAATTGATATTTCGAATTGGCTAAAGATCTGTTCTTCTTCTAACTTCTATCGTTCCTAAAAGTTGAGATTGATTAAAATTTTTAAAACTATCAAGTCATCACATCGTTCCTAAACACATTTTTGAAGTGTCAAATAGTTCCGAATTGTAACAACCAACAACTCAGTTCAAGAGATGAGTTGAAAGTGTTGTTGTCAAAGTAAATGACTTGTTTAAAAAATAAGCAATAGTTTTTTTTTTGGTTTGGAAGAAAAAAATGAATTTAAAAGTAATTCATCATCTAAATCAAATTTTGCCGATTCCCTTCTTTGCTTGTTATCTTTTTAATTAAAACCAAATTTTTTGATTCATGATAAGACATTCATTATTTAAGTCATTCATTTTTATTGAATTTCAGAAGCAAGTCTTGAGCAGCTTGTCGCTATTGATTTTGCGATTTAATGTTGTAAAAACAGTTTTTCATTCTTGATGTTAGTAGTTTGACAGATCAATAATTTCTAATCATGTCGTTCATAAATGACTTTTACGAATTCCAATAATTTCTTACAATGACACATACACATTTTTTTGACGTATCAACAATAATAAAAAATAGTTTGAAAAAGATCAGATCTTAAAGTAACATAAAATGTCAAAATCTGTTGTCAAAGCTTGCTTCTGCTTCTGTCAAACAAGAAGTAAAAATAACGAATATCAAGTTACAAATATTTCTATAGCAGAACTTCACCTATTAAAGTTTCAAATATGAAAAACAGTCAACATTCCTAAGAAAGCATTATTTTTCAAATAAATGTATAATTCAAAATTCGATCTCTAGCACAGCCATTTTTTTTTTACTAATTTTGCTTTCATCAGAAATCAAATTTTGTTTATTTGCTTCAGAAAATTATACTGTGATGCTGGTTATGCAGCAATGAATAAAACACACTTAAAAAATATACTAAGGTTTTCTCCGAAGATGCAAGAAGTTTTTTACCCCTTCTGATCTGGCTATAATCTATAAAGCCTATATTCGTCCGAAACTCGAGTACAATTCCCATATATGGGCAGGTGCTCCTATAACCTACTTGAGTCTCCTAGACAGAATTCAAAAGAGAGCTCTAAAAATGATAGGTGATCGTTGTCTAACTGAAACTTTTGTATCTCTCGAGCACCGTCGTAAGGTTTCATGCCTGTCATTATTTTATCGCTACTTTATTCATAAACAATGCTCTAATGAAATAGCCACTTGCATTCCTCCCCTCAAACAATTCAACCGTAATACCCGTTCTTCTAGGAATGCTCATCAGTTTACCCTTGAGCCCAATTTCGGACGTACTGTAAAGTACAGAGTTTCTTTCTTTAGTCGCACTACACGAATGTGGAATGCTTTACCAGACTCAATGTTTCCCACTCATTACAATGTGCAGACATTCAAAACCAATATGCATCGGTATCTCCTTTCTAATCCTATCCTCCCTTCCTAATTGCTCGCACTGTGATTAATCATCATAAGGGTATTCATATTCATATCCCCTTGAGTGCGCGTTAAATATAAAAAAAAAATCTGGGTCCGTTTGCGTGTGACAAAAATCATCGTTGAATAAAATGACAGCCATTTTGACGAAAGGGGTTTTGAATGCTAAAAAAGATACGTTCGTCTGTGCTCGAATTAAAGTTAAGTTTATTTCGATATAAAAATGACTTTTTAAAAAATGATACCATTAAATCAGTTTTTTGGGAACGAGTAAGAGCAAATTGCTTGAAAATTTACATGTTTTAGACCGGTTTCTCAATTTATGACAAAATTTCTTTAAAGGAAAATATTTGGGTGCTAAGTCAGTTGATGTTTCATATAGATTATGATAAGTTGCTTTAACTTAAGGCTTTTTGATCTTGAACTTGCAAAACGAAGATTGCACTTTTTTTTAAAGAAAGAGAGTCTATAAGAGGTGAGGGTAAATTGTAGGCGTCTTAGTATAGGTGATGTAGTGCCCGTGGCATGATGGTTAGTGCGTTGGACTGTCATGCTAGAGGTCTTGGGTTCGATCCCTGCCTGTGCCATCTAAAGTTTTTTTCACGGGTACTGCCTCTTGCGAGGAACTGACATATTCGCCAAGAGTAATTCTTGTCATGAAAAGTGCTTTCTCAAATTAGCCGTTCGGATTCGGCTTAAAACTGTCGGTTCCCTCCATTCCTGACAACATTACTCGCACACAGGAATGGTTGAGAGTCGAAGTCACTAGGCCCTAGTTCTCAACGGACTGTTGCACCACCTAATTTATTTATTTTTTGGTATAAGTGATGACAAAAGTGCAAAGGTTTCTGAGAAAAAGTGCAACAAAAGTACAACTTTTCTTAAAATTGAAATATTGAGGGAAACCACTTCAAATCCATTGCATCCTGACACCTACGACTCGCTGATCCCAAATTTGATTTGAACAGACGTGTAAGTGGCCGCGTTTGTGTTGCAGAGGTTGCCTTAAACGTTTTTTTTGGCGTTTTTAGACTTTCTGGAAACCACTAGGAATTGGTCTCATCATCATATGTACATGACAGACGTCTAGGTGGCCGCATTTTCCTATAAGACGTAGCCGAAAATCTGATTTCTGACAAATGACCGCTATTTTCCATAACTTTTCCTAACATTTATGGCTGTATAATGGTGAATGTTGTCCCCAAAGTGGTCAATCGTTTCAGGCTTATCGGCGTAGACCCACGGAAAATAGTCAAGCGCCGTTAAATTGCACGATCTTCTACGCCAATCAATGGGTCCGTAATGTGAAACTATGCGGTTATTAAACTTTTCCTTTAATAAATCAATTGTAGCACGAGCTGTGTGACACATTGCACAGTCTTGTTGAAACCAAAGTTACTTTTTTCATGGTTCTTCAATTTATCAATGAAAAGGTCAGTAATCACGGCTCTATAGTGGCTACATGGTTATTACTGTAACGTTCTGGTCAGCATCGCATCAGCCCAGAATCATTTTTTTTATGTAACGGGAATTTCATCATTCCAAAAACGTCAGCTTTGTCTATTGACGTATCATTCAAGCAAAATTTATCTTCATCGCTGACCAAAATTCTCGTGATACCTATTTCGAACACATTCATAATTTTCAAAATAAATTTCCACAATATGGAAGGTTTCTTCAGTTGTTTAAATGTCAAACAAAACTTAAAATTAATCACTTGACAGCTGAAAAAAATGGCACCCAGTTAAAACAGTGTTGCCAACGTAAGTTCGTCTAAAAAAATTTAAGCAGAACTTTAATTTTCCTTACCTATGGTGCAAATTGATTATTTGTTCATTTCGTTTATGACATTGTTGATTTGAAATCAAATTTAGACGATCTTAAATTTGCAAGTTTTGTATAATATAGGGTTTTTCAATAAGGGCGGGTAGATGTTGTGTGTAGATGTCGTGGCGTTTGCTTTGTGGCACGTAGCAACGTCCTGCTGGAACCACATGTCGTCTAGGTCCATATGGTTCAATTTGGGTCATATCATAGTTATGTAGCGCTCGCTGTTGACGGTGACCGCCTCACTAACGTCGCTTTCAAAAAAGTACGGACCAATTACGCCGGCACTTCTGATGGGATTTCCGGGGCCAAATTACATTAATATATTGCATCAGTTTTTGAGATATTACGTTTTAAAATTAAAAATAGGCACAGCCTCGTATTTAAGGCTTTTTGAGGTAACTTAAATTCAGGAAGTAGTTTTTCCCCAATAAAATTCGTGGTGTTTTTCCAATTTTATTATCTATCTTCAATATTCAGTTAAAATATTTAAGTTGTTAGATTTCACCTGTCGCACATATGCTACATATATCTTAAAGAAACTCTTAACCATTTATGCTAAAATGGCGTTTAACAGAAACGGCAAAATGGTTTGAAAGCAGTTTTTGTAACTTATCTGTCTTCTAAGCAAGTTTACAACATTAATTTTTTGAAATACATACATACGTACATTGCAAAACTATAAAAAAAAATGTTCGAAACATGTTTTTCGAATATTCAAAATCAGAACTAAAAATTAACTTCAAAAACACGAAAACGTTAAGTTCAAGGTACATACATATATGTGGTGATTTAACTAAGCCTTAAGGTCCCGTTTTAGGTTTTAGCATTTGTAAAAACGAATAATTCAAAAACCCGATGTAATAAAAGAATTTTAAGCCAAGATTCAAACTTAGGACAGCTTATTCCCTTGAAAAAGTATTGTTTTGTTTGTCTTTTAAAATATTAACAATTATAAAATGTTAAAAAAGTACAAAAATAATTGGATACATTTTTCTTTATTAATCAAAAAATTATCATATGAAACCAACAACGTTTTAGTTTTATATTTATTGCTAAAAAAATTATACCATATAACATTTTTGTTTCGTTATACAACTTTTGATTATTTTATTTAATATAAAAACACAATTTTAAAACTTTATTATTTATACTGTTATTCATGTTATGTCAATTTATCTAAGGCACATGTGGATTTTATTTGAAACAAAAATCGAAAGAGAAAAACCAATTACTGGTATTCTTCTTCTTAAACAAGATTATTCGAACAATATTGAAATTATTACTGCAGAACGTTTGTTAACTATTACGTCCTGGAATATTTTCAATACGGATTAACAGCAGCAAGTCCAACTCGTCCGCCTGATCTAGCAAATGCTGGTTCTGCATAGCTGTGTCGGTAGCCCTTGGTTAAGTTGGAGAGGCTCTTCGAATTTGATATCGGCAAAGGGGCACCAGGACCGTATCCATCGGATCGCTTTTCATTCGGTCTTTCACGATATTCACGCTGTGGCTGTGGATCTCTGGTGTGCTCCCGGACTTCACGGTGATGATGATACTCCCGGTGATCGGTGCGTGAGTCGGGGATATCGCGACTCCTCATTTCATGGTATTCTCGGGGAAGGTCATTTGCATCTCGTGGTGGTTCCCATTGCTCACGGCTGCTCGACCTCGGGTGGGGAGCGGGGCATTCTTCTTCGTCGCTCCAGTCATCATATCGGATTCCACTGTCGGCGTGCTCGATCGATGATCGACGTTGGAGGTTCCTGGAAGTTGGTGGAATACGCGATGGGGCGTGGGCGTGTGCTTCTTTTTCCTCACTGATGTATCTTGTTCGTTCCATTGCTCTAAACTTCTCCTTGGCATCCTTAAATCGGTCCTTGGGTGTGACATTAGAGTTGACAAATTCTCTGGGCTCCCTTGACTGTGCCTTTCGACTGTAGGAGAATTCCTTTTCAACATCAAGTTCTTCGGGGACGTGTGATGACTTTTCGCTCCTTGGCAGCGACTTACGGGGACTAATTCTAAGATGCTTCTCCATTTCAGGCTGGTACTCTGCTTTCGGATCATTTTCGAAGGATTTGTATCGCATAGCCTGCGATTTCATCATCTTTTCCATGCTTTCGATGTATGGAATGCTACTTGGTTCCCTGTAAGGATTCCGTTCGTTGCTGTGAGAGAATATTTCTCGTTCTCGGGGCCGTGATTCAGTAGGTCTCTGACGATCCCTATGCCTTTCGACTGGCCGTTGTACCTCACGCTCCGGTGAATGGCTTGGATACTGATGCGACACCGTTTTCGGTTGAGTAAATGGCAGATCAGCAGGATCCACGTAACGATGTCTTCCAAAACGATCTGGCTCTGGGTAACTTTTGACCTTTTTGCCATTGTACTCTTGAAACTTTTGCTTGTCAGTTAGATTCTCTTTCCGGTAACCCATTGGTACTGACACAGCTGGCTGAACTGGGATGTGATGGTCAACATCAGAATCGTAGTCACCTTCTTCCTCTTCGACCTTGTAGCTTGGTTTCCGCTCCAGTGACAGCTTCTTCTTCAACAACTTGTCTATATGATTGTGGAATCCACCATCGTGAGCGTCATATGACGATTTTTGTGCTGCTGCTGTTGGTGCTGTTGCTGCTGGGTCTTCCTTATATTTACAGAAACCAGTATCTTCTGGTGGTGTATAGTTATGGCTGCGTTCCTTGTATGCGGCGTCATCGTGGTGCTTATCCATGAGCACTCGATTGAACTTTGCATCGTAGTCGGATGGTCGCATGATTATTGGCTTTATTTCATCCTCTTTGTTCCATGACTGTGTTGGCCTGGCAATCGGTCGGAGTTCCTTTTCGCGACTGCCGCTGCCTGCACCTCCGCCACTACTACCTCCAGCCATAGACGGGTTGTAAGGTTTCGATGGAAGATCACGAAGGTAATTATCTTCTGGCGGTTGGACTGCACTTTTACGATTCAGCGGCTGTTTGCGTTCCATTTGAATTTGTGATGGCTTCAAGGCTATGACTGAGTTATCTGCTTCGTTTGACCAGTGTTCATCTTCTGGAAAAAAAAACAACAACACAAAATTAAAATAAAGAATAAACAATGCAGAGAATTGAAGAATGACCAAAGAACATGAAGAAGAAGACGATGATTATATAGTTTGTATAATAAAAGAATAAGCTTGCCTAACAGACTTACCACTCGAGCTATTTATGTCTTGCCGTTCTGGACTAGGAGCCAGATCCGAACCGATTCCCGAAGATCCTCGCGATGACATTTGCTGCTTGGCACCCGCTGGCGTAGATGCACCCACAATCAATGAATTTCTACAACGACGCAACTCTATTGCAGCTAGATTACCCTTTGATCTGTGAACGGTATCGTAATCTCTTGGTGGGAGCAACAATGGTGGACCGTTGCCATTTAATTTTGCACGTAATTCGGCTGCCAACGAATCGAAAAGGTCTCCTTTTTGTTTGATTATCGGTGGAGAACGTGACATTGGAGAACCGTTGCGATCTTCGCTACCTTCTGACTCTCGAGTACTATTGCCCGTATCACTACCAAGTGATGAACTAAATCGTTTCGGAGAAGCTTCATGTCTTCGTTGTCCATGTTTCTGCTGCTGGTCAAATTGCTGTGAGGATTTATGTGAACCACCATTGGATATAGGAACGATACCAAGTCTAGAAAACAAAAGCGAAAAATTATGATGTTTAGTTTAGAAGGCCATAATAATGATTGAATTTGAGATTATGTAGCAAGATTTTTGTTCAATTGATGGGAAGTAGTTTGAAAAAATATTATGCATATTTTGTGTCCAAACATTCTTGTAATATGTATTATATTCAGTAGTTATTAAAAATAGAGTCTTTCAAAGTCTGTATTGACACTGGACTCTTTTTGATATTTTTTCTCGATCCCAATAATTGTTAAACAAATTTAAAAAACGTCACCTTTCTTCCCTGTCTCTTTTTAAATATTAAGTTAAAATCATTACTAAACAACATTCAAATGTCTGCTTTATTTTCTTGTCTCACTGTTAAGTTTAAGGGGATATAGTTGTGGGCAGCGTTGCCGCTGGGCTTCCAAAAATGTAACACATTTTTTTAAAAAACGTAACAAAAGCGAAAAAAATGTAACAAATTAAAAAAAATTATTTAAATCAAAGAATGCTCTTGAACTCAATTTTTTTTTTTAATAGGAACATAAATTTTCTTCATCACAGTTTTTAAATTCAGTACAAAACTATACATTAAATAATAAGTTAATAAATTATTATAAGTAAGACACATTTTAAGTTTTACATAAAACATGTTTAGGCAAATTAAGAGAATTGATTTTTTATTTATTTTGCAAACATTATTGATTCAATGGTATTCAAGTGATACCTATTGGTTAAATTGGTTCGATCGAGTCGAATGAAGGTGATTTCAACTCAATTTAGGACGTAGGTGTACAAATAGGTGGAAGTTTTTTTTTTTTTTTTTTTTTTATAAAGTACAGGCACTCAAGGGGATATTAATACCCTTAACACGTTTACGGTTAAACACAGTGCGAGTATTAGGAAAATAGGAAAGGATTTAAGAGGAGATACCGGTGCACATTGGTTTTAAAATTTTGAATATTGAAATGGGAGGGGAAAACAGAGTTGGGTAAAGCATTCCACATTCTTGATGAGCGGCTAAAAAAAGAATCTCTATACTTAACAGTACGTCCGAAATTGAGCTCGAGGGTAAACTGATGAGCATTCCTGGAAGTGCGAGTATTACGGCTGAATTGTTTGAGGGGGGGAATGCAACTGGCTAATTCGACAGAACATTGTTTGTAAAAGTATCTGTAAAACAACGAAAGGCATGAAACATTACGCCGGTGTTCGAGAGATGTAAATGTTTCGGTTATAGTTCTATCGCCGATCATTTTTAAAGCTCTTTTTTGTATCCTATCTAAAAGGCTCAAACTTGTTTTAGGGGCACCTGCCCAAATATGCGAGTTATATTCAAGTTTTGGACGAATGAAGGCTTTGTAAATTACAGCCAGATCAGAAGGGGTGAAAAATTTCTTACACCGTCGGAGAAATCCTAAGCACCTGGCAGCATTTTTGGCAATATCAAATATGTGATCATTCCATAAAAGGTGATCTGTGATACACATACCGAGTACTGACAGTTGATTAGTTTCCTGGATGCAAGTGCCACTCATAGATAGCGGCATCGGGGGTATGTTACGCTTTAACGACAAGAGACAGCATTGGGTTTTCGAAGCATTAAATTCTACACGGTTTTTGATTCCCCATTGGACAATGCTGTCAAGATCAGAATTTAATGAGCTTATCATACGCTGCCGTTGAAGTTCCACATCCGAAGGACAAGGATGTGAATCTAGAAACGAATATGAAAAGCTGAGGGTACTGTCGTCGGCGAAACAGTTTAATGGATTAGAAGTGGCAGACAAAAGATCATTTATGAATATAAGGAAGAGAGTCGGTGACAAAACGGAGCCCTGGGGGACACCAGCATTTATTTTATGAATTTCAGACTTGAAACCATCCAATACAACTTGTATTGAACGGTTCGAAAGGTAATTTCTAATCCAACGAAGAAGTGATTCATCAATACCAAGAGCACGCATTTTCGATAAGAGAGCTTGGTGCCAAACTCTATCAAATGCTTTTGAAATATCAAGTGCAATAATCTTACTTTCTCCAAAACGATGTAAAGATTTGTTCCACTGTTCGGTGAGATAAACCATGAGATCACCAGTGGACCTATTGCTACGAAAGCCATACTGCCGGTCATTAAGAAGCTTTCGTTCTTCAAGATATTTCTTAAGCTGATAATTAATCAGCGTTTCCATGACCTTGGAAAGAAGGACGTAAGTGCTATTGGACGATAGTTAGAGGGAGAGGACGATTCGCCTTTTTTAGGGACAGGCTGGACAAATGCTATTTTCCATCCACTCGGAAAGAGACCTGTAGAGTAGGAAAGATGGAAAAGTTTACGCAGTGGTTTTGCCAGCGTTGAAGAACACCTCTTCAGAACGATTGGGGAGATACTATCCGGGCCAGCGGATTTGTGTATGTCAAGGTCTTTAAGTACTCTTGCAACTGCACGAGTGCGAAAGAAGATTCGTCCCATAGAATCATTTACGCTCTCAAGAACAGGAGGACTCATGACACTTTCCGGTAGCGTCGAATTAACAGCAAACTGTGCTGCAAGCAAATTGGCTTTATCGATCGAGCTCACATAGGGAGTGTCATTGTGGACGAGCGTTGGAACCGAGGATGACGTGGTGTTTCGTACGTTTTTTACAAATGACCAGAAATTTTTACTACCTTTGGGACATTGTAGTATTTTTTGCCTTAATTTCTGATCATGCAAAAATTTGGTTCGTCGAATATGACCATTACAGGTCTTTCTAGCTTGTTTGAACTTATTCCGGTTTTCCTCAGCAGGGGTTGGCTTTATAACAACGGAAACTTACATCTCTGAACCTAATAACCTCTTTACAGCTCGAATCAAACCATGAGTTCTCTTTGGGTTTGATAGATTTCACCCTATTCGGGATAAAATTTCTCATTCCACAAAGAATTAAATTTGTTACCATATCTGCGCTGGAATCCACGTCACTATCGAGGAAGCATAGTGACCAGTTAAAGTTCCTGAAGAATTCATTGAGACCGTCCCAGTTGGCTTTCTCATATTGCCAAACGGTTCTCATAGGAGTTTTTTCTTTAACTGGGGTTTTTTGACATGAGAATTTTGCAGATATGATACAATGGTCTGATGTGCCTAGAGGCGGTAATACACTGATTGTGTATTTATTAGGGTCAGAGGTAAGAAACAAATCTAGGGTGTTGGCGGATTGACCTGCAACGTCAGGGATTCGAGTTGGCTCATCAACAAGCTGAGTTAACTGATTTAACTCAGCAAAGACTTCAACATACCTTCCTTCGGGTGTTGACTGGCCAGAATAGCGAAGCCAAGAAGAATTGTGTACATTGAAATCGCCCGCAATGACGATTTCAGTGTGAGGATAATGGGCAACAATTCTTTGGATGGAGTCAGACAGAGCATCAAATTCGTTGAAAGTTGAATTTCTGTCCAGGTTTGGACTTCGATATAAAAAGCATGTGTGGATGATGTGCTTATTTACCGTAAATTTTAACCACATGAAGTTAAAGTTTGTGTTTGAGCACAAACCATATTGTGGCTGAAGTTGGTATGCAACATCGTTTCTTATATATACGGCTAATCCATGGTGGAAAAAGAATAATGGCACTAAGCTATACCCATTTAGATTAAATTCCAAATGATCGGAATCTTCACCTATCTGAGTTTCACTTAATGCCAAAACAGCTGGCCTGTGTGTCTCAGTGTGAACATATGTCGCATAGAAATTCTTTCTAAGACCACGAATGTTGCTAAAATCCACTCTGAAATCACCAAACATTGCAATACTCAAAATTAACAAAGTGTTGTTTAAGCGCACTTCACACTGATTAAAAAAACCATAATGTACATTTTTAAAGAAAAAAAAAAAGTTTGGAGAAAAAAGTGTAACAAAAAGAAATAAAAAGTAACATAGTAACAAATACAAACAAATTAAGAAAAGTGTAACACTTTTGTTACACTTGTAATATTGTGGCAACGCTGGCTGTGGGGCTTGAACATCGTTGCATCAACAGTGACCAATTTAAACAATATCAAAGAAGGGTGGACGGATACTTTCAATGTGTTCAAAATTTGATCGAAGTAAATTGAGAATAATAATAATGTTAGTGGTATGGATATAATTATAAGGTCCAACTTTCGTCAGACCTTTCAAAAAATTTTATTTTAGACTCATTAGAGTGCCCCGCTCCACGGAAATCTTTAGTAAAAGGCGAAAGATTTATTCGACAATGAAGCGAAACCAGAGTGATTTTTATGGAATTATTGAGTCAATTACAATAAATGAAAAGAAGAAATTGAATGTGAATTGTAAAATAAATAAACTAAGACAAAAACAATATGTACTTAAAAATATAAGGAAAAGATCCTTTTGTGTCATGTCTTATATGAATAACAACCACTTCTATAGTTTTTCTCACTCTTATTTCTTGCAGTTAGGGATGAGTTACCAATGTGATTTTAGGGTATGGAAAGATCTTGTTTTCTTTAGTACAAATTTTATAAACGAAAACACAAAAGTTTCTGTGTTTCTAAGTTAGAAGTCCATAATAGCTTTTTGCTTTAACCTTAACTAACAGTTTTTCAAAAAGTTTTTAAAAATCTTATTAAAAATAATCTGCAAAATAGATGCAAAAATGATCCTTTCGATATTTCATTTGTGAAGGAAGTCAAATATGTTTTCATTATTTGGTTTGTTAAAATCTCAGTTAAAATAAATGTTAAAAAAACTAGGTACATTGTTTTAATAAAGTTGATATTTTGATATTATTTTGATTTGCTAATAACAGTAATGTATTCTACCTACCATCGATTCCTAAAATTTAAATAGATCTTTTCATAAAAGATCGAAACAAAATTCGCTTTAAGGGTTGCAAATTGTATTTGTTTTGTTTTCACCTCTGTACCTACATACATACGTAGGGGAGGGTTATTTATGTTTATTTTTACATTCTATATTATAATTCACAACCACTTTCCTCAGAATATATAAGAAGTAGATGATATTTTTGACCGTTAAGTTATCGCTTCTCGGCCTTATGGCTAAGATCAAAGTGTAGTATCTGTTCTTATCAGCTTAACATCTGATAGATCCTCCATCGGGGGACAACAAATGTTAAACTGATTTTTGGAATTAGACGGAGTGCTAGGGGCTTGCTCCACCTCTGTCACGGGTTGGCCTGGTATTGCAGTACCGCCGGGATCAGCCCAATAAATAATTAAAAAAAAACTTAGAAATCTAAAAAGTTTTGATGCAACTAAAGAATAATTCTTTACCCAAGGTTCTGAGCTCAACTCTTTTGTTTTGCCTACATCTGAAAACTGAAATGCAATAAAGATTGTAGATACATATTAGATTTAGATCACTATATGTATATGATAAGGTGATCTTTCAAAAGAAGAAATATCACGGCATTAGTAACAACAGCGCTGCCACCCTTAAAATAATTTAGCACATAGAAAATATAAGAAAAAAGCGCAGTAGATTGCAATATACCGCAGTAGATTTTAGAATGAGAAAAACAAAATTCAAATCGTAATTAATACATTTTTTTTATTTGAACAAAAACAACAGAACTTAAAAAATGAATTCAACATTAAACAAAAAAAAAAACAAAACACAACTTTTTAAAATAAATAAACAAAAATTCCGATTTGAGAATTTTTATATCTAGATACATACAATAAAAAGAGATCACATTTTTTTCGAAATTTCATATATACCTGTACATAAGTAATTAACGACCTTACTTTATTATAAATTCACCATTATTTGTGAATTTAAATTTGCTATAAAATTCAATTCTACCTGGTGAGTTTGAGGGTGACCAACAATCCTCTTTCGGATCTGTAAGCTCTTTAGCTAATATAATATTTTGAAGGGTATTAGTGTTGAGGCTGTTTCTAGTATAAGTTTTAATTAAGTTGACTAGCTGCGCTGCTATGCGGTAACGAGCATAACAAAAGCATATATACATTCTGCTAGCCAATTCACCTTCCGAGTTTTTAAATGTTCTGGCTTTTGACCAAAACTTTGTTATGGCTGAAGGGTCATGGTATTTCTTAACAAAATCATTATTGCCTAACAAGAACCTCCATTGCATATTGAGTACTTCTCCAAAAATTTGTAATATTGACATCAAACTACCATTTACTATCTGGCTTACATCTAAATACTGTAGCAGTTGTAATTTTTTGTTATTGAAATCAAATCGTTTTTTAATTTGGTTGCATAAATTGTCTTCAACAAAATCATTTGAATTATGATATTAATATGCTGTTAAAACTGAATGCCAAAGTACATATCAGAAAGGGGCATATATAGGCCAGAATCTTTAAAATTAACATCTACGCTTATCATATCAAGTCTTATAAAATTTTTGAAGATTTATGGGAACAAATCTTGCATTGCTTGATGAAGCAAATAAATTTGGGTTAGTTCGCTTTGGAAAAAAAGAAAAGAAATACATGTGTCAGCATCCCGTCAGTTTGATTGATGCCTTTAGCCGGTAGCCGAAAGCAAGTGAATGCATTCAAAAAAAGTGAACGTGCTTAAATTGTCATAGTATTGAATTTTTCAGGGAATGCATTCAGAGTGAGTGAACGTGATTGAGTATTTAAAATTTTGAATGGATAAGCTTACAACTAACTTTGGTTAGGTACTATTTAAATTAAAAAAAAAGGAGTAGATTCGTTTTGCTGCGCAGTAGATTTTTATTTATGCCAAAACGCAGCCCCGGTAACAACTACGAAGCCATTTGAGTGAAAATAGACCTATTTTTTAACTTAACTAAATAAGCAGAGTTTATAGTTTTAAATAGTTTCATCCGAAAACTTTATTTCTTTAAAATTACATAATAATGGACATTTTGAAAAAAAAAATAATATTTTGAATATTTTTTTCTTTTATTTCAAGTCTTGAACGCTGTCATTTCGATCGTTCAACACATTAAAAGCAATAAATCATAAAGAAATTGGGACTAATTTGATTTCGAAATGACTTTTATCCTAAGAGGCTCATACAACATTAACCTTGTAGTAATAGTGTTGATTATTGTGAGCTCATTATCAGCTATTGTCAGATTACTGACAGATTTGACAATTTTGTAAGATCAAACAATCGTCTGTTCTTACCCTCAGTTAAAATATATAAAATAGTAAAATGTCGAAGAAGGGCTTAGTTTAATTCCTATTAGTCTTGTGCGCAAGTACATACTTTTAACTTGAACTACATCTAACCGGATCATTTTGCAGTAACCTGATTTAAGTTCCCTCATTAATAAAATTCATTTAGCCTTTACCTAATTTAAAAAAAAAAAAACACTAATCAATCTAAGTTGAAAACATTTTGAGCGTGATTTGAATGTGTAGAATGTAGGTGTATGGAAATCATTACACGATTATGGAATTATATCACTTGCAGTATTTTTATATCGATATGTATTTGGAAACGTGTTCACCACATTTTATCATTTCATCATTGATATTCAATTGCTTAAATGTTAAGAAGCTTTTTTTTTAGGTCTATGAAATAAACCTTTAACAGAATGTTTTATAAAGATCATTATACCGGTATGTAGACGTTGTTGGCCTCGATAAAACAAAAAATAAGATAAAAACAAAATAAACAAATCTCAAGTACTTCTGCCTGTATACTTTTATGAATAGGTAAAGTAAAGGGTATAAGTACAAGTACAAGTATAAAGTTAAGTACACTCAAGCATCATCACATCAATCTTTTTATTTTAAATGTTTTGCCTCTTGAAAAAATACCAAAAATATTTGAACTGACATTTTTATTTTATATATTATGAAAGATACGACTCTGTTTGTTGTACGGCGCTGCGCCTTAATCGGTTGCATCATCATTTTTCCTCTACTCCCCCGCCGCGTACCGCCAGTGATGTTTATGTTTTGGCTAAATGTATGTCATCGGATTGACTCTGGCTTAACTTTACAACAAAAAAAGAATCATTTGGCATTTTGTATAGAGTTCATCCCTTTCACCAATGGTTCCCTCATCATCTGGTTGTGTGTTCATTAAATCGCAGCATCACGTTGAGATAGTTTAATGAACAAATAAAAATAAAAAAAAAAATAATCTTGCTATATCGACTCAAATCGTAACCAACTATGTGCGGAATTGTAAATAACACAAAAATAAAGCTAAACAATGCTGTGCAAATTTTTTCAGTTGTTTTTTTTTTTTAAATAAGGAACTAAGGCCAAATGAGCCTGACATACACAGAATTATGACGACAAATTTAACTATATACGAAACTGATACTCTATCGCCTTGAGCAACAAATGTTGCACTTTACTATATATCTACGCCAGCATGATTCAAGGGCCGTGCGTATGTACAAATTTCAAATGAATCTTATCAAATTAAATTGATATAGTTACCTTTCCAATGGTAATAAAATGTTTCAGTCAAATAAAGGATAATAATAATTTTTGTTTTATAGATAAAAATTAATGCATCGTGGTGATTCAAAGAAATCAATTTTTTCTAACTAAGGGTTAAAGGTTAGACCAAGCGCCTTATTCATTTATGTCTACCTAATACAGCCTTTTGTACACCTCACTTTAAATATTTGTGGTGGATTATAAGCAAAAGCTGGGTTTAAAAAAAAGACGGAAGATTGAATTACTCTGTTTTTTTTTTAACTTTATTCAATGGACCTGTATCTGTTTCCATTTATCTTTGTGCATCTGTGGTTCAGCAGTCGTCGAGTGCAGCTCAGTGTAACACATTCATGCATACATATCTTGTATTACGGAGTAGTTGAGTTGAGCTGAGCTCCTGCAACGTGCTATTACATCACATTCAAATCTTTGCTTCCTAAACTTAGTCGAAGCAGCAAGTAACCATATAGCTCTGGGGTTACATGCAGAGAAACTTTACAGAGACTACGACAATATTATTTTGAATGTTTAAATAAGAACTTTTAAAATTTCAAGTACTTGTACTTGTACTTTTAACTTTATTGGTACTCAAAACTACTTAGTACTACCATTTTTAAAATAATTGGCCACTAAGTACTTAAATATCAAAGTATTTAACAATTGATCACTACAATTTTCCTAAAAAAATAAGTTACACATTGAAAGTTCTTGAAAGTGTTTGTCAAATACTTGAACTTGGTAGTTGCGATTAAAATTTGATAGTACTGGGGAAGTGCTTTTTTCTGAAGTAAATATACTAAAACCGACCCGAAGTAAAAAGTACCAATACCGAGAATAGGCGTACTTCAAATAAGTTAAGTCTTTTAGCGTCTTTAATGTTGGGTATGTATTTGTATCTTTTTTCTTTTATGATTGCTTTTGTTTTCAAATTTTATTTATGTGCAAATTTTTATAAAATAATTTGTTGAAAGTTAACACCTATTCAAGGTCATTTCCACCCATTTTACTCCTTCCCATGGTGTTAATTTTAATATCAGTTTTTTCTCTCAGTGTAGAATATTGCAAGTCTTAATCTATCTCCACAGATCACACAGCATCACTCAGATGCATTTCAACAAAGTTATCTCCATTGCAAGAGTACTAACGGCACACAGTGAAAAAGCATTCAAAAAACAAAAACAAAAAATAATTAATTGACAAAAAATGCATTATTGCTTGTCACACTTTATGGCGTTCGATTTATTTATGCTCCATTGCTGATGGAGCTTGTGCTTGTTATAGCTTCCTCCTTTGAAGCAAGTCGTATGATCGCTCTTAGGTTTGTTGTTTTTTTTTTTTTAATTTTTCTTACATTATATTTTCTGCATTTTAATTTTGTTATTTTTTGTTGTTGTTGTTGTAATGTTTTTATCACTTTCACTCAATAGAATACAAAGTCTATGCAAGAAGCTTAAACCATAAAAGATGCATTCGGTTGCATATATTCGTATAGACATACGTGTTATGTTAGACGTAACTCACCTGGATTCCAATTCCTCGAAACGTTTTTGATTCTCAGGTCGATTTATTAGGATCTGCAATTGCTGATGTAATGCTTCGGCTGTTGTTTCTGAATCACATCTATACGCATGCACATGTAGGGGACATTTTGTTGCCGGATTATAAAGTAATAGGACACATGCAACAATGTCTTCAGATTGTACGGAACTGGTTATGGCACTATGCGGAATGAAGTGTTTTGATGAACCCTTTTTTTGGTTGTTGTATCGAATTAAAGAAAAAAAGAAAGAAAGAAAGAAAGAAAGAAAAAAAAAACAAACAAAAAATAAGTTAAACTCGGAAATAAAAAAGAAGGTATGTTAGTTTATGTGATGACAGTTAAGTGTACATACCTGTAAAATTTTGATTCCCTTATGTGACACCTGTAATGTGACCTTTAATGGTTCTTGATCACGCGATCTATCGATTAGGTATGGGAGAACGGAATTAATAACTCTTGGGCCTCGTAAGCCTTTGGCTTCATCAGCACCCAAAAACCAAACGTAATATGATGCCTTTTGTACATCACGACGCAGTCGTAGAGCCATTTGTGCGGTTACATCTGCAAATATAATAAAATATAAATATAAATTATCAACTGCTTTCATTGTTTACAAAGGAATTGTAAGTCTCTTAAAAATAGAAATATTGTTAAACTATAGCATCCATAGAATCCAAAATAAAAAAAAGCAGTTACAAAGTTCTTAGTAAATAAAATGACTTAATGCTCTTGTGAACCAGCCAGTCGCGTTTTGCCCCTTAAATAATTTAATCGTCACCTTTGCGGTTTTTGAGAAAATCATTAGTTTACCCTCGGCAGTAATGTGAAGTAGAGAGAGTCGTTTCTTAGCCGTACAACGCGAATGTGAAATATCTTATACAACTTTTTCTTTTAAAATCACCAATACAAACTGATACATATTTTTAACCCCTCCCCTTTTTCCTTATGCTGACATTGTGTCTCAGCCATTAAGGGTAAATAAAACCTCATCAATCAATATGACCGTCAGATAGTTAAATAGAAAACTTAAGCCCAAAACTTTAATCGTTATTGGACTATGTCAAAAAAAGAGCTTAGAACCAATATCGATAGTGGCCGTTTCAAAAAATTTGTAGTTGAAAAATTTATATTTTTGTACTAATATCACTTACTATAATATTTTTTAATATTAAACACTAACTCCCGAAATATATCCTCCACATAAAAAATAACACCTTTCACAAAATCAATTTTATGTTTCCAAACCAAGAAAAAACTTGTACCTCTCTACGCATTCGTTGCGTGTCGATTCACCAAGTTGATCACGAAAAACTGCCGCAATCTACCATCGCCAATAGGTTTGTATATCTTATACGTCCGAAGTTATATTAAAATCTAAAACTCCGATCGGAAAGGGGCGTCCGGCTTAACCGGTAGTAAAAAAAATATAAGCATATAAATAAGTAACGCTTTCGGAATTTAATTTCTCTTTTAATTTAATTTAAAAATACAATTTTCAAACGCATCATTTTCTAAGTTTTGGTGAAATTTTCGTCGTTTTATTTTTCATTTTATTTTCTTTCCTATATGATATACAACATTACTGCAATCAGTAATATTGTGCATTTATATGCACGTATATAGCTGCTTTGATTAAAGTGTAGTCATTGGTCTGCAATAAGTGGACCAAATCATCAGGTTTAACATGAGTTTTTTCTCGTTCAGATCTTCATCGCCACCGTCGTCGTTGTCGTAGCGTTCGATAGTCTATATATAAAGAGTTGTTCGATTTGTAATTATTATCCGTCTGGGGGAATATCAAAAAATAAAAAGTCGTTCACTAGAAAACTGGGCAATCTACAATAAATATTACAACTTCAGTAGGTTGACTTATCATCAAAATGTATCCGCACGCAGCAGTTTGTTATTGTTGTTGTTGTTGTTGTGTATCTTGTTTGTCTAGAAATCGGATGTGCCTCCCATTGAAAGAGATCAGTAATGTTGGCTGGTGTGGTTCGTTTCTTTGCGTTGTTGCCTTCAACACCCATGTGAATGAAAACATTGATTTGAGTTGTTAAATACACTGATAGAAAAACCGATTCTTTGACTTTCCGAAAACGTTCTTGGATTTGCATTGAATACAAATAATTAAATAAGCCAAGTTGTTATTTTAGTCATTTCTTGATTTTGTTAAAATTTTAAGATCACCATTTAGTAACCAAACATCTCTTGAACCAACACCTTCTTCTTAGGTATTTATTAAGATTAAATAAATTACTTTTAAAATACTTCTAATTTCAAACTTCTTTTGAAATGGTTTATGACTGAAATTTAGTTCTCAGTGTATACAGTCTAGAAGAAAGGTATAAAAGTATCTTAAAGGAAATTATCCAATCAGCAACTTTATGGACTTTTTTTTTGTATCTACCTATATAGTGTGCAGTGTGCACTCTATCATCACCTTGGCACAGCTTGAAATTCTAGATCAAGTTCAGTAGTCTTATACCATTCGCCCCGTTCTAAACGACATCACTTAAAGTGTATAGAGCGATGGTTTGCCTGATGTGGCTTTATGAAATAGCAGACTGCAAAAGACATCATCTTTGAAATACATAAACAGTATACATACATACATATGTACATACATTTATCTTTATTTGATTTATTCTGTTGACTTATTTCATTCAGAAGAAGAAAGTAAACCAAGAAGAAATAAAGAAAATATATATGTTGGGATGGGATGTAGTTTACTGTTGAGTGCCTACTACCTACCAACCATCATCTTTGCAGTCTGAAATGTTTAGTTTTCCATTTTTATGCACACACTTCTTGAGTGCATATGTTTATGTATTATTTTAAAAATAGATTAACCTGTTAGTTTGCCCTAAAAATTATTTCTTTGTTGAACTTAAAGGTCTGTTGCAAGTTGTTGCAATACAAACCAATATAGTAAGTTTGTTTGACATATTTTGCTATAAAATGCCATTATCTAAAAAAAACTACTTTGATTTAATATATAGCTATATAATAGCCAAAAATTGGCTTAAACAAAATCATTTCATATGATTCAATGCAATTTTTGATTTTTCAGATTGTTAAAGTATTCTTACACGTACGCCGATTGCCTTACAAGTTTGTAAAACAAAAGAGCTGGCAAGAAAACTCGTTTTTTATAAATTTTAATATTTTTTGTAAAAGCTTTTGAAACAAAAGAGCTGGTAACCAAATTTAAAAAAAAGAAAGTAAATTATTAGTAGAAGTTAACTTTGTTATAAACTATGTACTTTAGCATATTTGAAATACCAAGTAGCTTTGAACTCAATAAATAGATTTGTTCTTAGTTTCAAACATTAGGAATCAACACTTAAAAACTAACTATATCTCCTAATTATAAAGTTATAAAATACAACTAAAGTTTCTTAAGACAAAGTGGGTATAGTATGTCCAACGTTAAACTATAACTCTGTCAATTTATTGAAAATAATAATCGATTAATTTCCTTCCATAATTATCGATGATTCCATATATTATTTAGTATACCAAAGAATTGTTTTGTTTGACCTTATGACTAACATTATATTAATTGTTATCACCACCTATCATCAACAACTTAACCTTTCTTAAGCTTTCAGTATCAAAACATACCTAATGTGTTTGCTTAAGCTAATTAATCATATTGCAAGATTAGACAGGTACCCTAAAATAAAAACAAATATTAAATAATACAATTTGGCCTTGGACCTTTGAGAGCTTTTTATAAATATCAACACAAAAATTAGAAATGAAAATAAATCAAAATGCAATGTAGTTATACCTACCTAGGTAAAGTAATTTCCGTTATAACCAAAGAAAAATATAACAACTAAGTGGAAAATCAAAATGTCTACATTTATAGATAGATGAATAAAGGTAAGGTATAGAGGTACATCAACAACTAACGAAGCTATATACAAAAACACGCTTTAAGGCTCTTTCAACAATTCATAATTTATTGAGGTTACGTATCGAATGAAAACTAAAAGTGAAAACCACTTCAACATTACAAAGAGCCATGATAGTGCCATGAGGCACCAAACAAACACAAAACAACACATTTACACACATGAGTTCCATACTGAATTTAAGTTAAGAAACTACAATAAAAAGACTCTTTTGCTGCAACAACAACTGTTTTGTTATACCATAGTATATATAGTTAACATCGGCGAATCACGTCCTTCAAGAAAATTCGCGCTTGCTGCACCTTGATGGCCTTTTATGATCATCAGTCAAGTCAGTGGACTTGGGTTGCTTTTCTTTTTTTGTGTGTTCCCTTCACTACAACTTCAAGAAATAGCGCAACGTGCAGTTTTAGTATATTTTATTTCAAATACAATTTTGGACAGACATTTTTCAGATATATTCGTAATGACACCAGCTACGAGCAGGTTCAGACGGTACAAGGGAATTGAAGGAAGGCAAGTTTCTAGTATCAGCTGCCAAAGAATTGCTCTTCGAATAAGGCATTTTTTTGGAAAGTTGGCTCTTTCAAAAATTACGTAAAATATTAATTCAATAGACATTTACTCTGCTATGATATATTTTCTTAATTGATTAATGCCTCTGCATTTTTTGAAGAAATACAGAGGCTCTGCAATTAGTTTATAAAATCTTCCTTAAAATAGCATCGAGTTAGTGCTACGAGTATTATCAAACTAATAAGTAAATGGTTTCAAAATAAACTTCATCTTATATTATCTTAAAGAACTCTCAATTTCTACACGTGTCCGAATACCGAATTTTCTAAGATCCATTTACACTGAGATAAGTTATTTGAACTACAGTACGATTGAAAATGGTAACATGCTGGCCTGTTCTATTTTAGTCACTGTCATTTTCTAAAAGTTAAAGTTAAAAGAACGACTTTCAATAATTCGAAAACAAGAATTGTTGGACTTAAATTCATAAACCGAAAAGACATACATTTTTATTAAACTATAGAAATACTGTTATAAAAAAAAGTTAATAATTATTGAACAAGTCATATAATAACTTTGTCGCCATTAATAATGTACCAAATCGATCTGTCCCATTATTTGTGGGCGAAGTTTGAAACTTAGAGCTTAAATATGTTAATCCATTAATAATTAAACACGAACATTATTTAAAAATTGAAAACTCAAAATTTTATGGGTACTCTGTTTGAAAACATTTTAAGATAATCAACACAAAACTATTAATAACCTCAAATATCAAAAGCTCTACAGTAAATATGTTCACATAAAATGAATACAAACAAATTAAATATAAATGACTATGAAAGTTATACGACTTGAAATAAATATGCACGTATCTGGTTTTTATACATAGTGGGTTTGATTTTTGCCATATAGCAAATGCCCGTGACTATATTACAAAAAAAAAATGATACCAATTAAATAAATTGGAATTATTTATCTTTATTGATAGGAATTTATTAGAGAAAGTGAAAATTGAGAGTTTCAAAATAAGTGCATAATGACAATAAAAAGAATGTAAGTATCAAATATACTCTACTCAGTGCCATAAAAGTATTAACATAAACAAATAATTGAAAACCTCTTTGTAGATTTAACATTTAAAAGATGTATCAATCTTTTTGAAAAATTTATTCTGTTTGAATGGAAATACGGAGAATCATAATTCAATGTAAATTGATACAAGCACATGTGTCAATGATTATGCTTTTTTCTAAAGGTGTGGATAGGTTTAAAAACCTAGCTAATAAAACATGAAAGAAGCTACATATGTTTGATAGTAGATGATTATATTAGAGAATAGCACGTTTGAAATTGATCATAGGAAGTTTGATTCGTGTTTTATTCATATACTTAGTCCATGATCTACATACATAGATCTGAAATACACAGTTTAAGTGTGTTATGCAAAACATAAACATAAATTATAAATTCAATTGCAGCTTGCAAGTTTTTGCCAGGGAATGTTAAAAAATTAGGGGAGGTTAAGTTTTAAGGACCGATTTTGAATATGAACTACACTTACTACACGTCACGTTTTTTTCTGCTTTTCATTTGACATTTCTCAATTCTAGACTAACTTATTTTAAATCATAGACAGATACATAATCGAACAACGCGTTAAAGTTATTATGAAAATGAGCGTTCAAATAAAAGTGCATATCGTGCACTATGTGATTTTTTCGGTCAATTTAATCATCCAAATGTGCGTACAATCCAAAAAATCGTGCAAAATCGGGTCTTTAAGAGATGTGAAAACATTAATACATTCTTGTACAGCTCGTATTGCAGAAACTATTGCTGCTGTGTGGAATAGTTTGGCTGAAGGGCCGTCCACCTTAACTTGTCATCGTGCCCAACAATTAAACCTCTCATGCTCGTTGTTGATGAACATTATGCATAAAAACTTGCACGCTAATAAGGCAATTGACTCAAGAAATAAAGCCTCTTGACCATTTCAAGGGTCAGAATGGTGACAAGAAATGGAAACAGTGGATGATCAATTTTCGAAGAAAATCTTCTTCAGCACATTTTTACTTCAGTGGATTTGTCAATAAGCAGAACTGCAGCATTTGTTCAAATAATAATCCAAGAGTGATTTTTGAAAAAGCAATGCATCCACAAGAGTGATAGTTTGGTGAGGTTTATGGGCTGGCGGCATCCGGGGCGTATTTTTTCCAAAATGAGAACGGTCAGCCAGTTACTGTGAATGGTGTTTGCTTTCGTGAGATGATTACAAATATTGTATAGGCCAAATTTTAAGATATGGGTGTGGTCGATATGTAGTTTCAACAGGACTGTGTCATTTGCCACACATCTTACAAAATATTGACTCTTTTGGGCGACAAATTCAATGGGCGTGTGGTGGCGACGAAATGGCCACCAACATCATGTGATTTGACATCTTTGGGGTTTTTTGAAAAAAAAGATGAACGTCGATAAGCCAGCAACAATTCAAGAGCTAAAGAATGAGATTCGGCACATTAATGGCATAGAACCTCAACCATGCGTCATCGAAAATTTAGACCATCGGATGGAGGTATGTCGCCGAGGTCGCAGAGGCCATTTGGTCGATAACAATAATTTCCTAAATAATTTGTTTTTTATTCAAAATCAACATCGGCCTTTAAAATTTAATCACCCATTAGTATACAGTACTGTGCAAAACTTTTGCAACTATCACCGCCAAAAAAACGAATATTCGTTTATATAAAAGTGGTTCCTGCTGTTGTCATGTGTTCTTTCTGTCTGTTGTTCTTTCTCTTTTGTCCTTCTGTCTTGTATTAATGTCTTGTGTTGTTATCACCTTATATAGTCTAGTCGCTCAAGGTGCTGTGTTCTCTACTCTGTACATTTATGTGCTGAGTAGTGTGAAATGTAATGTAATGTAATAAAAGTGGTTCCAATCAAGTTATTTTTATTGTTTTAGACCTTTTTATGTTTCAACTTACTGCTCATAACCTTAAAGCACTGATCCACAGGCAAATTCTACAAATGCAATACTTTTAAAAAAACAATAATGATTTTAGCTGTGCTAAATGTTTGCAACTAGTGGCCATTTCTCTTTTCGTCCCATTTTGATAAAGGTTAAACTGATTTATTTTGAGGTTGGTAAGTTTATACTCGTATGTGAAGCTTGATTTGTTTAATAGTTTAGCCAGGACTTTGATCGATAAAACGTTTTTTTTTAAGATAAAATCTTTTTAAATTGAAAAAAAAAGATTTTGTTTAAAAAATGGCGCGAAACAAATATCTATCGAATATAAAATCCAAAATTTTGAGTGATTTCAAAAAAGGAGCATCACAAAAAGAAATTTCAAAGAGATATTCCGTTCACGAATCAACTATTTGTAGAATCATCAAAAGTGGAAAGGTGTTATGCTATCATAGAGGAGGAAGGCCTCTAAGCACCACAGTTAAAGATGATTGAAAAATATTGAAAGCTCATTTGGCTTTTGTAAAAACTCATCTCAATTATGGAGTCCCCAAAAATGGAAAACGGTCTTGTTTTCTGACGAATCAAAGTTCAATATGCAGGTATCGGGTGGAAAACAACATGTCAGGAGGCCAAGAGGTGAGAGGCTAAATCCAAAATACACTAAAGGGACGGTCAAACATGGAGGTGGTTCAATTTTGGTCTTGGGCTGTTTTCTGGCCAAGGAATCTGGCCAATTCGACAAGTGGAGGGCATAATGAAGTCTGAAGACTATGTAGACATCCTTTGTAACACCATGCCACCTTATGCCCATTGGGAAATGGACGTTACAACACGCCAATGATCCCAAACACAAGTAGAAGTTGGCCACAAAGTGGATTATAGAAAAATAGATTGAGGTTTTACCATGGCAAGCCCAATCCCCAGAAGAATTTGGAGCAACATTTTTAAGCACAAAAGTAACCTATTTGCTGGAATTCAGAGGTAGCGGGATGAAATTCCAAAATCGGGTATTAATAACCTTATAGCTTCGATGCCCAGAAGATATATAGCCGTTATAAAAAATAAAGGGTACGCAATTAAATATTAACATTTCCTTGCCTTGAAGTAAGAAAATAGTTTGAAATTTAGTTGTGAGATCTAAGTTGCAAATGTTTTGCACAGAAATTTTACCAAATGTTAAAGTATTTAGTTATTTACTCTTTGTTTAAGTGAAGAGTGTTAATTTTTTTTCCAACAATTATTATTAGAAAACTAAAGAAAGAATTTTGCTGTTTGATTTTCTAAAAAAAAATTGTTTAATGAAAAATGTTGGAGGTTCTAGTTGCAAATGTTTTGCACAGTACTGTATATCCAAAAATCTTTACTTATTTTTTTTTAAATTCATTGCTTTTTCCTGTAAGTAGTCGCGTCTCAAATGAAGCACACTTGTGCCAACTTTTCAACAGTTTACAAAACATTTGGTAAAGTTTTTCTCCGGTATAGTTTTTAATTCCTTCTTCATTTCAGTTTCTATCTGCTTTGTCCACAGAGCGGTCTCTAGAGTTAACCGAAGAGCTAGATGTCAACCTCTCATAAACTTTTGTTTTTGATAAAGCAGAAGTCAGATATTTCATTCCACATGCAACCCAAAAAATTGTTAGCGACGTTATTAAAAATATTCGCTTTTAGCTGTAGAAAGGGCATTTCAACCACTCATCCATATTTTGTAGTGTAATTTGGCAGAGATAAAAGTGACAGTAATTCCATCCATTTTTTGCTACTAGGATCCCAACAAAATAATGTTTGATAGATCAAATTGCCCGGTATTTTTAATAACACAGTATTATGTCAAAAAAACTTGATACTCGAATCAACCGATTTTCTTATTTTGGAACAAATATCTGGACTAAAAAATTTCATAAATTCAATTTTTAAATTGTTTCATCTTCAAAAGTTTCTGTTTTGGCTAGAAATAAATAGCAAGTAGCTTGTTAATTTTGTGCAGTTCATTTGTGGAGCGATTTCTTCTAATCCTCTCTCCAAGTATCCGATCCTAGACTCAATTAAACATTAAAGTGTAGTACAATAGACTAACGAAAAGTAAATAGGATTCAGATGGTTAACACTTTTCAAGTATAAAAAGAGACATCTTGCATTAATTGTATAGGGAATGCTAACTTTACCAATTTTATATATAATTCAATTCTCTCATCAAATGACTATTAGGACAGCAATAAAACTAATTTATTATGTTGCATGTGTTCGCAACACATGCCTGCGTCTTCGTTTTTTTATTAAACTTGAACTGGAATTCGTTCACACTATTTATCAATTCATTGCCCACAACCTTGAGTGCAACAAACCGTGGTGGATATAATAAAAATAACTGCGCTGTTTTACGGTTTAACCAAAAAGCTAAAAACCTATTCAAAATCTAAATTGCGAAGAGCCTAAGTATATTGTAACCTTTAAGACTCATTTATTTTACCTTTTATTGCTTTAAATTGCTAATTATGTAGGCCTGATGTGAGTTTGTTTCAGAATAAGATAGTTTGAATAATAAAACACATACCTACTACTCCCACATTTGTTTCTTAACGTTTTATTTTATCGTATTTTTATTTTGTTGTAAAAACGCAGAAATTGCGAGAAGAAATAATCGCAATTCTTTTTTTTTTTAAATACTCATTCTTTTTAGACTCATTAGCTATGAAATAAAACTAAAATAAAATGAAAAGTCAGTCTAGGCAAACCCCAGAGAAACAGAATAGAACGAGAACAGATGAAGACAGAAAATAAAAATGTTACTGAAATAATTCCTGATAAAATATTGGGGTCACCAGTTATAAGGCAATTTATTTTACACTTGGCGAAATGCTGTAAAGAATACGTAATGGTATTACTGTTTTATTTTTGTTTGTATATTCTTCTTAAATTCCTCTAACACAAAAAGAATCACCATCAAATAATGATGGTAAATAATTTAGTTTTGTTTTTATTTCCATGTGTTTTATTTCATATTGTTGAAGTTTATTTGCTTTGTTTTTGGATTTATTAAAAGGTAAAGATTAAGACAATTGCTTTGAGCCAAAGCAACACTATTATATAAATTTGGTCTATTTAAGCTTCTGATTTGTTTTTAATTGATGATTCAGGATATGACAGTTCAAATATAACGTTTCCGTTATTAGGATTGAAGTATATAGACAGTGAATGCTTTAGGTCTAATTATCTCTTAATTTAAAGACGCTTAGTTCTTAAAAGTTTATTCAATTATTTATTTTTAAATTGTTTCAAACAGGATTGAAAATTTCAATACTTACATAAAATAGAATTCAAGATTTCAAATAATGCATAAAAAGCTAGAATATTACCTGTGTTGATTTTCAGTTATTTGAATTTATACATCTAACCGATTTTTACACGATTTTTTACAAAAATGTTTCAAAATGTGTCAAATGACGAATGTATACATTTTTCGCATATTGTGTCTAAACGATGCCTTGTATTTATATAAAAGCGTTTTAGATAACAAATGTAGCTCTCTTGTTTCTCTACCAGAAAACATACCTTTTTGTTTCTAAGATTATTTTTTTTAAATTTTTTAATCAAAAATATATTGAATACATAATGTACAATTGTACATATCTGTTTCATATAAAACAAAATCCATTTCACATGTACATATATTGTGTTTGCATACATACCGTACGAATACTTTTTTAAAGATCTGCTTAAACTTGTAATGGTGATCATGGTCACTTTATATAAAGAAAATTGTTAGTGAGGTATACTCAGGCGTATACGTAATTTTTTTCTTTTATTTCAGTTAACATTACAATTTTAGACTTAGAATTGATTTTCATTACGTTCATTAAATTGAACTTAGTTTTATGTTCCTTTCTGTAAAATAATAAAAAATACGAGTAATTTTTCAATATGTTTTAACAACAACACAGTATTACAAGTACTGCCCAATTAAAATAGGAATTTTGCACAGGAATAATTTTAATATTAATAAAAATTGGTTCAAACGTTTAGAACATCATCTTTAAGAAGCTATAAACATTTCCCCAAAAATCCCAAGTGATTAAGTTGGTAAGTAAGTTTTTAATTTATTTTATTATTTTTGCCTTAGTACTTAAAATTTAAAAATCAGTTTTTTTTTATTTGAATGCATTGATATTTTTAAAAATTTGTTTCATATGCATCAATAAAATATATATATACCGCAAGCATAAAATTGTATGTTAAATCATGAGTTTAAAGTGAACTTATTAAAATTCGAGAACTTTCTTTTTGTTCAAGGTCACATAATTTGTGTGTGCTTTTCGTTGCGTTCTATGTGGTGATTCTAAATCCTAGGTTTTTTTAAAGCTTAAGCTGATTAATTACCACTAGTAACCCTCGCGTGATGGGTAGTGAATAGTGCTGGCATGCCAGATGTCTTGGGTTTTTTACGGGTACTGCGTCTTGTAAGGAATTGACAAACCCTCCAAGAGTAATCCTTGTTATGAAAAGTGCTTTCTCAAATTAGCCGTTCGGATTCGGCTTAAAAAACTGTAGGTCCCCTCTATCCCTGACAAGAGTACTCGCACACAGGAATGTTTGAGAATTGTAAGTCACTAGGCCTTAGTTCTCAACGGATTGTTGCGCCACCTACTTTATTTTTTTTTTGATTTATTACCAAAATTAAACTAGGAGCTCGTACTAAGGGTCAAATAGTAGAAATATGGAAAAATGCATAAAACTCTGTTTTTTTTTTTAAATTGTCGTATTTTACAATGTTCATAGTTTTAAATTTTTGTTTATAAAAGAAAATTATTTAAATTAAGAAACCCATATTAATTTTATGTCGAAAAGTAGAAAATGCCTTTTTGAGGCTTTGACCAATGCTTATGAACATAAATATTGTTTGAATAAGTACCACTAAATAGAAACAGAGAACGTAGATTTGTAGAAATAAATATAACCTAAAACAAAAAGAGAATAATTAAGAAGTTGTATGCGAAAAATCGAAATTTTAAAAATTTCGTCAATTTCTTATCGCAATATTTTGTTATGTGTTGCTTGTTTGGAAAAAAAGTGTAAACCTCGTTTGTAGATAATAAACAAGTTCAAGTTCGTAGTTAATAAACAAGTTCATATAATATATATTTCAACAGCATTGCCATTTGAGAGTTAAGTTTAAAATGTGGATTTTTTAACTTTTCTTATTTTATAGAAAAAATAAATAGGTAACTTAAAAAAAATAATCTGAGAACAAATATATGTATACTTTCTAAAAAAGAAATAATAAAACTACAATTTTGACATGAAGCAATTTAAATGCAAAATACAGTTTAGGACAAATATGCAAAAAATATTATATATATTTTCGTAATTTTTTTGAAACTACTGCTATTTCTAAACGCTTGTTCGTAGACAAAATAAATTGCTGAATTTATTTTGTAGTACACCATCATATTATGATCTACAAGGTCTAGCTAAAAACTTTTTTGTAGCTTTTACCACTCAATAGTTACAGTCTAAAAACTCGCAGCTAATAACTTTTGATGCCCAATAACAATGTAGTGATCCTCAGTGTATCTACCAATTTTCATCGATATGCGAATTATTTCAAGGTTTTTATTTTGACTAGACTATATCGTTAACACTGATCGCTTCTGTTTTATGCCTAAAGCCTTACATGAATTGACTAACAATATGAATCGATTTGACCCAATCGATTTTTGTAAAACCAATTACCTATGTCCACTTCGAGATAGCTGACAGCTTTGTCAGACGGAATAGAATTTTTTCAAAATTCTCGACAATTCCTATACCTAACCCGCTTTGTGGGATCTAAGGATTTAAACATTTTGCTATCTTAAAGGTATGTTTAGTCAACAAACCGTTATTTTCTATCATCCCCTTTAACTGCATGAAAAACCTACTTTCATTTTCAAAAGCCCACAATTGAAAGTCTATAAA
The DNA here is from genome assembly GCA_920104205.1 of Eupeodes latifasciatus. Classification (NCBI taxonomy): domain Eukaryota; kingdom Metazoa; phylum Arthropoda; class Insecta; order Diptera; family Syrphidae; genus Eupeodes; species Eupeodes latifasciatus. Next base: position 73,808,360 of record OV049926.1, read on the forward strand.
TGCACAAGAGTTTCGTTTGGACTTCTGAACCTCTTTTGTGGGTTAAAAGTCAATAAAAGAGTAGTACAGCTCTATTAAACCCTTATAAAATAAAATAAGCAAGAAAAAGTCATTACAAGCATTTTTGTAAGGACTATTCATGGACAATACTGAGATTGACAGAACCTGTTAGGCTATAAATCGTATTTAAACAAATTTTAACTACTCAAAGAAGTTGCAGCAACTGCAACAACTCATTGAATTTTTAATAGCTGATGTTATTATTTATTTGTTAATGGTAATGTTGTTCATTATTTTTGTAACACACAACACTTCAAGTTAATTTCATCAAAGTTTCACAGCACCTACACTACACTAATAAAACTAAATACCACTTGCCTACTCAAAGTTCATTTCAAAAATTAGGTATGTTGTTCAACTTCATGCAATTGAAGACATTTTTGGCAAAGCATTGTTTTGACTAACTACAATTGGCTTCATTAAAGTGCATTCTCAATATTATGATGCACTTTAAGGTTTTTTCTTTTTTACTTTATCAAACAAAGTGTTGTATATTTTTTGTATAAATACAAATTGCAACATTTTTACCCTGACAGGTGGTAAATGAGCCAATATAAGGAGTGTCTTTTATCGACAACATGAATTTCCAGTTAATCACCTTTTTAAACATGAAATGTTGTCATTAAATGGCATTCTCTTCATTGTTATATTTGAATTCAATTCGTGTACACAGATTTTGAACCTAGTACATACAACGGCCAAGGACAAAGTCTTGATGGATACCTATGTTGGCTTGCTTAGTTTTGTTTTGTTGTTGTTGTTGTTGTTTTTTTTTTTAATTTACGAAACCAAAAATTGTTGCCACACGAAAAAATCTGCACGATTTTCATTTCGTTATAATATTATTGGTGTAATAATTTAACACCAAAATACAAAAAATGTTTGTAATAAGGTTTAATGCAAACATAAGATACAATTTAACACGTTAGAAAGTAAAATAAACAAAATAATCTTTTTAGCTGCAGATTGCTGTCAAAAATAATTTCACTTTTTATACAATAATAACATTCTCACATAATAGAAACATCGATTTTGAAATATGTTAGTGTGTTCATATGAATCTCGAAGTTATTTATTATTTACGCGAAAATAAAGGTGAATTCAATAATGATAAAATATTTAAAAAATAGGTTGGTAAGTTTGCTACTCACATACATAGATAACTATGTATTGGTTCCTATAGAAATTAAATTAGAAATTTGTTGCAATCAGCAAATTTGTTAGTTAAAGCAACTCAAAGAATTTGATAATCGAGCAATTTGAGAAATTGATAGGATTGTAAATTGGATTTTTCTAAAACAAAAAAATATCAGTGGCCTATTTCACCAAACAATTTTCACTTTGCAGCTTTGCGCTTTTACTTTGCAAATTACGTTTCACCAAACGCAAATTTGCAAAGAGGAAATTATTGAATTGAAAATTTGTCCTCTTTGCGAAACACATTTCACCAATTTCAAACTTGCAAGTGCAAAAAGTGTGTTATTTTGCAAAGTATTTGTTTTTTTCGTTTCACCAAACATTTAGCTTTGCAAATTTTATTTGAAAAGCTTTTCAGTAGTATCTAGAGAAATTTTCATTTGTAAATAAGATTAAGTTGAAAAGTTGTAGAAAACTAATAGAAAAAAAGAGGCTGGGATACGACCCACACTGATAACTTCCCATTCCATCTGTCGATTTGTCTTGCTTAAAAGGTTTATAGGTTTTCGTTTTTTATTAAAAATGTTACCAGTTCTTCTAAAAAAATTAAAAAAATATAAAAATAACTAACAATATTTTGCATATGATGAAATAGTTAGATTTCAACATCTATTTTTGTTAACGAGATTTTTAGTCGTTTAAAGTCGTTTCTTTAAAGTTTTTTTTTTCTTATATAAACAAATACAAATTGGATGAATGAAATTAACTTGAAGTCAATTTTTTTATTATTCACGAGATATCGAGAACCGAACATCAATTTTTACCAATTGTGCGTACTATTTTTTGTAGATTTTATTTTTTTATGAAAAAACCGACTGTTAGATTTTTATATAAAAATAACTGATTGTTGAAAACAATATTTTTTATAAAATAAAATTAATTTGAAGTCGAAAATCATTTTTTACGAACTTTTAGTAATTTTTTTAGGTATGTATTTATTTTTTGTTAAAAAACTGTCAATTCGATTTTTTCTAAAAATTTTACCGAATGTTCAAAACTATATTTCTTATAAGATAAAATTAATTTAAAGCTAATATTTTTAATTTTTAAAAAGATAATTGAGTCGATAATCTGTTTTTATCAACTTTTATTAATTTTTTTTAGGTTTTTATTTTTTGTAAAAAAACTGTCAAGGTCTCTTACAAAATTTTACCGAATGTTGAAAAGCCATAATCTCAAGTTTTTGAAAAATATTTGAGTCGAAAATAAATTTTTACCAACTTTGAGTAATGTTTTTTAGTTTTTTATTTTTATAAAAGAACTGTCAATTCGATTTTACTCAAAATTTTACCAGATGTTGAAAACGTTATTTTTCGTTGCACAAAACTGTTTTGGAGGTAAAACCAGTTTTTATTCGTAAAATTTTCGAGGTGACAAATTTTTTTTTCAGTTTTTTGATATAAAAAAAAGTTAATTGGATTTTTTTCCAAAAATATATTTGTTTGGTATCACGTTACGATATATAATATAAAATTTAATTCAAGTCTCTAGCGTTATTGAGTCACGAGATATTTAGGGTTAACCAAAATGTTCACCTTTTTTTAAACTGCTATGGTAAAAAAACCACCTACGCAATTTTCTTGAGAGCCCTTTCTGCATTATTATCTGTATAACAAAGTTTATTTGAAGTCGATATCTCTTTTGGTTCTTGAGCTATGGACGACGAAAAAAACGTCGCGAACGTACGGACGTACGAACGTACGTACACAAGCACGCACAGACATCTTTCTAAAAATCTTTTATTTCGACTCTAGACCTACCTTGAAACGTCGAGAAATGTCAAAATTTTCAATTTGACGAATCAGACCCATTACAATAACTTCCTATGGGAAATTAACAAATAAACCGTAAAGACGTAAACAATAGTTAACAAGACATTTTACATAGGCCTTTTTATTTAATTTTGACGAATTTACCAAAGAACATGAATTTTTAATTTTAGGGCTAAGGCGTTGATTCATCTCAATTTCAAAAATGTCACATGTTGTAGAGTTTTTTTAATCCATCGACATCGTAGTTTCTGGCAAAATACGATTCTTTTGAAAAACTTTTTAGAATAACAACAACAAATTAACGTTTTATAGAATATTTTTAAAACGAAGAAGTTGATAATAGTGACCAAAGAGTAGTAAAACTGATATTTAACTGCGATATCGAAAATGTGTTTACGTACCAACTTTTGTGTACACTAAATTGGGCTGGGGATAGAGACTAATATCACGGTGTTTCAACAATGCACGGGATAAGCTTATTTTATATAAACTAAAAGATGGCTAAATTGTTATTATTTTTGTCTAATCGACTCATTTTGAATTATTTACGATAATTATATACATGCACACAACTGTCAATGTTTTTTTTTTATTTGATCTTATTTAAACACAATTTAAAATCTACTTTTCAAAATACGAATTAATTGCAAAGGTGTATTTTAAATTGGTGAAACACTTTTCACTTTTCAAATAAAATCTGAAAAATTGAAAAGTGAATATTTTTTTTTCACTTTGCAAATTTTGTGAAACATTTTGCACTTTTTCTTTGCAAATCGAAAAGAGAAAAGTATTTGGTAAAATAGGTTTCAAGAACGAAATTCTTTGTAGTATACATTTTCTGAATGTCATATTACATTTCATTAAAAAAAATGTGGTGGTAATATTTTTCAATTAGTTTTTGTTCAAACTTTTTATGTTTGACGTCATAATATGTAAAATAAAAAATAATTGATATATTTGGGGTTATGAAAACGATGAAACGATGATACAGGTCAAAATGCTCAATTTTGATTTTTTAATTTTTCCGGTATGTCGGAAAGATTACAATGATCTTCAATGGGAACTTAAAAATACGATACATTTTTCTCTGTTTCCTCATAAGTGTTATTTTGTACTTTGTTTTTTTCCACAGTTTAAATTTAACTTCAAAAATAATAACCATTACGAAATTATTGTTAAATGCATAAGATTTAAGTCCATTTATTAGAAGGTTAATAAAACTAAGTTTCAATATGTATTTTCAATGCTAAGAGTTCATGCTCGTACTATATTTATAATAAAAAAATGTCAAAAGCCTGTATTCTTCAGAAAATTCAGGAACGTACTTAGAGACATGATAAATTTGTCTGTCAATTTTGACAGATTTATACAATTTTTAACATTTTAGATACCAAACAAGAATGGCTGAGAGTTGAAATCCACTGCTGGGCAGTTTATTTAGTTAAGAGTAACCTATCTTACCTCAGTTCTATTTTTGTTATAATTCTGTTATTGCAATATGGAATTTATTTAAGGGGAGGGGTTGCTTATTTACTACGTCTATATTAAGGCGTAACTATTGATTCATTTACAACGCTGCATCAACCTAATTTTAATAAAATTGCAGCAATTATGTATCTATCAAATTCAAATAAAAAGTAAACTACTATAGTTGTAAAACACGATTATGGCTTGTGTTTGGGGTTTGGCAGGCGAAGAATGATTTAAAAGTTGCGAAAGTGTATTATTTTATTTGATTATTTTCATCGAAGAGACTGAGGTCAATTGGTATCTTTGGTAAAATTTAAACTTAATAATATTTGGAGGAAAATTAAAGCTTTACTTAATAACATTTTTATAATTACATACATATATTTTAGCCAGCCAAGATCATGTGTAAATAAGTCTCAAAATGTTGTATTCCAACAAGATTATGGGGCTGCACACACTGTTAGTCAAATTATAGGAAATTAGGTTTTTTTTGGCCCAACCTGCACATGAAAGCTGTTAAGGCCTTAAACAGGTATATGAATCAACACTAATATGGACTAAAAATATGAGGCCATCAATAAACTTAAACCATTTAAAACATATATCAAATATGCACTTAAGAAATAAGATTTTCACATACGTATTGCAATGGAAATGGTGTTGTTTTGAAGTTGTAATAGTTACTTGGTGCATGCAGTACCCGGGTTGGTGATAATTTCCCCCAAGATATAATCCCCAAAAGAAAATCCCCAAATTCATAATCCCCAAAACGAAATCCCCAGCAGCAAAATTCACAAAGAGAGAATACCCAGGGCGAAAATCCCCAAGTGAATATCCCCAAAACAATGCTCAAGTAGTGAATCATGCGATTAAATCGCTCGCGCGCTCACTACTTGAGCATAATTGTTTTTAATATATTAAATTTCATTTATATTGCATGAAATGCAATCCAAAGATCTGGAAACAACAAAATCATCCATTTCAATTTTTATTCCAAAACAAGAGAAATACTCGGCACTACAAAACTACTCGGCACTACGAATACAATGATTCTCTATCAATACTAAAGTCAGAATGAGAAGTGCATGCCTTCATAACGATTTTTTGTTTAGAAAAATCGTTATCATTTATTAATATCACAATAAGAGAATTTCATGAGTTTTTCTAAAAACTACATGCATAAATGAAGATATGCACGGATACTGGGGATTTGGAGATTTCGTGGGGATTTTGTCAAAATAAATTATTTATTTGGGGATTTTGTCCATTTGTCTTACGTCTCTGGGGATATTATCAAAATGGATTAAATTTGCTTGGGGATATTATCCCGTGGGGATTCTATTTTTTGGGGATTCAATGCGACACCGCAGTACCCATTCAAGTCAAGGAAGCTTAAACTTTAAAAAAGATAGAGAAGCATTTAGCTGCTTTTAAAGTTAGACGAGTGCTTAAGCGTTTAAGTATACTTTATATCAGTTTAAATTATCAAGGAGTCAACCCTCATTCTAAAACTAATTTTTAGAGTCGACTTCTAATTTAAAAATGACTTGAGAATATGAAGGTATGGACTTCAAAACTGTTTTATTCTGTAAATATTTTTATTAACCTAAGATAATTTTCTTAGAAAAATCCAGTAGGCATTTTTTTCCATAACATATACAAATTTTCAAAAAATGCTACTTAAATTGTTAAACATAGTTTTTCAAACTAATTTATCTCAGAAACAAAACCAGATATTGAAATCAAATTTTGTTATTAAATACAAAATATTTTTGTTAATTTTTAGTTAAGTTTTTAGAAAAATCCGATTGACAACTATTTTTTTTTACAAAAAAAAAAAATCTTGAAAAAACAACTAGAAACTGATAAATTAATGTTTTCATCTTAAGTATTGGTAGAACAAAGAAAGATGATGACTTCAAACTTTTTTGTACCTTACACAAAATGTTGTTATTCATAATTTGTAAGATTTTTAGTAATATCAACTGACAGGCATGAATAGAAAGTTATTCAGTGTGGGCCCAGCCTTTTTCTCGAGAATTTTTCCAGATAAAATAACTCTTGCGAGTATAGTTTTCAAACATTTTTTTTCAATAGCATCTCTCTAATGGCTTTACAATAGTCAAAAATTAGAAAATCGACCATTAATTGTCGTGAGCAACTTGTATGATCTTACACAGTCTGTATGCAATTTAAATGAACTTTATTTAAGAAGCTTTGTTAGAAATACAAAATACGACCTATTTTAACCCCTAATCTACCAAACCAAACTTTATTCTAGTTTTGAAAAAAATATCCATCCTATCTAAGAGAATTAACATATTCGTCTTAAAAAGTTTGATAAGCTAACAATTTACGACATTAAGTAAGTTAGAATTGAAAGAATAAAACAATTGATATAACCTCAACTAATTCCACCATTTTGGTTCTTTTCTTTTTCTAAGCCCGCTGATTTTACCGTTCTTAATTTAAACTGTTTAAAAAAAATCTTATTCTTAACCTAGTTTCGTCTGTCTGTCTGTCTGTCTTTTCTATTACCTCTATCTAAACTCATTTACCAAAGTTAAATCGAAAAGAAAAAAACTCAATGAATGCGTGCATCACCATTAAAATTAAAGCCACAATGTGTAGACGAATGGCTATGTAGGTGCTTCCGTGCATTTTAATTCAGTTTTTCTTTTCAGTATGTATGTATGTTGGTTTGGTCTTGGTACCTAGTTTTAGTTATTCTTATTATGCTAGGTATGTACTGTGTACAATGTACATTGTACATACATATATGTGAAACCATCATCATCAGTGAAACCCTCCAAATGCAGTTCCCAATCCCTCTGCTGCTTTTCAAAACTTTGAGTTTGAGTCGTGTTCAACGGGAAAATAGAAAACAATTTCCGAATACGAAATTCGCTTGTAATGTTCCTCTAAATAACGACGATGACGACGACCAAGACGAAGACGAAGGCGACATACATATGTACATGTAAAATGGTTGGTAACCTCTGCGCCAAGTCAACTTCAATCACGATAACGAAAGTGATAAGTTCTTTTTGTGTTTGGATGGTTTGTTCCACTAACGGTGACTGAGCTTGAATTTTAAGTATCCATCGTATACCAACTATACGTATACAATAGCTAGCTTCACACTTGTAAGGCGTTCGGTTCGGATTCACAGAGCTAAAAGGCTTGAGAATATTTTTGTTTTGTTTTTATTATATTTTTCGCTAACAACAACTTTCATGTGAATTTTTTGCAATATTTGAATCAGAATGATAAATTATACTCGTACTTCGGCGCGCGGTGCAATCATTCATTTTTCTTTTAATTTATGTTTTCTTTTTTAGTTGGCTTTATAGAAGGTGCATAAAGCTGATTACCTAGATGACAGAAATAAAATAAATACTAAATCCAATTATGTTCTTGTGAGGAGTACATATTTTTCATTTAGGTTTCTGTACGCATTATAAATTTAATTTTATATGTAGTTCATTTAAAAAATGAGGTTAACTAGCAGCTAGGGATCTCACTAAAACACCGTCCAACTTATATTTTACAAAAATCGAAATAAAAGCTTATTCCAAATAAAATGCTTAGCTCAGTTAACTAATTTAACCTGCAAGAATGAAATGCATTTTTGCATGCATTTACTTATTTAATCGTAACATAAAAAATCCTCTGTTTCTATGATTTTGTCCATTACTGTTTATGTATTTCTTTTTATAAAAAAGGTTTGACGATCAAATCACTCATGTTCATGGGTTCATGCTCGAATAACATATTTTCTGCAATTTCATGCAGTAGTTGTGTTTTCTTTTAAATTGGCTAAGGCTGAACTTATAGAAGGTTCACTTGGGCGTATACTTATTTTTACTTGTGACATATAGGAACTACATATATGGCACGTATTGCATTCATTAAAAATTTTGAACTCGAGATTTTAATCAAACATGACATTAGAGAGAGAAGAGAGTCCCAGGATTCCATCCGTCCGTCTATCTGTCTATCTGTCGTCGCTCCTACAGTCCAAGTCATTGGAAATAAAGCTTTTCGCGTTAGGCGTTCTTACTGTTTTTTTTTTCAGACGAAAAAATAGTCCCAATACAAATTTGTTGGTCAAAAATCTAAAATTCGATTGTTCTCTAAAACGAACTGATTGATTTTTATAAAGTTTTCTCTTAAATTGTTTTTTTTTTCGACTTGCATTCTTTCAACAAATAACATATTTTTGTATTTCTCTAGAAGGGTACCCGCCATATACATACCTGTTATTTTGTTTTAAAGTTTTCTTAAAAACTAATCAACCGATTTCAATAATATTTATTTTTTCTCCACAAACTCTGATACTATTTTATTAATGTTTGTTTATAAGAAATGTCTTTGTTTTTTGTTTGGCTTTTTATAACAAAATTAGTATTTTTTTTAAAAGTTCGATGTCTCGAAAAGGTGTCATTATTTTTTTACGAAGACCAAATGAATACGTACATATATTAATAAGCTCTAAATAACTGCAACTGCAAAAAAAAAATCCCTGAACAATGGAAAGAAGCAACGATAACATTAATACACAAAACAAAAAACGAAGGACGATATTAATAACTATAGACCCATAAGTAACAATTTACAAGCTCTTCTCCAAAACGCTTTACAGGACCATTAAAGAAGACTTCAATAACAAACAATCAAGAGAACAAACTGGATTTAAAGAAGGATTGTCAACAATAGACCACTTGCAGAAAATGAATCAACTAATAGAAAAATGCACTAAATTTCGACTACTCGTTTATTTTCTATTTATAGACTTAAGTAGAGCTTTTGACTCCGTTGTACATGAAATGATATGGTCCTCAATAATAAGAACAGAGAATATATGACGCATCTTTAATATAACAAGAGGAGTTAGACAAGAAGATCTTTCACCACCTTTATTTAGTTTAGTCCTGGAAGACATTTTCCAAAAATAATTAACTTGAAGACAAAATATGGAATAAGGAAATGTGGACAAGTTCTTAATAATTTAAGATTTGCAAACGATATATGTAGTTCTTATTTCTCCAAAAGCTACACACATTCAAGACATATTGACGGAACTAACTACCTTTTGTTAGAATTATGGACTTCAAATAAACAAATGGAAAACTAAAGTCATGACAAATCACACAAAAGACTATATAACTTTGGACGAAGAAAAAATCGAGTACGTAGAAGACTACAAATATTTGGAACAACTAAAGTCATTTAAGGACCAAGAATAATAAAAAATGAATAAATTTAGAGATGCATCACAAAAAGCTGAAAACAATTTAGGAGCCTTAAACAACTTTTACAATTGAGCAAAAGTGCAGACACAATGAAATATATTTTCGACTGTGTTATTCTACCGATCCTTACTTAAGGACTACAAACAATTAACTTGACTACAAACACACTTGACCAGCTAAGGATATGTCAGACCAAAATGGAAAGGAAAATTCTGAACATACGGCCAAATCAAAGGGTACGAAATGAATATATTCACAATAGAACCGGAATTATTGACGTCAAAAATAGAACAAGATAACTAAAATGGAGCTGGGCAGGTCCATCTAAACTTCATGACCAAAAACGGACAGAAATGACAACGAAATGGTGATCAGAGACAAAGAGACCAGCGGAATGACCCAATAAAAGATGGAGTGAAGATCTATCACAAATAAGCACAAATTAATACAACGAAGCCAAAAATAGAGATACATGGATAGCCTTGGGAGAGGCTTATGCCAATAACCAACATTATAAACTTTTCAAATTTTACTTAAATGTATTATTTTTAAATTTTAATATTGTAAGTTTTTTATTTAACGCTTTAAATCTTATAGTTAATAAAATTGTAAATAACAATAAATGTCGTCAACAAACTGAGGCAACAAAAGCTTATAGTTATAAATAACTGCATACTAAAAATATTCTTAAACTTAAATTAAAAAAATGTTATATATATAAAATGAATTAAAAAAAAAACGCTCTAACGATTTTCAAATAAAAATTGAAAAGTTTTGTTTTCTTTTGAGAAATCAAATTGCATTTAAATTTTTGAGTACTATAACATCCCCGCTTCAAGCCAATTCCATACCTTCCCCAATTAAAAAAGGAAGTGTTTACAATTGGAATGAACCACTTCTCATATAGAGCCCGTCCGAAGAACATCCTTCTCTTAATTTAAATTCTTTATTAACGTTTCTGTTAATAACAAATAAGTTCTTTATAGTACCAATTTTTTTTGGGTATATTTTTAAATTTTAAAATACAGGAAATATTTTTAAACAGACTCTTTGGATACATGAGCAGTCATTCATTTTATTTTATTGGAATTTCAACTACTTTAATTCTTCTTCTTCTATAAAAATTTGGTACTATATGATAATACTTAGGAGATCTTTGATTTTAGATTACTATTATATAGCCTATTAGAAAGGGGATTCCGCAATTTTGCCTTCCTATACGTAAATCTATTTCCAATAGCCTAATCTACAGAAGGTAATTTTTGTCATAATTTGTAATGAAGGTTCTTGAATTAAAATTAAATTAATGGTACCTAACACATAAATTAAACATTTCTAGCGATTTGCATTTCATTTTCTTCGTTAACTATTTTATCGATTTTAATCCGAATTATTATAGAGCAAGACTTTAACATTTTTCAAGAATATATTTTTGTTTTGAAAATTCGATATAATGGAAATGAGTGGATTAATTTGTGTTAGATAATTAATTTTTGGGGGTTTTATAATTTTTAACTATCTACTTCTAAAAAATATAAAAATTCCTTGAATGGGTATTTTAAAATTTCAAAAAAATAAATTACAGATTCATCAGACTACTTTAAATTAGTACACTGCTATTTTTTTAACAAAAATAATTATCTACTTTAAAAAAGTCAAAAGTAGTACGATGCCTAGTTAAATTCAAGGCAGTAGGTAAGTATTTTGTAAACAAATCTAAGCAATAAAATTAACTTACAAGTTTATTAATAGGTGTGGTGCTAATTAAAATAAACCTTCCTAGGCAACGTCCTTGTTCTGTAAGCAACAAAAAAAAAACAACCACTGTTAATTAATTCTTTTTGGTTTATATTTTTTCACTTAACTGTTAAAGCCATAAATAAAACTGTTCTTTTATTTTTAATGAACTAAATATTACAAAATCACTCTCCAGGCAAAGAAGAAGTAAAATAAAACAATAGCATTTCGTACACTATAGAGTAAGTATCTTTTGTGTATTAAATCTTATTAGTATCTTTTTTAATTAACCTACTTACATTATTTTTTGTACCTATTATAAGCACAACAGTATAATCTGATGAAGGTGCACCATTGTTGCACATTAAAGCATCGCTCTAAGCTAAGAGTGGTGCATTGGCATTGTAGCAAGCTTCATTTACCCATACCCATACCCATGCCACAGTCGTATATACTTAGAAAATTATAGGTTCTGTTTTGCTTTGACGATTCCGAAATAAGAAGAGCATTGTCTTCCTCAAACATTACGGCGGTCTTAATCGGGTCATCTATAGGAGGAGTACACGCAAATTGCATTAAGTAGGAAAATAATGCTCAGTGAATTCTGCAAATGAAAACGCAAATGGGCTTACAAAATAGTGTTTCCAAATACTTTATTGAACTACCTGTCATTATATTTTTGACATAGAGTTGACGAACATACCCCTATAAAACATTTCTCAATAATTTGGCAGCATTGTATTGTTATATCTATATTCACTGACGTTTCAACTATAATAATTGACATTTTCGCATTTTTTAGTCAAAAAAAAAGGGCTGTCGAAATAGAAGTGCTGTAACTTCCATAATCGTTGAGTTTTAAAAATCTTGGACTCAATTGTTCAATATTTTCAAATTAAAACTGGTTCCTCCCAAACCATAATTATCTAACTGTCAGCTGTCATATTTTTATGAATAATAGGGTGCATCATGATTTGTTAATATTTTTTTATCTGTTGGCCAAGCTTTTAAGTTTTTTTTCTTTTATCTATTTGTTCATATTTTTTGAATGTAAGGTCTTGGTGTAATTTGCAATTGTTTACAAAACAATAGCCCCGGGAGAAATAATTGACCATGGAGTATCATCTAAATCGCTTCCCATGACATAATCCAATCTTGTGCCTTTTTGTAGCTTGCACATATGTATGTACATAGGTAAAAGATTGAGCTGAAGATTCAAGTTGATGACGATCGCGAAGTCAAGATACAATGTTAGTAGACTTTTTTATTTAATTATATTAAAAGCGACAAACCGTATCGAATGACAAAGATGTTTTTTCTTTCCTCTTTGTTTTAATTACAATCCAATTGGTATAATTATTATTGTGTGTGTCGCACAAATGATGCTTCAGTTAAGTTAAGTTAGGATCTTGCGTCTGAAATCCATTAAATCATGTTGGATCAATGTAGTAATTAAATTAACAAATTTATTGGAATGTACGCATAGTCAAATTGGAGAGTTTTTATGTAATCGATAAGAAAAACATAATAACAAAATTTCAAAAGTGCGTGTGAACAAAGAAAAATAAACATTTTGAAAAAAGAAAACAAAAATACACACGACTAGACACTAAAAGTGATAATTTGCATTATTAAATTATAGACTTCAGCTTTTGGAATGCTTGCATTTGGGAAAGTTTCATTATGATGGTTTGATTATTTAACATATTAATGGTTAATAGTTTATTTATTATTTTGATGTTAAGAAAAATAATGTCGCTGGGGAAAATCTTGGAGATGCAGCTTTAAAACAGGTTAAATCTTTTATATAAAATACTTTCATATACTTCCTAGTCTTAAGTTGAGTTTTATGTACATATTTGGCTTTTAGTTTCTTTAAGGTGTGAATAAACAAAATATATAAAAAAAGTTTATGCAACTCCTATGATAAGAGATTAAGTTAGTTGTTAAAGTTGGGTTTGATTCTTCATTGGCTTTTATTTAAACCATAAATCAAGCCTAAGAAAACAAATTTAACATAAATTAAATTGAAGACTGTTTTTTAGTAGAAAATATCACCTCTCCTCTGTGAAAATGTGTCGTAGTCGATATGTGACACTTGGGGAATTGCTCTTTCGCAACTAAAATGAAGATATAGCATGCGTTCTTGAGGTCAAACAAGTTTAGAGATAATTTTCTCTGCTTTATTTTTGACTTATAACAGTTCTGATGATTTTTGCCACATTTCATTAATTGGCTCAAATTTTGCCAAATTGTATCCTATTTTATTTTGTTTAATAGATAATAGATTTGACTATTTCAATAACTTATATGATTAAATAATTTTTTAATATGTGTTTTAAGTTTTATTTTTTATTAAGCCTAATAAAAGACGCTCATTTTGTTTGTTAAAAAACGCATTGTATTAAACACAAGATTTTCCAATATAAGGTTTCAGTTTGAGCAACCCATTCTTTGGACAGCATTTACTTTTGAGGCTATCATCTTTTGACATTTGACATATAAAAACTACTCCATTATTAAAAATGGAACGAAGTATACTTGGACAAAGCATTGCGATTGGTAAACTCCACTACGAAAATAATAAAGGAAATTTGTCAGTCAGCTTGAAAAACTATACACACATTTAGTAAGTAAAGCACCTTCTAGAGCGGCAGCAGTGAGAAATTCGAGCTTAAACGATATTACACCAACCGTATTTTGCATAAAGATTTAGATCTTAATGGTTTTAAGTTTTATTAATAAAAAAAAACATAAGATAGTCGATCACAAGAAACCTCGTATCATCACTAAGTGGGTCCTTGAAAGGAATTAAAATTATCCGAATATTTGTCAAAATTTCAATCAAGTGATGAGGTTAATTTTCACAACGAAAGCTACGTTAGTAAGCAGAATTGTCACTTGTTCTTGGATTGACGGTGTGATTGGATATTACCTATTTGGAAATTAGGGTGGTACAACTGTCTCGGTGGATGGATTGCGTTACCAAACTATGTTTAATGATTTTGTATGGCCGGAATTAAAAGTTTTAAATGAAGAGTACTTTTATTTTCGTTACACACAAGCAACGAAACAATTGTAATTATGCAAGAAGAGTTTCCTGAACATGTGATTCCTCAAAGAGGTTATCAAAGTTGGCTTTCGAATCTTGCATTTTGAAACCCTTACGACTTAATTTCTTGACAAAGTCTTGAAATAATTAAAACATCGGTTTATCAAGTAATAAAAAAAGAAAACGAATTCTAACTTTTCTATAAATAGAGTTTCTAGGCGACCAACAATTTCACCTTTAGACTTTTTTCTTTTGGCCACGTAAAGATAAATTCTACGCTAATGCTCCGCAGTTGGTTCAAAACCCTAAAGACGGAATTCATGAATTTTTAGAGAATATACTGCCATAAGCTGATATTGGCATACCTTTAAGACTTACTTTCTTTTTATTAACTTCCCATAGGAAGTTATTGTAATCGGTTTGATTTGTCACATTGAAAATTTTGACATTTCTTGACGTTTCAATATATATATTTTGACGTGATACCAAACTAATATAATTTTGAACAAAATTCAACTAACGATTGTCACCTCGAATATTTTACGAACCAACGAAAAATAACGTTTTCGACATCTGGTAAAATTTTGATGAAAATCAAATAGACAGTTTTTTTTTACAAAAAATAAAAACTTAAAAAGACTTTACTAAGGCTTGGTAAAAATTGATTTTCGACACAAATATCTTTTCAAAAATTTAGGATATTGGCTTCAAACTAATCTAATCATATAACAAATATTGTTTTCAACATTTTGTTAAATTTTAATAAAAATCCAACACTCAGTTTGTTCATCTAAATTAATATACAAAAATACCTATACAAAAAATAGTACTCAAAATTGGTAAAAATTGATGCTCGATTCTTGATATCTCGTGAATAAATGAAGTCATTCTTTGCTAAATTTTGTTACAAAAATGGAATCTGTATTTGTTTATATAAGAAATAAAAACTTTCAAAAAAAGCTACTAAAATTGGTAAATATTGGTTATCGACTAAAAATCTCGTTAACAAAACTAGATTTTGAAATCAAATTATTTTATTATATGCAAAATATTTTTGGTAATTTTAAGTCATTTTTTTAGAAAAAATCAAATATTCAAAACACGAAAACCTACAAAAACAACAAAAAACTGAGAATGAATAGTTTTCGACTCAAGTATTAGGAGAAAAAAGAAAGATATTGACTTTAAATTATTTATATCACACAAAATATTGTTAAGAGCATTTTGTTAAAGTTGTAAGCAAGACAAATCGACACACAAGATGGGAAGTTATCAGTGTGGGTAGCATCTCATCCACTTTTTTTTTATTTTTTGATCGAACCAAAGATTTATTATTATTTTTTTTTAAATTAATGTTTTAAAATTATAAAAGTGAGTGTTTTTTTAATATAACTCTAAAGTTAAGAGTTTGAAACAGCCTTAATAAGATACATATAAGAAAACAGAACATGGTAATGTGTTTACTAATGCAAATTTAAATACAAAAACAAATAAAAAAGAGTTAACAAAACTATCGGCATAAACCTCTATACGTTCCAAGTCATACATGTTTTTTTAAATTAGTTTTTAGAGTGACAAGTTGTTTTTATCTTAATTAGGAGCCTCCGACACTTTTATCAGCTGAACACAGCTCATCGATCACTTAACTATCTCTAATATGTTGATGGTGTTGATACATTTTGTTTTAACTCGAACAGACATTGCAATTATTTAGAGACTTTTCACAAATGATGTCGTGAAAATGAGAAAAGTAAATTAAGTTTCTCCTTAAATGACTTTGTGTTGTTGTACAAATAAGGAATTGAGTTTTTTTTTTGTTGTTGAAAATTTACTTATAGACTATGTCAATATATCCTGCTCTAGACAAAAATCAAGATTGAAATCATTTGGAAGGTATTTGAAAATGAAAAAATTTTCAATAGTATGTATAGTATGAAATCAATTAAATCAAAGTACATTTATACAATTTACACTTTCAACCTTTCAATTCATCATCATTATTATAAATTAAACGAACTGCGACCAAAGTTACTTTAGAAAGTGATCTTAATTACAATGCCTTTGGTCAAATGAAAGTCAAACATTTCATTTATGGAGGTACCTACATAGAAAAACACCAAAAACACAAACAATAAAAGAAAAGACACAATAAATCTAAACATTAAACCATCAACATCTGTGGTGAATGTGCGGCAAAATTGAAATGAAATTAATTATTTTTGATGATAAAATAAATACCACAAAATTGTTAATTTTTTTTTTATTATTATTATAAGACCTCAACTACTCCAAGTACCATTTAAGTCATATAAAAATTCAAATAAGATGTACTAATAAAATCACCTCAACAGCATCCCGTCCGTTACTATGAGTTAGATGTTGTATATAGATACAAAAGTTCAATGATCAAAAGAACTACAATAACAAGTTGGTAGATAGAGATACCTTCATTGTGGGTATATAGTAAATTTAAAATTTACAAAAATCATGTTGTGCTGCTATAATCTTTCAAAATGTCAGCCAAGGGGTATATCGTTCGAGACGTTAATGCCTTTTGGCTAAATACTTGCGTGTATACCGTAAAAGACAAGAGTAGTTTAATGTTCGTACCAAAATATGTTCTTCTGGTTGCCATTAAAGAAAAGAGCTGAGGCTATAAAATCTTTGCCAGAGGTCTTAAGATATTTTCGAACAGTGGATCCTTTTCACTATTTTTTTATACAAAATATGAAAGAGCAAATTATTTTATTTTATGCAAAAGCTTTTTAATGTTTGAATAAATTGTATGTAGGTATGTAAATTTTTTTATAAAACAACAAGGTTTATACAATTTTGAAACCAGATTGGTGAATACTCTTATTTTTTAAGATGTTAACTACAGACGAATAAAGGCTAGCACACTATGCTTTCTTTTTATTGTAAACTGAAAAACTGATCGTTCATCATCAAAAGAGTTCATTAACTTTTTTATTACTTCTTTATGACTTGGGTACGAATATATTCTTAGATGCTTTAACAAAGTTTGATGCTTGAGATTTAAATACAAACTGACTGTTTAGATTACGGTTCCACCAAAATCAAGTGAACTAAAAAATAGAAACAGGCGTACCGCAAGGAAGTGTCCTAGGACCGATCTTATTTATTTTATTTTTAAGGGGTATTTTTGATTGAATATCAAGGCTATCAGGGAAACCTTTGTTGATGATAATGAAACTGGTTTCATATAGATCCGTTGCAAAGGCTACATCAGTTTGCAAAATGAAGTTGAAAAATAATTAATCGACACTTATGATGTATAAATTTTGCAAACAAAAACATAAATACTGTTTTAATTTCTATTTACAGTATAGAAATACCTTACTCTAAAACAGTCAAACACTTTGGAATGACTTTGGATGTAAAGCGTTAGTGAAAAAAGAAAAGAGAAGAGCTAAACTTAGGGTACAGAAAAATGTAGTGGTTAATAGGAAAGAATTCTGACCTATCTATCCACAAGAATCTAATGTTCTACAGGGTCCGGCAGCGAGGTATGCAAAATTTAAACGGGTCGTCAGGCGAAGTGGGGGAAACCGTATTGTTAATAGTATTTGATATCAACTCGTTTCGAGATGCCATTTCAGTAACCATGTCATTGAACTGGTTCTTTCAGACTTGGAACTGGGCGAGGAGGTAATCGATTGGTAAGGACTCCAAAAAATATTGAATGATTATTGAAGCCAGTCCTTCTCGTTCGGCTGTCTGTCACGTTCTGGTTCTACGGATGTCATACCGTTCAGTTTGGAGAATTTTGCACTTTAATTTGTATTATCATCCATACAAGATGATGGTGGTCCAAGAATTGCGACAATACGACTGAGGCAGAGGGCTAAGGTTTGCAGAAGCTATTTTGGAAATCGTGACGGATAATACTGTTTTGATAATGAGTGACGAAGCCCACTTTCATTTATCAGGAGTGGTTAATAAACAAAACTTCCGTTAATGGGCTTTTGAAAAACCACAAGAACTAGATGAACGAACTCTCCATAGTCCCAAGGTCACTGTTTGGTGTGTCATTAGTTGAAACTTAATTATTGGTACGTACTTTTTTTCGTAAAAATGGTCGAACTGTTGCTGCAAACACAGATTGTTACTTAATAATGCTTAATAAAACATTCCCTGGAAGTCTGATTTCATTGCGAGGAGATGTGGAATGGTCCCCTCGATCACCGGATTTGTCACCATGTGATTATATTTTATTGGGCTATCTTGAAGCACGAGTATACAAAAACAACCAACGTACACTCGAAGCCCTAAGTGAGGCAATAATCCAAGACATTCGAGCAGTTCCAAGTCAAATGCTTCAGAGGAGTATGCAGAACTTCTTACAACGTCTGCACGACAAAGTCCTTTGTGGAATAGTAAATGTTCATAAACAGCGTTCTACAGCATGACCTTCGAATTGAAATGTTTACAGGAGTGGTTTAAAAACACGTGTCACACAATCAGCGACTGGAAAGTCATATCAACTCCAAAATGGAGACCGTCTTAAAAGTATGAGACAAAAAGAATCGAGCCTCATAAGCTGATGAAAAACCTTTTGACAATCTTTCATAAAATGGTCCTGATTGAGCTGTGGTAAGAGTCTTATACTACTTGGTACCGATTCTTATCGAGTGTCTTTTGAAGATTTCCATCGGATATTAATTTTTGTTAATAAATTTAAAATTAACAAAAACTCCACTGTATATATCGTGAAATTGTTGGGTGTCGGAGTGTGCTAGTGCGCAATTGACTTAACGGGTGGCTCCAACTTCAGATGAGATTAGAACTTTCAACACAGAGTGGCAACTGAAGAAAAATGGAAAATATTATTTTATTTTTTTTTCAATTCAAGATATTTAAGAGGGTATATTGTGGATCCTTAAAAAATCGAACTTGTGATTGAAAAGAATAATAAATTTGAGGAATCGAATTTTGTTGGTATTTGCCATTTTTATGCAATGTGGTTATGTATTTCTCCATTAGTGACGATGAAATCAATTTCTTGATATTAAAGTTAACCAAAAGCTAGTACTTGCAACCATGTTATGGCCGTTTTATTTAGTTAGTTTCTATTAGGCTATTCGATTTTGTTTCATTAAGCTTCGACAGATTAAAGTCAGCCAGCCAGCATAGCAGCAGCTGCAGTTGAGGGAAGGAAGGTGAAATAAGTTGGTATAACTTTGCTGCACATTGCACTCGAACTCAAGGTAGAAACATGTAATAGACCAAAAGTAGTTCAACAGGTTTTGCCTTTTTCTATAAGCTTGCTACATATCTTTATGTTACTTACGTCTATGTACATATATTTAGATTTGTACACCTACATATATGCAATCCTCTCCCTCGGAACAATCTTACTGAAAATTCACTTCTATTCTGCAACTAATGGTGCGAGCAGTTATGGTGGTGCTGTTAGCCAATGCGATGAAAGAAATAATTTCCTGATTTTCAGTATATACCTACATAGTTGCATGCAATTGCACAAAAGTATCTAAGTATACCATTAGGTATAGGTAAGTATAAAACTGTAAAGGAGTACTTAAAAAAATAAAAGAAAAGAATTGACGGTGCGCGGGAGCCTTGGGAAAGCTGTTTTAGATTCGGAATTGGACACACACATTGCACAAAATGCTGCACCATAGCGTTGCATGGCATGCAACTTTATATATCACCATCACACTGGTAGATATTTCTAGGAATCGTGATTTTTTGTTTTTGTTTTTTATAATTGTGATATAGAATAAAATTCTTGTGGCCTTAAGGTAATTTATATTGAAAGTAAATATTAGTTTTATTGCATATCAGAGCGAGTAACTATGTTTTTTAACAGAAGGATTGTTTAGAATCTCATTATAAGCCATGAGGAAGCCAAGTGGTGGTAATAAGGAAGCTGTCAAAGATCTTATTAAAGGAAAGTAGCAAACAAGATAGCGCCGGCGATGAATATGTATGAATTTACGTAGGTTTATTACCAGAAGAAAAAGGTGTTCTAATCAAGTTAAATAAATACATACATATTTAAACAAATGTGGTGTCTGTTGTTCTAATTTATTAAAAGAAACTACCTGTAATCATGAACCATTGGGTTTTGTAATGTTATTTTTGTATTTTTGCATCACTTTCCCTCATATCAGTTGTATTGTTAAATAACCAAAGTATTATACCATGATAGACCATTTTTGGAAACATTAAACATTTTTTAGTTTTGTCATGACAAAAATTGATGAAACACAATTTCCTTTTTTTCCTTTTTAAATTCAATGATTGAAGCTGAAATATTTTAAAGGAAAATTTCGCTCTTTTCCCCTCATTGATATCTTTTACTCTGAAGGAGAATTGTTTTTTTTTTTTTGCTGCGGGGCGAAACTTTATAGTATCCAGTACACGTTTTTCGTACCTCAACATCGACAAAGGAACTTGGAGTTTTCCAGATCAATCTACCGTCAACCAGATTGACCATATTGCGATCGACGCTAGACACGCTTCCAACATCATGGAGGTCCGAACTTTCCGAGGAGCTAACATCGACTCGGACCACTACCTCGTTGTAGCCAACGTAGCACTTCGGGTTATCAGACCCAAGGTAAAACCGGGAGATGCTGGGAGAAGGTACAACGTCGAACGGCTACAATCGCAAGATATCGCCAAATCCTTTTCCGACCGAGTTACAAGTAACCTCTCTCGAAGTTCTCTGCCGCCAACACAATGTATCGAAAACCAGTGGCAACATTTCCAAGATGCAATCAGAGAAGCCGCCTCTGATGTCCTGGGTTTCAAGAATTCACAAACAAGGAACCCCTGGTTTTATGAGGAATGTCGGCAGGCAAATGCAGCCAAACAACAGGCACGCAAAGCGGCGCTGCATAAAAGGACGAGAGCTGCTCATGAGCTATTTGAGCAGAAGAGGCGAGAGGAACACCGACTTCTCAGAAGGAAAAAGAGAGGGCATGAGAAGCGTGCGGTAGAAGATGTTGAGAGGTATAAAAGCAGGAATGAAGTTCGAAAGTTTTATGAACAGGTGAAACGAAATTCACAGGTACATAAACCTAGAACCGAAGGCTGCAAAGACGAAAGTGGAAACATCATAGTGGAACCGCAGCCAATGCTGGGGATATGAAAGAACCACTTCTGCAAACTGTAACGACGACGACGAACTGAATTCCGCTGCGAGGCAGGATGATCCATTCAACATAGACGACGAAAGCCAAAAATCCCGTCCTCCCGACTTAGAGGAAGTAAAGATTACCATATCTAAGCTGAAGTCTAAAAAAGCCACTGGAGCAGATGGCTTGAATGCCAAGCTCTTCAAAGCAGCTGGAGATAATTTGGTTAGCAGCATGCACCAACTTATCTGTAAGATATGGTCGGAAGAAAGCATGCCCGATGAATTGAACCTGAGTATTGTTTGCCCGATTCTGAAAAAAGGAGACCCTCTAAACTGCACCAACTATAGAGGCATCAGTCTACTTAACATGGCTTACAAAATCTTCTCTGCCGTATTATGTGAACGTCTAAAGCCCATCGTCAATAACCTGATAGGTCCTAATAAGTGTGGTTTTAGACCAGGAAAGTCCACTGTCGACCAAATACACACATTACGGCAGATCCTGGAAGAAACCCAAGAACATCAAATCGACACCCACCAACTTTTCATCGACTTCAAGGCCTCATATGACAACATCTACAGGGACGAGCTGTATAGAGCCATGTCTAGTTTTGGCAAACTCATCCATTTGTGCAGGATGACCATGGAGAATTTACGCTGCTCCATAAAGGTTGAAAACAACTTAACTAAACCTTTCCATGTCAAAATAGGCGCTATTATGGAATAAGTGGAAAGTGCCCTCACCCAACTTGGAGCGCGTGAAACTTGAGACATCTAGCTAGGGACCGAGCTAGATGGAGAAGTTTGTTGCGTGAGGCCCTATTTCACATAGGATTGTAGCGCAACCTTAAGTAAGTTAGTAAGTAGACTATTTTCCTTAGTGCTATGCTAAGTCATTGATTTATGCCAACAAACCGAAGACGATGTTGGAAAAACTGAGAGCTAACATTGAATACAAAACAGTGGAGGTTTCGGGCGAAATGTGAAGCCGGACCATCGAAAATTAGGTCCAATAAATCGACCCCTGCAAACCTGCCCGTGGTAGACATATGAACAAAATCGAGTTCCATTTTTTAAATGTTGTGATTGTACTTTAAGTCGATAGCAAAGCTTTTGAAATATTTCTTAGGGTTTGCGTTTTATTTATAAAAAAATATGCCAAGTCCTTATTGGAATTCCCAAGTATGTGAAACAGAGCCAAACCCAAAAATATTCGCTCGCTATATAAAAGTTATTCCTACTTGAAAATGGTAAAAAAATATGTGCAACTTTTATTTAATTTTGTTTAATTGTGTACCGATTACATTGCTCATACCCAGTTTTGAGTACATACAATAAATGTGTTGTTGTTGCTACCGTAATGTGTGTTTCAATATATTGAAAAAATAGCACAACTGTGCTTTTTAATTTCTTTGGTTTTTAACTAACACTAAGCTTTATTTAAATATACATTTTAAATTCTTGGTCCAAGTATCATATAATTTGTCTAACCTCTTATGTAGTTTTGTTCGCAAAATTCTAAAATTCAAATTTTTATAAACTTTAGTAGACACTAGCTGCGCCAGTTAATCTTATATATTTATAAATGATTTATTTTAAAACGTAACAGTTCGTGTAGAAACTGCAAGAAAGAAATAATTGAGGCTTTCAATCTTCCCTGTGCTAGTTGAAGAAGCACTTTTGATCTCCGTAGTTGTATCAATGTGTCTCAAATGGTTCTTAGACCATACAAACATATAAAAGATTAAATCTAACCCTGTGGCAAGAAAAACCTCCGAACTAACCATAATGTCGAGGTACAAACAAAAACCTAATAAAATAAAAAGTGGTGTGTAACTATAATATTTTGTTTAATAATAAGTGGGCTTAAAATAAAGCAAATATGGATCCCGATTTTAAATGAAAGTGGAATTGTAGAAATCCTTCGTCCTAGGTCACATATTTTGTTGAATAAAAATTAACAGTTTTTGTACATTTTGCATAAGATACATCCTTGAAATGACCTTTTCATTCTTTTTGAATAACTCTACCTTAAGATTGCACAAAAGTCAACATTTTTTCGCAAATCACGGTGAACGTGAATTCTTCTTTGATATTTCCGAAGTAAGCTAATTTAAAACGAACTTCAATGAGATATGAATCACTGTCATCTAAAATCAATCTACACACTACATAATGTTATGATGGTATGCTAATGCAGTGACTTATGTAATGTGACACATTTTCTCTCATAGAAAAAAAAATATTATTTGTACAAAAGAAATCATAATTGTAATTTAAATACTAAACTAAATCTTCATATCGCCTCTTCAAACATTTATCATATAGCCTTATTTGCAAGACCACATTTTTTGTTTTTCTATGTTAGCGTCTCGTTATTGTCAATCAAAAAGCAGACAAATCTAAACAAATTTAAAATCAAACAACAAGACATCAGCATCCAAACACCATATACGAGTATTTATGAATAATACCTATCTAAAGCCTATCCCATTATTTGAAGCATGTCAAATCTTTGTGGGTTTTTTGGCCTGATACCTGCCTTGAAGCTAACATCACGCACATACCATAATTATGCCTAAATCATCATGACTGACTCCTATGCAAAACAACTTAAAGATCAAGACTCGATACTTTGGGTAAAATTAATAGTAATTATTATTTTTATTTTCACGAAAACGTTGGTTGAGCAGCATCGACATTAAATTATTTGCATGAATGAAATCACCCATTATACACGACACACGAGTTTTTAGTAACTTAGGCACATACTTACACTTGCCAAGTGAAATGAAAACTCTTGACTCCACTAATTGATAGAAAATAATTTAACGATTTAGCATCAGACGAGGCGCAAAAAAAGCTACAAACTCGACACAATCAGCCAACAACAAAAATAAATACATAACTTTCACTGGATGTCCAGGCAGAAGAGAAGGGGCTGCCCAAAAGATGCGACACAGCATCCACAAGCACATTCCTCATATACGAGTACCCGTGAGATCAACATCATTATCAAATGGTCCATACTGAAGACACAGGAGAGATACTGCACGCATGTGGCCTTAGCTCTGGCTCTGGCTCCACAACGAAACGACACTGAAATGTTGAACAACTTGTTCGACAGAAAGTTCAGATTTCGCCCTGGGGCACCAAGCAATGGAACCGCACAAGATAACTCTGAAGTTGGATGATGACAGCAGAGATTCTGTTGGGTTATTTTTTCGGTTTCCATTCGGAATAAATTAAGGCGGACGACGACGTCGAGACGGTGTGGAAGTTTCCATCTTCGTCTTCTGTTTTGGCGCTGGCTGTTGCCTGTGGATTACCTTACCTACCTGTTCATATATCCATCAGGTGAATGAAAGACTCGATTCTTTCTTCTTTTGCGACACGATTGACGATCGACGAGGCAGTAAGGTGTTTTCTTATCTTCTAAGATTAAATTGCTGGAGAAAGAGGTATTATGGTAGTAAATTATCATTGGCGAAAATGAAATTCTCTACTTTAAGTACGTTTTATGATGAGTACGGTACGGTGGTGGTTATTAAATGAAAATAAATTGGTTTCTAGCTGAGAATACAAGAAAAACATAAATATTGATATGCTTCAGAAATTTAAAACATGTATACTGAAAATTATACTAACTGCTAATAAAGTCTTAGGTGGATGATTTTTTATTATAAACAAAATAAAAATAAAAATGTGATATATTTGACTTTTAGAAATCCGATGGAAGAAATTATGACACATATGTAAGTTTACTTTGTGGTTATTGGTCAGTGGTTAATGCATTTCAATTAAAAATTAACTTCTGAAGGTCAGTAAGTGTCATAAAGTAAATAATAATACATAAAATATTAACACTTACTTTAAAATTTTTAAAGAATTCGTATGTTAATAATGTTTACTTTCCATTTTTTCTCGAAACATCAAAAATGTAAAAAATACAAAAATCGAGCTGAGCTTTATAAGCATTGTTATGACCATTGATTGATCAAAGTTGAAGGAAGGAGGAAAACAAATATTTGTACTTATTTTTTTACTACAAATTTGATCGATACAAAAACGAACGTTGCTTCTCATTTTACTTATAATAATTGTGCTTAAAACCTAAAGGCTCTTAAGACGTCTTAAATGGTTTAAGCTATCTATCCTTTTTTTACATATTCCGTCCACAAACCATTTTCTTGTTTACCCTTGTTGATAAATCTTTTAAAACAAGAATTTTATGACCTTTTGAAAAATAGCTTCAGTTTAATTTGTAAGGTCTTGCAAGCAAAAGGTAAAACAACAACTTAAGTATGGAACAGGCAGAAATGGTTTTGGTATATTATATCTTAAGTTGTTTTTAGTTTTGCTCGATATTAATCAAAAAATTAAAATGGCTTATATCTACTTAAGATATTTTACAACAAAACTTTTCTTGCATTTACATTTCTTGTACTGATTCAATATATCTTAACATATTTTTTAAATAAAAATTAGAAAACAAATAAAAACACAATAACTGTTAAACCGACCTAAAAACATCTTACGATAGGTACTTAGTTAATGTAAAACTATGAAAATTGTTTTGGTAAAAACACTTATGAAAAGTCAAAAATACTGAAAACTGCACTATTACCATTCTTAATTTGTGTAAGCAAATATTGCAAGTTAAAAATCCACTTTCTGAGAAACTATTAAAATAGACTTAAGAACTTTTACATTTTGAACACTAAATAATAATGTCTTATGTTTTAATATAATTATTAAAGAAAATTTAGGAGTTAACTTACATATTTTTTTCAATCTTGTCGGGTTGACGTTATCCTGTAAAAATTAAAAATAAAAATGAAGTTAGCCATCAGAAAGTATACTATAAGAACTTAAATACTATTTTTTTCGAAAATGGAAATAATGTTCTAAAAATGTTCAACAAAAAAATGACTCCGGGGTATGCCTTGAAAAACTTAAATAATAATAACATTATCTACACTAATATTATAAAGAGGAAAGATTTGTATTTTTGTATGTAACGAATAAACTCAAAAGTACTGGATTTTAATAATTCTTTTTTCATTAGAAAGCTACATTATCACTTAGTAACATAGGCTATATTTAGTACTAGAATACTATAGAAATCCTTAGAAATTCCTATTAAAATCAATCGAAGATGTAAAAAAATTGGCCATAAAATGTCTTTCATCGCATACGCTGCGAAGAGTATTAATGATTGGACAAAAAAATGTTTTCTAATTTAGTGATTCATGTTCGTTTTAATTAGCATGTTTATAACTTAAATATCTGTACCGTGTGAAGCCGGGACGGGCCGCTAGTTTTTAATAAAAAAATCAAAGAAATAACTTTGGAAATTATACAATGAATTGAAATTTGAGGTGATTTTTGCTGAGGTAATAAATTGCTTGAGTATTTGAGATATACAATAATTGTAAGTAGTATTTCTGTTAGGTTTTTATTATTTGTAAGAAAAATTAATTTTAATTTTTAAAAATACTGTTAACTAATTTCCAGCAGTATTAAAAAAAATATAGTTTATAAAAAACATATGTATGTTCGGTAATAAAAACTATATTATTTCTTCTAAAAAAGTTGTTAAATATTTTGTTAACCAATTATATTTTATTGCATACAAAATTTAATTAGAAATTAATTAATATAAAATCCTTTAAGGGTATTATCAGTGTAATGTTTTAATGTACAGTGTTTATTTTCAAAAATATTTTGAGAAAAATTCAGGGCCGTATATATAATTCTCCCCGAAAAAAAGCCTCGCAGGAATGAAATGCCCCATCTGCCTAAATTAAGTTTTTTTAACTTTTTTTTTTTTAGAAATGAAGAAGTTTTTAAATTTAACATTGTAACACAAAGAGCTTTTATCTTAAGGACTTGAAATAAGAACACGTATCTTAAATACTCGAGTTTTTATTCACCGATGACGCGAGATATTTTTGACTGAATAAAAATACAATTTAACAATTTGGCATTAAAAATGCGATTAATTCAAATTTTTTGAAATTATTATGTAATCCAGGTTAACGGCATTTTTTCCATTTTCAGACATTTGGCCAAAATATTAAAAAAAAAGATTTTAGGATCTTAGATTCTATGTACCATCAAACCTTGAGGTTATTCAAAATTTTCAACTACATAAGTGAGATCGAATATAAAAGCTTTCACTGAAAATCGATGCAAAAAATATTGACAAATTTTACTTTCATCAATCAATCAATCTTAACTGAATTTAATATGAATGTAAAAAATAAATCAATTTCGAAAATACATATTAACATTAAGTAGAGTTTGATTAATGACTAGCTTAAAACACAATAGATCCAAGTGACTTTTTGTTGTTATATTAAGATAGTGAGCAAAACGCGTTTAAATATGTATGTTTATATTGTGTATTTTTGATTTTTTAGAATGGATTTTTCTTAAAATAGACTTTCATAGAATTTAATTTAAATTTCCAACAGGAAGTTATTATAATCGGTCAGATTTATCGAATTGAAAATTTGGACATTTGTCGACGTTTCAAGGACCGTAGAATATAAATAAAAGATTTTTAGAGATATGCCTGAGCGTGTGTACGTGCGTTAATAAGTCCATACGTTCGGAAAGCTTTTTTCGTCCTCCATATCTCAAGAACCAGTAGAGATGTAGACTTCAAACAAATTTTGTTATACAGATAGTAACGCAGAAAGATGCACTCTCAAGAAAAATATCTCACGAACCAAAAACGCAAGTGACTTGAATTAAATATTTGTGTAAAAATTAAATATATTTTGTTTAAACTAATTTCATCTTACAAAAAATATACCTTTCAACATTTAGTAAAATTTTGGAAAAGACCGAATTGACAGTTTTTTTTACAAAAATTAAAAAACCTAAAAAACATGACTAAGAAATAAACATTTTCAAGAAATGCTACTAAAAATGGTAAAAATTGGGTTTTGACTAAAAATCTCGTAAACAAAAATAGATTTTGAAATCAAACTATTTTATCATTGTGCAAAATATTCTTAATAATTTTTAGTTAATTTTTAAGGAAAATTCAACAGACAACTTTTACTTTCGACTCAAGTATTAGGACTCCAAAGGATATTTTGATAAAGTTTTAAGGAAGACAAATATACAGCCGGGATGGGAAGTTATCAGTGTTGATCGCACTTCAGCCTCTTTTTTTATCTAAACCTTAATCTTTTACCTTAAATCTTTTTTTAAAGCACAATTCAAATTGAAAAAAAATTACTTGCAATAAATATGCACATAGTATTTCCATAAGCCAAAAACATTTGGTTCTTCAAATTATATATATTACCATAAAATCGTTCAGTTAAATTCAAATTAAGAATCCGACTAAGCTAATGAGTTAAATCCGCTTGAAATGCCTTAAACTAGGCTTAAGCTAAGCAGCAAACTAAACGTAGATAAAGTTTTGGTTTCATTTGTTGTTAAACCAAAAAGAACCTTGGATAAAGTGTATATTTTTAAATATCAATATTCTTACTTTTTTAATTAAAATTAAAATGGATTATATGTTTGAAAAACGACCACAGCACATATAACATACTTACTTGTTTATGCTTATTCTATCTGTTAAAAAAAAAACTAAATGAATAATTTTGTTATAATTTCCTAGTATTTTGCATTCGCTAAATAATTACCTACCACACACGTATACAGAAAAAAGTAGTACTTAGTTTTTAAAAAAAGCCACTTAACCTGGTGTGGGAAAATAATAATTATATTTTGAAAGTTACATTCACCATAATTGTAAGCAAGCATCTTCCTTTTTGCCATTTCTCTGATGGATGGAAAATTTTTCAATAATATAATTGTACAGCAACATCAAGTCTACTCGAACAAAAATGACATGTGAAATAAAACCGTCTTCTTCTGAAGGTATATGATTAATCATAGAGAGTTAAGTTGAACAAAAGTAAAGAAAAATAAAGCTGATGTAGCTGACAAAAGACCACCTCATCATCATTGACATTTTGAAAGTTGTACGTACATATATAGTTATGTCTATGACAAACAAACTAAAAATTAGTTTCTCCTTTAGATTCACATCAGCAACAATAATAATATCAGACAAAACTAGACTTGAAGATGCATTACACAATGTTCATATAAACCTGCAAAAATTACTCATTTGACTAACAACAAAAATAAAACGAAAACAAATTCTATTGTTTTAATTAAAAACAAACATTAAAAACTGGTTTAAACGAATAAAATCACTTATTACCCCCAAAAGGTTTACTTTACCAAAAATGGTACTGTGATCTGAGTTGCCTTTCCGTGTCTCGTATAGGAAATCTTGGTTTGAACAGTTTCAAATTTATTTAATCCAGTATGGTTTTCAAAATTTAGGAGAAATGAGGAAATACATTCATGCTTAGTTTTGGGAATTGTTTTGCACCATGTCCCTTATCTGAAATTGACAGCTTAAAAGAAGGCTGGCAACCCTGCTCAAAGTTGCAAGGTTTACAAAGACATTTATTTTTGCTTTATGTCAAATCGAGTGTACATTTCTTTTGCCAACACTTAATGCCAACCATATGAACAGGTCAGAAAGGAAAGTGACAGCTTTAACTATAACCACTTTTGCTTGTTATCTTATAAGTCTGTTTTTTAATGTTTTTGTTAGCCTAGCCGGTGAGTGAGCAAAATTTAATTAAAGGAATGTAAACTCGTACATAACTTTAATGTTGGTTGGCGTGAGCAATAAAAAAACAAGCAAAATAAGAAGTTGTTTGATCTAATTTTTATTTTAATGTTAAGCTCAAACAGGTTCATGGATTAGAGACAGATTAATTCAGATCGGTAAGCTGTAAAATGTATCATGTATCATGTATCATGTACCTAACCAATTAGAAAATTTATCAGATATAAAATTCATAAAATGAGTTTTTTATCATTACGTATTTTTTTTTCTTCTTAAATTTAGTTTGGAGAAATTTATTATTAAGTGACTGTTAACATGACGAGATTATTTAAAATTTTAACTTTTTAATGACATTTTTTTTACTTTTTTTATTTTCTATGCTTATATAATTTGATATGGCCTAATTTTGTTGTATTAATATTTATGTTTACGATTTGCATTAAAAAAGAAATATAGTTGGAACAAAAATAAATATTTTATTTTAATGTTTATGCATATACATACATATATATATTAATTGACTAGCTAGTCTGAAAGTCGTTTCTCTGATCTCTCTAAAAGGTTATCTTTTTGCATTTATTATGATTATCATATGTTTTTATTCTGTGCACAAAAATAAAATATAACGAAAAATATAAAATAGAAAGTAAGTATACGCCCCAATGACCATTTATTATTTTTATCATGATTTTAAGAATTTATTCAGAATTTCGTGGATCGATTTAACTCAAAATGGTTTTGCATTAAACATAGTGAAATAAATTAAATTTTAAAATTTACAAACAGTTCCCATCTCCCCGTTTTTGCTTATAACTTTTATATCACGAATTCGTATTGACTTCTTTCTTAAGAATTCTGTTAATACAACATAAATAGTCTTTGTATAAAATAAAATAAAAAGAATTTTTTATTTATTCCGATAAAACGTTAATTTTTACCAAAAATGTTCCTGAGCTAGAAAATGTATAAACAGTTTGGTCAGGTATTTTCTGCTAGTAGTACCCGTAGCATGATTGTTAGTGCGTTGGACTGTCATGCCAGAGATCTTGGGTTCGATCCCTGCCTATGCCATCTAAAGTTTTTTTCACGGGTACTGCCCTTTGCGAGGAATGGACAAATTCTCCAAAAGTAATTCTTGTCATGAAAAGTGCTTTCTCAAATTAGCCGTTCGGATTTGGCTTAAAACTGTATGTCCCCTCCATTCCTCACAACAGTACTCGCACACAGGAATGGTTGAGAGTTGTAAGTCACTAGGCCCTAGTTCTCAACGGACTCTTGCGCCACCCAATTTAATTTTTATATTTTCTGCTATGGTAGTTTTTTGACGTTTGGTTCAAAGCATGAAAGTTGTTTTCTTTAACACTTCTTTGCTAAAATTCTCTCTTTAAATAATTGTTTTATTATATTGGCTTTTGGTCTTTTTGCCCAAAACCATATCGCCAAATTAAAAATGTCATAGCACCGAAAACAATTGTATTAACATTTTACTGTTGTACTATTTGGGCAGTATTACTGAACCTTTGGGTGTTCAAACTTTTTTGGGTTTTATGACATTCTAAATAAAAATAAAAGCATTCGGACTTATTGCCCAATAAAATAACACCAAGATATTAAACATGTCATATCGTCCAAAACTTTTTCAGAAGAAAATGCCACATAGTCCAAAATCAATGTCATATTGCCCAAATCAGTTTTAAGATATCATAACGCTCAAATTTCTAATTGACATATCGCCCAAAAGATGTCATTTGTTTCAACATTTGGACATTCTGACAAAAAGTTTGCTTATTTTGGTCACTACGACATTTTGAGTTTTAAATTTTATCGATCAAACTCAAACATTAAACAAAAAATGTCAGATCGCCCTAAAACTCGGAACTTCAAGTAAACGTTACAAATATGTTTGGCTTTATTGCACTTTCAGAAAGCAAAAAAAGGCCAATTTTCAAAGTGAAGTAAAACGAAATGGTTTTCTTGCTTAAAGCGATAGCACTCATTTCACTATAATACAGAGCATCGACCTACCTTTCACCTGCTACATAAATCTCAAAAATGACTTTTTGAAAAAATCGTGGGCTAGTAGTATTTGCAAAACTATTTCCGACCCAATCGAGATATTTACATATCAAAAGAAAGGTATTTAAATTCTCTACCTCCAATTGTAAACCAAAAGCTTCTGCGAGCTCTCGTTTCGGAAATAGCACGCATATTTATGGCGTAAAATATTGAAATATGTAGGTATGTATGAGAGACGGGGGGTTGTGTGTACGTAAAGTTTCTTAAAATTCATTTCTTGAATGGAAAGAAATTTTGCATACACCCAACTTCGTACTTAACCAAAAATCCTATAGTGAGCCTTAGGAGAGGGGTTGCAGGGGGCAGAATGCTCCCCCATACATACCTCACTGTTTACTTGTCTCAAAGCTCAACGACAAAAAATCTTTTGAGCGTTATGACATTTTTAAATATGAGCGTTACGACATTTTAAAGTCGGTTTTTAAGATTTTGGTTATATGTCCTTGGTGATAACGAAACGGTAGAAATCATAATCGTCGTAACGCCCAAAATAAATGTCACAGAGCCCTACTCCTATGTCAGAAGATCCAAATTCAAAATTAAAAATTCTTTTGTGCAAAATGATGCGTAAGATTTATTTGGGCATTACGACATTCGTTATGGGTTTTTTGGCGATTTTTCTTAGAAGTTTTTTTAGCTTTGTGACCATTTTTGGGTTTTACATATTGGGATTTTGGCGTTATGGTTTTGGGCAAAAAGACCTAACGCCTTATTTATTAGTTTCTAGTAAATACAATTTTGCCTGATGATTGAATTGATGCTTTTAGCAGAGTATTTAGTTATGGTGATGAGATGTCAATTTGTTTTTTAGACCTAACGTCACTTGTGTCGAGATTTAAAAAAACTTTAAAAATATTCTGCCGCAATATATACGAGTATTTCCCTTGTAATTTCTGTGAAAAGCGCGAAATATTTTTTGACTTTGAAAACCTTTTAAACATCAATAATATTTTATTCAATTTAATAAACCACTTTTCTGCTAACAAATATAAATTAAATTCTTGATATTATATATACAGTGGTGGACAAGAATTTAGCACACTTATTTGATGAAATGAAAAATCTTGTATTTAAAAGTTTTTGTTGCACTAAAAGCTGCAAGTTTATTTTATTTACATATATGCAATATGGTGGGATGTATGTTTTTACCGAAAGGAACATTGTACAAGTTATACTTGCAAAAAAGAAATTGAAAAATTTGTTAAACAACTTCATTTACCTGGACATTTGTTTAGCACACTTTAAGTTTTAGATGGATAACTTTTAACTTACCATTATGGAGGATTCAGTATTTGGTAGGAAATGCTTTGTTTTTTATGACTGCACTGATTCTTCTAGGCAAACTTTCAACCAAATCCACAAATCGTTGTCTTGGAATGCCATACCATGCGTCTTGAATGAGCTGCCATTATTCTTGCAAATTTTTTGGCTTTCTTTTTTCAATTTGATGTTCCACATCATTCCACAAATTTTCGATCGGGCTAATTGACCTCTAAGCAATTCTTCACAAGTTGTTATGTGTGCTTAGGGTCATCATCATGCATAAATCTCCATAGAAGTGGTTAATTTTCTTTTGAAAATGGAATCATATGGTGTACCAGGATACTCGTACTCTTGGGCACATATTGGTTCGACCAACACCGTGCTAGGAAAATACAGCCCAGACCATAACACCACCATCTTTGACCGTTTTAACAGTATATCGAGGATTGTGTTGCATATTTTGTAGACGCCATACATACTTTTGCCATCTGAACCAAACGTACAGAATTTGGATTCATCGCTCCAAAGCACGATTTTTCAAAAACTTGGTTGCGTTGCCCAATGAAAGCTACTCGTTTCAAAAAAAAAACTTGAAAGCCAGATTAGAGTTTGCAAAAACAAATTTGAACAAACCACAATCTGGCTTTCAAGTTTTTTTTTTTTGAAACGAGTGGCTTTCGCTGGGCAACGCAACCACGAACACGTAGATTTTTTTCATTTAATCGGCGTCTTACCGTCCTTAATGATATGTTGACATCATAATTTTCTTTCAGTTCTTTGCGGATGGCACTGGAGCTCTGAAACGGATTCTGGGCTGACAAACGATAAATTACTTTGTCTTCTTTTGGTGTGGTCTTCCTTTTACGAGGACATTGCTCGATGTTTTGAATGGTTCCAAATTCTTCGTTTATCTTCTGAGCACCATTTTCCTTTCGCCATGACTATTTACATATGTAAGTACATTTTGATTTATTTAATAAGTTGATATTAGCAAATACCGTATTACCTTGAAAAGTGTACTTTTGTTCAACTTAACTTAAAATGTGCTAAATTTATGTCCAGCTAAAAATAGTTTGAATTACAAACTTATGCATTTTTCTCAAAACACAAACAAATATATTTATTTAGATTAACAGTTTTTAGTTTTAAATATGGTTGTCAATGACTACATGAAATTAAAAGTTGCTTAGAACAAAACTTATACAAGTAAAATAACGATATTTCTTATCTTCTTCAAGTGTATTAAATTTTTGTCCACAACTGTACACAGCAAATATGACAAATCAAATACAAAACTTCCCAATTTATATGTCAATGCGAATTTATAATAAAAAATCATTCAAAAGAATACCAACTTTTAATGAATCTTTTAAATCATATATTATAAGTATGCAAATAGGTCATAATGACTATATTCAAGGTCATTCAAAAAATACTTAAATATAAAATCTACTTGTATTTGAGTCACATCATTTTCTCAGTAGAACATCATTTACTGCAAACTGGATGCAAGCACCTTGATTTCTTACCAGTTTATAATAAAAATAAAATGATTTTTATCTCAAAAACTTACCTGCAGCTATTTTCGATAAAACCACACAAAAATGCCAAGGTTAGTGAATATTAAACAAGTAAGTTCAGCGAGCAATAAAATTAAATTTAAAATAAAAACAAGCACACATTCTGTGACAGCAAAATTGAAGAATAAGAATGTTGCCTCCAAATAAAAATATTTAAAAAAACTTGATACCCAATTGATTTATTTCGCTAATCGTCTGCATTCAATAAGAGTTGAAAAGATTTAAGAAACTTTCGAATAATCAATTCTATAGCCCATTGACATTTAGGTCATCCCGCTTAAGACCAGTTGGAATTTAAGAAGAAGCCGCGCACTCTGTGCATTTATTTTTTCGTTTGTTGAAAAACAACTTTCGTCGACGAAAAAGATCTTTACAGGTGGAGTCAGTACCTTTTGTCGCTGTCGCTGTCGTTGTTGTTGTTTTTTGTGTTGTTTAAAAATGGAATTCGAAGAGACCAAGAGGAAAGTTTAAGGTGACGATACATAAAAAGATACTCGTGCTATGAACATTACAACAACATCAACAGCAACAAAAATTTAAGTGGATAAGTCATGTTTTCAGTTGAATTATGGAAACCGGAACCTTTTCGTTTTCGTTTGACCGAAATTAAGAGTTGTCGTCCACTTTTATTGGAGGTTGCTCCATTGGTTACTTCTGCTTATGATATACATACATGAAATGAAACAAGGTGAAGACAATTTGGTGTCTTTGGACGAAATTCTTGGGACCAACGACGACCGACGTGACGATGGACGAGGGCTTCACAGTGAGAGTATAATTGAAAAATAATCGGTTAAAGTTGCATTCTGTTTTAAGCTTTTTTGTTGTTGTTGTTGTTGTCAATGAACAAACAAGACCACTTAACCACTTCAAACAACGCCTAATCATGAAAATTATAAGAATCTTTGCTTAGTGCTTGGTGGTACAACAAAAATGACCTTCACAAATTCATTTCGAAAAAGAAAAACTCATTGTGAGTGGTAACATTAGCATCCGTCAGGTTTAATGCCATTTGTTACTCAAAGTAATAAAACTTTGGTACGGTAGGTATAAGGAAATGTTTATAAGACAATAGATGAACTTCTTTTGACCAAGATTAAAGAGAAAAACTAGTTCAGATTCAGGAATTGGTTTCTTGTATTCGAAACGGCAATGGCACTGATTGATGTGACATTGAACAATAATAAATAATAATTTCAACAAAAGCAAAACCATGCACAGCTTAAGGTAGGTATGTGTTAAGGTGGTGGCTGCGCGGCGTAGACTATGGGTAGGGTACGCATAGAGAAACACAAAAAAACTACTTTTGTTTCGCTATATTAGGTCATATTTAATATACTGATGGTATAATATCTATAAACACGAGATATTTTTGATTAATGAGAAAAAAAATATTAAAATTAAAAGTAAGCCAATTCCATTAATTTGAGCTTTCATGCTAGAAAGATGAAGTAAGCCTTTAATAGTTTAGTTCCTTTTGGAATTGGCTTTTGGACAAATTAAATATCTTCAATTGGGTTTTTATTGTTTTTCTAAATTTGTTATGTTAAATAATTTCTACAAGTGAAGGACGTAATCTAAGGAACACCAAAATTGCGATTAATTTACTTCTAATATCTTTTTTTAGTTTTCCTACTAAATTAAATGCGGCTTCTATTTTCAATTTAAGGTTTTTGTAAATTAAATCATATTTATTTACTTTAAAATATATTTAAAAAAAATTGCAGAAATTGGGTTATAAATATTACAGGAAACAGATGAACGGTCTGTCTGTTAATTTTGAAACAATGTTAGTGGAAAGAATAACGGGTGGTTAAATTTTTATGGCCGACGATGTTGAATGTTGACATTTCTCAATTTCAGACTTATTCAATTTGAACCATGTAAAGATACACAATCGAGTAACGAGTTAAAGTTATTAAGGCTTATTATGAAAATGGGATTTCAAATCAAAATGCATATCGTGCACTTTGTGATTTTTTCGGTCAATTTAATCGTCCAAATGTACGTACAATCGGAAACATCATGCACAAATTTGAGCAAACCGAGTCTGTGGTCTGTAAAAGATGTGAAAATATCAGGCATTCTCGTATAGCTCGTACTGTAGAAAATATTGTTGCCGTTCGTGATAGTGGGGTTGAAGAGCCGTCTACATACCTCAACTTGTCTTCGTGCCGAACAATTGCATCTTTCACGCTCAATTTACATGGATACAAGTTGCAATTGACTCAAGACCTATAACCACTTGACCATTTCAAGAGTCGTCAATGGTCAGAATGTGGCAAGAGATGGCAACAGTGGATGATCAATTTTCAAAGAACATATTCACTTCGGTGGATTCTTCAATAAGCAGGTTTACTGCATTTGAGCGAATCATAATCCAACAATGATTGTCGAAAAACCAATGCACTCAAAAAGGTAATTGTTTGGAGCGGTTTATGGTCATAATCGGGCCTTAATTTTTCTAATAAGGCAGGTCAGGCAGGTACTGTGAATAATGTTCGCTATCATGAGATGATAACGAACTTTTTATGGCCCGAATGGGAAGATAGATTAAGACGATATGTGGTTTTAACAGGACGGTGCGGTGGCCATTTAGCCGATATTTTGTTCCATTCATAATTGAACCATACTAATATTATCATAATAAAACAACACGACAGTAATTTCTTGAATAATTTGTGTTTCATTCAAGATTAACAACGGTCCTTAAAATTTACCCACAGTTTGTCTTTGAAGTAATCAAATCTGTTATTATATTATAGTTGATATTTAGCTGATAGTTTATAGACCGTTTTGAAAAACCATAAGCTATAATATACAAAGTGTTAATCAAAGAATAACTCTTTTGTAAATAGAATGTACAACATTCTAAATTCTTGATGTGTAGCTGAAGTAGAATCTCTATATTTGAAATTGAACGTAATGGTAAACTGATAGACATACTTGAAATCTTCGAGAATTAAAGCAAAATTATTAAAGGGGTGAAATGCAACTGGTTTGATAGAACAATTATTCTAATAAAAATAATCATAAAGTATTATTATTGCAGTTTTCAATAGATGTAAAAGTTTTGGTTATAATTGTATCGCTTGTCATTTTTAAAGCTATTTTTTGGTCTCTGTCTAAAAGACAAATTATGTGAAATATATTCAAGTTCTGGACAAATAAAAGATTCCTAGATTACGGCTAGATAAGAAGGATCACAAAATTTCATGTACCGTCAAAGAATTTCTGAGACTTAAATATTTTTGTCCTAGAAATCCAAAAAGTATTTAAAAAATAGGTTGGGATGCGACCCACACTGATAACTTCCCATCCCGTCTGTAGATTTGTCTTGCTTAAAAGTTTGTAGGTTTTCGTGTTGGGTTAAAAAAGTTGTCAGTTGAATTATTCTTAAAAATTTTAAAATTACCAACAATATTTTTCATATCAAGAAATAGTTTAGTTTGAAAATCTAGTTTTATTAAATAGATTCTTAGTCGATAACAAATTTTTACCAATTTAAGTAGCATTTCTTGAATTTTTACAAATTGGATGAATGAAATTAATTTGAGAGATATCAAGAACCGAACATCAATTTTTACCAAATTTGCGTACTATTTTTTGTAGATTTTATTTTTTTATGAAAAAACGGACTGTTGGATTTTTATAAAAAAAAACTACTGAATATCGAAAACAATATTTTCTGTGAAATAAAAAGAGTTTGAAGACAATATTTTTAATTTTTGAAAAGCTATTTGAGTCGTAATTAAATTTTTACCAAGTTTTAGTATTGTTTTCTTGTTAGGTTTTTATTTTTTGTAAAAAACCTGTCAATTAGATTTTTCTCAAAATTTAACTGAATGTTGAAAAAATATTTTTTAAAAGATAAAAGTAGTTTAAAGCCAATATCTCAAAGTTTTCAAAACATTTTTGAGTCGAAAATCAATTTTTACCAACTTTTATGAATTTTTTTGTTTAGGTTTTTATTTTTTGTAAAAAAAACGGTCAATTCGATTTTTCTCAAATTTTTTTCGAATCTTGAAAACAATTTTTTTTATAAGTTAAAATTGGTTGGAAGCCATAATCTCAAATTTTTGAAAAGATATTTGAATCGAAAATCAATTTTTACCAACTTTTGTTAAATTTTTTTGATTAGGTTTTTATTTTTTGTAAGAAAACTGGCAATTATATTTTGTCAAAATTTTATTGAATGTTGACAACAATATTTTTAAAAAGATAAAAGTAGTTTAAAGCCAATATCTCAAAGTTTTCAAAACATATTTGAGTCGAAAATCAATTTTTACCAATTTTTATGATTTTTTTTGTTTAGGTTTTTATTTTTTGTAAGAAAACTGGCAATTATATTTTTGTCAAAATTTTACTGATTGTTGACAACAGTATTTTTTAAAAGATAAAAGTAGTCTAAAGCCAATATCTTAAAGTTTTCAAAACATATTTGTTGAAAACAATATTTTTTATAAGCTAAAATTAGTTGGAAGCCATAATCTTAAATTTTTGAAAAGATATTTGAGTCAAAAATCCATTTTTACCAACTTTTGTTAAATTTTCTTTTAAGTTTCTATTTTTTGTAAAAAAAAACTGTCAATTCGATTTTTCTCAAAATTTTACTAAATGTTAACAACGATATTTTTTTAAAAGATAAAAGAATTTTAAGGCAATATCTCAAAATTTTCAAAAGATATTTGAGTCGAAAATCAATGTTTACCAACTTATAATTAACTAATTTTTTTTTAGGTTTTTATTTTTTATAAAAAAAACTGTCAATTCGATTTTTCTCAAAAATTTAACAAGTGTTGAAAACGTTATTTTTCTTTGCACAAAATTTGTTTCGGTGATAAAATCATTTTGTATTCGTAAAATTTTCGAGGTGACTATTTTTTTTTTTCAGTTTTTTTTTATTTATAAAAAAACCGTTAATTTGATTTTTATTCAAAAAATATACTTGTTTGGTATCACGTTACAATATATTATATAAAATTTAATTCAAGTCTCTAGCGTTATCTCTAGCGTCTCTAGCGTCAAGTCTATAGCGTTAGCAATTTTCTTAAGAGCCCTTTTTGCATCTTTCTGCCTTATTATCTCCATAACAAAATTTATTTGAAGTCGATATCTCTTCTGTACACATGCACGCACAGACATCTTTCTAAAAATCTTTTATTTCGACCTAGGGACCTTGAAACGTGGAGAAATGTCAAAATTTTCAATTTGACAAATCGGATCCATTACAATAACTTCCTATGCGAAGTTAATAATCATAACGAAACGAAATTGTTGTTGTCATGGAGGGTTTGTAAATGTAGCTCATCAAATTTTTTAGTTCCAACACATTGTATGAAATTGAATAGATTCCATTAATTTTTCTCATTTTATTACCAAAAAATATTTGTATGGCTTTTATTTCAACAACATTTTTTTTAATAAGTATAACTTAAAATAATATCGGTGTTCTAAGTGGGAAAGAATGTTTTAACTTAATTATTTTTACTACTTAAGCATTTCGAATCGAGCATAAAAGGGCCTTTGTAAGGATTTTTCAAAATTGAACATCGTTAACTTAACATTATTAAACAAATTATAGTAATGAATGGGGCATATACTTGTTTTTTTGTTAACTACGAATAAGATTTACATAAAACATGTTAATCAAAGTCCAAAACGAATATTTTTAAAACTCGAACATAGATATCATACGAGTATTTGACTACTAAATATAAATAAATTCAGAAAAATGTAAGTTGATTATTATGCATGTAATGTTAAATTTATAAATAAAAAAGATTAATTATTATCTTTCTAAGAAGGGAGTAAACCAAAAACTTCTCCCCCCATAAATTCATCATTACCTATGTACCTTTATATATCAACTTTTCTAATAATGGTTGTTTAAATAAATTAAAAAAAATAACAGATTTAGCATCTACGATCGACCTTTAAAAATACTTTCCCTTTAAGTTTGTTGTCGTGAATTAGCAGGTTTAGATTAGGTAAGTTGTGAAAATGTTAAATATTTCGGGACAACAGAGTATTCATGTTTTTGCTATTATTTTCTTATCGATTTCGTGAGTAATAGACTCTACACGAAATGGTTTCTATTTAACTAAAGTAAAAATAAAATCAATTTATGGTGTCATGGAAGAAAATAGTGACATTATGATGGTGGTGCTTTTATACTTAGTTTTAATTCTAAAAGAAATGTAATTTTCAAGACAATAAGAGTGAAAAGTAGCTTTTAATTTAATAAAAAGATATTACCTACTTATACAGTTTCCAGAATTAAAATGTTGTGACATTAATAGATAAAGATTTATTATATTTATTTTAAAATTCAAATCAAGGAAAATTTTTAGGTTGACCTTTTTTAATCAGGAAAAAAAAAGTTTTAAAATTCTGAGATCTTACATACGTTATGAAAATATTATAGCCAATTCCTTGACAAAGTTCTAAAATTAATTTAAAACTCGAGCTAATAGTTCTCGGTTTATCTTTAAAATTTGGTTTTAAAAATATCTAGAACTTGAGCATTTCTTCACTTTCTATAATTTCTTTAGATCTCGGTTTAATAAAATAAACTTCTAAAGAATAATAAACTACTTTCATAGCCTGCACCCGATATGATTTTTTGAAATACATTTCTTATATTCTATCGAGTAATAATATTGAATGTTTGTCAGTTTTGATTAAGCGGCAAACAATTTTGTCATTGATTCTAGTTTATTAAATAAATTATTGATTTACATTTATTTTCATTTTTATTTTTCTGAGAGCCAATACCATTTAGAAGTCTGGTTTGTATTTTCAATATTATATTGTATTTTTTGGTTTTAAAATGTTTTCCATATTTGTTACTAATAAATTTTCGAAGTACTCGCTGTGACTAGACGATCTATGGCATTAATGATTTACACAATATCTGTGGTTAGAATGTCTATGGACCTTAAGGTTGTTGAAATTGAAATATGCCTTCCTTGGAACATTCATAGGATTGAAGTTACCGTGGAGAGGGTAAAGGGGTCTCGTCTGTTTGTGGGAAAACATTCATGAGAGTAACACGGACTTTATTCTGCAATACAGTTTTCATTAAAACTTATAAAAGGTCCGCCAAATAACTTTTTTGTTTTTGAAAATGCTATAAAAACATCGAGTGTAGCTTCGGCTGTGTGGAACGTAGTAACCAAATGTTGCCAATATCCTCCTCCTCCTTTTGTAAAAAAAAATTCGTTCAACATGTCCCGATAACGATCGTCACTGGCTGTAACGGCCACTCCTTGCTCATTTTCGAAGAAAAATGGCCCAATTAAGCCTCTGGACCAAAATCCGCACCAAAAGTGACTCGTTTTGGGTGTATCGGCTTTTCAAATTATGCGTGCGGGTTTTCTGTGCCCCAAATGCAACAATTTTGCTTGTTTACATACCCGCCAAGTTCAAAATGAGCTTCATCTGAAAAGATGATTTTTTTGTTCTCAGTGTTGTTTAAGCGTACACACAACCTTATTCGTTCAGCGGAACAAAAAAACTAATTATTATCTGTCAAATCAGACATGAACCAAGTGTTACCATTCACGAAATAAGCACTAGCTGAAAAAAAAAGTTTGATGGCGGACCCTATACATTATATCGTTTTTCAACACAAAGTACATATAACTAAATGAAGATTACGAATTCGGTGAGTTCAAATTTAATAAAGCAAAGAATTAAAAACATTGCTTAACCGAGTTCTAATATCTTAGACCCTCAAATTTGAGGGTCTAATAAATCCAAACTTCATTTCAGACTGAAATATAAATCAGAGTTCTAACGCTCGAGAACTTGATGAAGAAATGAGTTATGAGTTCCAATTTTTCTATAGATCGAGTTTTAGATACTAAGACTTTGTCAAGGAATTGCTTGTTAGAAATTTAGAAAAATAACTGCAAACTACTGGCATTCTAAATTGAGATTTTTTTGTTGTTTTCTTAATCAGTGTAAAATATTTTTTTTATAGCAAAAACGTCTTACTATAAACATTTATCTAATTTAAGTCCAAGCCATTATAATTCCCATAAATTACAATTTGGAACGAAAAACACAAAATCAATCTAATTAAAACAATTAAAGTGCACATTTTTAGG
This sequence comes from Eupeodes latifasciatus, assembly GCA_920104205.1. NCBI lineage: Eukaryota > Metazoa > Arthropoda > Insecta > Diptera > Syrphidae > Eupeodes > Eupeodes latifasciatus. The sequence continues at coordinate 73,851,739 of OV049926.1, forward strand.
ACGCTTTCAATTTAAGTCTCTATCAATCATAACAAAAATAGAAAGATAGCCAAGTTTAAATTGGAATTTCAGAAGAAAAGCCTTCATATTCCGGTAATTTATGAAATTATCTCAATTTACTCGTAGCTTCAATGAAAACGTAGTATTAATCCTTATATTACATATATTTTTTGAGTCAAATTTAAAACGTTTGATGATGAAAATGCCGGATTGTTAACAGAATTTGTCCCTCACTTTTCCTTCATAAATTTATACTAATCTTGCTTTGTAGATAATTTGATTACCTTTCTCCGCAGTTCTATAATACCGCAGCAGAAGTAGCGGAAAAAGAAACAATTTACAATTACCTCATAACCTCAATAAAGATACAAGCAAAAACACATCGTAACTCTTACTTCAATCTTTTTATATACTATGTAAATATGTACATTTCTTATTATGTATATTTCCGAAAAGAATCACACAAACTTACATATACGCCTATAAGTATAAGCTTTTCAATGTACAGTAAGAAGATACAAAGATATACCTTTTTATATTGGCAAAAATAAAAACATCTTAATGGGTTTTATGACTTTTTAAAACGTTTATTTATTTATTAAAATGACAAACCAACATTATTACAAGCAAAAACAAAAAACATCTTCATACAATATTTAATTACTTAATCTTTAACTCAGAAGAACATTAATATATCTATGTGTCTATATCTTTGTACATATACATACATATATGTATGTATAAAGGTGAAGGACAACTTTAAGAATGACTTGATAATGATACTCAATAGTTAACTGATGTCTTCATCGTTATTTTTATAAATTCTTTAACCTGGCCAAATGTTAAACGATTGGTATGGCGAACTGGTTTTTTTTAGTAGTGATTTATTTTATATCATTCTTTTCTCAGATACTCGTATAAGCAAGTAGGTTCAGACTTCAGATTTGTATGTAAACCTATTGCCAAAATAATAGGACCATTTATTACTTTTGAGTTTTCATTTAAGTATTGTTTACACGTCATAAAGAAGCTGTAATAAATTAACGATTAATATGTTTTCAAACTTATGAATTAACAATTGTTTGACTTTGTTATAGAGGTTTAAATGAGAACATTTAAATAAGAATCTCATCAGATAGCCTTCATCATCATCATCATCGGCTCTAAAAACCAGGCTTCACTCCTGGCCTCATTCAATTTGTTTCTCGATTTATATCGATCGGTAATTTTGTCGCTATTTTCTTTTTGGCTATTCTGGTCAAAAACTCAGTTTGGCCGTCTTACATACGAACAACTCTTTCAAATTATTGAGTATTATTATCAAAATACGTGTTCTGTTAAGAAAGTCCATCTCGCTTTTCTTCAATTTGATGGCCAGTTTAATCGACCAACTGAGGGGAATTTTGACCTATTTCGAACCAAATTTACTTTGTTAGATATTAAATCACCAACAAACTTACGAAGATAAAAATATAGCATTGTATCGGCCAGTGTTTTTGATGACCTTGAATTATCGTATTACCTTAATACGTGGACAATTTTGCTGAATGATTTAGAGGCGAATCTTTTTAAAATACAGTTTGTATAAGAATTGTAGATGAATTACCTTCCAAAACTCTGAAATTTTGGTGAATGGGCTCTTAAAAAGTGGATCTTCACTTTGTTTATCGAAAAATTGTGAAAATGAAGGACGAAGCTCATTTCTAAATTAATGGATATTTGAATAAGAATAACTGCAGTATTTGAAGTGAAGACCAGCCAGAAGCATTGCAAGAGCTACTAATGCATCCAGAAAAAGCCACTGTTTGGTGCGGATTATAAGCTCGCGGAATCATTGTTCCGTATTTCTTCAAAGATGACGCAAATCGCAACGTTACTGTGCAATGATACAAAACTTGTTTTCGCTAGATGGAAGGACTTGGCTCGCATAGCATGTGGTTTCAAAAAGATGGGCCACATACCACACAGCATGAGTAACGCTCAGTGAACACTTAATTTAACGTTTAAGGCTGGTCTTGCGATTTAACGTTTATAAACTAATTTTTGTGGGGCTATGTAAAGGCTCGTGTCTTTTTCAACAAGTGCATTTCGATTGACACACTGGAAAACAACTTTGAAGCATTTATTCTTGAGATACCGGCTGAAATGTTAGAAACAGTATGACAACATTAGACTAAGTGGATGAACTATTTGGCCCACGACGACGAGGGCAACATGTGAATGAAATAATCTTCTCACATTAAATTATATGTTCAATCGATTCAAATAAAAATTGTATGAGTTTTTGTAAATTGTATGTGTTTTTTCCAATAGTTCTTAAAAAAAACTATAGTTAAGTTGCGCTACCAAAGGTTTCGAACGTCCTGGTCTACGCCATCTCTCCAGCGTAACCTTGGTCTACATGTACAATGTACTAAAAAAGACTTCGCATAAGTGGCCAAAAATTATCCGTAAGACTTTCATTGGTTTTGGATAAACATGTGAGTACTGGTTGGTTCAACCAGTAAACCATGTTTACAAAACTTTGACAGACTACAATAACCTTGTTTGGAAAAAGTATAACATTTTTTGATTTGGTTTTTAATTTAGGAATTATTTCCAAATATGTCAATGTTTTCTTTAAATATTCTACGTAGTAATAAGTGCAGCGAAAAGAGATCTCGAGATCAGACCAAAGCTCTGCAAGAATGTTGCTTAATGTCACAAAAATATCCAAAGAAACCAGAAGATATCCTTTTAAAATGACTTTGAAGATAAACTTATTTAATTGGAATTGATTCAAAACATTTTTTCGTCACTAAATGTGAGAAGTGCTTAACCCCAAGGTAACAAAAGCCACTGTCCAAACTTAGAGATAACAGCATAATATTCAAGGGAAACTTATCTGTAGTGAACATATATGTAGATAATAAATAAATTAGTTGGCACAACAGTCTATAGAGGAACAAAGCCTAGTGGTTTATAACTCTCGACCATTCCTGTGTGCGAGTCATGTCAGAGATGGATTTTTTAGTTACAAAATTTATTGTTTCAGTGGTATTTTTAATAATTTGAACTGAATCTATTTAATAAATAATCCATTCATCGCAACATTAAAGAGATAAGACGAAAGCCTTTTTAATAAAACGAATCCTAGGTGTATTGTCACTGAAATGTGGTACACAATTTCTCAAGAAAAATGTCAATATCTAGTTCGCTTTATGAAAATAAGAATTTAAATTAAAATAAAATAAGAAATTTCTATCAAAATATATGTATAAAAATGTAATGTTTTAATTTTTGAAGTTTAAATCAAGTTTGTTCTAATTTGTTGACCAGTCTTTTTATAAAGAGAGCAGCAAATAAACTAAAAAAAACTTCGCAACTAATATTACTTTTCAAAAATAAAAATTTAATAAAGATTAATAAAATATTTACCACAAAAATGTAATGTTTACATTTAAAATTTGTTGCCTTATACAAGTGCGAAAGACATAATTCCCAACACTTTATTATTGTTCCTATTTTTGCGGCCATAGCTGTACATATGTATGTATGTAGATACTTTTAAGTTAAGAGCGAGTTTTTCAAATGAATAAGATTGGATTTTATTTTTGTATATGGTGTCGAATGGAATTTAGCACATTTTGCCATACCTACATTGTTTATCATTTATGATTTATTTTTGTTTTTGATGCAGTTATTTTTCCACGCCAATTGGCAATTAAAAGTGAAAATGTTGTATGATGGTACCGGTGAGAGAGAAAGCAACAAGAGTTTGGCATGTAAATACTTTCCATCTCTTTATGAATACCTAATAAATTGGCCTGACTTGGTGTCTGTCGGCATCCGAAGGTGTGACTATAGGTATTTTTTCTGTGCCAGTAATCAACTGCGTTATAAAGAAAAGCCAAACAGTAAACCAAAACAAAAAATTGCATTACAATTCATAAAGGTAAACCTTGAAACTACAACTACTTACATATGTACATCACAAGTATTCGTATGGATATACACAATACAAGCCGCGTGAAGCATATTTAATATCCAAGACACAAGAGTCTTACGATTTATGCGACTCCAAACCCTTAATTTTACGAATAGATATCTTAGTTGTGTGAAAATATTTCTGGAACGTGTGCCAAACATTAAAAATGTAAAAATGTACTTATTATATTTATGTACAATGTACATACATACATAGGTAAATTAATATGTACCTGACTGCCTTTGTAAAAATTAATAAAATAATTGAATGAGTTTATAATGGGTGATTTTTTTGAGGTTAGGATTTTCATGCATTAGTATTTGACAGATCACGCGGGATTTCAGACATGGTGTCAAAGAGAAAGATGCTCAGTATGCTTTGACATTTCATCATGAATAGACTTACTAACGAGCAACGCTTGCAAATCATTGAATTTTATTACCAAAATCAGTGTTCGGTTCGAAATGTGTTTATCGACAAATTTTGTTCAGCGATGAGGCTCATTTCTGGTTGAATGGCTACGTAAATAAGCAAAATTGCAAAATTGAAGAGCAACCAGAAGCCGTTCAAGAACTGCCCATGCATCCCGAAAAATGCACTGTTTGGTGTGGTTTGTACGCTGGTGGAATCATTGGACCGTATTTTTTCAAAGATGCTGTTGGACGCAACGTTACGGTGAATGGCGATCGCTATCGTTCAATGCTAACAAACTTTTTGTTGCCAAAAATGGAAGAACTGAACTTGGTTGACATGTGGTTTCAACAAGATGGCGCTACATGCCACACAGCTCGCGATTCTATGGCCATTTTGAGGGAAAACTTCGGAGAACAATTCACCTCAAGGAATGGACCGGTAAGTTGGCCACCAAGATCATGCGATTTGACGCCTTTAGACTATTTTTTGTGGGGCAAGTCTAAAGTCTACACAAATAAGCCAGCAACTATTCCAGCTTTGGAAGACAACATTTCCGAAGAAATTCGGGCTATTCCGGCCGAAATGCTCGAAAAAGTTACCCAAAATTGGACTTTCCGAATGGACCACCTAAGACGCAGCCGCGGTCAACATTTAAATGAAATTATCTTCAAAAAGTAAATGTCATGGACCAATCTAACGTTTCAAATAAAGAATCGATGAGATTTTGCAAATTTTATGCGTTTTTTTTTTTTAAAAAGTTCTCAAGCTCTTAAAAAATCACCCGATATAAAATATGTGACATTGTTTCACATTCTCAGAATTGACTTTTCCTTTTTTTACTGTACCATATACATAAATATGTAAAACTAGATATTTCGGAGTCTGATTAATTGTATTTTCTCTATTTTCTTTTGTATTATGTAAAATTCAATCAATAATTCACAATAAATTAATAATGCAACCTGAACACATTTATATATGTACACAGAAAAAAGCTTGAGGCGAAATTTTAAGGTTTCAGAGTTTGAATACAAAAAATTTCATACTTAAATATTTCATAGATTATAACGAACGATAAACTAAATTGGTAAATTATTCGTTTTTAAACAAACAGGTCTGATAAATATACATAGGTACATTATTATTTTAAGTTTGTTGTATTAACATATCATCATCATAGTGAAATAAAATAAAGTTGGATTTGTGCCAGAATAATGAACAAAACTAAATTATTTAATATTTGAAGATTATACTTAGTGGATATCGCATTATAGACAAACCAAAAATAAAAGAGCTAAGTCTCGGGTTTTAACAATAATGGTTGAATTATTTAAATTTGTTATCTTTTGGAGTGTGTTCTAATTACTATGCAAATGGTGGGATAGAAAAAAAGTAAAACATTTTAAAGATTTTGTTATTTTTAATTGTGATATAACTAAATTTAAGATTAGTAAACATAACAATAAAGCCGATCTTTTGATCTCGCTTGAAAGTGGATATTTTACTTATATACATATTATATTTGATTTAATATTTGTATCCAAGAAAATACAGAGAATTTTTTAAGAGAAATCTATGTTTATGGTCGCCACAGCTATGGTTGTAGCACCATACATCACGAATTCTATATTTATGTTATGAAATTGATTGTGATGGAGCATTGGTCCCACATCTGACAGTTCTGCTTATTAACATTAAACGTAGCTTCCGATATGAAAATCGGCCACATCACTGAAGATAAGTATTGATGAAAATCCAAATCACTTGGATGCAATTCAAAAACATAATCAATAAATATTCTACTTTGCAGAGTTGTAAAGACTGCAGTCTTTTGGGTAATGCATTCAATTAAGTCGCAGTGAATTAACTAATTTTTTGAATGTAAGTTAATACTGCGAGTGGGAAATTTAACTGCCTTTTTAGTCCAGTACAAATTATTTTGTGCTGAGGTATTAGAAGTTTTAGTCAATAAGTTTTTTCACTGCAGTTAATTAACTTTAAGTCAATTAACTTTTTTTTAGTATTTTGACTAAGATACGAGTACTACAGGGATTTGAAAATAATATGCTAAATCAGCATATTTCAATGATATTAGATCATTTGGGAAAACCAAAATATTATTTAATTATTACAACAATATATTATACATATACTATGTATACATGAATGTATGACAAATCTAAATAACATCTTTAAAGGCATTTCCAAAAGCATCAGTATTCAAACTTTAAAAAAAAAACAACAGAAATACAGATGTATTTCTTATTGTTAGATTTATCTCTTTACTTTGTTTTTCGATTTAAAATATACTCTTAAACGACGTACGCTTAATACTCTTTGGACTTATAAAGACTAAAAGAAGTCAAAAGACTAAAAAAAAGTTAATTGCCTTAAAGTTAATTAACTGCAGTGAAAAGACTTACTGACTAAAAATTCTAATAAGCCAGTACAAAAGAATTTGTATTGACTAAAACGAATAAGACCAGTTAAAAAAATTACAGTTAATTAACTTTTAGTCAATTAACTGCTTTTTTTAACTGCCAAGTCAGTAAGTAAGTATACTAACTGCTGACTGTTTAGTTACAGGTAAAGTACTTTTGTAAGTTAAAAGACTAAAGAAAAACAGTCTTATTAGGGACTTAACTGAAGTCCCAAAAAGACTGCAGTTTTTACAACTCTGCTAGTTGGCTAATGTTCGACTGTTGAATTCTTGTGTTAACTGAACTTTAAAAGCAAGAATTCTTAATGCAGAATATGTCCTATGTGAAATTTCTAATAACAAAGATCGACAAACTTGTGTTTTCTTCAATACTATGGGCTATTCATAAGGCAGCAATATTCTTAGTTGTTCTGGAGTGACGTATGGATATGAATATACAGTCATGAAAAAATAAAGATACATCATTATTAGTTATTTTATCTTTAAAATTGTTATTAATCCTTAAATACATGGCCGTTACAGCTTTATTTTTGGTAACAAAATCTGTATCTGCAAAATTGTTATTAATCCTTAAATACATGGTCGTTACAGCTTTATTTTTGGTAACAAAATCTGTATCTGCACCATTAAATTAATCATTTGTTTTTTTTTAAAGGTGTGAAATACCATTACTTTTTAATCATAAGTTATCCTGGTTTAGGCCCTGGAGTCTCTTTTAAATTCAACCCACAGATATAAAATTAATTAAAAATTAAATATATGTAATGGACTCCTCGTGGCATGATGGTTTGTGCATTGGACTGTCGCTGACGATAGTATTCTCAGCTTTTTATATTCGTTTTTAGAATCACATCCCTCTTCTTCGGATGTGGAACTGCAACGACAAAATATGATAAGCTCTTTAAATTCCGATCTAAACAGCATTCTTAAATGGGGATTAAAAAACCGCGTGGAATTTAATGCTTCGAAAACGCAATGCTGTCTTGTATTGTTAAAGCGAGATACACCCCCCTTGCCATTATCCATGGATGGCGCTTGCATCGAGAAGACTGAACATCTCGATATTCTCGGTATGTGTGTCACCTACCATCTCTTGTGGAACGATCACATACACGATGTCGCCAAAAATGCCGCAAGATGTTTGGGTTTTCTAAGGCGATGCAAGAAGTTTTTCTCTCCCTCTGATCTGGCTGTTATCTACAAAACTTATATACGTCCAAAGCTACGTCTAGGAATGCTCATCAGTATACCCTCGAGCCCAACTTCGGTCGTACTGTCAAGTATAGAGATTCGTTCTTTAGCCGTACTACGCGAATGTGGAATGCCTTACCACACTCTGTTTTTCCCAGCCATTGCAATATTAAGGAATTCAAAACCAATGTGCACCGACACCTCCTTTCAACCTCTCTCTCCTCTTCCTAGTGCTCACACTGTGTCTTTACATAATAAGGGTAGTAATATCCCCTTAAGTGTGCGCTTAGCTTATTATATATAAAAAAAAATGAAAATGAAAGCTACTTTCTCAGGTCCTCTCCATTACTGACAACAGTACTTGCACAATGGAATGGTTAAGAGTTGTAAGCGATTGTTGCGCCACGTAATTTATTTATTTTCTAAGGGCTCCTCATATCTAAGTTGGTAAATAATGATTACTTTTCGTAATTGATTTCAATTACAAATAATTAGTAATTGTATAAATATATGTACATTATAATTACTTGTATTTGTAATTGAAAAAATACACATTTTAATTACTTGTAATTGTAGTTGAAAAAATGTACCTAATAATTGAAAATTGCAAAGGGCTTATACTCGTATTCAAGATCTTGAGGAAAAACACTTATTTCATATTATTATTTTTGAAATTATTTGGTAATATCGTGTAAAATGTAACTGACGAAAATAATATTACATAAATTAAATGGTGGTGTAATGATTAATGGACAAAGCAATTATTACTATTTTTTTTGCAAGTAATTGACGCTTTTCAACATCTAATGTCATTACTCATTAGTAATTGAAATTTTTAAAACCCACATTTTCACATATTTTGTCTTTAGTTCATAAAATTGGCTTTGCTTTAGGAGCTGAAGAAACTAGCTTAAAATCGTAGTTCTGTAAGTAAGGAATAATTTAGAGGTTTTTTAATTTAATGTGGTATTTTTCCTTTAAGTATGGATATTTCAGAAGTATTTTTTAATCTTTTGTATACTAGTTCCAATATATTTTAGCTTCCAATAGAAGTTGCAGGCCAGGTTTTCCCATTATTGAATGTAGAAAAGACTTAGAGCCAGCTTCTTACTTTCTGCGTTTTGATTTCACTAAAATTTTATTCAATATCGATATAACTTAGAATTGTTATTTGAACTAAATAAGAAGTTAATTATCGACCAGATGCTGGGAAAAATTTAGAGAATTAATACAGATGGTGAAAACCTTATTTCTATCTTTTCAAATAGCCAACACCAAAATTAAAGTTCTACCAAAAATTCTCAGAAACCACCTGACTTTTGTCAAAACCTTAAAACCTTCAAAATTTTGCCACTGTCCGCTTAATAAATTGAAAACTTAGTACATTTTTTACTTGAGTAACTTATTGTAGAAAATTAATTCTAAAACAACAAACAAAAAATACAAAAACTCAATTTAAGAAAACCTCAAAAACAGTCGAGGTTTTCAAATGAGTGGCTAGTCAAATGATTGAAACATTATCTTTATAATATTTTTGTAGATAAGATGCTTGCACTCATATGTTTATTACCTAAGTTTAAAAAACAATTTTTATCAATTTGAAACTTATTTCTTTTGATCCTCACGAAGTAACGAAATAAAATAACTATATTTCAAAATAATTACCGCCTTTTTACCATCATTATTGACTAAACTTTGAAAGCTGATTTTAACAAGCAAAAAACAAATTCGATAATTATCAAAAGTAGAAGACTATTTAGTAGAAAATACTGCCTTAAAAAAAAAAGATACAATTTACAATATTTCAGAATGAATGAATGAAATTTAATAGAAGAAGAATTTTTCAACAAACATTTACCGATTCCTCGAAAGATACAGTAGACACAGCGTGATAGTTAAGCGATATAAATATTTAACTACCAGGTCCACTTCAATTAAGTTATTATTTAAATACTAAAAACTAATACAAATTTGAATTCAAAGTTAATTTTTGCTAACATAAGAACAATCATTTTTATTTAATTAATTTTTTTGTTGAGTCATCGAAAAAATAATCATTATATCGTTTATATATTGTTCATTTTTAATCAACGGTATAAGCCTCTATAAATTTGTTCTCAAGCATTGAACACAATATTAGCATAAAAACAAATTAAGAAATTAAACCTGTTCTACAATTAATTTATGTATTATTTAACAAACTATTTAAGAGTTAACATTAATATACTGAGAATGTATACATATTTATAAAAATACAAATTTCAAAGTCCATCAGTAACGGAGAGAAGAGATAATCAAGTTTTGTTTTTATGATGAGAAAAAACCAACGATATAATCGTACTCGTATCTAACAAGTAATTTGCGACTAAAGAAAATCTTAAGTTCTTTCGTAAGACCAAAATTAGCCATCATTTTAAAGTGACCAATTTATACTTAGATATGTTACCTCTGACTAGATTTGCATATATACCTATACGTTAAGTTAAGTGAAGGCGAAAATTTCGTCAGTCATTCGGTCAGCCATTAGTGCAAATAACCTGACCATTTGAATAAATTAACTTTTCCGACAGTAAAAATATTTGCCACAGTGAATTATTATCATCGCTCAGACTCTGACTTGGCGAATATTTTTTCTTGTTTTTTTAACTTAGCATTATGTAAGATATATTTATGCCATCATAATATTTTTTAAAATTTAATTGTTTATGATTACATCAGCGTTCAATCATTTTAATATTATTTTTTTTTGTTATAAGTTTTGTAAATTTATTTAATTTTTCCTACACAATTTCATATTAAATAGAGGAAGAATCGATGTGCTGCCGCCGCGCCACCGCCATCATGGGAAGTCTTACTTTGATGATGGGTATCTCTAGAGTGAGCGCCTTCTTTCAAGGAGTATTAATTTACAAAAATGTTATTCATAGAGTTTGTAGTTTCCAATTTCAAATATCGGAAATTTACAGAGTGACATAAAACATGCAATAAAATCAACACAGTATGTTGGCTCATACTTTATTATTATTTATAGTCGATGAGCGCAGAGTTATAAATGATGTATTGAGGATTATTACTAAATATTGCACATCAGTTCAGTTGTGTCAAGAGATGCTTCCGGAAGCTTAAAAACCATATTTTGAATTTTAGTTAAAAATGAAAGCAATTCTCTTAGTGAGATTTACAAAAAACTTTTTTTAATTATATTCGTTTCGGTAATTTTAATTGAAATATTTAATTCTAACTGAAATGTTTGCAACATTACTTCGAATACTATAAAAGTACCTTCCACAAGGAAACATTTTACCTTAGTTGTTGCCTGCACCTCATATCTTTTCCAGTAGTGGATATTGGTGCTAAAAAGACGAACCGACAAGTAGTATACATATTGTTTAACAAAGAAACAGACAAATGAAGCCTGTCAAATGCATTTCGCTTTAGTTATGGGTCATGAGAAATTTACCTTACCTACCATATACTCTAAATGAGGAAGTGAATACTTTATACTAACTACTACTTTAAAAAGAAAAAAGAAGTAGATTCAAACTACTTCAAGCTTCTATTTAATTATTATTTATTTATTCGTGTTCAACCACATAGAGTTAATCTTTTAGTAGATTAAGAAAAACAATATAAGTTTATGCTTGCTTTAAAATTTGTTTCCTTTAATGTAACTATATGAATGGTAGAGTATATGTATATGAAGCCAAAAATACCGAGGTAACGTTGACAATTGAATGGAGTTTTAAAAATAATATATATATTTAATATTTTAGAGGTTTGTCACGAAGAAAGTAAATTAATATTTCCTACTGTAATTTTCATCATTATTTAAGTGCTCCTTTTTTGTATGGAGTTATTTAATAAAGTAGTGCCCGAGGAGTAATGGTTAGATCGTCTTGGGTTTAATCCCTGCCTGTGCCATTTATCTGTGTCTAAAGTTTTTTTTTTCACTCGTACTGCCTCTTGCCAAGAATTGACAAGTCTTCCAAGAATAATTGTTGTCATGAAAAGTTCTTTTTCAATTTAAACGTTTGGATTCTGCATACAAACTGTAGTTCACCTCTATCCCTGAAATTACTTGCACACAGGAATGGTTGAGAGTTGTAAGTCACTAGGCTCTGGTTCTTTGCGAGGTGTTGTGCCACAAAAATTTATTTGTATCTAATTCATTTAATAAAAAATTAATGTGAGTATATGATTCAAAAATGGCGCCCAATACTGGACTGTATGCAGTTCTTCCAGTTACAAATTGTTAAAGTTCTAAATTTTGACATGTTCACATTTAAATGCAAGTGCATATATGCTGACACCTGGGAGCTTCTTCGATGTATAAATAATACGAAATAATTTATATGACAGTAAAACACTTACGAATTTTGTATTCGCTGGTTTTGTAGAATGTTTTCTATATAATCATAATGAGTTTGCAAAATGTAATCAAGGAGTAGGTACAATATTGCTACCTACAACAAATTGATAGTTGATAAATATCATAGTTTAATATTTAGCTAATTAATAAGAGTTTTTGAATGTTCCACACTGTTGTGAATGACATAATATCTTTAAATATCAATTAAAAATTGATTTTGAAAGGTTGAATTTAATATTTGACAACTCTCAATTGATAATTGAAAATCGAAATTTTGAGGCGATAAATGTACGAAATAGGGAAGCTTATTTAGTATCTAAAATTTGTATGTGTGTTGATGGAATACATTATTTTCCTTGTCACATATTTAAAATAGAAAATTAATCGCTATGTTTAAGAGATGTATGTAGGTCCGTTTGATGATACGATACTTAAGAATTTATGGTTGAGTAACACTTAAAGCTTAGCACTAAACTAAAACCTAAACATAAACGTCGTTAAGTGGAACATAGTTTATGATTTAGAAAAAGTAGCACATACAATATTTTAGTATAATAAAAGATGTTGAAACACTCGTTAACAATTTTGTTTTGAATTTTCGGCGTTTTTAGTGTGGAACGCATTTAATATATGCATGTCGAAAAATTAATAAAAATGGATTTAAAAATTCTGGATGTGATTGACGATGACGTGAAAATCCTTAAAATTTCAGAAACTAGTATTCATCGTCAGGTATGCTATAGAATTGATTATTTTTCTTCATTTAATAACCTACGCTTTTACAATAGATTTCCGTTAACAAAATATACGAGTATAACAATTGTGGTTTAAACGAAAATTGAAACCTCATGGTTTGAATGTCCATCGTACAAGTGCAGCATAATTATTTTAAAATTGACATATAAAATAAATTTAGCAACTCCATCGATATTTCTATAATTTTTTGCCTGCTTTGCGATTTTTTGCAAGTTGAAAATATGTTTTCAGAATATCTGAATTGGAGGAATACATGTCTCGACCGTTTCAAGGATAGTTTTAAAAGTTTCCACAGCAATAGCTAGACTTGGAAATAACTTCATAAAACTTCAAGTTTTTCAACTTGTACATACTTTTCTTAAGCATAAATACGATAATAAACAAAAATACAAAACAATAAAACAATTAATTTGTTAGTAACATTTTAAAATTTTGACTTATGGCATACTTCAAAGTGAAATTATATTTATTAAAAATCTGTTACTTTTCTAAGTTTCACTTTTTTTGAGTGCAATATAAATACATTCATTTATAACTTTAAAATTATGTGTGGCAATATTAATGATACGAATCAGCAAACGAGCCTTAATCAAATTCGCATCTTATATCTAAGGCATTCTAAGGACATAGTTAATAATTAGTCTAAGCAGTTTTGGAAAAAAGTCGGGATCAACCAAATGTCAACTATCTGCTGCCATAGGATAAGATAATTTTAAGAAGAGAGTAATGTACATAGTACATGTAGTAGATGAGTACAGATGAAAGTTTGCCATAACTGATATTATTAAATGCTTCATATTTGTCGTAGTACCCGTGGCATGATGGTTAGTGCGTTGAACTGTTTTAGGGTTTAGTTTTAAGTAGAATAGGCATGTTGGGAAAAAAAAAAATACAAAAAAAAATACCAACAAAAAAACAAAAAAGAAAAATACAAAAAAAACGGAATAAATTAAAAAAAAAGCCAACAAAATATGAAAAACAAAAAACGTTAGATAGTTAGAATTGCTGTTGTGGTTGTTCTAGTTTAAGTAGTTTATAGGTAGAATAGGTAGTTTTAGTTAGCTTTAAGTTTTATATTAAGGACCTTATTTTAAGTAGTTTTTAAGTAAAAATAAAAAAGGATATTGATATTAGTTTTTTTTTGAAATTTTCTAATGAATACAAAAATAAATAAAATGAATTTAAGTTAAATAGATCTTAGGGCCGAAATGCATTAGCATTAAGTATTATTGTTTAACTTAGAGTGTCCGTATGGGACCAGTAAGTTAGTTGTAAGTTATGGTTAATTAGGCTAGTTTTATGAATTTTCGTCTAGCTTTAAGATAGATTTAAGATTGACTTAATAAAAATGAATTTGGAAAAAAAAGTGCGTTGGACTGTCATGCGAAAGGTCTTGGGTTCGATCCCTGCCTATGCTATCTAAAGTTTTTTCACGGGTACTGCCTCTTGCGAGGAATTGACAAATTCTCCAAGAGTAATTCTTGTCATGAAAAAGTGCTTTCTCAAATTAGCCGTTCGGATTCGGCATATAAACTGTAGGTCCCCTCCATCCCTGCAATTACTCGCACACATGAACGGTTGAGAGTTGTAAGTCACTATGCCCTGGTTCTCTACGGACTGTTGCGCCACCTAATGTATTTATTCATATTTGTTACCAGACTGCATTTAACAAAATCTTTAGAGATTAGTTTTGTACTCGTGCATAGATTTAGAAATTGACAAAGTAAAATGCTATCGACTAAAATGCTCTATTACAATTAATGCCAATACTCTAGGGAATGGGTCTTAAATCCTTAAGTGAAGCTGACATCAAGGAAGACTGTGGTAGAAATTAACCACTGAAATCAAAACATACTGGTTCAAAAAGGATAAATCGAGCTTGAAAGATTGTTAATTTAAGTCCAAACCTAAGGCTAACACCTAATTTTTGTGAAAAAAGATCTTAATTGAATTTTAATTTTATTTCCTTTATTTTTTAAAGCATGTTCCTTTAATGAGGGTTATAAATCTGTTGCATATAGAGGACGGTCCAAAATCTATGTCTGTTCAGTTTTGATGAGTACATTAATTGAGTTTAAGCACAATATTCGAACCTTGAACCTCAGTTGAACCCCATCACCAAAATCATCTAGATACAATTATTTTCAATAAATATGTATTTGCAAATAGAGCAAACTTATTTTTTTATTTTTTTTTATGAAAACCCGTGGGTGATTAAGACAAAAATGTAAACATATTCACTGTAAAAGAATTGTATTAAACATTAATTTTATTTTGCCAACAAATCAGTTGATACGTCCATATAAACCTTCCTACTCGTATTGTTAATAAAAAACCCCATAAGCAAACCTACACCAAAAACAACAAGTCCGCCTTAATACAGGTCTTATAGCAGCTATGATATTTAACTTCACACATTAATCCTTCCCCTTGATGTGAATAAGTATAAATATTATCATCTTTGTCCAAGCAGGTTGGATGCAAATTATATCTTGTATTTTATTTAAAAATTAAAAAAAAAGTTGTTCCCATCAATTTTTTTTTACTTCGCATATCCTTTTTCCATTTGATGAACCAAACCAAACCGAACCGCACGCATCATGCACCTATCAACATTCAACAATCTAATGTCTTTCATCTATTTTAAGTGCCTTTTCACTGTTATTTTTATTTTTATTAGAATTTATTAAGTGGGAACACTTTTTGCATCAGCATCAGCTTCATCGGTCCCTGTGAATGATTTCGGAAAAAGAGAGGAGAATTTTCTGTTAGTTGTTGCCGTCTAGTGCCTAGCCTTAGCCTTAGCCTAAGCCTATGCCGATGCATATACCTTTGGTGCATATAGTGACCAATAGTAAAATATTATTATACTATCAACTTAAGTGCATAGACCATACAGATGCAGATAGAAGTCTGCTATTGCTCTGGCAGAACGAGTTTGGCAGCATGTTCTGAAAGGCAGCAAAACAGTAACATCAACATCAGGCAAACATTGCAGATAAATCATGTGGAACTAGTTATTCTTATATTATCTAGGGTTGCCATCATTTTATATTTATCCTTATCCGAAAGTTGATCTGTTTGATTTTTTTGAAATTTTTTTCTGGTAAAGAATTAATATTTATCAGTTTTCTTTGTTATCTGATAAATAATTAAAACCAATCACCACAAAATGAAATTATGGTCTTAAAAGCTTACTTTAACTTCAAGCTCGACGTTGGTTATCATTGGTTACCAAACGGCTTAATAACTTCATGAAATATGTAGGGAACTTAAATTTCGAATGCATTTATTTTGCATTGTAAATTTAAAATCCATATACTTTTTAAGGACTCCTGTAAATATATAATGGAAAATTGGCAACCCTATAACTAGTATTAATGGATAGTGAGATTGGTTTGGATATTTTATATTTAAGTGTTGTTTTTTTGTGTGTCTCCTACCAAAGACGTGAATTTCCCGAAACTTGTAATTTTAGTCACTATACACACTTAAGTAGGTAAAAAGCGGCAACATAGTCTCGGCCTTAAAACTTTCTTCCATAGTCAAAGAAAAGTAAAATATATACACGAATCCACACTTCGTAGGCTCATACAAAATTCGAGAGCTGCATTTTATTTGCAAACATGTAGATATATAAAAAGAGAGACGATAGTGGGTTATGCTATACCAGCTCAATGGTTTATGGTTAACATAAAAAGAGAAGAACTCAAGAGTGCTCAAGATCAAAAGTCCGCCAAAGAAGCAGGTTTAATGCTGTACCTATGGTTAAGAAAGGTGTATTTTGTATAATATTAAATCTCATTAAAAAAAAAAAAGAATTTTATTTATTGGATTTCACTGTTTTAAATAATATCTACAATTTGAAAATTTAAAATGTGTTTTTGCAAGCCTGATGAATATGTATTAAAGAGACACTATAACTTAATCAAATCACACGTGCTCGGCCTTAAAGGTTTAAACACTTGTCTTTAATGTAAAATGAGTTCGTAGAAATAAAGTTTCTATTTCTAATAATTTTTATTTTAATACAAGTATAGGGTGATTTTTTAGCTATTATCTTTTTGGCAACACTGGTTTAAACAGCTGACGCACTTTTCGTGTTTTGTTTCACTGTCAAAAATCTTTAGTGTGGTCTATAATTTAACCATGAATCGTGATAAAAACGAAGGACGCTTGCAAATTATTAAATTTTATTGTCAAAATGAGAGCTTCTTCCACTTTATGGTCAGTTTAATCGACCCACTGAAGCGGCTAATCGGGCTATTGTGACTAAATTTCGCACGAAATTTACATTGTTGGACATTAAACCACCAATACGCTTAAGTAGAGTGCAAACTGAAGAAAATGTCGCAGCTGTATCGGCCAGTGTTAATGATGACCATCAATTATCAATTCGTCGCCGTTTGCAGCAATTGGACTTCTGTTACTCAACAACGTGGACAATTTTGCGAAAGGATTTAGGTGTGATGCCTTTCAAAATACAGCTGGTGCAAGAATTGAAGCCGAACGACCTACTGCAACGTAAAATTTTTGGTGAATGGGCTCTTAGAAAGTTGGCTAAAGATCCACTTTTTTACCAAAAAATTGTGTTCAGCGACGAAGCTCATTTTTGTCTCAATGGATACGTAAATAAGCGGAATTGTCGATTTTGGAGTGAATATCAGCCAGAAGCATCGCAAGAGCTACCAATGCATCGAGAAAAAGTTACAGTTTGGTGCGGTTTATGGGCTGGTTGCATCATTGGACCGTACTTCTTCAAAGATGATGTGAATCGTAACTTAACTGTGAATGGTGAGCGCTACCGTGAGATGATATCCACCTTTTTTTTTGCCCAAAATTCAAGAGCTTGACTTGCATGACATGTGGTTTCAACAAGACAGTGCCACATGCCACACAGCACGCTCAACAATTGACTTATTGAGAGGCGAGTTCGGTGAACATATTTTATTTCACGTTCGGGACCGGTTAATTGGCTTCGTAGATCGCGCGATTTAACGCCTTTATACCATTTTTTGTTAGGCTATGTTAAAGCCCATGTCTATACAGACAAGCCCGCTTCAATTGACGCATTGAAAGACAACATTGAAGCATTTATTCGTGAGATACCGGCCGAAATGTTGGAAAGAGTATGCTAAAATTGAACTAAGCGCATGGACCATTTGAGGCGCAGTCAAGGTCAACATTTGCATGAAATAATCTTCAAACATTAAATTATATGGACCGTACTATCGATTCAAATAAAGATTTCATGCATTTTTCTGAATTTTATGTTTTTTTTTTTAACTTTCCTATAGCTTTTAAAAAATCACCCTTTATTTACTTATCTACATATTTACGTTATGGAAGTTAACCTATGAGCTTTTTTTTTAAATTCTATGAAGTCGTTTTTAGAATAAGTAAAATTTGCAAATTGATAAGCAATATTTTTTTAATAAAATACATTTTTCGAACGAAAAAAATTTAAATTGTTTTAAGTTATTTGAGGTATTTAACATTTAGACCTTGGAAAATACAAAATTTTGTAAGCAAATGAAGTATTGGAGGAATATCTTAGGAACACACTTTACCAATCCAAATCGAAAAATTAATAAGTAACATTAAATCAGGATCAAAAAAAAAAAACTCTTTCAATGTCTAATCTGTGAGAATTCAGGACTTAAAGTCAGCTAAAACTGTTGTTTCATTTGTGAATCATATGATATCGAAAATTTCATCCAATGAAATGACAAAATGCAGTCATAAACGAACAAATACCTTATTCAATGATTATAATTAAATATAACAATCTAAAAGCGTACAAAACATTTTGGGTATAAATTATGAAGTTTAAAAGTTTTATTGAATTTATTTATTTATTTTTGAGAATACATTTTTTTTATTTATAATTCAATTGAATGAAAAAGTCTTGCAGGTTGTTTTTTGGCGGCTTAATACGATCAAATTTCTAAAACTAATTAGATGCTAATTTCATTTTAAATTCAAAAATACGATTTTTAATCAATGTGAAATGTATTCTTCTATATGCTGTGCAATAAATTTATAAAATGTTCCATAGTAATACGTTCAAAACAGTTAACTTACAGGTTAATAAGCAAGATTGTGTGGAATCTTTTTTTAAGTTTAATTAATTCAAACGCCTATAAGTGAGTCATAAAAATCACATTCGCATTCTTCAAGATAATAAAATGTCCATAATTTAAAAAAAGTTTAGTTTTTAAAGTT
The DNA here is from genome assembly GCA_920104205.1 of Eupeodes latifasciatus. Classification (NCBI taxonomy): domain Eukaryota; kingdom Metazoa; phylum Arthropoda; class Insecta; order Diptera; family Syrphidae; genus Eupeodes; species Eupeodes latifasciatus. The sequence goes on from OV049926.1 coordinate 73,871,101, forward strand.
ATCAAAAATATATCCAGTTTTTTAGTTTGAAGGTTTTTAAAAAGTATTTTTTATTTAGTCTTTAATTCTTCAAGATAATAAAATGTCCATAATTTAAAAAAAAAATTTGTTTTTAAAGTTGTCAAAAATATATCCAGTTTTTTAGTACGAAGATTTTTAAAAAGTTGTTGAAGAAAAGTCCAATTTTAGTCCTTAATGACACTTTTTTACAATTCATAGTTATTTAAGACAAACTTACACTTTGAGACAGTAAAAACTATCATCTACTAGATATAAATAAAGTATAAAAGTAAAATTCATAAATCTATTGGAAACAATGAGTTTATAAACTTCTTTTAAACATCGTTTTGAAATATCAAAAATATGATTTTTCGGCTGATTAAATCAGTGAACGTTGTCAAACTTTGTAAATCAAAAAGTTGTACCTTTTGGTACAAGTTAAATTTCGTAAGAATATTTTATTTATAATTCTAAGAGCCCCCTTCAATCATTCAACTCCTTCTTTTAAAATCGATCAAATATTATTATTAACTGAGCAGAAGAAATTTAAAATTCGATATTTCCTCGTGTTTATTGAATTTCGGCTGTGATGCAATTTTTAGAATTGAGATTTTATGTTTTTGTCTTGTCTAGTTTATCTTATATTCTTCTAAATTGTTCAACATTATAATAACTGATGTAAAATTAAAGAGTTTCTTAGAAATCAATAATTATTTTGATGTTAAAATGTTAACCTGATACAATTATTTTTTTTTAAAAGAATATTAAATATTAAGTTGAAAATTATTATAAAAATAAAATTTACAATCTGGCGAATCTAGTGAATTTAAAAATCATTAAAACATTTACATGATGTTTAAAAATTATGCAATTAACAATTCATCAGTTAATTAATTCAAGTACGAAATCATTCAATTTAAGTTCTGGAGTGTGTGTCAAAAATCCAATATTTTCTCTAAATTGTTAAAGTGAAAATATAAATTTAATTTAATGTATTGTAATGTGTTAAAAATTCAAAAAAATAAACAGCGGGTATTGGAAAAAATTGGTTATCAAAGAAAGAGTGAGAACAATATTATCATGCATAGAGTTTGAACAAAATTTGCAAAATTTGGTAAACCTTATCATTATTGTCATTATTTTAATTTGAAAATTAGTCAAAAACAAGAATGTTAAAAGCAAAAGTTAGTTCATATTGTCAATTCAGATCCACAAAAAATAGTATATCATGAATAAATTTCAAGTAATTTGTTTCCAAATCTTTCTATTATATTAAAATTGATTAATTAAAAAACGCCCAACATCTAACACTATCACTTCTTGAGCTAAATAAACGGAAGCAAACAAAATTTCAACCGTTAGTTTTATTTTATTTTTTTTAATTCAAACAAAAATTCCCATTTAAACGAAGAAGAAGCGTTAATCATGCTATACAAAAATGCCTAATGTTTGTATAGTCTTCTGAATTATAATTTTAGAGAAATCTGAGAAAGAATCTTATTTTAAGTCACAGAGCAGCTACACAAGACTGAGAAAAGATTAACATATATGTATATATTTTTTAATGACTTTCTACTTTTGTGATATATTATTTGTTTCTCTTTAGTTTTTTTTTCCGGCATGAATTATGTGAAAATATGCTACAGTGTCAACTACTATACTGATCTTTAAAACTATTAAAGATCTTAAATATGTTCAGACACCCGAGTTAAGTATATTTTTTAATTGCTTTCACTTAGTATGATAATTCTCATGATTGCAATGTGCATCAGGTCATAGAAACATGCATTTAGTGTCAATTAACTTGATTAGAATAATAAATCATAATACTCATAACTATACATTTTTGTTTTAAAATATTTTTTAAAGAGCTATGTTATACACTTACCAAGATATGTAATTTTTGTTTAATAATCCAAAGTCAAAGACGAAGAAGACAGAAAAAATGATGAAACCCACAAAGTATCCCTTTAATTGGAATGTATGTTGTTGTTTTTCTTATTTTTTTTAATTTTTTTTTTTAATTTTAGCAGTTCCCCCTTTTTTGTTTTAAATTTTTTTTATTTACAAATAAAAAAAGAAACAACACTTGAGGCAATGGTCGAATAGTACCACACGAATACAATAGAACTTTCACACACACTCGAATACCAAGCAATTCACAATATTAGAATATTTTTCTCTAACCGCAAAGAAGAAGAACAAAACATATATAGGTTGTAAGATGGCATCAAAGAAGAATATACGATGATTTCTCTCTTTCTCTTTGCACAGTTTAAATACTACGTTGGCAAATTATTTGCTGTGTGGCTCTGCAAGGCTATTAATAGGGTTACCTTTTGAATGAACTGATTACTTTTAGTGTCAATTTAATAAATTGTTTCGATTAAATTATCCCAAATGTAATATAATATATAAACATTTATTAAGTAGTGAAACGGAAAAGAGAACAAGTTTGTATCCTTATCTTTTCGTTATAATTCTGTTTCCTTCAAAACAATCAGCAACATTAAAATAGAACAAACACCAACTAATGGGAAATTATATTTATTCGTAAGGTGAAACACACGAAGATTGTTTATAGTCCAACGGTAAGGAGAAAATAAATTCAAATAACAAACAATCGTTGAAATACTTTACAAAAGAAAACACAACCGCAACAGTCGACCATTAAAATTGTACTAAAAACGAAAGAGTTGAGGTACAAACTTTGTACGATATAATATCATCAAGAAAATACTCGTACCACACGGACGACGACGACGGCAACAGCAATGAAGATTATTAAGTTTGTAGACAACATTGGGAGCAGTGGTGGTATGGTGGGTGCACTCGGTCTTGCGATTCAGGCATTAAGTAGAGTCAGGCTGGCTGGCTAACGTTACACCTCGACTACCTTTAGCATTTTGCCGATGCGATGGTTACTTCGTTGGTTTTCTATATATTTATGTAGCTATGTATGTATCGTTATATTAGATTTAAGATAGCGCAGAATGTGTTTTGTTGGGGTTGGTGTATTTATATTGTTGATGATAACCTGCTTTCTGTGCGCATGTTATAGATGGTTACTGCAAGGCTCAACTTTATTTGTATTTTTCTTACATCTAAACAGTTCTTTAATTTTTTTTTTAAATTTATTATGATTTGTTTTTCAATTGATATTGTTTTAAATTTTTGAATAACGGATGTAAGATTTTTCCAGTTGTATACTTACTCAAATGTTATAACGGGTTATTCATTTTGCGGTTTCAAAAGTATAGGGCTGGAATTCGACATCTGTCAAACTAAGTGGTTAAACCAAAGGTCATTGTAGTTAACGTAATCGTCAAAATACGCTGGCAATTGGCACAATTGTGAAGAAATTTGAAGAGACTGGATTGGTTACAGATATCGTAGGGCCTAGGCGTCATCGTTTTGCTAGTACCACTGAATATATCGCTGTTGCAAGTAAAAGTGTTGCCGAAGACTCGAATGTGTCGATTTCTCGTCGTTCTTAGGAATTAGGACTGTCTCCCGGCACATTTTGGCGTATTTTACATTTGGATCTACACCTACATCCATAAGAAATCTAGCTCACACATCAACTGAAGCCAGTTGACCATTTACAACGTCGTAGATACGTCGAATGGGTCTTGAACAACAGGCGGTGGACGGCGATTTTTCCAACAAAATTTTCTTTAGCGATGAAGTACATTTCTCACTCGGTGGGTGAGTTAATAAACAAAATTGTCGTATTTACGGTTCTGAGAATCCTCAAGTAATTGAAGAGAGGCCATAACATCCAGAAAAAGTCACTGTTTGGTGCGCTCTTTGGTCCGGGGGTGTGATTATTTATTTATTTATTTATTTATTTGTTTCATCAATGGATTTTACATCTGCTGATTACATTTAATATTTAAACAAATTATGTTTAATGTTTATAAATACACAAACTGAACTTATAGCATTAATGTAACATTATAATTGAAATTAACTCAATATCTGTAAAACAATGCTTTTAAACTGGTTTCGACTCATTGTGATGTCAACTTCATTGCAAACCGAATTGAATAGTGACAACGAACGTGAAATGGGCTCATTAATTCCATAATTAGTTCTGTGAGTAGAAACATGGAAAAGTACACTTCTGTTCCTCAGTATTCTTTCTGGGACATAGAAGTTTATAAGATTTAGTAATTGAATAGAATTTAATCGATTTGAAACAATATCTTTGATAAAAATTATGCTTTGAGCGTTCCTTCTGACTTCAAGCGTTTTTGTACCAATCAGGGCACACCTGGAGAGATAATTTGGCATATCGCCAGACCAATTTAAATTTCGTAAAGCAAATCGCGTGAATCTTTTTTGAATTTGCTCAATTCTAAGTATTCCATTCGCATAGAATGGGCACCAGATTATAGAGCAATATTCCAAATAAGGAAGCACTAAAGAATTGAACAACGTTTTAAGTGTATAGACATCTTTGAAATCAGATGCATTTCGTTTTAGGAATCCAAGCATTGAATTTCCTTTGGAAACTATAAAGTCAGTATGGGCACGAAAATCTAATTTAGCGTCAAGAAGTACACCCAGATCTTTTATCAACTCAACTCTTAAAAGAGGATCATTTCCAAATTTGTACATAAAATTAATGACGTTTAGTGATCGAGTCGCACTGAAAATTTTACATTTGGAGAAATTTAATTGAAGGTGATTGTATCTGCACCAATCAAGGAGCAAGTCAATATCCATCTGAAGTTTTCCGCAATCTAAAATTGTGTGGATGGCATAATAAATTTTGACATCGTCGGCAAACATTAGACAAATGGCGTTCTTTAAAACTGAAGGTAAATCATTTATAAATAAAAGGAAGAGCAATGGGCCCAAATGACTACCTTGGGGAAGACCTGAGTCAACATCAATGGGACTTGAGTAGTACCCATTTATTTCCACAATCTGCTTTCTATTTGAAAGATACGATTCCAACCAACTTAGAAATGAGCTATTGCAACCCATCTTCATTAATTTTTGAATAAGTAAACCGTGATGAACTCGGTCGAATGCTTTAACGAAATCTGTGTAGAGTACATCCACTTGATAACCTTTCTCCATTTGGGTTAAGCAATAACTCGTAAAGAGACATAGGTTTGTGGCTGTTGAGCGGCCCTTGACGAAACCATGTTGACTAGGCGACAGTAACTCTTTTAAAGAAAAATAGAACTTTCCAGTTATGATTTTTTCTAGAAGCTTTGGAATAGCCGATAGCTTCGAAATGGGCCTATAATTTTTGATTAATTGCTTAGCACCACTTTTATAAATCGGATTAATGAATGAAATTTTCCATTCTTCTAAAAAATTACTTGATGAGATGGATTTGTTAAAAAGTAGTGTTAGGGGAAGACATAAATTGGAAGAACATCTTGCTAAAAGAAGAGGTGGTATTTTGTCATGACCCGCTTTTTTGGAAATATCAATTTCGCATAAAGCAACCAAAACTTCTTCTACAGATAAATGTGGAGGCACAAAATTAATCGAGGCATCAACATTGGAGTACATAGTGCTAATATCTGGAATAATGTCTATATTATAAGAAGATTTAAAAAAAATTGAAAAAAGTTGGCAAGATGATTGTATGTCATTAGATTTGTCATTATCGTATTCCATCGACTGAGGAAAAGAGGAGGTACTTTTTCGCTTCGAGTTTATAAAAACCCAGAATGATTTACTGTTTTTCCTAATGTTTGACTCAGTGGTACATATATATTGTTTGTATAAGAAACGGTTTAGAAAGTCAAATTCTCTTCTGATTTGAAGGAACCGATTTCGATCTTCGGCGAACCCTGTTAATTTAAAACGCTTGAAAGCTTTATTTTTGACATTTTCTAAATTGTTTAATCTTTTATTGTGCCATGGCAATTTGAATGACTTTTTCTTTTTTAAGGTAGGCACAAATAGTTCTATGCCCTCAAAAAGGATATTTTTAAAATTTGTGTACATTTCCAAAAGTGATTTTCTTTGAAATACATTTTCCCAATTAAATGATTTATAAAAATTATTTAGGGCAATGAAGTCAGCATTTACATAATTAAATTTTTTTAGCTCAATTGGCAGATCATATGAATATTCATAATAATTTAAATTTACTTGTAATGCAATATGGTGAATCGAGTTAGTTAATAAAGGAAAGTCTACAGTATCTACATTATATTTTAATTCATTATTTATAAATACAAGATCTAGAATTCTTCTGAGACTGTTTTTAATATAATTAATTTGAAACAGATCAAGCGAAGATAGACCTCACTTCTTCGAAGACGGCTATGGAACGATTGTCACCGTCAATTCGGAGCGTTATGGTCATATGATAACCGACTTTTTTTGCCTGCTATTGAAGAATACGACTTAGAGGATGCGTTTTTTAAAATAAGACGGTGCCGGCCGCATGCTACACAACTCAAGCGAATAAGGCTTTATTGCAAGCGACATTTCCTAGCCGCGAAATTTCTCGTCGTGGCGATATCAACTGGCCACCAAGATCATGCGATTTGACACCGCTGGCCTTTTTTTGTAGGGCTACACTAAACACCGTGTTTATCGAGATAAACCTTTAAATCTTAAGAACTCAAAAATAACATTCGTCAAGTTATGGCTGAGCCTTGATGCAATTATATTTGCACTTTTTGTTGGTTAGATTTCTAAGCAAATTATGAAGAACTATGCCAAGTTAAGCAAGGGTTGAGATTTCAGTTTCCCAAATATAATTATTTTTTATGATTTGTTTCATAAATCATCTTATTCCATATCAAATGGCGAAAAACTAAATATATCTAAAAAGAACATTTTTCTAATTTGGCAGTAGATTACACAGTTTAATAAAGAAGTGAAACTGTAAGCTATAATATAAAAGTTCAAAAAATGGTTTGAGGATTAGCTGCATAGCATTATAGTGACATCTTTTGACTGGAATTTAGTTGGATAATTCAAAATTTTTCTTTGTTCGAAATCAGAAAAATAAACCTTAGGGTATTTTTTATTCTTGCAGATAAAAATAAAATCCTTTTAAAAATAAGCAAATACACAAACCTAAAAAATATAGGAAAAAGTATATACAAGAATCAAAAATTTAACGAAAGAACTGCACAATTTATAAAATATTTGTAAGATTTTCGTTGAAAGATTATAAAGTGGAATAATATGGTGGGTTTACACAGCATCACAATCCCATAATTTTGTACCATACTAAACTGTGCGCATAGAAGATGATTTGATTACCATAAAATATTTGTATGGTAACAAAAGGTGTTTGTTTGTCGTGCAACATTCTTCTATATACTAAGCATTTGTAAGGTACAGTACAATATTTTCGTCTCAATGAAACAACCTTTCCAAAGTCTGTTAAATTAAAAAAAATCACTTTTTAACACATAAAAAGTCCAAATAAATTGTGTTACATTTTTATGTTATTTATATTAAAAGATCAATTACTTATCTGCAAAACTAACTATTTTCAAAAAAAAGATACAGTGAATTAAAACTTGTAACTAGCTTGCATTTTTGTATAAGATAGGAGGGCTTCCAATAAGAGGTTACATTTTGATAATAATGAAACCAGTATTTTAAAGAGTATTCCATAATTTCCATACCACAAACAATGAACAAAAAATGTCAGTCAAATGGCTGTCACGGTTGCTGTTACAGCGTTTTATCTTTTTTATAAAATTCTCTATGACTTGTTCGTAGATTTGCGGGTTTAGTTTCTTAACACAGATCATAAGGGTCTTGACCTTTTATCTTTCAAGAGGCTCTATAAAAAAAGCGTAAAGGTGTTTAGTAACAAAACAACTTATTTATGTGGCACGTAGCGCCATCTTCTTTAAAATAAAATTTCTATAACATCAATATCTTCCAATTCCAATTTTTATATGTAAAATTTTAACAAATGACAGAATTTATGAATTATGTGGGTGAAAGTAAACGTTGTTCACTTAGAAACAAGAACATTTTCTTAAAGTTTATGGGTGCAAACATTATTGAGGTAGAAAAGTACACTAATAATTCATTGCAATGTACTGAATAAATAAGATCTACGCTAGGTTATACTTAGGCAATATTTCCGCAAAGTTGCAAAGTTTAGTGCAACATATTATCTGTTTATATTTATTTCTATAATTGAAAACGTCAAGGTTTTATCCACCATTGAGTAGCTTTTTTGGGTTGATCAGAAAATTATTTCATGTTAATATTGAACGAAGTGTGATGTCATGGACGTTCGTTTAAAATATGAATAACTGCCGTCCACACTTTCAAAACCTTTTTTATTTTACTTAGATTAAGACCAAATTACTTTAGGAATATACGTAGTCGTGCCATAAATTGTGTAAAAAAATAAATAAAATAAATTGGGTGGCGCAACAGTCCGTTGATAACTAGGGCCTAGTGACTTACAACCCTCAACCATTACTGTGTGCGGGTGCTGTTTTCAGGGATGGAGGGGACCTACAGTTTTAAGCCGAATCTGACCGGCTAATTTGAGAAAGAACTTTTCATGACAAGAATTACTCTTGGAGAATTTGCCAATTCCTTAGATGGCATATACAGGGATTGAACCCAAGACCTCTGGCATGACAGACCAACGCCCTTGTTTTCAAATTCATTTTTAATAATTCAATCTTAAAACTATGTTTAAGCTAGACAAAAATTCATAAAACTAGCCTAATTAACCATAACTTATAACTAACTTACTGGTACCATACGGACACTCTAAGTTAAACAATAATACTTAATTCTAATGCCTTTCGGCCCTAAGATCTATGTTACTGTAATTCATTTTATTTATTTTTCATTTATTAGACATTTTAAAAAAAAAAAACTAATTTCAATATCTTTTTTCATTTTTACTTAAAAACTACTACAGTCCAACGCACTAACCATCAAGCCACGGGTACTTTAAAATGAAGTACATAAGTTCTGTTACAAGTATAAAATAAAGTAAGATAAGAATTATATAATATTTTCTTTTTATTGTTGTTTCATTTATTTGGTCATAATATAAGTTCAATTAAGAAAATAGTTGTACTCTAAATGATTTACCTTAGCTTTGAGTGGCACGCTCTGTTTCTGTTGATATTTTTGACACTGCTTTCGTCAACTCTTTCTAAAGAGTTTTAAAATTCCTGTTAGAAATCTTCGAAGCTCGCTCTCAAATTCTGACCACAAAAAATAAGCTTAGGGATTAAATTATGGACTTCCCAAGAGCCAATCTTAAGTTTCCTTAAAACTTACTATTTTGAAACTCAGCCAATTTTGTGTTGTCTTAGCTTTGTTTGTCTCACCAGAATCTTGTAGAAGAATTCATCTGTCTCCATTGAAAAAGGGAATTTGATAAACAATGTACCAAACCCTCTTTCACTTCTATATATGTAGCATAACTTGTCAACCGTTTTCAGTGAGACTTTCAATCAAAGCATTACAGAAGATTGGTGATGGTTAATTTTGACCCGTAGAATGATAGTTTTAGTGTGATATGATGATGCCGCATAAATTGTATCGTTTTTTTTTTGTTTTTAAGCTCCTCCAACGTTAAAAATCTTTTCATTAAAAAAAAATGATTTCATGCTCATTTCTCCCGTGTCACAGTTAAAGCCCTTTGACTCTTCTCACGATAACAACTTTTTGGAGTCGAGGTGTTAAAATATGATCTATAGAGCCAGCTCCATCGAGAGGGGGGAAGGGGGGTGGGGGAACCCCCGGGCGCGGGATTTTCTAGGGGCCCGTAAAATTGAAAGCAATGAGGATTGTTTTTTTTTTTCAATATAGGTACTCTAAATTCATCATCAACATACCTATTCCCACTTATTGTTAGGGGCCCGAAAATTTAAAATCATTCATGCTTTCACAATCGGGCCCCTGTTTGCATGTTATCTATCAATCTTTCAGTCACAAGCTTGCCGATCTTGGCCCCTGATTATTATTGTCGTACATTTTTGAACTATTGAAAGAAAGTTATAATAAATTGTTTTGCTTTTATTACTTAATTTAACGTAAATTTCAAACTTATTTTATTTTTAAAATTTTTAAAATCAAAATAAGCGGCCCGGCAACTTAAAACAAAATACAAATATTTATTTCGGTTTCTGTTTTTATAAAGTTTATTTTCTTGTATTTTTGTTTCTGCTGGGAACGAAATTTTTGATTCGGTTTTGGGGGACCGGAAAATCCCATGTAAACGTTTTTCAATTGTTGTTTCCGTAATATTAATTAATAAATATTTTGAATAAATTGTTTACTGAAGATTTGAAGGATATCAAGTCACTTCAAAGTGTGTATATTAAACCAGCCATACAAAAATAACAAGGAGTTCTATATAGAATATTGGACACCATTTTGTTCCTTGGCGAAAGGGGACTAGAACTACGAGACGATAGAAATCTTATTGGAGAGCCAAATAATGGACATGTTTTGGGCATTTTGGAATTAATTAGTCATTATGACCCCTTACGTCAAGAGGCAAGATCACTTGGAAAAAGTAAGAATTTCACAACAAGAGCACAAGCGTTTCCAAGTCCACTACCTTTCAGATTCAAAATGAATTCATTAAAATTTGTGCCCAACATGTGAATTCAGCTATTTTGAAGGAGAGAGAAACCGCCAAATAATTCGCTATAATTGTCAATGCAACACCCGATTCAAGTGATATGGAACAAAACACATTTATTTTGCAATATCTGCGCTTAGAAGAAAATGTGTTCACCATCCAAGAACGGTTTTTAGGATTTGTAGATTGCAACAAAACAACTGACACCGCAATAGCTGATTTGATCGGCGAAACATTGGCAAAGAACGAAATCCCTTTAGAAGACTGTTGTGCACAAGGCTATGACAATGGAAGCAATATGGAAGGACAGTATAATGGTGCACAAAGTCATATTTTAAACAAAACTCCGATTGCCGTATATTTACCATGTGCAGGTCACAGCCTTAACTTGCGTGGAGTCGATTCAGCGGAATGTTGTACTGCGGCAATCAATTTTTTTGTGTTGTTCAAAAGTGTTTCAACTTGTTTAGCAGCAGTGCTCAACGTTGGGAAAAATTCTTAACAAACATATGCCCGCATCCCTTCACAAACTTTCCGATACAAGATGGTCAGCTAGAATTGAGGCAGTGAAACCATTTGCAAATCATCTGAAAAACCTTAGAACATCATTAGAAGCCTTAAGTCATATTAATTTAACTGCTGAAGCTCGAGGAGATGTAAATGGCGTTTTAAAATATATGCACAAATTTGAATGCGTCCTGATGTCTTTGATTTGGTGCAAGGTTCTTAGCGCTATAAATGAAAGAAATTTCCTTCTTCGAGCCAGAAACAGTACTATTGACGTTGAAATTCGAGATCTCGACAACTTGATCTTCGATTTGAACATTATTCGAAACGGATATGAGATCAATTTTTATCTGAATGCAAAGCAGTTGCTACTGGATTGGGGGATGTTCCAGAATCGTTCCCATCGAACCGAAAAAGTCAATTAAAGAGCCATTTTGAAGAAAACCGAAGAGCTGGAAAGCAAATTGAAACAGACGAAGACATAAATTTCAAGAGAAACACCTTTTACGTCATACGAGTAGTTGATTCAATTATATGTGGAATTTCTCGTCGGTTCGATACGATGAAAAATTTGAATGCTACATTTTCATTTTTATGACAGTTTTCAACAATAGACGAACGTGAGATTAAAAACTCCGCTAAAAGGTTCATCCAAAAGTATAACTCGCATGTGTCCCAAGAGTTTAAAGAAGAAATAATTCATCAGAAACACATTTATGAAGCCAATTTTAAAGCAGAACTTCCGCCATTAAGTTTGCTCAATGCTATTTATTCCCAGAACTTGGAGACGATTTTCCCCAACATTTGAGTTGCTCTCCGTGTAGGTTCCACAATACCTGTAACCGTAGTTACTGCCGAACGTTCATTTAGCGTCCTTGCCAAAACAAAGAAGTTTCATCGTTCGTGCTCGTCACAAGATCGTTTTTCCAGACTTGCTACACTATGCATCGAAGCACCTTCGGCAAGGAAATTGAATGTCGATGCAATTATAAGTTGTTTTACTGCTCAGAAAGTTAGGAAAGCTCGTTTGCCAAAAGAAAATATTTCATTGAATGCAAACTCACTCTAATAAAACATTGTAATAATATTTTAATATAAAGAAAAACAATAAAAAGTATTTAATGTAAAACTTTTAAAATACTTGGTTTTTTTTAAAGACAAATTTCAAATACTTTTACTTCGCTGTATTTTATTTTCGTAGTAGGTAATAGATCTTCATGCTATTTTTTTTAAATAGTTAATCGACCGTATTATCAGTTACTAACATGTCCATAAATAAAAGTATTGACTTCATAATTATTTCATTACTTATTTAGTTGTTTTATTTCGGAAAGCATTTGTTCACAGAGACGGGATTCTGCTCAAAATGAAGAAAATGCATTTAGCTTAAAATCGAAGAAACTAACCCATCAGGGTTGAAATCGACAGTACATGAGAAAAATAAATTTTGTCGGTGGTTTTGTCGATTTTTTTGCCATATTGCATTCACACCTCGAAGTCGAAAACTTTGATTTCTTTTAAGGCCAACGACAAAAATTGGATCTACCGAATTTACGAAAATGGCTCTTTTTGTCCAGGGAAAAAAACGACTTGACTAAAAAATAGTGTAGTGGATGTAATTGTTTCCAATTTTCTCAAAGACAAAAATATATTTTTAGATTTGGCTTTTTTGGTTTCAATAATTGAAAAGTACATTTATTACTGAAAAAAATGTGCCAAAAAGTGACGAAAAACATTTTTTTTGTTAAAATAATTTTGTTTCTGTTGTTCTTAAATTTGAGACTTAAAATAATTTTTTTCTTATACTGCGGACAAAAGCAACATCTTTTAAAAAGTTCCTGAAAATGGATTTCTGGCTTTGAGCACAATAATGTAGGTGTTGCCGTTGTTTTCCAATCTTTGATTTTGTATGTCAACTTATACTTACTTTTCTGAAAAAATACACCTCCTGTCTAACACGGGCGACATAGACCCCCATCATTTTTTCTACTTTTGGCACAATCTTATCACTCCAGAGTTATGGTATACCTTATGGCAAATTGTCGATTTTTTTGTTGTTATTTTAGTCTTAATTCGTTGATGTTTTGTAAAAAACTTATTGCAGCAAATTTTGAACAAAATTATTCTGAAAACCATAAACCATTAGTTAATTTATTTTCCTTCAAATCGTAGAAGAGGATTGTATTAAAAAATATTCTAATTCAGGGCGGGTTTTCTGATTTTTGGTAGACATCCTTAGTTCTTCGCTGGAGGACGGAAACTTGGATAGGTAACCTATTAGTCCAACATCATAAGCAAGTAGCCAAAAACTCAGAAATACCGAATTTTACGTAAGGTCTCCTTCTATTAAAATGACAAAGTTACTTTTCTTTGAAAAATCAAAATTTCTCTTTTTACTATACATATGTATAGTAAAAAGAGAAATTGCCAACAAAACGATCCGCAGTAGTCGCGGTTTTTGTATTTGAAAGTTGATACAACTGAATATTTGCCAGAATAATTTATCAAAAAATTTCAAAAAAAAATAGCGAAATTCAGACCAAGGGTGAAATCGTGTAAGCTGATTTTTGATAGTTGACTATCAAAATCAAGAAAATACGTCTGTGTAATGTGAAAATCGATTTCAAAGTTTTAACCAAACAATTTGAAATAAAATAATAACTGCAATAAGGGGATTTGTTCGTAGACTACTACATTAACATGTGTTGTTGAAGCGAGCTTGAAGCGAGCCTTAATTCTTTATATACCTGAATCGAGTTGAAATGAGCTTGATTCGCTCGATCGAGTTGAAATGAGCTTGATTCGTGAAGAAAAACCTGTGTGGAGAAGTTGGTTTTACAGATAATGCGTTATGGTCTGTTTATTTGCATGTTTGTACAAAAAATATAGTTTTGTTTTAATCAAATTAAAAAAAAATTGCACATGGAGTAGGTAGCGTATTCCTACATGGTGCTGAACTATTCAGTTTTTCACGAATCAAACTATCTCACTTGCACTTCATAAGAAACATCGAAACACCGTTTGCATTTTAGAAAGTGCTCTCAAACTTAATCATTTTTAAATCTTCTTGTGCAGTGGAAACACCAAAAAGATTTATTTAATCTAAACTGAGATAAACCTATGGTGGAAACATAGCAAAACATAAGTATCTTTTCTATTGTTTTCTCTTGCAAAATAAGCCCAGTTAGTCCATTTACTGTCACTAACAAAACTAAATAATATCAACAGTAATAGATTGATTTTTTTCCCCAATGGAAAACACACATGATTCCAAATGCACAACTACTCAACGAAAACAGCCATCGAGATACAAATGCAATATCAATCGTACCAACATTTGAGAACGAAATCACATAAGATCCATTCGAGACTCGTATAAATGTCAAAAACCTATCCATAGTGAGATTCTACTCTAACTTTTATCGGTGTTATTCATACTATGGATATTGTTTTTGATATTCGTGTAAAATCCTACTTTACAATGGATAGATTTGCCAACAAAACACGGGTAACATTTTGTAAAAGTTTTAAAATATTCAAATACTGGTGATCATAAGGTGATCATATTTCTTATATTGAAAGATTTTCAGTTAATATGATTGAACCAGAGACTTACTTCCACAAAAAATGGAGTCATATTCAATTCCAACCTTGTTGTAGCACAATCAAGTTGTTGTTGTAGTATTCAAAATCCTACTAGTGTTCTAGACATTGCTCACATGTTAAATTCAAAACCTTATTAAAAATCAAATTTAATGTTAAGGTTACTATTTGTGTGAATTTAACCTATGTATGTATCGGGTGATTTTTTTGAGGTTAGGATTTTCATGCATTAGTATTTGACAGATCACGCGGGATTTCAGACATGGTGTCAAAGAGAAAGATGCTCAGTATGCTTTGACATTTCATCATGAATAGACTTACGAACCAGCAACGCTTGCAAATCATTGAATTTTATTACCAAAATCAGTGTTCGGTTCGAAATGTGTTTCGCGCTTTACGTCCGATTTATGGTCTACATAATCGACCAAGTGAGCAAACTATTAATGCGATTGTGACCAAGTTTCGCACTCAGTTTACTTTATTGGACATTAAACCAACCACACGAATGCGTACAGTGCGTACAGAAGAGAATATTGCGTCTGTTTCTGAGAGTGTTGCTGAAGACCGTGAAATGCCGATTCGTCGCCGTTCGCAGCAATTGGGTTTGTGTTATTCGACCACATGGAAGATTTTACGCAAAGATCTTGGTGTAAAACCGTATAAAATACAGCTCGTGCAAGAACTGAAGCCGAACGATCTGCCACAACGTCGAATTTTCAGTGAATGGGCCCTAGAAAAGTTGGCAGAAAATCCGCTTTTTTATCGACAAATTTTGTTCAGCGATGAGGCTCATTTCTGGTTGAATGGCTACGTAAATAAGCAAAATTGCCACATTTGGAGTGAAGAGCAACCAGAAGCCGTTCAAGAACTGCCCATGCATCCCGAAAAATGCACTGTTTGGTGTGGTTTGTACGCTGGTGGAATCATTGGACCGTATTTTTTCAAAGATGCTGTTGGACGCAACGTTACGGTGAATGGCGATCGCTATCGTTCAATGCTAACAAACTTTTTGTTGCCAAAAATGGAAGAACTGAACTTGGTTGACATGTGGTTTCAACAAGATGGCGCTACATGCCACACAGCTCGCGATTCTATGGCCATTTTGAGGGAAATCTTCGGAGAACAATTCATCTCAAGGAATGGACCGGTAAGTTGGCCACCAAGATCATGCGATTTGACGCCTTTAGACTATTTTTTGTGGGGCTACGTCAAGTCTAAAGTCTACACAAATAAGCCAGCAACTATTCCAGCTTTGGAAGACAACATTTCCGAAGAAATTCGGGCTATTCCGGCCGAAATGCTCGAAAAAGTTACCCAAAATTGGACTTTCCGAATGGACCACCTAAGACGCAGCCGCGGTCAACATTTAAATGAAATTATCTTCAAAAATTAAATGTCATGGACCAATCTAACGTTTCAAATAAAGAATCAATGAGATTTTGCAAATGCGTTTATGCGTTTTTTTTTTTTTAAAGTTCTCAAGCTCTTAAAAAATCACCCATTATATGCTATGGATTGACTCTTATTAATAAATGATGCACGCTAACTCTTAACAATTAACCATTTATGTTTTTAAATACAAAAAATTGGACATACAAATTATTGGTTCACTATATGGTAAGTTAAATTTTTTTACCTCAAAAATCGTTGTTTTGGTTTAACATTTAAAAATACGTTTTACTTCTTTTCAACAAGACGTGGCTACAAGAGAAGGAAAGTTAGACTTAAATAAACCCTGAAGTTTTTGACGGTATTCAAACATATTACATTACATTACAAAATAATTAAAGTACTATCTATAAATGAGATTTTTAACAGACAACGCACTTATGCAATTAACTAAAACATTCTGATTTACTCCAACATCATTCCATATAACATACCTTACCTACCTATCTTACACTTGACCGCATTTGCAATTAGTTATTTTTAATTTCCTTTAAAGAATTATTTTTATTTTCCCGAGGCATATTCTTTGCATTACATATCGTTTTCATTTTCAAATTAAAAAAATAAATAAATACAAAGCAAAAAATTTACACAAATGCAAAACAATCTCAGCACCGCATCGGCATAATATCGGTCTGAATGTTTTAAGATTTCGATTTGCATTCATTTCGCTTGTGCTATGCGAAATATTAAAAATTAATCAAAATCGCTTTTGATTTGTGATTTCCTGCTGTTCGTTCACGTTCTGATGATGTGGAGTACCTATGTATGTCTCTGGAATATTCTTCTTTTGGCTGTTTCAGAATTCATATGTTGGTGTTTTGATGTCTTGAATTGCTCTCATCAGCACGCTTATGGTGAAGAAACCATAACACATATAATATGCACGTATGTTTGTATGAAATGTAATCAAAAGCCAAATCAACGGATGCCATCCTTTATTTCGTTTATAAAAAACAAATTTAGTTTTATTTTTATTTTTGCTCTTTAGCTGATGGTATGATGGTTAACATCAACTATGAATGAACAACCTCTGAGCCCTAACCAGTTAAGGTCTGCTGATGTGTGTTTTTTTAAGCCCTACTAGTTGTCTTGGTATAAAAACGAAAAAGCTTAAATTCAAAAATACAAAAACAAAAATTAGACGGATCCTACAAAAAAAGGGATATTCATTCATTAAATCGATCGCAACCGCTTTTAGTAACGAAAAGAAGGTGTATCTTCTCCCTTGGGATTCTGATGGGGTTACATTTGGGAGCAACATTATATAGCATCCGGTTGTTTAGGTACGAGTAGGTATATCTACATATCTTATATCTGTAACTTCTCATTCTCATCTTCTTGATCTTCTTTTATGTGGCAGTAGACAAAAGGATGAGCCATCCACGCACAGATTTTAAAAATATAATATTCAAACAATGAGGCGATAAGCCTACATTCGTTCCACTTGAGTAATGAGCCGAAACCGAAAAATATACAAAATGCATCTCCAAAGGAAGAGATCCTATGTATAAAGAACCAACTTTTTGGCGGCACTACTGTGAAAAAAAAAAAAAACAAAATGTTAAACGTCATTCATAAATCATTAGTCTCGTTCGTTTTTGTTTTAATTTGTTTTTCTTTTTTTTTATTCCTTAATAATGTTTATTCATATTTTGACCAAATAACATACCTGTATACAAATTACTACACAATAGCCATTTGTTCCATTTTGGCGAAACAAATTGGTTAATTTTGAAGTGTAAAATAAGAAAATTATATAATTAACATAATTTTTGCTAATATAGACAGATTTAATCATCGAAGGTACAAAGCCCTGGACATGGAAATGTTGCATGTTTTATGTTAGATTAAGAAAAAATATAATAGATGTTGCAGCTTCTACGTCTGCAGGAGCAAGAAATTATCAATTAACAAATATTAATTTAAATGTTAATTATTATTATGAAAAAAGGATCATACTATCGTCTTTTTTTATTTTCACGGTATTTGATAAGTAAATAAAATTATTTTTTCTAAGTTGCTCTTGCAGCTATAATTTTTACATAAAATGATCTTAATTAAATGTTATTTTAACATGCTAGTAGCATATATTTATTTAATATCTCCTACCAATCGGAAGTTATAATAATAGTTAAATAAAATATTTAATTAATCTATGGTCTTTTAATCTAAAGGGGAAAACAGAAAAAAATCAACAACTTTTAAAAATGTAAGAACATTAATGTTGATTGAAAAATGTCTCTTGAAAATTTTCATTATTATCTACCAATATAAAACATTTTTTTTTTATCAAATTTCTGTTTGGAATTTATTTGTAGGGCCAATATTAATATGTATTGGCATTTTTTTTAATTAGAAGAACTTTTAAGAAGGTGTTCATAAATTTTTAAAAAGATTTACTTATAAACAATACATTTGGTCTCTGGAGTCGAAAATAAAGAGTAATTCAAAAGTTTTTTGGTTATTTTTGAATATTAAAAGAAAATCAATTGGGATTCCATCTAGTGTATCTTACAATGGGGTTTTTTCAGAGAACTTAAGTGATATTTGTAATAATTTTGCCTTATTTTTCCAATCAAATTTTGCTAACTTGGGAATAAATTATGATCAAGATTTTAATAATTTCAACTCTAATATAAATGCTGGTAGCCTTTGTTTATCTTTAGATGATGTGTTGTCAGCTTTATCATCTCTGGACAATAGTTTCTCCCCTGCACCAGATAATATTCCTCCACTTCTTTTAAAACTCTGTAAATACAATTTAGCAGCCCCACTGTGTTATATTATGAACATGTCTTTGCGACAAGGTATATATTTAGATACATGGAAACATTCTCTGATTACTCCTCTGCATAAATCTGGATCTAAGGGTACTGTGGAAAATTATAGACTTATTTCTAAACTTCAGTTAATTCCAAAAGTATTTGAAGCAATTGTTAAAAATAAACTGTATAATTTAGTTCGTAATCATATTTCTCATCATCAGCATGGCTTAATGAGTGGTAGATCGACAGCAACCAATTTATCAATATTTACGAATTATTGTCTTGGTTGTTTAGAAAATAGCTTGCAAGTCGACGTTATTTACACCGATTTTTCAAATTCATTTGATCGTGTGCAACACAATATTCTTTTGAAAAAACTTGAGCTGCTAGGGGGGTTTCACTCTGCTCTCCTTGACTGGATTAAAAGTTATTTGGTTGGACGTAGTCAATATGTTAAAATTGGTGATGTTTTATCAAATAAAATAATAAACTTTTCAGGTGTTCCTCAAGGCAGCCACCTTGGGCCACTCCTTTTTATTCTTTTTATTAATGATTTGCCAAATTATATTTCTTATGCAAAGTGTTTCTTATATGCCGATGATCTCAAGATTTTTAGCTGTGTAGGATCTCCATTAGATGGCAGAAAAATTCAAGCTGATATTGACTGCATTGTTAACTGGTGTACTATGAATGGTTTATATTTCAATATTAAAAAATGCAGTGTTGTTACATTTTTTAAGATACTAGATCCATTAATTTTCAATTACAAAATTGATAATCATCCATTACTAAGGTTAACAAGACAAAAAGATCTTGGAGTTATCTTTGACTATAAAATGGGTTTTTCGCTTCATATTGACCACGTTATTTCTAGAGCTAACGCGATGTTGGGTTTTATATCTAGAAGTTCTAGAGTCCAAAATGCACGACTGGGTCGCACGAACTTGCTCCTGTATGCAAAGAGTCTGTTTAAAAAAGTACCTATATAAGATTTAAAAATATACCTGTAAAATAAGTTTGTCTTCAAAGATATAAATGCTATTTGATTTGTCAAAAAACGTGTGATTCATTACAAGACACAACTCATCCTAGGACAACTCACCAGGGAGATGAAAATATTTGTAAGCATACTTAACGAAAACAATTGTTTGTGTATTCAACTAGTTCGTTCAAAGCTTTTTCCTTTGGATAGCTTTATTTTAATTTTATATTAGAAGAACCAGGATGGAAAATAAATTATCTAAAGATAAGAAAGAGGAAGAACATGTATGTTTAAATTGTAAAGCGATCGCCTATTGGTTGTGTAGTTAGATAGGTGTCTAAAACGAATAAAGAATAGTTAATCGGCGTGCTCAGCTTTAGGCAGATAGATAGATAAAGACATGTTTATGATGATAATGAAGGAATGTTATTGGTAGGTAGAAGGTACATACTACATTCCTTCCTTCCTACAAGTTTTCAGCGCAAGCATGGAGTTATTACGTTCAGCTTATTTTTTTGTTAAAGATTAAAAAAAAAACAAGCATACGAACAGGTACAAGAAATTGCTATTCATTTGTTGTTTACAGTCAGGCTCTTGTACGTTTTGGATTTTAGTTATGAATTAACACTTAAGCAGTAGTTGTAGAGGTTGTACGTAATACAATGTATAGGTGTACGTTGAAAATTAGAATCACTCATATATACCCTTTCTGGCCCGTTTCTTTAACTTGTACAAAGTATTTATTCTTTTATTTAGGCGAAGGCAAGTAAAAGAATAATATTTTAAAATCATATATACAAAGGTACAAAGATATTACTTCTTGATATACACTTTAAAATAGATTGTTGATTAAATATATCATATTCGTTAATCCGATGCAGTAACGCTACACGGCCATCGTTGGTATTTACAATAGTTATAGGTATAAAAATACATAAATATGTACCAAATGCATTAATTTGGATAAAAGATAGAAATTTTATTAAAATTTTGTCAAAGTAATGCGCTCTTTCGGGCTTATGTACAGTTTAAATAATTTAAAAAAGAACTATTTTAAGATTCAAAATTTTACCTGAAAAATAAGTTTGTCTTCAAAAATTTAAATGCTATTTTATAAATCAAAAAACCCTTGATTTTTCATTTTTTTTTTGTTTTGAAAATCGTTAGAGCGTTTTTTTTTTAATTAATTTTTTATATACACAATTTTTCAATTTTGTTCTAAAAATATTTTTGGTATGCAGTTGTTTAGTGATTTTAAATATACGCTCTACATTTGAATTTCGTAAAAAAAATGTTGACCCGTTTTTGAGATATAGAATTTTGAAAAAAAATTCAATATTTTTTTAAAAATCCAAACAATAAAAAATTGCACTTTTGATAATCAAATATTGTTAAAGCAATATAAGAGCTTATTCAAAAAAAAATTATTGAAATCGGTTCATAAGTTGCTGAGAAAATTAAAAAACAAAATAACGGTTCTATGAGCGGCACCTTTCCTGAATTTATTTATTTAAGCAGCGATATTTTTTTCTTTTACAATTACTATTTTTAGAGATTTAGGATAAATATTTTCTTTTACAAATATAAATTTAAAGTAATATATAAAAATAATAATTTGTATTATGAATATTAATTATTGAAGGGAAAGCTTGAACACCATAATTTTGGAGTTAAATGAATGGTTAAGCCTCTTGCAATTTAAATGTTCGCAGTCAAAAGAAATAATTTTAAAACAACACTATGTTCTGCGTTTCACTTAACTTTCACTCGAGATGAATTTTATTTCGAAATAATTTGATTGGGTCACACACAAGTCTGCTCCTGTATCCAAAAAATCTGTATAAAAATACAATCTACCTATATTTTAAGATATAAAAATATAACTGCAACAAGTTTATCTTCAAAAATTTTAATTTTTTTAGAAAAATAGTTTTAAACATTTCATATAAATATCGATCCGTTTTTTTTTTTTTTTTTGAGAGAATGCGAATTTTTAATTTCTTACTACAAAATTTATAATTTTTGGTCTCTGCTTAAAACCTTGGTTTCCATGTTTAAACTCCATCGACCCAATGGTATAGACCTGAAAACAAACGTACAGACGGGTTTACCATACCTCCTTTTTTGGACTTCTCTACTATCGTATAAATTCATGTTTAGTTCAAATATAGAGTTTGAAATTTTTGTCGAGTGCAAGTAAAAAAAATGGACAATTCGATGCGATTGTCTTGATTTGAATGACTTGAAAAAGTTTATAAAACTAATTAAAATGATGAACACTAAGTTATGATCGTTTTCCAATAATATTTTTATTATTATGTTATAAGCAAGGTGCTGGAATAAAAGTTTTGGAAGTTTTATTTTGAAATTGGGATTTAAAACAAGTGAAGCTGATCCATGTTTGTTTATTTGAGAGCGCAACGGGAAAAAGCTCATACTAGTTTTGTACGTTGATAATGGTTTGGTGCAGCCACAGACAAAAAGGACTTACCTACATAGATGTTTTTATAAATAAACTAAAACAAGAATTCAAAATCATCTCAAAGGCCGCCGTATATTTTCTAGGACTAGAAATTGAGGTCAAGGACAAGAACCTAAAAATTAAACAGACATCACATGCAAGAAAGATTTTGGAAAGATTTAAATTTTCTGAGTGCAAGTCAATTTTAACATTTTAACAGACTACAGAAACTTCTACAACAGGGAAAGAACAAATCGAGGAGCAGTAATTTCCGTACAGACAAGCCGTTGGTGCATTGATGTACTTAATGCTTGGTGCAAGGCCAGATCTTGCCTATAGTGTAGGATTTTTTTCAAGAACACTCGAGAATCTATCCACTGAAGACATCACCCGAGTCAAGAGAGTGTTTCGATACATAGCAGGAACTTTGGAATATGCAATACTTTATCGTCACGATGCAGAAAAAGCAGGACGTTCGATTTCAGGAGTTGTCATTAAATTCGCTGGCGGTACTATTTCGTGGCTCAGTCAAAGACAAGCGATGGTGGTTACATCGACAACAGAAGCAGAAATAGTAGCAGCATATGAAGCAGCGAAGGAAGCCATTTGGCTGAAAAGATTATTCAGTGGCATTTATCAGCTCTAATAAAAATTGATAATTCTGCATCAGTTAGACTTTCGCAGAATCCAGAATTTCACCGAAGAATCAAACATATCGCCATCAAGCATTTCTTTATTAGAGAGAAAGTTATTAAAGGACAGATTATGGTTCAACAAATTTCAACCGAAAATCAACTGGCAGATGTTATGACTAAGCCATTACCAAGTTCACTTCTTAAGGTGATATGTAAGCAAATGGGACTTGATATTTAAACTTAGTCTACATAGTTTAATTAATATTTAAAATTTAACTTTCAAATAACAAGGGAAAGTGTTGAAGTTATGAAATTATGTATGTTACTTTACACTTTGTTTTTATTTTATACTTAGGAAATTTTTAAAAGGCAATAGCTGCATTTTATTTGTAAAACCAAAATAACGGATAATAAGTGAAAAAAAATTAAGTAAGTTGTCAATAAAATTATTTTATTTTATTTCTAAAAAAATACCAGCAATATTTTGCATATAATGAAATAGTTTGATTTCAAAATCAGTTTTTGTTAACGAGATTTTCAGTCGAAAACTAATTTTTACCAATTTTTGTAGCATTTCTGAAGTCAATACCTTCCATTTTTCACGAGTTATCGAGAACCGAACATCATTTTTTACCAAATTTGCGTACTATTTTTTGAAGATTTTATTTTTTTTTTATGAAAAAAACTGACTGAAATTTACTTAATAGGGAAAATTGTATTTTCTGTGAGTAAAATTAGTTTGAAGGCAATATTTTTAATTTTAAAAAAGATATTTGAGTCGAAAATCAATTTTTTCTTACTTTTATTCATTTTTTTGTGTTAGTTTTTTTTATTTTTTGTAAAAAAAACTGTCAATTCGATTTTTCTCAAAATTTTACCAGATGTTGAAAACGATATTTTTCGTTGCACTAAATTGTTTTGGAGATAAAATCATTTTTTATTCGTAAAATTTTCGAGGTGACAAATATTTTTTTTCAGTTTTTTGATTCATAAAAAAACCGTTAATCGGAACCTTTCTGCATCTTTTTGCCTTATTATCTATATAACAAAATTTATTTGAAGTCGATATCGCTTCTGGTTCTTGAGCTATGGACGACGAAAAAACGTCGCGAACGTACGGACGTACAAACGTACGTACACACGCACGCACAGACATCTTTCCAAAAATCTTTTATTTCGACTCTAGGGGCCTTGAAACGTCGAGAAATGTCAAAATTTTCAATTTGACAAATCGGACCCATTACAATAACTTCCTATGGGAAGTTAATAAATTTTAAGGGTGTGTTTGTTAATATTTATTCTACTTTGTGCTTTGTCTGCACTAGAATCAATGTATGATGATTTCCGTAAAACTTTTTTGTTATTTTCACATTAAATCATAACAAATATTTTTTATTAATGTTGATAACAAATAGAGAGCAAAGCTTTGACCATCGG
The DNA here is from genome assembly GCA_920104205.1 of Eupeodes latifasciatus. Classification (NCBI taxonomy): domain Eukaryota; kingdom Metazoa; phylum Arthropoda; class Insecta; order Diptera; family Syrphidae; genus Eupeodes; species Eupeodes latifasciatus. The sequence goes on from OV049926.1 coordinate 73,895,516, forward strand.
TTTGTCCCATTGAATTTTATTTTTCAAATCAACCTTGATTTGGTACTCTTTTTTAGCGACCTTTACAGCTTATACGATGTTTTGCTGAACGTGTATGTATAAACATTTGCCCTCTACATTAAACTACTAAGGCTATTGAGCACAGTTTGTTTGCTAATGTTTAACAGTTTTAATCCTTAAGAATGAATAAATGTCGAAAAAGTCATTTCACTCATTAAGACGAGTGATCAATCGTCAAGCCAAATCAAAAGTGGTTTAACTTTCTTTAATCGTTTACGTACAAATAAGAAAATGTGAATATTTCAATACGATGAAAAACTAAACTTCTGAACACACTTCTACAAAACTGACGTTTGAGGTAGCATATGTTTTGTTGACAATTCTAGTGATACCAAACATAAAATAGTGATATCAAAAATATTTATTAAAAGTGGGTTATAATAGTGAGTATAGTGTTTTATTGGTATTTGTATTACTGCACTAACTAACTTGTTTACAATTGATGCCATTTTACACTTAGGATGTAAGCTTATCCTTTGCTTTTTCATCAAAGAAAATTAAATCCTTTACGGCTAAAAATCCAAAACATTTACCAAGATTTTAAAAACCATTAGGTGTATGTAACTAAATATAAATGCTTACTAAATATATAACACTAACCTCCACCAATATTAAATGTCACTCCTCTGGCCTTTACTTGATGAAGATTATGAATTTCAATTAATTCAGGTGTAATCCTTAAGATGCAGAAAGCAGAATGTCCACAAATGTTCAGTTCAGGTGCGAAAGTGTATCGGCTCAAAACATCTATCATCATCACACTCTTTGATTCATATACATACATATGTACCTACATATACATGTTTTGAGTTGGTAAATACCTATGCTTATATTACTTACCTACTATTTTCCTACCTATGGATATATACCTGTTTCTCAGACTGTGGCACCTATTCATAATTAAAAATAATTGTATCTTCTTAAGATAGCTGACAACAAATCCCCCATAAAACTCGACACCGTAATAGGATATGACAAATCTCCCTCTTGCTTTCATCTTGTATGTATGAATGTTTGTATGTATTTCGTTGTCAGTCAGTTGCAACTAAATAAATCCTCCGCAAAACAACGGTATACACTGCGTACTTCGTCGTCGTAGTCGTTGTCTTAAATCCTTTTTCCTGCTTTGGCACTGTAACATCTGTTTTTGCAATCGAGGAGATTTACATGTTTTGACCGATTGGAGATTTGAGAATTAAGACCAAGTTGTGCTAATACGTTTATCACTTCATCACATCATCACAGGTAGGTACCTACTCGGATATAGAGAGGCGAAGAACAGTGAAGTGTGTAGGCGGTTTCAGAAAGAGGTGATGTTGGCTGGATAACGTCATTTTATTCATTTCAAAAGAACCATTCACAAAGTCAACTGGAGAATTTCACCAGAATTGTTAAAAAATTATTCTGAATTTATATTTACTTATATATACATACATACATTGCAAAGTACATTTTGTACGAGTATGTGAACTGATTTTCAATTTCCCCTTTGTACAAAAGTTGGTCTATATTTTATCCATTGTTTAGCAGAGATTCTTCCATAATTCAAGCTTCTTGAGAAATTAACAAAGTTTACTTTAAAAGTTCAATTTTTTCAAATTTTATTTATCAAAATTTTGAATTTTCGAAATATTTTCTAAAAATAACACACCGTTTGTAGAATTCTTTTAAACTATTATTAACTTTCCGATTTGTCGAATTGAAAATTTTGAAATTTCTCGACGTTTCAAGGTCTCTAAGGTCGAAATAAAAGATTTTTAGAGAGATGTCTGTGCGTAAGTCCGTATGTTCGCGACGTTTTTTCGTCGTCCATAGCTCCAGAACCAGAAGCGATATCGACTTCAAATAGATTTTGTTACACAGATAATAATGCAGAAAGGACTTTAAAAAAATTGCGTGGGTGGTTTTTTACCATAGAAATTAAAAAAAAAAGTTGAAAATTTTGGTTAACCGTAAATATCTCACGAACCAATAACGCTAGAGACTTGAATTATATTATATATTGTAATGTGATACCAAACAAATATATTTTTGTAAAAAAAATCCAATTAACGGTTTTTTATAAATCAAAAAAACTGAAAAAAAAATTTGTCACCCGAAAATTTTATGAACAAAAAATTATTTTATCTCTAAAATAATGTTGTGCAACGAAAAATATTGTTTTTCATATCTGGTAAAATTTTGAGAAAAATCGAATTGACATTTTTTGTTTATGAAAAATAAAAACCTAAAAAAAATATTACTCAAAGTTGGTAAAAATTGATTTTCGACTCAAATATCTTTTTAAAACTTTGAGATTATGGCTTCCAACTAATTTTATCTTATAAGAAATATTGTTTTTAATATTCGGTAAAATATTGAGAAAAATCGAATTGACAGTTTTTTTACAAAAAATAAAAAGCTAAAAAAATAATAAAAGTTGGTAAAAATTGATTTTCGACTCAATTATATTTTCAAAACATTGAGATTTGGCTTTAAACTAATTTTATCTTTTTTAATTTAAATTAAATTATTTAGTTTAATTTTGAGAAAAATCGAATTGACAGTTTTCTTACACAAATAAAAACTTAAAAAAAATTAATAAAACTTGGTAAAAAATTACTTTCGACTCAAATATCTTTTCAAAAATTAAAAACATTGACTTCAAACTATTTCTGTCTCACAGAAAATATTGTTTTCGACCTTTAGTAAATTTTTATAATAATAATAATAATAATCCAACAGTCCGTTTTTTCATAAAAAATTAAAATCTACAAAAAATAGTACTCAAAATTGGTAAAAATTGATGTGCGGTTCTCGATATCTCGTGAACAATAGAAGATGTCAATATTCGTAATTTGTATTTTTTCGTCCAATTTGTATTTGTTTATAGAAGAAATACAAACGTTTAAGAAATGCTACTAAAATTGGTAAAAATTGATTTTCGAATAAAATTCCTCGTTAACAAAAATAGATTTTGAAATCAAACTATTATATTATATGCAAAATATTGTTGGTAATTTAGAAATTTTTAAGACTGACAACTTTTAAAAAAAAAAACACGCAAACCTACAAACTTTTAAGCAAGACAAATCGACAGACGGGATGGGAAGTTATATGTGTGGGTCGCATCGCAGCCTCTTTTTGTCTTAGAATCGTAAAAATATTTTAAGAATATTTTGTAAAACGGTATTTAAAAAACTGTGTATTTTCAACAACTAAATTTGTAATTGTAAACGAGTATTTTCAATTCGTGTCTACCACGTCTCTACTAAAAGTCTCTAACAATACTCTCCCATACAAATAGTTGGGAGTTGTAAGTCACTAGACTTTCAAGAGCTGTAGCACAACCAAATGTATTTATATATTCATTTAGTTTAAAAAATCAAAACATTGGGCCGACTTTTCAAAAAGTGTAATCTGACTGAATTATAAGAAATGTTTTTAAATTGTTAACCTCAAAATATTATACACTGGTGAAATTCTTATTTTTTCATCAGTGACACACGAGGGTTGAGTTTGTCATTTTTATTCCGGTCGTGTGGCTTAAGCTAGCCACAGACGATGAACATGTTGGTGTGATTTGTTGGGCAGCGGTTCGCCATACACGGGCCAACATGTTTATAAACTTCATTTTTTGTGTGACTGTCGTGAAGTCAAGATGTGCGATAGAAGTGCGGATGATGCAATAGCATGTTCGATAATTAATAGATTTGCAGACAGCGAGCTATGGGAGTGCTACAAGGGATGCAAAAAACATCAGGAACAAATTCAGCAACTATTTTAACACTGTCGGCGCTGTACCGTGGCAAAACAATTTTGTTTAAATACATATTTTTATTTCGCATCATAATATGTATTAACATTTAAAAAATAAAATAAAAATAAAGCATAAATTTACTTACATTTTCTATTTCAAATGATTCATCAAATGTTACAATGCTCTCCAATTGTGTTTCCTGGTCTCTTATAAAATCAAATTGGTCGTAATACCATAATTTTATCGCTTCAATGAAGTTTTCAATGAATATTTTGCATTGCGACGACATGTTAACTCATTGAAAATAACAACACAAATGACGAATTGTTGTCGCACAACGCCATACACGATGAACATGTTGATAAACTTCAAAACGTGTTGTAAACTTGCCCATACACAGCCAACATGTTAGCCCCAACTTCACGGTTTACAAAATATTTCATAAACCGTCGATTTGTTGGCCAACGTGCCCATACACGAATGATTTTCAGCCCAACACCAACAAATCACACCAACATGTTCATCGTCTGTGGCTAGCTTTAGTTTTCTAAACTTGTTTTCATGGATGGTTTTTATACTCTTGTAACGTTCGTCTTCTTATACATATGTACATATATATTGCACTGCAGCTTAGAAGTGTACCTTAGGTGTGTACCTACATTTGAAATTCAAATCTCAAACTTGGTCTTTTATTTGGGAACATGAAACCGAGACGCATAAGGCCTCTATTCAAGTTAAGTGTTCCTAACACAATGCACATCATTGTATATCGTATAAGTAGCAAAGTTTGTATATGTTTTTCAACAAATAAATTATTGTGGGACAATACTTTTCTGCGGAACTCCGGTAGCATCATTTGACATAAAGGTTCTGGGTTTTTTTGAGCATCTTTGATTTAAGGTGTGACACTGAGATCATTATCGTTATATGCATATGCACCTACATTTATATATTAAAAAGGAAGTCAAAAGGTGTGGATATTATAATCTATGGACAATTTGCTTTTATGTTGTTTTTTTTTTTTTTGTTCAGGTGTCAATTGTCTTTGTGGTTAGACCTTCGAGAAATGTTAATGGCTTGTTTTGGTCATAAAGGTAAAACAAATAAAATTAATGGATAGATTGGATTAATACAATTTTAAAGGGATATATTATCAGCAGTTGCTGTAAAGAGCAAAACTATAAAAATTATGTTAGTTTTATCTAACAATAGTGGAAAATAATGTCACCTAATTCAAAAAAGAAGACTTGAGGAGTTATACTGGGTCAAATGAATCCCAAAAGTAAAGAATCCTGAAAACCCAAGATCCTTCGAAATCCTTAAATCTAGAAAAGCCAAAATGCAGAATTTAAACAAGCGTATTAGAAAAAAACTGATCTTGGAGTTAAATAAAAAGTTTTAACGTTTATTTCACTATGAATAAATTTTAGATTTTTTTTGAAAATTCTCAGAATCTCTGTAAATCAACGTAAAAAACTTCGACAGATCATTGCGATTGATAGATTTAACCTCGAAGTATTTAAAGATCTTTTGATATCAGTGATATCATAGAACACTTTTTTAAGAAAAGATGCAAGGGAAACAAGCCTACTCCGGATCTTTTAGAATTGTTAAATAATCGACAACGATTAGGCTTATTTCTGTCTTAACGGGTATTTAAACAAACCAAATTTTGAGAGAAAGACTCTTGAAATATTACATTATTCAAATTACCTGCGAATTGGCTCCCTTATTTTTGTGATTTGACATCTCTGAACTATTTTATTGTAGAGGTATATATATTTTGCTTATGTTTATGCTGCTAAGCCAACAACGATTGATCATTTAGGACACAATATTTGGCGCTCTATTAAAGACTATATATGACCGAGTATGGTCGAAAAAGTAGTTTACAATTATTTTGAACCTTTGAATGGAGTAAAGCAAAACTTTTGGTAATTCAATTGAATTTGTTGTGTTTACACTTTTCACATAGACAAATTAATACGAGTAATAATAATAATTATAAGTAATATTAATTTACTTTTTTTTTCAATTGATTGTTTAAGAACTGTTTCTGTTTTCGGTTTATTTTCTTGATATTAATGTTTTATTTTTTTTAAACCTGTAATAAATTAAAAAGAAAATATTATCATTTTAGGGCATATGTATATTGAGGCTTCCTCATAATCATCAAAGGTTAAACTTTTATCAAGTTATACAAAATATAATTCGAAACAAAATTTTCGTTTGGTTTACCTACTATATTTACCACTGCAAAATTGTAATATTTGCTTTCAAAATGTTTCTAACTCTTGCTGCGGTTGAGGAAATATAGATCCAGTTACTAAAACCATACTAAATAATAGTTTTTTTTTGTTTAAGTGTTTTGTATATTAAAATCTTTGTGTTTTGGGACAAATGTTTTGACGAAAGAAGTTTCTTTAAAATAAAAGCGGCAATTTTTACTTTATTTAATACTAGCGGCCCCTCCCGGGTTCGCATGGGTAAACATAAATAGACATACAGATATTTAAGTTATAAGCATGCTAATTAAAACGACCATGAATTACTAAATTAGAAAAATATTGTATGCTTATCTTAAAGCCTCCCTGTACACTACGTTGAGTATTTGTAGGAGATCCTACTCGAGAAAGTGCCACATACAATTCGATACCAACTATAGAAAAAGTTTGTCCCTGGGATTTATTTATTGTTAGGGCAAATGATATTTTTAAAGGGAACTGTAACCTTTTAAAAGATATGGACAAATCAGTTGGTATCATCGGGATCCGCCGAACATGTTCGAGCTGACCGGCCGCGGGACCCGTAATGATATAGTTGATACAATCACATTATCTCTTAATTCTTTGATCAATAGTCTTGCATGGTATAATATTGTCGAACATTTTTTTAATACTCTTCGCAGCGTATGCGATGAAAGACATTTTATGGCTAATTTTTTTACACCTTCGGGTGGTTTTTATAATAATTTCTAAGGATTTCTATAGTAATCTTGTACTAAATATAGCCTATGTTACTCAGTGATAATGTAGCTTTCTAATGAAAAAAGAAATTATTAAAATCGGTCCAGTACTTTTTGAGTTTATTCGTTACAAAAAAAAATTCAAATCTTTCCTCTTTATAATATTAGTGTAGACAACCCGCGCATGTAACTGCTTAGATATATTGTTTCGGATTTCAATGGAACTATTCTATTTTCAATACGCAAACATAATTCCTTGCTCTCTTTAACAGCTTTTCGGCGTCCATTTCCATATGAGTTAATAAAACAGGTGATCCCACATTTGTCCGTTTTTATTTTAAAAGACCTAAGACCTCAAGTACGACAGTAGGCACCGTAAAGCGTTTTGTATTTTTTCTAACGCAATGTTCAGTCTTACAGCAGCCGCAAATAGTTTTGTGTCATCTGCATACAAAAGTTAAGGTGAACTGTAGCGCCACCTTAAGTAAGTAAGTAAGCTTACAAAAAAGGCAAAAAGGCATATGATAAAAAATACTTTAAATAGTTTAAAACCAAGTAAAGTTTCCTATGCAACTACAACTGGAAAAGATTTTGGGAGCTCAGATCCAATAATGTTGGATGCTCTTCTGGAATGAAGAAAGTTGATTTATAATTCTTATTAGAGACTCCAGGATATTAAATTTTAATAACTTAAAAATAAGACCTTTGCACCAAAAAAATTCAAACCCTATCTCTAAATCAGTTTCGAGAACAACTGTACACTTTTTTTTGTCTAAGATTGTGGATAATAATTAAATGAACGACATTTTAAAAGTGTTATATGGGTGATTATACAAAAGTTGGGTAACTTTTGAGGATATTTTATTTACGATAGTTATTTAATCAAACTTCTACAAATTCGGGTGTATATGATAGCTAATCTAATTAATATATTGTTCCCAATCGGGCCAGTCACTTTTTTGAGTACATTTTAAGATATTTAAAAATTTCAGAATTTGACTGCCAGGGGACTGACGAAGTAACATAGTACTGATACATGTTATACACAGTTTTGAAAGTAGTATGATGAAATTTAATACAAATTAGTAAAAATCTCTTAGGATTTAATAATGAACACTTAAAATCACTTAGTAAGAACTAAAAAAAAATAATTATTAATATGTAATACTAGGAGAAAATACTATAACAATTTTCAAAACAGACTTTTGACATTTAACGTAACGTTATTCACTTATCTTTTACTACTTTCACATAGTTTTACTAAATATTTCTAAGTAATCAACAAAAAAATATGAATAAAATCTAACAATATTCATCTTAAAAGTACTAATGATCATGGAATGAAGAACAATAACAATATACCTGACACAGTACTGTCGCCATAGGACTGACGAAAAAGACGAAATTTGAGATTATAATCTGGACTAATGTTTTTTTTTGTAATTTCAAATATCAACAAACTACATTTTAACAAATCAAAGTCTAATACGAATAAATAAAAATTAACTTTAGATTAACAAAAAAATAAGGACTCACCATAAAACTGACGTGTTGATTGGCTTAGCACGTGTATAGACAACAAACATAACCCAAACTCTTTTACAGATATGATGGCCGTCAAATTGTGCAACCCGCAACTAACTTCATTACCAACATTAAAATTCAAAGTGGGATTTGACAGTGAGTCGGCGATATTTCGCACGAATTTCAAATTTAAATAACACTCAAGGGACTGACGAATGAAACTGAACACAAAATTTCTTATTTTTTAAATAAAGTGGAGAACACTGCATTATGAAAGTTGTAGTATATATTAAACTATATACATCACAGATTGTATTAAATTAATAAGTTTTCTCAAATCAATGATAATTTTTAATAGACAGGCACTTAATTGTTGGTTTTCAGGGTTGTGACATGCCAGAGGACTGACGTTTTAAGAACTAATTGTGTTTTTTTAATAACTTGTATTCAAAATGAAGAACTGAAATTGGGTGACTAAATAAAGGTCTTTCCATTGTTTTAAAATAAATTGAAAACTCAATAAAATATAATCAGACTTTGTATATATGTATATTGGTTGATGACATCGAGTTACCCAACTTTTGAATAATCACCCATATTTATTTAATATGTACACATACATAAGTATCTATCTACATACTAGAACTTCATCACCATCGACGGAACATTTTTGATTCCTTTCTTTCACTTCTTTTACAAGTTTCCCATCTATTTCAAATAATGCTACTCACACTTCATGTTGGCATGATATTCTGATGTAGACTTTCATAAAATGTTGTAGACAAATCGCTTTTGAAAAGGCTTTCTCTGCTTTTATTACCGCCGCAAGGTCTCATGCCTATCATTATTTTATCGTTATTTTTATAAATTTATTAAATTAGGTAATCAATTTAACCATAACAGCTGTACTTCTAGAATGCTCATCAGTTTACCCTTGAGCTCAATTTCGGCCGTACTGTTACGTAGAAGGATTCTTTTTTAGCCGTACTACACGAATGTGGAATGCTTTACCATCAGGCGCAATATTTCCAACTCACTAAAATATGCAGACATTCTTCTTTCTAATCCTGCCCTAATTTCCTAATTCCTCGCACTATGTCTAATCATTATAAGGGTATTCATAACCCCTTTAATGCACGCAAAATATAAAAAAAATTAAGGCTTTGATAAATACTGCGAAAAATTGATGATTGTAGTATTTTCGAAATCGTTATTTCTCATATATTCTAGGCCAATAATTATCTGTAAGACTAAATTCGATATTCCCTTCGAAAAAAATTTCAAAAAGACTAAGTTTTGGTGAAGAACTCCAATTAAAAGTTCTTAACAATCTGTACAAAAATTTTTTTTTTGGACTTGAGCAAACAAATTTAGGAAACTTAAAGGGAATCAAGTATACTCTCTTGCAATGTTTTCGAAAACTGTAGGTTTTTCTGGAAAAAGAAAATTGTTGGTTTACTTTTGTACTTAATTTCGCACAAAATAAAATATTTAAAACTTTTTTCGTCAAGTTTGGATTTGGATAAAAACCTTCGAAAAATATTAGTAAGTAGAGCATTTAACCCAAAATTTAATGAAGTCGTCTTTTTAGCTTTGGAATTTTGTTTATTGTTTAATGTCAGGAAATATATTTTCTATTAGAACACTTAGTTCCACCGCTATCTTGAAATACATATTTTGTTTGCATTTTGTTTAGTAACATACAAAATATTTATATTTTTACTAAATATAAAAAATAAAAACAAAAACTTGCAGGCAATATAATTATCAATTAAATGATATATTAATGTATTTACGTCAATTTATGTTTTAGCTATAGCTGTCCGGCCTTCGTTTTTCCATCAAGATTTAAACCTCATATTTTTTTTGTAGTGCAGTTAACAACCTTTAAAATGAGACCCATGTCATTAATATTGGGTAAAGTATCACTAAATGTTCAAATCCCAGATATATTTACCGTCGGAATTTTTCGAAGTAAGGCAATTATCTAAATTTGTTTTCTTGGACTTTAAGAGGTCAGAGTGAGGTCAGAGTGACTTTTACTAAGCAGCTCTTCGAATAAGTACATCTTCTTTTATATTATTTTTATTAAATCTGTATATCCACTATTGACTTAAGGTTTATATAAAGAATTGAACTATATAAATTGTATGCCTCGCAATCCTGACTTTCAGTCGATATAGTCTAAATGTATAATTTGTCTTTTCTTCACCAATGTGCATCCCAACATATAAATATTCATTAAAACTTACTTCCTGATCAACATGTATACAAATTAAAAAAAAAAAAAAAAAAAAAATAGCAAAAGTAACATTTTAAAATCTCATTCCCTTCGTATTTATTTTTTTGAAAAATTCAAAAAACGTCTGTCAAACATTTGGTAAAGTGTCAGAAGTTTATCAATTTCAACGTTGAATATATGTATATATTGAAATATGTATTTTCGACAACAAATTGTCAAATTTAATAAAACTCCATCAAATCACTTGTCACACTTCAAATATTAAATCATACGTATTCTATAGAAACAAAACCACATATTCATGTGTTTATATTTTTGTATGAATGAAAAAAGTTACCTCCAACTACATATTATAGAGTACAACAATATATAAAATAACATTGTTGACAAATGACGACAAATGACAGCTAATTTCTTTCAACGCAATTTAAAGGAAAATTTTTCACTCTTGCAGCAGACTCACTAATTAACAGAAAAATTTATTACCATCGAATCATTCTGACAATGTGCTTCTGACGCTGACTGGCTGCTCCATGCTATGCCATGATGATGATGAATATAACTTAACAGCAAGGCCGTAGATAAACTAAAATTAAAAAGGGTGCATTACTTGTTGAAATTATTTCTACCCCATTTTAAAAACGACTTGAATCAACAAAATTTTACGGTAAACTATAAAAAAGTAATTGAAGTTTTTCTTAAATCCAAGAATACATAACAGGGATATGGCGGATCTTTCTTAACCAAAATAGAACAAAATATAAAATCTACGGCCTTGTTCTGTGGCATTCCTTTAGGATGTTGTAGGCGGCAACTGTGCGGTCGCTTTCAAGGATTCCAACATCATTATTACCATCAACATTTTCATAGACATTGTCGGCGACCACTGTACCATCATCGCCATCGTGCACCGCAGCCACCCGTCACATTTTTAGGCGGCAATGCGGAAAATAAGATTTGAAATTCGATGCGGCCAGAGGTCTTCTACGAGATCTTAGGGGCGTGTATAGTTAGTATGCATGATGTGCGTTACAGCTAGTACCATCTTCTATCGCAGTAGCCTCTTGAATAATGAGCCTCTACTTGAGTGTCCCTCTGGATTTTAGAAAAGATGTTGGCATTTACATTTTTCCCATAAACCAACCCATACTATATTTTGTCTGATGGTAGACTAAAGATGATGATGATGATTATTCAATATTATGCTATGAAAAACATACGCAAAGCGATTATGCGCCACACATTACAGTTTACATTAAGCTTTTTTGAGGTTTGTTACTTCTTTATATTTCCACCACTTCACATATATTATAATGTTTATGATTAAAGATAACTATCGGATACGCAAACAGCACTTTTGCACAATTAATATAATGTACAAAGTTGTTATGTGATGATGTACGAGTAGATGTGCGTTTGGGCTTTGTCTTTGTGCATGATCATCATCATGGGTCCGATGGGAAACTCAATTTGGCAGCACATAATTGATACGAAACTGAAATTTTGTCGGTATACATATCTACACACTGCATGGTATTATCTTCAATATATAATGTTGGTAGGTTTATGTGTAGAAAGAGGGACCAAAGCGGTTATTTCGGAAACATTTTGGTTAATCGACATTGACTACACTCTCAAAAGCGGCTTCATTACGCACAAATTAGGTTCATTACAGCGACGAGCACTAATTGCGAATCGATACGCAATCATGTGGATATGTGCTTTGGGAGTTAAAACACTATATGCAGGTACACACATACATATGTATTATGTATATATCCTTTCTATAGAGATATCCTGATCCTTTGGAATATATTTTCCATTGTGATGATGCGGCTATACCTATAATTTGGAGGCTTTTGAAGTGCATCCGCATAAACTATCCTTTATAATATTGTATAGGTAAAGTATAGAAATTTAAATTTAATGTACAAAATACGAATTGAATTTAAAATTGTTGTTGTTGTTCTGTTACAGTTGTTGAATATTTCATTATAATATAACTATAGTATTAGTTGCCTGTGAGATGAATATCACATGGAGTTGGAGAGAAGCATTCAACTTGGAAATTTTCAATTTAAACATAAAATGTTTTTAGGTATGCTTTTAGAAATTAATATAAATAAGTTGAGATAAGCTATCAACGAATTTAATATGCACGTTTTATTTTATGGTGACTTTAAATAAAATTATAGAAAATTTCTGATATTACATAAATAAGGTAAAAAAAACAAAAAAAAAATAAAAAGAGGCTGGAATTCGACCCACAACGAGAACTTCCCATCCCGTCTGTCGATTAGTCTTGCTTAAAAGTTTGTAGATTTTCGTGTTGTGTTAAAAAAGTTGTCAATTGAATTATTCTTAAAAATTTCAAAATTACCAACAATATTTTGCATATAGTTTTATTTCAAAATCTATTTTTGTTAACGATTTTTGTAATCGAAAACCAATTTTTACCAATTTTAGTAGCATTTCAAGTTTTTGTATTTCTTATACATATAAACAAATACATATTGGATGAATGAAATTAATATCAGAGATATCGAGAACCGAACATCAATTTTTACCAAATTGCGCCGTATTTTTTGTAGATTTTATTTTTTAATGAAAAAACTGACTCTTGGATTGTTATAAAAAAAATTGCTGAATGTCGAAAACAATATTTTCTGTGTAATAAAATAAGTTTGAAGCCAATATTTTTAATTTTTGAAAAGATGTTTGATTCGAAAATCAATTTTTACCAACTTTTATTAATTTTTTTACGTTTTTATTTTTTTGTAAAAAGAACTGTCAATTCGATTTTTCTCAAAATTTTACTGAATGTTGGAAATAATATTTTTTAAAAGATAAAATTAGTTTTGAAAAGATATTTAAGTCGAAAATCAATTTTTACCAAATTTTATTAATTTTTGTTTAGGTTTTATTTTTTGTATAAAAACTGTCAATTCGATTTTTCTTAAAACTTTTCCGAATAATGAAAACAATATTTTTTAAAAGTAGTTTAAAGTTAATATCTCAAAGTTTTAAAAAGATATTTGAGTCGAAAATAAATTTTTACCAACTTTTATTAATTTTACCATGCACAAAATTGTTTTGGAGATAAATCATGTTTTGTTCGTAAAATTTTCGAGGTGACAAATATTTTTGTTTTCAGTTTTTTTGATTTATAAAAAAACCTCTAATTGGAATTTTTTCCAAAAATATATTTGTTTGGTATCACGTTACAATATGTACTATAAAATTCAATTCAAGTCTTTAGCGTTAATGGTTCGTGAGATACTTAGGGTTAACCAAAATGTTCACTTTTTTTTTAATGCTATGGTAAAAAAAACCACCTACTCAATTTTTTTGAGAGCCATTTCTGCATCTTTCTGCATTATTATCTGTATAACACAATTTATTTGAAGTCGATATCTCTACTGGTTCTTGAGCTATGTTATGGACGACGAAAAAAACGTCGCGAACGTTCGGACGTACGAACGTACGTACACACGCACGCAAAGACATCTTTCCAAAAATTTTTTTTTTCGATTCTAGAGGGACCTTGAAACGTCGAGAAATGTCAATATTTTCAATTCGACAAATTGGACCGATTACAATAACTTCCTATGGGAAGTTAAAAAAAATATACCGTGAATTAGGGCTGGCAACGAAAGGCGAGTGGTCTCGGTGTCATCTTAGTCGATACTACTTCTGCAGTTTCCGAGACGAGACCGAGGCGAGACTGAATATTTTGTACCCAAATTTGCCGAGAGTGTCGTCGGTCTTGTCGGTCTTTTCGAGTTGTATATTCTTCTTCTCATGCTTCTTCTTTTCGTGAAATAAAACCAAATTACATGCACAAGCTTTAGAATCCATTAGATCTATGTATGTATGTATTTAAATCACAACTTTTTTTCGAATTGGATTACCATTAAGAAACGCCATTAACTATATTAGATTTCATTAAAGAATGGCCATGATTTCGATGCATAAAAAAACCTCTAGAAATTTGAATTTTGATTCATAGAAATAGACATAGGCGAGACGAGAGTGCCGATTAAGCAACTGACGAGATAAAAGCGAGGCCGAGACAGAAATTTTTACAATTTAACGAAAGCGAGACTAGCAAAAGTCTCTCCTGGTCTTGTCTCGTGGCCAGCTCTACTATTTTATTTGCATAGAAAAATTTAAATTTAAATTTAAACAATAAAAGTTTTGAATAAAATTTAGTAATCTTCAAGATAATGGCGAACAATTTTAAACAATTTATTAAAATTTTGTAATTTAAAAAAAATAGTAAAGGCCATATTTATCAATTTACTAAGCTTATTTTAAAAGATTTTACCATCTTACTATCTCTTTACAGTTTTGCTAAAGTTAAAAACAAGGAGTGTCTTCTTTAACTTTTATCAACTTTCTGAATCCATATGGCATCTGTCAATATCCCAGACAAAATGTTTTGACAATTTTACTTGAAAGAGTTTATTTGTGTGTGTGTGTTTTTGTTTTATAATTCGTAAGCTAAATTGGGAAAAGTTTTTCGGAAGACCAATATTTCGAAATATTTGAAAACTGGGTTTTATTTAGAACAGTGCGATGTGTAAGCAAATTTACTAATGGAACACTAGGTACAATATCTAAGTACAATTAATCTAACAAGAACAGGGAATAGATTAGTCAATAGTTATGAATTACAATTAAAAGGTGCGTTTAATTTTGTAAGCATTGTTTATTTTCACGAACCGACACTCTTTAGACATATTCAAATACCCATATTTTAAACAAAAGGAAAGTAGTAATTTACAAGTTAGTAAAAAAAAGAAAGGTTTAACATTTTGGAGTCAATATTAAATTTCTAAATATTTAGGAAATTGCTTCTTAGTGAAATCATAAGTTCTTAAAAGAAGACAATAAAAGGTTTTAGTTTTTTCGTTATACAATATCATTTCTATTTTAAAAGCATTTTATCTGATAAATATTTGTATGCAGTTTGCAGTTTGATTTTTAACTAGAATTGGAAATTTCGATATTTCTCGACGTTACAAGGCGACGTTTTTAGAGACAAAACAAAATTAATTCTACCAAAAATGTCAAATTGGTTCGACGTTCCGAATATTTTCAAAAAAATAGGTAAATTTCAAAGTATTGATTACATACTCTTCGAAGTTTTATAAATGATAATGTGATAATTATACATTTTGAAATTTTTGTTTCTTCCTGTACATCTCGACGTTGCTATCTGTTCTAATTGGACTTTTGCCTGTAGAAAAAAAATGAATTATGATTTCGCTAGAAAGATTAAGGACTATAGCAATGGCGGATCCAGGGGGAGGTCCTAGGGGACATGAACCCTTCCTGGTAGATACATTTTTTACTTTCTTATGAACTCCCTTGAATTAAAAAATATCATATTGTGTTAATGGATATGACTCCCATTATATTTTTAATTATTTATTTTGTATGTATGAAAACAAAATTTGTATTTTACTTCCTTAAACTTTGTTTGCTAAAAGTACTACTTTTAACTGAGGACTGCACTAAGAACATAATTTGAATTGGATATTCAGCCCTTTCCAATAACGCAGCACAAATTCATCAACTTTTGACCAATCGACGATCCAGGGGTCAAATAGCCATAAAGCTTATACGGTTAAGTTGTATTATTAAAGATGTCATTTAAAGATTTGTTAGTAATTTAACGACATTTAAAAAAAAAAGTGGTTTGCTGTCAAAAATAACTAAAATTTTTACTTCTGCAATTTAGAATTTGGAAAAACTTCAGTAAGCCTTAAATTATTTTCATAAAATTTGTTTCTAAGAAAAAGAGCAAATATTTAGGTCCTTAAAAAAAAACTTGAATAAGAGATCGTCCAATTGATATTAAGCTGCTTTTTAATTCCTGAAACTCGCCTTCTAAACGTCTAAAAATTCCATAAGTCGTACAATATTTCGAACTCGAGCTCTATGATCAAACATGAAGTTACGATGGTAGAAAAATCGAAAGAAGTGGGTCCTTCGATTATGTCCGTCTGTTTATCTGTTCTGGCCCCTAAATCTCAAAGCCTTTTTTCGATTGAGTTCAAACTGGGAAATAAAGGTTTTAAGCCGATTAGCGTAAGGCGTTTTTTTTCTTAATTTTGTAATACATAACAGCAGTCCCCATACAAATCTTTTGGTTAAAAATCGAAAATTCGATTTTTTTCAAAAATTAACCCATACATTTTTTCAAAGCTTTCTAAGTTTTTTTCATTTTGACTTCTTTCTACAAGAATCCAGAATTGATCCAGAATAGCACCCCTCATAAAACCGTTATTTTTTTATGTTTTCTCAAGAATGTCCATATTTTTTTTTGTTGATTTTAAAAATATATTGATTTTTGTTTACAAAACTCGATATCTCAGAAAGGGGTCACCATGTAAAATGTATGAATTATAAGCACTAAACAAATGCATACCAAAAATATTTTTAGGACAAAATTAAAAAAATTTATATGTCAATTAAAAAAAAAAGAAGCGCAGCTTTCAATTTTTTTAAAAATAAAATGGCATTTAAATTTAAAAAAAAAAAATTATTTTGCAGATACCTACATTTTAAATTGTTAAAATATAATAAATATAATAAAATGATTTAAATTTATGAAAATCATAAAAATAAAATAAATATGATCCAGCTATTTAGTGTTCATATATGCGTTTCGCTTTCGCCCCGGTGCAATGGTTGGGCTCATCAGAAGATGACCATTACACCTTGTCTTGACGCATATTTTCTCGAATAAATCGAGATATCATATAACCCGAGCTACTTAGAGCAACTGCGAATTATATGGTTGCTACAAGTCTTCAGAGAAGATAAATTGTAGCTGTAATTTATTGCCGTGCTATAGCAACCATATAATTCGCAGTTACTCTAAGTAGCTCGGATTATATGGTATCTCGATTTATTCGAGAAAATATGCGTCAAGACAAGGTGTAATGGTCATCTTCTGATGAGCCCAACCATTGCACCGGGGCGAAACGCATATATGAACACTAAATAGCTGGATCATATTTATTTTATTTTCATGATTTTCATGAATTTAAATCATTTTATTATAAATAACAGTGTTCAGAAAAAAACTTTTTGACTTTTAACAGTCAAATATTTCTTTTTTTATAATAAATATGTTTAAACAGGCTTTTTGGAAGACATTAGCAAGTTCTATCGATCCAGTCGTGTATTTTATTTCTTTCATAATTGATTTTTTATTTGAGTACAAAAACTTTTAAGATCTTAAAAAATTAAATAAATCTACTTTTTGATGTGAATTTGCTTTGGATGCTCTAGAACTGAGATTAAAACACGAATTTTTAGAATATAAGTTTCCCAAACACAGCAAAAGTGAAGTGACACTTTCGTTAAACTAATGGTTAATTGAAAAACATAATGAACGTTTCATATTTATTATGATGATATAAAGGCATTGAATCTCTTGAGATTTGAAGTTTAAAGAGATTCTGAAACGTGTAATTTGTGAGTGCCACATAGAAGTTTCTTCCCAACTTATTTGTTTACCTTAGTTTGTATTTATTTAATTTTTAGAGAAATTATGTATTTAAATGCACCTATTTCCTAAAATTCAAGAACCAAACATTTTTCTCTCTACAATTTTTAAGTTTTGTTGACTCCTTTAAGATCAAAATACGAGTAAGCAGACTGATAGGGATAGTAATAATAGACTCCTGAAAATTGAGTTCGAAAAAACAACGTCAACAAAAGCCACACAATTCTTAATAACAGATCCTCTCTCATTTTCTGGGTTTTTGAATGTTTGTAGCGTTCATCGCATTAATAGAAATTAAAAAAGTATATATTACGTTTCAAAACAATTTTTTACATTTCTGCGTGAAAAGTGTAAATGTAAGGTTAAGATTCACATAATGTTATTTAAATTTTGTCAGATTCCTTTGCAGAACATTATTAAGCGGTGAGTAAAAACTCTTCTATATGTTAAGTGTCTGACATGATAAAAAGCCTGGATCCGCCCTTGGACTATAGTAGGCAATTCCAAGATTTCAAAATGATTATAATACAATACAATCATCTTTTTATTATTATTCATATATCTTTAACGTTTTCTGTAAGTGAATTATCCATTTTTTTTTAAATTAGAAATGGCGGGGAAGTAAATAAATGTGTTTATTTACGAAAAAAAATCTTCAACAAAAACTATAATTTATAAACTTAATTTCTTATCGAAATAATTTATGGTTTATATTTTAATTTATGATAAAAATTTAACTTTAAATATTCCAATTCAAATTAATCGTCAATATTTTGTGATCGCCAAAGCAAACCACGTCGCTCGGCCTTAATTTAAATGCTTGTTTTTGATGTTGTCAATTTTGAGTTATTATAAAACGCATGTATACAAAGATGGAGTTAAGAAAGTAATGGTGCTAAATACAATAATTTTGAGAAATACAAAAATAAACGCTCCGGCTCGAAGGACCAATGATTTTGATAAAAATGAAGTAAATCACTGAATAATGCAAACACAACCAATATTGCAAAAAAAGGTTAAATTTGCACCTTTTATTTGCAATATTGGTTGTGTTTGCACTATTTAGTGATTTATTTCATTTTTAATCAATATAATAAATTTATTGTTTTTTACCAAGATCTCTATAGGTAGATGTTTTCAGCTTAACGATCGAATTCCAATAAAGAACAATTCAAATCAATTTTCTTACAATCATAATCCATTTACATAAAGGAGGAAACAAAATCTTTCATTATAATACATTTTGCATGCAGATGGCAAAACCGTTTCATAACAGCAGTAAGCATTGATTTCAAATGTAATTTGCAAACAAATGTAGAAAGGGATTATCTTATTCGAAAAGCAACGAAAAAACAATAAGAACCACTTCAAAGGGCAAAGTTTACAATTTTTGAATTAAAGTATGATGTTTAAATTATAAATTAATTCTTGATGAATAAAAAGACTTAAGTCTTCAATACAATAAGATAAAACAAAGCTATTTAAATCACAACCAGTCGTCGGAATGTCTTAAAATAGTTGAAATCAGTTAAAATAAGATGTTGTCAGTTTTAATTTTTCCCTTTTCAATAATAAAATTTGAAAGGAATTAAAAATAAAAACAATTTTGAGTTTGCGTGTGTACGTACGTTCGTACGTCTGTACGTTTGTACGTCTGTACGTTCGCGACGTTTTTTTCGTCTTCCATAGCTCAAGAACCAGAAGCGATGTTGACTTCAAATAAATTTTGTTATACAGATAATAAGGCAAAAAGATGCAGAAAGGGCTCTCAAGAAAATTGCGTGGATGGTTTTTTTACCATAGCAGTTTAAAAAAAAGGTGAACATTTTGGTTAAACCTAAATATCTCATGAACCAATGACGCTAGAGACTTGAATTAAATTTTATATTATATATTGTAACGTGATACAAAACAATTATATTTTTCGAAAAAAATCCAATTAACGGTTTTTTATAAATCAAAAAAACTGAAAAAAAAAATTGCCACCTCGAAAATTTTACGACTAAAACATGATTACATCTCCAAAACAATTTTGTGCAACGAAGAATAATGTTTTTGACATCTGATAAAATTTTGAGAAAAATATAATTGACAGTTTTTTTGATAAAAAATAACATCCTAAAAAAACATTACTCATAGTTGGTAAAAATTGATTTTCGACTCAAATATCTTTTCAAAACTTTGAGATAATGGCTTCTAACTAATTTTAACTTATAAGAAATATTGTTTTCAACATTAAGAAAAATGTTGAGAAAAATCGAATTGACAGTTTTTTTTACAAAAAATAAAAACCTAAAAAAAAAAACAATACTAAAACTTGGTAAAAATTTACTTTCGACTCAAATAGCTTTTCAAAAATTACAAATATTGGCTTCAAACTTATTGTATTTCACAGAAAATATTTTTTCGATATTTATATACATATATCATTCGATATAAAAATCCAACAGTCCGTTTTTTCATACAAAAATAAAATCTACAAAAAATAGTACGCAAATTTGGTGAAAATTGATACATCATATAGACAAACTTTTAAGCAAGACAAATCGATAGACGGGATGGGAAGTTATCAGTGTGGGTCGCATCCCAGCCTCTTTTTTTTAATGCAATAGCAAGCAGTATACATATAAAGAGCTAATTTTGAACGCATGTTTACAGAACGAAAACTTTTTTAAACTGAGAACTGTGCAGTTCACTTGTATCGTGTTTTGCACAAACCGACTTGAGTAAAATTTCAGTTTGCGAAGTTATTTTGTGTCGTGAATTGGCGGCCTTAGTTTCATTAACTTTTTCTAAGCTTCCAATTGAAAACTTTTTCCAGTGTCCCGAAAAAATAATATAGAGAATATAGCTTCAGGGTTGTTGTGTAAATATTTGAAACAAAAAGAAAACTTTGTAATGTGTTATAAAATGTGTTTCTTTTTTTAACTATGGCACAGATAATGTGAGGTAATTATGGCGCTGGTGAGTCATAATGTTCATATGAACTTTTCATGTAAATTTATAGATTTATACCTACCTAATTTCTCATCGTTTATTCTCGTTTTATGCATCGTATATTTATGTTAGTTAGTTATTATATGTTATGTGATGCATATTTTATCGTTGTAAAAATAGTGCTTTAAATGTAAGTTATTTCTTGGCGGGTCAATAAGTCCGTGACTTTTGGAATAAAACACAGATTTTTTGATAAAAAAATAATTTTATTTTTCAACGTAGTCTCCCTTGAGCTCTATACACTTTGTCCAACGCGTCTTCAATTTTTTTATCCCTTCCAAAAAAAATGATTTGTCGAGGTCATCAAAATAGGACTTTGTTTGCGAGATGACTTCGTTATTGGAGTCAAATTTTTTTCCACCAAGCCATTTCTTCAGGTTTGGGAACAAGAAGTAGTCGCTCGGAGCCAAATCTGGAGAATAGGGTGGATGAGGGAGCAATTCATAGCCCAATTCATGGATTTTGCCATGGCAACTGCACATGCGGCACCCATCTTGCGGAAAGCTTTCTCATGCCCAAGTGATCATTCAAAATTGAAACCACTGAGCCATGCGAGATCCCTACGGCTTCACCAATCTCTCGCACTTTCAATCTTCGGTCGGCCAACACCATATCTTGAATTTTTTCGATTGTTTCGGGTGTAGAGACCTCAACTGTGCGTCCAGGACGTTCGGCATCTTCAGTGCTTGTACGGCCACAACGAAATTCAGTAAACCACTTTTTTACCATTGAACTCGTTTTTTAAGCTTAGCCTTGGTGTTGGTAATGGTTTTTTTTCGCAAGAAATAATGCTTAATAAGCACATGAAATTCACTTTTTTCCATTTTCTCCTCAAATTAGTGAGTAGTCTGATAAAAATAGCTGTCAAACACAAACTAACTGACGCAGCAAGTTTAAATTTTGACAGGAGTCAACTGACAGATGCTTGTTGACAGGAGCAGTGTTGCTGTTTCAGTAAAGTGGTCAGAAATTCAAAAAGTCACGGACTTATTGACCCGCCCTATATCAGAAATGCCAAATATTCGCAATACGAATAAAGGTCAAGTGGATGCAGTGTGTCCTTTATGGACAGTAGATTCAAGACTTCCATACTGCCTTTAAGAACCCCTGTTATGGGTGTGGGTGTTCAAATCAAAATAAAAACTCCCTCAAGAGCTGTTTTCTTAAACTTTTTTAATTTAATTTATTTTTTGTTTTTCTCTAATTAAATTTATGAAATGTTGTTTGTAGTAAAGTTTTTTTCAGATTGAAGTTAGGGACTCCATAATACCCGAACTTACCCAATATGTATTCGTCACCTGGGTTTGCGTGTGTGTACGTAAGTTCTTTCGTCCGTAGGTTTTTGATTCGTATATTTTGTCTATAGGGTTTTTACATTGACGCCGCCGCCGTGGCTGCCATTATCTTTTCTTTATTATTCAGTTGTTTATGTATGACAAATTATCATGGCAAGATACACGATTGAATAGCACGTTCAAATGATGAAACTTTTTTATCAAAATGAGTGTTCGTTAACGCAAATGTTGCGCATATTGCTCCCATTTTACGGTAGACGTGGTGGACCTTTACAGTCGACTCTTCAACGTTTGAAAAGACCGGTTCAGTAAACAATCAGCCAACACCCGTACGTTCAAGGAACGCAAGATCGACTGAGAACATCGCCGCGGTCCGTAAAAGTGAACAACAGAACCCGAGGCAGTCTATTCCTTGCCGTGCCTAAGAACTCGGCCTTTCAACTTGGCTAATTTTGCGTCGGGACTTGGGCATACACCCGTACAACATCCAATTGATCCAGGAGCTCAAAGTTTATGACCATAGACAACGCCGTTTGTTCGCTGACTGGGCTTCGAATCGTTTGGAAGAAGACCCCAATTTTGGCAAAAAAATCATCTTTAGAGACGAGGAGCATTTTGGGATGAATAGCTGTTTTAACAAGCAAAATTGGCATATATGGGACGACATCAACCCACGCGAGTTTCACCAGGTGATAATGCATCCTTTAATACATAACTATTATAAATAATTTCTTATGGCCGAAATTGAACCATATGGACCTAGGCGACATGTGGTTCCAGCAGGATGGCTCTACGTGCCACACAGCAAACGCCACAATTGACATTAGCCGCGTT
Organism: Eupeodes latifasciatus; assembly: GCA_920104205.1. Classification (NCBI taxonomy): domain Eukaryota; kingdom Metazoa; phylum Arthropoda; class Insecta; order Diptera; family Syrphidae; genus Eupeodes; species Eupeodes latifasciatus. Next base: position 73,918,694 of record OV049926.1, read on the forward strand.
TTATTAGCCGCGTTTTATTATCACCACGATCTGATCCGGATCTTGGATTTACATGCATTACAACAAAATCTTACAAATCAATCTTCATCATAGTAAAGCCGCCAGCGCCAACCTGGTCTACCTCATGCAGAGTAGACAATATGACATGGCCCTGATCCAAGAACCCTGGATAGTAGGTGGCATGATCAAGGGCCTGCACTCCAAAGACCTCATGCTGTATAAGTCAGATCTTGACAGCCAAAATAGTAATCCCAGAACCTGTATATTAGCTAGAAAACAGTTTAATCTCTTTCTTCTAACTTCTTACAGCAACATCGACCAGACCGCGGTCATTTTAGAACGCAAGGAGCACCCAACGCTCATAATAACCTCCACATACATGCCCCATGATGGAGTTGAAGGACCACCAGCGGATATAACAAATGAATTAATAACATTCGCAAGTAAGAAAAATTTTAATATTATACTAGGGTGCGACTCCAATGCACATCATGTACAATGGGGGAGCACCGATACAAATGCTAGAGGTGAATCCCTTTTTCAATTTATCATAGATAACAATCTTTGTGTGGCTAACCGAGGTAATACACCCACCTTTGTCACAAAAAATCGGAAAGAGGTGCTAGATATAACCCTCTCAAACAATTCTGACTCCTGTCTAATTGATCATTGGAGGGTTTTAGAAGAACCTTCCTTTTCTGACCATCGTCTCATAGAACTTAAAATCCCTAACGTTGATAGACAGCACAAACGCTTTAGAAATAACAGGCGCACAGACTGGCTTATCTTCAATAGGGAAATTAGTAATAACATTGAGCACGTTAACACCAACGCCATTCTGGGACCAGACAGTCTAGAGAAGGCAACAGAGAATCTCACTGAGACTCTGCGTAAAGCGTTTGAAACCAGTTGTCCTATCAAAACAACTGTGAAGAAAAACAGTAAACCCCCCTGGTGGACAACAGAACTAACCTACATTAGAAAAGAAACAAGAAAGCTTTTCAATGTTGCTAAAAGAACAAGACTCGAAAGCGACTGGGACTGTTATAAGACTAGTCAAAGAAAATTCAAAACAGAAACCCAACGAGCCAAACGGAGCTCGTGGAAAAATTTCTGCAGCAATATCGAGTGTACCAACGAGTCAGCTAGGCTCAGGAAAATCCTTTCGAAAACCTCCATTTCTGTTGGTTCTCTAAGGAAACCCGATAATGACTGGACTGAATCGAGTCGCGAAAGTCTAGAACTCCTGGTTGAAACACACTTCCCAGGCAGTAAACCTAACCCTGAACGCGAACCAGATAACTCTTCAATCTTCGAGTATGAAATCCCTACGGATGTTATAACGGAAGAAAGGCTAAACTGGGCTATTAACTCTTTCTCCCCTTATAAATCTCCAGGCCTAGACGGTATCTTCCCAATGATGCTGCAAAAAAGCATTGAATTTATCACTCCACACCTGATAAACATCTTTCAAAGCAGCATTAAATGGGGGTATATTCCCAAGACATGGCGTGAGGTAAAAGTCGTTTTTATACCAAAAGCCGGCAAACCCAGCCATACTGAACCTAAGGACTTCAGACCTATAAGTCTCACGTCTTTTGTACTTAAGACACTAGAAAGACTTATCGACATATATCCGCAGTAATTTAAAACCGGAGACCATATCACCCTTTCAACACGCCTACACAAAAGGTAGAAGTGTAGAAACGGCACTACACTACGTAGTTAGAACCATAGAAAAATCACTTGACGTTAAGGAATACACTCTTGCTTCATTCCTGGACATTGAAGGAGCCTTCAATAACGTCCACAGTAATGCAATCGAGAAAGCACTTAATGATCAACGTATAGAAGAAGTAGTTATCAAATGGATCATGAGTATGCTGAAAAACAGGCAAATACATAGTGAGCTTGGTAACGCACATTTAGAAATGTACGCATCTAGAGGAACCCCGCAAGGTGGAATTCTCTCACCATTATTATGGATCTTAGTGATGAACGAGATCCTAATAAAACTTAGGAACTACGGTATAATAGTGGTAGCCTACGCTGATGACTTAGCGCTTTTGGCGAGGGGTAAATACCTTACCACTATTAGCGAACAATTACAAACCGCATTATTAAAGGTCAACAACTGGACTAAGAAATGCGGTCTTAATGTAAACCCCCTTAAAACAGAACTGTATCTTTTTACAAACAGGAGGAAGATCCCTCCGTTTATAATACCTAAAATAGATAATATAACACTAAGAATCTCCGACCGAGCTAGATACCTCGGAGTTATATTGGATAAATAACTTAATTGGGGTCCAAATATCCAAGAAAGATATAAGAAGGCCACAATCGCACTCTACTCATGTAACAAGATTCTGGGTAGAAATTGGGGACCGAACCCCAAAATAGTAATGTGGATGTACACTGCCATTGTCAGACCGATTCTAACTTATGGCAGCTTGGTTTGGTGGAAAGCGTTGGAGAAATCCACGAACCAAAAAACACTTACCAAAGTACAGAGAATGGCATGTATCTGTACTAGTGGTGTGATGAGGACTACCCCAACTGCGGGTTTAGAAACGATCCTCAATCTCCCCCCAATAGACCTATTCGTCCAAGAATCAGCAGCAAACAGCGCCCTCAGGCTCAGTCAAACTAACATCTGGAAAACTAGCCAGATTGGCCACGCAGCTATTCTTACGAAATACGTAGACAACAATATCTGCACAGATTATATGAGCCCTTACTTAGATTTCAACAAATCTTTTAGTACTAGATTCCCCAATAGACTAGATTGGGAAAATAGTGAGCCCTACACCAACGACTCAACCATTACCATCTACACCGATGGCTCGAAAATGGACAATAGAGTAGGTTCAGGATTTTACTCTGAAAGCCTAAACCTTGCCAAAGCATTCAGGCTCCCCGACTATAGCAGCGTCTTCCAAGCTGAGATCTTGGCAGTGAAAAACGCTGCTAAACACATATCCATTATGGCGATATCACACGCGGACATCACTTTTTTCATTGATAGCCAAGCAGCAATAAAAGCTATCTCTGCCACCCAAATCAAGTCAAAGCTTGTCTCTTGCTGTCGCGAAGAGCTAAAGGTTCTTGGCACACAGCATAACGTAAGACTCTGCCACAGTGATGTACCAGGCAACGAAAAGGCGGATGAACTTGCTAGGGAGGGCTCCACACTGGAACCCTCCCTGATAGACCATCATATAGGGATACCGTTATGTGAACTGAAACATAACGTCAGTAAAACCATCATTCACAAATCCAATGACAGATGGAATCTCCTAGAAACCTGTGTTAACACCAGGAAGATATGGCCTAGATACGATAAGAAAAGATCCGACTGGGTCTTAACTCTTAACAAACCCTCCCTAAGATCCCTTATCGGCATTATTACAGGTCACAACCTACTCGGCTACCATAAGAAGAAGATGGGGCTCAGTACTGATGACCTTTGTAGAGGCTGTGGTGATGAAAACGAGCATGAAGACACCACTCACTTTCTCTGCCACTGTCCTTCACTCTGTCTTGCTAGGAAGAAAACTCTAGGCAACTTCTTCTTTAATGAACTAGAGGAACTATCAGAACTGCCAGGCAAAAGCTTACTAAACTTTGTCAAGACCTCTAAATGGTTAAACGAACCACATGATTCATAGGTTATTATATCTTTGATCTAAGTGTGATGGTAACAACATCAACTGTCAGCCCGTTCAAACCTAACCTAACCATGCATTACAACAACAACACAAGATCCAGCTTTGTGTTTGGATCTCAATTTGAGATCCAAAATTTAATTCTTTTTTTCACAACAAGGAGCGCTTTATCATTGTAATTTCACATGTAAATGTTGGTATCATTGCAAACAAATTAAATAACACCTGTATTGCCATATAAACATTTCCATTTGACTGAAAGAAAATATTTTTTTAAATAGAAAGCGAGAAGCTTTATATTTATTTATTTGGTATATAATCCATGAAATAATTAGATATTTTAACAAAACTAGATATTAATTGGTGAAATTAAAATAATTAAGTCCAAAAAAATGTGTATTTGACATAATATATGGGTATTACCTATTTTCCCAAAAAAAAGGAACAAAAAAAAAATCATTGAGCAAAATGTTCTTTGGGCAACCCTGCTTTAAATGTCAAAAAATATAAATAAAATCGTGAAAGCTGCAGCACAAATGGGAGAAAAGATGTTCAAATAAATTGTTAGTAATCTCTAAATTAAATTATTTAAGTGTCACATTTATTAAAAGGTCAAAAAGAATCTGTACTATACATGTGAGACCAAAGCGTTCCTGGATGCTTTGAGTTTGAGAGTGCAATGGTGATTTGCAGAAACATTTTCATAAGTTGTGGAGCTTCCATTTTCGGTATGTATTTGTTTTTGTTTGCTTCGTAATGTCACTTTTGAAAGAACGAATTTGACACTGCTACCAAACTTTAAATAACAAAAAATATGATGATCCAATGCTGTTTTATTATCATGATCTGATCCGGATCAGATCATGGTGATAATAAAACACGGCTATTATCACCATGATATGATCCGGATCTTGACTTTACTTGCATTACAACAACAACACAAGATCCTGCTTTGTGTTTGGATCTCAATTTGAGATCCAAAATTTAATTCTTTTTTTCACAACAAGGAGCGCTTTATCATTGTTATTTCACATGTAAATGTTGGTATCATTGCAAATAAATTAAATAAAACCTGTATTGCCATATAAACATTTCCATTTGACTGAAATAAAATATTTTTTAAATCGAAAGCGAGAAGCTTTATATTTATTTATTTGATATATAATCCATGAAATAATTAGATATTTTAACAAAACTAGATATTAATTGGTGAAATTAAAATAATTAAGTCCAAAAAAATGTATATTTGACATAATTTATGGGTATTATTTTCACCCAAAAAAAAGGAACAAAAAAAATCATTGAGCAAAATGTTCTTTGGGCAACCCTGCTTTAAATGTCAAAAAATATAAATAAAATCGAGAAAGCTGCAGCACAAATGGGAAAAAAGATGTTAAAATAAATTGTAAGTAATCTCTAAATTAAATTATTTTAGTGTCACATTTATTAAAAGGTCAAAAAGAATCTGTACTATACATGTGAGACCAAAGCGTTCCTGGATGCTTTGAGTTTGAGAGTGCAATGGTGATTTGCAGAAACATTTTCAAAAGTTGTGAAGCTTCCATTTTTAGTATGTGTTTGTTTTTGTTATTGCTTCGTAATGTCACTTTTGAAAGAACGAATTTGACACTGCTACCAATCTTTAAATAACGAAAAATATGATGATCCAATGCTGTTTTATTATCGTGATCTGATCCGGATCAGATCATGGTGATAATAAAACGCGGCTATTGATAACATCTACCCGCCCTTACTGAAAAACCCTATATAATAATGTTACATCAAAATTTGCAAAAAGGATTTGTATGCAGATTTAAAAAAAAGTTAAAATTTCGGTTGGTCTCAAACATCTCTTGGACAAATTATGTTTTGAACTTAAATTAAATTGAATTTTACTAATTATGAAGTTGTACAAAGTCGATAGGAAAAATATAATAGAACTATTTTTATTAAAGTTTTTCTTTTAAATTCCAAATTCGGCTCGAAAATCCTTAACACAAAAAAATTAATGATGTTGACCTTCACCAGTTATATTATTGTAATAAATCTATGGACAGTTCTTACAGAAAATTTTTCAGGTTAAAATAAATACATATATTTAAACAAAATATGGCCTTAAATGTATTTTTTTATTTAGATACACCTTTAAAATGAAAACAGAAATATGCAAAATCATTTCAACAAAAACATCTTCAATTTTTACTTTTAAACAAAAATAAAAAATATAGTTACTCGAACATGCACTTCGTTTTCCTTTTAACTTTAATATTCAGAAGCTATATTGATGATACCAGTATACGAGTATAATTTAAACTTTTACCAGCACTTATGCATTTAGCTTGAATACAAACTTGCAGTTTCCAGAATATAATAGTGAATATAAATCTAATCAATTCTCCATACTTTAAAGAATCCATCAGCAATGATTTCATTCATATCATAATAACTTTTGCAAGTTGGATCTGCATCAGCAGCAGGTGCTATACTTTGCACATTACACTTTGCTTAATTCCTGAACTCTATATAGAGCTGCAACTCTATAATAATGGCGTGCTTTCTGGACAATTTAATGGAAGCCAAAGCCAATGCACCTACCAACCCAGTCAGTAGGTACTCATTGCTCAATGCAGGCAGGCAGACAACAAACGGAAACAAAGCGAACCAAACAAACTCCAAATGCATCCGAAGAAGACGAACGACTATTTTTCGTAATTCATCATAATTGCAGTTCTTGTGCAACTTCTTCAACACTCTTGGTGAGCGCGTGATGATTTTCTTTTCAAAAGTTGAAAGTGCATCAACACCTGGACCCATCGCACAAATTCATCTCCATTGAATGGGACGTGCTTTTAAAGACTCATGATGATGATGATGCTGGTACTGGTGCTGGTGCGAGCCCCAACGTGGTCTTAAAAAGTAGAAGAAGCCGAAACACATTATTCCTACGATTAGCAGTTCAGCTACCATTCCACTGACGCTGATGCTTTTGCTGCTACTCTGCTGACTATGGCAATGGATTATTATGATGGAACGAAGAAAACTACATGTACGTTTAAAGTAAGGCATCAGGGGGAAAAAATGGTGGTGTTGGCCTTTGGTATGACGTGAGGGTAGGTAGATAAGTTAGGTACTCTTACATATGTACATGTTTCTCAACCATATCCATGTCCAGCCAGCGATGGAAATATAGAGGCTGCCATTACCTCAGCACCAGAACAGAACACTAATACTCGGTTTGGGTCTCAAATGAACAGAGCCCGACACCATCACCGATATACTCGACCATCACCAGCCATTGCCATCGCATCGGTCCCAAACCCGACATTATGACGAAGAACAAGAGAAGTCTTCCTTTTGTGCAAAATTATCACGAATCCCATTCAACAAATAATCTCGAGCATAATATCTATTCGGGCCGTAAATAATGAATCCAATTTCTTACACAAACCCGTGTTATGGTGGCTTTGCTCTGCTATATAGAGCTACCGATCATCAACCAAATAAACGACCACGAAGGAAGGCTGACAACAACCAAAACCAACTAACCGTCCACACTCCTCCATCCCATATCATATCATCAGCTTCCGAGGAAAATATCTTATTTCTTTTTTTCATCGCTTAGCTTAAGAGATGTATAGTATGGCCATCAGGTATTGCAAGTAAAGAAAAGTTAACTATACACTTAATTCAAAAGGAGTGGTATGTGTATAAAACATAGATAATTATAATTTAAATAAAGTATGCATTTATACATTTGAATTAAATAAATGCTAATGAAGAAGAAGAAGGCGTTTACTTAAAAGGTTAGTACATGCTTATTTTCGATTAATGTTTGTAGTAAACACTTAACATTCACTTTAATATACATATATAGTTACCCGCAAAAGAGGTTGATGCTTAATTTCTATATACTCGTAAAAGGAAATACTCGATTGGAGCAATTGCTTAAGTTTTTGCTTGACATTTATTACGTAAAAGCTTTTAAATTTTTATTGTTGAGTAATCTTCTTTGAAGTAGCTTTTATAGATGAAATGTTGTGCTTGACTACTTCTACTTGTTGAATCTCTGGCTCTTCTTGTAAACTCTTCTCTCTTTGTTTTTATCTACTGCACTGATGAGATCATAGAGTTAAATAATCAATAGGTCTGGATTATTTTCAGAAAGAGTAAGCTGACGGTCGCAGAAAGTAGCTAAGTTACCCCAACTCTCTAACCAAGGTTGTTTAGTGTTTTTAATATTTAATTAGTCTACTTGAATTTTTAGTGTAGAAATGATAATAGGAGCAAAACCCATTTTGAACATGAAAATGTGATTCAGAGTACTATAAATCTGCTGGTCCGGATGGTTTCCCCGCTGTTGTTCTGAAGCGGCAAAACCACTGCGTAAGCTTTTTAATCTGTCCTACTCCTCAGGTCTCGTTCCGAGCGGATGGAAAACAACATTTTTTCAGCCTATTCCCAAAAAAGGCGAATCTTCTTCACCCTCTAATTACCAACCGATTGCACTTACGTCCCTTCTTTTCAAGGTCATGGAAACGCTGATTAATTATCAGCTCAAGAAATATCTCGAAGATCGAAAGCTTCTTAATGACCTACAATACGGTTTTCGCAGCAATAGGTCCACTGGTGATCTCATAGTTCATCTCACCGAACAGTGAAACAAATCTTTACACCGTTTTTACCGAAATTCAGATCATTGCACTTGATATTTCAAAAGCATTTGATAGGGTTTGGCATCAGGCTCTCTTATCGAAAATGCGTGTTTTCGGCTTCCATGAATCCCTTCTTTATTGGATTAGTAATTATATTTCGAATCGTTCAATACAACTAGTATTGGATAGTTTCAAGTCTGTTTTATCTCCAACACTCTTTCTAATTTTTACTAATAATTTCCTGTCTGTAACTTCTAATCCAATACATTGTTTCACTGACGATAGTACTCTTAGCTTTTCATATTCGTTTTCAGAATTACATCTCTCTTCTTCGGATGTAGAACTGCAACGACAAAATATGATAAGCTCAATATCAAACCTAAACAATATTGTACAGTGGGGAATAAAAAACCGCGTGGAATTTAATGCTTCGAAAACTCAATGCTGTCTTGTATCGTTAAAGCGAGATATACCCCCTTGCCATTATCTATAGATAGCACTTGCATCAATGAGACTGAACATCTCGATATTCTCGGTATGTGTGTCACCAACCATCTATTGTGGAACGATCACATACGCGATGTCGCCGAAAGTGCCGCAAGATGTTTGGTTTTTCTAAGGCGATGCAAGAAGTTTTTCTCAGCTTCTGATCTGGACGTTCAAAGCTTGAATATAACTCCCATATCTGGGCTGGTGCTTCTGCAACTTACTTAAGCCTCTTGGACAGTATTGAACGTAGAGCTTTTAGATTGATCGGTGATAATACGATCATAGGATCATTTACGTCGCTCGGACATCGTCGATAAGTTTCTTGTCTAACCCTCTTTTACCGTTGTTTTAACGGTTTATGCTCTAGAGAAATACTTGTAGCCATAGTTGCATTCCTCTCCTCAAAAAGTTCAACCGTAATACTAGCTACTTCTAGGAATGATCATCAATATACCCTCGAGCTCAACATCGGTCGTACTTTCAAGTACAGAGATTCGTTATTTAGCCGTACTACGCGAATGTGGAATGTCTTACCACACTCTGTCTTTTCCAGTCATTGCAATATTCCGGAATTCAAAACCAATGCGCACCGACAGCTCCTTTTAAACCCTCTCCCCCTTTCCTAGTGCTCACACTGTGTCTTTACATAATAAGGGAAGTAATATCCCCTTGAGTGTGCGCTTATTATAAAAATAAAAAAAATTTGAGAGCCTAAACGTTCTCTTGAGAAAATATCAAAGAAGTTGCTCCAACTCTATCCTGACCAAATACACATCAGAAGCAAATCATAGGTGGAGTAGTTTAACGAGTTGCGTTATATCCAGGAAAATCTGGGCCGCCTATAACAAACCAAAATCAATCAATTTAATCTCCATACCAAGGCAAGAAAAAGAATAATATGAAAGCTAGCGAGTAGACGTCTCTCTTTATCTGGCAATTTGTGAACCTTGTAAACGATCGTATAATCATTAATTAAAGACTGTGTTACTTTCAAAACGTGAATTAAAATAAATCCTACAAAATAGCCATCACAATTTAAAGTGCAAATTGTATTTAAAAGCTTAAAAAGACAAAATTATATTCGTCTATTTTCCTACTCAAAAATTCATATTAAATCAATCATAAAAACATACCGTGCCAATTCCGAATTGTTTTCTTTGTGCTCACTTTAAACCCTTTGTTTTGTGTGCTCTCTTTGGTCACCATGTTTTCTTCCCCACCATCTAAACGCACCGGTTGTGGATCTGTACCGCACACTAACAAAGATTCGTCACTAAAAAACTCCCTGTCACCGACGCGCAAAATTGCTTCAATGCCCATCGAGGACAATAACAAAACATGGGAAGAGAAATTGGACGAAAAACTACAAAAACAAAGTGAGTTAATTATCTCTTTACTTGCCACAAAAATGTCTCAGAGTGAAGCAAATATAAAACAGAAAATTGATATTGAGATAAGTGAAATAAAGAAAAACATTTGCGACATAAATAAAAAAGTAAATACTATGGAAAATTCACTGTCAAACACTAATTCTGATATGCAAGCCATGAAATCCGAACTAATCTCTGCACAAAAATCACTTGCCCTTGTTAAAAACGAATTATCCGGCGTTAAAGCAGAGCTTACTAATAAAACCACTGAATTAACACAACTAAAAAACGATTTCGATATTGCTTCCCACGATCTACAGATAATAAAAAGCTCACTTCATTCACAAGAAAATCGGCAGGTAGCTTGTGATGCATTTTTATTCGGTATACCGCACTCGCCCGAAGAAGATTTGAACATGATCTTTAACACACTTTGTAATGCCATCAACATTAATCCACCGAACTTGCAGGGTATTTTTCGCACTCGGGCCAAAACCTCTTCAAATGACACAGCAATCATGATCAAATTCTTCTCAGCCTACGATCGAAATTACATTTTAACCAAAATAGCGGCCTTTCGTAAAATACATAACCGACAACTTTGTTTACGCGATGCTGGTTTCTCATCTGATGTTGTGATCTATATACGGGAAAGCTTATCTCCACAAAACAAACAGCTGTTACAACGCGCTTTAGAAATGAAAAAATGTAAACAACTTGCATCAGTTCATACTGCGAGAGGATGTGTTTATGTTAAACGTCATCAAACTGACTCAGCTGTTCTTATTGATTGCATCAACAAGTTGGAAGGAGTTGCCAGATTAAATAATGAAAATACATAATTTATATTAAAATCTCTACAAACCTTATTATTTATATTAATTAATTTTTCTCTCTCATTTTGTTTGTATTTCTTTTTTCTATCTCTTAAATTTTTAAATTTCTAATTTATATATCTATTATTTATTAATTATTAATCTAATTATCTAATTTATTATTTATTTTTCAATTTTTTTTTTCTCTCTTCTTTTTGTAACTATAACTAAAGAAAAAAATTAAAAACAAGGAAAAACAGGAAAAATTTTTTGATTCCTCTATATTGCTATTTATGTGAGTAATTGTTGTTTTTGGTTTTTTGTTTTGCATCGTTCCTTTCTCTTAGTGTTTCTTTTATTTCTCTTTTCTTACCTTTTCATCTCGAACATGGATGGAAGTGAGGCTTTGCGTGCAATGGTAAGGGTTTTGAGTTCTCAAAAGAATGGTCTTAAAGTTTGCCACATTAATGCTCAAAGCTTAATGCCTAAAATTGATGAATTTCGTGATCTGTTTGAGGGTTCCAACCTTGATGTCATATGCGTTACAGAAACCTGGCTAGTTGAGGGATTAAGTGATAAATTGTGTTGCTTAAAAGGTTATAAAATCTTTCGGTTGGATAGGAAAGGTCGAGTTGGGGGTGGTGTTGCAATTTATGTAAGGAATGAGATCAAGTGCAAGTTAAGGTGCACCTCTAAAGCGGATAATGCGATAGAATATATTTTCATTGAAATTTTAGGTGAGGGAGATAAACTTTTACTGGGAAATGTGTATAGGCCAAATAGAAATATAAATTTTTTTCCTCTTGTTACATTGTTGGAAGAAGTCTCCTTATACTGTCCCAACATAATTGTATGCGGAGATTTCAACTGTAACATATTGATAGATCAATCACTACTCAACGCAATGAGTTCATTACAGTTAAGTGCTGTTAATACCATCAACCCAACGCACTTTTCTAACCATCTTCCAACGTTACTTGATATTTTTTGGGTGAGCAGTTTGGAAAAAGTGAAACTGTATGATCAGCTTTCAGCTTCTGCTTTCTCAAAGCATGATTTAATATTTATGACTTTCGATTACAATGTAACCTTGATAGTTCAGACCATACAATACAGGGCTTTTGGCAGGATTGACAATATTGCTTTGGAAGAACATTTGAGAAGTATTAACTGGGACACAATTTATTATCTACCATCGTCGGATGAACAAATTCAATTCTTCAATGAATGTACCCTTACGCTTTTTAACAGACATGTTCCACTGATAACAAAATGTTGTACACCTGACATAAACCCATGGTTTTCACACCATATTCGCTCTCTAATGCTAGATCGAGACAATGCATACAGACGCTGGAAACGTTTTCGTTTAAATGATCACCTCTGCACCTACCGCTCACTTCGGAATCAGGTCGTTCAAGCAATACGATCGAAAAAACGCCAAATATACTCCTCCCGATTAAATGCTTCGTTGACCGGACGACAATTATGGACCAATCTCCGACAAATAGGTGTTGCTAAAAGCAAAAATTCTTGTGTCAATGATTTTGATTGCAATGAACTCAACAGAAAATTTATTTCGCTTCCAGCACCTCCTTTAGCTACGGCTCGCCTTCCAGAGGTTCCTATAAACAACGCGTTAAATAACCTTCATTTTACATTTAGATCGGTCGATAGCGCTGAAGTAGTTGCCAGTATTTTGTCAATTAAATCTAATGCCTTTGGACTTGATGAGATGTATCCAAAATTTCTTAAGCTGATATTACCATTGGTCTTACCCTTCGTAACATACATCTTTAACACTATTTTAACTACGGGTAAATATCCGAATCAATGGAAAAAAGCAAAGATCATACCAATTCCCAAAAACTCTCAAAGTGATGATTTCAGACCAATTGCAATTTTACCTTTCTTGTCCAAAGTTTTTGAAAAAATTTTGCAAAATCAAATGACTACATATCTCAATTCTACAAACTTACTGACACCTAAGCAATCCGGTTTTCGGAAAGGTCACAGTTGTATCACAGCTTTACTCAAAGTAACGGAGGATTTGCGACAAGATCTAGATAAAGGTAAAATTATTTTTTTAGTATTGTTAGATTTTTCGAAGGCATTCGATATGGTCGACCATTCAGTTTTATGCCATAAGCTTTTCCATCAGTTTAATTTTTCATCCTGTGCTGTGAAGCTTTTGCGTTCCTACTTAACAGATCGAATGCAAGCCGTTCAATTGAACAATAGTCTGTCCGACCTCCTCCCAATCTCTCGCGGTGTTCCACAAGGTTCGATTCTAGGTCCTCTGTTATTCTCACTCTATGTAAACGAATTACCATCAGTGGTAAAATATAGTTCAATCCACATGTATGCTGATGATGTACAAATGCATTTGAGTTGCCCGTTAGGGCTTATAGAAGACGGCGTGAGCCGTCTCAATGAAGATCTTGACCAAATCGCATGTTGGTCGAAGAAAAATGGTCTCTTATTAAATCCTAAGAAATCTGTAAGTCTTGTGATTTCAAAGAAAGTTGTTGACCTTTCTTGCTTTCCTCCAGTGCTTCTACAGAACTCTTCAATCGAATATGTTGAAACTGCTAAAAATCTAGGTATGGTGTTTAACCGAACTTTAACCTGGAACAATCACATAAATATTGCTGTGGGTAAAACATATGGCATTCTTCGAACCATGTGGGCCACACAATCCTTTACGCCTTTAAGAGTGCGGATGTTATTAGCAAGAACGCTGGTTTTGCCTACACTTATTTATGGTTGCGAGATTTATTCGCATTGCGATTCCGTCAGCAAAAGAAAACTAAAGGTAGCCTTTAACAGCCTGGTACGTTATATTTACGGCTTAAGAAGATATGACAGTGTATCCAATTTTTCCAAAAACCTGTTAAATATGACTTTTGAAAATTTCCTAAAGTACCGAGCATTAAACTTACTCTCAAAGATACTCCTTAATCGTGAACCCCAATATCTCAGTGATATAATAACTAGGTCAACCTCGCATAGGACGCGAATGCTTACCCACCCGCGCTATGCCTCTCTCACATCCGAGCGTCAGTTTTTTGTATATTCAATTAGACTATGGAATTCTCTTCCACGAAACATAAGAGAAATAGACGATGTTTTGAAGCTACAGAGCAAAATAAAGCTTCACTTTTCACAACGATAAAATCATCATTTTCATACAATGATAACAAATTTATTGTTTTTCCCTCTTTTCCTTCTTTTTCGTTTGTTTTTCTTTCTTTCTTGTTTTAATTTTTGTTTTTTAAATTTTTTTTTGGTTTGTATACATTTTTTTTTTTTCTTTATATGTATGTATCTAAGTAACAAAATTGTCAAACCCTAGCTTTCATAAAATGTTTAACTGTAGCCTGTGCCTAAATTATAAGACAATACGTCTTAATGTGTATAGGTTTTTCATGAAATAAATAAATAAATAAATAAAAATAAACAAGGCATGACATAGCCAGGATTGTCGCTACCTGCACAGGGCATTGGCCTGTACGGGAGCACGCGGCAAAAATGGGTATACCACATAACCCTTTCTGCCGTAGCTGTGAGAACCGGGATGAAAAAGAAACAGTCCCACACTTTCTATGCTATTGTCCGGCCCTGGCCAGGAAAAGAGCACTCCACTGGGGTAAGGAATTCTTCAACGGTATTGAGGAACTCTCAGAATTCAAGATCAAAGACTTGATCTCATACCTAAATAGCACAAAGTGGCTTTAGCCCCCTCCCCCCTTATTTCTCCCTCACTAAATGGCACTATGAGATAATAGGCCGTAGGGTAGGAGAATAAAATTACATTTTATATTTTACATAGGACTGCACGTGCGGAACGTGCACCATTTTCAAATCCATTCAGAATCTCACGAGGTATGGTATCAAAACGGCGCACTCAGCGCTAATTGTGTCCTGGGCGAAGCAGGACATCCATTTCTACCTACCTACCTGCTCCACCTCACCGAATTCAATGTGACCCCATACTTGTGCGGCATAGAATATAACAACCTTGGCTGTTGTTTCAAAAACGCTAAACTTTGAATTGAAGTTGCGGTCCTTGTTAAACGAATTGACCTAAACTTAACATTAAGAGTGCTATTGGATTTGGCCAGTTCTTTCACCATAGGGTTTTTTAGATTAAGGTTTCGTGATATCTTGAACTTTAGGCAATTGCAATCACATACTATTTTAATTTCTACGTTTCCAAATCTCCAATGGTTACAAAATATCATACCTTTGATTAATTGAGGTTTACCTGAAGCCTCCATTTGTAATAATATTCAGCTTTTCTTTTTACCGAAATTGGAGACTTTCAGCAAGTATCACGATATCGTCAGCGATTTTCAAGGATTTCACTAGAAAATTTGCTGTAACTTTTACTCCCACTTTACCACGTCCTCCATGTCATTAATAAAAAGAACAAACAGAAAGGGACTTAGGTTGCAACCTTGTCTTACACCAATATCCACCTCGTATGGCTCCGATACATAATTGTTAAATGCGCAAAAGTTGTAAGTACATGCAATTTTCCGAAATGCGTCAAAATGTTCGTTGGAGAACAGAGCTTTTCGATCGATTGTGTCAGAGGCAGCTTTAAAATCTATAAAAAACCGAACAAATTCTTTTTGGCTTTGATACAAGATACAAATGTCCGCAATGCTAGTTAGTAAGTAAAATTAAAAGAGGTTATGAGAGTACTTCCCTAGCAACCTTAACTAAGCAAATGCCTTTTTTTAGAATCTAGACAATCTCTGTCAAATCTTTTTTCACGAGGAGTAGTAGTCCCTCTATTGTTCATCTGGCAGGAGTTGGTATCTAGATTGCTATGGTGTCATCAAGTGTGGAAAGATTAAGATGTGTATTGGATGGTGGCGCATGCTGTATGGCGATGTTGCTGTGGCATAAATATTTGCGAACGATAATTGTTTCCGTTTATATTTTTGTAGGTGTTGTGAAAACATTTTCGCGTTTTAGGATCGTTGGCCTGAGGCCTCTCACTACTCTGTTTTAAATTCTCTTTGAAACCATTGGAAACTAATCCGCCCTATACCGGGCCGTGAAAATAATTCCAAGTGGAAGTGAACCAAGACTGACTTTCAAAAATGTCTAGTAGTTGGTCATATTGCATTTTAACAGAGTGAAATAAAGACTAACTTGATCTTTAATTTATCAATGATACATAAACTACATTAAATTCAAATAAAATTTTCCATCCACCCCAAGCTAAATAGTGTGTTAAGAGTGAGAGGTACATACCTGTTTGCACGCTGTATATTTCTGCCATAAAAGAACAGTTAACCTTACATCAAGTGAAAAGATATTTGGCCTTAATTCGCAGTGTAAAGTACCGAATTCGTTTCTTTCTTTTATTAAGCTTTATTTCTTGATGATGGTGTTATTTTACTTTAAAAAATAACTACAATAAAAGCCAATCGTTGAAAACCGGCTTTAATTCACTTTGGATAGTGCAATTAAGACGAGTTTTGAAATTTGAAAAACGTTGTAAGAAACATCATGCAAATTCTTATTGCGAAGGAACAAATTCCGAGCACCCTTATTTCAATAAAAGGATAAGTAACTGAAGAAATGTGAAGAACAAGGCTTATAAACGGGTAGGCATAGCAGATCAAAGTTATATTTTATCAAAAGAATCTAAGGACTTAGGACTCTCTCAGTCCTACATGCAGCTGTATGAATTACCTTGGTTCAACATTTTCAGATTTATCAAGTATTTTGCGATTCCTTCGCGCACTTTTTTGAGTCCAATTACTATAATTCTAATGTAAGTTCAGAATGGACAGGAGAATATTTATCTTTTGAATATAAGGTATAGATATCGGGTGCTTAGATTTAAATATTTTGGAAATTGAAGATGGTCTCTTGAGCTTAAATAATGACAAAAAACCAGGTCCAGCTGAAATTTCACATAATGTTCTCAAAAAATGTGCTGCTTCTCTTGCTGAATCACTGCTTGAAATTTTAAGCGCTCTCTCGAGAACGGCGAATTTCTTTCATTATGGAAGAAATCATTTTTAAACCCCATTCACCAAGACTCTCGAGAAGTTGATACATGAAAAACTGATATTTATAGCTAAGGACAACATTTCAACAACGACCAATCTTTTCATTTGTACCAAATTAATTTTAAATAATCTCGAATAAGGCCATCAAATTGATGCATTCGGAAGTAAGTCTCTTTATTCTAATAAAGATATGAACACACTTTGTATTTTATTTTAAGTTTTTTAAATGGTTGGAATTCTATCTTAAGGGTCGGCTCTCAAAACCAGTTTCAGTTTCGACTGGTGTGCTCAAGGTATCTTGGACTCCTTCTTTTCGTAATTTTTATAAATGAATTACCTAGTAATTTCCTTAATTCTAGCTTCAGTCAGCTTCTTTTCGTGAGTGATTTAAAGTTTTTTCGATGCGTGACATCCCGAAATCGATATTTCGAAACCATCCCAGTGGTGCGCAAAAAATAAATTTTATTTAAATGTCGCTAAATATCAATCTTTCTTTTTGTCGCAACTTTTCTGAAATTATCTTTGACTACAAAATAGAGAACCAAGTTCTTGAAAGAGTAAGTCCATCGCGACAATTTCGGGTATGTTTTTTGTTTCGAGAAGATATACACAGGGTTAATTACGTGAAAAAAAAACAATAACTCGCTGTATCCAAGAAACAAAACCTAATTTTTAATTTGATTGATTTTGATTTTTGAAAAAAGGAGACCCTCTAAACTGCACCAACTATAGAGGAATCAGTCTACTTAATATCGCTTACAAAATCTTCTCTGCCGTAATATGTGAACGTCTAAAGCCCATCGTCAACAACCTAATAGGTCCTTATCAGTGTGGTTTTAGACCAGGAAAGTCCAGAGTCGATCAAATATTCACATTACGGCAGATCCTGGAAAAAACCCAAGAACACCAAATCGACACCCACTTTTTTTTCATCGATTTCAAGGCCGAATATGATAGCATCTACAGGGACGAGCTGTATAGAGCCATGTCTTGTTTTGGCAAACATGCCAAACTCGTTCGTTTGTGCAGGATGACCATGGAGAATTCACGCTGCTCCATAAAGGTTGAAAACAACTTAACAGAACCTTTCGATATCAAAAAAGCTTTTAGACAAGGTTATGCGCTGTCATGCGATTTTTTAACATCATACTTGAAGAAAAGTGCAGACTTCCCAAGTCAACACTAGAGGCGCTATTTTATCAAATGTTTGTCCAATTACTTGCCCCGTCCTGCTTTACGGTGCAGTAGCATGGACTATGACAAAAGCGGATGAAAGCACCTTGGGTCGTTTCGAGAGAAAAGTTCTTCGTGTGATCTACGGTCCCGCATGCATAGAAGGGGAGTGGAGGAGAAGATGGGACGACGAGCTGTACGGGCTGTACAGCGACGTAGACTGGTCACGTAGAGCGCATGGAAACCAATGCTCCGGCCTGGAAAGTCTTCGAATCTAGACCCACAGGACAGCGCAGTAGCGCGAATCATGTGGCGCGCACAAGTGGAAAGTGATCTCACCCAACTTAGAGCGCGAAACTGGAGACATCTAGCTAGGGACCGAGCTAGATGGAGAAGTTTGTTGGGTGAGGCCCTAGTTCACACAGGACTGTAGCGCCACCTTAAATAAGTAAGTAAGAATTTGATTTTCAATTCAGTAGATCTTATTTAAATTTGGATTATGTTTGCGATTCCCAACATTTGAAATCATGTTCGTTCTTAATGCTAACAAAAGGAATTGTTAACAAATATTACCACATTAAATAAATTAAGTGGCGCAACAGTCCGTTGAGAACTAGGGCCTAGTGACCTACAACTCTCAACTATGCCTTTGTGCGGGTACTAATGTCAGGGATGGAGGGGACCTACAGTTTTAAGCCGATTCCGAACGGCAAATTTGAGAAAGCACTTTTCATGACAAGAATTACTCTATTAGAGAATTTGTCAATTCCTCGAGGTAGTACCCGTGAAAAAACGTTGTTTTTTTAGATGGCATAGGAAGGGATCGAAACCAAAACCTCTGGCATAAATATTAACCTCATATTTTGTTAAATCGCTCTATTTCCCATTGAAAATTGAATTTCTTTATTATTTTATTTCTTGGGAATTTTACTGGGTACATTCTTATTGTTCAGCTTAAGACAAAAGTCCCAATTGAGGCCTTCTTGAGTTAGGTTATAAGAGTAGTAACTAAAGTCACTCTCCTTTCTGTAATAGAAAGATGTATGCAAATTTTTATTAACGGAATCACAGTCTCAGAGTTATTTGATATAAATGCGTATGCATTGAATAGTTCTAAGCTCCCTAAGGCTTTAAATTACTGTCAAAAAGTGCATGAAACACTCTTGAGCTTTTGAAAAATGTAAACATAAAAATATGTTGCAATAACCAAACTTTTTCAAGGACTATCCCAAGCTTCCTTTCACTCATAAAATAAAAGAATAGAGTTTCGCTGGGCGCCATTTTAAAATGTTTTTAACTTTACTTCTACAATACTAATAATATTTTTTGAAAATAACTGCAGTTTTACAAACAAATCCACAGAGTCTATTTTTTAGTTTTTGTTTAATCAACAAAAACAAAAAAGTAATATCTTCAATACTCATATAACACTCTGGAGATTCTTCCAGCTATATCGTTTTCTTTTTAGTCCTGTAACCTAGGTATATGATTGCGTTTGTCATTATCATCCCCTATTCCCACCACCTCCACTCCCTCTGCCCTGACTCTTTGTGTACCTATATGTGTTTTGTATAAGTTGTCTTGTTGTATACGGATGATTTTGCTTGATATTCTCCATTTCCTCCATGATTGCACAAAGAAGATAAAACGACCAAAAACCATGTCCCACACGCTGGCTGGCATGGAGGCAATCCAAATATAAATGGAGCGAAAGTATAGTCTGGTGAAAAAAAAAAATAAAAATAAAAAGACGGAGACAACTAGGAGGAAATCTCAAATATACAAGTTTTTAACATTAGTTTTGTTGTTGTTTTTTTTTCGTTCTATAAAGCAGTGCAATGCAGACATATCTACGTTCGTAAATATATGTATATCCAGCAGCGTGTTCCAATCTCAATCACCCACGATATTCTCGGTTATAGGTAGTACGCTGCGAGTGTACGATACTTTACCTTTACCCTTACTAAGACTTACTTGACGTGATTCTTTTCAAAGAGGAGGACTGCTATGCTACAGCTACAGAGCTTGACTATAAAGGGCGTCAAAGGGACCCAGCATGTAGAAGCTGGCGTTGTGTGCCTCTCTACCTTCTATAATCTCTGGGCAAAGCAAACAAAAAAAGAATCTAAAGTAAAATGCTTTTATAGTCAGATACAGGAGTGGAGTGTATACATAATGGCCAGATATATTTTAATCTAATTTTTTTCCTTCTTCTATTTTTGCAATGTATGTAGGTAGGTATAGGAAGCGAAGGATGTCTCGGAGGTATCCACATACATACATATGTACCTTTTATAAAGCTGATTTAAGCCATATTGCACAGTATCTTTGGCATTTTAACTAATTCTTATTTCATTCGTCATACTAGACAAATTTTAGTTAATTTTATGTTTAAATTTTATCCTATCAGTTATTTAGCATCAACATCTTAGATCAGTTTCGAAATTTTCAGCGAACCAAACTCAAAACTATTGTCTGTCTACTAATCTTAAATTTTATTTTCTATGTTGTTAGTTTGAGTTGCAAGTAAATATAAGAGTCGATTATGAAGTTATATAGTCAACTCAAGTTGGTTATTGAATTTCTACTGCTTTCGTAATCCCATCCAGTGATAAGGTATGTACTTTTGTACAGACTAAATTTATTGGCATTAACCACTTGAACGTGTTAAAAGTTCATATTAAACTTCTTGGCCAAGTTAAGTAACTCTAAATTGAAACATTTGATAGTTAAATAGCAAAAAAAAATCAAAGAAAACAAGCGTATTGAAATTATGAAAAATATTGAAATATATAGAACATGCTGCAGTTGAAATGTCAACTAAAATATAGAGAAAAATGGTATATTCAAATAACAAGATTGACAACGCAAAATTATGAGAAATTCTTGTGCTTTCGGTGCTGCTGCCTGTCAGTTTAAACTGCCGAAAAATTTTACGAGTACTAAACTTGTATTTATAAACTCTGGAGAGAATCTGGCTGAAATTACAAAGGGTCTTAAAACATCAAAAAGTTGTTCGTAAAAGTTATATTAGATGTTAGAATAGGTGAATTTTGAGCTTAATACTGCGTAAGTACTCATCCTCTTAAACGAAGTTTTAGAAAATTTTAATAAATATGTGCTACTGTTATTTTACAAAATGTATTCCAAAAAATTATGATGTGATTTTTTTCTCTCTAAAATGGAACTCCCTTAACTTAAAACTAGGCGTATACGCACTTTTATTTTAAAGTGATAATTAATATATTTATATAAAAGGTGATTTTTTAAAAGCTATAGGAACGTTTTTTTCAAAAAAAAAAAAAAAAACACATAAAATTCAGAAAAATGCATTAAATCTTGATTTGAATCGATAGTACGATCCATATAATTTAATGTTTGAAGATTATTTCATGCAAATATTGACCTTGACTGCGCCTCATCCGCTTAGTCCAATTTCGGCATACTGTTTCCAACATTTCCGCCGGTATCTCAGGAATAAATGCTTCAATGTTGTCTTCCAATGCGTTAATTGAATAGGGTTTGTCTGTGCAGACATAAGCATTAACATAGCCCCACAAAAAATAGTCTAAAAGCCGTTAAATCACATGATCTAGATGGCCCATTGACTGGTCCCGAACGTGATATAAAATGTTCACCGAACTCGCCTCTCAATAAGTTCATCTTGATGAAACCACATGTCATGCATAAGGATGCAAGTCAAGCTCTTGCATTTATTGCAAAAAAAAGTTGGATATAATTTCGTGGTAGCGCTCACCATTCACAGTTACGTTACGATTCGCATCATCTTTGAAGAAGTACGCTCCAATGATGCATCCAGTTCATAAACCGGACCAAACTGTGACTTTTTCTCGATGCATTGCTGGTAGCTCTTGCGATGCTTCTGGCTGATATTCACTCCAAAATCGACAATTCTGCTTACTTACGTACCCATTGAGACCAAAATGAGCTTCGTCGCTGAACACAATTTTTCGGTAAAAAAGTGGATCTTCGGCCAACTTTCCAAGAGCCAATTCACCAGAAATTTTACGTTGCATTTTAGAAAGGCATCACACATAAATCCTTCCGCAAAATTTTCCACGTTGTTGAGTAACACAGGCCCATTACCTGCAGTTTTTGACCAATTTTTGACACATATTGGGCGGTATCTCAGCCATAACTTGACGAATGTTGGTCAAGAGTTAAAAGTTTATCTGAATAAACACGGTCTTTCGCGTAGCCCCACAAAAAAAAGTCCGTCTTGTTAAAACCACATATTTTCAAGTCGTATTCTTTAATATAGCAGGTAACAAAAAAGTCGTTTATCATATGACCATAACGCTCCGAATTGACGGTGACAATCGTTCCATCGTCGTTTTTGAAGAAGTAAGGTCCAATCGAACCTTCGGACCAAAGAGCGCACCAAACAGTAACTTTTTGTGGATGTAATGGCCTCTCCTCAATTACTTGAGGATTCTCAGAATCCCGAATACGACAATTTTGTTTATTAACATACCCACCGAGTGAGAAATGTGCTGCTTCGTCGCTGAAGAAAATTTTGTTCGAAAAATCACCGTCCACCGCCTGTTGTTCAAGCACCCATTCGACGTATCTACGACGCACAGTGGTGCGAGAGCGGAAAAGAGTCTTTTTAAGAAGTTATATTTATCCTTTTAAATTTTATGTTTAAGTACTTTTATATAACCCGAGCGTATGATTTAAAAGTATTTTTCAACATATATATTGTATGTTCTGATTTACAAGCCCTCAAAGTTGAAAAATAATTTTACTCAAATCGCGAACCGTATTTTCAACAAATTTTGAGATGTTTTTTTCCGAAGTTCCTTTAAATATATTCTCTAGCTTCTTAAATAATTTAATTGGTCTATTTTCGATTATCTAAAATAAAAAAAAAAAATGATTATTTATAAAAGATACCTTCTATAAGTAGTCTGAAGCTTAAGTACTAGGAAAAAATGTGTTTTTTTAAACTTTTTGATTTCAAAAAAAATCTCCAAAAGACTCCAAAAAAGTAAGTATGCCAGCATATGCTCCATGCATTTATGTAAAAGCACAGAAAAAATCAGCTGCAGATACGTGCAGATGTGGAAGTTATGATCAAAAATGTTTCACTGAATCGGATTTCAAAAAACTGCGTTTTGACGGTGGTGTTTACCAAAAAGTTTGATTTCTTCGTTATTAATTGTCAGAATGAACTGGTTAAGCCCATTATTTTAAGAAAAAATGTCAAACTTTATTTTAAAAATAAAACAAAATTAATACATTGACACAGGTCTGAGAATTTCGATTTTTGCGAAACCATTTATTTCTGCCCGGAAAATTTTTTCAACTTTGAACTCAATTTTCTTGGAAAGAACACACGAAAAGCAATAAAGTTTTATGATATTTTAAATTATATGATAGAGCTTAAAAAAAATAAAGAAAAGGATTAGGGATAATTTTTTATTTTTTTAGTTTTTTGCTAAAAGTAGGGCAGGTAGAAATAAAAAAGGTGTTATTTTTAAAGTTTTATTGCTTTGTTTTTGTTGTGTATTGCGTAATTTTGTATTACCTGTCTTATTAGAATAAAATCTCTTACTTAAATCTATATATATAAAGGATTAAATTAAAAAAAGTCAGTATTGAGTTATTGACCATTTGTGCAAGGTGTTTAAGAAAAAATTTTACTCTGATCAATCAATAAGTGAAAGTGAAGTGAAATATACATATAGTATACTACATATACATACATACAATTTGCCATTTAAAGCATGGAGAACCAACAATGAGACCCGCCATATTAGAGATGCTCAGAAGAAGAAAATTCAGCAGGAGTTTCGTGAAAAACTGGGCATCATTGTCGATCTTGTAAAACAAGGTACGGGGACAAGTAATGACGGCAACACCTCCAGAAGATTTTTTGCAAATCCAACCATGACTTCAGAAATCACTGGAGTTAGTGAATCCCTAATTCGGCGGTTTGCTGTTGTCCTTGAAGTAATAACGTCGAATGAAAAATTAGATTTAAAAAAAAGTGCAGCTTACATGTGGGAAACTGCTGAACTGTTTGTTGAGAAATATAAATGGTACAATATGCCAGCAACCGTACATAAGATTTTGATCCATGGAGAAGAAATAATTAAAAGCTGTGCATTTCCTGTTGGATCGCTCTCCGAGGAAGCCCAAGAATGCCGAAATAAGCCTACCGCAGGTTTCATTCGAGAAAATGCAGCCGAATTGCGACGAATGAAGATGTGATGCATCACATACTCATATCCTCAGATCCAATAATAACAGGTTTAAGGCCACAGGCAAAAAAGAAAATACTTCCAATCAGCGCAGACGCTAAAAACCTCATTTTAGCGTCATAAAATTACTACTTCATAATTGTTTTTTATTTATTTTTTGTATGTATTTATCTATTTATTTATTTAATTTTATAATATACATAGTTAGTAATAATATTTTGTTCAAAATAAAAAGTTAAGATTTTACTAAAAAAAAACTTTTATTTAAATATAACATCAAAAGCCTCAAATTTTAGAAAAATGTCAATAACTTTTTTTCTAATAATTTTTTCTTGACCAAATTTTGACCAAGCATGTATAAGACTAATCTCAACATGTGTTTAAAATTTCATTAAAATTCGTTTAGAAGTTCAGATTTTACAGACTTTTTTCCGCTCTCCCATACAAAAATCAAAAATCCTCAAATTTTAGAAAAATGCCAATAACTTTTTTTCTAATAATTTTTTCTTGACCAAATTTTGATCAAGCATGTATTAGACTAATCTTAAAATGATTTAAAAATTTCATTAAAATTCGTTTAACAGTTCAGATTTTACAAACATTTTTCCGCTCTCCCATACAAAAATCAAAAACCCTCAAATTTTAGAAAAATGTCAATAACTTTGTTTTTAATTTTTTTTTTTCAACCAAATTTTGACCAAATATGTATAAGACTAATCTTAACATGTATGCCAAATTTTATTTAAATCCGTTGAACCGTTCAGATTTTACAGACTTTTTTCCGCTCTCCCATACAAACCCAACCACTGTGCGACGTTGTGATTGGTCAGCTAGCTTCAGTTTGTTTGTGAGCTGGACTTTATATGGATGTACTCGTATGTGCCTTAAGACAGTCCTAATTCCGACACATTTGGGTCTTCGGCAACACTTTCACTTACAGCAGCGATATTTTCAATGGTGAGAGCGAAAGATGATGCACAGGCCTTACAAAATCTGTAACCAATCCATCAGTCTCTTCAAATTTTTTCACAATTTTGCAATTGCTTGTGCAGTTGGACGACTATGTAAACCATAATCTCCTTTTAAAACACGATATGTGGCTGTGGCAAAATCACCATTTTTGTAGTAGGTTTTAACAATTTGTAAATGTCAAAGTTTCAATTGAAAAAAAATTGGATTAACAACTTAGTTTGACAGGTTTTAAAAATGTATGTATGTCTAATAGATTTTAAAATACACCGTTTTATAATAGTTTAAACTTCGAACTTTCTAAAATCAATGAAAAATTTGTAAAAACAAACATTTCCTTTATGGTTGGGTTGACGAAAGAAGAGCGTTTATAAATTTTTAAAATTTTGAAGAAGAAATAAGAATAAATAACATTTGAAAATATATTTAAAAAAAAAAATCTCATCTAGAAGTCAAATAAAATAATTGGGAGGTCGGATCTTGTGACTGTGTTAACGTATGTATGTAATTTAGTTTTTGACACCTAATCATTCTGTTGTGAGGTAGAAATTTTTAATTTAAGAGAAAATATTAGTGTGATTAAGATGAAACGTCAAAATGAGCCGCTATACATTAATACATTTTTGATTCAGAAAGTAAACAAATTTAAAAATATAAAATAATTAAATTTTAAATCGGTAACGTATGAAGGTGATGTTATTGAGCTATGGACAAAAAACAAAAACGACATGTTGACGTTACATATTTACACGATCATATGCAGGGTCTAGGCATTATAATAATATGAGGAAGCACAAAGGACGTAACAATTGACATATTGATAAACTGATCTTTATAAGTATATTATAAAAGAGAGTGAAGTTAGTTACTGCGTTTGTAACTCTAAATCCTGAATTGATTTTTATGATTCGCACTAATTTCGACTGGTCTCCGATCAAACAAGAAGAATAGTCAAGAAAATTTCGGAATCTTGTTTTTAAGAAAACTAATTTTCCTATGCATTTTATATGGAGCCATTTTAAGGCGTGACGTTGTGAGAATTTTAGTTCTACAATTTATTGTGACAATTAAAAATGAACATAATTTCAAACCGCCAAATGTTCCGAAAACTAAGTGAGCACCGAATTTTAAAAATAATTTGCATGATATTTTTAACTTCCCATAGGAGGTTATTATAATCGGTCCGATTTGTCGAATTGAAAATTTTGAAATTTCTCGACTTTTCAAGGTCCCTCAAATCTTAATTAAAGATGTTTAGTAAGATGCCTGTGTGTGCGTGTGTACTTACGTACAGGATACAGTTTTTCGTCGTTCATATCTCAACAATCAGTAAAGATATGGACTTGAAATACAATTTTGTTTTACAGATAATAACATCGAAAGATGTAGAAAAGAAAGTTTTTTAACTGTAATTAATTTAAAAAATAATAATTGATAATTTCCCATCCATGCCCGTCTGTCGATTTGTCTATAAGTTCAACAAAATATTAATAACAATATTTTGGTTGAGATGAAATAATTTAAAGTCAATATCTTTCTTTGTTTTTATAGAAACGAATACCATTTCCTTTCAGTAGTTTGTTGTTTTTGTAGGTTTTCTTATTTGGTGAAGTTTTCAATTGAATTTTTCAACAACCAAAATAAACAAAAATTACTAACAATATTTTTCCTATGATAAAATAGTTTAATTTCAAAACATATTTTTATTTAACAAGAAAACTGGCTGTTGGGTTTTGATATATTTTACTGAATGTTGAAAACTATATTTTGTATAAGATGAAATAAGTTTGAAGAAAATATGTTTAATTTTTGACAAGATATTCGAGTGAAAATTTTGGTTGACTTCCAATATCTCAGGAACCAATAATGCTAGCGACTTGAATTATATTTTATAGAACACATTGTGGCGTGATACTAAATTTATGTAATTAAAAAAAAAAAAAACAATTAACGGATTTTTATATATATAAAGAGAAGAGCAGACCAAAAATGATATAATCTCCAGAATAATTGTATGCAACGAAGAATGACGTAGCGGCTTTTCCGAAAAAAAAAAAAAATAAATAAAAGAAAAGAAAACACTACTAAAAGTTGCTAAAAATTGAATTTTGACTCAAATATCTTGGCTTTTAAACAAATGGATACAAAAATATTGTTTTCTACATTTAGTAAAATTTTTATAAAAATCCAATTGACATTTTTTTTTTTAAGTAAGAATCTACAAAACACCCTACACAAAATTGGTAAAAACTGATGTTTGATTTGAATATCTCGAGAATAGATAAAGGTATTAACTTCAAAATTATTTCATTCTATGCAAAATTATTTTGTAAACGTAAGAAAGTGTTATTAGAAATATCCAATAAGCATTGATTTTTATAAGAAATATAAACTTTTGCAAAATGCTATAAATATTGGTAAAAATTGTTTTTAGACTAAAAATCTCGTTAACAAAAACAGATTTTGAAATCAAAATTATTTTATCGTATGCAAAATATTGTTGCTAACTTACTTTCAGTTGATTTTTTAGAAAAAAATAATTAGAAATTTTGTTTTATAAAACACAAAAAGCTACGAATGGTTTTCGATTTAATACTTGTGAACAAAACAAAGATTTTGACTTCAATTTTTGTGTCTCACACAAAGTATTGTTATTAATATTTAGTTAACGTTTTAAAAAAATTGAAAGACGGAAAGTTATCAATGTGTGTCGCATCCCAGCCTCTTTTTCAATATATTGTTATCATATCCATTATAGTTTTCCGGTATTGGTAATAGGTAAATGAAATAAGTCGCACAAAAAAGTGCAGAATTTCAAAATTCGCCTTAATTGCACTTAACAAAGGATATATAAGGCCATGGAAAAATAGGTCAAATTTTCAGCAGTAAGTCTTATTACACTTAAGCAAAGTGAAGAGTAAATTGGTTCTATTTTACGTCTTTCATACAGTTTATTTTACACCAAGCATTACTTAGGTATGTTATTTAGAATGGTTTAAAAAGGTTGAGTTATTAACTTCCCATTGGAAGTTATTGTAATCGGTCCGATTTGTCAAATTGAAAATTTTGACATTTCTCGAAGTTTCAAGTTCCCTAGAGTTTAAAATTATAATCTACAAAAAATAGTACGGGTAATTGGTAAAAATTGATGTTCGGTTCGATATTTCATGAATAATATTTGTATTTGTTTATATATAAGAAATAAAAACTTTTAATAAATGCTACTAAAATTGGTACAAATTGGTTTTCGACTATAATCCTCGTTAACAAAAATAGATTTTAAAATCAAACTATTTCATTATATATAAAGTATTGTTAGTAATTTTCACATTTTAAGAATAATTTAACTGACAACTTTTTTAGCAAAACACGAAAACCTAGAAACCTTTTAAGCAAGACAAATCGACAGACGGGATGGGAAGTTATCAGTGTGGGTCGCACCCCGCAGGCTCTTTTTATTGGTGGAAGTGATCATATCATGAACTGATATTTTAGTGTCATCAACCAAAAAGTTTTCATTTGAATTTAAAACAGCGGACTGAGGTGGTCATTATGACATAAAACCATTCTTTTATTACACCTACTGGAAGACATATGTATATTGAGATTGTCGTTTCGCACGTTCTCGTTTTTTAATCTATGCACTTTAATTCATTATGTATTTATTTCCACAATTTTATTGATATTTATTGCGAAGTTACGAGTATGAACCTCTCTCACTTTTCTTTTTATTTAAATAAAAACAATCTAAGCGAACGGGTAACAGCTAGTTCTAAATAAACCAATAATTAATTAATTCATACTTTGCCGTTTTTCTCAATTCTGTTTATTCAAATTTTAGAAAATTAGGTTTTGGTGGCAAAATCGAAGGCGAAGATCTTACTTTTAACATTTAACATTTTATTCAGCATATTGCATGCGAAATAAATGTACGTAATGCAGAGTACTTTCTGTTTGATACCTTTTAATGTAACGTTAATTTCGAGAAGAAAGAAGTAGTATGGTTTCTACATAAGAAATTATTGAGAAATATTTATTTCAATCATCGCTGCCACATCAGAGCGTTTTTTCTTTATTACTTCTTTTTCTGTTATGCTGTGCTTAGAATTATTATTTCATAAATATTTTAATTCTAGATTTGTATAGTCATTATTCTTATCCCCACATTTAATTCTTTTGTCATATTGTTCTACACTCTTATTGCCCCTCCGATTTAAAATTGAATGCAGGCATCCAAAAACATCGAAGGTCACCGCAATAACTTGGTTAGGACAATTTATTACCATAAAAACCATATCTTTTATAGGTACGTATACATAAACCAAATAAAACCGGCCGAGCCAACCGAAGACGACTACGAGGTTGGTGTCTCGATCGAATGACTTATGTCCACCTCAGGCTAAACAATTTCGCTATCTTATTGAAACACACTTTCCTGTACTAACATCAGACTGGAAATATTGTTTTTATATATCAAAGCCGCCAGTAAATTTCATTGCAGTCTTTTCCAAATCCAGATATACCTTTGTACATGAAACAGAACTACACGAAGCAATCTTATGTGGATTTGCGGGATAATTTTTCATCGCGGCATTTATATTTATGTTTATGATGGTCAATTGCAATCTTTGCTCCCTTGTTAAAGGTATTTTCAACTTGAAGACCGTCTATAGTTTAAGGGTGGAAAAGTTACTTTGATTGCAAAAAAAAGGCGGGTAGAATTTTAATAAATCTATTTAAAAAAATATCCTATTTGTAGTAATTACGTTCAATATTAATAATAATTATTGAAATCAGAGTTTTAAATATAAATATTCATTTTAATACAAATGATATTATAAGGGTATACAGGAACACATTTTGCATCCTAGTTTTTGGTTGATTTTTGATCTTGTTTTTTTTTTTGTTAAGTTCAAGAGAAGAGGTTTTTATAGAATATTTCCCAAATGTTTTGACTTAACTTTATTTTATCACACACTTGAATAAAGAAAACACGAGATCAATTGTGGACTTTATTTTCATTTTCAAAGCCAAATAAGAACGATTTTAAAATATGGGTTTATTTCACTTTGAAAATAAAATTCCTATTTAAAATGAAAATAGTATTTTTAATAAATTAAGTTTGTTTGTACAGTTTAAGAAATCTTATTGAAAGTTACATCAGTGTAAAAATCCCCAACAACTGGAAAATAGAAATAAAATTTTGCGATAAAAATGATTTTTGACCGTGTTTCGTGACTCGAGTTCAAAAAGTTTAGAAAATTTATAAGAACAACATCATAAACACTTCGGACAAATAATATTAAGTCCCGTTTTTTTTCAATACTCTCACAAAATAAAACTTATTTTTTGATTTGGTTTCTTGAATTGAATTGAATTTATTGAAAACTATTCTGTCTGAACTTATAAATAGAAATAATTTTATTTGTATAAATCTAATCATTTTTGGGCCTAGCTGCCATTCTTTTAGCTGATTAAGAATTGTGTGAGCTCCGATCCTTTCAAAGGCTCTTTCAAAATCGATGGCTACTAGAGAGCCATGGTTTCGTGTGGCAAGAATACTCGTATTTGAGATTCCTTATTTACATTGCTGGATACGGGGCGTTTCTCTAGTTGATCAAGAATCAAATGGCTAAAGACCTCCCATTTTTCCAATTTCAATTTGAATTTCGGAGTGAACTTATTTTGTTTCTTGGAAGTGTACATGTTGGTTACCTGTATAGTTATTGGGAGGTGGTCGCTGGAATATGTGTCCACAAGGGTGTTCCATTTAGACAAGGATGCGAGTTGTGTCGCAAGTTCCGAACCAGGGTTAACAATGAGTATTCCCAAATACATCCAATGGAGAATGGAATTCCTCAGGGATAACCGCTATCGGTGCTTCTATTCGTAATTGCGTTCAACAATATCAGTACGATCATCAATACTGAGAAACTTCTTGACCATGGTCTATACGCTGACGATCTCATAATAATTGCCAAGATAAAAGACCACGTCCTCATAGAAGACGTTTTCATAGAAGATGCTTTCAGAGTGGACAGAGTCATCTGGAGCGAAGCTATCTTTACAAAAAAGCAAACAGTTGCATTTGTGCCGCAATAATCGCACCTCGGTAGAACCTCATTGGTTACGATATCGCCTCTGCGCAACCACCAATTCGGTTTCCGGAATAATCACTCGACAATTGATCAGGTTTACCGAATAACTAACGAAATTGAAAAAGCATTTGAAGAAAAAAAGATTTGCTCAACTGCATTTCTTGACGTTTCTCAAGCTTTTGACAAAGTTTGGCATGACGGGCTAAAATATAAATTAAAAGTCTTTCCAGAGCAAATATATAACATTCTTGAATCGTACCTAGAAAATAGATTCTTTCGAGTTAAGCAAGGAACGGAGTATTCGGAGTTTAAAGAAATAAACGCTGGGGTTCCCCAGGGTAGCGTCCTTGGACCGATTTTGTTTGTTCTTTATACCCGAGATATACCCCAAACAGAAGGCACAACTTTAGGCACTTTTGCCGATGATACAGCTGTACTCGCAATATCGGATTCAATAGAAACGGCAACCTCTAAGCTTCAAAAGGCATTAAATAGCATTTCAGATTGGACAAAGAAATGGCGAATTGCTCTTAATGAAACGAAATCGACGCACACAAATTTTACGTATAAAAAAGTATATAACTTACCTATTTATATAAATTCTGTGCAAATTCCATACGCTAATGAAGCGAAGTATCTAGGCATGACTCTAGACGCGAAACTTAAATGGAAAGTTCATGTAAAAAAGAAACGCGATGAACTCGAAAATAAACTCCGCGAATTGACATGGCTTATTGGAAGATATTCCAATCTAAGCGTTTATAACAAGCTTCTTATTTATAAGCAAGTACTGAAACCAGTTTGGACGTACGGTATACAACTTTGGGGTTGTACCAACGAAAGAAATATACAAATTTTGCAAACATACCAAAACAAAGTACTTAAAATAATAGTAAATGCTCCATGGTATGTAAGAAATAGCGACTTACATAGAGATTTAAATATAAAATATGTAGAAAACGAAATTAAAAAATTTGCTACAGAGCTAAGATCACGACTTAGAAATCATAGTAATAACTTAATCCAACAATCTGTTAGCGAGGCGTTCGTTTTTCGGCGTCTGCACCGAACAAGACCTTCTGATCTAGCGCAAACAAATTAATCTCTCCACTCGAATTTTGTGGAATCTTCAGGTCCTCTCGTTGGGGAGCTTCCTGACAAAACGCGAACAAAATGACGCTAAAACTACTTGTTAAGCTGGACTTAGTTGTAGTAATAATATAGAAGATAAGGGAGGTGAGTTTTAGTCAGTAAAAATCTGACACTACTATAAGCATCGGGCTTATAGTGTCTCTGAAGATTTCTCACCTTCCTGCGAAAAAAAAAAAAAAAAAAAAAAAAAAAAAAAAAATTGTGCCGCAAGACAAGTTGTAAAAAATTTACCTTAAACTTTGGTCCATACATCCTCGAAAACACCAAAGAACTAACTATCTTGGGTCTTACTATCAATAAATCGTATCTTCACATATACTTAAACTGAAAAACTCCCTCATACTCCGCCTAAATACCATCAAATATTTTTGCGGAAAAAAGAGTGTTGTGTATATCAACACGATATTAAATCTAGTGCAAGCCCTAATTCTTGCTGCATATCAAAAAACCTCACTGGATCCTGCCATCTTCAGACAGCTTTACAATGAACTTGCACACCACCTTGCCTCGAACAATTTTTTTTTTAAAGTGATAATTAATATATTTATATAAAAGGTGATTTTTTAAAAGCTATAGGAACGTTTTTTTCAAAAAAAAAAAAAAAAACACATAAAATTCAGAAAAATGCATTAAATCTTGATTTGAATCGATAGTACGATCCATATAATTTAATGTTTGAAGATTATTTCATGCAAATATTGACCTTGACTGCGCCTCATCCGCTTAGTCCAATTTCGGCATACTCATGTTTTCTTCCAATGCGTTAATTGAATAGGGCTTGTCTGTGCAGACATTAGCATTAACATAGCCCCACAAAAAATAGTCTAAAAGCCGTTAAATCACATGATCTAGATGGCCCATTGACTGGTCCCGAACGTGAAATAAAATGTTCACCGAACTCGCCTCTCAATAAGTTCATCTTGATGAAACCACATGTCATGCATAAGGATGCAAGTCAAGCTCTTGCATTTATTGCAAAAAAAAGTTGGATATAATTTCGTGGTAGCGCTCACCATTCACAGTTACGTTACGATTCGCATCATCTTTGAAGAAGTACGCTCCAATGATGCATCCAGTTCATAAACCGGACCAAACTGTGACTTTTTCTCGATGCATTGCTGGTAGCTCTTGCGATGCTTCTGGCTGATATTCACTCCAAAATCGACAATTCTGCTTACTTACGTACCCATTGAGACCAAAATGAGCTTCGTCGCTGAACACAATTTTTCGGTAAAAAAGTGGATCTTCGGCCAACTTTCCAAGAGCCAATTCACCAGAAATTTTACGTTGCATTTTAGAAAGGCATCACACATAAATCCTTCCGCAAAATTTTCCACGTTGTTGAGTAACACAGGCCCATTACCTGCAGTTTTTGACCAATTTTTGACACATATTGGGCGGTATCTCAGCCATAACTTGACGAATGTTGGTCAAGAGTTAAAAGTTTATCTGAATAAACACGGTCTTTCGCGTAGCCCCACAAAAAAAAGTCCGTCTTGTTAAAACCACATATTTTCAAGTCGTATTCTTTAATATAGCAGGTAACAAAAAAGTCGTTTATCATATGACCATAACGCTCCGAATTGACGGTGACAATCGTTCCATCGTCGTTTTTGAAGAAGTAAGGTCCAATCGAACCTTCGGACCAAAGAGCGCACCAAACAGTAACTTTTTGTGGATGTAATGGCCTCTCCTCAATTACTTGAGGATTCTCAGAATCCCGAATACGACAATTTTGTTTATTAACATACCCACCGAGTGAGAAATGTGCTGCTTCGTCGCTGAAGAAAATTTTGTTCGAAAAATCACCGTCCACCGCCTGTTGTTCAAGCACCCATTCGACGTATCTACGACGCACAGTGGTGCGAGAGCGGAAAAGAGTCTTTTTAAGAAGTTATATTTATCCTTTTAAATTTTATGTTTAAGTACTTTTATATAACCCGAGCGTATGATTTAAAAGTATTTTTCAACATATATATTGTATGTTCTGATTTACAAGCCCTCAAAGTTGAAAAATAATTTTACTCAAATCGCGAACCGTATTTTCAACAAATTTTGAGATGTTTTTTTCCGAAGTTCCTTTAAATATATTCTCTAGCTTCTTAAATAATTTAATTGGTCTATTTTCGATTATCTAAAATAAAAAAAAAAAATGATTATTTATAAAAGATACCTTCTATAAGTAGTCTGAAGCTTAAGTACTAGGAAAAAATGTGTTTTTTTAAACTTTTTGATTTCAAAAAAAATCTCCAAAAGACTCCAAAAAAGTAAGTATGCCAGCATATGCTCCATGCATTTATGTAAAAGCACAGAAAAAATCAGCTGCAGATACGTGCAGATGTGGAAGTTATGATCAAAAATGTTTCACTGAATCGGATTTCAAAAAACTGCGTTTTGACGGTGGTGTTTACCAAAAAGTTTGATTTCTTCGTTATTAATTGTCAGAATGAACTGGTTAAGCCCATTATTTTAAGAAAAAATGTCAAACTTTATTTTAAAAATAAAACAAAATTAATACATTGACACAGGTCTGAGAATTTCGATTTTTGCGAAACCATTTATTTCTGCCCGGAAAATTTTTTCAACTTTGAACTCAATTTTCTTGGAAAGAACACACGAAAAGCAATAAAGTTTTATGATATTTTAAATTATATGATAGAGCTTAAAAAAAATAAAGAAAAGGATTAGGGATAATTTTTTATTTTTTTAGTTTTTTGCTAAAAGTAGGGCAGGTAGAAATAAAAAAGGTGTTATTTTTAAAGTTTTATTGCTTTGTTTTTGTTGTGTATTGCGTAATTTTGTATTACCTGTCTTATTAGAATAAAATCTCTTACTTAAATCTATATATATAAAGGATTAAATTAAAAAAAGTCAGTATTGAGTTATTGACCATTTGTGCAAGGTGTTTAAGAAAAAATTTTACTCTGATCAATCAATAAGTGAAAGTGAAGTGAAATATACATATAGTATACTACATATACATACATACAATTTGCCATTTAAAGCATGGAGAACCAACAATGAGACCCGCCATATTAGAGATGCTCAGAAGAAGAAAATTCAGCAGGAGTTTCGTGAAAAACTGGGCATCATTGTCGATCTTGTAAAACAAGGTACGGGGACAAGTAATGACGGCAACACCTCCAGAAGATTTTTTGCAAATCCAACCATGACTTCAGAAATCACTGGAGTTAGTGAATCCCTAATTCGGCGGTTTGCTGTTGTCCTTGAAGTAATAACGTCGAATGAAAAATTAGATTTAAAAAAAAGTGCAGCTTACATGTGGGAAACTGCTGAACTGTTTGTTGAGAAATATAAATGGTACAATATGCCAGCAACCGTACATAAGATTTTGATCCATGGAGAAGAAATAATTAAAAGCTGTGCATTTCCTGTTGGATCGCTCTCCGAGGAAGCCCAAGAATGCCGAAATAAGCCTACCGCAGGTTTCATTCGAGAAAATGCAGCCGAATTGCGACGAATGAAGATGTGATGCATCACATACTCATATCCTCAGATCCAATAATAACAGGTTTAAGGCCACAGGCAAAAAAGAAAATACTTCCAATCAGCGCAGACGCTAAAAACCTCATTTTAGCGTCATAAAATTACTACTTCATAATTGTTTTTTATTTATTTTTTGTATGTATTTATCTATTTATTTATTTAATTTTATAATATACATAGTTAGTAATAATATTTTGTTCAAAATAAAAAGTTAAGATTTTACTAAAAAAAAACTTTTATTTAAATATAACATCAAAAGCCTCAAATTTTAGAAAAATGTCAATAACTTTTTTTCTAATAATTTTTTCTTGACCAAATTTTGACCAAGCATGTATAAGACTAATCTCAACATGTGTTTAAAATTTCATTAAAATTCGTTTAGAAGTTCAGATTTTACAGACTTTTTTCCGCTCTCCCATACAAAAATCAAAAATCCTCAAATTTTAGAAAAATGCCAATAACTTTTTTTCTAATAATTTTTTCTTGACCAAATTTTGATCAAGCATGTATTAGACTAATCTTAAAATGATTTAAAAATTTCATTAAAATTCGTTTAACAGTTCAGATTTTACAAACATTTTTCCGCTCTCCCATACAAAAATCAAAAACCCTCAAATTTTAGAAAAATGTCAATAACTTTGTTTTTAATTTTTTTTTTTCAACCAAATTTTGACCAAATATGTATAAGACTAATCTTAACATGTATGCCAAATTTTATTTAAATCCGTTGAACCGTTCAGATTTTACAGACTTTTTTCCGCTCTCCCATACAAACCCAACCACTGTGCGACGTTGTGATTGGTCAGCTAGCTTCAGTTTGTTTGTGAGCTGGACTTTATATGGATGTACTCGTATGTGCCTTAAGACAGTCCTAATTCCGACACATTTGGGTCTTCGGCAACACTTTCACTTACAGCAGCGATATTTTCAATGGTGAGAGCGAAAGATGATGCACAGGCCTTACAAAATCTGTAACCAATCCATCAGTCTCTTCAAATTTTTTCACAATTTTGCAATTGCTTGTGCAGTTGGACGACTATGTAAACCATAATCTCCTTTTAAAACACGATATGTGGCTGTGGCAAAATCACCATTTTTGTAGTAGGTTTTAACAATTTGTAAATGTCAAAGTTTCAATTGAAAAAAAATTGGATTAACAACTTAGTTTGACAGGTTTTAAAAATGTATGTATGTCTAATAGATTTTAAAATACACCGTTTTATAATAGTTTAAACTTCGAACTTTCTAAAATCAATGAAAAATTTGTAAAAACAAACATTTCCTTTATGGTTGGGTTGACGAAAGAAGAGCGTTTATAAATTTTTAAAATTTTGAAGAAGAAATAAGAATAAATAACATTTGAAAATATATTTAAAAAAAAAAATCTCATCTAGAAGTCAAATAAAATAATTGGGAGGTCGGATCTTGTGACTGTGTTAACGTATGTATGTAATTTAGTTTTTGACACCTAATCATTCTGTTGTGAGGTAGAAATTTTTAATTTAAGAGAAAATATTAGTGTGATTAAGATGAAACGTCAAAATGAGCCGCTATACATTAATACATTTTTGATTCAGAAAGTAAACAAATTTAAAAATATAAAATAATTAAATTTTAAATCGGTAACGTATGAAGGTGATGTTATTGAGCTATGGACAAAAAACAAAAACGACATGTTGACGTTACATATTTACACGATCATATGCAGGGTCTAGGCATTATAATAATATGAGGAAGCACAAAGGACGTAACAATTGACATATTGATAAACTGATCTTTATAAGTATATTATAAAAGAGAGTGAAGTTAGTTACTGCGTTTGTAACTCTAAATCCTGAATTGATTTTTATGATTCGCACTAATTTCGACTGGTCTCCGATCAAACAAGAAGAATAGTCAAGAAAATTTCGGAATCTTGTTTTTAAGAAAACTAATTTTCCTATGCATTTTATATGGAGCCATTTTAAGGCGTGACGTTGTGAGAATTTTAGTTCTACAATTTATTGTGACAATTAAAAATGAACATAATTTCAAACCGCCAAATGTTCCGAAAACTAAGTGAGCACCGAATTTTAAAAATAATTTGCATGATATTTTTAACTTCCCATAGGAGGTTATTATAATCGGTCCGATTTGTCGAATTGAAAATTTTGAAATTTCTCGACTTTTCAAGGTCCCTCAAATCTTAATTAAAGATGTTTAGTAAGATGCCTGTGTGTGCGTGTGTACTTACGTACAGGATACAGTTTTTCGTCGTTCATATCTCAACAATCAGTAAAGATATGGACTTGAAATACAATTTTGTTTTACAGATAATAACATCGAAAGATGTAGAAAAGAAAGTTTTTTAACTGTAATTAATTTAAAAAATAATAATTGATAATTTCCCATCCATGCCCGTCTGTCGATTTGTCTATAAGTTCAACAAAATATTAATAACAATATTTTGGTTGAGATGAAATAATTTAAAGTCAATATCTTTCTTTGTTTTTATAGAAACGAATACCATTTCCTTTCAGTAGTTTGTTGTTTTTGTAGGTTTTCTTATTTGGTGAAGTTTTCAATTGAATTTTTCAACAACCAAAATAAACAAAAATTACTAACAATATTTTTCCTATGATAAAATAGTTTAATTTCAAAACATATTTTTATTTAACAAGAAAACTGGCTGTTGGGTTTTGATATATTTTACTGAATGTTGAAAACTATATTTTGTATAAGATGAAATAAGTTTGAAGAAAATATGTTTAATTTTTGACAAGATATTCGAGTGAAAATTTTGGTTGACTTCCAATATCTCAGGAACCAATAATGCTAGCGACTTGAATTATATTTTATAGAACACATTGTGGCGTGATACTAAATTTATGTAATTAAAAAAAAAAAAAACAATTAACGGATTTTTATATATATAAAGAGAAGAGCAGACCAAAAATGATATAATCTCCAGAATAATTGTATGCAACGAAGAATGACGTAGCGGCTTTTCCGAAAAAAAAAAAATAAATAAAAGAAAAGAAAACACTACTATTGAATTGAATTTTGACTCAAATATCTTGGCTTTTAAACAAATGGATACAAAAATATTGTTTTCTACATTTAGTAAAATTTTTATAAAAATCCAATTGACATTTTTTTTTTTAAGTAAGAATCTACAAAACACCCTACACAAAATTGGTAAAAACTGATGTTTGATTTGAATATCTCGAGAATAGATAAAGGTATTAACTTCAAAATTATTTCATTCTATGCAAAATTATTTTGTAAACGTAAGAAAGTGTTATTAGAAATATCCAATAAGCATTGATTTTTATAAGAAATATAAACTTTTGCAAAATGCTATAAATATTGGTAAAAATTGTTTTTAGACTAAAAATCTCGTTAACAAAAACAGATTTTGAAATCAAAATTATTTTATCGTATGCAAAATATTGTTGCTAACTTACTTTCAGTTGATTTTTTAGAAAAAAATAATTAGAAATTTTGTTTTATAAAACACAAAAAGCTACGAATGGTTTTCGATTTAATACTTGTGAACAAAACAAAGATTTTGACTTCAATTTTTGTGTCTCACACAAAGTATTGTTATTAATATTTAGTTAACGTTTTAAAAAAATTGAAAGACGGAAAGTTATCAATGTGTGTCGCATCCCAGCCTCTTTTTCAATATATTGTTATCATATCCATTATAGTTTTCCGGTATTGGTAATAGGTAAATGAAATAAGTCGCACAAAAAAGTGCAGAATTTCAAAATTCGCCTTAATTGCACTTAACAAAGGATATATAAGGCCATGGAAAAATAGGTCAAATTTTCAGCAGTAAGTCTTATTACACTTAAGCAAAGTGAAGAGTAAATTGGTTCTATTTTACGTCTTTCATACAGTTTATTTTACACCAAGCATTACTTAGGTATGTTATTTAGAATGGTTTAAAAAGGTTGAGTTATTAACTTCCCATTGGAAGTTATTGTAATCGGTCCGATTTGTCAAATTGAAAATTTTGACATTTCTCGAAGTTTCAAGTTCCCTAGAGTTTAAAATTATAATCTACAAAAAATAGTACGGGTAATTGGTAAAAATTGATGTTCGGTTCGATATTTCATGAATAATATTTGTATTTGTTTATATATAAGAAATAAAAACTTT
Source organism: Eupeodes latifasciatus (assembly GCA_920104205.1). Taxonomy (NCBI): domain Eukaryota; kingdom Metazoa; phylum Arthropoda; class Insecta; order Diptera; family Syrphidae; genus Eupeodes; species Eupeodes latifasciatus. The sequence continues at coordinate 73,958,995 of OV049926.1, forward strand.
TAATAAATGCTACTAAAATTGGTACAAATTGGTTTTCGACTATAATCCTCGTTAACAAAAATAGATTTTAAAATCAAACTATTTCATTATATATAAAGTATTGTTAGTAATTTTCACATTTTAAGAATAATTTAACTGACAACTTTTTTAGCAAAACACGAAAACCTAGAAACCTTTTAAGCAAGACAAATCGACAGACGGGATGGGAAGTTATCAGTGTGGGTCGCACCCCGCAGGCTCTTTTTATTGGTGGAAGTGATCATATCATGAACTGATATTTTAGTGTCATCAACCAAAAAGTTTTCATTTGAATTTAAAACAGCGGACTGAGGTGGTCATTATGACATAAAACCATTCTTTTATTACACCTACTGGAAGACATATGTATATTGAGATTGTCGTTTCGCACGTTCTCGTTTTTTAATCTATGCACTTTAATTCATTATGTATTTATTTCCACAATTTTATTGATATTTATTGCGAAGTTACGAGTATGAACCTCTCTCACTTTTCTTTTTATTTAAATAAAAACAATCTAAGCGAACGGGTAACAGCTAGTTCTAAATAAACCAATAATTAATTAATTCATACTTTGCCGTTTTTCTCAATTCTGTTTATTCAAATTTTAGAAAATTAGGTTTTGGTGGCAAAATCGAAGGCGAAGATCTTACTTTTAACATTTAACATTTTATTCAGCATATTGCATGCGAAATAAATGTACGTAATGCAGAGTACTTTCTGTTTGATACCTTTTAATGTAACGTTAATTTCGAGAAGAAAGAAGTAGTATGGTTTCTACATAAGAAATTATTGAGAAATATTTATTTCAATCATCGCTGCCACATCAGAGCGTTTTTTCTTTATTACTTCTTTTTCTGTTATGCTGTGCTTAGAATTATTATTTCATAAATATTTTAATTCTAGATTTGTATAGTCATTATTCTTATCCCCACATTTAATTCTTTTGTCATATTGTTCTACACTCTTATTGCCCCTCCGATTTAAAATTGAATGCAGGCATCCAAAAACATCGAAGGTCACCGCAATAACTTGGTTAGGACAATTTATTACCATAAAAACCATATCTTTTATAGGTACGTATACATAAACCAAATAAAACCGGCCGAGCCAACCGAAGACGACTACGAGGTTGGTGTCTCGATCGAATGACTTATGTCCACCTCAGGCTAAACAATTTCGCTATCTTATTGAAACACACTTTCCTGTACTAACATCAGACTGGAAATATTGTTTTTATATATCAAAGCCGCCAGTAAATTTCATTGCAGTCTTTTCCAAATCCAGATATACCTTTGTACATGAAACAGAACTACACGAAGCAATCTTATGTGGATTTGCGGGATAATTTTTCATCGCGGCATTTATATTTATGTTTATGATGGTCAATTGCAATCTTTGCTCCCTTGTTAAAGGTATTTTCAACTTGAAGACCGTCTATAGTTTAAGGGTGGAAAAGTTACTTTGATTGCAAAAAAAAGGCGGGTAGAATTTTAATAAATCTATTTAAAAAAATATCCTATTTGTAGTAATTACGTTCAATATTAATAATAATTATTGAAATCAGAGTTTTAAATATAAATATTCATTTTAATACAAATGATATTATAAGGGTATACAGGAACACATTTTGCATCCTAGTTTTTGGTTGATTTTTGATCTTGTTTTTTTTTTTTGTTAAGTTCAAGAGAAGAGGTTTTTATAGAATATTTCCCAAATGTTTTGACTTAACTTTATTTTATCACACACTTGAATAAAGAAAACACGAGATCAATTGTGGACTTTATTTTCATTTTCAAAGCCAAATAAGAACGATTTTAAAATATGGGTTTATTTCACTTTGAAAATAAAATTCCTATTTAAAATGAAAATAGTATTTTTAATAAATTAAGTTTGTTTGTACAGTTTAAGAAATCTTAATGAAAGTTACATCAGTGTAAAAATCCCCAACAACTGGAAAATAGAAATAAAATTTTGCGATAAAAATGATTTTTGACCGTGTTTCGTGACTCGAGTTCAAAAAGTTTAGAAAATTTATAAGAACAACATCATAAACACTTCGGACAAATAATATTAAGTCCCGTTTTTTTTCAATACTCTCACAAAATAAAACTTATTTTTTGATTTGGTTTCTTGAATTGAATTGAATTTATTGAAAACTATTCTGTCTGAACTTATAAATAGAAATAATTTTATTTGTATAAATCTAATCATTTTTGGGCCTAGCTGCCATTCTTTTAGCTGATTAAGAATTGTGTGAGCTCCGATCCTTTCAAAGGCTCTTTCAAAATCGATGGCTACTAGAGAGCCATGGTTTCGTGTGGCAAGAATACTCGTATTTGAGATTCCTTATTTACATTGCTGGATACGGGGCGTTTCTCTAGTTGATCAAGAATCAAATGGCTAAAGACCTCCCATTTTTCCAATTTCAATTTGAATTTCGGAGTGAACTTATTTTGTTTCTTGGAAGTGTACATGTTGGTTACCTGTATAGTTATTGGGAGGTGGTCGCTGGAATATGTGTCCACAAGGGTGTTCCATTTAGACAAGGATGCGAGTTGTGTCGCAAGTTCCGAACCAGGGTTAACAATGAGTATTCCCAAATACATCCAATGGAGAATGGAATTCCTCAGGGATAACCGCTATCGGTGCTTCTATTCGTAATTGCGTTCAACAATATCAGTACGATCATCAATACTGAGAAACTTCTTGACCATGGTCTATACGCTGACGATCTCATAATAATTGCCAAGATAAAAGACCACGTCCTCATAGAAGACGTTTTCATAGAAGATGCTTTCAGAGTGGACAGAGTCATCTGGAGCGAAGCTATCTTTACAAAAAAGCAAACAGTTGCATTTGTGCCGCAATAATCGCACCTCGGTAGAACCTCATTGGTTACGATATCGCCTCTGCGCAACCACCAATTCGGTTTCCGGAATAATCACTCGACAATTGATCAGGTTTACCGAATAACTAACGAAATTGAAAAAGCATTTGAAGAAAAAAAGATTTGCTCAACTGCATTTCTTGACGTTTCTCAAGCTTTTGACAAAGTTTGGCATGACGGGCTAAAATATAAATTAAAAGTCTTTCCAGAGCAAATATATAACATTCTTGAATCGTACCTAGAAAATAGATTCTTTCGAGTTAAGCAAGGAACGGAGTATTCGGAGTTTAAAGAAATAAACGCTGGGGTTCCCCAGGGTAGCGTCCTTGGACCGATTTTGTTTGTTCTTTATACCCGAGATATACCCCAAACAGAAGGCACAACTTTAGGCACTTTTGCCGATGATACAGCTGTACTCGCAATATCGGATTCAATAGAAACGGCAACCTCTAAGCTTCAAAAGGCATTAAATAGCATTTCAGATTGGACAAAGAAATGGCGAATTGCTCTTAATGAAACGAAATCGACGCACACAAATTTTACGTATAAAAAAGTATATAACTTACCTATTTATATAAATTCTGTGCAAATTCCATACGCTAATGAAGCGAAGTATCTAGGCATGACTCTAGACGCGAAACTTAAATGGAAAGTTCATGTAAAAAAGAAACGCGATGAACTCGAAAATAAACTCCGCGAATTGACATGGCTTATTGGAAGATATTCCAATCTAAGCGTTTATAACAAGCTTCTTATTTATAAGCAAGTACTGAAACCAGTTTGGACGTACGGTATACAACTTTGGGGTTGTACCAACGAAAGAAATATACAAATTTTGCAAACATACCAAAACAAAGTACTTAAAATAATAGTAAATGCTCCATGGTATGTAAGAAATAGCGACTTACATAGAGATTTAAATATAAAATATGTAGAAAACGAAATTAAAAAATTTGCTACAGAGCTAAGATCACGACTTAGAAATCATAGTAATAACTTAATCCAACAATCTGTTAGCGAGGCGTTCGTTTTTCGGCGTCTGCACCGAACAAGACCTTCTGATCTAGCGCAAACAAATTAATCTCTCCACTCGAATTTTGTGGAATCTTCAGGTCCTCTCGTTGGGGAGCTTCCTGACAAAACGCGAACAAAATGACGCTAAAACTACTTGTTAAGCTGGACTTAGTTGTAGTAATAATATAGAAGATAAGGGAGGTGAGTTTTAGTCAGTAAAAATCTGACACTACTATAAGCATCGGGCTTATAGTGTCTCTGAAGATTTCTCACCTTCCTGCGAAAAAAAAAAAAAAAAAAAAAAAAAAAAAAAAAAAAATTGTGCCGCAAGACAAGTTGTAAAAAATTTACCTTAAACTTTGGTCCATACATCCTCGAAAACACCAAAGAACTAACTATCTTGGGTCTTACTATCAATAAATCGTATCTTCACATATACTTAAACTGAAAAACTCCCTCATACTCCGCCTAAATACCATCAAATATTTTTGCGGAAAAAAGAGTGTTGTGTATATCAACACGATATTAAATCTAGTGCAAGCCCTAATTCTTGCTGCATATCAAAAAACCTCACTGGATCCTGCCATCTTCAGACAGCTTTACAATGAACTTGCACACCACCTTGCCTCGAACAATTTTGCCTTTTTGTATACTGACGGCTCAAAAATAAACAACACCCCGGCATACGCAGTCGTTGATCAGCGAGGAAATACGGTTCAAGCAAATGCTCTTATTGAACTCAGCTCAATATTTACAGCAGAATCCGCTGCCATAATTAGTGCTATTTAGTTTGCAGAAAAGAAACGTATGGTAAGTTCTGAATTTTCTCAGATATCCTCTCCACTTTAAAGGCAGTTCTCAACTTAAATAATAACCAAGTTCCGATTACAACGATTCGTAACAAACTATCCCAATACCCCAACAAACTTAAATTAGCCTGAATTCCAGGCCACATAGGCATAGTAGGTAATGAAGCAGCTGACTTTGCTGCCAAGCAAGCTACCAACTCGTCGTATCCAGTCTCAAATATTTACAGCACCAATGATATCCGAGCTTATATTACGGCATTTTTGAATGAAACGAACATCCAAACCTTAACAGGTATAAATAATTATTATTCAAACCTTATTAACCCTCTGTGCATTCCAGCCAAATATCCACCACAACTATATCACGAAAAGAAACTACAGCCATTTTGAGACTGAGACTGGGCAACACCCGCCTGACTCATCAGTACCTACTTGATCGTAACCTCAGAAATGATTCCTGCTCCTACTGCAACAACCCAGCAAAAATGACAATCGAATATCTTTTAACCATCTGCCCTATCTTTCAATCAAACCAAAACAGTTTTGCCTTACTAGAACTCATCAAAAACCCTACATTAGACAATTGCATCAAAGTACTTGCATTTTTGAAAAAGATTAATTTAATTTTAAAATTATAATTTTAAATACTTCTATATCCAACGCAAATCTATTTTCTTTTTTTACATATACCTATACAAATTTAAAAACAAAAGCTGATGGCTACAAATATTAACGCTTTTTACTAATTATTTTCTGTAATTTTATATTACTTTAAACAAACTTATAATATAATAATAATAATAATTTTATTTTAAAAATTCACTTAGGCTTTATAAAAAATGAATTAGAATAATTTACACCTCCATTATGTTTTACTTTTTTTCATAGCCGGTGATTTCCAATCTAATCATTAAATTGCATCTCACACCTTACATGGGGACATATTTCCACTGATGATGGTGGACTTTGGTATGGGTGGTTTTTAATTCACAGCGAGATTTCGGTGAATTTCAAAAATATTCACTTCGGAATTCCGTAATTTACTATTTGAATAGTAAACAGTTTTTCGAACTCAAAATTTAAAAAAAAAAATAGTTTTATAAACAGTTAAGTTTCGTTTTCAAGTTTCAATGTTTAGTTCAATTTAAAATAATGTTTTAAGACCAACACGAGTATTAACGTTGCTGCAAAATGGGCGCCTCAAGAAAATCTCCAGTTTATAATTGATTGAGGCTTTAGTAAATCATTGACTTGCACATAATTCACTGTCTAATATTTTTGACCATTTGCGTCTCCATGGCATCTTGGAAAAAGAGCTTTTTTAAATTGAAAAAATTACCTTCGATCTAGTACAGGACCCAAAAACGTCTAGTCTACCTTCGAGTTCAATCAATTAAAAGAAGAGTTTCAAAAGAAAATTATATTTAACGATGTCATTGTATAGTTCAGCAGAATGAAGACACAAAAACATTTATAAAATAATTGGCAAACAACTAAACCAACTGAAGTTTGGTTTTTGGAAATCTATCTAAAATCGAAACGATGTCTGTATGTATGTATGTATGTATGTATGTATGTTCTTTATAGACTCAAAAACGATGTGACCGATTTTGATGACATTTTTAGGCAATCTTTAGATTAGTCCAACTCAAAATGTGATGTAGCGATTGGAGCAATAGAATTTCGTGTTCCTATACAAAGCTGGGGTAAGTTGCTTCTATTTAATAAAAGCTCTTATTTTGTTTCAATTTTAAAAATTTAATTCATTTTTTACTTGCTTTGCTTAATGTTGTTATGATTTTTTTCTGAACCCGCAAGTGTATTATAATTATTATTATGATTGATGTTTTGTCGTAAAAGCTGACTTTATCAAAACTATACAAAAATCGGATCACATAATGTGCCCCAATTAAAATTGGCACCTCCTCGTGCCTCTGCACTGTCACTATATACATATACCGGCTAACTGTCTGTCAACTACATTCTTTCATTTTTGTTGACCAAAATCGAATCGTATTCAATTCTTTAACAGCTCTTTTGGTTTATGTTCCATTTGGCGCTAAAGTTTGAAAATCAGAACTGCCGGATTAAAAGCGAGATTCGACGTACCGTGGTGGAAAATTATGATTAGAAATGATTTTTGAAATTTTTCTTTTTCAAGCCAACACTAAAACTTTACGTGAACAGTGTTTTGAATCGTTGTCCTGTTAAAAATGTAAGAAACAGGCAAATTTTAAAACGCATATTTAACTTCCCATAGGAAGTTATTGTAATCGGTCCGATTTGTCAAATTGAAAATTTTGACATTTCTCGACGCTTCAGGGTTTAAATTTAAATACCGAAAGATTCATTTCATTTTGAATTCTTGTGTCCTTACCGAGCAGCTGATTGTGAAACGTCAAAACCAGTGTGCACTAACTTTGTAGCCGAAAATTTTACACTACGGCGGAGGGGAAATTTCAACTACTTTTGTAGTTGGATTTAACCAATCAGAATCCCTTGACTACGTAGCCACTAGCTTTCTGAATGCGACCAAAGTTAGTACACACTGGTTTTGACGTTTCACAATCAGCTGCTCGGTAAGGACACAAGAATTCAAAATGAAATTAATCTTTCGGTATTTAAATACAAATTAAAGTTCTGAAAACACAAATGATTCTTATTTTGTATATTTGAATTTTTCATTGATATGACAGTTCCGGATTGACTAGCATTCACAAAGCTAGTTGAAATTTGACTACGTAGTCACTAGCTTTATGAATGTGCCCAATTTTTTGCCATCTGGCCAATCATATACCTAAATATTAGAAACTTGCCTTACTTTCAACTCTCTTATGTCGTCTGAACCTGCTCATTGTAAAAATTACATTTAAAACAAAGGGTCATTCATTTTTCGCTTTGCTTTCAAAAGTAAAATTAAATAAAACACACAAATCGATACATTTTTGATTAAAATTTAATTGCTTTATGAAGTTTAAACTTTGTCATGAAGTGTGAAAAACAGTATGATTCAAATGGCTGCCTTGGAAAGATCCACAGGATGTGTATACAATTCTTTTGATTTCTATCCATTTTGTGAAATAGATATAGGGAGATATTTCGGCCATAATTTAAGTAATGTTGTTTTTTTTTAATACGTCTAGAATTCGTTAATTCGCGTTAATGCGAAAAAATCTTATGTTATTAAATCAAATGATATTTGTGGCCAATTGACGTCACCAACTTCAACGCGTTGTTAAGCCATTTACTATCGTAAATGGCAAAAACATTCAACTTATATTATGCTCAGTTTGCCAACGCTACTAAAAAACAGTCAAAAAAAGAAATTTGTAGAGAGATGTCTGTGCGTGCGTGTGTACGTACATTCGTACGTCGCGTCCGTACCTTAGCGAAATTTTTTTCGTCGTCTATAGCTAAAGAACCAGTAGAGATATCGACTTCAAATAAATTTTGTTATACAGATATTATTGCAGAAAGATGCAGAAAGGACTTTTAAAAAAATTGAGTGGGTGGTTTTTTACCATAGCAATTTAAAAAAAAAGGTGAAAATTTTGGTTATCCCAAAATATCTCACGAACGCTAGAGACTTGAATTAAATTTTATATCATATATTGTACCGTGATACCAAACACATATATTTTTGGAAAAAATTCCAACTAACGGTTCTTTTTATAAATCAAAAAATATTGTATATATCATCTCGAATATTTTACGAACAAAAAATGATTTTATCTTCAAAATAATTGTATATATATTTTGATATCTGGTAAAATTTTGAGAAAAATCAAATTGACAGTTTTTTTTACAAAAAATAAAAACCAAAAAAAAAAAATAATAAAAGTTGGTAAAAATTTATTTTCGACTCAAATATCTTTTCAAAAATTTAATATTATGGATTCAAACAAATTTTGTCTTATACAAAGGATTGTTGTCAACATTCAGTAAAATTTTGAAAAAAATCGAATTGATAGTTTTTTTACAAAAAATAAAAACCCAAAAACAAACATTACTAAAAGTTAGTAAAAATTGATTTTCGACTCAAATATCTTTTTAAAAATTTAATATTTTGGCTTCAAACTAATGTTATCTTATAAGAAATATTTTTTTTTAACATTCGGTAAAATTTTGAGAAAAATCGAATTGACTTGGGAAGAATTTATTTTCGACTCAAATATCTTTTTTTAAATTTAAGGTATTGGCGTCAAACTTATTTCGTCTTATAGAAAATTTTTGTCCATACAAATTAAAATCTGCAAAAAATATAACGCAAAATTGGTAAAAATTGATGTTTGGTTCCCGATATCTCGCGAATAAATGAAGGTGACTTCAAAATGATTTCATTCTGTAATAAATTTTCTTAGTAAAAATCCAATCTGTATTTTTTTATAAAAGAAATAAGAACTTGGTTTTCGACTAAAAATCTCGTTAACAAAAATAGATTTTGAAATCAAACTATTTCATCATATGCAAAATATTGTTGGTAATTTTACAATTTTTAAGAATAATTCAACTGACAACTTTTTTAACAAAACACGAAAACCTACAAACCTTCTAAGCAAGACAAATCCACAGACGGGATGGGAAGTTATCAGTGTGGATCGCACCTCAGCCTCTTTTTTATAATGCGATTGAACTATACGTCCTTCATACGTATAACTGCATAACTTAAGAAATAAACCTCCGCAAACCTCTCCAAACGATTCCTCAAAATCCGGAATGTTATTTTATGGTTTAATCCTTTCGGGACGGGAGTGGGACGTTTACATATAAATATTCTTTGTTCTGTACCACCCTCGTACCGAAAGGGTTAAAAGGGATGAAATGTCATGACGAATTCTTGACTGATGTTGGCAAAAGAATTGACACTTCTCAGACGGAGATGAGCTTCTCTTTAAGTTGTTTTTCTTTTTTTCTCCATTCTGACTCTTTTGGTTTTCAAGGCTTCCGTTCTCAACCTTTATAGCTTAATGTATCATCTTCTTTGATTATTTTAACTGGATTTTAAGGGTTTCATTGGAAAATTGGTCCTGAGTAGTACATCTGCAGAATGAACTCACAGATTTCAGGTGTAACAACTTTTGTTTTTAGTCATTTTACGTACTGGATATATTATTAATTGAATAAGAAGATAAATTAAGAATTTTTCGAATTCAATCACTCACCATTTTTGAAGATTAGAAAAAAATTTCAATTTAACAATTGTTCTCAATTTCTGTCTTAAAAAAAAAAATCGATGAAGAGACTTTTAATACTTAGTTATGTTTTAATTGCAATTTGTATTGACTAAAATTAAAAAAAAGAAAGACAAGTATTTTTTTTCAATTTTTGGATTGAAGGTCCAACTAAATAAGTTGGACCTTCAATTTCACGTTACATATGCGATTAATTTAACGCGTCACCCTACAAAACTTCATAACTTAAGTTCCTAAACATTAACTAAGTTTCTAAAAGAAAAACTCAATAAAGATCTGAATTGAATTCACTTCCTGAAGCTTCCTACACGCGAATATACAATTAAATAATACAAATTATCCATCAGCAACAAAGCTCATCATATTGCTGCTTCGCGCCGTCACTGATGCTGTGTTTTCTACACGTCACCATTGAACGGTTTTCCGAGATATTTTGTATTGAAATGATACATTTTACCATTATTTGCTTCAGTTCAATTCATTTTAAATAGACAAAGTCCTTGGGTAAGATCCATCGAATGGTTGACACGTATAATGTATACTACACGTGGGTTGTGGCAGCTTGTAGGTGTGTCAACAACGGAGGTCTTTTGTCAGTTCCCCAGTTCTATCCGGAGTAGTGGAAGAGCTTGCTTCATAGTAACATCGGGTTTGATTTTATCAAATCAAATATTAATATTCTCATAATAGTCAACCTCTGTAATGCTATACTCAAATGGATATATAAATATATACATGTATATATATACATATATAAGCATATATAATGCACGTTTACACGAGGCGAGAAAACAATAACAGTGACATTTTGAATACAATGATGGTAATGCCAACATTTTCGTCACTTTCTGTATGGGAATTTTATTTTTTAAAATACATAAAATACAAACATTTCAAAAAATCCATGGCCGCAGTGGCGTCTTTAGGCATGGGCCCGGTGGGCCAGGGCCCAGGTCCCCGCAATTATTTGGCCCCCAAATCCACCAACTCAAAATGAATGAATCTAGACAAGAATTATATAGAAAACGAAATAAGGTTAGTAGACAGTAACAGAAAAACAAGTTTCATTTTACTCTCCGTTCCGTTGAAATTCTCCTCCTCATCATCTTAAACTTCTGGCAACATGATTCTTTAATCGTACACCTGCACACGCTGTCAACATTATTTTAACAACTCTGCTTTCGTTCTACTCTACAGTTCTGCAAACATGTTGGCTTTTCAACTCACTCCAAAAACAAACACAAAAGTTGTCCCATGATGATTCATTCATCGCAGATCATTTAAAAAAATGTGAGAACTTAGGAAAGGGATACACTTCCTATTTATCAGCAAATATTGCAACTTATTCATTGATATAATGGGAAAACAAGTCCTGATGAAAATTATATCGGCAAAATATTTTTCCCTAAGTGTTGACAGTACACCCGACCTTTCTCATATCGACCAGTTGGCTTTTGTAATTCGGTATGTTAAAAATTGTGTTCCTATCTAAAGGTTCTTAAAATTTATACCTAATCAAGAGCATAAATCTGAATATTTGGCTGACACAATCTTGACATTTCTGGAAAATCATGATATTTCAATAGAGGATTGTAGAGGACAAAGCTATAATAATGCGTCTAATATGTCGGGAAAATATTCTGGTTTGCAAGCAAGATTAAAGGAGAAGTGCGAATTTGCTACTGTAATGTGTGCCCTACCTCACCTACGAATCTATGTGGGATATTGAAAGGCTTCCCCAAGCCGAAAAAGGTGATGGCTAAAGAGCCGATCTGCTTTCAAAGTTTAGAGTAAAAAAACAAGGCTGAAGAGCCGAATTAGGTCTTTTCACTTCCAAACTGAAAGTGAATTTATTCAGTCAAACTTAAGCTATTTATACAAAAATAATCACTTACACACTAACATCTTAAGCCTATATCAAATACATATAATCACTTAAACATAGAAATATTTTATATAAACATAAACATATTTTGTATTCCGAATTCTATGGGAAATTTATGACAACGGAACCAGGCAGCATACTTGCTATGTCATCAAATAGATATTCGATTATCCAATGTGCATAGCCCTTCTAATACAATGCACAAATGTATCTAAATACATCCAGTCATATGCACTACACAGTATGCAGTACATTGAACCTCAGCGAGTAGGTAGATACACTTGACCAAAGTAATCTGAAGCGTCGCGTCCCGTCGTCGTCAATGGCATTGAAATTATTACTTAATATTTTAGTGCATGAGGGTGATATTCTTGACCATGAATGAAATGCGAGTGCATTATTAAAAATAGAAAAGTAATGCGAGTGCATTTAAAATATAGGTCGGCTATTGTAAAGCGTAGTGTGGATTTAAGTCAATGACCGGAATTAAATGTATAATGAAGTGGTCGCTAGTGTGATTCCTTCACACCACCCTTCCTGGGGAAAAAGGAGAAATCATGACATATCTTGATTTCTTCTTTTAAGCGACACTAACTTGTGTTATAGGAATATTCTTTTTTTTCGTTCGGAATCAAATTTCTTCTTTTTTTTTTTTTTAACATTATTTTCTTCTATAATGTATTTTAATAGTACATACTTAGTTTGTATTATTACTTACGTATATAATATAATACATTTTTTTTTTTTACATTCATTCATACAAGTAACTTATTTTATTCTTCTTATATTCTATTTTTATTTATTCATACAACTTACTTATTTTATTCTTCTTATATTCTATTTCTTATTTATTCATACAACTTACTTATTTTATTCTTCTTATATTTTAGTTGCGTTTTATTTATTGCTAAACAATATAATTTATTTAAATCCTATGGCGCCTTATTAAAAATTAAATGAAGTAGTTATCATATATTATTATTTACATTTTTTTTTTTTTTAAATTAAATGAAATAGTTATCTTGTATATACATACATATATTATTATTTACATTCTTTCCCCTTTTTTTTTTAGACTTTGATTTAATTATTGATTATATAAAAGTTAAATACATGTAAAATGGTTTTAGTCTATTCTTGTGTACTGTCATTCTTTTGTTATCGTATTGGATATCACAATTTACACCATTTTGAGACAAAACTTCGTATGGTCCTATAAATATTGGATCTAATTTCTTTCTGGATTCGTTTCTTAATAAAACTAAACTTCCTTTTTCAAAACTACTACTCTTTGTTTGTCCCTCTTTATCATATCTATCTTTCCTAATGTTTTTCTTCTTTATAAGCGTTTCTCGGGCATCTCTGTGGGCAACTTGTAATTTATGTTTAAGGTCAATTACGTAATCGTCATAATTGTACACCGGTTCCATTTGTTTTGTCAGATTTTTGGGCAAGCTACATTGCTTTCCGAATATCAACTCGAATGGTGTGTAACCCGTTTCTGAGTGTACGGAAGTGTTATAACAGAAAACGTAATATGGCAACCAAGTACTCCAGTCCGTGTGTTTTTCTGAGACGTAACTTCTAAGATATGCTCCTAAAACCTTATGTGAATTTTCTAAAGCTCCTATGCTCTCATGATGGTACGCTGTAGATTGTAATTGTTCTATTCTCAAAAGCTTACAGATACTTTTGAAAACCTGGTTTATAAATTCGGTTCCCTGATCAGATGCTATTGTATGTGGTACTCCGTACCTTAGAATAAAACCTTCTACTAGAGCTTTAGCTACCGTGCTTGATTCTTTATTGGGGAGTGGTACAGCTTCGATAAACTTGGTAAGCTCATCTTGAATGGTGAGTATGTATTTAGATCCATCTTCAGATTCTTCTAAAGGTCCTACTAAGTCTATAAATATTTTGTCAAAACCTGATTCGGCTGTTGATGTGATAGTCATTGGTTGTTTCTTCGGTTGGATATATTTGTTTCGTTGACATACGGGGCAGTGCTTAACGAATGTCGTCACATCGTTTTGCATTCCTGTCCAAAAGTATTTTTTCTTTATATTTTGAATCATACGGTTTATACCTGCATGTCCACTGGTCGGAAGTATGTGAAAGTCGTTTAGTATTAATTTCTTCTTACAAGGATCGGTAATTTCAATAACATTATCTATGAGGTATACCTTTATATTACTTTCTTTAAACATTTCTCCTAATATATTTTTTAATTCATTAATTTTATATTCTCGACGGCCGTCCGAGAGTTTCTTTATTTCATTTTTAGTAATATATATTTTCTTAATTGATTTGGGTCCGCAGAGTTTTTGCACATCCCTCGACAATATTTTGCCAAATAATGTCGATTGGGTTGTAGTGCTGTCCTTGGACTTTTTTAGGAGTAAACTATTCCCTTTTGGAATATACGCCAAAACTTTGTTTGGTCCTATAATTATGTCGTCCTTGAAATTAACTAAATCTTCCGAAAAATTGTCAACGATTTTTAATTCAATAACTTTTAGTCCACTTTCGGGTGGTTTGAGAAGTTCGGTTATCCTTTGTTCATTGGTTTGTATCTTATTATTTTTAGGTGTATTTTCATCTTTATTTTCTACTTTCGACTGGGCTCTTGTTACTACACAGATGTATAATTGTTTTAATTCTTCAGACTCTACTTTAATGCGACTGAGCGCGTCAGCGGTACAGTTATCTTTTCCGGGTGAATATTCTACGTAAAAATTGTATTCTTCTAATAATAGTCTGAACTTAGTCAGTCTACTACTAGGTTCTTTTAGTGAGAACAAGTACACTAGGGGTCTGTGGTCTGTCAAGATTTTGAACTTTCTTCCGAACAAGTATGGCCGATAGTGTTTTACTGCCCACACTATAGCAAGTAATTCTTTCTCAATAGTGCTATAGCTTTTCTCTGCCTTATTAAGAGTTTTGCTTGCGTAAGCAATTGGCCTGTCATCGGAATTAGACAAAACAGCTCCTAAAGCGAAACCTGAGGCGTCTGTGCGTAGAATGAATTCTTCACTAAAATTCGGAAATTGGAGAATTGTAGGACTTATAAGGACTTCTTTAAGCAAATTGAATGATTTTTCGCAAACTTTATTAAAATCGAATTCAACATCTTTTTTCAATAACCGATTTAATGGGATGCAAATGGTAGCAAAATTTTTAATGAATTTCCGATAATAATTTGCGAATGCTACAAATCTTCTTACTTCATCCGCGTTAGTAGGAGTTGGATAATTTTTCATTGCGGCAGATTTGGAGGGGTCAGGTAAAATTCCTTTGTCCGATATAAGGTGTCCGAGGTATAATACTTCTTTTCGCAAGAAAGAACATTTTTTCGGGTGTATTTTGAGATTTACTTCTCTCAGACGTTCGAAGACTTGGATCAAGTTTTTGTTGTGGTCCATTAAATTTTTACCAAAAATTATAAGATCATCAAGATAGACGAAACATCGTGAATATGTTAGCCCTGACATGGCTATAGACATCATTCTTGAAAACTTACTGGGTGAGATTTTTAAACCCATTGGTAGACGTTTTAACTGGTAGTGACCATCCTCTGTTGAGAATGCCGTTATTGGTCTACTATTGGTATCTAGCTCCATTTGGTAGTATCCTTGACTTAGATCTATACATGAGAAGTAAGTCGCTCCTCCGATCATATCATAGATGTCCGTTATGTTCGGTAGTGGAAATTTATCATCTTCGATTCGATCGTTAACGTGACGATAGTCGATCACCATTCGGAATTTTTGTAGACCGGTAACTGGGTCTTTCTTTTTCGGCACTATAAGTATTGGAGAATTCCATGGGGAGGTGGATGGTTCTATTATGTCATCTGACAACATTTTTTTTATTTCCTCCTTTATATCTTCTTTTTGAGTATGTGGTAATCGATACGGCTTGGTATATTTCGGTGAAGATTCATTTTTAAGTTTAATGTCTGCCTTTCCAATATGGGTATACGTAAGTTTGTCACCATCTACGTGAAAAATGTCTTGAAATTTTGTACATATTGCTTCAATCTCGGATTTTTCTTCGCTATTTAATGTCTCAAAATTTATTTCGTTTAGAATTTCCTGAACTCGCTTGTTTATTGATTTATCTATATGGTTAAAATGTAAAATAAAATGTTCCGAAGAAGAGAATGATATGGGTTCAACCCATTTTAGAGTTACAGCTGAATCACGTGTATTCAGAATTTTTACGGGTATTTTTCCATTTTTAACAGTTGATAGTGAACCTGCCATGAAAACATTTTCACATAATTCTTGTGGATAAAATATTCGAGAGTCAGAATGTTTTGTAGTCATCCAATAAGTTGCTTCACACCGTGGAGGTAAGAAAACAACATCTATGTTTTGTTGAGTATATATAGGTAGAATGACTGGTTGGTCATCTACTTTCAATTCAAACGAAAATTTCTCCAGATTTATAATAGCACTGAACTCTGTTAGGAAATTCGCTCCGATTATACCATCAACTGGGATTGGAAAAGAATCACTTACTACATGAAATTCATATGGAATGGAAAATTCTCCTAGTTGTAATACATAGATACATGTCCCTAAAGTTTCTAGATTTCCTGATATCCCTAATACTTTTGTCCTTTTTCTTTCATCTATATTAATGTTTTTAGTGAGTGAACATTTTTTTAAAACGCATATTGAGGCTCCTGTGTCTAGTAAGAATTGTTTGTTTATGTTGTTAAATGGTATCTGTATGTAAATGCCGTTTGATATTCCAACAGTACAAATGGCATCTGTTATCTGTGGATTTAATGAATTCCCTCCGACGGGTCGGCTTCCCCTTCGGTGGGTTGCTCGTTTCCCATTATTAACACCTGATTATTACGTCTATTATTATTAGGTTGATTTACATTATTCGACCTATTGGTATTAGTGGTATTAGTGGTATTGTTGTTGTTACCGTGATTATTACCGTTATTGTTATTATATCTTTGTCTGTCATTGTTGCCTGTATATCTGGACCTGTTATCGTTGTTATTATTTCTATAGTTACTATTATTGCGGTTCCTAAAGTTTTGTTGGTTGTGATATGAAGGCCTAGTTGAGTTATTATTCTGTGGGTATGAATTTCTAACTTGGTTATTGTAATCGGTATGCGAGGATCTAGCTTGAGGGTTGTTAAAATTATTTTGTCCATGATAGGTTCTACCTCTATTATTCATGTACCTAACAGTGTTTGATGTGGATGCAGAGGTTTGATCCAATTCTACTATATGGTGGATAGCGTCTTGAAGATTAGTGTGTCTGGCGCTATCTAATACTATTTTTAACCTATCGTTTACTCCCTTTTTAAGAAATGCTAAACCTCTTCTTTCATTAGCTTTGGTTAGGATTTCTCTGGCTTCTTCACCATGGCAAGATACTTCTAGTTCAGTCATTTTTGTAATTAATGTTTCGATGTCTGTTACGAATTCTCGCACTGGTCGATTACCCTGATATGTCTTGTTAAGTTTGGTTTGTATTGTTTCTATTGTCTCTTTTGGTCCACATTTTTCTATTAAAATTTTTTTTAATGAAACAAAATTTTCTGGTTTTTGATTACCTAGTTCGGTAAGAGCTTTACCTTGAATTTTGCATTTCAAAATAAATTTTATTAGTGTGGGTTTCGAGGTTTCACTAAGTGTGTCATGGTAGAATTCTATGCTGTTCATAAAATCCCTAATGTGTTCAGTTCTTTTGCCATCCTCATCGCAGTTGAGGGTAGGCAATTTCTGAGCTATACTTATATTGAATATTTCCGCCATGTTTTCAACTATTCCTTTATCTTCTTCTTCCCCTATATCTTCTTCGCCTAACAATTTAGTTTTCTCTTCTAATATTTGATTAAGTCTGACTAATAAGTTATCTATAATTGTTCTTAAAGTTTGTTGGTTTGTATCCTTTTCTAATTTTTCATATTTTTCATTGAACTCTTTTTCTAATTCAGATATTTCTTGTCTTTTTTCGGTAATATATGTTTCTGAGTATTTTCTTTTTGGGGTTTTATTGAAATTCGCAAGTATTTCCTTTAGTGATTTTATTATGTTTAACATATTTTTAATTATATACAAAAATTATTATTTATTTATATTTTTTTTTTAAACATTGTTTTTATTTTTAAGGGTTTTTTTTTTAAACTGTTATATTTTTAATTTCATGATTTACAATTTTTTGTACGTTTTGTTTGAAATAAAATTTTACAATTTTTCTTATTAAATAAACTATACATATAATCAAAATTATGATTATGATGTCCATAATTAAAAGATTGGAAGTTACCTCATTATTATTGTTGTTGTTATTGGTCACAACGACCCCTTCTTTGGAACTTTTGCCTCCCATTATATACAAATTTTTTTTTGAATCTAATTAAAGTTGTTTTCTTTCTTTTTTTTTTTTAGTTATTTTTTATTTTGTAAATTTTTTGCTTGTTGCAAAAAAAAAATTTTCTTATTATTCCCTGTGCTCAGACTTGCTAGTCTGTATAGGTTGCCTACTTCTTGTCTTAATTTGACTTTTTTTCCAGCGCGTTTCCTTTTAGGTGTTTGTGGTTGCACTTGTTATTGCACTTGTTGTTGTTCTTTTGTTTTTTTCCTCTTTAAATATTCCTCGATGGTTAGAGGCTTGGGTCCAGCTGTCTTTGGCGTGGGCACGTATACGGGTGCCCCAATCGTGGGTTGTCCGGGAGTATAAGGACAATCCAATGCTGCGAAGAGCTCGTCTAAAGCCTCCTTCTGATATCGATCTGACCTTGGTGCTTCCAAACGTGGCACCTTATATTTATTGGATTTAATAATGAATTCAAGAAATTCAAGAAATTCAAGAAATTCAACCAACTGATAGCTTCTCCTGGCAAGATCGCCATGTAATGTGTGCCCTACCTCACCTACGAATCTATGTGGGATATTGAAAGGCTTCCCCAAGCCGAAAAAGGTGATGGCTAAAGAGCCGATCTGCTTTCAAAGTTTAGAGTAAAAAAACAAGGCTGAAGAGCCGAATTAGGTCTTTTCACTTCCAAACTGAAAGTGAATTTATTCAGTCAAACTTAAGCTATTTATACAAAAATAATCTACTTACACACTAACATCAAATACATATAATCACTTAAACATAGAAATATTTTATATAAACATAAACATATTTTGTATTCCGAATTCTATGGGAAATTTATGACAACGGAACCAGGCAGCATACTTGCTATGTCATCAAATAGATATTCGATTATCCAATGTGCATAGCCCTTCTAATACAATGCACAAATGTATCTAAATACATCCAGTCATATGCACTACACAGTATGCAGTACATTGAACCTCAGCGAGTAGGTAGATACACTTGACCAAAGTAATCTGAAGCGTCGCGTCCCGTCGTCGTCAATGGCATTGAAATTATTACTTAATATTTTAGTGCATGAGGGTGATATTCTTGACCATGAATGAAATGCGAGTGCATTATTAAAAATAGAAAAGTAATGCGAGTGCATTTAAAATATAGGTCGGCTATTGTAAAGCGTAGTGTGGATTTAAGTCAATGACCGGAATTAAATGTATAATGAAGTGGTCGCTAGTGTGATTCCTTCACACTACCTTTGTACCTTGTGCAGCACATTCTCTTAACTTAGTAGGCCTTCATGCGACTGGTTGTGTGCAGGAGGCAACAAGTTTCTTTCAAGTGGTTCAAAAAATATACAACATTTTTTCTGCTTCTACCCATCGCTGGAATAAATTGAATGTATGTGTAGGTTCACATAGAGTTCTTAAAAGCCTTTCTGAAACAAGATGGTCTGCATGAGCTGATGCAGTTAACGCGCTCCATCATGGTTATAAGCAAATTACTGAAGCCTTGACATCTATCTCTAGAGATCAAGAGCAAGCTCCAGACACAAAAAGTGAAGCGCTAAACCTGTCTAAGAAAATGTCAAAACTGGAGTTCCTCATTTTAACAGAAATTTGGAGCACAATATTAGAAAGAATTCATAAAACCAGCAAGAGCCTTCGAAAAGAAACAATAACGATTGACGTTGCTGCCAATTTGCATTGTTCTTTTATAAACGATATAAGGGAGAATTTTGATAAATTTGAAGCGTGTGTCGAAATTCAGAATCCGGATGCTAATTATAAAGACTTATTGCATTGTAACGTAAAATAGTACGAAGTTCGCGTGCCACATATTTTGATTGTCCTGCACCATCCGTCCAGCTAATTGGGAAAGAAAAGTTTGAAATATCAATTTTCCAATTATTTTTTTTCAATTATTGACACTATTACTTTGCAATTAAAAATACGATCCAATTGGTATCAAGAAATTAATGCATTGTTTGACTTTTTTGTCGATTGCAATATTTGACTTCAGTGGAGTTGCAAAATTCTTGCGAACAGTTTTTAAAAAAAAACATAGAGATGTTAATGCAGAAGAACTTGAGGTAGAATGCTTGCACCTCGTACAATATTTAAAAGAATTCAAAAAAGATGTAAATGAATATCGTATTACAATATCAAAATTGTACAGTCTAATTTCAGTGGATGAAATTGGGAACATATTTCCAAATGTAGAAACTGCCTGTAGAATGTTTGTATCTTTGATGGTTTCAAACTGCAGTGGAGAGCGTTCATTTTCGAATTTGAACCGGATACAAAATGAACTTCGAAGCACAATGCTACAAGATAGACTAAACAACTTGTCAATTTTATCAATTGAAAATGAATTACTGCAGGAAATTGAATTTGATGACTTAATTCATGATTTTGCAACTGACAAAGTCATAAAAGTATGCCTTCAATAATATTTTATTGTATATTAATATGCCTCTTGCGAGGAATTAATAAATTCTCCAAGAGTAATGCTTGTTATGAGAAAGTGCTTTTCAAATTAGACGTTCGGATTCGGCATAAAACTGTAGGTCCCCTCCATCCCTACAAGTCACTAGGCCCTGGTTCTCTACGGACTTTTGTGCCACCTAATTTATTTATTTATTTTTTATTAAACTTACATATACGTATATCTAAAAAAAAAAAAACAAATCAAAACAAATATAAAGAAATAAACTTACATAAAATTAAACAAAAAATATAAAAACATTAGAAATCAACCAAAAAACAATAAGAATTATCAAAAATCAACTATAAAGAAAAATGTTCAACTATTATAACATATATAATATAAAAAAAATATCTTTTTCATGTTTTTTTTTAGTTCTTATTAAAAAGTAAAAATATTAAAAAAAAAAAACACACAAATTAATTTTAAAATTATTTTTTTTTAACCTAAAGAATTAAAAAAAAAATGTATTATACCTACTTTTTTGGCCCCCAAATCGTATTGGGCCTAGGGCCCCCACAGTAGCGTAGCGTGAGGGGGGCAGGGGGGGGGGGGGCAATGCCCCGGGCGGCACTTGTTTGAGGGGCGGCAAAAAATGGGCGGCGGCAAAAAAAAAG
The DNA here is from genome assembly GCA_920104205.1 of Eupeodes latifasciatus. NCBI lineage: Eukaryota > Metazoa > Arthropoda > Insecta > Diptera > Syrphidae > Eupeodes > Eupeodes latifasciatus. The sequence goes on from OV049926.1 coordinate 73,980,260, forward strand.
GTTACCAACACAAAAAACCCTTCACTTGTTTGAGGGGCGGCAAAAAAAAGGTAACCAAAACAAAAGAACCCTGAAATAATTTTCGGTAAACAGAATTTCGTATGGGGTGGCATCCAATCGACCTGTACCTATACCACCACAAACTTTATTTAACCACAAATTTAACATAAGCATTAGACTGAAAATCTACGATGGTAAATCTTTTGCGAATTACGATCATCACACATTCAGATAAACAACAAAATCTTAAATAACAATTGCTTCACGATTAGCGGTTGTTGCGACCGAACACATATCTTTTGGGACGGGTGGTGAGGTGTCGACTCGTCGCGGCGGAGCGGCGCGGCGGGTAAAGAAAAACAAACAACCCAAACTGTTCTGGTATCTGGCACTTGAACACCTGCAAAATGCAAGTTATTTTCATTTGATTTCGCATAGTGGCGGCCGATAAACAGTAAACGCAACCGAAAACCAGCGACTGACACAACATGAGGGTGAAGATCTTATTTTAAAAGTCCGGTAATACATTGCAAAACAAAAACAAAAACATTGCTGCAAGTTTGTTTTTGTTCTTTTACTATCCTAGAAATAGAAGTTGAAGTTTATTCATTCTCAAACTCTTTTCTTTTGTGTCCGATGACCAACGAAGAAGGTTGTGAACTACGAATTTTAAATTTAAAGTGAAAAATTTATAATTTTCATAAAAACAATAAACATTAATGTGCGTTGTGAAATGTGATAGTTTTCTTAAGTTGTTGAGTTCAAATAAAAGATATTTCTTTTTGTAGATCTTAACAACTTAAGAAATGATTAACAAAAAAAGATGTATAAGTGATGTGTTTTGTGTTTTTGTTTAATTACGATTCCCAAACATAAACAAAATTTATTTCCCTACCCCAGCTTTCAAGTACCACCCAAAAAAGAAACAATTAACAATTAACGATAAACAATTAATAATAAACAATAAACAATATTTAAAAAAAATGTTGCCAACCTAAAAGGAGTGAAGGAGTGAATCCCATATAAGTTCTGATTTTACCTACCCTCATTGGTTTCATTTCAAGTAAGTTTATTTATCTTTTTTTCGTTCTTATCATTTCATGATGCACATGATCCACAAATTTTCGCCATGCACACATTATATAGTACTTAGCTACATTTGTATTATTAAAATTGAGTGATAAGTAAGGGGCCGATTATAGCTATCATTGAATCGTATCATAGAAAATGTTTAAATAGATTTTTAAGCACGTTATCCTTTGGCCAGGAACGTAAATGATGTATCTACCAATCGATTGGAAATCACTCAAAGAATTTTTTTGACAGATCATTAAAGATATCTAATGATTTCACTTGGAAGATAATATCTGTTGAATGTTTTTGAACAACAACAACAACTTAAAGGTGCTACCACTCATTGTTTTTGGCTGGAGATATAGCTATTTCGTGCTTTGCCACTTTTGCACTCATCAGTCTCCTTTTTTGTGGTGCTGAGCTTTAATCCAATTTTATTTGAAAAACTTTTTTCTGCACAACATAGGATTCGAACCCACGCATATCAGATTTGCTCAGTCTTAGAAGTCGTGTGCACTACGCACTCCACTACTTTAGACCACTGACGTCACAGGTCGAGATGTGCTAATTGTTTATCAAATGCATTTGAAGCATCAACCTTTTTATAAGCTCCTTTAAGTGGTAGCACCTTTAAGTTGTTGTTGTTGTTCAAAAACATTCAATGAAATTAAAAGGAATGGTCAAGTCTAACAAGCTGACATTATAGTACGAATAGTACAATAAAAATAATAACAATGATAATATCTGTTATTTGAATAGATTTTTCAAACATTTGTAAAACATATTTTTACATTAATTTTAATTGCATTACATTTTTCGTTGTAAGTGATTGCTTGCTTTTTCTTACCACGGTTTAATTTGCATGTGCATGCAAATAATATTATCGTATGGCTATACACAACTGAAACAGAAATCATCGTCCTTAAAATCAAAAAAATCTGAAACCAATTGAAATTATTTCCTTCCAGTTTTTGGAAATGAAAAGAATCAGAGAAAGTGGAGCTTTTTACCGAAGTAAAAAAAAAGCCAGGGAAGAAAATTTACAAAAAAATCGGGGAGCCATCTTTAAATACATTCAGCCTCCAATTTCCAAAACTGCAGCCTCTACGTCAGCTACTAATATTCATGCTGTTGCCGAACCAGAAACTCCAATAGCAGACCCAGAACTGAGCTCCAAAATCAATATCTTGTTACCCGCGATTAGTATTCCAAAGTTATAAATATTTCGTCTCCTGAACAAATAAATACATCTAATTCTGAACATATCCAGTCTCAAACCCCAAACATTTCTTCTTCTGCTAACCTGGAAAAACCAAATCCTGATTCTCTAAAAATTACTCATCCTGAGCAATTTTCAGAAATCTGTTTTGGCACTAAACACGAATCTACCCTTGCAAACATCACTTTGTATAGCACAGAATCTAACTCCGAATCAGATTATAGCTATGCTTCTAAAGCATTGAAAGAGAATTTTACCCACTACAAGGATTTAGATGACATTGGAAGATGGCCAGACCGTATTGCACCAAGAATTAGAACTCTTCTTGTTCAACGAGGACCAGAAGTTGTGCAGCATCTTCAAAGTAACTTTGCTGCTGTATCTACAGTTTCAGGTACATCTAGGCGGTTAACGAAAGATTGGTTTTACCGCACACTAACAAATGGCGAAAAAGTATTTAGGAGCTGGTTAGCTTATTCTCCTTCTAAAATGTCATTATTTTGTTATTGTTGCTGCTAATTTGAAGATAAGACCAGAGAGGGACAATCAATGTTCTGTTCAACCAATGGATTCAATAACTGGAAAAAACTTAATCCCAAAGTACAGAACCATGAGTCAGGTCCAAAACATAACATAAATGTTTGCAAATGGAAAGAATTGGAAGTAAGACTTCAGAAAGATCAAACCATTGATCAAACTGAGGAAAAACTCGTGGCTAATAAATCAAAAAAATGGCAAGAAATTCTTGTTAGAATGGTTGACATCATTAAATTCCTAGCAAAATAAACTTTAGCTTTTCGTGGCCATAGAGACGACCCTACAAGCTCTAACAGAGGCAACTTCTTAGAGCTAGTACATCTCATCTCAAAGTCTCGATAAAATGGATTGCAGGGGTCAAGCTTACGACAATGCCGCTGTTATGGCCGGAAAAAACACAGGAGTCCAAAAAAGAATTCAAGACATAAACCCGAAAGCCCAGTTCGTTCCATGCTCAAATCACTCTTTAAATCTTGTTTGCCTGCACGCTGCTGCAACTGAGTCCGACTCAATTACTTTTTTCGGAACATTGGAACGATGCTATGTGTTTTTTGCAATGTCAACTCATCGTTGGGACGTCCTGATTGCGACAACTGGTAAATCGTTGAAAAGGATTCAAGAAACAAGATGGAGACCACATACTCTTACTATGAGGATATTTTAAATTCTATAGAAAAGCTTACTGAGACAGGCGAAAGCTTAAATACGAGAACTGATGCAGGAACTTTGCTTATAGCAATGCAATCCTTTTCTTTTCTCTGCTTTTTGGGCTTTTGGAAACCTGTTCTTAATGAAATAAATGATTGTCAAATTTACTTACAAACCGAAGGTCTTGACCTTTATCAGTGTGCAGCTAAGATCAGTGACTACTACTGTCTTTTCTTGAAGACACAAGAGAAAAATTAGTCAATGATGCTCTTGTTTACGCAAGGAATTTGTGTAAGAGCTTAGGCATTTCCTTGGATCCTCCCAGAAGGAAAAAAAGGAAGTACATCTTTGGTGATGGAAGCACAGATGTTGGTCTGTCTCATGACGAAGAGTTGAGAAGAAAATTGTTTTCTTCCTTAGATAAAATCATCGTCGAAATCAAGGAGAGATTTAACCAATTGCAAAGTTTGGCCAAAAAATTCGACTTTCTTTTAGCTTCCAAACTACTGGCTGAAATTTTTGATTACGATTCGGAACTTGCATTCAATGAGCATGATGTATCTTCCGATGATTTCAAAATAGAACGTGGTCGATTAAGAGCCTTGGCATCTTCCTTGGAAAGACTTAACGATCTTGAAAGAACAAACCGGCTTGAAATATTAAATTTCATAGTACAGTCGAAGTTAGAAACAAGTTTGCCAAACATTACCATTATGCTGCGTATTTTTTTAACAATAGCAATAAGCAATGCCGGATGTGAGAGGAGTTTTTCAAAACTAAAACTAATAAAAAACTATCTCAGGTCAACAATGAGTACTCTAAGGTTAAGTAACCTAGGAATTCTAGCCATAGAAATGCAAAAAACTGATGCGATTGACACCGAAAGAATAATAAAAGAATTTGTTTGTAATAAACAGAGAAGACAAATAATTTAAACATTTTCTATGTTTTATAAATTATTAAATATGGGTAACGTACATAAGTCAATGTCAGTTGAGTTGCTTGCCACAATGTAATTAAAAAAATCAAATTTGCTTAATTTAAAAATCGAAACAAATGTTCATTAAAAATAAAAATATACGAAACTTTCCTTATTAAAATGAATACAAAAATTAAATTTTTGCTTTATATGTACTAGTACGAGTAATAACCAAAATTAAGTGATTTAAAAAATTAAATATAATTTCTTAATCTTAATTTATTTTTTGAGCTTTATTTTATAGTGAGTATGCAATTTAAAACATTAACCAAATTTGAATGTTAAGTTCCTTAAAATTTGGTTACTTTCAATATGGTTATAACCGATATACATACATCACCTACAAATAAATGGATACTCTGTAAGTATAGTTCATTATGGAAGAAATGGTAGTGTTCACCAACTTTGACAAAAAAAAATTTGGGGCGGCAAAATTTGATCTGCCCCGGGCGGCAAAAACCCACGCTACGCCACTGGGCCCCCAAAAGTCTAAAGACGCCCCTGCATGGCCGAGATATTAAAATCAGTAAGACATTTAAAAAGTCTTCAACTCACAAAATTTACAACTTCATCAATTACAAAAACAAAAGCAAAAACAATTAAACAATAAACCTCAATTTCAAAAAACTGATAATAATTTGTTAATAGATAGTTGTCCCGATTGATAATTCACGATACTAATTTTAAATTTGAAATCCCAAATAAATATCTTTAATCATTTATCTCTTGCCGAATCATTGAAGAAAAAACAATGGCGTGTTATTATTGCTTTAAGCACCTGTACTTGAAGATAATTCACTTTTAAAAGTACCTACCTACATATTTCAAAGATATCAAAATTATATTCATTATTGATTAATCTTCTTCAATTTTCCCAGATACTTTATTGCAATTCATTCATAGCATGCTATTCATGATTATGCTCAAAATATAACTCAAAATGTACTATAAATATGTAGTATCTCATAACAATACTTACGTCATAAGATTTGGAGGTATGACGGTGAATTTGCTAATATTTTATTTAAAAAACAAATCTCATGATATGTGTGAATCCCACTTTTTCTGATGACTGGTTTGTAAAAAAAATAAACTTTCCCAGCTGATAACAGTTATCGTTAGCTCGATGATGCTAATAGATTATACATATAGCTTTTAATCAGTTTTTTGAAACTATGTATTGATAATTTAAACACCAGGGCCGCACAACTTTCGCTTGAAAAATGGGTGAATCTCCCAAATTTTAATTTAACACAAAATAAGATTCCTCAAAAACTAGATCTAAAGAGATATTTAATAATTTATTGATCAATGCTTAAATTAAAGCATTTTTCAAAGCCAAAGATTATTTGTGTAGCTTTCATTATGGCGTTTTTAAACTATAGACAATATATAAAATATTTAGCAAAAATTATACACAAGTCAGCATGTTATGGAAAATTAATTTTTTCGTATAAAAATGTTTACCATCAACAGGGAATTTTTTAATAGAGTCTTCGAATGAAGAAAATAATCAATTGCAAATTCATTAAAACTCAATACTGTTTCAATACTAGAGAAATTAAAAGAAAAACAAATGAGCACTTTTTGTATGGAAATCGGCAATAGACAACATCTCCAAAAATATTACTCTGAACTATTAACGAATAACTTCAAGTATAAAATAAACCCCTCCGAAAATTCAGTCGAAAACTATATTCCAGAATCGAAAACCATATAGGTACTCGATATTGCTGACGTGAAATAGTGCCAAATGAAATAACACCAAATTTCAAATTTGGCCTTATTTCGTTGTTCAAAACGAAATAAAACCAATTTGGCTTTATTTCGATTTATAAAAAGAAATAAGGCCAAAAAAAATAATGGAAACAACGCCGAATATTTTAAAATTCAAAAGTTAATAAAAAAAATTTTAAAATTCACTTTTTTACATACAAAACACACAAAAATGGTTGATTTATTGTCTAGAATAGCTACTTTTGCTAAAAAGTTTTTTTGAATTGATAGCACGGCGCGGCGTACTAACAGCTAGGTATGTAAGGGGGGCATTCTGCCCCCCTGCAACCCCCCTGCTTGGGATCACTATAGGATTTGGGGTGGGTGCGAGTTTGGGTATATGCAAAGAACGTTTGCATTTAAGCACTAAAATCAAAGAAATTCCCAAATTTAAAAAGCAAGTATGGCTCACAGTTATGAAAGAATCACAACGCTTTCGTGTTCTTTGCATATACAAAATTAAATAAAGAATTTAATTTAGCATAGAGAGAAAACAAAAGATAATTTTACTTTATGGTTTTTTCTAATTCTGCAAAGTTTTAAATCGAAACAATGCCAAATTGCTATTATTTCGTTTTCTAAAGCGAAATAAACCCAAATTGAAAATTTGGCCTTATTTCGTTTTCAAAAACGAAATAATGCCAAATTTTTTGAATTTGTCTTTATTTCATTTGGCGTTATTTCACGTCACCCTCGATATTATTTGTTTTGTTTCATATAAATCGTGTATTTTTGATATGAGGAAATAAAACGGACCAAGCAGAAGCAACTACGGAATAGTTCTTAAAAAATGTTCACTTATTGATTTAGTTTAAAAGTTACAGTCTATTTATTTCATATTTAATATTTATCATATATTAGTTTGTCGGAAAAAGCATGCAGAGATCAATATTTTTAACTTCCCATAGGAAGTTATTGTAATCGGTCCGATTTGTCGAATAATTGTAAATGTTCACATTTCTCGACGTTTGAAGGTCCCTAGAGCCGAAATTAATTTTTTTAGAGAGATGTTAAGTTCGCTACGTTCTTTTCGTCGTCCATAGCTCAAGAACCAGTAGAGATATCGATTTTTGTTATACAGATAATAAAAATAAGAAATATGCAGAAATGGCTCTCAAAAAAATTGAGTGGGTGGTTTTTTTTCCATAGCAATTTGAAAAAAGGTGAAACGATAGCGACTTAAACTAAATTTTAATTATAAATTGTAACGTGAAACGAAACTACTATATTTTTGAAAAAAAAAAAATCCAATTAACAGTTTTTTGTATATAAATAAAAAAAAAAATCGAAAATTGTACAAACAAAAAATGATTTTATCTCTCTCCAAAATAATTTTGTGCAACGAAGAATAACGTTTTTGACATCTGGTAAAATTTTGAAAAAAATCGAACCAAATGGTTTGGAAACAAAATAAAGTTTCCCATTCCGATTGAAGTAGGTACAAATTTCAGAAATGTTTCACTAGCGTCCACACAAAAGAAAACATTTCAGAAATGTTTTTCTGTTTTTAAAATGTTTTCAAAATGTTTCTGTAATGTTCCTTAAATGTTTCTGAAATGTTTCTTTGATAATCAGATTTCTTTATTTATGCTAGCTTTAATCGAAAAATGTTTGTCGGCACTAAGGATTGAATCTTGACTAAACAGCGTAAGAAGATATCATCGCTGTAAAGCATCGCAGAATTATGGCCTCCCAGTGCAAAGTTTTTTTTTATCAATTGTAGGCCATGACAAGTTTTCCTATTTATGTCTTCAAAAATTTGTATATTCAAATTTTAAATAAAAAAACCCTCGATATCGATATTGAAGAACCGCACCTGTATAAAACACATCAAACATTGCCTTTGCTAATTTATTTTTCAACAAAATTACAGCACCATTTTTAAAATGTACTTGTAAAATGTATAGACATCTAAATATACTATGTATTGTATACCTACCCCATGTACCTAAACATTTTTCAAGGCGTTAAAGATAATAGTGTTGGAGACTTGAGTTGTTTTTATTTTAATACAAACCTACCCATAGATTACCTAGGTTCAGGGCCGTCTTTACCCTTTTTGGGGCCCTGGGCACTTTTCGAAAATGGAGCCCCTGTATGATTATATAAAAATATTATGTTGTGTCATAAAGGTATACAGAAAAAATCACATAACTTTGAATTGATATTTATTCTTTTTAATTTTTTAAATAAATACATTTTTTTAATTCATTAAAAAAATAAATAGTTATTGCAGCATTTAAGACATACACATAAACAATGTAAAAATAAAAACAAAAAATAAATATGTCATATAAAATTCAAAAATAAACAAAATTTAAATAACAGACAATAAAATAAGTTATTGAGAATGTAATTTAAAGAACAATATTTTTTCAGGTAAAAGAAAGGAATATTTATTGAAGGGGTCTTTTTCTTGATTTGAGATTAGTAAAATCATTGATCACATCTTCAAAATCAATGCCCCTGAGGATGTCGCTTTCGATTGACAACAGAGACAAACCTGTCAATCTTTCTTGAATCATTGTAGTTCTGAGTTCGTTTTTGATTCTTTTTAACTTAGAGAAGGAACGTTCCCCACTGCACCATCATACCTACTTAAGAAAATTCTTAGTGCAATTTCAACATTTGGAAATTTATCTTCAATTTTATTAGTTTTTAAAAAATTATAAAGCTCTAGAATGTTGTGAGTTTTTTCATTTTCGTGTCGACTATTTTTCAAGTAGTCTTTTAAATTCAGGCATTCAGCATGTAGTTCATTTCCGTTCACATCTTCGGTGTAAAATTTAGCAACAGATTTGCAGTTCTCTTTTAAGTCTTCTGAATTCAGATTTTTTAATCGAAAAAAAAGTCAAAACGTTGGCTCGATGGGCCCAGTGGTAAAGAGGGGTCTGCCTAGGTTAGGTATTTGTTTTTTGAAAACTATAAAAAGGCTGGTTCCTAATCATGGCTAAACATATCGAATTCACGCTCCCCCAACTATGGCACACAATATTTCAATAGATATTTCTATACGCATGAAGGTAGGTATAGTAATATCAATATACAATATACCTACCTTCTACGTCCATAATATACATAGATACCCATACAACTTTTTATCAAAAAAGTTCTTCATACCTATAGATAGCTATAACTAAAGTTCTTATCATAATTCTGTGAAATACATATACAGATGGCATGTGTACAATATTGTACGTTCCTATATTCCTTCTTACACCTGTTATATTTCTTATCAATCCAAACCTCCTATTTGCGTGAGTTCTTTCGTATACTATATACCTATCTACTATAGAGATAAACTTATAAGCTTGGTTGATTTTCTATACCTTTTTTGCTGAGTTCATGTTATCTATCTATACTTTACCTCACCTTTGCAAAAGATTGACTTGTCTATATAGCTACATATGTATACTAACTTACAAATAAGAAGGTATATAACTTTGATTTTAAAATTTAAAAAAATGTTTAGATATGTAAACATTGACCTAGCGTACCTACTATGTAGATAGGTATGAATAAGTATATCTATACCTATAGCTTTTTACCCATGTAGGTACCCTCAATTTGGTTGGCTTAGAAAGCGTCGCCGGTTCATTTGTACCCATTACCCTTAGGTTGCCCTTTAACCATCAGTCCCTTATCACACAAAAGCATATAAAGTTGTCATCTTACATCTTTTTTTTTACCGCAAAACATCAAAGCGCTTTTGTTTAACCATCCCCAGTATAGGTAAGTATGTACATATATCTATCTAGTATACAAAATGTCACCACACTGTCAAAAAAAATCTGACAGAAGGCCAACCGCACTTGTTTCCATTCATCCATAACAAAACAACCAACCTCTTTTTATCACAATCGCAATACACAAAACTCCACCATATTCAACCAAAGGTGTCCAACAGCAGCAACACCAGCAACAGCCAGCTATCAAAACCACCTCCATTACCAATACCATACCTTCTTTACCTTATACCTACCATCATCGTCATTGTTGTCGGCCATACACCACACCATAACCATACTACCTTACCTACCAGTTACCATTACCACCAGTACCAGTTTCAGTCCAATGCCAGCCAACAACAACAACACTACAAACAAAACAAAAACTAAAACTACCAGTTCAAGTGTTGCCTTCTCCGTGAAAACACAAAACAAATAAACAGAACCCCAACAGGAGTAAAAGAAAATAAAAATCAGCTCAGCAGAGAATCTTCCAAGAAGTAAAACAGATAAAAGAACTATTTTTTTTCTCCTTCCTTTCTGCATGACATCAAATCCCAACAAACGACATCAATGGAAATACTCAACCATCACTAGGGCAAATGAATTCGAATAAAACCAACAAAACAATGCGAAAAAGAAAAGAAATACAATTGCCGAGTGCCGACACCACCACCAAACAGACCCTTAATCGCATACACACACTTGAGTATTCACCTCATTCCTGTTCTTTTAGCAGCTTATTTTGTTTGAATGTGTGCATTGCTCATTGTCAAAGAGGCGGCAGAAACGCCAGCTATTGGTTAATTTCGACTCCAGGCAAAACTAGTTGACAGTTGCTTAGCAACGCCCAGGGTCACACAATACACGATTGCGTACAGCGAATTGCGTTCAACTGTCATGCACCGACTCCATTGCTGATTCAGATCTGCTATCTCAGTCATGGCTGATGAAAGAAGAGCATAGCATGTGTTGAAACAGGGGAAGGGATAGCTAAACACACCCCACCATTAGTATAGAGGGCGCTGGCGAACCAACACTGTCCGGATGACAGCTAACTGATTTCACCACCAAGCGACCAGTCAATAGTCATTGCTTGTCGTTTGACGTTTGTGGTGTGTGGCGAAGTCTACGTTCGTTTCGTCGTCGTTCTTTCGCTCGATATATCGTCGCTGATTTATTTTTATGCCCGTTCGAACGTTTGCGTCGTCGGTCGTCGTTGTCGTTGAATTTTCGTATGAATATCACAAATTTCGCGTGTTAAACATTACGTAAAACTTAAGAATCGTCGGACTCTTCAAATATCGGATTACATTATAAAAGTGAGGTGAATTAATTATAATCACCAGGTGACACACGTTTAAAAAAAGAAATATACCCAACAACCCTTAAGTTGTTTTGTTTTTTGTTTTCAATTTGAAAAATAATATCTGTCATAAGAATACAAGTTCATTATAAAAGTTAAAAACAGTGAAATATTTAAAGTGTATAGGTACCTACAGCAACATAATTACCTAAAAGATAAATAGGTCTATACATACATACCCTAAAATACATATATTTTTTGAATATATCAAGAAAACAAGTGTTTACACGTGATTTTCAAAATTCTCACCGAGGTATCTAAAGCGCCCCTTGGGGCTGTCGCACTGGCGTCCTATTTGGGGGACGGTTTTTCCGCCCTCGGTGCACGAGCTCCACCGGTAAAGGATCTTATGGCTTTCGGATCAGTTTTACAACATAACCAACACAATATAGGTAGGTGATGAATTGGATTGGTATTTAATTTCGTACCTATATTTGACAGCTATAAGAGAGTAATGTCAAAAGTTGTGGATAGAAGGGAGAGGGAGTAGTAGAGCGGGAGTCTTTCTTCTGCAAGCATAATACATATATATTTATATTAACATGTGGATTACTTACCTATACTTTACATACATAACATACATAACTGTGCAATGTGCATACCTAAACTTTCAAAGGGTGGTGGGAGGTGTGAGTTCATTGATTGTGTGCCCCTTTAAGTGCTATAAAAAAGTATATATCTATATATTGTTAAATTGATGCTCCTGGTTTATATGTGTCATTAGCAGTTTTTAAATCTTTAAATGAGTTTTTGTAGACATTCAATTTTGACAGTGACAGTAGTGATATATGTATATAGAATGTTTATGTATGTACTGTACATGTGATTGTAAATTGTTAAATGCTGGTTTAAAGTTAAATGTTATGTGAAGATCCAAATTTAAGTTACTTACATACCTTAATTTATGCATACAAATATAAGTGCAATTGTTTTATATCAACTGCAGTAATTTGTTTGCTTCTTTGTATTGTTGCAGCAAAACCTTTGATAAAAAATATAGGACGTGTTTTTATGGCTGTTGAGTTAAAATGTCATTAAAATTGGATCTGTAGTTTTCTTATAAGATAGGCAGACAAAAACAAAATTGTACGTAATTCATTTCAATGATAATAAGAAACTGTCATCGGACTGACATAAATGTCAAATACATTTTCATGAACTTATGTATCTGTTCCATTTTCAAACGAGCGTAGTTATAAACAAGCGCATATTTACCGACGGCTTCTAATGAAACCTTTAATACTGTATTGAACTAAATTACATTCGACAAGAACGTTCTTGTTTATAACTAGAAAACATTTTATCTATGTATACGAGTACTAGCATACCCAGATATTTCATTTTTCATTTCATTTCATTTATTTTAAAGAAAGATTCAATTCACAATGACACATTAAGATAAAATCTTTTAGATGGCTTCGTTTTTTCTAACATTTCATTTGGGGATTAAAAGATGAAGAAAAAATATTTTATTTTTTATATTTGAAAAGGAAAAATTTTACTTCATTTCACAACAGAAATGAATTCATTTCGATTACAAAAATGAAGTGTAATTTAGTTGAACTTCTCTAAGTAAAAAATGAAAGTGAATCCAAAGTAAGTAAATACTGAATCGGAGCGTTATATACTTGTCCGCAAATTATCCGTTTATTGAAGTGCTCTTTGGTAAACCACATTTTTTGTTTTTTGGTCTGACGTTAACACAAACAAAACGGAAATTGCAATCGTTTGAAGTCAAACGGAAGATCAGTCGGAATCATTGGTACTCGAGGATTACATACATTTTCACCTGGGTACTTTCCGTTAATAATGGTTGCCTAAATCAAATTCGGCATAAGTCTTTTCACCGCAAGTCGAGTACCGTTGCAAAGTCGCGGTGGATTCAAATTACGCAATATCATAATAATTGAACCAACTTTGAGTTGCAAGTTATGTGGTGGAAATCCTGGTAACTCCAGAGAATTCAAAAACTCCGTTGGATAATTTACTACATCATCGGGATTTGTTATGGAATCAACGGATTTGTATGTCACCAAATCGCCAGCGATTTTTGATTGAATGGTGAAATTCAGTGCGTGTACACCATTATTCTTTGTGGCGAGAATTGCTCGTTGACTTAACCAAGCATAATTCTGATAATTCTCACTAATGTTTGGGAAAATATTTTCAATAAGAGCTAATTGTGAATCCAGTTGTCGCATCAACTGGCACTTTTCCATTTCCAACAGCTAACAATTGTTTTTGAAAATTGTGCAGCACTTTGATCATTTTGAAGTTGAACTTTCATATTAGTGGTTAGCGATAATGTTTTTACGTTATTCCACAAAAGTGATGCCTTCAGGCAAGCATTCAATTCATCTGCAGGCGTTCCACGGGGAATTACTGGAAACGTCTGCCTGAAATCGCCTGCCAACAATATTATCAAGCCGCCAAAGATGTTGTTACTTCGTCGAAAATTCTTCAGTTTGAAGTTAAGTGCTTCAAGTGATTTCTTATGTGCCCTTGTGCACTCATCCCAAACAATGAGCTTGTATTGCATCAACAATTTTCCCATTGCACTGGATCGGGAAATATTGCATATTAGAGTATCGATTGTATGTTTAAATTGAGTGGCAACTTAAGCGCAGAACGTGCAGTACGACCGCCATCTAGAAGAGTTGCCGCAATTCCAGATGATGCCTGTTCCTCCAGGTGCATCCAGGAAGAATAGAACACCAGTATTATTGTCCACCGCTTGCATTAATGTTTCGTATACTTGTTTTTGCTGTTCATTCAGCAACGGCACATTATTTCGAACGAATTCCTGCAATGTATCAAATCAACATTGTATTGCAGCTCTCGATTTAATTCTTGGTTCAATGCATCGTGCATCGATCGATTTGGCGCAATCATTCCTACTTCAATCAGAAGCTTGTTTGCAATAGTCAAGCATTGATCCTCAATCAGAATCATTCCTTCATTGTAGATTTCATACGTTATTTGAAGTTGATATCTCTGACGTTTCTAGAGATATGGTTGACTAAAAAAGGTTCTCAAAAGTAAGCTTTGGTTTAGAATATAGGGCCCTTGAAACGTCAAAAAATTTAAAAAATTTCAATTCCACAAATCTGTTGAAATTTTTCGAAAAATTTGTCTGCTATAAACCTCACGGTGCCCGAGACCTTTCCAACGAATGCAAAACAACCGTGGAAATCGGTTGGTGCGTTCTAGAGTTAAAGCGTCAGGAAGGAAAACCTGACTTATTTTTGTATAGTAGATGACCATATCCATGTATTTCGATTAAGAGATACATTTTTGTAGGAATAGTAAAACTTATTGAAAGCCATACTCTGATTTCCGACGCAAATATCACCTAACGATTGAAAATTACGATTGTTTTGCTATTATATCGCAAGTAATACCTATGTTCTCTCATATTTGCTGACACTTGTAATCCTTCAATGTCACCACATGAATGGTGGCGTTCCGTTACCTAACCTATCCAAGGACATGATTTTATTATGCAATAATAATTCAAATGTATTTTAACAAATAGTAAATTGCGTGATTTCAAGGCGTCTAAGGGTTTGAAGTAAGACAATTGTTTTGTTATTTACATATTGAATAATTCACATCAACTTTGAATTTTAAGATTTTTCGTGGCAAATATCCTTTTTGTCGTTTTTTGAACTAAAATTAAAATTAAGCTATTTAAGGGTCTAGGAACAAGTTGTAATTATGAAACTATCAAATAAATGTTGCAGTGAATCGAACCTAGACTAACAGCAGAAATCTTGTTGTCTAGTGCAGTTTAATAGTTTTTCACCATTTACAACAAACATTTTGAAATTGTTTAAAATTAAATACATTTTGTTTTAAAAAACACAATTAAATATTTAACACCTTTTTTATGCAAAACCAAAAAGTAATGATTATGTCAAATTACAATTATTGACATTTGCCGTCCACATGACATTTGAATGAAACACTAATTTGTTTCTCTTTGATTTGAGACTTTTGCGTCGGGTGGTGATAACTTAGGTAACAAATTTTGTATAACTTCTTCAAAAGAGTTGTGCGATTAATACCAGTTTGTATTTCCTGAAATTTATCCAAGAGACTTGCAAGGAATTGGTAAATTCTTTAAGAGTACTAACTCTTTTCAGAGTTTTTAATTAGTAGCTATATAGGCTGCGATCTTAACGAACTGTTGTACCACCAATTTGTTTTTGTTTCGAAGTTCAAAAAGTTTGACATATCAAAATTGAAAACTTTTAATCTTGAATATATGTAATGTATGAAAACTTTGTTCGTAAGAAATTTGTAAGTCCAAACGTAGAATCATATTCGGAGTGAACTTTTTTCTTTTCAAAATACAAAATTTCCGTCGGAAATATAACTTTATGATAAAAGTAGTCTTTAGAGCTTGTGTATTATTTTCTCTAATATACTTTCCATTAAAAACAAATGCAAATGAATACAATACAATTCAAGCTTAAAATAGTAAATTTATAACATTTGGTAAATCCACAAGTAGTTCTTTAAACTTTAAATACCTAAGTCAATAGTTAAAAATAAATTAAATTAGGCAAGAGGCAGTAGCCTTGAAAAAAAAACTTTAGATGGCACAGGCAGGGTTTGAACCCAAGACCTCTGGCATGATAGTCCATACACACTAACAATCACGCTACGGGTACTACGGTTGGGTGTCAAATCGCCCAAAACCGAATCGCCCAAAATGCAAAAAAGCGAACAAATGTCAAATCACCCAAAAACTTTTTTGGGCGACATAATGTCAAAATTCCCAAAAAAAATAATTTTGGGCGATTTGGTGTTTTTGCAATTTTAGTTGGCTCTTTGTCAAATCGCCCAAAACCAAATCGCCCAAATCTGAAAAATGTCGCATCGCCCAAAATTTTTTGGCGATTTGACACTATGACAAATCGCCCAAAAAACAAAAATGTCAAAACGCCCAAAGTACCTATAAATGGGGGTTTTGTCGCAATCCAAAAATACTAACATTTAGGGTTCTTTTAACAAATCGCCCAAAATATTTATTGCAATTAGACCAAAATATAAAAAAAAACAAATTTTTTCAGTATTTGTGTCAGTTCCTATTTTATTTTTTTCTTTATACATATGTATGTCTGCATACAGATATGTAATGTACGAGTATTACCAACTTTTTATATACCTATACATACGAGTTTATGTCTACATATGAGAACTCAAATATTTCATATTGACATGTTTTTCTTAATGTTTAATTTGTGTAAACTTGCATCGAACTCTCAATTATAGTTTCTGCCTATATGTTTATTTCTGACAGTTTATAGCGGATGTTTCTGATAGAAGTATGCTTCTGATTTCCGTTGATAAATATACAATTTTTAAGCTTGGTAAAATTCAAACTTATAATAATTTTGTTGGCATAATTTGTATAATTTTTGCAAACATATTGCGAGATAAAAAGTTGTTTTAGTAAAAATGGGGCATATTTATAGAATAGATGTTTGCTAAACTCTTGCTAACTTGTTACTAAGGAAGTCCAGAGTTTAGGCTATTTATAAATAAATTTAAACCTAAGTTTATGGCTAAATCTGTGGTCTAACTATAAACATAAGAAATGCTGTGTTTAAGTAGTTATTATCACAGCCAAATGTCATATTTGATCTTTGTTTGTAAATTGAAAAGCTGAAAAAAAAACACAAATAAATGTAACGTAAACTTGCTGTCCAGAAAAATGTCGATTGATACCGCAATTAAAGAATATATTAGAGGAGTTTGAGTTATGTCGTGATCTGCAAAATATGGCACCAAGAAAAAGTAAAATATAAAAAACACGGTTCAATCCATTTACATAGGTACATACAATTAAGCGACAAGGATTTCTACAGAATTTTTATTATAATCGTAACATCATTTCCCTTATCGTCCACAATGTTGATGTGCCGGCGAATCGTTTCTTTGACTGCGACCAGTTTTCCTATCGTCCGCGTTTTATATTTTCTTTGCTGTTGATCTAAAATATTCTAAAACGTTGTTAGTTGCTTTTTTTGATTTTTTATTAAATAGTTTTGTTTTACTTACTTTTTTCGACATTCAATTTGAGAAATGACAGCAGAAAATAAAAAAATTCGGGAATATAACAGTATTTTTTTTTTGTCATTTGAAGTATAATAATAATTGTAGTAGAGCACAACCTTAACCTGGGGTTTTACTAAACACAGTTAGGAAGTTGACTATGAATAAGAGCTGTGTTTATTTAACCAATAAGTCTTAAACTAAATGTAAAACAAGATTATCGAAACAAACGATAATTTTATGTGCTTGTACACACAATAAATTTTGTTCAAGTTCTCTTTTCTTCAAAATGACCATAAGGATATATTTTTTTATAAATGTTCTTAAACATAAAGTCTTGAAAATTATGCCGGCGCGGCGTGAAATGAGGCGAAGTGAAATAAGACTAACTTTTAAAAATTGGCCTTATTTCACTTTCATCATCATCATCAGGTCCTCTAACCCCGTACGGGGCATAGGGCGTCAACAAAACGTCTCCATATCCTTCTCGATCTACAGCTAGATACCTTAACTGTGACCACGTCTTTCTCTGGGAGTTAGCTTCCGATAGCACTGTAGATTTCCATGTTGTTCTTGGTCTTCCAACCCGCCGTGACCCCTGAGGATTCCATTCAAAGGACTGCTTCGCAATATCATCGTTTGGTTTCCTCAGTGTGTGACCAATCCATTGCCATTTGCGCTTTCTGATGTCGATGTCCAAACGCCTCTGCCCTGTTCTACGTCACAATTTCTGGTTAGATATTGTTTGTGGCCAGCGAATTTTAAGGATGTGAAGCAGACAGCGAGCGGTTCACAAAAGCCTGCGATTTTCTCGAGATGGTGGCCGAGACTTTCCATGTTTCACAAGCATATAATAGCACGGATTTCACATTGGATTCGAAGAATCTCTGCACTTTACAAAAGTGAAATAAGGCCAATTTTCAGCAGTTGGAAATGTTGCACTTTCACAAAGCCTGAAACAAGGTCAAATTATTTTGACAAATAAGGCCAATATATATTTTTAAGGCGAGGTATGTAGGACATGCTGTCCTAATTGCAACCGCCCTGCTTGGGCACACTATTTTAGGATTTGGGATAGGTGTGAGGTTGAGTTTATTGAAATTTTAATTGCATTAATGACAAATCATACCGTTGAAAGTAAAATAAAACCAATAAGGCCTTATTTCACTTTGTTATAGTGTTAAGTGTTATAACACCAACTATTGGAAATCGGCTTTATTACACTTTACAAAAGTAAAATAAGGGAAAATCTTAGAATTTAGCCTTATTTCACTAGGTTTTATTTAACGGCACCCTTAAAAATTGTGTCAAACAATGCATTTAAGTAAACTTCGCTTTGTTGAAGTTTTGTTGTAACTTTGCAATTTTTCATATTATGAACCCCTATGTTTATGTTTTGTTTTCTCAAATAAAATAGTCAGCGAACGGTTTTACCTGGTGCTTCAGCCGAAAATGTTTCTTGCTTAAGGTCGATGCAATATTTACTTTGTTTTTCAAAACAAAATGATGCCGTAATTATGAAGTTTTGGATTCTTTGTATTAACGTACACTAGGGCGTATACGTACTTTTTAGATTTAGTTGTTTTAAATCAATTCTGTTAACGTCTTATGAACAGTAAGTAAAAGTACCACCCTTCACCCTCCCCTGCCACAACGGTGAAACTCTTTCCTTGTCTTCCAGCGCTAGATATTTGGGAGTAATACTTGACCCAAAGTTAAACTGGAAACTTAATATCGAAGAAAGGGTCAAGAAAGCCAGCATAGCTTTCTATGCCTGCAATAAAACCTTTGGAAAAAAGTGGGGTTTGCAATCGAAGATGATCTTATGGACGTATACAGCCGTGGTACGTCCAATCTTGTCCTATGGTTCGATTGTTTGGTGGCCCGCACTTAGCAAAGCCTACAATATAACTAAACTAAAAAAGGTTCAGAGAACAGCTAGTGTTGGCTCCACGGGAGCTTTGCGCTCATGTCCGTCGGACGCCCTAAACGTTTTTCTCTACCTCTTACCAATAGACCTGCATATCAAATACTTAGTATCTTGCAGCGCGTTGAGACTTAGGGAATCGAATAGTTGGTATTCTAGGCCCTTTGGTCATAGTAATATCACTAATCTCATCCCAGCGGACATCTTTTCGACAGAAACAACAATGCCAAAGTGAGTTAGCGGGCATGAACATTGGACTCAGGGTCACTCTCATCTGGATTCCGGGTCATAGAGGCTTTGAGGGCAATGAACGAGCTGACGAGCTGGCTAGGCAAGGATCAGCCCTTCATAGCTCACTCGCGGAAAGAGTCAACATTCCTCTTGGTGCTATGAAGGGCAAGATCTTCTCTATTTTCCTCGCTGAATCAAACCACAGGTGGAACAGCCTAACCAACTGTATCATATCTAGAAGGATATGGCCCACCTACAACAAATCCCGTACTAATAATCTTATTTGCAGACCCAGGCAAGACATAGCCAGGGTCGTTGCCACATGCACCGGACACTGGCCTGTTGGAGAACACGCATCTAAGCTGGGCATCCCCCACAATACTTTCTGTCGTAGTTGTGAGGACCAGCGAGAAAAAGAAACTGTTCTTCACTTCTTATGCAAGTGTCCTGCCTTAGCCAGAACGAGAGCCAAAACATTGGGAAAGTCCTCTTTCAACGATCTCAATGAGCTCTCAGAACTGGAGATCAAAGATTTGATCTCCTTTCTAAACGCAACAAAGTGGATTTGAAGCGTAGTTTTTCTTTATAATCCCCCTTTTATCGTTATAGGTCGAGCGAGTATTTTATGGTATCAAAACGGCGCAACTCAGCGCTAATTGTGTCACCGAGCTAGACTGCTCGTGGCCACCATTTCTACTACTACTACTACTATACTACTAAGTAAAAGTGCTGCGACTTTAAATTAAACTCTAACAATTGGAATGCATTTATGATAGTGGCATAACACTGTCCGTCGACTGTAAACTATCATTAGGTTAGTTTACAAAATAATTTTGTTCTCAAAAAAAAAAAAACTTCTAACAGATTGAAACTTTTAGCTCCTTTCACAAACAAAGTAGATTCCCATATATTCTACACTTATTCCTTAAATATATAATTTTTACTGCAACTTGATTATTATAAGCATAGTTTCGATTCATTTGCCTTTGACACTACATAAAAGAAATTGAATTAAAATTACATATTTTCCAAAGAATAATTTAATAAATCAACAACATTACAGCTACCCGTTTCAAAATGCATCAGTTGTAAAAAAAAGAGGTAGGAAGAAGTCAAATCATTCATAATGACAGTATCGGTTAAAATTATTTTGAGCAAATTTCAAATAAACTAAAAAGGCTAAACTCTTTTTCGTGGTTCTAAAGAACTCCGTTAAAAATAATAAAAAAAAAACTCACAGCCTGACAACTTGTTGCGCATGCTCTTACTATTTCTATGAACAACAATTGATTTGAGCACCATTCTATTAGCCATTAAAGCGCATCTCCTATAAGCTCAAGACGACATGCGGATTTCTGGGAGGTACACATTCATGGTTTATAAATTATAGCGCTATCAAAACGCTGGGTTAACCAAGACAACGATCGGTCGTCTGTCGCGACTCTCAAACTATGCCACACATTGATGCTACGAATATATTGCGCAGCTTCCCCACAATGGTTTTCCCATCGACCAACCAACCGAGCTAGCATTGAGATCTAAGACTAAGCGCGACTCTCCTCGGAATCGGACCATTGATGATGCTCCCAATAAGAACTCATCCCACAAGGTAACAATAATTTATTATGATATAAATGTTCAAGCCCATGCTGGAGTCTGCGAACTGTAGATATAGAGTCCAGTCGTCCGCGTCGTCGTCATCATCGCCGCCGTTCGTCGTCCGTTGTGATCGTTGAATAGTTCTAGCTAAGGCATAGAATTTGTTCCAAGCAATGAAGCTAAAGAAGCCTCTGAATAGATACTACATTACATGTCTTGGTGCTCACTGCGCAGTAAATTATCATAGATCGTCAGCACTTGAGGAGTAATGATCTTTCGTTGGCGCTGCTGCCGATGCTGACGCTGATGCTGCTGCTCCCAAACGAATATATATGCAAGATTATGAGGATTTTCGCATTGTGCAGTTCATGAGGGTTCCATGCAGCTCCTTTGTGCCATAAGGATATTATGGGATTGTAATCTCACTGCTTACTGCTGCTGTACTTGCGCTCTGTTGCCAGTTCATTTGCACGGCCTTTTTTCGTTGCTTGGAATTTTTTCTATTCGCACACTGACTATGGAGGCTGCAAAAAAAGTAATGGCGGCCATAAAAGTGAATAAATAATTTTCTATGCCCTTTGACTTAAGAATCTTGCCTGGGATTTGAAAGATGTTCGCTGGTATTCAACTTTGTGTTGTTGTTGTTGTTTTTTAGTTCAACAACGTTGCAAGTTGTTATATTAGTTTCGTCGCGTCGTCGTCGTCGGGTGGAAACGAAGGAGGTAAATTATTTCCAGTTCGCCATGCTATCGACCACAAGACACGAGGCATTTATATTTTTGTTCGTCTTGCATAATAGTAAATAATAATATTCGGTCATAAAAATGAACATGAATAAATAAATTAAAATAGAAAAAAAAATCTTTGAAGTAGAAAAATTGCATTCGCGTGAAGAACATTCGCGTAATGCATTCAGACTTATAACTATAGGCATACAGTTACTCGTATATAAACCTAACTTGATGATAATAGTGTTTGGTAGCAATTCTTCTCAGAAAGTAGTAAACACTAGAAGGTGGGGTCATAAATATTAAAGCTCGTAAATATGTACTACATTTTTCTCTTTTGTTTAAATATATTTTCTTCTCTATACCTCCGTGAATTGTTTGACTTTGTCAGTTAAATTTTATATACTGGAAGAACTCTCCAAATGACTTTTCATCACGGTTTTTGTTCATTTCAATAATAGCTCATTGAAAGGTGGGCGGAAAAAGTTGCCAACATTTTATTTTTATAGATTTTCTTTTTCTTCACCGGCAAAAGGCAGTGAACTTTAGTTAGATAGTTTAAGTTTTTAATGATTCAATAAATTATAAATGTTATATTAAACCACCAAACAGGTCGTAAAAGCTGATCTTTTTAATAAATTATAAGATTTGTCTGTAACCTACATACATAATTCTAATAGTATATGCATAAAGAGGAAAAATACAAAATGATTATGGGGAACTTTGAAACTATAAAATTTCGTGTAAACAAAATGTTTGGCAGTGATAATTAGACCTTTTACAACATATGTATATATAGTTTTTGTTTTTCAGCATATAGACTTGAGTTCTGTAACAAGGACTATTAAATTTTTCTTGTTCTTACTTCGGTTCCAAGTTTTTAAACTCCTTTCTAAGTACTTTGTTGATGAAATAAATCATTTGTTTCACACAAAAATTGTATTGGATCATTTTATTTTAATATTACTATTTAGTAAATTTGGCAATTTTCTAAATATTTAGCACTACTAATTATTTGAAAATTTGAATCTTACTTTTTCGTTTGGCTTCTATTTCTTTTAATCTTTTGTTAACAACGTTGAATTTCAACACGTTTCTATAAGCACAGTGACAGACCGTAAAAAAAGAAAGCAAACCCCAATTTGTGGATTAAGAAAATGATTAAAATTAACCTTTTGTGATTTTTATATTAAAAATACATCTTTTCCAATAAGTTGATTTAAAAAAATAACTTATTAAAATACATAACTTTGCGTTCTTTACATTCACTCGTTAAAGACTTCAAATAATTCACAACATTCTTAGTATTAAATTGTTTTTAATTTTAATTCATGTTTTGTTACTTTATATAAACAAGATTATAGTTCTAATTGTTTTTGAAGGAATTTCATTCTAAAATATTTCTCTAGCCGTTAACTAAAATATTTTATACTGAAATAAGCAAAAAGTTATAAAGAGTCAAAATTTCTGAAATCGGACACTAAAAATGAAAAAGTTCAATTTTGTAGATATTCATTATTGAATAATCTTAAAGATTGATTGTCCATCAATTTGTAAAGCATTTTAATCGTTTTGGAGAAAGTAAGATTATTGCACTTGATATTTCAAAAGCATTTGATAGAGTTTGGCATCAAGCTCTTTTATCGAAAATGCGTGCTTTTGGTATTGATGAATCTCTTCTTCGTTGGATTAGAAATTACCTTTTTCACCGTTCAATACAAGTTGTATTGGATGGTTTCAATTCTGAAATTCAAAAAATAAATGCTGGTGTCCCCCAGGGCTCCATTTTGTCTCCGACTCTCTTCCTTATATTCATAAATGATCTTTTGTCTGCCACTTTAATCCATTGAACTGTTTCGCCGACGACGACACAGTACTCTCAGCTTTTCATATTCGATTCTAGATTCACATCCTTATCATTCGGATGTGGAACTTCAACGGCAGCGTATGATAAGCTCATTAAATTCTGATCTTGACAGCATTGTTCAATGGGGAATCAAAAACCGTGTAGAATTTAATGCTTCGAAAACTCAATACTGTCTCCTGTCGTCAAAGCGTAACACACCCCCGATGCCGCTATCTATGAGTGGCACTTGCATCCAGGAAACTAATCAACTGTCCATACTTGGTATGTGTATCACAGATCACCTTCTATGGAATGATCACATATTTGACAAATGCTGCCAGGTGCTTAGGATTTCTCTGACGGTGCAAGAAATTTTTCACCCCTTCTGATCTGGATGTAATTTACAACGTCGTCATCCGTCCAAAGTTTGAATATAATTCGCATATCTGGGCAGGTGCCTATAAAACAAGTTTAAATCTCTTGGATTGATTTCAAAAAAGGGCTTTAAAAATGATAGGCGATAGAACTATAATCGAAACATTTACATCGCTAGAACACCGTCGTCGGTGGCAATGTCTCATGCCTTTCGTTGTTTTATCGATATTTTTAAAAACAATGTTCTGTCGAATTAGCCAGTTGCATTCCACCCCTTAAACGATTCAGCCGTATAATACTCGCACTTCCAGGAATGCTCATCAGTTTACCCTTGAGCTCAATTTCGGGCGTACTGTCAAGTATAGAGATTCTTTCTTAAATCGTACATCGAGAATGTGGAATGCTTTGGCCAACTCTGTTTTTTCCTCCCATTTTGATGTTCAGAACTTTAAGACCAATGTTTACCGGTATCTCCTTTTAAATTTTTCCCTATTTTCCTAATGCTCGCACTTGTTTTAAATATAAACATATAAATGGTACTAATAACCCCTTGAGTGCCTGTAAATTACAAAAAAAAATTAAGGCTACTGTTTTTTTGAAACCCAATTTATTTATTATCATTTAATTTAATTTTAAAATAACTTTAAAATTATATGTTATTAATTTAGATTAATCCACTTTGGACCACAGCTTCATAAAATAATGTGCATTTCTGTTTATAAACGGCGCAGAGACATAAGGCCCAGAAACATAACGCGAGTGGGATATAAAGCCGAAATTTAATTTGGGCCCTAAGTCCCACCCAAGTAAGACCTAAGTCCCAAATTTGTGTGTTAAAAATGGGACATTGTCCCCAAGTTTTTGCAGAGCCAAAAAAGAATATAAAGTTTTTGTATTTTAATTTAATGAACAATAATTTTTTGATACGGTGATAATACAAAAATTACTAAAAACAAAAAAGTTTATTTTCAACATTATTTGCGGGACCTCAGGATTTAAACTCCCTTTTTCGGGGTCACACCCGCTCACGCAACTCCGTTGCTCCGCTTAGGGTATGTAAAGTCGCCAGGCAGGGGCCAATATCAATAGCTTTTTTGAATACAAGCACCTGTGGGTGGCCCGCTTCGCGGAATCTCAGGATTTAAACTCCACAAAACAAAGTCTTGTGGAATTGAAGTGCTCCAAGTTGTGTCATTTGGTGATTCTTATTAAGTGGGACATTAGCCCCAACATTTTTATTTAGGGCCCAAATAAGATTTCGGTTTTATGTCCCACCGAAGTGAGACATAAGCCTCAAAAAATAAGTTGGGCGTTATGTCCCTGCGCCTTTATAAACTAGCTTTTTCCATATTTTCGTAAATAACTTTTTCCTGAAAGTGAAGTGAAGTGAAAAAACGTGGATATAATTTTTTGATTAGAACAAACAGACCTTTCTAACGTCTTTGGATAAGAAAGCTACAGAATCAATCTTCGTTTTGTAGCTTTTGTGGGAAGACTTCTTGAGAGTGCTAACTCTATACTTTGTTGTATTTTAAGGCACAGTGCCCGATGATGGATATATATATCCGAAACGCGTCGCATAATTATTAAAATATATGTTGTGATAATTATTAAAGTAATTTAAGTAAATAAATAAAGAAAAATTTACAAAATTTGTTTTTATTTTAATTTAACCATCATATTATTCAAAAAAATACACAACATGGAGACTACAACACAAACAATTAATTTTTTAATAATTTGTTTTGAAATTAAATTTTGAACAAATATTTTGGGACAATAATTTTTTATATAAATCTACAATATTGAATTTGAATCAGAAATTTAACTTTGCGATTTTAAGTGTCCGGTTTCAGAAATGTTTACTCAGAGCGAAACAAAAAAAATTAAAAACTCTTAACTTCGAAAGGGAACACTTCTTTTCAAAAATGTTTGATGTTTAATACTCATAGAGACTGAGCGCTTTTTAAATCAAGTCAAGTGTAGTAATCTTCGAAACCTTATTAAACTACAAACAAAAAACTATTAGCTTCTACAAAAACAGTGGCAAAGTTACATTTTTAAGTTGCAATATCACGAAAAGTAAAGCTCCTATTACCGAGTTTTTAAGGTCAAACTATCGAAACCGCCAAAAGAAAACAGAGTCGTACCGTAAACGACAAATTAAAAGTTTACTGCTAGACCATAAAACTACTTTAGTTAAATTCAGCATTGGAAACTATTTGCAATACTAAGCTAAAGGCATGTCACTTAAGATTTTATTGTTGTAAGTGGTAGGTATACAAATAAGTTTAGAGATCATTTCTTCCAGCAAAAAATGAAATCACACATAAGAATACTATAATTAAAAAAATGTCGAAATCTAAGGTTTATAAATATAGTAAAATAAAAAAGCTGGTATGCGACCATTAGATTTTTCAAAAAATGTATTAAATGATAAAAACAATATTTTTCTATAAGATAAAATTATTTCGAAGACAATATCTTTGTTTGTTTGTCAAGATATTTAAGTTGGAAATCAATTTTAGCAAGTTAAAATGATAAATAAGATAGTGAAAATATTTAAGCGATTGTTGATTTAGAAATTCATCACAAATTTTATTAAAAAACAAAACTACTTCATGGCTTCAAAAAGCCTAATATATGGTTTTTTTGGAATCAGAAAATGTTGTATCTGAAAAACGATATACATAGATTGATTTTAAAAGCCGAATTAGAGCTAAAAACCTTAGAAAAAGTATAAAAAGTTAGCTACATAATTAATTTCTTATTATCATCTAAGTTTTCGAAATTTAAGTTAAAATGTTACAGAATTCTTTTAAAAAAAAAATTGAAATTTGACTTCATTGACGTCAAATCCTAAACAGCATTTAAGAACTGTTATTTCTTAAATGAATTAAATAATTATTCCAAAAATGCATACATTTCCGCAATGATTGACTCATTTCGTCTATTTTTTTTTTAATTTTTATAATCCAATAGTATTAAAATATTCTTCTATAGGTACTTTGCTCATTTGAAAAGATTTAAAAAAAAAAACTTCAGAAAACTCTTCAATCATACTTCAAAAACATCAGATACACCGACTTTCGTATACATACATATATGCGACTTCCCTCCTTTATTGACACACCTATTTCAAAATGAC
This sequence comes from Eupeodes latifasciatus, assembly GCA_920104205.1. Lineage (NCBI taxonomy): Eukaryota > Metazoa > Arthropoda > Insecta > Diptera > Syrphidae > Eupeodes > Eupeodes latifasciatus. Next base: position 74,007,504 of record OV049926.1, read on the forward strand.
TAATTATAGAATTTACACCTTCTTCGAACGAAGATAAACTGGATGATGATCAGAGAACCCTATAGCTGGCTTCTGTTTGAAATCACTGATATGTAGCCCTGCTCCGGCCGGCCGGCGCGGTGCTTGGCGGCGAGCACAAAAGTGTCACATTACATATTCTTCCACTTGAAACTGTCGCTCCTATATACAAATTATTAATTTAACATAGTTATACCTATGGTTTGATTTTTTCTTAACTCTATACTTTATCACATTTGGGTTATAGGATGTACTAAACGCCTATTTCACACTTTACTTATAAGTGATGCGTAGGTTTGGATGAGAAAAAATTGTTCTATGGAGGTCTTGAAAATCCCGACAAATTATAATTTATAATACACAAAAACCTCTTACAGCATGAACCATCATCATCAGAGAGCCATAGAACCAATGCACAGATGTCCAGTCCAGTTTAGTCCATTGGCATTGGTTGAGATGACAACAGCATAAGGAATTAGAAAAGAAGAAACTCACAATTCAATTGCTGATGATAGGGAGACCATATTTTTCTTTTTTAATAATAATCTTTTGTCGAACTATACAATCACATGGAACTTCTGAACTTCTCTCGAATCGTGGTCAGCTACAATTTTTCGAATATTACACGCGTCATTATTTTGAAGTTCCATTCTTGTGGGATCTCTTATTGAATGCCTGTGGCCAAACGATTTGTCGCGGTCATCTGGGTTGGGTGCTATAAAAGCATGGTTGCCACTTTGGTTTGGTTAGGTGGCACAAATAGAACTTCTTTATCTTATTTCTTCTTTATTTTTTTAATTTTCTTATAAGTACAATATTTCATAATAAAAGATATACAAAGCATGGCTTTACAAGCCGTCTGCCGGAAAAAAAATTAATTAAATAAAAAACACAAAAAAATACAATATTTGAGTAAAAAGAGAGAATATTTCACAAAATAAGTTTCATAGTTAAAAAATATGTAAATATAAATATTAAAGAAGACAATTTTTTTTTTAAATTATTATTTTCATAATCTGACCTTTAGTTTTATAGTCAAAACAAAAAAATTAAAGAAAAAAAACAATATTGGTAATGGGCTTTTAGTTTAGCTAAAACAGATAATGATTTGTAAGTGAGAAAAAAAAGCAAAAAAAAAATAGGAAAAAGAAGTTTTTTTTTTTTAATTTTAAGGGCTTTTAGTTTGGTTAAAACGATAAAAAAGGAGAAGATACAATCACTTTAACATCTTGTTACAACTCAAAACAAAAACAAACACACGTTTCGATATTTTCTTGCATGTGAGACATAGCGTATAAGAGAACTGTAATAACGCTTCAAGATTCAATTTAATGGATTAGGGTTTCAAATTAAATTATAATGTGGTTTTTACCTTTGGACCGGGACAAAAAATGCAAGTGCTTTTATTTTTAAATACAAGCTCAAAAGTTCACAAATTATATGATTCTTAATTCTTTTTTCAAATTCAATTGTGAATAACTTTTGAAGGATTCAATTTATGTTAAAATGTGTTGAGACCTATTTTTTAGAACATTTAATTTCAGTTTATAATTATTACGTATTTTTAGTTTCTGTGTATTGAATTGTTTGTTGTTTTCAAAATACCAAAGCTAAAATTTGAGATTGATTTTGATTGATTTTTTTGGTAGCCTCTTGTTAATAATGTTCTTCATTGGCAACCATGGCTCTATACGATGCACCGAATGCCGAACCAAAATCGTGGTCATCTCCATTGTTGTCATCACCAAAAGGAGTCTCAGATGTTACAAAAATAAAATAAAACTATGCATGGAAAACACTACACATACATATATTGGTCCATCGTATACTATGAAATTCGGAACCAAATTTTGAGCCACGAAACATAGGCAGAGTTCTTCCTTTGACAAATAATTGAATGTTAAATTTGTGACCATGGTGTTAACCGCTGGCTGGCAGCGAGCTGCGCCGGCCGTCTTCGCTGCCGCCGCCGCCTGCCGGCCGCCGCGCAATGGCTTTAGCTTAGCTTGACTGCCTAATTAATTAGGCACTAATTCACTTTTCTCTCCTTTTCACTTTATATTTTATAAGCAGAGTTTTATTTTGTTCTTGTTGTTGTTGTTGTTGTTGTTGCTGTGTCATTGTGTGTTTCTTTTATTCATTTTTGTTGTCAAGTTTACGCGCCATCATTATAAGGCATTTTGTTATAGTGTTATACAAAATAACACGTTCCTCCGTCGTCGTCGTCGCCGTAGTCGTTCTATCGATTTGGGCCTGAGCCTGAGTAAAGAAGAACAGCATCATAAAAATTTATGAAAAATTGACAACGAATCTGCGGGGAGTTTTTATTTGTGCCGCACGCGGTCTTCTTGAAGCCATACACCTTTCAAATTCAAACGCCAAGTTATACACAAATTCGAGCTCTGAAATACAAAACTTAAGTACCATAAACATCTCAATAAAAATATTTGATTCGTGATTAGCCATAAAGATTGTCATCTGGTAATTTATAAAATCTTTTTCATATATACATACATACATACATACTTAGATACATTTGTATCTATAGAAATGTAGGTAGGTTGTAACAAGGGGTGCGTAGATAAATGTTTGTTGATTTTAAGCAATAAAAGGTTTGGCTGGAGTTTGAGTGATTTTTGTTTCTTTTTTTTTTTATTTAACTTCGATTTACTTATTTGTTTTGGTTTTTAAAAAGCTGAATACGGTATAGTATATGTATATTGTATATACATAAATATTATATTGATTTGATTGAAAAAGATAAAGTTAAACTAATAAAATAAGACAAAGTATAGTAATTAAAAGTGGTAGTTAAATAGACTTCCAATCAGAAGGGTCCGCGCGTATTATAATCGCCGAGATATATTTATTATTTTGAGAATGATGTCTTTGTTTTCGCTTTTTGGAGAACTACTCTTAAGTTGACCTATCTTTATATCTATTAAAGTGGGAGGTTTTATGTATATTCAATAAAAGTTATTTATTGAGTATAAAAATTGGTACTTTGGTTTGTTTTTTTTTTCAAGCAGTGAGAGTGATAGAAACATAAGTCATAATTTAAGTGGTATACGAGGAATATACGGCTAATGATGCAACTTTGGATAAAATGAGATCTTCAGATTTATAATCGTTTAAGATTATTGACTCTATATAGTTTGTATTTATTTACAAAGATAAATTAGCGTTACGCAGACCAAAATGATTTGAAACTTTTAGATAACCAACAAGCTTTAAGTAGCTGAAGTGGACCATAATATATTAATCCATCACTTTATTACACCTGAGTGGCAAGCTTCCTATGCTTAAATCCGAATGAATTACATGGCTCGCGCTGTAGTTACAAACGTATTTTAAGCAGTACCTATTCAAATTATTTTTACAAACAAATGAAAGAACTTTAATCAACAGACATAATTCCAGAGTTTAGAAAACCATTAATCCCGAGTATCCATAATTCTGAAAACCACAGAGATCCAAAAATAAAATATAGTATTTCTTTGAAGTGAACATTCTCAACTTTTTAGAAATTAAACAAAATTAATAAAACTAATTTGTGGAAAATTTCGTTTATACAGTATCATAATAATTTGCTGTTGGGACTTTGGGCTTTTAAAAAAAAGTTTAGCTTGCAGTCTGGTAAAAATAATTCAAATTAATAATTAGGTATATGATATTCAATTTCTTATTTCAAATTATCCATATTACCCGTGTTTTGTTGGCAAATCTATCTATAGTAAAGTAGGATTTTACACGAATAACAAAAACAATATTAATAGTATGAATAACACCGATAAAGTTAGAGTAGAATCTTACTATGGATGGGTTTTTGACATTTATACGAGTCTCGAATGGATCTTATGTGATTTCGTTCTCAAATGTTGGTACGATTGATATTGCATTTGTATCTCGATAGCTGTGTTCGTTGAGTAGTTTTGCATTTGGAATCATGTGTGTTTTCTATTCTATTAATATTACTGTTGATATTATTTGGTTTTGTTAGTGAAAATGGACTAACTGGTCTTATTTTGCAAGAGAAAACAATTGAAAAGATAATTAAGTTTTGTTATGTTTCCACCAAAGGTTTATCTTAGTTTAGATTAAATAATTTTATTTGGTGTTTCCACCGCACAAGAAGATTTAAAAATGATTAAGTTTGACAGCACTTTCTAAAATTCCAATGGTGTTTTGATGTTTCTTATGAAGTGCAAGTGAGATAGTTTGATTTGTGTTAAACAATAAAAAACTGAATAGTTCAGCACCATATAAGAATATGCTACCTTCTCCATGTGCAATTTTTTTTTTAATTAGATTTAAACAAAACTATATTTTTTGTACACAAACATGCAAATAAACAGACCATAACGCATTTTCTGTAAAACCACCTCCTCCACACAGGTTTTTCTTCACAAATTTTGACTCGATTCCATTCCCCGACCGGGATCGAGGTGAATCAAACTCATTTCAACTCGATTCAGGTATATACAAAATTTAAGCGAGCTTCAAGCTCGCTTGTTAATGTAGTAGTCTACGAACAAACCCCCTTCTTAAAGTTTTTATTTTATGTCAAATTGTTTGTTTAAAACTTTTAAATCGACTATCACATTACACAGACGTATTTTCTTGATTTTGATAGTCAACTATCAAAAATCAGCTTACACGATTTTACCCCTGGTCTGAATTTCGCTATTTTTTTTTTTTTTTTTGAATTTTTTGATAAATTATTCTGACAAATATTCAGTTATATCAACTTTCAAATATAAAAACCGGACTACTGCGGATCGTTTTGTTGGCAATTTCTCACTTTACTATATATGGAATACGAAAAAAACGCACTTATTTTTTACTTTTAAAGAAAAGTTAAGTATTACTATACAGCGAGTATAAGAAAATATATATAAGTATTACTATATAGCGAGTATAAGAAAATATATAGAAATTCAGAAAAAGGAATATATTTTGTATAATTTTATCAAGATATAGAGATTTTCAGATTAAAAAGATTTTGGGTTTTCGTTTTTATTTTTGAGATTTTGGCCCCAACCCGTATTAAAAAACAGAAACCAAACTCATAACATAAGTCTTTTATAAAGATTCTCTAAAGACTGAGAAACAAATTTGCAAACTCTTAAATTGCACATACATGTGTACGTATAACAGAAGACAATAAATGTATGTTTTTGCAGGTGGAAAAATAACATTTTACTTTACCATACAACTAAATAGTCTGCTTGAAATTACCAAAGCGTATATAATTAACAAAAATTCTTTAAAATAAAATCAAAAAACGTTGTACTAATCTTCCTAAAAAAGCATATTTAATTTTAACAGTCTCATACAAAAAGAGCTTTACTAAGTTAGGAGATATGTAGGTAGGTATGTACATATATGTAGCTCTTGAATTGTTGCTGCCTTATTGACGTACACCTTTTCTTTCAAATAACCTTAGGGAAGAAGTCCAACGGTGTAAAATTACATGATCTTGGCAGCCAATTGACATCGCCACGTGAGATAACTCCACGTGAGATAACACGGCCATTGAATTTGTCTTGCAACAGAGCCGTTGTTTCGTTAGCTGTGTGGTAAGTTTCATCGTCCTGTGACCTGTTGAAACCACATTTTGTCCACATTCATGTCTTCCAATTCGGGCCATAAAAAGTTCGTTATCATTTCACGATAGCGAACACCATTCATAGTACGGACCGATAACGCTCTCTCACTGTCACTCTTTGTGGGTGCATTGGTTTTTCAACTATCACTCTCGGATCATCATTCACCCAAATGAGGTAATTCTGGCTATTGACGAATTCACTGAAGTGAAAATGTGGCTCATCATTGAAGACTATTTTCTTCGAAAAATGATCATATCGTCGCCATTCTATTAAAACTCCCTTAGTCCAATTTTTGTGTTTTGAGATATTTGCATTTAAAGTTTGAAATCAATACGCAAATTAATAGATTTTGGGAGTTTTAATTCTTCATAATTAAAAAATGGTGCATCGTAGAGCTTAGGAAGTTTTGAGAAAATATAAATTTTGTCATTTGCATTTGATGTATTTATTTCATTTTTGCGAAAAATGGACTTAGGAAGTTTTCAAAGAACGACGACGATATACTGTTACCATTTCTTGCCACCATTCTGGCGTTCGTTGTCGACGCTTAAAATGGTCAAGTGGCTTCAGTTCTTGAGTCAATTGACACCTTGTAAGCATGCAAATGCAAGTATATATGTATGTTGGGCACGACGCACGATGTACGGCAACGACGAGTGGACGGCTCTTTAGCCACACTATCGCGAAGAGCAGCAATATTTTCTGCTGTACTTGCATGCACTGGCAGGGCCGGACAAAGCATATGTGCAAGATGTGGAAATGCACAGGGCGCAGAATTCTGGGGGCGCATTGCCAGGAGCAAGAAAATGTAATCTGATCTTGCGCAAACAAATATGTACTACTATTTGCCATTTTTTGAACCACAAACATTCTTAAAATAATCTCAAAAAAACATCCATCACATCACAACTGTCCTAAGTTATCTCTTGCGCACTAACTAACATCAATTTCATTGTTGCATTCAATGAAAATTTAACTCAAGATATCGCAGAACTAAAAATCCTACCTACCTCATTTCCAAATATTTCACCATTCACCCTGTTCATACAAGAGAAAAAAAGAAAAAATCTCAACACAAAAAAGTTCCATGCGAGAGAAAAAACGAACAAATCTCAACACAAAAAAGTTTCATGCTACCTCATATGTGCAAGATATATTTCATGTACACCGAGTCCCAAAATTAACAAATTAACATAGAGAGTATGACGAAGCAAAATACTTATTCATATCGAATCGTATGGGCTAGTACGTGCAGGTTTTGTATCACGCACAGTACCTGAATGTGAGTTCTCATCTACAAAAAAAAAACAACAACAAAAATGCCTCAGAAAAAAGAGCGCAGGTAGGTTGCTCTGCTACCTTCTGCTTCTACTACAAATCAAAGACACTCCATATATTTTTGTTGTTGTTTTCTTTGTAGATGAGAACTCACATTCAGGTACGGTGCGTGATACAAAACCTGCACGTTCTAGCACATACGATTCAATATGAATAAGGCCTCGGCCACGCAGTAAGCGGCTGAGCGGCTAAGCGGCTGAGCGGCAACTCTAAGCGACGTATGGCCAGGCACCAGGCACTGAGCGACTGCTTTTGAGCGATTAGTAGTTAAAGTCGAGATTGCACACACGAAATTAACAACTCAATGTTTACTTCGACCATCTTTACTTCTTGCCGCTCAGAAAAATAAAACAGGTTTGGTTGCTGAGCGACGCCGCTTAGCCGCTCAGAATTTTGTTTCGCCGCTCGCTCATTGCGTGGCCGCTTCTATGTGATTTCATATGTTTTATATTTTTTTTTTGCCGCTCAGCCGCTTAGCCGCTCAGCCGCTTACTGCGTGGCCGAGGCCTAAGTATTTTGCTTCGTCATACTCTCTATGTTAATTTTGGGACTCGGTGTGCATGAAATATATCTTGCACATATGAGGTGGCATGGAACTTTTTTGTGTTGAGATTTTTTCGTTTTTTCTCTTGCATGGAACTTTTTTGTGTTGAGATTTTTTCTCTTGTATGAACAGGGTGAAATATTTGGAAATTAGGTATGTAGGTAGGTAGGTATGGTCAATTGATGTGCATGTGCAAGTTTTCTTTTTTGCACACTGAGTATCGAAACTAACATGGGAGATATTTAAAAAAACTTATTCATACGGAATCATATGGGTCATAGCGTGCAGGTTTTCTTATTGCACTTGCACACTGTGTAAGAGTTAAGTGCCTGATTACAGGAGATGAAATTTTTAATAGAATGGAAAAGGAGCATAGAGCTTAAAAGTTAAAGAGGTATGATTCTATGTGGAGTCGAATTGTTCTTGCACAGGCAGTTTTTTTTTTGAAAGTTAATGACTGTTGTAACGGCTACTTTTAATGTATATCTAGTCTGGTGCAGAATGCAGATTGTTTCGATTGTTTTTTCGCTTTGTTGGTTAATTAATATTAAATAAATAGCTATCAGTTTTTAATAGAATACAATTCAATTCAATTTCGATACAATTCAATGTTTGTTTAACTTTTTTTTTTCAAGTTCAAGAAATATATGAAGCCCTATAGAATTAAGAAATTTAGAGGCAAAAAACATTGCAAATTTTTGATTTTACATTTATTTGCTGCCTGCTAATTTGGTTTGATATTTTAGAAAATATAAATTAAACTAGTAAATATTTGCAAAGTCCGTCCGTTAATCTGTCAACTGGCATAACAGTTTTAGAAAATACAAAAAACAGTTTGATTTTAATGCGTTCCGATGAAAAATTTAATAAGTAGGTATGTTCAATTAACCGAGCGTATTGCTAGTTCCCTAGAAATACCAAATATGTTTCTTGTAGCTTCATCATTGCGATCTCAACGGAGAAAAATACTTTATGCTGATGAATGTCCTGAAACTATATTAGCCGAAACAAAGATTCAAGGTTGAATTTTTTTTTCAAATACTTGAAAGGTTTGATACGTATAGTATCAATTTTACATTTTTGAGTAACATAAGCGAATGTTTAAAAAATAAAAATGTACGTGCTTCATGCCTTAATTTGCAAAATGTTTTAACATAAAGTAGTTTTAAATATTTAGATGGAGAAGAATTGTTTCAAGAGTTAACCGTAATATCCCAGCTTGTTACGCCACAAAGCTCAAGTTTAGATGTGTTAAATTTTATTTTTAGTTCAAACCTTGAAGATTTTGCTCCGAATTTAGCAACTGCTCTCCAAATCCTTAATACCATCCCGGTCACGGTAGCTTCAGGAGAACGTAGTTTTTCTAAACTTAAAATTATTAAAAATTATCTTAGGACAACCATGACTCAAGAGAGATTGGTAGGTTTATCTATAATGTCCATTGAAAAGAAATTATTAAATTCTTTAGACTTTGATGATCTCTTTTCTGAATTTGCAAAATGTAAGGCCAGAAAAGTAAGTTTCCAAGTTTAAAAGTTTCCCCTCATTTCTTTGCTGCGTTTTAGTTTAATGGTTTAGGCCTCCTGGGGATACCTCAATAAAAAAACGCATTGAAAGTCTACCTCCTGGGTAATCTGGGAAAGGCTTATGCTTGTGTATCAGTTTATGTGTAAAAAAAATATAAAAAAGGGGCGCTTTCTACAAATCTTGCACAGGGCGCAAGTTTGGCTTGGGCCGGCCCTGTGCACTGGTATTTTCACGTCTCCTACAGACTCGGTTTGCTCAAATTTTTGCATCATTTGTCCGATTGTGCGCACATTTGGATGATTAAATTGATCGAAAAATCATGATATGTATTTTGATTTAAACGCCCATTTTCTAAACTTTAACGCGTTGTTTGATTGTGTATCTTTCCATGGTTAAAATTTAATTAGTCTGACATTGAGAAGTGTCAAATAGAATGCAAAAAAAAAAACTTGACGTTTAGGTAGTTCCAATTCAACACCAATCTTTAAAATTTAACCAACCTTTATAGACAAAAAATCGTACACTGACTGACTATACAAATTGATTATTAAATTAAATTGATTCAAATCGTTGGTGTATGAGTTCAAAATTTTACTTTTTATATTATATTTTACTTACGTCAAATAAAATTAGATGCCGAACTACTGGAATCGCTCTTAGAAAATTTTAACGAAACTTAACGAAACACACTTGAATTTCATGAATATGGTTTACATCATTCAATGTTTTCTACACTTCATTTTATTCCTGGATATTCAGAAGTCTTAAGGGCCAACTATAATAGACATAAACAAACATAAGCTTATGTCAAAAACCCAACGAAAATTCAATTAAGTTTGTGAAATTACTGCGGGTAGCCATAATGCAATTTTGCAACAGATACACAGAATGAGATATTCATGCAAAAACACTCTATATGAAGATATAAATCCTTCGTACGTATCACCCTCCAAAACCCATTTGTTTACATTGTTGTATTTGTAATGTGAAAGAATTCAACAAGAAAAATTGACGTGTTTTCACGCATATATAGAAATAACTAATGAGTTTTTTGGGGAAATTTCATAAATTAGTATAGAAATGACACTCACACTATGAATAAGTTTATGAGGCTGATTTCCGGTTATGATAAACATTCTGAGAGAAATTATCTGCAGTGGAGTTGGCTTGTGTGTATTTGATCAAAACTGTCAGATTAAAGGCCCAACTATAATAGACTTAACCGAAAGTAAGCTAATGTCAAAACCGAACGAAAAGTTATCAGAAGTTATCGTCAAAACAAAAAGTAACCATAATGGATTCAAGTAACTTAAGCAAATGCGTTTCAAATTTGACATTTGCTTAAGCTCGAGCCAGTGTTGCCGCTGAAAAAAATCAAAAAGGGTCCAAAAAAGGGGCCCGACACAAAAAAAGGGGCCAACATACGAAAATTGGACAAAAAAAAACAAAACTGTATTCAGGAGTAAAAAAAAAATGTATTCAAAAACTTAAAAAAACAATTTTTTTTCAATAACATTAAAATAAAAACTTACATTCATTTAAAAAAACAAAACAGTAACAACAAGTCAGTTGTTAATAACAACAAATACATAAATAAATTAATGGAAGTTAAGTCTTTCATTTTTTTAATATTGTCTTTCTGTATAAATAAACAATTTTTTTTTTGAACCCAATTTTCCAACTTATTTTTGTTTTCAATTAAATTAAGAGCTGACATCATCGAATTGCACGTTTTCACATTCAGTCTATTCGTCAACTTATTTTTAATAAGGGTCAGCTTTAAAAAAACTCTTTCGGCAGAGGCACTGCTGGGGCAGAGTAAAAATGTTTGTAACAAAGTTGTATACATTTGGAAACATAAATGCATCTAAATTGTTTTTACATTTCCCTATTTCATACCAGAATTCTTCAATATCATTGATTTGAAATGTGCTTTGAAAAGCCTTATCCTCGGATTTTATCTCAAGGAGTTTGTATTCCTCAATGACTTTTCCTAAATTGGATACCAGGTTTGGAAAACTGGAAAGCAACTGTACATAGTTAAATTCAAGATTTTTTTTGACAACTTTGGGATCTAGAAAGTGCAATATCGAAAGTTGTTCATCATTAATATCTATTCTTTTTAGTATTTCATCAACAACCAATTGATAATAAATAAGAGCGTTAGTTTTAATTATAGAAACATTTTCATCAGATATGTTTTTTGATTGAGTAGTACCCGTGGCATGATGGTTAGTGCGTTGGATTGTCATGCCAGAGGTCTTGGGTTCGATCCCTGCCTATACCACCTAAAGTTTTTCACGGGTACTGCCTCTTGCGAGGAATTGACAAAGTCTCCAAGAGTAATTCTTGTCATGAAAAGTGCTTTCTCAAATTTGCAGTTCGGATTCGGCTTTAAACTGTAGGTCCCCTTCATTCCTGCCAACATTACTCGCACACAGGAATGGTTGAGAGTTGTCAGTCACTAGGCCCTAGTTCTCAAACGGACTGTTGCGCCACCCAATTTATTTATTAATTTTATGTTTTTTGATTTGATAAACATTTCAGCTTCATGGCCAATATATTTATATGTCTATTGATATTTTAATATGATCAGAATTTTTATGTCATTGTTTTTAATATATTCTTTTTTTAAAAAATTCGTAAAAATATTTAAAAGAATTTCTCTCACGGAAGAAATCAAAAAAATAATTTGCGATGATTCACTTTGAAACATTTTGTTAAAATTATTCATTATTTCTAAAGTATATATTTTAAAAACTTTATGTAAGCATGATTAATATCGTTTAATTTTCATATACATCTCTAACTTTTTTTATAATTTTGTCTGAGGTTTGCTCAAATTCTTCACGAAGGAAGTAATGTTGTAGAACAATCCATTGTTCATCCACTCTTTTTATTACTGCTTCAAATGACAGCCATCTAGTGGCACTCAGTTTTAACATTTTATGCTCAGGGACATCGAAAATAGCCTGCACATCTTTAAGATCTTTCATTCTTTTTGAACTAAACTTGAAATGACCGACAGAGTTCAGTTCAAGTTCAGTATGAAACTTCGTTACCGATTTTTAATTAATTTACTTAAAGAGTGGATAAGATAAAAAATATCTTAATTTATCCTTGAAAATTATTTTATTACTAGTAAAATCGTAAAAAGGGGCCAATTGGGCAATTTCTAAAAAAGTCGGGGCCACGGGGATCGAACGCAAAAAAGGGGCCAAATGGCCCCTTTAGGGGACAAACGGCAACGCTGGCTCGAGCCATTTAAATGGCTCTTGCGTAATTGCGCGAAAGTTACCGAAATTTAACGAAACTGAGCAGAACGTCTATTATGGTTTGTGACATATAAGGCTGCGTATTGGTTCGTTCCCTTAAGCTGGCTTAAGCTCGGTTAAGTCTATTATAGTTGTGCCTTTACTTATGCGGCGAGCGACTGGGATCGCTTTTGCTTAAGTTTGCTTAAGTTAACGAAACTGAGAAAAATTGAACTAAACGGAGCTAGACTCCATTATGTTCACTCGTATTAGATTCTTTGTATTCGTACGTTTACTTATGCGCGCATATGCTAGCTTATGCCTATTATAGTTGGCCCTTTAATATTGCATGGCTAATAACTTAATAATAACTAGTTATACGTTAAATAGACGTGACAAACAAAATCATCTCTCATAGAAAGGACCCACAATTTTTGTGCTGAATCTGAATGGTTATTTTATAAAAAACACTTCACAAAAAAAAAAAACCTTGGAGGATTTCTTAACTCCTAATCAGAGTCAGTACCCGTCTGTAAATGTTTAGGTGGCAAAGATATAGGAACTAATTCTAGACAATCCTAGGCTATACAATCATGCCACGGATACTACGGAAACGAGCAAAACCTTGTTGAAAATCAGGACCCAATATAAACGGTTTAGAACTAGAAACTAAATACAGAGTATGATAAGACTTTAACCTAATGAGAGTATAAAACGAATTTCTTCTCGGCTATTAGACCTATTTTTAAAGAAGAAAAACGCCTTAAATTAAATAAAAAAATTTTTAGATCATCGATCCAAAATTTGGTTAAAATATTTATCAAAAATTACTTCAAAAAGTACCTACCTGTAAGAAGTTTGCAAGGGTGATCAATATTGACAGTGGGTATAAATCGAACTACGAAATCAAGCAGATTACATTGAACAAGTGAATTTGAGTATTTTTGTTTTGACAAGGTCTAAATTATTGATGATTCGATTTTGATCAAATATATAACTCTTAAAAAAATATATTTGCCTGTGTCTGTATAGATCACCTTAAAAATCTCTTACTTTGTATTTTAAAAAATAAGTCAAAAAAAAAAAATCAAAGTCAAGAGGTTTCTTAGAGACGCAAACTATATGTATACACACCTACATATATGTATTTATTTTATATATGTATGATTAGAAAGACACAAAAAATGTCAAAAGCCTTCAAGATAGTCATAAAAAGATTACTTTAATGGACACATTTGAAGTACATTTCTATTGAGATATAATTCCATACCTTCATAAATAACTTGACGGTGATTTGACCAATATTGATTTATGGCTGTCATACGCACTCAAAACAACTTCATAATTTTATAGAAAAGCATGAAAATATACGTTTCTCAAACTTTGATGTGTAAACAAACAAACAATGATATGAATTTTACTCCTGTGTAACTTTTGTATACCTTATCGTGTTAAAAAAAAAAATAGCTACATAATCTATAAATATTTCGAACAACACTCAAAAGATTTGTTGATCCTGATAAGTTCTTTTTTTTACATATATACGAGTTGTATAAGAAAAAAAGATTAAAAAATGCGATTGGAAAAAATTATCGTAGGTCGGTAGATAGGCATTTCTTTTTTATTTTGAAAAAGAAAAAATAAACCATCTGCGTTATGGACATGCTACTGCGGCTAATCAAGCTACAAATCTTCTTTTTTTTTTCCAATTCACTTTGGAGATCGAACATGACCCAGTTCCGAATTACTTTACTTTATGTACTTACACCTTTGGAAGTTCGAAGTCAATAATGCAGTTCGTTCAAAAAATGTTCCAAGAAACGTGCGTGTGTGTCGCCAACTGCGGCGCGGCGGCGGCATTTCAACATCTGAATCCATATAAACATCGCATTGCCACTGATAAGAAAGCCACAGTTTAAAACTTGTATAAGAGAAAAGTTAAGCTTCTATATAGACTGAGATCTTATCAGGTGGAGATAATGACACTGCTACTTCAAAAAATCTAAAAAAATATATCAAAGTTTAAAGGTATTGTGAAATGATTTTTCTTTATTTTTGTTTGTACTGTAGAAACACCGATGATGTGAAGGAGTGTTTGTTTGTGAAGCTTATTTTGATGTTTTTGGTTCATTCAAAAAACTATAAATTTGTACCTTTTCATAAAATACATCAAACACAAGGGGATACAAGTTTTACTATAGTTGTGTCTAATGGTACATTTTTTAAAACACATACATATTGAAAATTCTACAAATTGTTTGTTCAGTTTAAACTACGTATGTATATAAAAGTTTGAATCATTTCATTCACATTTTTTAAACAACATAACAGCTTTCGAAATAAAAAAGAGAGAAATTAGTTAATGGATTTGAAATAGATTAAGCGGGGCTAAATGGACTTCACTTTTTACTTAAAGTCTCAAAATAGTCCAACAATCAGAAATCACACAAAAGACTAAAAAGATCTAGTCTTAATTATTGAAATTGAAAATGATCAATTTACTGATTTTTTGACACTGCCCATTGATTTAAGGGTTCGTTCATACTAATAGATGAAAGTTGTCAAATTCCAATTGGAACAGATCTATTTATTCTTAGCGTTGTATAGGATCACTTTTAAAATTATATCAGGATTATCATTTTCTAAAGTGTATCACAATAATTTTTGAACTCATGTCGCAGTATTGAAATCGTACAAAATATTATTTATATAAATTTAAACATAAAGGCGCAACATTTTAAATATTTAATAAATTGCTAAATCCATTTTTAGCATGATTTTGGTTAAAGTTAAAATCACAGAATGGCTACTTTAACTTTTAGCAATTTGCTAGATCCATATGACATCTGTACAATTATTCTTATAAGAGCAGTGGATGGAATGGTAAAGTCAACAATTGGAAAAACCAATTAATAGGTCGGTTTATACGCTTAAACCTATTTGTTTATTTTCAAGACTTGTCACTTTTTAGACATACATACATATGTTTGGATGCTCGTTTCTTAATAGAAGGCAATAAGCAATTTACTAGATAGCAAAGGTTTAAATTTTTGGACTTAGTAAATTGTTAAATATTTAGCAAATTGGTAACTAGTAAATTGTTGAAGCCTTAACAATAGGTTCTTTAAAATTTTGCGCCAAATTATTTTAGGTGTTCCATTAACAATTACTGCTTATGCATGATTGTGCTAGAAAACTATTGTTCTTTTATTTCACTGTTTTTTGTAAATATAAGCAATTATTGTAAGTCAATGTTGTTGTGTAAACTTTAAACACTGCATATAAATTTCAATACAATATAAATTATCGAATCCAAACCGTATAAGTATTGAATCATTAGTTTTAAAGTAGAGTTAAATATTTGTTCAAAAACAACGTCTGCACTTTCACTGTCTAGTGAAAAAATTATGCGCCTATTTGCCACTTAAAAAATTGAGAACATTTGTTGGAACTTGTCGGAGTTTTCATAATGACAAGCTTTGAATTAATGCCAACTATGTTGCTAGCGAATGGTAAAATAAAAAAATGAAATAGACCTTATTCTGACAAACAAAATTGAGACAATCAAACACATATCCGTGTTCAACAACGTAAAGTTCAGATTAGTAAGAACAGAAATCATTATAAGCCATAAGACACTGAAAAGAAACCGACAAGTCCATCTCATCCCAAAAATGATTCCCGACCAAAAAAAAGTAGATTATAACCAAACATTGACAGCAAAGATAAATCAATTATCAACCTCAAATCGTGACATACAAAACACATATGACGAATTAGAAAAAATCATAAAAAACTCTGCAAAACTATCAATTATGGACACCAAAATATCAAAAGATTAATTATCCAACAATACAAAAATCTTAATCTCAAGAAGAGATACGCTACGAACCAAACAACAATTACTTGACCAAGAAAAAACTGAACTAAAAGAATTAAGAAAAACTATCAAACTATCTAGAAATAAGGAAAGATATCAACGAGTTCAACGAAACAATAGCTAGAGATACGATTAGACAAACAAAATCAATAAGGAAAACAAAATCATTACTTAACAATCAACAGGAATGGATTATTAGCTTAAAAAGCCAAAATGCAAGCAACATAACAAATAAAAAAGAGTTAAACGAAAATGCTACTAAGTTCTTCGAAAAACTATTCTCCTCGATCAAGCATATAACTGAAGAAGAAAATATTGAAAACATAGATATCAATCTTCTAACTACGCAAACTCCCATGTTTAGCAAAGAAAATATTGAAAGGACCATAGACGATTTGAAAAAGGACAAATGCACTGGAAATGATGGAATCTCTGCAGAAATGATAACACACGGGAAAGAATCGCTTTCCGAAATCTTAACATTTATGTTTAACGAAATCATAAAAACTCAGCAAATCCCTAAGCAATGGAGAGAAACAACCCCTACACTTTTACATAAAAAAGGAAAAATAGACGATTTGAACAACTATAGACCTATAAGTAACATTTCGACAATTTATAAGCTGTTTTCAAAAACAATCTACAAGAACATCAAACAAGATTTTAACAATAAACAACCTAGGGAACAAGCTGGATTCAGAGAAGGTTTCTCAACAACAGACCACCTACAGACGATGAATCAACTAATAGAAAAGTGCAATGAATTTCAACAACCAATACACTTTTTATTCATAGACTTCAGTAAAGCATTTGACAGCGTTGAACACGAAACAATATGGACATCTATAGAAAATCAAAATATGGACCCAAACGTTATAAGGACTATCAAAAACATATACAAAAATAATTTAGCACAAATAAAAACAGAGAGTACAGGACGTAAATTTAAAATAACAAGAAGCGTCAGACAAGGAGACCCGTTTTCACCACCACTATTTAGTGCAGTCTTAGAGGATATTTTTCAAAAGATGAACTGGAAGACAAAATATGGTATAAGGATATGTGGACAACTTCTTAACAACCAAGATTTGCGGACGATATAGTACTAATATCTACAAAAGCTAAACATATACGAGAAATGACAACAGAACTTACTAGCTTGTGCAAGAACTATGGACCACAAATCAACAAGTCAAAAACAAAAGTGATGACAAACCACATCAGAGAAGATATAATTCTGGACCATGAAAAAATAGAATACATATAGGACTACATATACTTGGGACAACTAAAATATTTTAAGGACCAAGAGAAAAAAGAAATCAACAGACGCATCGCAAACAACTGGAAACAATTCTGGAGCCTCAAACAGATTTTACAACTGGACCAAAGTGTAGAAACACGAAAATATCTCTTCGACTCCGCTATTTTGCCGGTGCTTACTTATGGACTACAAACCCTACAAACTTGACTACGAAATCTCTGAACCAGCTAAGAATCTGTCAATCCAAAATAGAAAGAAAAATCCTCAGAATAAGACCCAGCGAAAGGATAAGAAATGAAGACATCCGAAACAGTACTCGAATAATTGACGTGGTAGATAGAACCAAAAGACAAAAATGGAGTTGAGCAGGACATATTTCAAGACTACAGGATCAAAGATGGACAAACTTGTCAACAAAATGGAGACCGGAAAGCAAGAGACGAACAGGCCGACCGAAGAAGAGATGGAGCGACGATCTTTGCCAAATAAACGAAAATTGGTACAGTGAGGCGAAAAATCGAGACCTTTGGGCCGCTTTGGGGGAGGCTTACGCCAAAAACTAATAATAAAAATTGAAAAAATAAATAACCAAACTTTTAAATATCAATTATCTTACTTTTCCATTATCTTATTAATAATTCTATATTTGTAATTTGTATCATTCTATCAAATAATTTGTAAAAATTCTAATTAAAAAATTAAAAAATTGTATCTATAGATGTATTTGAATGTATTTAAAATGATAAGGCAATAAAAGCTTATAATAATAATAAAACCTCATCGAAGTTGTTTTTCGAATTAAACAATAATTTGGGGGAAAGAAAATTATTTTATTTAAAGGTAGCTTTCAAATAATCTGATTAATTTATGTGATGAAACTCTAATAAGTGATGGGTTTCCTTCTGGATTGTAACAAGGGTTACATTTGAGTAGATTTCAAATAGATGAAGTGGATTCTATAAGGCTAACATTTATTCATTTTGCTGTTTCAAAAGTAAATTATAAAATTTGAACGTTGACATTATGTGTGAAACACTACATAATTTAACGGCCCAACACACGCGAATTGTCGCAAGCATGGATTCTTTTGTGGTAATTTTCGATCACTTTTTGACACATATTGAGCGGTATCTCAGCCATAACTTGACGAATATTGGTTTTTAAGTACTCAAGAGTTAAATGTTTATCTGCATAAACACGGTTTTTCGCGTAGCCCCACAAAAAATAGTCCAGCGCCAGCGGTGTCAAATCAAATGATCTTTGTGGCTCGAGTTGTGTGGCATGTGTCACCGTCTTGTTGAAACCACATATTCTTCAAGTCGTATTCTTCAATAGCAGGTAACAAAAAAGTCGATTATCATATGACCATAACGCTCCGATTTGGCGGTGACAGTCGTTCCATCGCCATCGTCGTTTTCGAAGAAGTAAGGTCCAACCACACCTCCCGACCAAAGAGCGCACCAAGCAGTGACTTTTTGTGGATGTATAATGGCCTCTCTTCAATTACTTGAGGATTCTCAGAACCCCAAAACGACAATTTTGTTTATTATCATACCCACCGAGTGATAAATATGCTTCGTCGCTGAAGAACATTTTGTTCGAAAAATCGCCGTCCACCGCCTGTTGTCCAAGCACCAATTCGACGTATCTATAACGACGCGACACGTTGTTAATGGTCAGCTGACTTCAATTGTTGTGTAAGCTGGTCTTTATGTGGATGTATGTAGGTGGAGATCCAAATACAAAATACGCCATAATGTGCCCTAAGACAATTCTGAATCCTGAGAACGACGATGAATCGACACATTCGGGTCTTCGGCAACACTTTCACTAATTCACTTACAGCAGCGATATTTTCAGTGGTACTAGCGAATCGATGATGCACAGGCCTTACAATATCTGTAACCAATCCAGTCTCATCAAATTTCTTCACAATTTTGCCAATTGCTTGTGTAGTTGGACGATTATTTAAGCCATAATCTCCTCTTAAAGCACGATATGTGGCTGTGGCAGAATCACCATTTTTGGAGTAGGTTTTAAGAATTTGTGTGCTTTGTGCGTTAGTTAAGCGATCCATTTTCGTAAATGTAAGACTTTCAACTGAAAACAAAAAAAAGGTTTAACAACTTAGTTTAACAGATGTCGAAGTTCAGTCCTATACTTTTGAAACCGCAGCTTTAAATAAGTTAGATGTGATTGCAAAAGTTGTCTTCTTTAAAAATTTAAAAAAACAAGTACAGATACTCCAGTCCTATACTTTTGAAACAGCAAAATGGTTAACCAGTTACAACTTCCTTAGATGTGATTGCAAAAGTTGACTTCTTTAAAAAAAATTAAAAAACAGCTACAGATTATTTGAGACAATCACTATATTGATTTTAAGTTCATTTTCATTTGTTCAAAAATAAAATAAAATTATAAATCCAATCTTATACTTCAATATTTGGTTCTTCACCATCTGTCAGTTTTCATTTTAGCACAATCGCATCAAGGAAACTGAAAATCTCAACATTCTCAGTACATATCACCAATCACCTCTTGTCGAAGGATCACATACGCGGTGTTATCAACAACAATGCTGCTAGATATTAAAGTTTCCTAAGGCGATAAAAGAAGCTTTTCACTGGCCCTCATCTGTATGTAAAAAGACTTATATGCGTCCAAACTAGAGTTTATCTTTCTGGGCTAGTTCTCCTGCAACTTCTTTGACAGTATTGAACGAAAAGTACTAAAATTGGTTGGTAAAGCATTAACGTCGTTTAAACATAGTCGTAAAGTTTCTTTTATCACCATTTTTGACAGTTGTTTTAAAATGTATGCTCTAACAAAATAGCCAGTTGTAATCTCTTCCTCAAACTATTCAACCGTAATAGTCGCGCCTCCAAGAATGCTCATGAGTCCAATGAATGAGCCCAATTTCGATAGTAGCGTCAAGTACTGAGATTCATTCTTTAGCCGTACTACGTGAATGTGGAATGCTTTACCTCACTCTGTCTTTTCCAGTCATTGGAATATTCAAGAATTCAAAATCAATGTGTACAGACAATTTCTTTAAAAATCTTCTCACCCTCTTCTAATGCTGACACTCTATCTTGGTTTAAAAATTGTTCACAAATCCCCTTGAGGGCACGCTGATTATAAAAGCTATGTAAACTCCTAATTTTTGTGCTTTGAGATATTTTCATTTGAAGTTTGAAAGCAATATAGGAATTATAAAATTTCAGGAGTTTTAGTTCTTCATAATTCCATAATAGAGGAGCTTTGGGGATTTTGACAGATCATACATTTCGTAATTCGCATATACTTGGCGTTATTTTTTTATTTTTTTTTTATTAAAATGGACTTAGGGAGATTTCATAGAATGATGACGATTTGTTTCACACTTGAGCTTTGTATGTCTGTTGTGATCATTTAAGTGATGATTTTTTTGAGGAATTCAGTATTAGTATGAAACCTGCAGTTTAGCCAATTGTCTTTAACATCGTATATAAAAAACAAATTAAGAATAACTTGAAGTTAGAATTCCAATAATTTTATCAACGAAACTAGACCGTTTTCATGAAGTGTTTTATAAAAATGTATGTATAAATAGGTAAAACGATTCTAAGTATAAAATGAAACTTAAAACATCATTTTTAAAACTTGTTCAAACTTCATACGAGTTGAAGAACAAAACAATAGTTTGGGGGAAAGAAAATTTGTTTCATATAAAAGTAGTTTTCAAGTACTAATTTGCGTAAATAATCTCTGAAGAAAAACGTGTTGAAGTAAAGTATTTTATAGAAACATGAATATGACATGATTTTGTTATAAATAAATTAAAATCGATATTTATATAATTTATATAAATATGTATAATGTGGAGCAATAATTGTTCTTAACAAAAATAAAAGACTTCACCATCAGCTACTGTACGTCTAAACAAGTTTTATTTTTATCAAAATAAGAAATCTTATATCCTGTAAAATGTATATTCTATCTTGCTGGCTATACTGTTGGGTTGAATTGCAACCGTTGTTGAATACAATACTGAAAAATAAAAATAAAAAAAACAACTTCATGGGTAACACCCCCTTTTGAATATTTTTCTTACTGCTGCTCCTGCTGCTGATGCGGATTGCTTTATGGAAACAGAAGTACGTATCTGTATACTTATGTGCAGATGGTAGATGGAAAATGGCTGCCTTGTCAGACAGCAGCGCATATGAAATCCGCCTCTTTTTTGGTCGCAATAGCCACTGTCAAGTCAAGTCAAGTCAAGCTAAACCAAAGCAACAACAAAAACATATATACACAATTCTGGTGTTCCTTGCGATTCAATCCACTCTCTTATGCTTATCCATGGCGAATTATTCCCGATATAAACATATGTATGTACCTTCCTACTTACTTGCAATACCTACATATGTACATCTCTTCACTTCAAAGTACGCTACGGCTTTATGCGGCTACAGTACGACAGATGAACATTTCCATGGTTATGTTGCTGGCACACAGGAGGCAAACAAAACGTCTAACCACAACACAACTCTGACGTGCTTTTACCACAAAAATCTAAAAAAGGAGTCGAATGGAGACGGAGTCTGCCCATGGATGCAGGCAAGCAGGCACATCAGGCTAAGGCATATAAAAGAAGAACAACCCAACTATAACCAACCAACCATCACGTTTCCCGTCTTTTCACGGTTACAACCGGGTTAAACTTCAACTACTTCGGTATATCTTGCCGCACCTTGGCCCCCTTCATTTTCTGTGCTTCATTTCGTTTGTGCGGTCTTGGGTTTTGGTCTTTTGGCACAACAACCAAGAGAGGCAATAAGCCATTATTACATATCTAACCTAAAAAAAAAACAACAAAAACCATAGATACAGTATGTAGGTACCTACGAGTATCATGGATTCTTTTCCATCTTTAGCTGTGGGTCTTCACAGTACGTGCAATGCATAAAACAAATTGCAAACCTACACACACAGTCAGTTACATATATAAAAATATAACGAAAGGAAGAAAAAAGATCTAGCTACTTCAGGAAAATATTAAAGATGGATCCATGATTTGGACATCAGATATATTTCTTCAGAGCTGTCCCTGGGCCTCTGGATGCCTTTGGAATTGAAAGGAAGACTTTGGCATGGTGGGCATATGGAGGTATTTTTTTTGGTTTGCTTGACTTGGCTGTGTAGTGTGTATGGATATCTACTCTTCGTCGTCGTCGTCGTAGTTGGAGCGCTTTATCATTGCAGTCACGTTCATGCATCTGCTTCGGCAGCGAAATAAGCAAAAAGGAGGTGGAACAAGGTATGGAAATGCCATGAATTCTGACCGGAATAAATGGCAGGCATAATGAAGAAAAAAAAATCATTCCATTAAATTCCCTTCCATCCAATAGGGTATGAGTAGAGAGCATATCGAGTACCTATACCTATTTCTAGGTAGATACATAACTATATACCTACATAGGTCTGAGTAAAGATTGCAGATTGTAGAATTCAAAATTCAGAAGCGAATAGGTATAACCATAGACATTTAGGTATTGTGTTGCCTCTGATGTGAGATCGTGAACTTTGTTCGAACCCAACATAAAATCGTACATTGCAGAAACATGTTTATGTTGCTATAGATATAAAGGTGGTCTTTAAAAAAAACTTCAATATTCTATAGGGTAAGCCAACTCCAAGTGATAAAATTGTGTACGTATATTTTTAGATTATTGTTTTTGATCCCCTCCTCTGATTCACCATCATTATGCGTTTAGTAGGGTGATTCGAATCAAATGCAAACACAATCTAAAGCATGTTTTGTGAGAGGCACTTTTCTCCCCATTCATGAAATATCGACGTTTCACTATCCATTTGATATTAAGTTGATTGTTTTTTTTTTCAAAAAATGTTTGTATTGTCTTACCTTAAAAACAAGCAAAATGAGATCATCCACCAGATAGAATATTCAGAGCTATTTATGGTACACCGGGCGTATACGCATTATTCTTGTTTTATAGATTTTTGTATTTTATAAATCAGCGACACTAGAAGCAAGTATTAATAGTTTTAAGATGTTGTTGTTCTTTTTCAACATATTGGCAAACATGCAACTCACATAATAAAACTTCTAATGACAAATAAGTTTGACAGGTGTCAAATACCAGTGTTGCCAACATGAAACCACGAAATGATGCACCCTATATTACTTTCCTTAAATTTGTCAAATGTTAATAGGCTTTCCACCATAGTAATCAAAGTCTTACTGTAGACGAACCCAAAAAAAAGAGGCTGGGATGCGACCCACACCGATAACTTCCCATTCTGCCTGTCGATTTGTCTTCTAAGCAAGGTTTGTAGGTTTTCGTGTTTTGTAAAGTTATCAGTTAAATTATTCTAAAAAAAACGGACTGTTAGATTTTTATAAACAAAATTACTGAATGTTAAAAACAATAATTTTTATAAAATAAAATTAATTTGAAGCCTATATCTCAAATTTTTGAAAAGATATTTGAGTCAAAAACCAATTTTTACGAACTTTTATTAATTTGTTTTTAGGTTTTTATTTTTTGTAAAAAAACTGTCAATTCGATTTTTCTCAAAATTTTATCGAATATTAAAAACAATATTTCTTATAAGATAAAATTAGTTTAAACCCAATACCTCAAAGTTTTGAAAAGATATTTAGGTCGAAAATCAATTTTTACCAACTTTTGTTAATTTTTTTTAGGTTTTTAATTTTTTGTAAAAAAAAAACTGACAATTCGATTTTTCTCAAAATTTTACCGAATGTTGAAAACAATATTTCTTATAAGAAAAAATAAGTTGGAAGCCATAATCTCAAATTTTTGAAAAGATATTTGAGTCGAAATTCAATTTTTACCAAATTTGAGTAATGTTTTTTTTTTTTTTTAATTCAATTCGATTTTTCTCAAAATTTTACCAGATGTTGAAAATGTTAGTTTTTGTTGAACAAAATTGTTTTAAAGATGAAATCATTTTTAATTCGTACAATTTTCGAGGTGACAATTTTTTTTCAGTTTTTTTGATTAAAAAAAAAACCGTTAATTGGATTTTTTTCCAAAAATATACTTGATTGGTATCACGTTACAATATACGTATAATACAAAATTTTATTCAAGTGTCTAGCGTTATTGGTTCGTGAGATATGTGAGATATTTAGGGTTTACCAAAATGTTTACCTTTTTTTAAACTGACGTACGTCCGACATCCTTCTAAAAATCTTTTATTTCAAAATTTTCAATTTGACTATCGGACCCATTACAATAATTTCTTATGGGAAGTTAATAAACAAATAGCATCGTTTAAATAAGTTACATTTTCACTGACATTAAAAAAAACTATATAATCATTATAAACACCACGTTAACATTTGCTTGAATTTTCAAAAACCATAGAACTACAGAATTCATACTTAGACATTTTTGTGCTTATTTTAATTTATTCAGAATGCCAAAGGGAGGAATTCTTATCTAAGTCAAAATATTATTGCAGCAAAATGTTAAAACGATCAAGTTCCTATGTCAATATAGACGAGACATTCGAAAAATCTTATCGCAAAACTAACTGAGGAAGACACTATACCTATAACAACCACAACTTAATACCCACAGTTAGGGTGAAGTTCATCACCCCAAATAAATTCTAACTCTTTTATCAAGATCTGAAAATCAAAAATCCAAACGACCGACACCCTCTTTTGTCGTTATTCGTCGGTGAAACTTTTTAACTCAATACCTTCACCCTCACATATATTCTCGGATATTTCTTATCAGTTCAATTCATTCATTCATTTTGGATCTGAATCTGAATCTGGACCAACTGCAGAAATTCTGCCACGCAAACGAACAATGTCATATCGCATCGCATCGTTTGGCAAACGTCGACACCGATCATTCAAATGTCACATTAAATGTTGCGTGCATCGTACGACAACGACAACGACACACACACACACCACACACCAAACACTGAGAACTCTTAAGCTTTTTAACGTCATCAGGAACAGCAGTCAAGTCGCGTAGCCAAGCAGAAGCAAAAAGGAGCATATAATGGGTATGGGATGCTGTGCCCATCACAGTCCAGCTCCAGACTATATCCAAAGTGTATCTTTGTACACGAGTATCTTTCCCAAAACATTCATGTCGACAGATAAGGATTTCCAGTTAATCCCCTTTTGCGTTCGTTCTCACATTGTGTCAAAAAAGTATACCTCGCTATGGCTACATCGAACACGCATAAATATACATATATGCATGCATATACATATTTATATAACTACATTAAATCGCATTTTGAAGGGGTCTTGCTTTACCATATCTTTTATAGGTGCGCAAAAAGTCTTTGCGGGTAAGAGGGAAAATTCTCTCATCAACACCAAAAGCCGTAGGTGTAGAACGAGGACGCTATAATGTGGCGGTGAGGTGAACATCAGAGGATTTAAAACAAGAGTGATGCAGTGACCGATGACTGCATGCATATATTGAACACACCCAAAGAGCATACATATATCTATGTACACATTATAATATATATTGTGTAAGCTATGACAAGCTACAATGAGAAAATAGGTTCCACACTAATGAAACCAGTTTGCCTCTGATGATGGCTTAGGTTGAGGCTGAGACTGAGGCTGAGGCTGCTTTTGCCGACTTTTGCCAAACAACTTTAAACACCTGCGTTGGGTGGGTCGAATTTAATACAATGCGACCTATTAGATTTGATACAGTTATTAAATTAAGACTATGAAACCATCACAAAGGTTATATAAGTAGATGAAGATAGGTGAAGTCGTGTAAAGCGTTGGTTAAGAGGAAACCCAAAACAACTTTGTTTTTCATATTTCCAATAAAATAATAATCGAATAATTAGTAACTTTTAAACTCATTCTATGAGGTATTTAGATAATCTAACTGTAAGTCTTAATTTATTAATTCTAAATGAAATTTAAATTCGTTATTTAAAATGAAAAACTTCCAATACTTGTATAAGACTAGGTGACCCGACGCGACGAACTATGTATCGCCCTAAATTAACGCCTTCAGGTAAACTTCAAATTATAGTAAAATATATATACGTAGTTGGCATAAATATTTTGACGAAACATTTTTCTGACTATTGAACCTAGACTTTGCTAATTATCGTTAAATAACGGTGAAAAAATAATGTGCAAAACAAAGAATATGTTTTTAGTTCTATGCATACCAAATTTTGTATTGTTTACATTTTGCATTCTCTTTTTGCTCATAAAAATGCATGTAAACAACGAATTTTTGTTTGGCATAAGTATTTTGACGGAATCTTTGTGTACCTGTTTTTACACTTTGAACGTGAAAACCAAGCAACTTATGCAATATTAACCTTTATTTGAAGTGAAACGTTAATAAAAAATAAAATTTGATCAGAAGTTTTTTAAAACCATGGATAAAACAGTGGAGTTGAGTTTGGTTATCAGATCTTCCATTGTAGCAAAGTTTAACGCTGGAATGGCAGTAAAAGACATTGCAAATGAGTTTAATGTGTCACGTCAAACTGTGCACTATCAAATTAATAAGTTTAAAAAGCATAATGACATAAGAAACTTAAGAAGATCAGGTGCTAGGCGCAAAACAACGCCCACTGAAGACCGAATCCTTTTACGGGAATTTAAAAAAAATATTTTTATTTTTCAATCTGCTGCAGATAAATGGAATTTGATGGCCAAGAATCCAATCAGTGACGTACTGTCCGACGACGTTTGAACGAAGGAGATTTCAAGACAATTAAAGTTAAGGACGTACCGTACATATGAAAGGTAAACAAATTTAAAAGACTGGCCTTCGCAAAGGAACATCTGCACAAGCCAAAGGAGTTCTGGAGAAGCGTTCTATGGACAGATGAAAGCTCCTTTGAGTATAACTCATCAAAAAATAAATTTTGTGTAAGATTGCCAAAGGTAGTAAGGCAAAAAAAGGCCCGTTTGTCAAAAAGTAAGCCACGGTGGAGGCTCTGTCATGTTCTGGGGATGTGTTGCTTATAATGGACTGGGTGACTTGGTTCCTATCACCGGCTCTATGAACAAAAGCCAATATGTTAGTACCCTAAATGATAATGCCTTTCCATCCGGGGATATGCTTATTGGCGAATCATTCATCCTGCAACAGGACAATGCCCCATGCCACAAAGCCCGGCTGGTAATACATTTTTTGAAGGATGTTGGTGTTACTACTTTGGACTGGCCACCTCAAAGTCCAGATTTAAATATTATAGAAAACGTCTGGTTAAATGAAACCAGAGAGTAGACAATTGCTGAGGTAACTTCCCTTTGGAAAGAGATATCTCCAGATATTCTTCAAAATTTAGTGGATTCACTACCGAGACGCCTTCAAAAAGTTATTGAAGCCAAAGGAGGTTATACATTTTACTAAATTCTTCATTTCTTTATTTTTGTCAAATTTAAACTTTGTTTTCTTAATAATGCATACTTGTCAAAATACTTATGCCAACGAGTGAAATCAATAATTTATTTATATCTTTTTAAGTTTCTATGAAAAAATATTTGTTTGACTATTTTACAGATTGTGTTAGTTATATATAAAAAGGAAAACAAAAATAAACAAAAATTCTTTATAAAGCCATTAAAAAGTTAAACTGAAAAATGCACGATTTTTATTTAAAATACTTATGCCGACTAGTAGCTCTATAATATGATATAATTTATTTGAATGGAATCGAAATTAAGAGAGAGTGAAATGATACAAAATCATTTTCAAGCGTGAAAACAAACAACGAAAACGCTTCTCTAACACTTTTCAAGAATTTCAACGATTAGCAATTCGCAAAATCCAATCGAACAGGAAACCAAATCCGATTTAAGTAGAATCGATGATTAGTTGGAATAATCGCAATTCGTAGGAGTAGGATAAGGATTGCCTCTCCATGAAAATTTGCCCATGTGAAAAAGAGCACCTGCCAAATTGCGTGTAGTTTATATAAGTAGACGTATGACACCGTGTCATATTGTTGTATTGTGGGATTGATCGTAGTACAGTATCTTCTATTACTTATCTCGTTAACATTTCCACCCAAAATGAACGAAAAACGTTGTTTTTTCACAGTGAATTTCACAACATTCAAAGTTTTTAAATATTAAGCATTTTACACCTTTTCATCGTCTAAAAATCCAAAAAACATATATGCTCGTGTGTTTCTGAAATTCTCTAAATTTTCCACTAAAGTTATTAACTTCCCATAGGAAGTTATTATAATCGGTGTGATTTGTTTTAATTTTTCATTCGAAAAGCCATCCCGGAAAAATTGCAAAATTAATTTATAATTTATCCCATCTTTTTCAAAAGGTTTGCCCAAAATGTTCTTTAGTAAAAACCTTATCCTGTCAACTACTAACAACTGAAAACTCCTTAAAAAAATAGGATTATAGAAATTCATTTTTATAGATTTCAAAATTATATTCCTTTGTTTAATTGAGACGAAATAAGTTGGACGTTAGTCATAACTATCAAAAAGTATTATTTTCAATAAAAAGAATTGTAAAGGGTGTGTAGACGTCTCGTTTTCAAAGAGGAAATAAAACGAAAATAATTTAAATCTATGGCCAAGAATTTTTGACCACTTTTTGCAGCAATTGAGGCCGTTCGTTCAACAATAATTTGCAGACTAATCTATTCCAAGACATCAATTGTCTTGGGCTTATCTGAGTTGACAAGCAACTGTACATAAACCTACAAAAAACAGTCCACGACACAGGAACACTATGCGAGATAAAGCCCTCGCCAAAAGTTTCCATCAATAAATTGATTTTTTCGTTGCTTCGCACGAATCAAACCAATATTTTGGTATTAAATTGTCTTTGCAAAGGTTGTTCAGGAGTAAGTCTATTCATTATGTAATGGCAAACCGAACTGAGCATAAATTAAGTGACAGCTGTCAAAATACCCAACTCTGAAAAAAGTATTGCCATCCGTTATTGACCCATATGTCTGTGAGACCGAATTTCCTTAAACAAGTCAAAAGTGGCGCATTGTTAATCCTCTTTTTAAAAATGTTGGTGCAAATCTGGTTTGTGAGACCGGCACAAGCGTGGCATAAATAGGCTGAGGCTGATAAAATATCGTTTTGCAACAAATCATAGAACATTAATTGAAAATAAATTAAATAATTGGAAAAAACTTTTGTTGAAAAACAAGGCACGTTAAAAATTTAATTTGTCTAATCAATTGATCCGCATTGTACATATGTACATGAAATTTTGTTTTGAGATTTTTTGTTTATTGATTTACATATACCTGCATTACCTTTGAGAATTATTGTATACCCTTGTTGTATACTGTTTAAATATTTTATTATTTATTTATTTTGACAGATTCTGGCATTTGACATTTTTATTAATATTTTTTTTTCCAAATGATTACAACATTGTATTCCTACAAGTACAAGTACCTATGTACATACATATATTTGTAGCAACAGCTCAATTAAATAAAGTGATGACGTACAGATGACATAGAACATTTGTGCATTTAACAATTTATTAAACTGATTTAATAAACGTTTTACATGAGCTTAAACCTTAAAGCAGTTACTTATGATGCATATTATGCTTGGGGGTTATTTGAATTGGAACAAAATAATAATAAATATTATACGAGGTTATAATGAAATAATGGATCTCGAGGTGTCATTTTCGATATTTTCATGTGGGTCGATTTTATTTTATTTTTAATTTTAAAACTAGTTGCCTCCATATGACTCCATAGATGATATTTTTATTTTTATTTATTACAAGTACCATAGCCTTCCAATTGCCATTTGCACGTATACAGTTATTTATATTGATATAAAATATAATGTCAAAATACATTTTTCAATGAGAGGTACTAACAAATCTATTTGTCTTTTTTATAATCCTTAAAGAAGTTTCAGTTCTCGCTATATTTAAAAATAATAATTCGTTCATTAGAAATACAATTATTGCCGTGAAAATATAAGTTTTTTTTTCTAATGGTCGTTAATATTAAAACAAGTAGACAAAATTAAGTTTTTTCCTGCCCCATAAACCAATTAATACTTCATTAAAGCATATAGTTTAGGACTGTAGCGCCACCTTAAGCAAGTAAGCAAGTAAAGCATTTAGTTGCAGGAAAGTTAAATCTAACCTTATAATATTTCCATCACATCAGGGCTTTAAAAATTCCTTTTTGAATATGTCAAAGAATATCAAACTTTCCACAGATTTGACAGATTTGTTATATAAAAGCTGTATATGATATTTTTGGCTATAGTTTTTAATTTTGAAAAAAATAACATAAAATATGTAACCAGTAAAAATTTAAGCATAAGAACTCAATAAAACTGACCAACAAGGTTATTATGGCCTCAGTTTGAATCTGACTTCAAAATAAATATACCATGTTTATAAAATTCAACCTTTTATATTTATATGAGCTTTTATATATTAGGCTTTTTGAAGGTATGTAAATTTATGAAGCAGTTTTCTTTATTAATAAAATTCTTGATAATTTTTTTCAAATCTACAATCCATTACTTCTTATATTTCGTTAAAATATTTTAAGTATTATTAGCCTACCTTGTTTTGTTAAAAAGTGACAACCACTTGAATTATTCTTAAAAAATTAAAAATTACCAACAATATTTTGCGTACAATGAAATATTTTGATTTCGAAATCTATTTTTTTTAACGAGATTTTTAGTCGAAAACCAATTTTTACCAATTTTAGTAGGATTTCTTAAAATTACTGAATATCGAAAACAATATTTTTGTGAAATGAAATAAGTTTGAAGCCAATATTTTTAATTTTTGAAAAGTTATTTGAGTCGAAAGTAAATTTTTACCAAGTTTTAGTATTGTTTTTATTTTGGGTTTTTATTTTTTGTTAAAAAACTGTCAATTTGATTTTTCTCAAAATTTTATCGAATGTTGAAAACAATATTTCTTATAAGTTAAAATTAGTTAGAAGCCATTATCTCAAATTTTTTGAAAAGATATTTGAGTCGAAAATCAATTTTTACCAACTTTTGGCAATTTTTTTTTTAGGTTTTCAATTTTTTGTACAAAAGCTGTCAATTCGATTTTTTTTTAAATTACTGAATGTTGACAACAATATTTTTTGAAAGATAAAAGTAGTTTAAAGCCAATATCTCAAAGTTTTGAAAAGATATTTGAGTCGAAAATCAATTTTTACCAACTTTTATTAATATTTTTTTAGGTTTTTATTTTTTGTAAAAAAACTGTCAATTGGATTTTTCTCATAATTTTTCAGAATGTTGAAAACAATATTTCTTATAAGATAAAATAATTTTGAAGCCTTAATCTCAAGTTTTTGAAAAGATATTTGAGTCCAAATTCAATTTTTACCAACTTTGAGTAATGTTGTTTTTAGGTTTTTATTTTTTATAAAAAAACTGTCAATTAGATTTTTCTCAAAATTTTATCAAATGTCAAAAACATTATTCTTCGTTGCACAAAATTGTTTTGGAGATGAAATCATATTTTAGTCGTAAAATTTTCGAGGTGACAAATTTTTTTTTTCAGTTTTTTTGATTCATAAAAAAACAGTTAATTGGATTTTTTTCTAAAAATATAATTGTTTTGTATCACGTTACAGTATATAATATAAAATTTAATTCAAGTCTCTAGCATCATTGGTTCATGAGATATTTAGGTTTAACCAAAATGTTCACCTTTTTTTAAACTGCTATGGTAAAAAAAACACCCACGCAATTTTCTTGAGAGCCCTTTCTGCATCTTTCTGCCTTATTATCTGTATAACAAAATTTATTTGAAGTCGATATCTCTTCTGGTTCTTGAGCTATGGACGACGAAAAAACGTCGACGTACGGATGTACAGACATACGGACGTACGTACACACGCACGCACAAACATCTTTCTAAAAATCTTTTATTTCGACTCTAGGGACCTTGAAACGTCGAGAAATGTCAAAATTTTCAATTCGACAAATCGGACCCATTACAATAACTTCCTATGGAAAGTTAATAACGTATCCATTGCGTTAGTAGGCAATACATTTTTAGTTGCTATAAAAATATTGCATATATATTGTTTTTTAAATATTTGCAATGATTTTCAAAAAATAATTAAATATGCATATTTGAATTTTTGTGTTCAACTTTAAAATTTTATTAAACAAATTTAATTGCTGTTAGCGTACATTTCAGCCAAACCATATGGTTAGATTCTTAAGAGTAATATTTTTCATTTAATTTGTATTAAGTTTCTTTTGAATATAAACAAAGCAATTAAACAGAAAAAATACCATTTAAATATTTTCAAAACACATTAAAATAATAAAATCGTTCATGAAATTATTACTCATAGTATGGAATGGAATTTAAATAAAAACGAATAACGACAATCGACAAAAGCATAATTCTCGGTTTTTCATTGTTTAAATATTCAATACGTAATTTAAAAGCAAAGCAATTCTATTAAATATGTAGGTATGTATAATTTATCATTTATCAAAGTAAAAAAAGTCATAGAAAATGTTTAATTGTTTTTTTTTTTATTGTCGTGTTTTCATGATTGTTTTTGTTTTAAAAATTGGTTAGGTATACAGATTTGTGCAATATTTCATGACATCATCTACAAATCATTTGTTGAAATAAAACACAAAGAAAACAGAAACGACCTTAAGGTAGAAGACTTACCTATTTTTTCATAAACGAAAAGGAGCTGCCAAGTTCTGCTCCATTTGCACCTTTATTAATTATTAACGATCCGCAACGGATACGGATATACCTATTCGCCATCACCATCACCATAGTCCCGATCCGATGACGCTATATAGTCCGCATCCAATTTGGTATTTCTTGCCCATAAGTTTGGATTGCCTTAAGGTATCAAAGGAAAAAAAAAGCTGCGCCTCATTCAAGAAAAAAGGAGAGCATCGCCAGCATGGTTCATATGAATAAATGTGAACGTCATCCGTCCATCATGATGGATGACACCCGGCAAAGAGTCGACGTTTGCGTTGTCGACTTGAATTTTTCGTTTCGCCCCAAAGCTAATCCTGAATTCCGAATGATGGAGGTGCCCCATGCTAATTGCCCATTGAGGAGGAAATTACATCTTCTAGATGCTTATGATGCTAAGAATACTGACGAGGCTCATGCCGGATGATACTGCTGCCACTGCTACCTCCACCGCGCCGCGCCGTGCGTCGCGTCGATGTTTGTGCCGCTGCTGGTGATGATGATAATGATGAAAATGAGAACGAATACAGGGAATAGTGTCTGGCACGTATATAATCTTCTCATACCTGGAAGGTAACCCACCCAAAGCCTCGATCCTCGCTCCGGAATTGAATATTAAAATTGGGAATCCCTTTTGTCTGAATTTTTATTTTCTGTTTTTTTTTGTTTGCATCTTTGAGATATTAATATTTCGATAGCTTCTAGATCTTTTGGTTGGACTTTTGTTAAACAACAAAAGAGTTATATGAGGCATCTTCATCCCTTCGGGGTAAGCTCTGAACATGTTATTATTCGGTTGCACTTTTGGGGTGTGCGGCTTCTGTAGTCGAGATCTAGAGGGTATACATAACACAATTCAAAACCCACCACTTTGGGGGGCTGATTGAAGAGGAAATGGATAAGGTGTAAAGTCTACATGCGATCGCACTAAAATTAACATTCGCCTTCAAGGGGCTATTTAATTCACAAAGAAGAAGAACAAGGCAAGCGTGCGGTGCGGTGCTATGCTGTGCGATGTGCTGCTGTCTTATATATAAATATATATACTATCTTCGTATAAAAGAATGATGAAAATTTATATAAATTATATTATATGCGCTATAGCAGTTTCCAAATGAATGAATTGCGTGGAGATAATTATATGTATATGAAGAGAAGTGTATAAGGTTCCGGTTGATCTGGATGTGGATGTGGAACTCAAAGAACCTACATTATCCTCCCAAATGACTCTATTTATGGTGTGTTAAGTATGTTATTATTTAATATCTTTGGGCTTTATAATTCTACTCTATAAATAGCTTATTTTGTTGGTTCATTAGCTGGAGGTTTTGTGTTATAATGCGATGTCTGTCATCAGTGATAACAAGGTGTTTTAGGAAATTGTGTATTTCCACTAACAGTAGCACTTATTTTGTTTTGTGAAATTTAAAAATAAAGCTACTTGCTTAAGGCCATGAACACACTTTACTTAAATACTTCGAAAAGTTTTTAAGTATAAATCTTGATAGCCGCTGCAAAGATATTGAGTGCTCTTATTAGTTTAAGTATTAATTTATTTATAGATTCAAATTAAGGAACCAAAATACTTTACTTTAATTGAAAATCACTAATTAACAATAAAATGTGTAAATTTCCAGTGATAAGACAAAGAATTGTTATTATTTTTGTAGGTTATTTAATTAATTTGTTTTAATAGAGAATCAATTAATCTTAAATTTATTATATGGAAGTATTATTCTTAAAAATTATTTTTGCACATAAAATTACCTTTAATGAGAATAATAAAATACTTCATGTTTTCGATGTTCTTTATAAACCAACAAAGTAAATACGTTAAATTAATGAATATATAAAGTGCGTATACGCCACCGCAGTGTACCATTAATGTTTCGAGTTTGGATGATTGTCAACTTATCAATCTGACATTGATTTCCTATCAAATTGGTGTCACATAAATAGCCCTAAGTTTAATACCAAAAAGGATAAAGCAATCTCTTTTTCCCGGAAATCTCACATTTTGTTAATCAATTATGCAATCAAATCAGTGGTTTTAGATAGAGTTTCAATTATTAACGATTCTTGATTCCCAACTTTCTTTTGAAAGTCATTTTGATTAATTGGTTCCTAAGGCCAATCATAGGTTTTATAAAATGAAATGGAAGAAATTTTAGAGATCTTTTCGTATTATTATCCTTGTTTACATCTCTTGTCGGATCAATATTGGAATACGCGGATGTTATTTGGAGTCCTATTAATAAAGTTAAATCTGATCTTATTGAAAAAATTCAAAGACGATACACGAAATATAAATTTATTCGAAAAAATGGGTTGGAACTTTAGTCCTAGTTATGAGGCTAAATATAAATAACTTGGAATGAAGTCTTTAAGATCAAGAAGAAAAATTCATAGTAGCTTGCTAGACAATCTATGTTCCCGCTAGGTCTTTGAGACCTAGAGCCTAGAGTTATTCCAAAGAACTCACACTATAAACCATATCAGCAATGAAATTTTGCCAGGATCTATTTTATATTTCAATGAAGTGTCTTCAAATATTCATTTTTAAATGTTAATCGTAATAAATTTAAAGCTGATGTATTATATTTTTTAACTTTCCATAAGAAATTATTGTACTCGGTCGGATTTGTCGAATTAAAAAATGTTGACACTTCTCGATGTTTCGAGGTCCCTTGAGTCTAAATAAAAGATTTTTAGAGAGATATCTCTATATCTATTCGTACGCCCGTACCTACATCCGTACTTTCAGGAAGTTTTTTTCGTCGTCCCTATCTCAAGAACCAGTGGAGATATCAACTTCAAATAAATTGTGTTATACAGATAGTAACGCAGAAAGATACAGAAAGGACTCTCAAAAAAATTGAGTGGGTGGTGAACCCAAAATATATCAAGAACCAATAACGCTAGAGACTAAAATTAAATTTTATATTGTATATTATGACGTGATACCAAACAAGTATATTTTTGGGATAAAATCCAACTAACGGTTTTTTTATAAATCAAAAAAAAATATTTGTCACCTCGAATATTTTATAAACAAAAAATGATTTTATCTCCAAAGTAATTGTGCAATAAAAATAACGTTTTTGACATCTGGTAAAATTTTGAGAAAAATCGAATTGACAGTTTTTTTTTATAAAAAAAATACTAAAACTTCGTAAAAATTGATTTTCGACTCAAATATCTTTTCAAAAATTTGAGATATTGGCTTCAAATTATTTTTTTTATAAAAAATATTGTTTTCAACATTCTGTAAAATTTTAAGAAAAATCGAATTGACAAAAAATAAAAACCTAAAAATAACACCACTAAAAACTTCATAAAAAAAATTATTTTTTATCCAAATATCTTTTTAAAACTCTGAGATTATGGCTTCAAACTTATTTTATCTCATAAGAAATATTGTTTTCAACATTCCGCAAAATTTTGAGAAAAATCGATTTGACAGTATAAAAACTAAAAACCTAAAAAAAAAACAATACTAAAAGTTGGTAAAAATTGATTTTCGACTCAAATATCTTTTTAAAAATTTAAGATAACTGCCTCAAACTAATTTTATCTTATAAGCAATATTGTTTTCAACATTTAGTAACATTTTTATGAAAATCGAAATGACATTTTTTTAGAAAAAATAAAAACCAAAAAAAAAAAACAATACGAAAGCTTTCGACTCAAATATCTTTTTTAAATTTTAAGGTTTTCGTGTCAAACTTATTTAATCTTTTTGAGAATAATGTTTTCAGTAAAATTTTTATAAAAATAAAATTATGAATAAGAACAAAAAATAAAAAAAATGTTCATAAAAATTAAAATCTACAAGAAAAAATACGTAAAATTAGTAAATATTGATGTTCGGTTTTTGATATCTCGTGAATAAATAAAGGTATTGACTTCAAAATGATTTCATTCTGGGATAAATTTTCTTAGAAAAATAACTGTATTTGTTTATAAAAGAAATAAAAACTTTCAAAAAAATGTTACTAAAATTGGTGAAAATTGGTTTTCGACTTAAAATCTCGTTAACAAAAAAAAATGAAATCAAACTATTTTATCATATGCAAATTATTGTTGGTAATTTTTAGTTAATTTTTAAGAATAATTTAACCGACAACTTTTTAACCAAAACACGAAAACCTACAAATCTCTTAAGCAAGACTATTCGACAGACGGGATGGGACGTTCTCGGTGTGAGTCACATCCCAACCTCTTTTTTTCTTTTTAATTTGGCCATAGAGTTGTCTTTAGATTAGATTGCTTTTAGATTAAATAAATAAAAAAATTAAGAGAAAATATGTATTTATGATAATTTTAAAGACAATACAAATGTTTATAAAATAATTATAAATACATTTTATTATTATTATTATTATAATTTGTAAAAACAAATTAAAAACCACGACACGTGTTAAAAACCAACTAACGTTTAAAAGAATTTCATGTTTATTTATACTTTGAAAGGTTTAGTCTTCAAAACGCGAAAGCATTAAAAAAAACTGATTCTTAAAAATAAGCACATGAACCAAAACCTTATTTTAAGGCAAATTTCTAGTGCGTATTTAGAAATATCGAATATTAAAAAAATAAATTTATGTTTCAAGTAATATTGAATTTGTGTTCATATATTTTTCTTTGTATTAAATGATTTAAAATTTAAAATAATTTTTAAACAATAACAATTTTCTGTTTATAATTTTAGGTCGAGGGGAACCGCCCGTTGGTGTTGGTGATCCATGTGCGGGCTGTAATAAACCAATTTTAGATAAGTTTTTATTAAATGTCCTCGAAAGAGGATGGCATGCATCATGTGTGCGCTGCTGTGAATGCCTTCAACCACTAACGGATAAATGTTTTAGTAGAGAATCTAAGTTATATTGTAGGAATGATTTTTTTAGGTAAGCACTTAATCAAACATAAATACAAATTTAATTTAATTTAATTTTCTTTTTATTTTAGAATAACTATTTAATTTTTCAATTACTTGTATGCAATGGATAGGAGAAAAGAAAATCGCATTCTTTTGTATATTTAATGTGCTTTAATTTATTCAAAGGGAAAAAAGTCAAGAATGATTTTCATTAGAAAATGTTCAATTAACATGTGAAGTCTTCCTTCTGGCATTGACATAAAGCATGTTCTTGAACAAAGAAAGCAATCTAGCTCGTTTTTTTGTTCTGCATCATTTTCTATTATCGTTTTTTATATAACATATACATATGTATATAGGTATAGATATAAAAATGAACATATATATGTACATATGCAGGAATAAGATTTACTGAAATGGTATAGTCATCGGTCGTCAACGTTTCGTTAAGGCAAATTATAAAAAAACTAAAGAGATTGGCATTTGACTTTTTACCTTGGAATGCCAACATCATATGCAGCTTCAGCAATTTTATTTTTTTTTCTAACTCCTTTGGCATCAGAGCTCTTATGCTAACACCGGTTAAAGTAGAAATAAAAGATTGAAATGGAAAAAAAACATCTTCCACTTCAGTAGATAGCCTGGTTGGGATTTGTGTCTTCTATTGAATGATAGTGATTTAGATGAAGGTTCCTGTAGTCATGGTCGTACCTATGTTGCTAATGTTTGCCATATGCACATGCCAAAGAAATCGTGAGTAGCTAAATATGCAACAGTATTTATTGAAAAAAAAAATAGTTGACATGATCTCGTTCTAAATAAATATTTACGCTCATCGAGCTTGTATCAAGTTTTAGATTAACCGATAAATATTCACTTTGTTTATAATCTTTTTAAAAAACTTCGTACTACGAGTAAATTTCACAAATTGTGGTTTTATTTGAATTAATAATATGCTGCCGATATTTTCTAATATTTATGTTTCTAGTCTTTTTTTTGATCTGCTTTCATCAAAGTTTATTAAACTAAGAAAATACAAGATTGATGAATTGTTATGTTTTTTAGAAAATTATTTTAACAAACCAGTATATCAGATTTCATGTAATGAACAAAGGTTCTTAACGTTTTTTAAAGATCAATGAATGATCTTATATTTGCATTTATTCCTTGTATTTCATTTGATTTTATTTAGACCACTTTGAATAAAAAGAAATAATAGAATCATTACCAATGCGTTTAAAACCAAATCTATGACTTCTTTATTTATTGATATTTCAAAAGCATTTGATATGGTAGATCACAAAATACTGCTTAGTAAGATTAAAAATGCAGGGTTTCGGAGTTTTATTTTGTACTGGTTTGCATAATACTTAATAAACAGAAAACAAAGAGACATTCGAAAAGGTCATAAGTGATTTAAAGTAAATCGATTTAGGAGTTACACATTTTTCTTAAAAGTGTAACGCAAACAGTACATACAAATAACAATTTCATCAATAACAGCATTGGTTTCTCTGATGCAACGCATATAATTGGTACATTTCATATGCTTAATTTCTTCTTCAAAAATTCTCCCGAAAATGAAAGCCCATAAGGATACCTCTGTTGGGAAAATAAAAGTTTATTTGCTCCAGGAGGACAGGACAAATAATGTGGCAATATCTCGTAAAACTTCTTTGAATCCTTTCAATGAATGATTAACATAATAAGGATTTCAAACCACGCAACAGTATTCAAAGGTTGATCTCACAATTGCCATATACATATGTAGAGACATTTAAGAGTACATGGGTCGTAGAACTTTCCAGTGTTGCTTCTCCAAAAAACCCAATAATTTATATGCTTTATTGACAATATAATGTATGTGATAACTAAATGTTAACTTCTGGTCTAATATGACTCCCTAA
This sequence comes from Eupeodes latifasciatus, assembly GCA_920104205.1. Classification (NCBI taxonomy): domain Eukaryota; kingdom Metazoa; phylum Arthropoda; class Insecta; order Diptera; family Syrphidae; genus Eupeodes; species Eupeodes latifasciatus. The sequence continues at coordinate 74,047,457 of OV049926.1, forward strand.
TCCTTCTTCTGAGTTACTTTGTCTAATATTGTATTATTGATAGTATAGTTTAGTTTAGTTTATTCATCAAACAGTGATTACATTAATCATCTTACAGACTACTTAAAATTAATATTTAAACAAAGAAAAAAATAAATAAATAATAAATAAATTTTAATTAATACTCGTGTTTAGGAAATGGAACACAAGTCTATAACATTAGAGACAGAATTGGTTTTCCTAACACAGCGAGTTATAGGTTCATGAACTGCGTAAATTAACCCTATGGTAACTTACGTAGAATAGAACATAATCTCTAAGTTGACGAGAATGTATATTTAACTCAATTAAAGATAGAAGGTATGGGAAGTTGATATGATGCGACAGAATATCACGAATAACTAAAACAGAGAAGATTTTATGTCGATTTTCAAGTGACTCTATACTATAAAATTGGCATTAGTGTTCTTGAAAGAGTCAATGAAAAGAAAGATCTTGGTGTTGTTTTTGACCCCAAACTTAATTTTATAAAACATGTTAAATATATTGCTGCCAAAACTAACTCCATGCTTGGTTTTATTAAAAGAAATTCATCAGACTTTTCAGACTATTAAGATCGTCAGCAAATAAAAGTCTAAGAGAATTATGGAAAATATCTGGCATGTCATTAATAAAAATAAGAAAAAGTAATGGTCCCAGGTGACTACCTTGAGGGACTCATGATGACACATGTACAGGAGTAGAGAGAACATTACCAATGGAAACAAATTGATTGCGTCCTATAAAATAAGATTTCAGCCATTGCATAATATTTGAATAAAAACCAATTCTTGATAGTTAGTTCAGTAGAATAGTGTGGCTGACTCTATCAAAGGCCTTTGCAAAGTCAGTATAGATAGATAGATAACGTCAACCTGATACCTGCCTCAATTTTACTGAGAACGTAGTTTGTTAAAATAGAATGGTTAGTAGTTGTCGACCTGCCCGATACAAAGCCATGCTGGAAAGGCGATATTACTTTCTTAAGCAAAAATGAAAACTTATCACACACAAGTTTTTCAAAAAGTTTTGGAATGGTGGATAGTTTGCAGATTGGACGGTAGTTAGATATTTCCTGTTTGGGTCCTGCTTTATGAATAGGAATTATGAAAGATTTTTTCCATTCAGAAAGAAATTCACCTTTAGAAAGAGAGAGATTAAAAATATAAGAAAGAGGTTCAGAGAGTACTGCAGCACACATTTTTAAGACAATTGGAGCCACTCCATCTGGACCCGAACGATTGTCATTATTCACATTTAAAAGTGCTTCAATCAAAAACAATCGGTGCAATTTTTCTCGAGCACGTTGACATTCGGCTACATTTAAAAAAAGAAGATTTCTATCACACCATGATGCGAGCTTACACAAATCTTCTTGTAATCTGTGATATTCAGTTACAGAATGTATTGTTCTGAAAATCTTTACATTATCAGCATATAAAAGATACCTGGACGAATGGAAAATGTCCGAAATAACATTGATGAACAGATTCATTGTTTAGTTTGCCTTTCAAAGGTGTATTGACTGCTTTTGCTGAAAGTGTGTAGCTTTAGTGTAAATAGCAACCTTACTCTAACAGCTGATATTAACTGGGACTCGAGTTTGTTCAGGATTTGATTTGTGGAGCACAATCTTATAATCAGCTCAAAAACCAAGGTTATGTTTTTTTTAATTTATCAGAGAATACGAATTTTGATGCGATCTTTTTGTTCAAGCTACAGAATGCTAAAAATCTAAACTTTTAAATTGTACGTGTACGACTCTCACTAATACCTTTTCTAGTTCTTCCAACTGCAGTGATATATGTTTCCGTTTACAGATTGTAAATGAATTTGAATATTAGGGACTAGTCATTGATTCTAGAATGTATTTCTTTAAGCACATAGATAATCTGAGACAGTACTTTCGTGGCATATTAAGATTTGTATATTATCTAAGGAACGTTTGCTCTTTTCAACTACTTATGAATATTTATGAACTGATGCTCTTCACTACGAAAACAAAAGTACCACCCTTCACCCTTCCCCGCCTCAACGGTGAAACTCTTTCCTTGTCTTCCAGCGCCAGATATTTGGGAGTAATACTTGACCCAAAGTTAAACTGGAAATTTAACATCGAAGAAAGGGTCAAGAAAGCCAGCATAGCTTTCTATGCCTGCAATAAAACCTTTGGCAAAAAGTGGGGTTTGCAATCGAAGATGATTTTGTGGACGTATACAGCCGTGGTACGTCCAATCTTGTCCTATGGTTCGATTGTTTGGTGGCCCGCGCTTAGTAAAGCCTACAACATAACTAAACTAAAAAAGGTTCAGAGAACAGCTAGTGTTGGCTCCACTGGAGCTTTGCGCTCATGTCCCCCGGACGCCCTAAGCGTTTTTCTCTACCTCTTACCAATAGACCTGCATATCAAATACTTAGTATCTTGCAGCGCGTTGAGACTTAGGGAATCGAATAGTTGGTATTCTAGGCCCTTTGGTCATAGTAATATCACTAATCTCATCCCAGCGGACATCTTTTCGACAGAAACCGACTACTGCACCCCTACTGTGGACCTCAGTGCGGATTTTAAAATTATCATCCCATCTCGAAATGAATGGGATGATGACTTAATGACGAGAGGCTTCGACACAACTATCTTCACTGACGGCTCAAAGATGGAGTGTGGGGTCGGTGCAGGAATTTTTTCCGAGTCTTTAAATGTCTCCAGGTCTTTGCGACTTCCTGACTTTGCTAGTGTTTTTCAGGCTGAATTACTCGCGATCAAGGAAGCATGCAAGTTACTAAAACTAGATCCAAACCAAAACCGCAATACAGCTATTTTTTCGGACAGCCAGGCGGCTATTCAAGCGATTGGCTCGTCCACTTCATCCTCCAAACTGGTCCAACAATGCCGAAGTGAGTTAGCTAGCATGAACATTGGACTCAAGGTCACTCTCATCTGGATTCCGGGTCACAGAGGCTTTGAGGGCAATGAACGAGCTGACGAGCTGGCTAGGCAAGGATCAGCCCTTCATAGCTCTCTCGCGGAAAGAGTCAACATTCCTCTTGGTGCTATGAAGGGCAAGATCTTCCATATTTTCCTCGCCGAAGCAAACCACAGGTGGAACAGCCTAACCAACTGTATCATATCTAGAAGGATATGGCCCACCTACAACAAATCCCGTACTAATAATCTCATTTGCAGACCCAGGCAAGACATAGCCAGGGTCGTTGCTACATGCACCGGACACTGGCCTGTTGGAGAACACGCATCTAAGCTGGGCATCCCCCACAACACTTTCTGTCGTAGTTGCGAGGACCAGCGAGAAAAAGAAACTGTTCTTCACTTCTTATGCAAGTGTCCCGCCTTAGCCAAAACGAGAGCCAAAACATTGGGAAAGCCCTTTTTCAACGACCTCAATGAGTTCTCAGAACTGGAGATCAAAGATTTGATCTCCTTTCTAAACGCTACAAAGTGGATTTGAGGCGCATTTTTCCCTTTATAATCCCCCTTTTATCTTTATAGGTCAAGCGAGTATTTTATGGTATCAAAACGGCGCAACGTAGCGCTAATTGTGTCACCGAGCTAGACTGCTCGTGGCCACCATTTCTACTAACTATGAACATTTATTATGGTTTCTTTCATTTAAAACTATAAATATGGAATTTCATGTTGGGAAGGGACTTGTTACAACAAAATCAGAAAATACGAATTTTGATGCGATCTCTTTGTTCAAGCTACAGAATGCTAAAAATCTAAACTTTTAAATTGTACGTGTACGACTCTCACTAATACCTTTTCTAGTTCTTCCAACTGCAGTGATAGTTGTTTCCGTTTACAGATTGTAAATGAATTTGAATATTAGGGACTAGTCATTGATTCTAGAATGTATTTCTTTAAGCACATAGATAATCTGAGACAGTACTTTCGTGGCATATTAAGATTTGTATATTATCTAAGGAACGTTTGCTCTTTTCAACTACTTATGAACATTTATTATGGTTTCTTTCATTTAAAACTATAAATATGGAATTTCATGTTGGGAAGGGACTTGTTACAACAAAATCCAACATCTTTTGGTCATGCAAAAGTGTATTTTGAAAAAAATCTATCTACCCTAGTTTTTCACTTTTTAAGGAATTGGAAGATTTTCCAATACGATATTTATAATGCTATACAATGTTCTTAACGAATTCTTTAGAAGATTTGAAAATCTCAATTTCAGAATCATAGAAAATGATAATATACGTGCGAATTTTTAAATCTAGTTTCTATACCGCGTTTTCGTACCATCTCATTTTGCAAATTTAATGATGTTGTTTTATGTCGTATTTTCAACAAGCTTCCATACTCTATCAGGATTCTTAGTTCCAATTTTTTGTTTTTAAATAAATGAAGAATATTTAAATTTGTTCTGATGTTTGATGAAGTAGTATAATATTTATCCCATGTAATATTATATTAAACAGATCATCATATATGACTTCAAATTTTTAAGGGATACCTTACACATTTCACTATTTTTATTATGTAAAATATCACTAAAAATCATTTTTCTATACTTCCGTGTAAAGTAAACTGAAGGTATTTCTATTTGGATTTTAAGAAATAAAATTATATCTATCTATCTATGTCACGTCGCACAATAGTACCGTTTAGAACTACAAAGGCTAAAGCATTAATATTGTGGGCTAACTTTTTAAAACACAAATTTTGTTTATTCAACACAAAGTATTATTTTAACTTCTTTTTCAAGAAAAACGCAGTCAGTGATTTAGCTGTCTTACAATCTAAGCTGATGAACTTGATTTTATAATAAAATGAAATATTCGATTTGACTCGAAATATTTTAAAACATTTTTAAAAGAGAAAAGTTCTTTTGAAAAATTTTAAATCTTCAAGAAAAAAATATTCCACATACGCCACAGTGACCCGTTAGTTTTTTTTTAATTTTCATATACATGCATATGTATGTACACTCCCGGTCATAAGGTTAGAAGCAGGCGTTTTTGAGAAGTAAAATCGATATTTCTATCGTTACATGATGCGGATTAGAAAAAAACAACTATGGTAAATGAGGGACCATTTTGTTAACAACAAAATATAAAACTTGGGTAAAGGAGAGATTTAGCTTATGGAACTTTCATGGCAAATTGTTAATTGAGTCAAGAATATGCGAAAATAAATCGGGTCATTAGATTAAAAGCACATCAAATAAAAAGAAATAAAATGCAAGTATTTGTATTTTGTTATGGTTTTTAGTTTTCATTAGGTTTTTAATAATGTGTGCTACCACCAGCCTTCAAAATAACTTCAAAAATTCTACCTTTTAAGGATTTATAAAGAGATTCCAATTAGACTAAAGAAATCTCACTCCAGGCAAATTTGATACCATGAATTAGCGCTTCCTTGTCACCGTATTGCTTTCCTCCTTCATGTACCTTAAGTGTAAGCTAGCCCCACACATTTTCAAATATTTTAAGGTCCGAGGAGTATGGTGGCCAAGGCAGCAAGTGGAAGTTTTGGTTTGAAATAAGGGATTTTACCTCTCGGGCTATGTGTATGGGAGAGTTTTCCTGCTGAAAAATCCATGGAATTAGTCCAAAAAGCTCGCTAATATTGGGAAATACTTATTCCAGGAAGGCTTTGTATGTTTTCCTAGTCATTTGGTATCTTGGACTACCAAGTCTATAGGGCTATACAATAAAATTGAGCTCCAGACGAAAACGCCTCCTTTTTCTGCTATGGTGACGGTTTAAAAATCACTACTCCTTCCTCAGGTGATGGAAATAATAATTATAACCATCAGGCCCATCTAGGTTAAATTTTTCGTCGGAAAAAAATAACCTTTCTCCAATCATTTGCGGTCATTCCATTTTGCATATCCCAGCTCATGTAATCTTTCGCGAAACACAAGCGTTGCTTCTTCCTTACGTCACGTCATAAAGTGGTGGTTTTTTCTTAAGCTTCAGGCGCTTTAAGTGTTTAGCATGGCGAATCGTGTATTTAACAGTGGATAAGCTGGCCTTAACATTAGCTTTTTGCCTATTTTTAGCTGCCGATAAAGCTGAATTTGACGCTATTCTAAGGATACTTCGCATTTCGCGAATTCTAAAGGCAGAGGAAGTGTTTTTTTTTATAATTTCTAGAGTAAGACGATGGTTTTTTAAATAATTACTTACACAATGATCATTTCGATTTACTTTTCGGGCTATAGCAAAGCATTAAAGACCTTTAGAGCAATAAACATCTATTCTTGCCCTTTCCTCCCCTGTCAAACATTTTTTGTTGCCCATTTCTGTTAACACTCAATCGAGAACAATTAATTTATAAATTGTACCGTTTTTCCGAAATAAAATGTATGCATTTCACAAAACAGCGTTGATTTATTCACTGCTTCTAATCTAATGACCCAATTTATTTTCGCATATTCATGACTCAATTAACAATTTGTCATAAAAGTTCCGTAAGCTAAATCTCTCCTATGTCCAAATTTTATATTTTGTTGTTAACAAAATAGTCCCTCATTTACCATTGTTGTTTTTTTTTCTAATCCATCATGTAACGGGAGAAATATCAATTTTACTTCTCGAAAATGCCTGCTTCTAACCTTATGACCGGCAGTGTATATTATTGATTCGAAAGTATCAATCTCAATAAACAAATATTTCTTTAATTTAAAAACTCAAATATGTTTTTCAAATTCTACTTCAAAGTTGACAAAAGAAATAAGTCCCTTAAAAAAGACTTAAATTATCTTTAAGTAGAGTTTTGAATTTTCACCACATCAAAAAGTATTGAATTTGTATGTCTCTAATGTTGGTATTTAAAATTTGGATTAATTTTTAAATAAATTAGTTTAAAGTGTCATTTATTAGAACAAAATTCGCTTGTATTTAATTTTTTAATAATTTTAATAAGACAATTTTTAATATAAATAAAATCTTTTCTTTAAATAATCACATTTAATATTTTCATTCAAAAGTATTTTTAATTCTTCTAGGCGTTATGGAACAAAATGTAGTGGTTGTGGCCAAGGAATAGCACCATCAGATTTAGTGAGAAAGCCTCGTGATAAAGTTTTTCATTTAAATTGCTTTACCTGCTGTATATGTAGAAAACAATTGAGCACGGGGGAACAACTATACGTATTAGATGACAATAAATTTATCTGCAAAGATGATTATCTATTAGGTAAAGCTCCCGGCCATCATTCGTTAAGTGGTAAGTGTTTATTTTTTGTTTTTGTTTTTTGAGTTTATTTATATTTGAAAATTCATTAATTTACCATACTTCATATTATAAAATATTCAAACAAAAGAACAATATTAGATATTAAAGAGAACTTTGGGAATAGGTAAACCTTTGTATGTACATTTAAAATAATGTTATTTGATGTAAGGTTTCGGCATTGTGGTTAGAGCTTTGTATATATGAGTTTATGCACTATAAAATATTATAGTACCTACCTTTGAGGTTATGTTATACCGAATTGCTTAAATCTATTTAAGAGAGGATGAATTTCCAGGAATGTTTGCTTTAAATTGCATTTTGAAAAGCATAGAGTCTTAAACGTACTTTAAGTTCAAAGTTGATTGCTTTTCAAATCCCCGAAAATAGCAGAAAATTTAAAAACAAAAATACAAATCTTACTACAAACAATGTCTTCCTACTTTCATTTCAAAAAAATACACCGAACATAAAACTTCTTTAAAAAAAAATATGGCCAATGAAGGGTGGTATACTTGTACTTTATTGTTAACAACAACAAAAACTTCACCACCATTGTTGAGGGCACAACAAACAGCTTTTTTTTTTTAAAGCAATTTTGTATCCCCCCATTTCCATTATGCAACATTCATATTCCTGATTTGTGTTCTATACAAAGCTATATCATTTTATCATTCCATTCACAAAGGCAAACACCAACACACACATTCCCAAAAAACAAAATCCCTCATACTGCCATACTAAATTCCAAAATTTTACAAAACTTCAAGCTAACGATGACAATTCCAATGCCATAAACATACATGAACGTTACGTATAGGTACATACACTTCAAGCCCCATTATTCCACCACCTTATATGAACGTTATACCCATGGTGCCATCACCATCATCCACCCTTGCACTCTCAAGGGAATCTTCATCTCTTCGTCGTAGTCGTCGGTCGTCGTAGTCATCGTAGTCGTTGTCGTTCTGAATGGTTATTGTGAATCTCTATATCTACTCAACCAATGGCAAAGATCTTTCGTCGAGATAAAAGACACAAAACTACATATACTAAAGCCCAGAAGCAGAAGTAGCATTCCAGGCAATATAAACCAGATGAACAAAACAGAATAGAACAGAAAAATAAAAACCTAAGGATTCCTTTCTTTGTTCCATTACCATCCGGGGATAAAGAGATATACTCGTACATGTATAGAGATAGAGAGGTTTTCCCCCTCAATTTTTTCTCTCTCTCCCCAGTTATGACCATAAATATCCTGGCTATATGTCGTATCTATAAAAGCTGCAAACGTATAAATCCCTTCATACACAGATGTATACTCTACATACATACATATCTACCTAAAAAACGGCATCCATAGTATTTGAAAAAAAAAAGAATTCTTTGGGTGGGTGGAATATGATAAAAAGGGCTTAAGCTGCCCCCAAGACCAAAGGACGCGCTTAGCTTTCATACCCTCAAGTCCCAATTCTAGTACTACATACATATGTACATACATGTGTACTCAGATACTGATGGGGCTGGATGTGGATAGGATACTGTTTTCCATTTTTATCTTCCTATTCAAATTCAAAGCTAAAATCGATTCCCGTTTCGAGTACATATAGAAAAGAAGGTAGAAGCATCATCATCATCATCAGGAATAAAAATAAAAGGGATCTTCTGTGTATAGTGTATTCAGCTCTATGCATAAATATAAGAGGGGGTGTTGGAATATTGCCGCACGAGGAATGGGGGTCACAGAATATAAATGTGTGTATGTCACTTTTTTAGATACGAACAGGTACTTTTTGATATTTCTTTTTTTTCTATACTGGGACTCTTCTCCGCAAGTCCTTTGAAAGGACGATATCAAATATGAGAAAGTAAAGAAGAGGTGGGTTGGTTAGATGGGGTGGGTGGGGGGTGGGGGGTGTTAAGGGGAGAAGAGAGAGCATAAAAATGGAGTACGATTCATTTTTGTTATGGGATTTTCCCCAGAGCGCATGATCTCATAAATTTCACAAATGTATTGGAGCCTTATGTCACGTACACTTTAAGTACATTGAAATGAAAAAATTAGAAACGGAAAAAAGAACTAAAGTCCTTTTCCATTTTCATGTTCACACTCCCTCACTTTTACATATACATTCACACACACACTCACACAAATATACATAAATACACACTCATACAAATAAACAAAAAATTGAAATGGCTGTTCTGTGTGTTTTATAGGTAAAAGTATATACACATAGGTATACATAAGGTACACATATACATAGATACAAAAAGGAGATTTTGGGGGTTTGGGGCTATATGTCTGTGTACTTTTATACATAGATACATACATATAAATATACAAAGTTAATCTGACAAAATGTTCACTCTCCTGGTGATGATATATCCAAAGTTTGTGTGGTGTTCCATTTAAAGTGGATTTTCTTCCATTTTATATTTTACTGTTTTATTTTTTAAATTTGCTGCAAAAATGTTTGGTGTTGAAAAGTATGTGTTGTGTGGTTGATGAGCTCTTTAAAATAAGAGCTTCTATTATTGGGTATAGGTAGGTAGATAGGTAGAAGTTATTTTCAGTAGAAAGGGAATTATTATATGTACACAAAATCGCTGTGGGGCATTTACTTGTGATGTTTCTTTTAGCATTTAAAGCGTAAAATTTTGTTGAATAATTTACGAAAAACGTTTTAATTTTGCTGCAAGTGCGCGATACAATAAATATACCTATGCCTACTTCAGAAAAATGTACCTATACATACCAACATAAAATACTTTAATATTTTAAATATTAATTTTAAACTTTGTATGATATATTTTTGTAAAATGTATGAATGAATGAATGAAAACAAAACAAGAACGCTTAAAATAGGCGATGATAATAATATATATGTATGAGGAAAATCATCATAATTTTGGTGTTTGTTTTTTTTATTTTTTTTGAAAAAATTTCTGATTGGAAAATTTGCACTTTAATGATGAATTTTCGAAAAGAACACAATACAAAAAAAACACACAATCTTTACTATACAAAGGTGTGAGATATGTTTCTTTTTTTTGGTTGTGAAAATATTCCAGAAGCTGAAAAGGTTTTCAAATTATATGAAAAACCATCAAAATTTGAATTGCAAATTTTGTTCAGTATAAAAATATACCTACCTACTTTTTATTCAAGCTTGGCATCAGGTTGCTCAAGGCTATAAAATGTTCATAAGTATTTATTTATATGCATGTATATATGTATGTGTATGTTGAATAAGTTTGCTATATTACAGGATATCATCATAATGTATACTCGTATATCTATACATATACCTACCATATGGATTCATGAATAACATTTTTTGAAGTGATGATATCTGATGATTATAAATAAATACACGTTTTGTTTATTTGCGGGACTGTGAATTGAAAGAAAAATTTAGAATTTTCTTGTTTTTCATTTCAAATTCAATTCTAATTTTTTTAAATTTTAAAGTCAAAGTCAATACGCAGTGAATTGAGTTCTTTTTTATGTATACCTTTGGAATACTTTAATTTGTTTTAAAGCAGTTCTGACATGGAATTTGTTTTTTTTTTTAGAGTTGTAAGATTTCATATTCCATACAAGCAATTTTTGCAATGTTCATGAAACGTTTTTTTTTTTTTTTTTTTGGTAGAAGTGTTAATGGCTGTAATATATGAATATGATTTTAAGACACTCTTTTGGAAGCAATAAGGTTGAACTTTCAACAAAATTCCTCCAATATTGGCTTAGAGGTGGTTAATTCTGTACTATTAGTTACAAATTATATTTAATGAAGTTTTTTTCACAGTTTTCTTTCGAAGAGATTCAGTTTAAAAATCAAATTATTAACTATTCGAATTTTCAAATAAATATTTTCAACAAAACTGCGATAAATATTGTAAATACAAATCGTTAGATATGCTCATTTTTACAGAATGTATATATATTTAGAAAAACAAGCTTTGTAGAAGCAAATCGAAGAATAATGTGAACAATTAGAAGATTTGTTTTGTAGAACCACTCGCGTACCGAAAGGGTTAATAAATTTAACATTCTGGAAATTCACCAAACGTAAACCTGTGCGAACTAAACTTAACTCGAATCAACCAAGAACTGTTAAATCAAGTGACTGTTAAAACAGTGTAACATTTCTAAAACAAGGGCAACGGCCTAGTCACTGATAAAGCTTCGGTTCCCATCGATAACCGAAATCAAGCATCAGTGAGCGTGGTTAGTAGAAAGATGGGGAACCGTCTCGAAACTTACCGCGTGCTATTGTCATGTCATGTGTTCTTTCTGTCTGTTGTTCTTTCTCCTCTGTCCTTCTGGCACAAAGTTAGTGCATCTTTTAATGTTCACTTTTATGCAAAACTGTTGAAACAAACAAATAAGTTTTACGAACAAAATTCTTTATCAAGTAAAAAATGAAGAATATTTTGCAAATACTATACATTTTTTACCAAAAAAGAGTCTTCTAAAATACCGACTTTTAAAATCCCGTCTTTTAAAATCCCGCTTATTCAAAATTCCGATCAATTAGAAATCCGGTATTTAAAATAAGTGCGTTTTTTTCGTATTCCATATATAGTAAAGTGAGAAATTGCCAAAAAAAACGATCCGCAGTAGACCGGTTTTTATATTTGAAAGTTGATACAACTGAATATTTGTCAGAATAATTTATCAAAAAATTCCAAAAAAAAAATAGCGAAATTCAGACCAGGGGTGAAATCGTGTAAGCTGATTTTTGATAGTTGACTATCAAAATCAAGGAAATACGTCTGTGTAATGTGAAAGTCGATTTCAAAGTTTTAACCAAACAATTTGACTTAAAATAAAAACTTCAAGAAGAGGCTTTGTTCGTAGACTACTTAAAAATTAACATGTTGTGTTGAAGCGAGCTTGAAGCTCGCCTAAATTCTGTATATAACTGAATCGAGTTGAAATGAGCTTGATTCGCCTCGATTCCGGCCGGGGATCGGAGTCGAGTCAAAATTTGTGAAGAAAAACCTATGTGGAGGAGGTGGTTTTACAGAAAATGCGTTATGGTCTGTTTATTTGCATGTTTGTGTACAAAAAATATAGTTTTGTTTAAATCAAATTAAAAAAAAAAATTGCACATGGAGTAGGTAGCATATTCTTATATGGTGCTGAACTATTCAGTTTTTATTGTTTAACACGAATCAAACTATCTCACTTGCACTTCATAAGAAACATCGAAACACCATTTGCATTTCAGAAAGTGCTGTCAAACTTAATCATTTTTAAATCTTCTTGTGCGGTGGAAACACCAAAAAGATTTATTTAATCTAAACTGAGATAAACCTTTGGTGGAAACATAGCAAAACTTAATTATCGTTTTCTATTGTTTTCTCTTGCAAAATAAGCCTGTTAGTCCATTTTCACTAACAAAACTAAATAATATCAACAGTAATAGATTGATTTTTTCCCCAATGGAAAACACACACGATTCCAAATGCACAACTACTCAACGAACACAGCCATCGAGATACAAATGCAATATCAATCGTACCAACATTTGAGAACGAAATCACATAAGATCAATTCGAGACTCGTATAAATGTCAAAAACCCATCCATAGTAAGATTCTACTCTAACTTTAATTGGTGTTATTCATACTATGGATATTGTTTTTATTATGCGTGTAAGATCCTACTATATTATGGATAGATTTCCCAACAAAACACGGGTAATCTCGTCAAATCCCGAAAAATACAAAATACGGGCATTAATCTAAATAACAACAGCAGTCAAAGGTTTGAATGTTAAATTAAGAAGCGTATCGGAATTCCGCTTTTTAAAATCCGATTAAAACTGCATAGGTTTTTTGCGTCGTATAGCCTACAGTATATAGTTCAATTAAAATAATTATGAAAAATTGATTTGAGTTTATTTTGTTTTAAAATAAAACTACTTTACTTTATATGTATTATATTTTTTGATATTTTACATTTGTTAAAGCTTACAAGAAAATGAATTTAGACAAATTTCTCATTTCTATTCATATTGATAAACAATATTTTTAAAATTTTGATTTTGCAATCAAAACTAGGATTATAAAAACCGGGATTTCAAGAAACGGGAATATAAAAACCGGTATATGCAACCCAACCCCACTTTAAATTGTTGTTATACATAAGTGTGTGTTTTAAACAAATTTTAGTGCAGCGGTTGCCACAATACTGAGAATCTGTTAAACCGCATATTTTCTATAATGTTTAGTTATCCTTTAAGTAAAAAATTAGTCAACATTGTTTTGGATATTTTCACTTGACGAGTACTAATCTTAATAAAAACACGATATATTAAAAGAAATGTAGTAATGAAACTCACAGTTTCGGCTTCATTTTCAAAAACATCGCAGCGATATTTTTTTAATTTTTAAATAAATAGGCCAACTTTCAAGACTTTCACAAATTAGTGAAAAAAAGAAATTTCAACTTGTGTTCTAACTCTAGAGTTTTAATGAACTCTTAAGTTGATCAACTTGAAACTTTACCTTAAGTTAGGCAATAGTTAGTAATAGAACTCGGCCTTAAATAAATTAGACATCTACAACAAGCAGAATTGATGTTGTTGAATTTGGAGGCTTTAGTTGATTATAATATCTTACCAGTACAATTATAATCTTGAAAAAGCCACAAAATCTAAATAATAAGACGATTGAAGTATTCTTTGACGTTTTGCTAACCCGATCATAAAACTTTGTTTATTTATGGTGCTTAGGTAAAGTTAGATGTATTTTGTGTGTTAATTTTAATACTTCTTTACTTTCTACCGTCTCTAAGTTATCAAACTAATTTTTATTACAAAAATAGGTGAAATAATTTAAGGTTACATTTTTCTCCAACTCGATTTCGAACTCTGAATTTTAAGTTAAGAATTTTAGTTAAGTATTTACTTATAAGTATTCAATTTTGGCTAAAGATAAATTGTAAGTAAATTTTTACACGCGTTCTTTCAATACTTGAGTAAGTAACTTTTTTTTGAATTTTGAATGAGTTGATATAAAGATAAAAGATGTATGTATTTTTCACAGTTTCGAATTTTTCAATAATTGCATCTCCTTCACTTGGGGGCCTCACTTATGTTCTTATTATTGATTAATAACATTTTTTTAGTTTGCCATTGATTACTTATAAATTTATAAATTAAATATTTCATTGTATTAAATTCATATTACTAAGGAATTATTCCTGATTATACTTTCGAAAACTTAATTTTGATGTTTCGCATATATTTTTTCTCGAATTTTTTAAAAACCAAAATCTATTTTCCGCTTAATTTTTAGATAAGAATATCAATGGAAACAAATTCTACCATTGATTTTTCATTAGAAATGTGCATTAAAAAAATTTCATGACAAATTATACTTTGACACAACTAATTAATGTTCATAAACCATTTAACAAAAGAAATGTGTAGCCTCAATTGGACCCCGAGAACTTAAAACATTAAATATTAAAGCTTAAGATGAATTCAAAAAAATCTCACAACCAATTAACGACTAACTAACGTAAAATTAATCTTACGAATTTTTAAATATCTTAAATATACAGAATATGAAAATTGATTTTAAACACTTTTATTTTCCAAAATGCTATGTAAGCCTTAAGGAATTCGAAATGACAATTCAAATATCATGTAATTCGAATATGAGTAACAGAAACCTGATTCCAATATAAATCCCTTGATAGGTTTAAGACAAAACCCAAACAACTTAAAGATAAAGTACCTATCTTTCTGCTATAAGTAAATTTTATTCTATTAACTTTTATCACCATTAAAAACATAAGCAAATATATAAATCATCTTTTCCGCGAAATCAGAAATAATCCATTAATTTTACAAAACCAAACAAGCTTATAGTCAAATCCGCATTAAGACTTCCACTTTTAAATTTGTCATCGTTTATACAAGTATAGTTGACGCGTATTCATACCTAGATACAAAAAAAGGGATTGGCTACAAGAAGTCTCTAGACGTATAGAAAAGGTATCCCAGTTGATTTTAATCTTGTTTGACAAAAGTCATCCTCAACAACAACATGATGCGTGTGCTTATATATACAAGCGTTTATCCCATTTCCAATATATTTGTATGTACAAAAACTATAAACGGAAAAGGTCTTATCTCATATATGGATTTAAATGACATATCTATTTAGTATAATCCCGTTTCCTGATTTACACACGCAGAGATATACATACATTATAATGTTCTCGATATTCAACACATTGTTCTCAAAACATCAGCATCAGCATCAGTATCATCGTAGCATGTAGGAGAGAGTTACTCCTAGAAATCATATAAAACTAAAATAAAAAGATCAACGCTTTCGAAAAGGCAAATCCCTAGACAATAGTAAAGTCGAGCGTGGGTTCAGGTAGATGATTCGTATCCCATATAGTCCCAACACTTCTCAACATCAGACATCCAGTGACAAGGTTCATACAAAACACAGATCGTATAAGGTACCTAACCTACATATATAATGTTCGGAATATCAAACAAAGCGAATTACCTTGATCTTGATGTGATCGCGGTTGTTTCTTTTCTCAGATGTGTGTGAGGTCCTGTGCCTTACCCTTTATTTGCCCACATATATTCAACCACAACTCAATGTATACTCGTATAATGCGGTTATTATAATTATTGTTATCCTAGAAAAGGATAAGCTGTTTGCGTGTATTTTTTTTTTGTTGCTAAATCTCAATCTTTAACTCAAGCTACAAACATTTGCCAACATTCAGGTCAGGTGTCAGAACCAGTGTCCATCTGTCAGTAGGATCAGAAATAGTTCCAAAACATTTCATATATCATTTTCACATAATATACTGACGGGTAACCATAACCAAGTCGTGGCCGGTACCGAAGAAGACGAAGACACAGACGACGACGACGACGAAGACGGTGAACATTCGACGATCGATGGAAGCTGAAAGATTTCCTGAGAACCTACATCACACGAACGATCGTCGCATCAGCAGCGCGAATATGATTCGCATTTAACGTGCATTTTTCGAGTACGTCCTGCTGTGCTGGGGCTTCACCATTGGGGGCCAGGTGATTAGTATAATTTTTAATGGGCAGAATGTTTTCCCATCATGTGTGCTGGCGGATTCTATCAATAGAGTTCAATCGAACAATCGGTAAGCCTATACATATATATATGGATGGGGGGGATCAGTAATGAAAAAGAAGACGATGGAAGAAAAAGAACCAACCTGCCCATAGACTCACATTTATGTAGATCATGTTAATGTGCTAACCATAAACAGGTATCTCTTGCGGCCTTTATCTTCCATTTATTTTACTAAACAAAATACGCCACAGATGCTTGACAGAGCGCATTCATTGAGCACCTTTCGGCATTTTTATTAATGTTATTTATTTTTGGTATTATAAAAATAAAATAAGTTAATGTGCTGTTAATTTGTTTCAGCTCTGTATAGGAAGGAAAGGATATATAAGAGCGAAAAGGATTATTCATTTTTGAGTGAATTATGAGATTCTTCTAGGAAAGGCTCATAGATTAGAAAACATTTGACTTATGAAAGTATTTTTGTTTTTATATAGAAATACCTTTTACAACTTAAAGTATTGCAATTCTACATCTCCATACTTATAACCAAAGCTATTGTGCGGTCAAAAACTCGATGTAGGCCACAAGATTGTTTAAACTTCGTCTCTTATACATATTTCAAGATTAACCTAAATCAAAAGGAAATATCTACTTTTCACTTGATTTTATATCCAAAGCACTTTTTTTATTTGTAGCCTTCACCTCATAAAAATTTAATTTTACAATCAGTTTCGGTTAGTAAAACAAAAACGGTGTTGGTTTATTTAAACTTTAATTAGTCTCAGATACGTAATGCACCATATATGTGTACCTATACTATATGGGTACCTATATAGATGCCTACTTGCATACATACGAGTATATGTATGGTACTTAAACCTATTGCAACACTTTAAACATATTTTTAAATTTATTTAATAGTCGCATTTCCTGGAATTCATACATAAGTACTTTCATACAAGTATATCGTCAAATCTTAAAAATAAAACTGTAACTGATTTTTATTTTTAAAGACTTTTAAAGCTCATAAAAAACGTAAATTAGAAACTTTAGATATGGTGTTGCGCTCCATTTGCTTTAGAGGAGGTTTCTATAATAGTTACCTTTGTTTTTGTTGTTGTTATTGTTTCTGTTTACCAACTTCACATTTTAAGAGGTGTGATAAAAGCTTACCTGTGCATTCTAGGTTGTAGCATTACTAATGTGTTGTTAATGATTTTTAAAAAGTCATTCAGTGCGTATTAAAAGAAGCGAAAAAACTGAATTGCTAGTTTTGTGGGTAAATAACTCTAAGGCAATGTCATCATCTTCGTATAAGAACCCAGTTTTTACAGGGTGCTTTCTAACAATTTTGTGATATTGATAGAAAAACATATCAATTCTAGAGTATTATTAAATGTAAATTTTTATAAAACTTCCTTACACAAACTGAAATTCTGGTAAAATTTCAACAGAACCTATAACTCAAAAACAAAGGTGAAAATTTTACTTTAGTTGCTTTGATTAGAAAATACGATTTATTATCGCATCTGATAGTAATCAAGAAAATTGTAAAAACTTCACTACAAAAGTCTAAAAAGATTGTTCTAAAAAAGTTAAACAGTTCAATTGCTAATAAAATTTTGTATGAGCAGAAAATGTTTAAAACAAACTTAAATGTATTTTCTCATGAGGACTTGGAAATTTGGCTTGAAATAGTCCATCGGTATCAATTCTTAAGTCAGTTTCGTCTTGTATTGGTGTAAACAAAGATCCTTACGAATAATGTGCCATAATGTTGTCTCAGCGATGTACAATTCTTGAGAATGCAGTGGAATTGACTGATTTGGATCGTTTGCTATGGACGCCTGAATAGGAGCGACGTTTTTGACATTTTCACCAACCCGTTGTCTCACTGAAATGATAATATCAGACCAAATATGAAGACACTGCCTACTAGGGACCGCTCTTAAAGATGCGGTCACATACTCCGAACTTTAGTTCAACATTTTTGCAGATGTTGTTATTAAACGTACTTTACCATGATGAAAATGTTGAGTTTACAGAATAAACTGACAATTAAATTCAAAGATATGAACTTAAGGAAACGTATTTCTTGCTTTAATGCTGATGCCAATTTTTTATATTATTTGAATAAAAAATAATGAAGCTTATTATTTTCTGGTATTTTTTAGAATTAAAGTCGAATACAATATAATTTGTATTGATATAAAATTAAGAACAAATTTTCTTTCACGAAATTTGTATTTTTTCTTCTAGAATATTTACTTCTCAAAATAATTTGGTCTTATTTCACTTTGTTAAAGTGCAATACGACCAACTGCTGAAAAACGGCATTGCTTCTCTTTACTATTTCTGGTATTGATGAATATCTTCTTTGTTGGGTTAGAAATTACTATTCAATTCAATTAGTATGGGACGGGTTTATATATGTTACCCACAAAATAAACGGTGGTGTTCCACAGGGCTTCGTTTAGTCTCCGACACTATTCCCTATTTTTTACCTTTAGCTTACCATGTTCGTTTTTAGATATTTTTTCCTTGTTCTTCGGATGTGGGCCACCAAAAATGCAGCGTATGATAAGCTTAATAAATTCTGATCTTTACAGCATTAATGGGGAATCAAAAACTGCGTGGAATTCAATGCTTCTAAAACTCAATGCTGTCTACTCTCGCAAAAGCATAACCCTCCCCCAATGCCACCATCCATGGGTAGTATAGTTCTAGGTATGTAAAGTGATCACAATTTTACATCGCCAAAAATGCTGCTAAGTGCTTCGGTTTTCTCCGACGATGCAAGAAGTGCTGGCTATAATTTACAAAGCTTTTATTCGTCCAAAATTCGAGTATAATTCTCATATTTGGGTTGGTGCGCTAATAACGTACTTAAGTCTTTTGGATAAAATTAAAAAAAGAGCTCTTAAAACGATAGGCGACTGTTCTATTACTGAGGCATTTGCTACTCTTAAAGGTCTTATGCCTATTATTGTTTTATCTTTATTTTCATAAACAATTCTCTAGTGAAATAGCCAGTTCTATTTCTCCCCTCAAACAATTCAACCATAATACCCACACTTATAGGAAAGCTCATAAGTTTACCCTTGATTCCAATTTTGGACGTATTGTTAAGTACAGGGATTCTTTCTACAGCCGTACTACACGAATGTGGAATGCTTTACTAGGCTTAATATTTATAATAATATAAACAAACAAATTAAGTACAAATTTGAACACTAGCCCATTAGTGTTGAAGAATTAAAAGTCAGAATAATACTTGTGTATCCTTTTTTTTTAAGTTAACTTAGTCAGCGGAGTTCCAAAAACATTGCCAAAAAACTTAGTTTTGTTTCACATTCAGTTTTTCTTACATTCCAAAAAATAAATAAAATACGTCAAAATGTAATGTTCTTCTTATACTTGAACTTTGCAGAAGCCTTGAGTTGTAATTCTGGCCTCCTTACATCTTCTCTTTTTGTACAGTATCTCTTATTATGAGAAAGTGATTCTTGTATCTCTTCAGTCCTTTTAACTCAAAATCAGTTAATTCACAAGCATAGTTTAAATTTGAAAATAAAGGTGGTAGTATATGTATATCTTCCCAAAAGCAAGCTGTCAAAATTGTTTATTTTTGTGAATATTTTCGAAGGAATACTTTTTCCGAGCAAACACCTTTTCGGGAAAATTCCCATCCAAGAACAACAATGATCTCCTTTGAAAGTTTAAAAAAAACAACATCATGAACAAAACTCCCTGATTAAGGAACTGCGCTGGCGAAATTGATATCATTTTCGTTTCATTACCTTACAGTCTGTTACCTTCCTTCCGTTTTGAATGTTTTGATTTCCTTTACTCTTGTGTTATTATTATTTTTATATTGTTGTTTTGTTTTGTGTTGATGTTTTCGCATATCTACCCTCGGGGATTATGGTTCTTATTACGAACACACAAATAAAACTTGTTGTGGAATTAAATTTTGAAATGGATACCCTATAAATATTTCAATACCACAAACATTATATTTTTGGTGGATGATGAATGTGGTAAAGGCAATCCGTCAACGCGTTCATCCTGATGATGGGTTTGCAAATGTTATTTTTTCGGTTGTTCTCTCTCCTTCAACACCCCTTATATTTTTCTTTCATTATTTCAAAACAATTGTTTATTCAAAAATAAGGTTAAAAACAACACAAAGGGATCAACTTATAAAAAAAAAAAAACGAAAGGGAGTATGAGATGAAATTTTCACAATACCACACAAAAATGCAGGTCATAAACTCTCAAAAAATAAAGAGCAACATTTTTGAAAACAGCACAAAAAGAAAAGTCTATCTTTATGCAAAACAGCTGGGTGTCACTTTAACTGATGTGTGATAGTGATTAAAATCAAAAATATTATAAAACGCAGCTAAAGGTTTTCTATTGTTATCTTGAGTGACAGAATTAAACCGACATACAGAAGAAAAAATTGCTTCTACACTCAAAATGTTTAGCGATGCAAAATTGTCGCGTTGTCGTCCTCGTCATCAATTGAATGGGGCTTATCGAAAAGTAACACACCCGTGTATATTACGATGAATAAAGGATTAATCTCAACCTCAGTATTAACCCAAGTCTTATGTTGCAAACCACCACTTTATTTCGCTCACTTTTATTTATACTCATGCTGATGAAGAAAATCATGATAAGACGATTTTTACGGACGAACGCGCGTAAACGCCAATCCCACTTCTAGCATATACAATACTCGTACAAACAACATCGTCCGTTCATGTTCTCTTTACGTATTAAGGCTTACACTAGGCCCTAACTACCCATTCTGTGATATAGTGATACGATATTTCAGTGATTGTTAGAGCCAGAAAAAAAAACATTAACATCAGAAGGGAGATGTGAATGCTAAGGACTCAGTCTAGGTTAAATGTAGCTGGCTGATTACTATCTCAAGCAGCATTTGAACGCGCGTCACTCGTCGGGTGCTGCTAGAAGTTTGAATTAAGCCTAGGGATATTTGTTGATAATATAAATTATTGAAATTGTATAATGATATTTAGTAGAATAAAAGAATCTAAATAATTTTACTTGGCAACCAGAAGAACATAATTTCATGAAATAACATTCAAATTTTAAACAGAAAGGTAAACACCGCACATGACAACATACCGCACATGACAACATACAAATGAAAAAAAACTGCGGAAATTATAACTGCGAATATTTTCACCACATTTTAACTAAATTGTTCTATCTTAGCGGGTAAAGGATTTATAAACAGATAGACAAACATTACAAACAATAAACAAACTCATTGTTTAGTTTTGAAAATCTCAATTTTCAAGAATTGCATCACATTTTCCAATAATTCGTTAAATGGCGCCAAACTACTGTTTTATTTTTTTTAATACAAGGAAAGCTATTTTTCTTTTTATTACTATTTTTTCCACTATTTAACTTATATAAAAAACAATATAATGTTTCTTCGGAACTGAAGCTGAACGTTCAACTGATGGCTAACAATACTTCCAAGAATGAAAAATAATGATACAAAACTGACAAGGCGAAATTTTAAGTGAAAAAAGCTGTGTTTTTCTTGTGTTCCACTTCAGCAGCAAACGAGGCTGTGTCGTCCAATATTTCTCGTCAAAAATGAGCTGATTTTCATGATTTTATGTACAGAACACTATAATTCGACGAAAAAATTGAAAGGAGATATTACAATGAACATAGGGGCAGGTCTGAATTTTCAGCTGGATACATTCTAACGCGTCGAAGTATGATCTGACATCGAGTTCCTGAATACAAAGTCTATAATTTGCCTGTGAACTTTAAAATCAATAGTTTTAGCGTTTTAAATGTATTATAGTCCGCGGGAACCTAGTCCACTGAGGGACTTAATTCCCACTCAGTGAGAACGAAATCCACATTACCAAAGTGGCATTAGTTCTCACGCTAGATGCTCGATTTTTTTTTGATTATTTTCAGCAACAGTTGATTTCTAAATACAGTAGTATAGTTTGAAAAAGGCAATCATGCTACGACAAAAACTATATTACTAAAGATATTATACAGCTATTATATCGAGGACATACTTACATGTTCTGCCTACGCGAAATGCATTATAATTAATTGCTTGTAGCCACACTACACTTCCTACTGTCTTCACAAACTACACTCTATGAATGAATCAACCGCACGCATTAGAGTAGGCATGTCTGGGAAATCCGTAAATTAGAGTTTAAAAAATATAATAATATTAACTAACTGTTAAGACTGCTGTTGAAAACTAGTTCCCCGTTCATATTTTTAATTGTGTACAAAGTTCCCATAAGAAAATGGAGTTAGTTCTCACCTATTGTAGGAACTAAGGCCACTTTTATAAAGTTGATTTTATTCTCATTGAGTGGGAACTAAGTTCGCGGGGACTAAATTCTCTGCACCTATCTTCACAAGCTAGGTAAATCAGTGATCTTTTATTTGAAAAAAGGTTCTTATGATATGTCAAAAATTGGCCCACTAATCGTGTCAAAAATACCCTTTTGAAATAAACCATTCAAATTTTGAAAACTAGAAACAACATAGATAAAAGCTTAATACCGTTAATGTACCTGTATTTTTGTATCAGTCAGCTAATATTTATAAAATTGAACAGCTGTGAGATCTTCAAGCATTATAACTTCGATTGGAATAATTTTGGTATGCATGAATGCCGTGCCAATAGTAATATCAATATTCTCCATGGTTCTCATAACAAATATTCAGCCTTGCATAAAAATATACGCGCAACCAAAAAACGCTGCGTTCTCAAGTACTTCTCGTCCGCAGTGCAAATCCTACCGAGTTAGCTACCAAACTATAGAATTGAAGGACTTGTTAACTAACTAAATTAAGCAATGTATAGGTAATAAACAGCTTTGAATGTTGCGGAAAGGTGCTACAAGCGCTTCTACGGCAACGCGGATATCAGCAATCTTACATTATACATAAATGTAAGAAGCTCAATTTGAGCAGAAAAAAATACAAATTCAAAGAAATGCTTTTATGGATCTATTTTACTAATGTTGTACCACCAACAATCGTAAAAAAAATTACTGTTTAGAAAAGTCTACACGGTACTCTCCCATGAATATCTCCTTGATTTTCTTGAACTTCATTCTATTAGTGAGACATTCTCTGTACTCTTAAGGCAACATCATATTTGGTCATATTTATCGAAAAAACGTATGCGTAGATTAGATAGTCTTCGAAAATGCAGAGACTTCAAAAACCTATCGAAGAATTAATGTTTTTATCGGTCTCACTAACTTTGATATTAATGTATAGAATTGTTTCTTATTTCAAACCTACATTACAACCATTATAGAATGAGCTAGACATTTTTTGAGCAGGTATATTTTATTTTCTGATTCATTTTTGTTCTGTAACTTCTGACCCAACCGAATGAACAGATGTTGAACTCTAGTCTTTTGCAAAACTTGGTGACTATAGATTAGCGATAGTAATTAAAATCATAGCTTTAAATTACATACAATTATATTTGTAGATACAGTCTCATGAAAAATGATTTCGTTATGGTCTAAAGTTTAGAGACGTAAATAAAACAAAATACTAAGTTTGTAATTTTCCTTGGAAAAACTCTCCTCAAACATAAACTTTTATTAGCATGTATCGTTTTAAGCGTTGTGTCTTGTAGGCATGGTATCCAGAAAAAAAGAACATTAACATCTACACTACATTTCTATTGGGATCCTCGAAGCCCATCACCATCAGTTAAGTTCATAAAAATTTTCAACCATTTATTTGTTACATAGGCTCAAGTAGTAGCAGCCACACCGTGTCACGCCGCCGCCGCTTGCCGCCGCCGCCGGGCCGTCGGTCAGCAATGCATATATAAAAGTTTGGTAACTTTTTTTACGATGCTATTCTACCAAAAACTTCTGGTAATAATGCAAAAGTCTTTCCCTAAAGAGCTAGATAGGTACATATATTATGATACATGAACCACCGACGGACGTTAAAAAAAAAACTTAATAAAATATCCACTTAACATTACTGGCGGATGCAAAATGGTATTTCTTTCTATCTTTTTGAACCTTTTTTCGGTTTTAAGGTGCTGAATTCCGTTGTGGCTTGGTGAGTTTCTATCTAACGGAAAGACTTAAATTTATGACTATACGAGCAATAAACGTTGTCAAATAAACATTATCACATTGTCCCCATTAAAAAAAAAAGAAGAAAAGGAAGCATTCTCGCAATGCGTATAACGTAGCTATAGGTACGAGAATGAATATTTTTTACTGAAATTTTGATCATAAAATAGCTTTAAGGCTTCAAAAAAAAAGTTCGTAATATAAGAATGAGTAATAATATCCTTGTGTGTCATACTGTATTGTGTCTGTTTTGTACGTCTGATATCTGAACAGAGTTAGTGTGGTTGCTTGTACATATAGGTATAGTAACAATATGACTTATGACAGACAGAGTTGAAATCATAACTGACTTTGTGGTGACCAACGACCGAACAGGCTATATATTTGATTCACAAACGAAGGTACTTTACGTTGCGCTCAGAACATTCATAAAAAAGTCAGTCTGAGTTTTGGTTTATAGGTTAGGGCATGTTGCGTATATAAATGCACACAAAATGCTCATAATTCACATTTTGTACATGTATTGTATCCTTGTTTTTCTTTCCTTTGAAATGACAGAATTTACTGCAAATTCGGTACTAACGCTTATGCAAACGTATATTGTACATGTATATTATTATGGCCATTGAAACAGCTTCCTTTTCGTTGAAAACGAATGAGAATGACCCACATTTGCTACAATTCAGAAAATATTTTAGAGTATTGGTGTTGAAAATAAGAAAGAGTTTTACAGGACTTTGTAACATGTAAAAGTTTTTTATGAGCTATTTTTCTTTCTGATGAAAACAGAATACATAAATGAATTAAGAACTTCACTGAGATCTAAAATTTAAGAGTCTTATATTTCAGACTTTTAAGTACCATTTATGAAACATCAATTTTGCTGTGTATGAATATGATAAATGTAGAGATTCATTTAGAATAGTTCGATATTTTTGCAGCTGTAACTTTTGAAGCTGTCATTTTTGACATTTGACAGGTAAATGTCATTATTAAAAATGAAATGATGTACGCTTCAGCAAGGTATTGCAATTTTTGGGTTCCGTGGCACACAAACAACAAAAAAGCGCAATTTTGGAATAAGAGTTTTCTGACCATGTTATTTCTCACAATTGGCCCTGTCATGGAAAATTAATGTCCTCTTTCTAATGAAAAATATCTTATTGGTTTCTTTTTGAAATATCTCTTATTGGAAATGGAAATACTGTATTAGTCAGGAAAGTGACTCTACAAAAGGTAACGGAAAAACTTTAGGCCAAGAATGTTTAGATACAAAATGGTTTGACTTCCAACAATTTCCAACACAGCTGAATGTTGGTGGCGGTTATCTTTAAATAACCCTTAATTTGGAAGGGGCGATGAGAGGGGGTGAAGTGCAGTTTTATCCAAATTTCTAAAGGATTTTATTTAGACATTTAGACGTTTAATTTAATGTTATGGCCAATAATTTAGCTTTATTTTAAAGATAAGGGTTTATCATAATGATTTAAAAATGATGTTGGGCAAGTGGTCGCCGCAGCTTAATTACTTACTTAAGGTGGCGCTACAGCCCGCACAGTTTGTGGTTGTATCTTCTCCTTCACTCTCCATCTATGCAGACAGTCTTATGGACGGTGTTTTTAGATGCTTGAGAGAGGACTTTTCTACTCAATTGCCTTCTAAGTCCAAAGAAGCAGCTTCCTTTTTTGATGTCCTTTTTTGATGACTGCATATACTTGGTCTTGCCCTCATTGACCACTAAACCCATCTTCTTCGCTTCCGTCGCAATGCTTAAAAACGCTCCACTGACATCACGCTTTGATCTTCCAATTATGTCAATATCATCTGCGTCTGCGTTTCCGAGTAATTGGATGGACCTTTGGAAGATTGTGCCTCTAGTGTTGACGGATGAGTTTTGCACAATTCTTTCCAGAACGATGTTGAAGAAGTCGCATGACAGTGCATCGCCTTGTCTAAAACCTTTTTTGAAATCAAACGCATCGGTGAGATCTTTTCCAACCTTGATATAGAAGTGTGCTTTCTCCAGTGTGACAGGGATGTCAAAACTTGACATTGCTCTGTAAAGCTCTTCCCTGTAGATGCTGTTATACGCGGCTTTAAAATCGATAAACAGATGGTGGGTTTGGGTTTGAAGTTCCTAGGTTTTTTCCTAGATCTTCCGTAATGTGAACATTTTGTTAATGGTGGATTTTCCTGGTCTGAAGTCACATTGATATGGACCTATTAGGTTGTTGATGAACGGCTTCAGACGTTCACATATGCAATTTTCAGGAGACTGACGAAATTCAGAGGGTCTCCTTTCTTGAAAATTGGGCAGACTATGCTAACATTCCACTCATCGGGCATGCTCTCTTGGGTAATTTTGGTAATAATTTGTGTACGATTTAAAAACGTTGTTCAGGTAATGGCAACACACAATTGAGTATATCAGTATATCAAGTGACAGCTGTCAAAAAGACCAACGTCTTAAAAAAACAGCTGTTATACAAAAAAATATTAAGACACTTTTTTCATACTTTGTCATGGGCTTTGTTTTCATGGGCTTAAAATAAAACAAATTTAATTTGAGATACCACCGAAAAAGTCCAACTTTTCTAACCCCAATTTTGACGAAATATGAACTTTTTATTTAGCGCTACCTATTGGTTAGTACTGCTTTTTTATATGAATAAATGAACTTGGTTGCAAACAGGTGGACCAATAAACTGATTTTCAACTAATAAAAATATTTTCCCAAAAGGATCAACGAACCATAAGATATGAAAATAGCTTCAGTTTAAATCACAAAAAATCTTAAAAGCTCGCGTCAAGCATTTCTTCATCAAATTACCTCCTGTTCACTAAAAGAACATTAAAATCATCTCAAAATTATATCAAAAACAGATTTCCGTCGGCAAAACATTACAAACTTTATCTGCCCCAAAAATACGAGTATTCGACAAAAATCGATGCTGTTCTATGTAAGTTTACCCTTATCAAAGAAATTTTTGATTTATGATGGGAGTTTCTTGAACTCTCAGTTTTCTTAGTTTCTTTGTTTGTTTTTTTTTTTTTTCAAAACTCCAAGAAGAGTTCGAAATTCGCAACGCTAGACCATGAGAAATAAAAACTAGCAAAAGAACTTTTATTGTTATGTTTGGTATTTTGTATAATAGTAGTAATTGTTGTATAAGGTGGAAGTTTTATTTTCAGATATACACGCAACCCCAAATACAAAAACACCCACAAACCCTCTATTCGATAAGGCACAAGTGTATACCATACATTGAACAAGCATTAGAATTTTGTTCAATCATGACACCATACAAAAGTCGACGTCTTCTCTTCGACTTCATTGTGGCATTTTAAGGCCAAAACCGAGGGGCTATTTTCTGCTATTACGAGCCTAAGAATGTGTACTATACCTATATTAACTCTCGGGTCGTTCGGTCGTTCTAATTCAGTGTGTGTGCATTCAGGGTAAAATGCAATGAGGGTACGATACGAACGAGTATATTGTGGAGTTCTTCCACATAATCAACTTCGAAGAATGTTGCTTCTGGTTCTGACATCAATTCTTTAAACGTTGGCCTTCGGCACCCATAGCATTCATTTCATACATATTTTAGTAGACATAGAAAGAGAGTATAGTACAAAATATACTTGGGCTCGTTCGTGTGTGAAATTCCGTGCAGAATTTGTGATAACATCCGTGACGTCGTCGTCATCGTCAGGCATCAGGCGTCGTCTATGTCGTCTATGTTGGTCGTCAAATGTTCGTTGTCGGAATCGGAATCGTTATTGGCGTTAAATCGAGTCGAATTGAGGTATTCTAAGGTAATTTTTTTTGTTTTGGAAAACAGCTGAAATGGAAAAACACGCAAGAATCTCTGTTCTGAAATTGAAATATTTCAAATTCAAGATTTGATATGGATTATAATAAAATTCTATGGAATTAAGATGAGTACTGTCAATTCGAACTCAGATGGACATCTAGAATAAAACTCTTTGAATGAAAATCCTCCCGATCTTCAAAATAGAGACCTCAGAAAGGACTCCAATTCCATAAAATTAAACAATTTTTAAGTTATTTTGTTAAAAATAACGCATATTCAAAGTGCTTACTTTAATGAAGCTTCATACACGGAAAAAAAATACATTGCGAATATTACAACGTCAGTATGGGTATGAACGCAATACTGTATGGCTTAGAAGATTTCCATTGGATAAAAAGTTGTAAGCATAGTTAATTTGGCCATAATGAGAATAGTAACGTCGAAGATAGTTTTAGCCGATACGCCAATGCCAGTATGAGAGTCAGGTCCATATTGACTGGCGACATGTACAACGCTCCTAGCAGAAAAGTCTATATCCATTATTGTTATGTCCCTTATGCTTTAACATACATTACTATTAACAGTAATCCAATAAGGGTATCGATTATCACGCCATAAATTATACTGGTCATACTAGCATTGCCATAAATGCTCTACACTTCTTTCCTTAGATTTCTCTATAAAAGTTGTCAATTTTTAACTATTGAAATACAAACAGCTGAGAAGTATCAGTGTTTTTACAAAAAAAAATAACTCAAAAACATAAAACCCTACGTCACCTCAGACATCTTTAACTTTTACGTCGTTATTGCAGGTTCAAGCTACTTGAGAAGATAAAAAGTTTCTATTGTTTTTACAAATGAAAATGATTTCTCTCTATACCAACAACCTCTTCACAAATAGATATCTAACAACATTAAATAAATAAACTTTTTGAAAACATCTCGTTTCCACCTGCTTGTTGACATACATTTCATTGTTTCCGCATTTTATGTATACCTACTACATACACGTACACACTTCCAAATAACACCCTTCTTTCAAAACAACAACATAAACATAATTGTAATTCAAACAATTAACCAAACAATTGCTGAACAACACTTCAAACAACTCTCAGGCTTCCTGCACTTGAGCTAAAAAAAAAAGAAAAACGCCCAAACACCCAAACACCCAACGCCCAATATAAAATCCAAAGCATATTACTTGTGTACATGTGTATCCTTTTGTATCCTTATTTGAACGAAATCAAATCGTTGTCGTCATATCATCCTTATTCAAAAGTAGCTCCCTTTGGCTTTGGCTTGATTGTATACTCGTATACCTATACTCGTAGTCTGACATAGCAATCAACCCCCAACTGATATTACAATAAATTTTATTCGAAAAACATTTACTATTATAATAAAGCGCGCACCATGCATAACATCCTTTATGCACTTGATCGCCGCCGCCACTGATGCTGCTGAAATCAACCCATAGGGTTTCGATTCTTCCTGATGCTGATGTTGCAAGTGGTTTTGTCATCCCCTTTGATGTGGCATTGAACAGCACACACAACAGCAACAACGTCCTCCCCTATAAATGACAACAATGGAAAATTTAATGGGAAAATTTGTACACGAAGCCCTTAAACTGCTCAGTACAGAAATATACATCATCCTTATACCATCCAGCGTTTCGATGTGATTCAAAGGACTCTCTCTTAAGACGGGTCACAGATGTTTGTTTGTTTTTGACAGTATGCGACGACCGACGACGATGACGACGACGACTACGCATGGAAGTAATTTTTGTTTACAACTTTTAAAAAAATAATCCATACCTTACGCGAAGCTACATATATACAGCTTCAATCAGCAGGAAGGACGTCGAAGGACCTTTTGACAAGCTTTTCATTTTACTTGGTTGGTCTTTGAGAGGGTTTTCTGCGTTGTTGATTCCCACTTCCACTTCCGCCACCACCATTTTTTTGATATTTCAAATTCAATTTACAATCAAAACACTCCCACGACGAATGTACGAATGTTCAGTGAGCTATTGCAGACTTAAGACCTCGAGAAAACATACTCTTGAGCTGAGTGTATTTGTAATTTTCTATTTGAAGATAATATTTACTGGGTTAACTTTTATGGATTCGCGTGTCTTCACCTGTTTTTCTTTATTTATAATCTTTTATTGATTCTTTCCTCAGTGTTTTTGTATTGTTTCATAAAATGAATAAAAGAGTTTTCATCATCTTTCCACATGTCTGTTTATACCCTTACTAGCGTTTGGTGTTCTGTTATGTTTACATTAAAATATAAGATCAAGGACTCTCACACCAGCTACGGGCACATTGACGCAAATTAATTTCAAATTAGTTTTGCATCATATGGTCCGTGATGCAGAAAAATGGTGAATGCGCACAAAGTGTTTCACTTAAAATGCAAACAGCAGCAGTTTTTCTTTCTTTCTTATATATATATATATATATATATATATATATATATATATATATATGAAATGTACTTGTGTATATTTTATATGTATGGAAATGATACTGTAACAGTTTGAAAATCCTTTAAGGATTTAGAAACTTCGTATTCTTATGTATGTAAAAGGGGATGATACGTACTCGTTTTTGGGTGAATGAAGGTTGAAAAACCGGGACTCAGCTGGGATTTTATTTTTTGAACGGATAATTTGGTTATGGGTGGTTTTATTGTCCATGTAAAATGCTGGTAGATACACTTTCTGGTGGTTACAAATTGGTTTTTGGTTTATGGCTTTTCTGAATTGTTTTATATTTATAAGCAATATTTGCTAGTTATCTCAGATTAGTTATACTATATTTGTATTTATAAGAACTCAAAAACCATTGAAGCAACATTTTGTGAATTTTTTGACTTCGTTAAAGTAACAATTGGACATTCTAACTTCTTGAAATCATACTTTAGGTCCTATATAAAGGCTTTTCCAATAAGGACTTGACAACTTGCCCAATCGGAGAACGTGCGTGCGTTCGTTTCAAATGGTCTATTAGCTTCAATTCATGAAACAGCTTGATCTTGCTTGTGTGTAAACTGAAATCCTTAATCCTTAAAGCAACATTTTGTCAATTTTTTGACTTCGTTAAACAAAGAATCGGACAATCTAACTTTTTACAATCGTACTCTAGGTCCTACATAAAGGGTTTCATAATAAGCACTTGACAACTTGTCCAATCGGAGATCGTGCGTGCGTTCGTTTTAAATGGTCTATTAGCTTTAGTTCATAAGTAAGCTTGGTCTTTTAGGTACGTGTGTAAACCAAGATCCTTACGCAAATTACGCCATATTGTAGTTTGAGCGAAGCAAAATTCTTGAGAATGTAGTGGAATTGACAGATTTGGATCGTTTGCTATCGGAATGGCAGCGATATTTTCGTCACTTCGGTCAACCAGACTTCGGTCAACCAATTGTCTCGCTGATACACAACGAATGTATAGACCCAAATTTTTGCACTAAACTTGTTTTTGTCTATCCAATAGGACAAAATTAAGAATTACGAACAAAAATTGAAGTTAACGCTCTTAAAGTTTCAGTCACTGACTCAAAATTTCGGTAAAAAGTTTTGCAGGCGATACTTGTTTGTGTACTTAACCATGATGAACATTTTAAGTTTATTGAATAAATTGATATGATAGGATAAGTGAAAGGCGATGCGTTCACAATTAAATTCAAAGTTGTCAAATTAATATAAGAAAGCCAGATATTAAAAAAAGAACCTTTTAATGTTTGAAAAAGTAAAACCGTTGCGTTGGTCAAGTTGCAAAAAATCGTTTAGGCACTAAATCAAGCAACCAAGAAGCTATAGAACACATGGTTTGGCGAGCAGAATTTTTTAATTAGAAGTATATTATAAAATAAGTTTAAATATGATAATTAAATAAATAATAAATACATCCACCCTAGTGGCTCATTCGAATTTTATTGACTTCCCATTGAAAGTAATTGTAATTGGTCCGATTGGTTGATTTTAATTCTTTGACGTTTCTTTTTAAAGCTACGTGATACTCAGGGCCGGCCCAAGCCAAACTTGCGCCCTTTGCAAGATTTGTAGAAAGCGCCCCTTTTTTATATTTTTTTTACACATAAACTGATACACAAGCATAAGCCTTTCCCAGATTACCCAGGAGGTAGACTTTCAATGCGTTTTTTTTTATTGAGGTATCCCCAGGAGGCCTAAACCATTAAACTAAAACGCAGCGAAGAAATGAGCAGAGGGGAAACTTTTAAACTTGGAAACTTACTTTTCTGGCCTTACATTTTGCAAATTCAGAAATGAGATCATCAAAGTCTAAAGAATTTAATAATTTCTTTTCAATGGACATTATAGATAAACCTACCAATCTCTCTTGAGTCATGGTTGTCCTAAGATAATTTTTAATAATTTTAAGTTTAGAAAAACTACGTTCTCCTGAAGCTACCGTGACTGGGATTGTATTAAGGATTTGGAGAGCAGTTACTAAATTCGGAGCAAAATCTTCAAGGTTTGAACTAAAAATAAAATTTAACATATCTAAACTTGAGCTTTGTGGCGTAACAAGCTGGGATATTACGGTTAACTCTTGAAACAATTCTTCTCCATCTAAATATTTAAAACTACTTTATGTTAAAACATTCTGCAAATTAAGGCATGAAGCACGTACATTTTTATTTTTTAAACATTCGCTTATGTTACTCAAAAATGTAAAATTGATACTATACGTATCAAACCTTTCAAGTATTTGAAAAAAAAATTCAACTTTGAATCTTTGTTTCGGCTAATATAGTTTCAGGACATTCATCAGCATAAAGTATTTTTCTCCGTTGAGATCGCAATGATGAAGCTACAAGAAACATATTTGGTATTTCTAGGGAACTAGCAATACGCTCGGTTAATTGAACATACCTACTCATTAAATTTTTCATCGGAACGCATTAAAATCAAACTGTTTTTTGTATTTTCTAAAACTGTTATGCCAGTTGACAGATTAACGGACGAACTTTGCAAATATTTACTAGTTTAATTTATATTTTCTAAAATATCAAACCAAATTAGCAGGCAGCAAATAAATGTAAAATCAAAAATTTTATTTCCTAACGATTCTGCAATGTTTTTTGCCTCTAGATTTCTTAATTCTATAGGGCTTTATATATTTCTTGAATTGAAAAAAAGTTAAACAAACATTGAATTGTATCGAAAATTTTAACTGCATAAAATGAGAACCGAGCAGCATCATTAACCACTAAATTTAAGGAATGCGGGCAACATGGAACCAAAAATGCTCTTGGTTCCAGGGTTCGAATTCGATTCTGAACACCCGCTTCTTTTCCTTTCATATTCATATTCGAACCATTATCATAACTTTGGCTTGTCTTGTCTTCAAAATACGTCACTTCTATTAAAAACTGGTAGCTATTTATTTAATATTAATTAACCAACAAAGCGAAAAAACAATTGAAACAATCTGCATTCTGCACCAGACTAGATATACATTAAAAGTAGCCGTTACAATAGTCATTAACTTTCAAACAAAAAAAAAAAACAAACTGCCTGCGCAAGAACAATTCGACTCCAAATAGAATCATCCCTCTTTAATTTTTAAGCTCTATGCTCCTT
Organism: Eupeodes latifasciatus; assembly: GCA_920104205.1. Classification (NCBI taxonomy): domain Eukaryota; kingdom Metazoa; phylum Arthropoda; class Insecta; order Diptera; family Syrphidae; genus Eupeodes; species Eupeodes latifasciatus. The sequence continues at coordinate 74,081,379 of OV049926.1, forward strand.
TTCCATTCTATTAAAAATTTCATCTCCTGTAATCAGGCACTTAACTCTTACACAGTGTGCAATAAGAAAACCTGCACGCTCTGATCCATATGATTCCGTATAAATAAGTTTTTTTTTAAATATCTCCCATGTTAGTTTCGATACTCAGTGTGCAAAAAAGAAAACTTGCACATCCATTCACCATTATTTGTAGCAAAGACACCTACCTACCTAATTTCCAAATATATCACCCTGTTCATACAAGAGAAAAAATCTCAACACAAAAAAGTTCCATGCCACCTCATATGTGCAAGATATATTTTATGCACACCGAGTCCCAAAATTAACATAGAAGTATGACGAAGCAAAATACTTATTCATATTGAATCGTATGGGCTAGAACGTGCAGGTTTTGTATCACGCACAGTACCCTGTATGTGAGACTCACATGAGACATTGTGAGTTCTCATCTACAAAGAAAACAACAAAAAAATGTCTCTGAAAAAAGAGAGCAGGTAGGTTTCTGTATTCTGTGCTACCTTCTACTACAAATCAAAGACACAGCAAACAGGGTATATTTTTTTTGTTGTTTTCTTTGTAGATGAGAACTCATAATGTCTCATGTGAGTCTCACATACAGGGTACTGTGCGTGATACAAAACCTGCACGTTCTAGCCCATAGGATTCAATATGAATAAGTATTTTGCTTCGTCATACTTCTATGTTAATTTTTGGACTCGGTGTGCATAAAATATATCTTGCACATATGAGGTGGCATGGAACTTTTTTGTGTTGATATTTTTTCTTCTTTTCTCTTGCATGGAATTTTTTTGTGTTGAGATTTTTTTCTTTTTTTCTCTTGTACGAACAGGGTGAAATATTTGGAAATGAGGTAGGTAGAATTTTTAGTTCTGCGATATCTTGAGTTAAATTTTCATTGAATGCAACAATGAAAGTGATGTTAGTTAGTGCGCAAGAGATAACTTAGGACAGTTGTGATGGATGTTTTTTTGAGATTATTTTAAGAATGTTTGTGGTTAAAGAATGGCAAATATGTAGTAGTACATATTTGTTTGCAAGATCAGATTACATTTTCTTGCTCCTGGCAATGCGCCCCCAGAATTCTGCGCCCTGTGCATTTGCACATCTTGCACATATGCTTTGTCCGGCCCTGGTGATACTACCACTTATAGCTTACTTACTTCATAAAGGTGGCGCTACTGTTCTGTGGAACTTGGACCTCATCAAACAAACAACTAACTCGGTCCCCAGTTACTTACTAAGTAGTTCAACCTAACTGGAACTGCAGACGCCACCGTGGATTCCATCTCGGAAATTCCTCCGCTGTGGTCTAGATGAAAGGAGAGTTGCCCTAGTGGAAACACCTTTCCCCCCCCCCTCCCTCTCTCGTTTGCTACCCATAACAATTTTTTAATCGGGTTTGAACTCAATCTACAATTAAGGTACTAAGCACATGATGTTCACCGCAGGGAGGCGAGAGTAGGAGTTGATAGACAGAGGCGGGTTTTTGAGAAAAACCTGTGGACGTTTGTGACCTCTTAGATGTCTCACATGTCTGATATTTGAACATCACCACTGATAGCTATAATTTTGTTTTGAAATGAATGAACTTTTCGAATTTCGACTTAAAAAGTTCTATCGTAGTTCGCATCATAGAATGTTACCAATTTAATAGTCTTATCTGTATAATGTCGTGTTTATTTTTTTAATAATCATATTTCTTATAAATAGATTATTTGGTTGTAAGACATAAAAACGATTTTACGAAACAGTAGCTCTAATGATTTGCTACATATCGCGCTTGGCAACATTTTGCAAGAATTGTGTGCTCCTCATATTATAAACACGCTTCTGTATTTTGCTTTTACATGTTTCTCAACATAAACTACAAAACTCATCCGAAACATATTTGAATTATTATAGTGAGAACCTTGACTGTTCAGGTAGCTAAAGTATTTTTGCGTGCGTGTTAAAATAACACGCAACTTAAAAAGATTTGTAAAACAACTTACGTAAAAAGGAGGTGATTATCATTACTTCTTAATTTAACTGAATCATTTTTTTAAACTTCAAATGAAGGAAATAATTGGATTTTCTTAACACAACAAGGCCAACATTTTTCCAACTAGAAATCCTAAGAGTAAATAAGATTGATAGGATTTTTACAATTAGTTAAATGTTTAAGCCTTTAAAATCTTTATTATATCAAAGTAAAACGTCCTTATCAAGTCGCACACAATTGAATTCTAGGTTAAACCTCAGTTAATCCTCTAAGCCCCATTCCTTTAAATCTAAGTGTTATTCTAAAACATGTTTATAAAACCTTCAACATTCCCACTGAACACCCTTTTTGGTTTAAATATTTTTTTTTTCACAACTGACATTTTCTATCGTCATAGTTTTCAAAAAAAAAAGTAGCACATATATACATACATATATGATACCTTTTTAACCTATTTTATAAACCATATAACTGATTTATACCATAAATTAATTATGCAAACAAAAGATTCCCTCAATGTTTGACATATTCTTTTTTTCTAAAAAGGTCACATTAACTAGTTAAACGACTATTTTCCGTTTCCCTGTCACTTATATAACTTTTTGACTGCATTACATCAACAAAAATCTGTACTTAATTACGTAACACAGACTTTCACCACCCTCTCTTTATATAACATTTCAAACAACCGACTAAAAACACCATAAGCACCCTTCTCATTACCTTCTACAAAATATTCTCTTCTCCCAATGATATGTGATGTCCTTCGAACTCAATCACAACCCTAACCTAACCGAAGTATTCCATTTAATTTTTATTCCAATCACATTCAAATGACATTTCCCAAGAGAAAAAGTTGAAACTTCGTCCTTTTCATTTTGCATCACGCGATAAAAATATATGCGGGCGGACGAGCGAGCGAGTAACACCCTCTTCCGATAGCAACATTCCTTATACAAAAGATTCTTCTATATGCTAGACTTATAACCTTCTCTATCATACCCAAGGGATCTGCCAAACTGACAAACGTCCTGAGCGACCATAGTTAAAGATTCAACCCAGGACGAAGTGCGACAGTGACGTGTGTCTCGACTTTAAATACGATTAATAAAGAATGAGGAGTAACGTCTGTATAATAGTGCTGGTGCTATGCTGCAGGTTTTGCATGCCTTGAAATAAAGGATTGGCGCGTGCAAGCAGTTGAATAGACCTTGTAGATAGGAAACATCCGTACCACGTACAGATTTCTCACTATACATATCCCATATAAAGTTACACTTTAAGACACGTGAATGTGCGGGATCGAACTTAAGCTTGCAAAACAAACACTCTAATAATCAACACAATATGAAGGTTATACAAGGATTTCAATCTTTCTTTCTTTTTTGTGTTTTGCTTTTCCAGACTCATTAATGGGATCCGCCAGTGAGGACGAAGACGATGATGAGCCACATTTAAGAGGACCACCACTTGGATTGGGTGGCATGGGACCAAACGGTCCCGACTCAGCAGGTGGACAACTCGGCGCATCAGACATCTCAGTGCAAAGTATGAGCACGGACAGTAAAAATACGCACGATGATTCTGATCAGGTAAATAACCTTCTTATACATATATGTATATATACATTTGTACATACATATGTACCGGAAAGATAGCCATCTTGAAAACAATAATAATAATAATAATCATCATCAAAATATTAATAAACAAAGACTGCACCGACACACGATATAACTGTATATTGTACGTGATGATGGCGATGATTAATCATGCTGGGAATATTATTGATTGATATTTCCAAAGCAATATTCTTTTATATTCTTATATTGATGTTAAATTAACGTTTTTATATTTGACAGGGATCTTTGGATGGCGACCCAGATGGACGAGGTGATTCTCAAGCGGAAAATAAAAGTCCTGATGATGGTGCGAATGGTTCAAAGCGACGGGGCCCGCGTACAACTATCAAAGCGAAACAGCTGGAGGTATTGAAAACAGCATTCAATCAAACGCCGAAACCAACAAGACACATTAGGGAACAACTGGCGAAAGAAACGGGTCTGCCTATGCGGGTGATACAGGTGAGTTCGCTTATTATTTTATAGGTTTATGGCTATGAGTTTGTACTCGTAAATTTATATTATTCAGGAACAAATTGATGGTAAAAGATGAATATTTTAATTGGTGAGGAGGTTTTTAAAGTATAAACAGAGTTTTTGAAGCCATTTCATCTGCTTGGCTTCACAGATTTGTAATTTTTAGTTTGACGAATTGATTTTGATTGTAATCAAGTTAGGTCGTTATAAATCTCGGTTATCAAACGAATCCATAATTTAGTAAAATTTTCTAAACAGCTCGAAAAACAGCTAAATCGCAAAATCTAAACAAAGTAGTACCCGTGGCGTGACGGTTAGTGCGTTGGACTGTCATGCCAGAGGTCTTGGGTTCATTCCCTGCCTGTGCCACCTTTAGTTTTCTTTCCTGGTACTGCCTCTTGTCTTGCTAGGAATTGACAAATCCTCCAAGATTAATTCTTGTCATGAAAAATGCTTTCTCAAATTAGCCGTTCGGATTCAACATAAAACTGTAGATCCCCTCCATCCCTGACAACAGTTCTGGCACACGGGAATAGTTGAGAGTTGTAAGTCACTACGATGAGTTTGTTGATATATTTTGGTTTCCGCAAGACTTCTGCAATAACAATAGTGGTATGTGATTTCCGTCAATCAAAATTTATCAAATGTGTAAAATTCTATTTTTACAAAAACACTTATATGTTTGAAGCAATATTTGTATACTTTAAGAGTCGCTTAGTACAAATTTAAAAAACATTTGTTGCCTGTAAAGTCGGTTTTACGGGCGAAGATTTTACGTGACAACGTCTTTTTCTCGGTAGAATATTTATTGATATGAATATAATTAAATTGCACAATAGGAACAAGGAATTGAATGAAAATAAGAATTGCACAAATTTTTTAAACTAATAATTTACTTAACACTATCAACATTTATCAATAGTATGACATAACCTATAAACTCAGTTTCTCAACTTTTGTGTCAATCTAACAATTAATCAATCAATCATAGTTTACGATAATGAAATATCAGTGTACAATTATTTACCTTTATTGTTGTAGTTGTTGTAAATGACGAATCTAAGCACTCCACATTTTCACTACAGACACAGCTGACGATACTTTAACCACACGTGTGAACTTGTATTATGACGCTTTCTTGTTTTTCCAACGCCAAGAACGTTCGAGAAAGACAAAGACAGAGACACAAGCATGCGCCGATTCAATGCGCCTAATTCTCTAGTGCTGCGCGCGCGGCAGACCGATCATGGTTGAGTGGGAGAGAGACGCAAGGCATTCGGCGGGCCTCTCTCTCGTTCGGTGACTCATCGTTACGTTACCGGGCGTTACACTTTTTCATAAGTGACTCCCTAACAACCTAATTTAAGACGTTGTCACGTCAAAATTAGCAAAACTCTAAAATCTACGACCAATGTTTCCATACATAATTCAATTTGACAGAAAGACGATACTTTTGAACGCATCCGTGCAAAATTGACATATGTTGTAGCATGTGCTTTGTTGACAATGCCAGTGATACCAAATATGAAATTTAATTAAAATTAAGCTACATATGTTAGTGAGTACAACTTTCTATTAATTTGTAGTTGTATTACTGCACCATGTGTTTCCAAAAAAAAACACCTCTTGTATAATGTTCATTTTGGTGACAAAATAAAAGGCTTAGATCTTGATTCCTACTCTTTTATTACCAAAAGTTTGTGCAAATTCAATAGAATACAAAAATGATCATGTAGAAACCTAGAAGCTCTAAAAATGATTTGTCCAAAAATTCTTATGAAATATGCACTGTAAATTTTTACTCAAACTTCTTCACTAATGGAACTTTGTAGAAACTTTAAGCCATAATAGCGCAAATTCCAAAAGAATTATAAAATTGACTGGCGCGAAAAATATAAACTCTCATAAAAAGTACTGAATTAATACTGAAAGATCAAATCAGCTGATTTTAGATGTAAATAATGTAATAGGTGTATTTTTAGAGGGCAATACTAGTTTAACTGACGCCTGAACAACGCTTCTAAATTGTGCAAAATTATTTTGAATTCATGACAATCCTCAATTTTTTAACCGCACAGAGAATGTGGAATGCTTTACCCGACTCTGAATTCCGCAATTATTTTGATATTCACAACCTTAAGACCAATGTGCATAGGTATTTCCTCTTTAATCCTTCCCTATTTTGCTAAAGATCGCAATGTGTTTAAACATGTTAAGAGTATTAATAAATCCTTGAGTGCCTGTTAATTTTATAAACAATAATTTATGATGAGATACCTTTACATCCTTTTTTACGTGCTTCATGGTTTAGTTGGGTAATTTCCCCGTTCTTCTTTAAAAACTATGCTCGCAAAATCGTTACAGTCAATGGCTACTACTATTGACTGATTTTTTCCTCCAGGAATTAAACAATTATGATGTGTAAGAGCTGTTGTTTTAACAAGATTGTGGCGCAACATGTCACACCGCCTGGTCCACAATTGTTTTAATGAAGGAAACGTTTAGTAAATGAATAGTTTCACCTTACGAATCCGTGAATTTTCCTCCAAGAGCGTGCTATTTAACGTCGCTTGACTATATTTTCTTTGGAAATATGTGAAGTCGCTTGAAATTCAACATTCGCCGCATTATTGCCGATATACGGCTACGAATGTTGGAAAAAGTCATCGAAAAGTTTAGCTCCAGATTAGACTTAGTTGTAGCGATAAAATAATTTTGTTGCTACCATTTGCCCTGAAAATTCATCCAAAAATCATAAAACTGTATAAAAATATTATATCAAATTAAAATGGTGGTCAAACTTTTTGAAACATAGTTACAACTTATTTATGTAATTTTAATTTTCTAACGTTATAATTAGTATTAAAGAGGAAGTTAATAAATCAGGCTCAGCAGATAGCTCAAATATTTAAATTTTATTGGTTACAAGACCAAAAATAATAGCATCACGCTTCAAAAACGAACTGATTGTATTAATTCCCCATTTTTAAATAATTTTTTTTTTGATCAAGAGATTAAGAGCTCGAACCATAATGAATTCATTGCGGTTGTTATTTGAAACCTTGTCTATTTGTTTTTAAATCAAATACCTGTTCAACTCGACCTTATTTGATTTTCTTAATTTTTTTTTTTTTGCTACAAGTTAGAATATTATGTTTTTATTCTTTTCTTATTCTAATTATGTTTTGTGTTAAATCGGCGCAATAGATAAAAGAAACCTAAGCTCAATCAAAATATTCGATTTTCTACGAAAACATGGCGCGTCTAAGTCGTTATAGTGTCTGCAAAAATATTAAAAAAATTAAAATTCCGATTATTTATGCACTTTTTATGCAAAACTAAAGGTCGGACGTCAAAAATAATTCTGACAAGGATTTGGTATGTTTTTCTTTTATTTTTTGAAGGCCGTGAAATAAGTTCTGATATTTCTACCCATTTGGATCTCTAGAGAAATCATTTATGCTCAAAAATAAAAAAAAAATAAAAAGCACTAAAATAAAACCGCATCATCACCACATAAAGAGTCGAAATATTAAATACGAACAAAATACACACAATCCACTCAAGGTACAGCGAATAAATTTTGGGTGATTTTCATTTTTACCATCATCATCATCATTCAGATACGATACAAGACTGCTGCCCTTTTTTGAAACGAAACCATGAATAAGTCCGAAAAAGGCAGAGATTTGATCATAAATCATTTTGTGCCGCTCCAGAGAAATAATATTAAAAATAAGAAGAAGAAATAAGAAAACAAAAATCCAAAACTCTTATGAATATTATACGAGTTCATTCATTAACCGCCGAAAATAAAAACAAAATAAACTTCGGTTCTCTTATGGTCAAGAAAAGATATTATATAGCCACAGGAGACCGTCTCGAACTTCTGAGACAAGCCTACGTTATATATGCTAGTTAAATCTACATACATAATAAATATGGGTAACCTCATACCTATTCTACATTATATGTATTTCTATTTATATATAACCTTTATAGAAATAGTTGTCTGTCCTAATTTTACCATAAGTAATAATTGGCTAATCAAGTGCCACTCGTGTAATTGAGGTACACGCATATTTCATTGATAATTATCGAAGATAAAATGACAACTTATAGATTTCATTAATAACTGGACTAATCGCAGCAACGGAACAGCATGTCAAAGCAGCTTAAATGCGGTTGGTTTTTGGCGCCATCATTGCCATCGCCATCGCCAGCTCAGCTCAGCTCTATACATAGATTTAAAGAATTATTATGTATGGTAGGCGTTGAAATCAGTTTGAATTTGGATTATAAATTTATAAGATACGATTAAATACAAGATGAAACAAGGTATTAATTTATTCCACATTTTTATTGTTATAGCTGGGTAATGTTTTTTGAATCCAAATCTTTATTTTAATTAGTGATACAATTTTAATAGTTGTTAGGATTTTGACTAAACTAAAAAATAATATTTGAATCTTTTGATTTTCCATCCAAAGAAATCTTCTATAGGAATGTCAAATTTGATTTTTAATTTAAAATTTTAACTTTGAATTTGATACTTTTTTGTTAATTAATTCAATAACTTAATTTGTTGATTTGTTTAATACATATACATATTATACGAAAAGATTTTTAATTGACAAATTATATTTTTTTAAAACCTGAAAAACGATAAATTGAAATTGCATTGATTATACTATATAAATATATATGTAACATTTAGAGATTTGACAAATTGACATTATTATACTGTCAGTTAACTAGAACAGTTGAAATTGTATGTTAAAATGACATAGTTTTGTATATTCACACGAAAGTCAGTCTGATGCTCTAGCTCTAGCACTTTAATGGATAAGAGAAATTAGATTAATTCTGTCTAAGTTGCAAAGTTAAGTATTTAAAAATTGTATGTGTCTGTCAGCGTACAATTTAAACGATGCCAGTACATAAATAAATAGAAAATAAAGCGACATAAAAACATATAAATAAATAAATTAGGTGGCCCAACAATAAATAAATAAAAATACTGCAATGTCCCAAAGGCAGTAAGAATTTTTGGTCATTTGTAAAAAACATGAGGAATTCTTGCCTTCCTCGGTTCCTATGCTTGTTGTCAATGACACTGCTTTAGTTAGCTCTATTGATAAAGCTAACTTGTTTGCAAGGCAGTTTCGCCGAAAATTCCACCTTACCAGATAGTGTCATGGCTCCCCCAGTTCTTGAACGCGTAAATGATTCTTTGGAACCAATCTATTTTTGTACTCGTATTATGGCGAGAGTTCTTAAAGATCTCAACATTCATAAATCCGCTGGTCCGGATGGTATCCCCGCTATTATTCTGAAGAGGTGTTCTTCCACGCTAGCAAAACTACTGCGTAAGCTTTTCCATCTATCCTATTCTTCTGGGATCGTTCCGAGTAGTTGGAAAACTGCATTTATTCAGCCAATCCCAAAAAAGGCGAATCTTCTTCCCCCGCAAATTATCGACCGATAGCACTAACGTCCCTTCTTTCTAAGGTAATGGAAACGCTGATTAATTCAGCTTAAGAAATATCTTTAGGAACGGTAGCTTCTTAATGACCGGCAATACGGCTTTCGTAGCAATAGGTCCACTGGTAATCCATGGTTCATCTCACCAAACAGTGGAACAAATCTTTACATCGTTTTGGAGAAAGTAAGATTATTGCATTTGATATTTCAAAGGCATTTGATAAAGTCTGGTATCTTGCTCTTTTATCGAAAATGCGTGCTTTTGGTATTGAAGAATCACTTCTTCGTTGGATTAGAAATTTTCTTTCGAACCGTTCAATACGAGTTGTTTTGGACGGATTCAAGTCTGAAACCCATAAAATAAATGCTGGTGTGTCCCAGGGCTCCGTCCTTTTTCCTCATTTTTATAAATGATCTCCTGTCTGCTACTTCTAATCCAATACATTGTTTCGCTGACTATAGCTTTTCATATTCGTTTCCAGACTCACAAGCCTCCTCTTCGGATATAGAACTGCAACGGCAAAATATGATAAGCTCATTAAATTTCGATCTACACAGCATTGTATACAATGGGTAATAAAAAACCGTGTGGAATTTAATGCTTCGACAACCCAATTCTGTCTTGTATCGTTAAAGCGAGATATACCCTCTTTTCCACTATCTATGAGTGGCACTTGCATCAACTAAACTGAAAATCTTGACATCCTCGGAATGTGCATCAGCAACCACCTTTTGTGGAGCGATCACATACGCGATGTCGCCAAAAATGCCGCAAGATGTTTGGATTTTCTAAGGCGATGCAAGAAGTTTTTCTCTCCCTCTGATCTGGATGTTATCTACAAGACTTATGTACGTCCAAAGCTTGAGTATAACTCCCATATCTGGACTGGTGCTCCTGCAACTTACTTAAGCCTCTTGGACAGAATTCCAAGAATAGCTTTTAAAATGATTGGTGACATTAACATCATCAACACGATTACGTCACTCGAACATCGTCGTAAAGTTTCTTGTCTTACCCTTTTTTACCGTTATTTTAATGGACTTTGGTCTAGTGAAACAGCCAGTTCCATTCCTCCCCTTAAACAATTTAACCGTAATACCCGCTCTTCTAGGAATGCCCATCAGTTAACTCTTCAGCCCAACTTCGGCCGTACTATGAAGTACAGCGATTCATTTTTTAGCCGTAATACGCGAATGTGGAACGCCTTGCAACGCTCTATCTTTCCCTATCATTGCAATAATCAGGAATTTAAAATCAATGTATACCGACACCTCCTATCCAACCCTTCCCTCTTTTCCTAATGCTCACACTTTGTCTTTGGCATATTAAAGGTATACAAAACCCTTTCAGTATTTGCTAATTATAAAAAAAAAAACAGTCCGTGGAAAACCAGGGCCTAGTGACTTACAACTCTCAACCATTCCTGTGTGCGAGTAATGTTGTCATAGATGGAAGGAACCTGCAGTTTATATACCGAAACCGAACGGCTAATTTGAGAAAGCAGTTTTCATGTCAAGAATTACTCTTGGAGGATTTGTCAATTCCTCGCAAAAGGCAGTACCCATGAAGAAAAGTTAGTTGACACAGGCAGAGATTGAACCCAAGACCCCTTGCATAACAGTCCAACGCACTAACAATCTCGCTACGGGTACTACAAAAAAACATATAACAAAAACAAAAAACAACAGAAATGATTAGCTTAAAGGTTCCATTTTGTCACCGATACTCTTCCCTATATTTTTTATCAACGATTTGATACCAAACCTAAATGGTCAATACACTTATTATATCTTCAATAAAAGTGATTTAATTCGTTATAGGTTTACGAATAATTTAAAATTTAGCGAAATTCAGACCAAAACTAATTTTAACTTAATAAAATGGTTAATTTTAAAGAGGACATGTGAAAAACATATAAAAAATTATTTATATTTAATCTGTTTTTATGTTTTACATTTTGTAAATTGAATCTGAATGAAAGAAGAGAAGGGGTCCGTTCGTAGATTATGGTCTAACCATGTGTAGATCTTCACAAGTAATAGATGTCGCTATATATGTACATATTTTGGCAATAACTTTTTGCAAAATTACAAACAAATATTACAGCTTATGTCTATTTCCGTATAATTGAACAACTTCTTAGACCCAATTTAGAAAAATAAAATTGATTTTTATTTTGTTTTACAATGAATTACAAAAATGATTAGAAGGACGTGTCAGAAAGGAAATTCAAAGATCGGTTTTATGTTAAGCAACTTTGCAAACCAGAATAAGAAGTAAGCTTTGAGTTATCTTATCTTTATCTTTTTTTGAAGACTTGCTAATATTTTATTTTAAAAGGTAGTAAATACGGAGTCACCACAAAATGTTGTAGGACTATAAAAAAATTGAATATATATGCATTTACAAAAAAGATTGAATAAAAGATCATTATAAAAACAAAAGTTATTAAATCATCAAACCTAATGTTTGATAAGTGAAAAGAAATTCTGTCCAAATACCAAAATTCATCTTGGGTTCTTAAATTAATGACGTCATAGTGTTTTGTATGTTGGACACTACTGTACGAACATATCTATCGAGTCTCAAGGAGATATCAAACGTACCAACATTTAAAAATGAAACACTACCCAAAGGAGGGCTCTATATCATAAAATTGACAAGTGACAAATTCGTCAGAGACAACGTATTACACGGAAACCCAAATGAGAATTGTCATCACTTTCGTATATTATTTTAGGTCTTTTCACTGTCAACACTTAATCGTAACTGAGTTTCCTATAGCAATTTTCAATTAAATATTCATTTCATAAAAGAATTGTCAGAACCTACAAGTTTGTCAGCAAATTCTTGACAATTGTAGGAAAATATTTGACAATTCATTGTCATGACAATTATTTTATGAAACGAAAAGATGACAATTGTCGGGTATTTTTCTACAATCCTACGAAACTGTTGTTAATTACAAAACTACTAGATATATCAATTTTCAATGTTTATGAAATAGGCCCCACGATTCCATTAATATTGGGAGATTGCTTTTATACCAACTTCTATATATGCACGTCGTTTTTTAACGAAAGAACCACTTCAACTGCAAGGAAACATTTCATTCCCCAACGTATAACACAAATGTTTCTTTCTTCTATTTTCTTCATTTAAAATGTTTCGAGTTGTACTTTTTTGACCGTAGCGTATGCATATTTTTCTATAATTCCTTTTATTCCTTCTAGATAATATTCTTCCTAAATATAAAAAATCATGCTCTTCCCTTCATTTCCTAAAAATTATTGTGCTCATGTTTCACTTCAAATCAGGCCAATTTTCCAATATAACAGATGAGATAATTTTTCGAGTCAAAAATCTTTCATCGCACATTATTACCCAATTACTGTCAAACATTTTGAGATCAAGATCTCAAAGATCATCTCTGGCAGTCAACAACTTACTATCGATTGACCCATCCACCTAACTTTACTTTCAGACAATAATGAAGATGATAGTTGATTGTATACAGATATATAGTACATAAATGTATCTATATACAACAGTTTGTACGTATCGTGATCGTAAAGTTTCATTCTTGAAATTGCAGCAATTTTGTTAATCTGCGTCATCCTCGATTGCCGCACTTTAGGAATTGGGCTTTCAACATCCATCCAATTAGAATTGGTTGTCGGCTTCGGCTTCGACTCTAACTTCAACAACACCACCATTGATCGACCAAACTTAGCGTATTGGTCAGTGGCTTAGGTCACTCAGTAACGCTCGATCAATTTAAACGATCGTTCATGTCAGTTTCAGTGCAATTCCTTTCATTTCCGCTACATTTTTGTAACGCTCAGATTACCTTAACTTTGGTTTCTTATGTTTTTTGGAAAGAATATTTATCGAAATTATATGTTTCTCAATTTTTTTAGGAGTTATTTTATGTCCACCCGCCTCCACCGCCGCCACCGTGGCATCAGTCATCGTCACCGCTTCTGCTTGAGCCACCCTCTTGATTTTTTTTTTTGAAAAATTATAGAAATTAAAGTAAACGGAGGCAGACAAGTCCCTTGAAAATGCGAAACACCGAAGCGGAGATAAAAATAATAATGATGACGATCATCATTATAATCGTCGCCGTCTCCGTTGTCGTTGCGTCCGTCCCGTGTTGGGGCGTAAATTGACGGATGTTCGGTTTGCTGTTACCAAAATTGTACGTGACCGTGTGTGTCGAAAAAGCCGACTTGTCTTTTGCGTCGTCGCGTCGTCGTCGTCAGTGATCATCTGGTCAACTACTTATCGCATATTATGTCAGGAAGATTTCAATTTTATGAGGCCTCGTCAACGATTGTTGGATGTGTCTATAAACCCATAATTTTGACCAAGTTCATGTGATGTTATAGACTCCGAATTTTTGTTTTTTTTTTTTAATTTCAATTTATAACCACTTTTTTTAATATTTTTCAAGCTTTTTCTGTGGAACTCTAGTTAACAAAACTGAATGATTACACTGCAAATATAATACAGGTTTGAAGTTGAGACTTTTTTTCGCTATAGGTTACTTCAAAATTGTGCTGGTCTGTCGACGGAAGGAGAAATCAATAGACATTCATCAAATGCCGTAGTCGTTGCCCCTGATGGCTTGACAGCTGACAGCAGCAGCGCGCGTTGCACGCGGGTTTTATGAAAAACACTCGCACCAGCCAGCATCAGCAGCACCACACCATAAAAGTTCCCATTTTCCACTTTAGAGGAGAACTAGGTGCTTTCTGAAAACCACCTTACTTTACACGATGTGATGTCAGTTAGGGGAAACGCATAGTTTTCTTTTTTTAATAATTTTTCAAACATACCTAACGTAACCTATGTGCGCGAGAATGGAGGGTGAAACAACTCTTGTCATAAATCAGTGACAGGTTTTTGCGCTATGATGTATGAATGCGATGCGAATTGTGAAGTGTTTTGCAGTTTACGTTAAACCATTTTACTTGGATACAAAAAGTGTACATAACTACCTACATTTTTGGGTCTTTGAAAAATGTGTGGTAGGCTAATTGTTTTATTTCTTTTTTTTTTACTTATGGTTCAGGAGATTTTTCACGGGAGTCATATTAAATAAGATGAAGTGGCTAACCTCGTTGCATAGCTAGCTTGTAAAATACGATTTATTAATTTGACCCATAGATGTGGAAAATTGCGTTGTAACTTTTAAGTCAACTGTTGGTGGTTTTTTTCTTGTCAGTTATAGAGACAAATATTAAAAAGTGGCAATGCATAACTGACATTTTTGAAAAACATTACACCAAGAAAGATTTTGTGATTTAATAATTTCATTTATAATCAGATTTTAAGAGGGTCAGAAATATCCCGGATTCTGGAGGTGCCAAGTTGAAACGTCTTAAATTCAACTAAAGTGCAAATTTAATCTCGCACTAAGAGTTTGAATCTTGGCATTTTTGTACTTACATATGTAATTTTTAATCATATTTTCGCAAAATTCAAGCTGTATTTCGGACATAACTTGAGTCATTTTGGTTGTAAAAAGTTAAAAGTCCGTAGATTGAAACACGGTCTTAGCCATAGCGTTACAGAAACAAATGTAGAGCTGTCAAAACAAATTGACTTCGCCAAAACGACACAATTCTCATGCAAGTCAAGATCTCCAATCGCCGACCTAAAAAGAGATATAAGACATGTTCAATTGGTGCGAGCATTTCGGATAAATTCGGATCATCAGTAACACTTGCAATATTTTCTACAGATATGATGACAGTAAAGGCTAACGGCTCCAGGTGGCTTCCACTTTCTTCTAATTTCTTCACAATTTTACCAAGTTATTCCGGAAAATGGACTTCGTTTGAATCTACACTTTTTATAGCCAGTTTTTATATTTTAAACTAGTTTTTCGATATCCAAGGGATCTTTTACAGTAAATGGCATACATGCAACTAATATTATGACACTTTAATGACAGTTGAGTTTGAACGGTGCCAAACGGAAGCACAGAACTGTATGAGTTCTAACATGCTAACATTTACATGGGTTATGTTTTTTAAGTGATGCCCAAATCACGCAGCATTTTAAGCAGGCGACAAATCATATCTAACGGACAATCAATTTTTTTGAATTTGTAATTGAAACATAAAATTCAACAAATATTGAAATCTTAAGTTCTTAATTTCTGACAGAATCACCCATTACATCCATGCATGATTTGAGAAACGGGTATTTTAACTGATCTCCACAACTAGCGGAGTTTTGAGGGTTGTTACATCATCCAAGTAATGATCTTCAATCGCCGACCAAACAGGTGGTGTAAGACATGTTCAATTGATGTGAGCAATTCGAATAAATTCGGGTTACCAACAACACTTGTAAAAAATTCGACAGAACGTGTGACAGTGAAGGCCTTACGATACCACAACGCTTTCACTTTCTTTAATTTTCTCCGAAATCATCACGCAATTCGGGAAAACTGTCTTCCTTTGAATCTACACTTTTTATAGCAAGTTTTAAAATTTTAAACTAGTTGTTCGCTTTTTAAAGGATCAATTATAGTAAATGGCAAACACTCAACAAATATTATGACACTTCAAATGATAGCTGAGTTTGACAGGTGTCAAACGTAAGCACTTTAGATTTCAAAACACGAAATTATTAACTCTTATGAATCACAAGACAGTTAAGCTTTTTCTTCAAAGTTCAAAATCGACACGGATTCTAAATACTAAAAAATTGACGTTTTTTAGTTTTCAATGTAATATTGAGTTACATTAGTGAAATACAAAACCATAATCATATCAAGTTCTCTTCAATATACCAACTTAAGACTTTTTATCAAATTTTGATTATAGGCCTGTAATTTTATTTAAACGATGAAAAAATGACTCCTATAAAAATTGAATAAATTAATGTGGACCAACAAAAACATCGTTAAATAACAAATTTGTTGCATATTGGCATCAATTAGGGTGCCAAGATGACATCCCTATGACAGAAAGACTTAAAAAAAAAAACTGTCAAAAAGGAACGATAATCATAACAGGAAAATTTATGTTACGTTCACATATCACCACCACCACTTGTATACCTAAACAACAACGACGACAGACGGTGCGACAACGAACGCGACTATATATACTCTCCTTTTGACCATCGTGGCTTAACTCAAAAAGTTAAAAAAGGCAACCACAACAAACCGTGATTACATGAATTTATACATGTGTATCTTTTGTAGTTCCCATCCTAATGGCTTATAAAACTGTTTTGCATATCTTTCTTCGACTAAATATTTAAAAAAAAACATACGAACAAAAAAACCATGAATATAAAATTATTCTTTACTGCGTTCAGATTTTCAAAATCATATTCCAGCTTCCCATCCCCAGATACTCCCGACTGACAGCGACAACATGACAACAACGATGACGACAAATGACTCATAAAAAAATCTTGTGGACAAAATGCTCTGCACAAGACAATGTAGCGAGCTACGAGGTACCTTGATGTGTTCAACACGATGTACCGCCATGCTCTTGCCCTGTAACATCAGGAACACCACTGCTGGGTGCTGGGCTGGTGTCATGCAATATACCTTAAGAGTGGTATAGATATAGAAGACAGTGTCAGTAGTGCCTCCTTTGATGCGGCTATGATCAAAGAATCCCATGTCGTGTGTCTTGGGCAGGGATCATGTGTCGCAGAGAGCCGAGAACCGAGAGCCAACCAATAATGTGTTGGTAGAATATATATCTTCTAACATTTAGATATTGGGAATGGGATGTGGGAAATCTGACAGTTAGCTCCCTGTGGTGGATCATCATATATACGATTCCCTATATATCCAGGCTCGATGAATGCGCTACTCCTTACGGGTTTTTGGGTGATGTGTTTGTGTCGTGAGTTGTGATGTTGCTTGTGCGCGCTCCTGCTGTTTGATACTTAAACGAAGAACTGCTTTTGAATCCGTGTTATCTTTTTCTTTACTGAGCTCTTTTTTGTCAAGCTTATTCCGTTTGACATCAGATACAGGATGAATGTGTGAAGATCACATACCGCTGTCACCTGCTACTTTGCCGGTGCTGTCTACATTATATATAGGTATGTGGGATAACATGACACGTCTGGTTCCTTGGAATGGTGAATATGAATACAAACAAAAATAATAACAAAACGTCAAGAGGGGCTTGTCTCTAGGAAGGAGTTAACTTGTCATGCATCATGCATCCAGCATCAGCATTTCGAAAATATATGGAAGGGAGAGATTTGAGTGACTTACTTTAGAGTTCCCATGGCTTAAAAAAAGTAAAAATACAAAAAAAAAAACATATCAAAGGATGTTGAGTTTTAGAACTAAAGCATCCTTTTTATGTTTCAAAATTCTCAATTTAAACCTGTCAGAAGAATATTGTTTGTGATGTAAGCAGAAAGGAAAAAGACAACAAACAAAAAAAAAGAAAAACCTGAAGCCCTTAAGAGGATTGAGAAAAATTCCATTCTAAGAAAAACAGTAACATTTATTTCTGTATTTAAGTAAATTCAGCATAAGCATTAAAGGATATTAAAATTGTTTGTCAGCAAAATGATTAGGTATAACAAAATTTTGACAGAACTGTGAGAGTACTTTACTAATATTTAAATTGGATATGTTTCTTAAGTGGCGCCCAAATCATGGCATTTGAAGTAGGCAACGAATCAAATGGAAAAGACAATCAATTTCTTTGAATTATTGATTTAAAAATAAAATTCAACAAATATTCAAATGTCAAAATACTTAACTTGTTGCCAGAATCACTCGTTACCTACATGATTTAAGAAACGTGTATTTTAATTTTATTTTATTTAAAAAGTATTTGGAATTTCAAAACTCATGAAAATAACTCCAAACAGCAGTGCATTTAAATGATTGAAAATAACTTACTAAAATTTCAAGTTAAATGAGAAGGATTCAAATAAGCAAACAAAAAATTGTGACTGACCGTAGAGGCAAATATTTCAGCGATATTAAAAAACTTTTTTTGTCCGTTGTTTCTTTGAATCAAGGCGACAAGAACTTAAATATAATTAATAGCCCAATTTGGACTATAAAGTGTTTTTTTTTTAATCAAAAATGCCTCTCAATATATTGTTATTCAAAGATATTGTATTTACTATGGTGTCCTTCATGGAAGATATTTAGGACCTCTTTTGTTTAAAATACAAAAACCTACAAAACGCAATTTGAAGAATTATTATTACTAATATTTTGACCGTGGTTTTTAAAATATGCTTATACAAATATTAGACAGAACAACTTTCAAAAATGTAAATATTTACTTTAAAGTTTTAGTCCTTCCTTACCCACGCGTATCAGCGATATGCAAATTAATATCTTCAAATGGGTACTTCTTAGTTCATCTCTTAATGCATACCGTTTCCGAAACACTTCAATTATAAAAACAGTAATCATTTCAAAACAATTAATAATCACTGGCGCACCAACTTATTTTCTATTTGAAGAAGAATATAATAGAAAAGGGTCGGAATCATTTCAAATGGCTGCAAGTCGGCAGTAAATGAAAGTAAACAATTTTTCACTGATACGAGTATTACAAACATAATGAAAAAGGGCGTTTGCTCTGACAGTTTTTGCAACGTCATGTAAAGTCAATTTCAAACCACAAAATAATTTAAAAAAAAGTAGAAGAATAAGCGAAACCACATAATACAACAACAACAATAAAACAAAAATTAGGATACTTACCTTGAGGAAATTAACAAACTCTTATCCCAAAAATGAAAAAATGAAAAATGAACATACAAAAATAACCTTTCAGCAAGACATCTTCTACAAGTTACAACATCATTCGGCTATCATCAAGAACAACCGTTCAAAACTACACAATACCATGTAACATATTTAGGTATGTAGGTAGGTAGGTAAGCCACCTGTACATTGTATTTATGGTTTAAAAAATTAACCTCGAAGTTACTTCTTTTCATATAGATTGTAGAATGCATAAATGTGAAGAATCTTCTGAACAAAATCTAGGTAAGGCTATGAAATAATCTTACTGGGGTGACCATACGTAAGAAATTCTCGTTTTGAAAAGTCAAATCTAAGTGTTAGCATTTTGCTCAAAATTGCACTTCGTTTTCTTCAAAAAATTGATTGTTTTGTTTAATTCCGAACATAATAATTATTCTGGTAACACATTTGCAAGGTTTGCAAACATTGTTCAGAAGAAGTCAGCATAAATCAAATGACATCTGTCAGAATTACCAACTCCGAAAAAAGTACTGATAGAATGAAAACCACAATGGAAAAAATAAATGGAAAATATTTAAGCTAATTACATATTTGAATGTTCTTAAATCGTTAAAACTATACTTGTACCTACATATAATACAGATTGTAACCCTAGAACAGATGGTAGCCCAAGCCCAGTCCATTGGGTCTTCATAGACTTAATATCGCTTTGAAAGTTCATTATGGTTGCTGCTAGCTTGCTGCTGGTGATTTTCTTCACCTCTGATGCTACAAACAAAACGCCTGACGTTCTCGACATTTTATGGCGAAACGAATTCATTTCAAATCGAATAAAATGCTTTTGGTCTGCATCATGAGAGTGAATGTCTTCGAATTCAAGTAGGTTGTACATATATATAAAACTACGAGTATATCAATACAACATAAGCTGAGCAACATCTATAGCAACCTTTGTCAGAGAAGTGCCAGCTTACCACATAGAGACCACCTCCTGGGTGTTAGATAATTAACATTTTTCTTCTTGGATGTCAATTTTGACAGTTCAACCATTTGACCATAGAGGAATGAATGAAAAATAGGATTTAACTTTTAATGGCACATTTTATCTTTTATTTTTGTTTGTATCTTTTGGTGGAGATGGCGTGTTTTTTTTGTGGTGTGTGTGTGGAGTGCGGAAAGGCGTTGAAAGCTATTAACGCTATCATAAAGGTGATAAATAAAATTGTCGAAGGTAATTGTGCTAAATCGATTTTTGGAATGAAACGAATTTATCGAATTTATATCGAATAAATTACATACGAAGTTTTTATACTTTAATGGTGGCTTTTCTTTAAGTTTATTCTAAACTTTAGAGTGGAGAAAAAACTGTATTACCGACAGGAATCAAAAACTTGTATGTAAGATTCAATGGATTTCGCTTAAATTTCGTCTAATATCTTCGTGTTGAATATGTACTCGTATAACTACAGAAGAAAATCTTGTAACTTATTATAAACATCCAGAATGAATTCATAACCATCAAAATTAACAATGAATTACACTACCCGTGTTTTGTTGGGATTCCATATATAGTACAGTGAGAAATTTCCAAAAAAATACGATCCGTTTTTATATTTGAAAGTTGATGCAACTGAAATAATACATATTTTCAAAGGTTTTTTCTCCACGTTTTTTTTTTTTTTTTTTTTTTAGTTAGTTAGTTAATTGACTTTTTATTGAAATTATTTTTTGGTGATAATCCATTTTTTTTTTTACAATAGTAATATTAAAACAAAGTCTTTTAGTTTGGCCTAAGAGCCGTCTACTAGATTAACATTTTTGTATTAAAATATAAATGTTTTTGTAAATAAGATAAGTTATTAACAAATTCAAAAATTAATTTAAGTATTGACAAAAAAGTATACATTTTATTATTATTATTATTATTATTTTTTTTTTTTTCTTAAAAATCTTCTTCTCTGATTTGTTGTCTGTATTTCAGGGCAGCTTTCACATAAGTATAGAGTATATTCCATCCTCGTTCACCATTCAGAATTCGTTTAAACTCATCGACGTCTAAAGTTCTTTCTCCAAAATACAAAAGCCGGAACTCGCAGAGTATTGGACATACAGCCATAAAATGATATGTGTCTTCTCTCTCGTTTCGATTGCAAAGATCACAGATTATGGGGAGGTCAGGTCTATGAGGCACATAATTTAACCCTATCAATTCACCTCTTATCATAAAGATGTTTCTTATCATATCTGACGTATATCTGTTTAAGAAGTATGTTCCCTCATTTGAAACATAATTAATGGTGCTGTAGTACATTCTATGTTGTGAAGAACGTGCTTCATTTAAGTAATTGTTGTATGTGCAAGTTGCCGCACTCTTGATGATGGTATCAAATTTGATTCTTATTGTGGCCTCGTCGTCACTTGGATTGAGTGTAAAATTGCAAACATAACAAGTAGCCATTTCCTTCCATTCATTTACAAGATCATTGTTTTGATTTATCATGTGTTTCAGCAGAACTTTTGGTAAGCGTTCATCTTTCATTTCCATTACTTTCATCATATATTCGAAGTGAAGCTTGAGTGTTGTAATTATAAGTGGAGAACAACCAGTCTCGAGATATAACATGTAGTTTGGGGTGCTGCTAGGTAGTTTAAATACTCGTTTTATGCAATATCTTTGAAACTTTTCAACGGTGTTTGACGAAGTATATCCCCAAGCTTGAGCTGCGTATAGAAGTATGCTCTGAGCAGTTGATTTTATTAGTTTTATTTTTGAGCTATGCGCTACATATTTGCTTTGAATACAGGTATTCCAGATAGAATTGATTGCTCTTTTTGCTTCCGCTAGTTTTGTTTTGTGATGTTTTTCCATATTCAAGTTTGCTGCAAACAGAACTCCAAGGTACTTATACTCTCGTACAACTTCAATAGTTTGTCTTTGGTATTTCCAGTTTTCATTCCTCGAAAAGCGACCTCCTCCATTCCTGAAAATCAAAACCTTTGTTTTTTCGAGGTTAACTGTTAGATTCCAAGATTTGCAGTAGCTTTCAAGCTTATTTATTTTAAGTTGCAGGTTGTTTACCGTATCTCCTAGGAGGACAATGTCGTCAGCATACATAAGACCAGGTATTGCGACTTGGTTTATCTCGACTCCTCTCACCATTTCATCAGTTAAGTCGTTGATGTATAATATAAAAAGCAAAGTACTCAGTATGCATCCTTGTTTCACTCCCATTGTCGTAGGAAACTCTTCCGATTGAAAATTCCCATCCCAAACTGTTGCTACATTATTTTCATACAGGGCTTTTATTATGTTAATCATCTTATAGCTTATACCAATTCTATGGAGTTTGTAATATATGGCTTCACGTGGTATTGAGTCAAAAGCTGATTTGAAGTCAACGAACAAGGCGTAGAGTTTTTTTTGTTTTCGTTTGTAAATTTGGGCAATACTTAGCAATGTAAATATTTGGTCGAGAGTTGAATACTTTTCTCTAAAACCAGCTTGGAATTCATGTAAAATATTTTTGCTTTGAATCCATTTTGATAGTCTATTATAAATAATGGCTGTAAACAGTTTGGCTGAGGTATTCAGAAAGGATATGCCTCTGTAGTTGGCTGGATTTGTAAAATCCCCTTTTTTGTGAAGAGGAAATATAATGGCTTTTTTGAAGCTTTGTGGTATATCCTCGTTATGAAAACATCTGTTAAAAGTGTCGGTTAGAGCCTTTGCATATTCAGTGGTGCAGTTCTTATAAAATTCGAAAGGAATTCCATCTTCTCCTGGAGCCTTATTGTCTTTAGAATTTCTAATTACTTGTATTGTTTCCTCAATATCAAACGGTGCATCAAGGTAGTCATCAATAAAACGGGGTTCAGCATATTGAATCTTAGGGGATATCTGCGTGGTATTCAAGAGATCTCTAAAATACGCATGCAATTCACATGATTTGAGCTGTACCGATATTCTGTTTTTACTACCATTCATTATTTTGACTGCTTTCCAAAATTCAGCTGACGATCGGGCATTGTTAATTGAAGCAATATTCCTGAATTCAAATTCGATTTTTTTTGTTTTGCAGATAGACTTGAATTTTCTATTCGCTTCAGCATACAATAGCTTGAAAACAAGTGTTTCGTGTCTTCGGAGTAATTTAAGAAAAGCAAATGACTTGTTTCTCGCCTTTATACAATCCTGATCAAACCATTTTTGCTTACAGTACTCATTGTTTCTTGAGAATTTTAGGCTGGGTGATGCAGTCTTGATTATATCCGTTAATTGATCAATACTCAGTGTTTCTTCAAAAGTGATTTGATGATTTAGTTCTATGTTAAGCGATGTTTGGTAATCAATTAAATTGTTTTTATTCCAGAAAAGCTTAGGCAAGAGAGTGAGCTCAGTTGTATTTCGCTCATTATGATTCTGAATCAGTTCAAATTCAACTTCCAACGGCATGTGATCGGAAAATATCTGACTTCCTATTCGAAAGTCTGTAATCAAACCACACCAGGTAGCATTGGCAAAACAATAATCAATCACCGAGCATGCAGTGCCTCTTATAAATGTGACCTTTTGAATCCCCTTCGCAACTTCCATTTAAAACATGACAATCAAAGGCATCTGTAAGTTCAAGTATTTTACTACCTTTCCTGTCACATATCTCGTCTTTGGATTGTCGATTTGATTTCAAAAGTTCACAATTTGTGCCTGACGAGAAATCGTTCTGGGAGAGTCCTATTCTACCATTGAAGTCACCTATGAGAACCAGTTCTTTTGAATTTAAATCGTTAAGTAGGTCACAAAGCTTGTCGAAATCTTGTTGCCATTTGTTGCAGTTGAGGTAGATAGGAACCAGGTAAAAATTATTTGTACTTACACTTAATTTTAGTACATGCGAGTTACATACGTTAACAAATTCTACATTCAAATCTATACTTTTACGGTATGCAAAAAGTTCACCTCCACTTGCTCTTCCGAATATGTTTAGTTTCTCTGCAGGAATCCATTTTAGTTCGTAATTTATAAAAATATTGTTAAATTTTACTTGATCAACATTTAATAAGTGCGTTTCAAATAAGAAGAAAATATCAAATTTTTTTAAATAATTAAAGAATTCAGTAGCATATAATTTGTTATTAATTCCAGAAATATTATAACTTAAGATTTTATATTTTTTGTTGTCTTGAATCGAGTAGACGGCTGGTGCTCATTGACTGTGCCTATCTAAAGCTCCAGTCATGTTCTGTACAGCGGCGTTCTTTTGTCTTACTCTTACTATCCCTGTACTTGTACTCGCTGTCGAATTTGACAGTTGCACTTCGTTATCATTACTTGGGCTTTCATTCATAAGTTCGATTATAGTATTTCGTACACCTGTTGAGATATTACCAAATATTTGTATCAAAGTTTGGATTCCATCAAAATTTCCGCACTTCAATCCATCAGAATTGTCCCATGTGAAAATTTTATCCTCAACATACAAGCGATCTCTTAATACAATGTTTTTCTTAGGGAATTCATTGCGGAGTGGTACCAAGAGTTTGATTAACTTTGATCTTCTTTGGCGTACATTAAATGGAAGGTCTTTGCTGACGGAGATACCAGTGTTCTTAAGTTTGGCTGAGTTTCGTAGAACACCCAAAGCTTTTTCACGGGTTTTCATTTGGATTACAATTGTGGCTTTTTGATTATCTCGGGTTTGGACTTTGAAGGCGCTCTCAATTTCAATGTTTGTGTTGAGGTTAAGTAGCCCCGAGCAAACAGATTTAGCTTTTTCTGTCATGTCCACATTAGTTTCAATTGGTAAGCGAACTATAAGATTTTTTTCAATGTTTTTTTGGATTAGCTTATCCATTTGGATTTCTAATGCCTTGTTTTTTTGCTCCAATTGCAAAATTTTGGCGGACATCTCATTGTGTTTACTTTTAAGTGCTGTGATTTCTGTGAACAGATGTTGGAAGTCGGATTTTGTGGGAAGTTCTTTGACAAGCTCAGTGTTATTTTCGCGGAGAATTTCTTTTAGTATCTCTTTGTTGAAAAGAACACTTTCATTGGAGTTAGACATGATGTGAAATTGTTTAGCGGCTCTTTTTTCCGTGTCGAGTTTTTCTGGCGAAATTTGTGCTAATACCCTTTTACTCATTTATTGAGGTTAAGTTTTGGAATCAGAGCGCGTATTTTATTTACCAATTTTTATCTTAACTCTACCACTTACTCAGAGTTTATTTATTTATTTTGCTAAACAGATATAAATAGCAGACGAATTTCTTAAAAAATATGTTTAATTGACAGATTTATTTCACTTTTTTGCCTTTTTTCAGAGAGCTCTTATTTTTTTCTCCACGTTTTCCTTACTGATAAAAAAAAATTATCTTTTCTTTATAATAAATTATTATATAAAAACAAAAAAATGTTATCGTAGATATGATAAAAAATAATACCTAAATAATAAAAATAAGTAATGCGTACCTTCGTGGTCATTTACCAAAATTAAAATGTTCAAGTTTAGTTTTTTAAGTTTATTTAAGCTAAGTACATAACTGTAATTGTTTTGAGTGGAAAATAAACAAATTAAAAAAAAAAAAAAAAGTTGATGCAACTGAACATTTTTCAAAATAAATTAAAACAAAACTGTACACAATTTAGGGAAATTTATTATTATTTTAACTTAATAAAATGGTTCATTTTGAAGAGGATTATGTGAATAAAATATCAGGAATAATTTATATATAGGAAAGGGGTTCGTTCATAGATTATGGTCTGACTATTTGTAGATCTTCGCGTGCAGCAGATGGCGGTATAAATGTTGTCACTTAACTTTTCCAAAATAACAAACAAATATTAAAACTTATGTCTATTTCCGTATAATTAAGAAACATATTCGAGTCAGCCTACAGAAACGAAACTGTATTTGAAAAGGGTAGTTAGATTTTAAGGTCCGATGTTGAATTTAAACCATGGCTAAAATTCAAGTTTTTTGTCTGCATTTTCATTTGACATTTCTCAATTTTAGACTAATTTAATTTGAACCATAGAAAGATACACAGTCGAGTAACTTGTTAAAGTTATTTAGGCTTATTATAAAAATGGGCGTTCAAATCAAAATTCATCGCACACTTCGTCATTTTTCGGACAATTTAATCTTCTAAATGTGCTAACAATTGGAAAAATCGTGCAAAAATTTGAGCAAACCGGATCTGTACGATATTGGAAATCACCAGTGCATGCTCCTACTGCAGAAAATATTGCTTTTTATTTTATATTTTTATATTTTTTTCGTGGGCACCACAGGGGCCATGCGTACTTGCCCAACGGACGCCTTAAACGTTATTTTGGATCTTCTACCAATCGACCTTTCTATTAAATACATAGTTTCCTGCAGCGCTATTAGGCTGAAGGAATCAAACAGCTGGTTGTCAAAACCTTATGGTCACAGCAACACAACGAAATTGATTCCCTCAGATATTATCTCGGTAAACACTGACTACTGCACTCCTAGTTTAAGCCTTAGTAAGGGTTTTAAGGTCATTTTCCCATCCAGAGAAGATTGGGAGGATGACATCGTGTCGATAGGTTTCGACACAACCATCTTTACTGACGGCTCAAAGATGGAGTGCGGAGTTGGTTCTGGGATCTTTTCTGAGTCCCTAAATGTAGCTAAATCCTTTAGGCTTCCTGACTTTGCTAATGTTTTTCAGGCTGAACTGCTGGCAATAAGGGAGGCATGTAAGATACTTAAACAAAGCCCAAATCAAAACCGAAATGCGGCTATCTTCACAGACAGTCAGGCAGCTGTCAAAGCCATTAACTCGGCCACATCCTCATCTAAATTGGTCCAGCAATGTCGCGATGAGCTTGCGAGCCTGAACATTAACCTTGGTGTCACCCTGATCTGGGTTCCGGGCCATAGTGGCTTGGTGCTATGAAGGGTAAAATCTTTTCTATCTACCAAACTGAATCAAACCGAAGGTTGAGCAATTTACCCAACTGCATTATATCTAGGAAGATATGGCCCACCTATAATAAAACCCGTACAAACGATCTTCTATGCAGGCCAAGGCAAGACATAGCTGGATTGTTGCGGTTTGTACCGGACATTGGCCTATAGGAGTTCATGCAGAGAAGTTGGGTATCTCTTACAACACCTTTTGCCGTAGTTGTAGTGACCAAAGAGAAAGTGAAACGATAATCCATTTCCTCTGCAAATGTCCTGCTTTGGCAAACACTAGAATGAAATGCTTTGGGAAAGCATTTTTTCACGAACCTGATGAGCTATCTGAGACAAAGATTAGAGACCTAATCTTTTTTCTCAATGCGACAAAATGACTCTAACATAATCGCTATGAAGCTTCTCTATAAATCTTTTCCTTTCTATCACAGGTCAAGGGAGTTTTGGTATCAAAACGGCGCGGCGCACTACAGCGCTAATTGGATCTCAGGCTAGGTTGCCTTGAGATCGCCATTTCTACCTACCTTACTAAGTTTTACAATTCATTATTAAAGTGTTTACAACGACACGCAGAGAACTCAAAGATTTTATGCTTAGCAACGTTGTAAACCATGAATGAGATGTAAGAAGACTTGCTAAGATACCTTTTAGGTTTTATTCTGAAAGGTTTTTGTAGGACTATGAGTCGTCAGCTCATTTTGAAAACACACACGTAATTAAATTAGCAAACATTAGTAGAAACAATTTGAAAAGAAATTATTGACAAAAAATTGAGAGTTCAACTTCAGTTTTTAAACGACTTTATAGAGTTTAATATGTTAGACACTACTCCACGAACACATCCATCAAGCCTGAAGTAGATATCAAACGTAACAAAGTTTAAAAATGATTGATTTCGATACTCGAATAATCTATAGTGATTCTACTGCACATGATGTTGTTTTAGTTATTCATATAAATTTCTACTGTACAACGGAAAGCTTTTTTAAAAAAACACGGGTTTTGTTTCGATGTTTATTTGTGCAATTTTTGATGCACAGATGCCTGATTGTTCCCTATACAAAGAAAAACATTTACATAAGGCAGTGATGACATGCATCTCGATTTGTCCATCTGCGTTGCATATTCACATGAAATAAGAGCGTATAAGATTTTAAACTCTTTTGAAAAAAAAAATATACGAAGGCTGTTGATTCCAAGTCGATTTAAACATCCAAAAGACTGTTTCAAAAAATCAGACATTAAATCATCATACATAACAGTAACAGTGACATTCATTCTTTTTATTTCAGACTTCTAATAACTTCAACACACCACGCATGACACATTATCTTGGCGCCACTCTCAAATTCCAAAAAAAGTCGTTAGTCGTTTTTCTTTTTTTTTTTCTTTTTGTAATTTTAATGTTTTGTTTCATTGAGGTTATATTTATTATGATTTTGTATTCTTTCTTTTTTTTGTTAAGTTCCCCATCAACGAAAGCAACTTATGTAGATCAAAATCGTTAAATAAATGATCTCACATTCAAGCGCAACTGTTGATGATGATGGTTATGTCAGTTAGTGATTGTCTCAGTTTCGAAATTAATAGATTCAAGATTTGTTTTTGGCCCGCGCCAAATGCGTTGTAGACATTGCTGTGGTTTTTAACTATAACCAATATAATATATCTTGAGATTGAGACTTGTGTAGATCTTAAAAAATAAAAAAAAAAAATAGGTACCCCCTATTACTTATTTGGTAAGAAAAATGCTTAACATGACGAAAAAAGATTTATTTGGTTTTGTGGTTACAGTGTGTGGGAGTTTAATTTTAATGGCAAAGTCGACGATAGACATGCTTACATTCTATTTCCGAACGAAATATAATCTCGTTTTAATTTTATAAACGTTTGCCTTAAAAATTAACCCAAATAATATATTCATCAAAAACCAACAAAAGAATAGTTAAGTATGCATAAGCTTGTTACACAGCCATATATTTGTTATGTAAAGGCACCTTTTACATGTTGAACGAATTCGAAATGAAATAGTTTATTTTTTTATCACCACCAACTTAAAAGAAAAATAAAAATACGCATAAGAATACATTTTTAAGACCACATGATCATAAATCAGTCCAACATTTTCGAAGTGCTATTAAAAGAAATATGAAGAGCTGACTGCATCATATCCACAACCACCTCAAATGACCAATATTTAAGAGTTCCAATGACGACACAGCCAAAAAACGAACCGAACGTTGCGAAATGGGAATAAACCCAGATTTCTGAACTTAATATCCAACATCGAATTGAGGTTTCCAACACAATCCGAACATAATCTCAATACCTTTCTTTGACTTGAAGTTTTCAATGAAATATTGAAATCCCTTCGTTTCTGTCACTGTTTTGTTTTCTTTCAAATGTATCTGTATCCCTTTTGTTGCAGACGAGAAACAACAATTATCGACTGCAACATCGTAAAATTTTATAATCTTTCTAAAAAAAAATAAAGACTCACGCCACTTATGGGACATCATTGGTAAGGAAACTCCTATATGTATTTAATATGAACATTTAGATATAGAAGTATACACGGGCATAATCTTAAAAAAGGGCGAGAAGGATCATTAAAATAAAGTATTTTAAAGACCTTCATCCACAATAGTCAATGATAAAGAGTTCTTTGATCATGCATGGTTTTTAACATTAACTCAGTTCCGTGCTTTTTGTGGTTTGCTCTGATTTAAAATTGTTGAAACCATTTATGGGTTAATTTCATGTTTTATGTACTTACATACCTATATCTACAGGAGTGTACTGATAATTGTCAAGAGCCCCCCCGACGAATCTCTAAGCTATAGTTGTTAAAGCATTAATTCCATACCTTTGCTCCAATAACTTAATTAAGTCTCTTACATAGTATTCAAAGTTCAAAATGATTGATGAAAATTATATCGTTGTGTTACGTTGCTCGAACACAGTCGTAATGTCTCATCCTTTTTTACCGTTATTTAATCGGATCACGCTTTTCTGAAATAGCCAGTTTTATTCCTTTCCTTAAGTATTTCAAGTGTAATACGCATGCTTTCAGGAGAGATCATTAACATACTCTCAAGCCCAACTTGGGATGTGGTGTCAAGTACAGAGATTTGTTCTTTAACCGTACTGCACGAATGTGTAAAGCCTTACCACACTTTATCACAGCTCGCACTGTCTGTAATTGGCATTAAAACTTACTTACTTAAGATGGTGCTACAGTCCTGTGTGAACTAGAGCCTCACCCAACAAACTTTTCCATCTAGCTCGGTCTCTACCTAGATGTCTCAAGCTGCAATTTTTCACTCCAAGTTGGGTGAGATTTCCTCTTGTGCGCATTTCCATGCGCTCTACTTGACACAGCCATCTCAGTCGTTGGACTTTTTTCTTTCTGGGTAAGTCAACGTCGCGTGTCGTCGCGTCGCTGTGCAGCCCGTACAGCTTGTCCTTTAAACAAAATTAAATGTATAATATAATTTATTTTTAAAATAAATTGTAAAGCTGATCGCATAATTATGAACTCTTCTTTACAAACCATTTTTTTCAAACCTAAGATTGTAAAAACAAGCCGATTCAAAAAATTGACTGCCTAGTGAAAAAATATAACCCTATTTTAAGTTAAATGAATCGATAAATAAATACAAAATCTGTTCACTTAACAGGGCCTTTGTATTCAGAATGCTTATAGACTTGATAAAATGCGGCCCTGAATTTTGCACAATATTGCAGTTGAAACAATAAATATTATATAATATGACGTGATAAAACGACAATTTTATGATTTTTGTGTAAACCAAGCATTAAAATTCACGTTTTTTTATTTTTGTTTTATTTAATTACAGGTTTGGTTCCAAAATAAACGATCAAAAGAACGTCGAATGAAACAAATCACAAGCATGGGTCGACCGCCATTCTTTGGGGGAGCGAGAAAAATGCGCGGTTTTCCTATGAATTTATCACCTGGCGGTATGGATGATGGACCTCCTGGTTTTCCATATTTTAGTGCTGATGGTAAATTTGAGTTTGGTTATGGTGGACCACCATTTCATCCGCATGATGGACCATTTTTCCCGGGACATCCTGGCGGACCAATGCCATTTAATACACCAGGTGAGTTTGTAAGTTTTATCCAGAAATGTATGATGTATTAAGAATAAAAGATGATTAAATGTTGTTTTGGATATGATTTCAATTTTTCGTATCTTGGAAATATGGTTCTTTTAACATTTCTATAACAAATCAAACTTTAACAACATTTAATTTGTGTTTTATTCTAGAATGAATTAAAGACCTCTTGGTGGTCTAGATTGTATTAGGTTTGTATTGTTTTATAATTGTTGTTAAGATTTGTTAAACTGAACAAATCTTTTACATCAATTATAAATATAGCAAACAAACCTTATTAATGATAATTTTAATCTTAATTTAACATACAAAATCTGTTTTTCTTATCAAAGGTGGACCCATGGATCATTCCGGACCAATACCCATGGTTAGTGAATTCGGTCTAACACCTGAATCTAATTTCCTAAATCAAAATGGCCCCCAATCTATGAACATGGCTAGTGCGGGTGGACCACCTCCCGATCATATAATGGGCAATGGTGGTGGAGGCGGTGGAATTGGTGGTGGACCCCGAAGTGGATCACCTGAATTTATGACGTCCGGCAATTTCTCTGAACCGCAAAATATGCTAAATGAAGGTGTGGTTTGGTAATATAGAAAAGCTTTTGCGAATTCTCTGCTCTTGCTTAAGTCTCTGATGCAATGAAAAAATAGGATCAAATTTAAACAAAACAAAAATCAATTCGATTCGATTTTAAGAAATACAAAAATTCACAGAGAATAATCGCAAAAACTTATAAAACAAAAACAAAAAACTACAAAAATCCGATAAGAGAAATTAATAATAAAAAAAAATATGTATATTTTAAATCAACAAAAAAGATATTAATTAAATTGTATTTAATCCATATGTGTACATTTTTATATTTATTATACAAGTATTTAATTTTATTATTATTTGGTTTGTTGTATAACAACGCTTTATGTCTTAATTGATTTAATTTGAAAAATTAAAAATTTTTATAACAATAAAAATATATTAAATTAAATTTGTTGTGTAATGTTTTATTTTGCTGTAAGTATATTTATAAAGAAAAAAGAAAAATCGTGTATAGCTAATGATAAATTAAATACTAGTTATATATAATTCAGAATTAGTGTTAATATTATTTTTAGGATAAAATGTAAAAATTATTTAA
Source organism: Eupeodes latifasciatus (assembly GCA_920104205.1). Taxonomy (NCBI): domain Eukaryota; kingdom Metazoa; phylum Arthropoda; class Insecta; order Diptera; family Syrphidae; genus Eupeodes; species Eupeodes latifasciatus. Next base: position 74,113,929 of record OV049926.1, read on the forward strand.
AAAATAAAACAAAAATGGATAAATATATATATTTTATAAATTAATTAAATGCATGTTGTACAATTGTAAAACAAATTAAAACAAAAAAAATAATTCCAGACCGTTTGAATGCAGGTTGAGTTTTTTTGATTTTGTTGCTTATGTGACATTTTTATTAAAAAATTTAACCATAAAATCAAGTCTTGAGAAGTCTTTTAATATTATTTTATTCTTGTTGGAAATGTTCTTTTTTCTGGTTAGAAATAAACCATCCAAAAATGACTCAAATCACGAATGAATTGGGCGGAGGTCAGCGCTAGTGTTTTTTAAATTGGTTTTAAAAATGTTCTTTAATTATTACAGAAAAGAGTCATAAAAATGGTTTAGATTTTCCTTGCATCATCCATTAATTAACTTCCATCACTGTAAAAAAGAGTTTAATTTGAATTCATAGAATTAAAGGATGGCTTTTATTCAATTAAGAAGTAAATGTGGCATGATGGTTAGTGAGTTGGACTGTCATGCCAGAGGTCTTGGGTTAAATCCCTGCCTGTGCCGTCTAAAGTTTTTTTCACGGGTACTGCCTCTTGCGAGGAATTGACAAATCCTTCAAGAGTAATAATTGTCATGTTTTCTCAAATTAGCTGTTTGGATTCGGCTTAAGACTGTAGGTCCCCTTCATCTCTGACAACATTACTCGCACACAGGAATGGTTGAGAGTTGTAAGTCACTAGGCCCTAGTTCTCCACGGACTGTTGCGCCACCCAATTTATTTATTTATTTTATTCAATTACCAAACAAATTTGAGTTTTAAGAAAGTAAAATTATTTAAATGCATTTTATAGAACCAATTTTTTTTGCTAGGATTAATTCTAACAATTAATTCATTTTTCTTAAGGCATTTACCTTTTTTAGGATCCGTCAATCGATGTAAGGTCACTCATGTAAATTTGTAATAAACAATGCCTTTAAAACAAATAGAAAAACATTTAAACACAATTTTTGTTTTCAAACTACTCACTCAGTTCCTTTCATAATATACCTACATAATTATTACAATACTCAACCTGCATTAATACGTAATTAAACATCTAAATAAGGCTCCTTTTACTTCAAACAAAAATAAAATAAGAACCTACATACACTAGCTAACTCGAAAAAAGTCTGATAACGATTTTCACCGACACTAATGAATTGACGAAAAAAGAAAATATTTAAAAAATAAAATTATTTAACGTATTTAAAACATATTTTTGTAAAATACAAACAAAATAACAAAAAATTACATTGATGTGGCTAAATGTGTGCTATTTGTAAATATTTTATTATATACATAAAAGTATATAATATATTTTCATATACATATGTATGTATAGTTGAAAAGTTTATTATTTTTGTTTGTTTTCGTCATCAGTTAAAACAAATATTATTTATCGTTTTCATTTTTATCAACCACACAAACCTTTTAAAGGACGTGAAACATTAATAGCTGCATAAGAAACTAATTGAGAATCAAGCCTTTATATAGAAAGAAGATGTAAAAAGTAAATAAATTATATATAACTTATGTAAAATAAAACAAAAAAAAAACAAAACCTTAATTTAAATACAAACTCATGTGAATGTACTGTGTAAATAATTTAGTTATAAGAAAAATAAAAGAATATAATTATTATGTAATAAGTTAAGAACATGACAAACAAAAATCATTAAAACATAAATAAAAAGAAAATAAAATCTTTGTTTTTTCTTTCACAACCTAGAAGAAGAAGTTTGATATTTTGGGCAGTCTTCAACTTATTTGTACACAATCATGACTGCTTGCATTTATGTTTTGGAAAGTTTAGAAACATTACACAATAAGCTTGAAAAAAATTATTTAGGATTTTTCAATAAAATGTTTTATTTTGAAGTTAAAAAAAAGGAGTGTTTTTTAAAAGAAAGCAATGAAAGGTATGCTACCAACATTAAGACATTTGTAGAGCATTGAAAAAAATCTAAAGGTATTAATTAATTTAATTTAATTTTAATCACGTCATTGAGAAATAACGCGTTCACGAAAATTTTCTCGCAAAATTGCCATTATTTTGCTGATTATGGAATTCGCGGCAAATCGTTTTGCTAGCGAGTTTGCCATTTTTTAATTATTGCTTTCTCTTTCGCCTTCTTCGTTTTGAATTCGACCATTTAACGAATTCGAAGTCGAATTTGAAATGTCATGTTTGTTGGCGAGTTAAGATCCGACAACTTTTTGTTGGCGGATTCACAGGCGAAATAGTGTTTACTGTTCGATTTCGTGGATTCTTTCTTGATTGTAATTATATAAAAATGTGAGTTACCTTTATTTTAATTTTCTTATAATTTATCCACAATTTACATTAAAATATTGAATAAATCACCGCAAATTTCACAAGTTCAAACAAAACAAAACAAAATTTGTGGAAAGCTGTCAAACCAAAAGTGTCAAATCACTGGAATATAGCCATAGGAAGAAAAAGCCAAACCAAAAGTGTCAAAGCACTGGAATATAGGAAGAACTATTTTCGCTTCGCCGCGAATTCGTTAATAAGGAAATACGACGCGAGTCGAATTTGAAAGGTCGAATTGAAAACGATCCGCCGCGAAACTCATAATCAGGCCTCTGACTATGTGAATGAATTTCAGCAATTTCAATAAGTTGTTGAAGCTTGTACTGTTCAAATTTTAATAATGTCGTTGCTTGAGAAATGTCAAAACAAAAGATGACAGCTTGAAGTGTGACAGATGTTCAAATACGAGCTATTCAAAATGAAACAAGACGGTTTTGTAATATAACGGTTATTTTTCGGTTACAAAAGTATAGGGCTGGAATTCAATATCTGTCAAATTAAGTTGTTAAACCAATTTTGTTTTTCAGTTGAAAGTCTGACATTTGCGAAAATGTATCGCTCAACTATCGCACAACCCATACAAATTGTTAAAAAATAAAAATAAATTGGGTGGCGCAACAGTCCGTTGAGAACTAGGGCCTAGTGACTTACAAATCTCAACCATTCCTGTGTGCGAGTACTGTTGTCAGGGATGGAGGGGATCACAATTTTAAGCCGAATCCGAACGGCTAATTTGAGAAAGCACTTTTCATGACAAGAATTACTCTTGTCAATTCCTCGCAAGAGGCAGTACCCGTGAAAAAAACTTTAGATGGCATAGGCAGGGATCGAACCCAAGACCTCTGGCATGACAGTCAAACGCACTAACCATCATCACTACAATCACTACAAATACAAATACAAATTGTTAAACCAACTCCAAAAATGGTGATTCTGCCACAGCCACATATCTTGCTTTTTTAGAGGAGATTATGGCTTACATAATCGTCCAACTACACAAGCATTTGGCAAAATTGTAAAGAAATTTGAAGAAACTGGATTAGTTACAGATATTGTAAGGTCTGTGCATCATCTTTCGCTGGTACCGCACTGAAAATATCGCTGCTGTAAGTGAAGTGTTGCCGAAGACTCAAATGTGTCGATTTCTCGTCGTTCTCAGGAATTAAGACTGTCTTAGGGCACATTATCTCGTATTTTGCATTCGGATCTTCACATTCATCCATATAAAGTCCAGTTGACACAACAACTGAAGCCAGCTGACCATTCACTACGTCGTCGTAGATACGTCGAATTAGTGCTTGAACAACAGGCGGTGGACGGCGATTTTTCGAATAAAATTTTCTTCAGCAACGAAGCACATTTCTCACTCGGTGGGAATGTTAATAAACAAAATTGTTGTATTCGGGTTTCTGAGAATCCTCAAGTAATTGAAGAGAGACCATTACATCCACAAAAAGTCACTGTTTTGGTGCGTTATTTGTTTTGGAGGAGTGATTGTACCTTACTTCTTCGAAAACGACGATGGAACGACTGTCATCCACAATTCAGAGGATTATGGTCATCTTGTAATCAATCATGCGATTTGACACCGCTGGACTTTTTTGTGGGGCTACGCAAAAAAACGTGTTTATGCAGATAAACCTTTAACTCTTGAGCACTTAAAAACCAACATTCGTCAAGTAATGGCTGAGATATCGCTCAATATGTGTCAAAAAGTGGTCGAAAATTACCTCAAAAGAATCGATGCTTGCAACAATTCGCGTAATGGTCATTTAAATGATGTAGTGTTCCACATATAATTTCAAAATTCAAACTTTATAACCAAAAAGAAATATTATGAAAAAAAATATTTAGTACGTGTTTTATTTACGTTTACTTTTGAAACCGCAAAATGAATAAAACTTTTTTTTGAACATTTTCTGAAAAAAGGATTACGAGGTAATACATTAAATACATTAAGAGTTTTTCTACCAACAAATTATCTCAAAATAATACAATATAACAAAAACACAATTATGTTTAGAAACAACAACAAATAGGACAGTTTTATTTTTCAGCTAATTCCGGTATCAACGTAATTTCCCAAATGGTTTATGCTATTGACTCCTAAAAACTTTTTAACAAATTCTGAAACATAAAAAATAGAGAACCATTTAAGAATCCTTATTGGAATGCTTTTTAAGCAATATTTCTCTGGTTGTGAAGTCGATTTAAATAAGAAAATATTATACTTGAAAAATCTTAATTCAAAAACTAGAATGCTAGACTTTTGAGGAGTTTAATAGTATAGTAAAAATAGACAATAAATAGTGCCAATTCAAAGCTAAAGAAAATTATTCAAGTAAAAATCAGTTATATAGTTTTGAACACAAGGTGATTGGTATACCTAACTATATTCTATATACCTACTACTGGAAAATCTAAAAACAATAAATCCTTATTCTGGACCACCATTTCGAAAAACGCATTTGAATTAACAATTTCACTCTGCCACGCTGTAATTTTTATGAGAAATTTAAGTCTCAAATTATTTAAATACATTTAAAAAAATATCTCTCATTGTTCAGTTGAAAACCATTTTTTATCAGTTTTCATAGATTTTTCAAAGTTGTCAATTGGATTTTTCAAAAAAAAATATCTAAAAATTAACAATAATATTTTGCATAAGAAAAAATGCCTTTAATTTCAATATCCGTTTTTGTTCCTGAGATATTTTAGTCGAACACGATTTTTTATAAATTTTTTATTTGATATATGTATGTACAATAAAATGCACGACTGAATCACAAACTTGCTCATGTGTCCTGTTTTTTAAGATTTAAAAATGTGCCTGCAAAAAAACATTGTTTTCAAAAGCCTTAATTTTTCAAAATTTGTATTTAAAAATCGTTAGAGCTATTTTTTTAATTCATTTTGTATATATACAATTTTTCAATTTGAATTTAAAAATATTTTTGGTTAGCAGTTATTTAGAATTAATAAATATACGTTTTACATTTCGATTTCGTAAAAAATTATGACCCATTTCGAGATATCGAATTTCGAAAAAAAAACTTTTGATATTTTTTTAAGAATCAAAACAAAAAACAAGGAAATTTTGTATCACCAAATATTATTGAGACAGTATAAAAGCTTGTGATAAATTTATTGAAATCGGTTGATTAGTTCTTGAGAAAACTTAAAAGCAAAATAACGGTTCTATGGGGGGTTTCCTTCTGGAGCAAAACAAAAATATTTATTTTATATTGAATGAAGCCAAATTAAAAAAAAAATGTTCTAGACAATTTTAAAAGGCTTTAAAAATGAAAAATAGCCTTACGAAAATTGGCTTAAGATAAAAATACGAATTGAAATTTTCTAAGAAAATGAGCTTATATCAACAACAATATCTTGTGTAGAATAAAATTATTTTGAATCCAATTATTTAATTTTTAAAAATTAATATAGGGAGCCTGAATCGTCGAGTAATGTAAAAATTTGTCCAACCTGTTGAAAATTGGAATACTAGACACTTGAGGAGTTAAATATAATACTACCAAATAGACAACACAGAGTGCCAATCCAAAGCCTGAGCCGAGGGCGGATCCAGACTTTTCATCAGGGGGGAGGTCACACACTTAGATGAGTTTTAACTCACCGCTTAAAAATGTTCTTTAATGTTTTGTAAAGGAGGCTAACGAAATTTAATAATTGCTAAAATGACAACTTTAGTTATCAAATTATTTTAAAACACTGTTGTTTAGCAAGGTATGGTCTAACTATTTAATTTGGATGACTCCCTATGAAAGCATTCCCAGATTCCAACAGTTTTCTAAATATGCCATATTTAAGAGTTTAAACACAATAGTTTAGAGGGTTTTGGTGCATTTCGCACAGAAATGTAGGAAATTGTTTTGAAACGTTGCTTTTTTCCAAAAAAACAATACACTTTTCTTGTTTTCATTTCTATTAATGCGAAGAACGCTGCAAAAATTCAAAAATCCAGAAAATGAGAGACGATCTGATATGTAGAAATGTGGGGCTTTTTTGACGTAGTTTTTTCGAACTCAATTTTCGGGAATCTCTTATTACTATCGTTATCAATCAGCTTACTCGTATTTTGATCTTAAAGGAGTCAACAAAACTTAAAAATTGTAGAGATACAAAGATTTGGTTCTTGAATTTAAGGAAATAGTTGCATTTAAGTACATAATTTCTCTAAAAAATTAAATTAAAACAAAGTAAGGTAGGTAAACAAATAAGTTGGAAAAAAAATGTTTGTATCACTCACAAATTACACGTTTCAAAGATTTTATGTCAATAGATATGAAACGTTTATTATGTTTTTCAATTAGCCATTAGTTTAACAAAAGTGTCACTTGATTTTTTTGGGACATTTGTATTATTGAAATTCGTGTTTAAATCTCTGTTCTAGAGCATCTAAAGCAAAAGTAGATTTATTTAATTTTTTAAGATCTTTTGTGTTCAACAGAAAACCAATTTTGAAAGAAATAAAATGCACGACTGGGTCGCTAATACTTGCTAATTTCTTCCAAAAAGTCTGTTTAAAACTATTTCCTATATTTTAATATTTTATAATGTACCTGCCCTGCAAAATAAGTTTTTCTCAAAAATTTAAATGCAATTTTATTTGTCAAAATTTAAATGCTATTTTATTTGCCCATATGACCCCCCCCCCCTGGATCATCCATTGGTCAAAAGTTGATGAATTTGTGCTGTGGTTTTGGAATAGGGCTGAATATCCGATTCATATTATGTTCTTGGCCCAATCTTCAGTCAAAAGTAGTACTTTTAGCAACAAAGTTTAAGGAAGTAAGATACAAATTTTGTTTTCATATACAAAAAATAAATAATTCAAAATATAATGGGGGTCATATCCACTAACGCAATACGATTAGTTTTGAATTAAAGGGAATTCCTACGAAAAAGCAAAAAAATTATCTCCTAGGGGGGGGTCATGACCCTACGTTATTCTTTTTGTGTCAAAAGTTTGAAGTCAAAATCGTTTTTTGTTCTCAAGATTCTTCAGTCAAAACCCATTTTTGATCAATCTTTAGATGTTTTTTTAGGTTTTACTTTTTTGTTAAAAAAGTTTTAAATTAGATTTTTCTACGAAAAATAACTTAAAGTTGACAGCAATATTTTGTACAGAATGGAATAATTTCGAAGTCAATACCTTCACGAGATATTCGAGTCGGAAATCAGTTTTTACCAATCTTTTTTTTATTTTTTATCAACAAACTGTTTATTGAATTTTTCTTAAAATTGTCCCTTATGTTAAAAACATTTTATTTAATTTTAATTAATTTGAAGCCAATATTATTTATTTATATTTTTTTTTAGTTTTTTTTTATTTATAAAAAAACATAAGTTGGATTTTTTAGAATGTATGCCAACTCAATTTCACGTCACTTTGTATGATATAAAATTTAATTGATGTCGCTTGCGTTATTCAACAATAATTTCCTATGTTAAGTTAATAATTGACCCACTGAAAAGATTTAACACTTAAAGCTAAAGGGTCCCCACACTGTTTCTGGACATTACTTAAGAAATGTTCACGAATTCTTCAATATTCTTTTATTTTTTTGCAAACGGGTGGCAAATACATATTCTTTTTTGACATATGCGGATTTCAAATACACGTCTCTATCGCTACTGGAAAAGTTGTTGGCAAATCATTTTTAAATTACACCTTTTAACGGAATATTAAAAAAGGATGCCCCAAATCTCCTTCAAAACAAATATACATATACAATATACATGTTTATTAAACTTTAAGAAAAACCATAAAAATACTATTACTTTAATGTCAACTCTCCAGTTCCTCAGTAAATTACAGACCATATGTTGTATTAAAGATTAGAACATGAAATTTCATATAAAAATTTTTTCTTTAATAAACTCAAACTCTCTATCTATCCATCCCTTAAAATGATAAATCAAATAAAAAGATACTACAAAGGAAGACGGACGCACTAAAGATATCCACATGCCAACTTAAAACGGAAAAAAACGAGAGTAAGAAACAAAAATTACATTCTTTCTAAACTAAGTTATTTAGTGTTGTGAATTGACACTATTAATCCGCACGATTCACACATATTGTGCACCCAGTTTTTGAGGCACTATCAAATAGATAGCAGAGTCCGACAGACAGACAGACACCATATCATTCCTTCTTCACCGCCTGATGGTCGCCTCGACCAGGCTATAAAAATCACACAGCTGTGCATGGTCACGCCAGTTTGATATATTGTATATACCTAACCAACCTATCTCTGTCCACTTTCATAAGATACATTGGACTTGGCTTGGTGTGAACATACAAGGATGCATCTCTTCGTGAGTTTTATCCAAAAGGTCATTTTCGATAATAATGATGATGATGATGATGCGTGGTCGGTGTTGCTGTTGCTGTAACTACCTACTTCCATGCGATGTTTGTCCCGTCCCTGCTTTCGATATTTGATTGATCAACCGGGTCATGTTTGATTATTCTTTTCTGACACTGAGCCTCAAGAACATTATAAATGTCATTAAATTTAATGTTTTACTTTGTATTTGACAGCAGGCGCTCTATTCAATTCCAATTCCGATTTCGATTTGGAGCAAATTTCCTTGGATTGTTCAACGAAATCAGTTTAATGACGAATTTAACAACAAACCAAGTGATAAACAGACAATGACGACAAGAATCACGCAATCCTTTCAACGAAAAGTATATTTATGTAGTATACTTTGCACAATTTGGTAACATATCACACCATTGTATAATAGGTAATATGGTTTATTAAATATTAATACACACTTTGTGTTCGTGGCTCTTGACGTGCGTGCCATTTCACGATTTCTGTTCATATGGATTACTATTCACGATGTGTAGTGTATGTTGGCATGGCCTGAATTGTGCTATCTAACCACATTCAGCACTGGTGCCAGCCGAGCCGCACCAATCAATGTTCCGTGTCAAACAAAGGACACGATAATGGACAAGATGATTACATGCTATCCTGTCTAAGCTCACGACTGAGTAGACCAACTGAGACAATCATTTATTTATTTGCACTGGTCCTTCCTTTCATCATTATACACGAGCTACCTGATCGGGCGGCGGCCGGCGGCGGCGGTAGCGCAGCGTAAGCAAGTGATGAGTTAAGGTTCGATTTCTTGGGCATAAGCTTAAGGTATACAATGTGTACCTTCCTACGTCAATATACCGTGGAGAGCTGGCACCTATAAACAATAGAATCCATCGCAGGTATATGTTGTCTCTTTTTGAATTGCTGGATTTCTGCCTTGTCTGCCGAATCAAGTGATAAGCAAAGACATTAAATTTTGGATTTAGTGGCCTTAAGATAAAAAGGTTTCGAAACCATAATTTAGTATCACAAACACTCCATAATCCGTCAAGATTTCCAACAAAAAAATATCGAAATCAACATACGAAGAGCAAAATGCTTAAGTCGGAAAGACAGAAATCTTCGGGGAATTAGTTGGTAGACAAAGCCATTACGAAATTCTGGGACTCCTGAACATAACAAAATTAGAAGAATTAATTTTTAAAAAGTATATGCTTTCCTAAAAGCTTTATTAAATTTATAATTCCAGCTTTACTATAGAGGGTTTCACCTAGGAATTCATTTTCCACAGCCAATAGTAAAAAGGCTACTATAGTCTGTCAACCCCATTCAAATCCAGAAACTTTACTATAACTTCATCACAGTGGCTTAGCAAACAACATTGGCCACTCTATAATTCTTAAGTTTTTAGAATCAATTCCAATGTACAGAGACTACACCATTCCCCAACTACAATTCGATAGAAATTTCTATGCCTTACTGATCTTTCTGGGAGGATAGGGTATTCCTAGAAGACGAGATAATCCACTTTTATACAGATGGATCAAAAACAAATGAAGGGGTGTAATTTGAGCACCTGAAATTAAGCCTCCAATTCCGCCTCCCAAATCATCATCATAGCACAACAAATTAACATTCACCTTTGCTAGGTACCGGGAAATTTGAAGTAATATTAACTAGCCAGGAATGGTGCAGTACAACCCATTCTACCACGTTTGACTAATGCTGGCAAACCAATCGCTACATGTTAATCAGGTGTTATCAAGTGGAATAAAATCATCCCGTCTTAGGTCACGAAAAATATCTTACCTCGACTAGATTTAAAGCGCTCAAGGTGCGTGCTATGTATATCTAAATAGATCGCATACAAGCCCGATAATAACTGGGTACTGTCTAATAGAAAAGTACGCCACACGACTAGGCGTATTTGCAAATGACTTCTGCAGAAGCTGTATGTATGAGGAAAAGGAAGAAACAGTTCATCACCTCCTCTGTACCTGTCCTACTCTAGCTCAAAAACGCAAGACCTACCTAGGAGAATTCTTCTGTAACGATCTAAACGATCTCATATTAACATAATCAGTATTTTACTTTGGACTCAAGTTGGTTTTATTGAGCTTAGAAGAAAGCCTCAAGATTCATGTGGCATCGCAATGGGCCATGAAACTGGCCTAAGTGTGTCCTACTCCATCCCGGAGACCCACTGTAAACTAACTTAACCTAACCATAACTTCTAGGGCTCTGAAGTAGAAACTACATTTCTTCCAATACTCACACGTTCATCCAATAATTTTTTGCTTCGAAAAATGGAAGGAAAAGTTAAACGAGAGAATTGTTAGACCCGTGTGTGAGGGAGGACTGGACACGCTAAAATCTAAACCGAAGCATACATTTTGACAAAAATTAAACTTGTTAGAGTCTGGTTTACGGGCCACTTAGATCGCATGAACGAAAAACAACTTCCGAAAAGTCTTCCGTAGCAGAATCTCTGGAATAGTTCAGCATTATAAACCATATTTATGCTGGGAAAATGTTTCACACCTGCAGCCTTGAGCCCAACGGAATGATGCCAACACAATCAATCGAGCTTATATAGGCAGAATCAGGAGGACCTACAGTTTTATGCCAAATCATAAAGCTTTTTCATAACAAGATACCGCCAAAATCAAGATGAGAATGAAGTTCATACATATATGAATATCTTACACACACGCCCCTACACCATGGGTTAGCTTCTGTTAAACGTTTTTGAAAGTAATTACCTCATTTTAGATTCTTTAAATTTCCGGAATAGTATTGGATACGGATATACGACTTTTTTCATAACATAAGAGTTGTGTACCAGTTCGACAATAACACTATGCCCTTCTTCAAAACAACGTGCACCATCTCCGCGCCCGAATACCCAGATCATAGTGCGGCGTCAGACACTCATGTCGACCTCTTAATAGACCTCAAAGGAGCCAAACAAAATTATTTTTCTTTACACAACATTTAGTTTAGTTAATGTTTTGAATCTGAGCAATGCAAATTCGTAATTACAGATTATTTTTTTTAAAAGTATCTCATGATTATAATCGCTTTGGGAAAAAAATATACAAAAATAAGCCGAGACCGTTCTTTGGCTTTAAATGGAACCTCTAAGGCAAATTTCATCTTATTTTATGTAAATGAAGCGTTCAAAATTCTGTTTTTCTTGAGATGAATGAAGTGTCTATTGGCTGGTTGATGACTCGAAATGTTTTGTTTTTGTTTGTTCTTGCGAAAAAAGACAAGATATTATATTATGTTTTATACAAAAAATAAAATTGAATAAATTATTTGGTTTTGAAATCAGACTTGTCTGTTGTACATTAAGGTTACTTTTGTTTTTATAATTTTACTATGGGTTTTGAATTTGACCTTTAGAATAGGGATTGTCTTAAAAGTGTGTTGAACAAGATTAATTTAATATTATTGAATATTCTGTTGTCTAATAAGACAAAGTATCAATAATGCAAAAATAGTACGTATACGCCCAAGTACACATCTCTTTCATCATTATTTTTTAGGATAACAAACTGAGGTATATGTGCAGTATCTTAGTCCTTAGTACTATGTTACTAATGTTTAGTAAGCCAGCATTTTCGATATTGGTTCACCTCTAATTCTCCACCTATTATTTGAGTCCACCTAAATTATGCAACGTTACATAATACCGGAAATATTATTAAAGCAACCATTTTAACTGGAAAGTTTAAAGGAAAAGTGGTAATGTTGCTACATATTTAAATGATACCGTCAGATTGTACCATACCCTTCAGAAGGTTACATTTTTCAATTCGTTTAGGTTTTGACAAGTCTATAAATAAGTCTCAAGGCCAAACAATGTCCATTTGTGGTTTAGATTTGGAAAATTCATGTTTGTCTCATGGGCAGCTTTATGTTGCATGTTCACGTGCAGGAAAACCGTCGAACCTTTTTGTGTAAGCGAAAGACAGGTTAACCAAAAATATTGTGCACCGATTAGTGCTAAATTAAATTGAAATTAAAAGTATTTATAAATCAAAATAATAAATATTATTGTTAGAAGATTTTAAACTTTCCACCCTACCTACCTCATTTATATTTGTAACTGTCGCCATGTTTTTTTTACAAATAGCGTTTATGTTAAAAAACTTGGTGGTGCCCATGTCCGATGTTCTCCTATCGTTCCTCTTAAATAGTTTACAACAATGTAATATCACAAAAAACGTTAGCCACAGCAACGCGTGGCCGGGTCAGCTTGTAATTATAAATGTACTTCAAAACCAAATTATTGACTGAGTCTAAACAGACTTTTTTTTGAGGACATGAGTGCAGTGTATATGTGTATATTCCATTATTTTAAGAAGAACGAAAATAAGAATCAGGTTTAACAAATAAAATGGACGATTAGATCAAACGAACTTGCTCATGTACCCAGAGCAAATTTAAAAAATAAAATTGGATTTGTCAAAAAACCTTAGTTTTTCAAAGTTTGTATTTGAAAATCATTAGAGCGGTTTTTTTTATTAGTTTTTTATATATAAAATTTTTCAATTTGACTTTAATAATGCAGTTATTTAGAACTTACTAATATACGTTTTACTTTTGATTTTCGTAAAACAAATGATGACTCGTTTTCGAGATATCGAATTTCGAAAAAAAAATCATATTTTCTTAAAAATCAAATATAAAAACATTGCCATTTTTAATCATCAAAAATTATTGAGACAATATAAGGACAAGTGCAGAGAAAAATTATTTAAATCAGTTCATTATAGTTCTTGAGAAAACATAAAAACAAAATAACGGTTCTGTGGCAGGTACCCTTATGGAGCAATACACAAATATATTTTTTTGGATAGAAGCCAAGTTAAGAACAAATATTTTAGAGACAATTTAATAAAAAATTGTCGGTTTGTTTTTGAGACAATTCAAATTTTCGATTTTTGCCCAACAAATTTTAATGGAGACTACTGTTATTTGTAGTCTTTAAGAAAATGAAAAAAAACGTATAACGCGAACGGGCTTAAAACGTTAATTTCCAAATTTCAACTCAATCAACCCAATTAATTTGGCTGTAGGGGCGAGAACTGACAGACAGACGGGCGGAATCGGGGAACCCATTTTTTCCGACTTTTATACCATCGTAATACCACCGTGTTTAATTAAAATATCGATTTCGAAATTTTTTACGAATGCAATACTTGCCATGTAGTTGATATTTTCGTAAATAAAAAAAGGATGGGATGCGACTTACACTTACATATGTCATCCCATTTGTGCTCGTCTGTCAACATTTGTCTAAGTTAAAAAAGTTTGAAAGCAATAACTTTCTCTGTTTTCATAATACTTGAGTCGAAAACAATTTCTTAAAAGTTTCTTGTTGTTTTTGTAACGTTTTTGTGTTTTGCAAAAAAAAAGTTTGTCAATTACATTTTTCGAAATAATTAACTAAACGTTAACAACAATGGAGTTTTCTAATATATTTTTGTATGTTATCAACAATATTTTTTATATACTAAAATAATTTTGAAATCAAAACCTTGATAAATCCAGATGTTTGAGTCGAGCATCAGTTTTTACCAATTTTTTAATTGTTAAAACCATCAGTTTTGATTTTTCTAAAAATTTTCAGATATCAAAAACGTTATTCTTTGATGCATAGAATTACTTTGGAAGTAAGATAATCTTTTGTTTGCAAAATATATATAAATACATAAAAAATATTTCGTTTTAGTTTTTTTGTGATTTATAAAAAACGGTTATTTGAACTCCATTTCAAATTCATACGTGTATAACGTCACATTGTATAATATAAAATTTAATTCAATTCACGAGCCTTATTGGATAAGATTAGAATAGATTTTGAATTTATTTAATCATACATTTTTAACAATAATTTGTTTAATACAATCAATATGATGCATGGCATTGTCGTCTGCCTGATTGACAACTAATTGTATGGCTTTATACTAATTAAAAAAAAAGAAAGTGCAGTTTAAGATTAAAACGCTTCATTTAAAATTTGATGTCTATAATTAAGTGCTGTTTTGCAATATGCATATAACTTTGTGACATCCATTTCCTGTAGAAGGCTTGTGATATCAGTATTTGAAAGAAAGTCACTGTCTAGGATAAGTCTTCTTATATCTCTCAATATCGCACATCGTCGAACAAAATGAAAAACATCCTCGCGCTCCTTAAAGTTGCACAGGTTGCATAAAATCGGTAAGTCCTCACGGTGAGGAATGTAGTTTAGATTAAGTAGTTCTCCTCTTAGCCGAAACATGCACGAAATTTGTTCGATGGTATATTTGTCGTGAAAGTAGTTTCTATCCCTGATAGTCCAAGAGGCGACCGTCAGATCACTTAGCTCATCCTCTCAATGGATCTAATACCTCTTACTAAATAGAGATACTCTAGACAAAAATAATGCACCAGGGTTGCCTACTAGATTTTGGGCCGAGGACGTCTAAACCGGGGCACTTCCGGTGCGTTTTTTTCACCATGACTAAGCCCATCCAGTTAATGGCTGAAACTAGTGCCAAACAATAGAGCTCGACGAGATAGATCGAAATATATAGGGTTGCCTAACTAAAAGTGGGCCGAAGCGCTTGGCAGCCTTATTTCAAGGTGCGTATTTTTCGACCATGACTTAGCCCATCCAGTTAATGGTTAAATTTGGTATCAAATGAAAGGTCTGAGTCTACTGATTATGAATATATAGGGTTGCCATGTCTTAACTGGGCCGAACCCCTCGGCAGCCCCGTTATAAAAAAAAATCCACCAAATATGTAATGCCTTATAACTTAATAATTTGGCTGGCTTTGTTAATCGAATTTTATTGTATTTTATGTATTGTATATCAAATGAAAGCTCAGAGCCTGTAGAAAATTAATAAAATAATTTTACATTTATAAAAAATCTATATATGTATGTCAAAAAAAGATTTACTGCAGTTTTCCTTAAAACATTCATTTTATTTAACCAACAACATTACTTTATCTATTGACGTAAAAAAAAGACTATTTTTTATATTAAAATATAAGCATACATTCGTCGCACTGTTAAAAACACCCGGTGATGCTCATTATTTTACCAAAAACATAAGAAATGTGTTTTTTAGCAAAGACTATAACGTTTGATCAACATCAAGGTCAACATGAAGTTAATCCTCTCAAAGTTCTCTTTAAAAGTTGTAATCACGAGTGGGTACATACCATATAACATACATTTAATAAAGTTCGAACTGATATTGATAAGCAAAGCTTTATAATCATCAAGTTTTCTCCAATGTTTTTAGGCCTCAGCTGTGAACTTAGCATGCTAATTCTTAAGTTGAATAAACTAGTTTTTTATTAATGATAAAAGAAATATTTTTTTTCGCACTTGGGGAGAAGGTAAAATTTACTTAAGCTTTTACAGATTCTTATTATTATATTATTTTGTTACTGCAGTTGTCAAGTGCAAAAATTGATATTAAGCATTACTTGAGTTGTTAGTTGCTAAATAGGTGCGTGTTTTTTTCAGCTTAGTAGTGATCAATTCTTATAGAGTTTAAAAATGTTGGTTTGTTTTTTGTGTGGTGGACTAGAAAATTTAATAATTTTCAATAAGGACATTTTTGAAAAATGTATTTCAACAAAAAAAATACGTGAATTAAAAAAATTGAAGTACGCTGATATTTGTTTACATGATGATATGTCCTTGTCTGGCTATCACACAAAATGTTACAAAAAATTTACAGCGCTCCATCAAAAATATAAACTCTAGTATCAAGATATAATTCAAAACCAACACGTAAGCTATAATTTTATTTGAATTTGTTTTATTGCAACCCCAAAAATGTGTTCTTAACTAATACCGTATGAAATGTTTAGGCTCAATCAAACACTTCTGTTCCTTCTTCTCCTAATCTTGACCAAGGATTACATGAACGTGAATTCAACCAACGCAGTGAAACAACAAACTCTAGCCCTAGCGTTGAACCTTCTTTTTTAGCCAATGTGGTGTGTATAATTTTTCACTAGGATTATATTAAATTGATAGTCTAACTGTACTGAATCCACTTAACAGGCCGAAGTTGAAGCTGGCAGATCTTCCAATATCGCAAATCGGAGAACTAGTCCCACCAAAGAGTTATTGAATCCGGCACTATCTCAGGTATCAAATCAATCGGTTTGTCTTTTTTGTGATAAATTAGATAAAAAAACAAAACAAATAAGAAAACCAATGTCAACATGCTTCTCTAAAGATGCGATTGAGGCAACAAAACATCAAGCAGAAGTAATCGGTGATACCAAACTGATAGAAAAGTTATCTAGTTGTAACAGTTTTTTATACCATCACTTTTGCAAGGTTTTGTTTAAAACCAGATACGAAAGAAAAGTAAAAAAAAGTAACCCCCAAAGAAAATGGCATGAAGTACGCCTAGTTCACAAAGAGGCATTTGAATCACTTTCACTTTTTATAGAAGAAAATATTTTTTTAAAAAGCAAAGTTGTCTATTTGCAGGATCTGTATTTAAGATACAAATCCTTACTATTGGAAGTTAACTCCAGTTATACAGAAAATGATTTTAAGTACTATCTTGCAACTAATTTGCAAAATAAGTTATCTGGCACTTATGGTGATAAAATAATTATATGTAATTCGAATCAAAGCAACAATAGAAAAATAGTTTACAAACAGGGCTTAGATATACATTCAATTATTAATAATTCGTTTTTTTATGAAAACTCAGAAAAAAGAAAATGTCAAGACGTAGCATACAATATAAGAAATACTATTAAATCAATTAAAAAAAAGAAAATTCCTCAAAATGTTAAGGTTGAAAACATAACTGAAGGTGAATGCGACATTCCAGAGGTTTTGTTTGATTTTGTTTGCGATTTAGTTCAAGGACCTGATTTGAGGCGCAAAAATTCGGTTGAAGATTTCGTAAAAATAAAGTCAATATATCAGGACATAATTTATATTATTTCAAAGGGCAGAATTAAGCCAGCTAAACATTTAATGTTAGGATTAGCATTAAAATCATTGACCAGCAGCAGAAAGGTTTTAAATATTTTAAATAGATACGGCCATTCTATTTCTTACACTGTAGCGGGAGAACTAGAAACCGAAATGACGAGGAAAACCAACTTATTCCATCAGGAATAAATATTGCCAACGATCTAAGCACACACGTAGCGTTTGACAATTTTGATCGGTTTGTGGATACTTTCACTGGAAAAGATACTCTGCATGATACTGTTGGTATCATCTATCAATTTGTTTCAAACGGTGATAATTCTTTTCAAAACAACCAATTGAAACGCGTATCGTCAGAAGAATTTCCATCTACAAGTACAAATAGTGAGGCGATACCAAAAAAAAGACGTCGTTTTGAAGAAATTCAACGTGAGATACAACCCTATTTACAGAAACCCAGAGCTAAAACAAGCTTAATGAATTTAGATGCAATTTCTGAAATAATTAGTGGTTGTTTGACTAGTAAATCCAATTCTGAAACACGAAATTTGATTTGGGCTCTTTCGGTATCTCTCATAGAAACAACTCCAATGTGGGTAGGATACAACTCCTTAACAACGATAGATAATAGCCAATTGCAAAAAATAGATTATCTTCCACAGATAAATTTGTCACCAACATCATACTCTGTTGTTCAGGAAACAATGTTTCATTCTCAAAAAATTGCAAAAGAATGTAATCAAGAGAAGATCGTTGTTAGCTATGATTTGGCTATAGCTAAAATGGCAATGCAAATTCAGATAGCGGAGAGCCCAAAATTTGACAATCTTTTCATTAATCTTGGAGCATTTCATATAGAATTGGCTTTTTTTAAGGCTCTGGGAAAGTATATTGATTCCTCAGGTGTTGTTGATATATTAATTCAATCAGAAGCTATAGCAGAAGGGTCTATCAATGGTATAGTTGGTGGTTTACACTTTAACCGATGTAAAAGAATTCATCCCTTGCTTTCAGCTGCTCTTCAATATCTGCACTTTGATCGATTTTTGAATGAATATGATATTGACCGCGGATTTTTAATAGAAGAATTGAAAATTGTCCAAAAAACACCGAAAGAAAATTGTCAGCCTTTGGAACCACTTCCGCTGCTAGACGATACACTTGCAGAGTACAAGCGATATTCAGAATCAACACTATCTGGGAGTCACGGAAAAACTGCCCAATATTACATGCAATATATTTATTTTATGAACACCTTTTTTTCACTATCTCGTAGTGTAAGGACCAATGACTTTGAATTATACCTTCAATCTCTATACGATTTGTCGAATTTGTTTTTTTCTTTGAATCAACAAAATTATGCAAGATGGATTTTGCATTATCTAAGCAACTTGATGTTATTAAAAGAAAACAACTCCCCACTTTTAGAAGATTTTAGAAAAGGAGCTTTTGGTGTAAAAAGAACTAAGTCTAATTTTTCAAGGACACCTGTTGATTTGACACTTGAGCAGACGATAAATGCAGATGCTGCAAGTTCTTTAACTGGTATAAGCCATTTTACAAACTCCATTTCTGCGCGCGTTGGGCTTTAAGTCATAGTCTGCGAACAAAAATAATATCAACTATGCTTGGCGAAATTAATTTAACTAAAAACGATGACACAGTTCATGAACTCGAAAGTTTTAGGATTTCAAAAGACAGAAAAACCTTAGAGAACATAATTTCAACTTTCAAAAATAACATCAATCCATTCGATAAATCGGTAGACGAAAAAAGTTTATTTAACGTAGTTACAGGAAGGGCTGTTTCGGAAGAGACCATGAATTTCCTCTTAAATTTAAACAAAATGGGCGAAACCAAAAAACATGAGTTCATAGCTGAATGTAATAAAAATCCTGAAAGATTTTAAAAACCCATCAAAAGAATAAACATACAAAATTTTGCTTCGGAGTGTTTGAAAAAAACACTTAAAAGCAAAGATGGCACTAAGAACGTTTTGTTGAAAATGGAGCGTGATATATTTGGAAGATTGCTTGCTATTGCTCTAGAAAAGAAAATTGATATGGAGTACTGTCTTTCATTTCCATTATCACCAGCACCACCTTCATTGTGCCATTGTACGGGAGAAATGCTCAAGACAGATAAGTCAGTACTTGCAAAGAAATTACGTTCCTTCCATGTATCTAATCCTCCTTCTAACGTTGATGTTGATTTAATAGATGGGTTTTATCTCCTGCATCACTTAGGGCCTTCTTTACCTCAGAGGTTTGACAAACTATCTGAGCTTATTTTAAAAGTTTATTTAACGTAGTTACAGGAAGGGCTGTTTCGGAAGAGACCATGAATTTCCTCTTAAATTTAAACAAAATGGGCGAAACCAAAAAACATGAGTTCATAGCTGAATGTAATAAAAATCCTGAAAGATTTTAAAAACCCATCAAAAGAATAAACATACAAAATTTTGCTTCGGAGTGTTTGAAAAAAACACTTAAAAGCAAAGATGGCACTAAGAACGTTTTGTTGAAAATGGAGCGTGATATATTTGGAAGATTGCTTGCTATTGCTCTAGAAAAGAAAATTGATATGGAGTACTGTCTTTCATTTCCATTATCACCAGCACCACCTTCATTGTGCCATTGTACGGGAGAAATGCTCAAGACAGATAAGTCAGTACTTGCAAAGAAATTACGTTCCTTCCATGTATCTAATCCTCCTTCTAACGTTGATGTTGATTTAATAGATGGGTTTTATCTCCTGCATCACTTAGGGCCTTCTTTACCTCAGAGGTTTGACAAACTATCTGAGCTTATTTTAAAAAAAATTTGCAACACCAGTGCTACTCAGATCCACTTGATATTTGATCGTTACTTTACTCCATCAATCAAAGATGTCGAGCGAAATAACCGCCATGAAATCAGTGCAAACTACACAATTCGTGGACCATCACAAATAAGGCCAAATGACTTTTTAAAACATTTGCGTAACAAAAAATTCAAAGAAGCTTTAGTTGCATTTTTATGTAGTCTCTATGAAAGTAGTAGTATCTGCTCGCATTTAGGGAATAAGAAGCTGTTCCTAACTGTTAAAGAGCAGTGTTTCTCATTTACATGTTGGAACAATAATATTGTTAAGACTCTTGAAAAGGACTATTTATGTCACCACGAGGAAGCCGATACGAGAATTGTCTATCATTTAAGTAAATTATCAAACAACTCAAAAGTAATGATAAAATCGTCGTAAATTGTACCGAGGTTTCAAAAAAACTTGGCGATAGGCTTTGTCAATCCTTACCGGGTTTCCATGCCTTCACTGGAAGTGACTATACCGCCAGTTTCTATCGCAAAGGCAAGGCAAAGCCTTTTGAACAGTTGATAAAAAATGAGAAAATTCAAAAAATATTTGCGACCTTAAACACTCCGAACCAAATTAACAACATTGAAAACATGGAATTACTACAAGAATTCACATGCAATTTGTACTCCACAAAATGCAAAAGTGTCAATCTTTCACGCTTTATTATTTTTCAAAAAATATTTTCAACGAAAAGCAATGAAGATCGCTTTCTAAAAAAAGTTAAAAATTTCGATTCCAGTATGTTACCACCATGCTGGATATCTTTAAAACAAAAAATTCTAAGGACGATTTACGTCAATGCCATGTGGCAAAATGCTACTGAACCTCAATGCAGTCAATTAAATCCCAATGAGTGTGGTTGGTTAGTCAAAGGTGACATAATAGAACCGCTTTGGTTCGTAGGAGATGCTACACCTATATCTGTCGAAGAAATAGTTATTGATGATGATATCGAAGAAGAAGAAGAAGAAGAAGAAGAAGATAGTTTTTATTCTGATGACGATAACTAAACGACAAATTGAAAAAAGAATGTATATATGCTTTTATTTGTATCTTATTTTGTAAATATAAACTATTGGAAAGTAAAATATATTCGTAGATATCATGTTATTTAATTTTTGTATTGTTAAGTTTATTGTTATTGAATATAAGTATATCAAAAACTATGTTCCTTCAATTTGTAAATGAAAAAGTATTTAAATTGTGATTTTTTTGTTAAACGGTAAATATAAGTTGAATAAAAACTCTGCTCAGTGCGCATATAAAAAATATATTTATATATAAAAATATATAAAAACTCTCTTTACTTATAAATATCTCCCATGAAAATTAAAATTAATGATTTATTAAGTCAATTTTAAAGGTAAGTCATCTAGCTATGTAAAAGAAGGCAACTTATACTTTTTGAATAGCAAAAGCCACTGTACTTTTATGTCCTAAATTTCATTTGATAGCAAATCTTTTATTTACGTCAATAGATAAAGTAATGTTGTTGGTTAAATAAAATGAATGTTTTAAGGAAAACTGCAGTAAATCTTTTTTTGACATACATATATAGATTTTTTATAAATGTAAAATTATTTTATTAATTTTCTACAGGCTCTGAGCTTTCATTTGATATACAATACATAAAATACAATAAAATTCGATTAACAAAGCCAGCCAAATTATTAAGTTATAAGGCATTACATATTTGGTGGATTTTTTTTTATAACGGGGCTGCCGAGGGGTTCGGCCCAGTTAAGACATGGCAACCCTATATATTCATAATCAGTAGACTCAGACCTTTCATTTGATACCAAATTTAACCATTAACTGGATGGGCTAAGTCATGGTCGAAAAATACGCACCTTGAAATAAGGCTGCCAAGCGCTTCGGCCCACTTTTAGTTAGGCAACCCTATATATTTCGATCTATCTCGTCGAGCTCTATTGTTTGGCACTAGTTTCAGCCATTAACTGGATGGGCTAAGTCATGGTGAAAAAAACGCACCGGAAGTGCCCCGGTTTAGACGTCCTCGGCCCAAAATCTAGTAGGCAACCCTGGTGCATTATTTTTGTCTAGAGTATCTCTATTTAGTAAGAGGTATTAGATCCATTGAGAGGATGAGCTAAGTGATCTGACGGTCGCCTCTCCGCCTATGAGATCGTAGTCTAGTCTACTGTAAATCAAGCGGTTCAGTGAGCTTTTGGCTTGCGCCGTGTATTGTGTTCTTGAAGCTTCATCCAGACGAGCTATTATAGGTGATATAAAATTGGCTTCCAAGAGACAAGGTTACTGTAGTTTAGGTCAACATCTACCTGTTCGGCTAGTTCTATCCAGTCTTTAAACCATCCACTTCGGGATTGGATTGTTTGAAGAACTACTTTCTTTGGGAGACGATAACTTGGCATATCCAGAGCTTTGAGGATGTAATCGACCTGCAGCTTGTGTGTTTTTATAAATAAAGGCGATAAACCTATTTACAGCATGATCATGTAGTTTGGCGTACTCGAAGGAAGGTGGAAAATCCTCCTCCTCCCCAAGGCCGCATAAAACATAACTGATTCCGATACAGCTTCGAAGACCCTGAATTTACTGATGTGCGTAATTTCCTTATTATTAAAGCATTGCTTCCATGCTACGTTTATAGCTGTTTTCGCCTTAACAAGTTTGTCAGTGAGACGTTTTTCCATGCTCAAGTTCTTAGTAAAGCACACTCCTAGATATTTGTATTCCTTCACCAACTCTACTCTTTCACTATTATAGTGGTATTGCGCACTTGCACCCGATCTACCACCGCTATTCTTAAGAACCATCACTTTAGATTTATTTAAATTTACCACTAGATTCCACCTTTTACAATATTCAGCAAGCTTATTTATCATTAGCTGAAGGGACTGCGGAGTATAAGCGAACAGAACAATGTCGTCAGCGAAAAGAAGAGCTTTAATGTTAACGCCTGCGTACTCGATTCCTGCTGGTAATTCTTCGAATATATCATCAATGAAGAGTGCAAACAAGCTTGGACTGAGTGCACAGCCCTGTCTAACTCCTGATTTCGTTTGGAACCATTCAGATAAGCATTGGCCATTCCATACTGATGCTTTGGTAGTCTTGTATAAATTTTGCAATACTGTACCGAACTTAAGCGACATTCCTTTCTGGAAAAGCTTGTAAAAACAGGGCATTGCTAGCCACGGTGTCGAAAGCAGCTTTGAAATCAACGAAAAATGCAAATAGTTTCTTATTTCTCGATAGAAACGAGTCAGCAATCGAGTGGAGTACAAAAATGTGGAGTATCCCGATCTGAAGCCATTCATTTATCCATTCATTTAAACGAATGAGCAGAATCGATGTAAATATCTTATATGACGAGTTCAAAAACGAGATTCCTCTGTAGTTTTAAGGAACTTCACTGCTTCCCTTCTTGTGGATTGGGAAAATCAAGACATGGCTGAACTGATTTGGGATGGTTCCTTCCTCAAAGATCTGGTTGAATACTGCTGTTAGAGATACAACAAAAGTATCTCTACCATATCTGTAGAATTTCGCTGGTGTACCATCAGAGCCCGCAGCCTTTCGATCCTTTTGGTTGTTTATCGATATAAACATTAAACACTTCTTCCTTTGAAATTGGTGCATATAAAATATTATTTTTGAATCCAGGTGTGGCATACTGATTCAGAAACTTATTTGGCGCATCTGGGTTTAATAATTGCACGAAATATGTTTGCAGTCTATTTGAATTAAGATCCGGGCTAATAGTAAATTTTGTTGCATTAAGTTTTCAGACCAGGTTCCAAAACTCAGACGACTTGTTACACTTTGCAAGCTGATATGCTTGGGCTTTCGAATAGTATTTTTTCTTTTTTCGGCAGAGAAGTTTATAATTCTGATTATACTCCATGTACTTTCCTTTTGTGAAGTTTGTATTGGACTTCTGATATGCACTCAAACAAGCGTAAGAAAGGTTTCTCGCCTGCATGCATTCCTTGTCGAACCAGGGTTCTCTATATTCAGTTTTTCTTTTATTGTTATTCGGTATATGGTATGCTCCTTTAATGCTTTTTTCAATTTTGTTCAGGCTTGCGTCGTATTGCTACATCATCAGAAGTGCATCTAAACGTGTTCTATAGTTGGATGCAGATTCGTTTGACCAGCGAAGTTTGGGAATCAGTTGCATTTGTACATTGGTTTCATTTTTTTCTTCTCCGTTAGTAAAGGATATACAAAGAGGCATGTGGTCTGTAAACGGTTTCTTTTCTATTTCCAGATTTTTAACAACTGTTCTCCAGTCACCACCTTCCAAACTGTAGTCAATGACCGAACTTCCTTGTTTTCCCACGAATGTAAATTCATCCAATTTATCACTATCACTTACACCGTTCATTACACGTAGGCCGAAAGTGTTGTAAAGTTCAAGCAATTGACTTCCTCTTGCATTCTTAATTGTGTCTTTTGAATTTCTTGCTTTTCCGAGTCTGGCATTCTCAACCCCTTCTTCAATCCCTATTCTTGCGTTTAGGTCTCTCAAATCACGAGCGTTATTGGTTTGAGAGGTATTTGGTGTCAACCAAAAATTTCATTTTTTTAAATTACTATAGTAAGAAAAACCCATTTAAGCACTATTCACATGAGCACGAATAACGACCAACGAATGAACGAATATTCGTCGATTTTGACATTTCTTTCACATGAGAGTTATTAATTCATCGCACAGCCGAACACCATTCACCACCGAAACCAAAACAAGAATGATTTTTTTTAGGTTAAGTACGTGCGATTATTTTATTCGTTGCGGGTGTGGATAATGTGGAACGCGAATAAAGTTTGACAGTTCGTACCAACTACAATTTTTTTTGCGACGAATAAATTTGTTTTTTTCATTTTATTAATATAAATGATATTGAAAAGTAAAAGTATGCATCATAAATCAAATATATATAAATAAATAAATAAATAAATATGTACATATATAAACTCACATTTTGTAATTCATTCGTGCGTCGTTCAGTGGTCGCGCTAATATGAATGCTGCTTTACTCAATTTTTTAAAATAATTTTTTCCATTTTTTGATGTTATGATTTTTAAAACAAAAACAACAAATTGTAAATACGGACGACGATAAAAAGTATCCCCAACGTACGTAGGCTAGGCACACACAGACACTGCTCTAAAAACCTTTAAATTAGTTTCCAAGGACCTTGAAATGTCGAGAAATATCAACATTTCCAATTCAACAAATGGGATCAATTACAATAATTTTCTCGATGAAGTGAAAAATTGTATTACAAGCTGTTAATTAAAAAAAATTATAAAAATTCTATTTTTTCAAAATGTTGACTGTTATGAAAATTGTTGCTGCTCAAAAATACGTTTGCTCAAAATTCTTTGAATAAAAAACTTGATAAGTCAATATTCTGTTTATGCAAAATCTGTGATTCAAATTTCTGCTTACATATGAATATTCGATATTGAAGAACAGAATTTTGACATTCAAAACTTTTGAAAACAGAAACTTATGCAGAAAATTGACTCCAACTCGTTTAAAAATTTCAAATTCAATCGAATTTTTAATTCTAGGAAATTACATATTAAATATTTTTTAGATCCAAACCAAATGACACTTATTTTTTCAAGGTCAAGCTTGATGCACTTGTGACCAGCAACCCTGTGAAAAGTTGCATCCTAATTTAAGAAAAATTATACCTCTTTTGTTTTTAATTTGGTTTCTTTTCTCTTTTTAGTTACTTATAAAACAACCTTGGGAGATTTACTTAAATGAACTACAGTAATTTAGAGAGGACGAAACTTTTTAAATTTCAATCTATAGAAATTATTATCACTTTAAATTAGGAAGTCGCTTTTGATCCATTATGTAATTTTAACTCAATTTTGAATTCAAAATAGCGATTGAACATTTAAATGCTATAAAACTTACTAATCTTTTTAAAACTTCACAGCAACAACAAATAAAGAGTAAAAATAAAAATAAACATATCGATATCATTGAATTTGAGTCCTAACTCAAAGCAAATAAAGAAAACAACAAACAATTTTGAAACCAAACTGAAAGAGGGCCAAAGCATATAACTCAGTATAATTAGATGATCCCAAAATCAGCCGCTAATTTTTCCGCAATTTGCTTCTTAATGCAATAAATAGCATTCTATAACCCAATTCGGGTGTGTGTTGAGTTTTTGTTATGCGTGCGTGTGCACAGCCAGCGCCCAGCAGTATACCAAGATTTTACACCCCATACGTTTTTGTTTTCCCTACATACTTCATATTATAACCTCCTGTCGTGATGATTGTACCCTTAACACACAACATTATAAATAAAATTTTCAGACTTTCCGAGTGAGGAACAGAGAAGAAAAAGAGACCAAAATCTGTCAATAACTTTGGGGTTGTTTTGATATCAAAGCAATTTTTTTAAAAGATGTCCTTTAAACAGCTTCCTCTTCCAACTCACTAGAGCCGAGCGACGCCGCCGCCGACCGACGGACGCACGAGATTGTTTGCGTGACTGGCGTTGAATTTGATTGTAAGAGTTGCCTTTGTAACGCGATTATCTGACGATTTGATTTACATCCTAGATCACAATCATATAAAAACGAACCAGTCCTATAATCCATCAGGCTATATCCTTGATATATCCTCCAAACTCTTGCATCCTCTACATCTACTAATGTACTGTCTGTAACAAATCCATCACAAGAGGGCACTTGTTCGGATTGCTTGGTCATATGTTCTCACACGAGATGATTGTATTTTAATTTTTATTTTCCCGGTGGTGAATATGGTGATGGGAAGGCAAGGGTCCTTGTTTTGCAGCACAGCACACCAAACACACATCACTCGTGTATGTTGGTAAAGTGGAAAACCCAAAATCAGTCAAAATAAAGGGTAACATTAAAGAACAACAGGGGTTAGAAAAAGGCCATAAAAAAAAACTTGTAACTGTTTTGTGTGCTCAGTTTGAGTACACACTAGAAACAATTACAAGTCGATTTATGGATGGAATTGCAAAATGCCCGAAACAGACTACGTCTACAATCTACATACATACTTATTTAGGGTTATAGCCTGTGTTGCAACATAGAAGAACAAAACATAGAACAGGAGGATAGATGATAACAGATGCGCCTTGTTTGACATGATTCCCGGGGGAGCGTTCCTGTTGTTGGCAAAAACTCCCACAGCGATAGTTGTTGGCAGTTCACTGTAGGCTTTATCAAAAGAAGCCTCAGCAGGTTCATGAGCACCACACCGATGAGTGTAATTTGAAATAAATGAATGACGGTTAGAATGTTAGAATTTTTGGGGTGGAATGGGGATTCAATGTGAACTTAGATCTGTTTTATTTTTTATTCGAAAAAAGCCTATCGGTGATTTTTTTCAGAGGATGAGATAGTGGGATGAAGCTAACGATGTATTAAGACTTATTATTCTGTTTTAAGTAAATACTTTCAGGTGTGAATGCAATAAATGTTACTTTGGACATTACTGTTCTTTTTATGGTGTTAAATTTTCTGCTCTACTTCGTTTTTAATTTTAAATTTATTAAATAAGTTACCCATTAAGAAAAAAGGTTAGGTAACTTGTTATTTGACCCTCATTCGAAAATTCCTTGACATCTTGACATTTTTACTTGTGCTGTGGTGATTTGGCTGAATCATATCTCACATATGTTATTTATTTATTTATTACATCAATTAGAGTTAACAATACTCAAATATAGACTAATGAATAACACAAGTTTTATTTAAAGTATTATATTATATAATAAGTATGGAAAGTTAAAAAAATAGACTAAACATATAGATCGATAGATTTTTATTTTCGGTATTTAGATATACATTTGGTAAGCTACCGCACAGTTTACACACAGAGATTTGATATGCTATATTAATATCTTTCTACTGAATAAGTATTTTAATTTAAATAAAGTTTACAAAAAAATAAAGAATTTACTTTGAAGGAAAGTACAAATAAAACCTTCAATACAAAATAAGAAAAAAAAAATCAGGTACATTTGGACTCGAATTAATAATTCAACTTCAAAACTATAGTAATGAAGAAGGTTAGTACGAATTGGGTTAGTGAATAATAATAATAAATTAATTTATAAATGTATATTAGTACTTTGTTAGTAAATAGATGAATAAATATACATAAATGTATGAGATATATAATTAAATAAATACAATAGTTAATTAATAAGAAAAACAAATGAGTAAATAACTAAATAAATAAACAAATAATATGTATATAAATAAATAAATAAATAAGCGTATAAATATGAACGAGATACATGAATGAATCAACATATGAATAAATATGTAAAGAAAAGAAAAATAGATAGTTACAACAATAAATAAGTAAATAAATAAATAAATAAAAAAAAAATAAATAAATAAGTACACGTAAACATGTAAACATATAAGGATCTTATAATAACAAGTAGATAACATCAAAAATATGGTTAAGAAAACAATTGATTAATTAATGGATTGTCAGGAATTTCACAATTTCGCAAAAATGAATTATTAAGTTTAACTATTCTTTCAGAGATCATTTCAACATTTGCTCTTGCATGTAAGTCCAGTGTAGAATGGTATCGAGAAAGATTAAGTATCATTTTAAGTAACTTGTTCTAAGAAATTTGAAGCTTTTTAAGATGACATTTGGAACAATTTCCCCACACTTGGCATCTATAGAGAAGGATTGCTTGGAATATTACCTTGTGAATTATTATTTTGTTAGTGTTGTTTAGACATGACTTTCTATTTATGAATGGATATAGCATATTGATTGCTATGCTTATTTTGCGCAGTGTTTGAACAATATGTTCCTTAAATGTAAGTTTTTGGTCTAGATAAACCCCTAAATATTTCACACTCGAGTCCCATTTGACATTAACACCATTAACAATAATCTGATTACTGGGGAGATAGCAAGACTTTCTTTTTCGGCTGAAAAAGATAGCTTGTAATTTCTCAGCATTCAGCTTAATTTTCCACTTTTGATAATAATGCATCATCAGTTCAAGTGCATGTTGTAAATTTGTCTCAATGTTGAGACTAAATTCATGCGATGAAAAGATGCCAGTATCATCAGCGAATATGGCTATTTCACATTCTTGCAGTTTGGGAATATCAGATGTGTAGATGTTGTATAAAAAAGGACCCAATACTGATCCTTGCGGAACACCTGCATAGACTAAACATATATTTGAATGTATTTCTATTATGTGAAAATTAAAGTCAATATAATTTGATAAGTTATTAATTTCTCTAACACTTCGAGTTAAGGCATAGTTCACTCTATGAGCGTTTTCGCGAAATAAGAAACGATTTCTCAAATCACGTGAAGGAGCATTAGATCTATGAGAGCTAATACGAGTAAAAAGGGACAGTCTATGTGGTAAGATAAGATGTAATGAATAAAAGTTATCGCATACATCTTCCTTCGGTTCTCTAGTGACTGAATACCAATAAGTTGACATCTTAGAATGTAAGAGGGCATTTCAATGTTCCACCTTAATTTATTAAACATATATCGTGTGAATCTTTTTTGAATTGCTTCTATTCTATGGTTATGGATGTTACGAGTATAAAAAGGATTTCAAATGATGCAGCAGTATTCTAAAACTGACCGTACATAACTTATAAAAAGATTCTTCAACATATACGGATTATGTAAGTCAACCGAGTTTAATAAAACCAAGCATGAATTCGCTTTGTTAACTAAAAATTCAATATTTTTGCGAAAGTTCAATTTATGGTCAAAAATAACTCCAAGATTTTTTTTTGTTGAAACTTTTTTAAGTGTATGATTTCTAATGTTATAATTGTAGTCAATCGAAAATTGGCGGCGAGTAAAAGAAAGTCATTGACATTTAGGAATGTTCAGATTTAATGGATTTATCTTACACCAGACAGAAAGTCTCTTGATTTCATTTTGCAAAAGATCACAATCGCTTGTACATTGTTTGCGTCTAAAAAATTTCAGATCATCTGCAAACAGGAGACACATTGAGTTTTGAAGTACATTAGGTAAGTCATTCTCATTAATGAAAACGAGGAATAAAATCGGACCTAAATGGCTTCCCTGGGGAACTCCTGATGAAACAATTATAGAATTTGATAGATTTGAATCAATATGTACATACTGACAAAGATTAGTTAAATATGTTTTTAATCAGTTAAGCATATAATAATGAAACCCGATTTTTTTAAGTTTTTTTCAATAGAATATGGTGAAGTTTTTTCAATAGAATATGGTGATGCACCCCGTCAAATGCCTTAGCAAAATCTGTGTAAATAACATCCACTTGGTGACCCCATTCACTATATAATTAGTAAAAATAGCTAAGTTCAAAGAATTGAATTTACCAGAAACAAAACCGTATTGAAAAGGAGATATTATTTCTTTGAGTAAAAATTTTAGTTTTCCGCGTTATAATTATCTTTTCAAATAACTTCGGTATTACAAATAGTTTACTAATAGGCCAATACCCTCCTTCAGGCAGTTTAAGAAATTGTTATAGTATTCTGATAAATTTTGACATTCTATCGTGTCTGGTGGCAACGACAAATTGTTAATATATCGCGAAAAGTTTTTGAAATCATCTTTCGAAAAATTATATTTAATTCGATCTTGATTTGGTTTAAAAAAGTTAATAACATTAAGTTCAAAAGTAAAAGCTGCATGGTGAATTGAATTTGAAAAAATAGGAAAGAGGCTGTTATTGACTGATACACAAAGTTCTTTATCTACAAATAACAAATCAAGTGTTCTTTCTAGACTGTTTTTAAACTTGTTAATTTGATCTAAATCAAAAGAGGTAAAAGAATCAACAACTAAACATTCATTTTCAAGGCTTATATTATATGGAATAAGATTAAGGTTATCTGAATCATAAATCCAACTTTTAAGCCTTATTTTTATTTAACAAAATGATTTAAATAGGATATGGTAAGAAAATATAAGGAATAACTTACATTTAATTTGTTTTTCTGTTTTCGATTTTGTGAATTAAATCCGAATGAAAAAAGAGGCTGGGCTGCGTCTTTCGATTTGTCTAAAACTTTAAGAAAATATTTTTAACAATATTTTGTGTGAGATACAAAATTTTAAGTTAATATCTTTCTTTGTTCTTCTAATACATGAGTCGAAAACCATTTCTTATCATTTTTTTTGTTGTTTTTGTATTGTAAAAAATGTTGTCATTTGAATTTTTCTAAAAAAATAACTAAAAGTTGGCAATAATATTTTGCATAGGTATAAAATAAGTTTAATTTTAATATTTAATTTTTTTTCCGAAATTTTTAGTCGAAAAGAAATGTTTGTAGCATTTTTTTAAAGTTCTTATTTCATATACAAAAATACAGATTGGATTTTTCTAATACCATTATCTTCCGTTAGCAACAAATAATTTTGAAGTCAATACATTTATTTATTCACTTGATATTGAGGATCGAATATCAATTTTTACCAATTATGTGATTATGTGTAAATTTTAATTTTTTGGAAAAAAGTGACAGTGGGTTTTTTAAAAATTTTAATAATTTTTTAAAATAATGTTTTATATAAGATAAAATTAGTTTTAATTTTTGAAAAGATATTCGTGTCGAAAATCAATTTTTATCAACTTTTAGTAGTATTTTTTTAAGATTTTATATTTTTGTAAGAAAACTAATCTGGAGGAAATATCATTTTTTTTTTTGTAAAATATTCAAATATTTATGAAATATAAAATTTAATTGTCACTAAAGAGATATTAGTTCGTGAGATATTTGGGGTTAACCAATATGTTCACCTTTTTTTAAATTTCTTTATTTTTTGAAAGCCCTTTCTGCATTTTTCGATGTTATCATCTGTAAAACAAAATGTATTTGAATTTATTTTATTGACCTTGAAACCTCTAGAAATGTCAAAATTTTCAAAACGGACCGATTCAAATTTAGGTAAGGTTTTTTTGGGGTTTAAAATCTTCATTTTTTAATATTTTTTGAATGAATCTTTAGAACAATTTGGTTTAAGTGATCTTTTGGATAGAGAACACGTTTTAGATTTTAGATTTTGTTAGAGGGGGAGGGGGCGGTGAGCATTTTTTGTAAATTTCCCATACTAGAAATCAATTTTAAGAAACGAATCTCTGGAATAATTTGAAGTTTTGGAATTTTGAATTTCTTAAAGGGGGGTTAAAGGTATGTTGCATTGTTAAGTGTTGGGCTTAAAATTGACTGTTTTGAATGACACTATGGAACAATTAGGTTTGAATGATTTTGGATATAAAAGGTGATTTTTTAAAAGCTATAGGAAAGTTTTTCAAAAAAACACATAAAATTCAGAAAAATGCATGAAATCTTTATTTGAATCGATATTACGGTCCATACCTATAATTTAATGTTTGAAGATTATTTCATGCAAATGTTAACCTTGACTGCGCCTCAAATGGTCCATCCGCTTAGTCCAATTTTGGCATACTCTTTCCAACATATCGGCCGGTATCTCACGAATAAATGCTTCAATGTTGTCTTCCAATGCGTCAATTGGGCTTGTCTGTATAGATATGAGTTTTAACATAGCCCCACAGAAAATAGTCTAAAGGCATTAAATCGCACGATCCAGGCGGCCAATTGACCGGTCCCGAATGAGAAATAAAATGTTCACCGAACTCGCCTCTCAATAAGTCCATTGTTGCGCGTGCTGTGTGGCATGTGGCACCGTCTTGTTGAAACCACATGTCATGCAAGTCAAGCTCTTGTATTTTGGGCAAAAAAAAGTTGGATATCATCTCACGGTAGCGCTCACCATTCACAGTTACGTTACGATTCGCATCATCTTTAAAGAAGTACGGTCCAATGATGCCACCAGCCCATAAACCGCACCAAACTGTGACTTTTTTTTGCTTGCATTGCATTGGTTGCATTGGTAGCTCTTGCAATGCTTCTTCTTGCTGATATTTACTCCAAAATCAAAAAATCTGCTTATTTACGTACCCATTGAGCCAAAAATGAGCTTCGTCGCTCGCTGGAAAAAGCGCGCGATGAATTTTCTTAACAGAGCACGCATTTTGATAATAAAATTCAATAATTTGCAAGCGTTGTTCATTTGTAAGACGATTCATGGTTAAATTATAGACCAAACTGAAGATGTTTGACAGTGAAACAAAACACGAAACGTGCGTCAGCTATTTAAACCAGTGTTTCCAAAAAGATATTAGCTAAAAAATCACCCTTTAAAATGATTTCTGTAATTTAGGTTTTTGGAAGGTTGGGAGCTGGGGGTATTTTAGTAAATTGGTATATGTAATATTATTCAACACGGCTAAAAGAAAAGGTCAAGGAACAAGTGTAACATTTTTTAGTAAGAATCTCATTTGCGAACAGCAACATGGTTTTGTGAAAAAAGATTAACTATTAAAAATCTCCTCACATTCTCAAACATACATCTGTGCAAACGCTTTAGAATAAGAAAAATAGATGAAGAAAGCTACTGATTAGACGTGTTTCTTGTGGCGGGCAATTTTATTTTTTGTTTTTATCAAATTGAAGTGATCAAATAGTCTGTACGCTGTTGAAAGGCACAATTGTCCGAATACAAACATTTGTTCTGGATATTTGCACTAACATTTACTGTTTAATAAAGAAGTGAAATCAATTTCCACAATTAATAAATTTTCTTAAAATTAACTTTCTTTGTGTCACTTCAAACCTAAACACATTGTTCATATCCAACTCAAACATTTTAAATGAGTAATCGTAAAACCAACCCAACTAAATCTCGATCATCAATTTGCAAAGACTCACCTACTACACCAGTGAGTACCCATTCTAAGACCTCGAACCGAAAAAGTATGAACATGTCTTGTGAAGAAACTCTTTTTAATAAAATTGATCAAAGGCTTAAACAACAAAGTGAGTCGATTATAAATTTAATTTCTAATAAAATAAAAGATGAATATGAATCACTCGCACAAAAACTCGAAACTCAATTCGCCGAAATCAAAACGAACCTCAATGACGTCGCTGGGCGCGTTACACAAATTGAACTCTCTTTCTCTAAATCCATTGCCGATATTGATGCTCTTAAATCCGACGTCATCAAATTAAAATATTCCGAAAAAAATATCACCGAAACTTTAACTCAAATCAAAAATAATAACAAGGAACACAATGAATTGGAACATAAAATCACTGATCTCACAGATATGGTTAATCAATCACTTATCAATCAAGAAGAAGCAGAGAATAAACATATTGCTGCTGATGGAGTTATTTTTGGCATACCGTACACCACTGACGAGAATCTACGATCCATGTTTAATCTCTTATGCCACAATATAAACATCAAACCACCTGCCTTACTTGACATTTTTCGCACTCGCTCCAATTCAAGAAGAAATGGAAACACAAACACAAACACTGCGATCATAGTGAAATTCCGTTCGGCTTACGGTAAAAACTATGTGATCACTTCTATATCAAAATTTCGCAAGGAACGGAATAATCAACTTACACTGAATGAAGTAGGGCTTAATGGAAAGTCACTAATATATTTCCGCGAATGTTTAACAAACAAAAATAACGCGATATATAGAGCGGCGCTTCAACTTAAAAAGCAGCACAAAATAGCTACGGCTTTTACGATACGAGGTCTCGTGTATGTGAAACGTCAAACAACTGATGAGAAAGGAACGTACGTGGGCGATATCGAAACACTAAATGGAATTGCCAGCCTCCCTAATGCAACTAATTAATTATTTTTTTATATTCTTACTTTATTTTACTTACTTTTTACTTTTTTTTTTTTTTTTTTCTTTCTCTCTTTATAGTATAATAATAATAATACAATAATTCTATACACAATATCTCTAAATTTCATTATTATTATTATTATTTTTTTTTTTTTTTGCCTTTTCTTTTCGTTCATCGTTAATTCAAATGGGTGATGATAGTGTGACCTTGGCAGCTGTTGGGGCCAACATAAATCTTCACTCTATGATCAGAGTTTTAAGTAAACAGAAGGATGGACTTCGGATAAGTCATTTCAACGCTCAAAGTTTATTTTGCAAAATGGATGAGTTTAGGGATATATTTGAGGAATCGATGCTGGACATAATATGTGTTACTGAAACCTGGTTTTCAGACAAAAATGATGATGTGTTGTATGGACTGCATGGGTACAAACTTTTTCGTGGTGATAGGATAAGCAGGAGAGGGGGTGGTACAGCAATTTATGTACGTAACGGTATAGCTTGCAAAGTAAATTGTAGATCAGCATTAGGATGTGAGATTGAATATGTATTTTTAGATGTTATCAACAATGAGGAAAGACTTCTCCTAGGTGCTGTTTATAGACCTAATAATCATGTAAATCTTAGTACCATTTTACTAGAAACAATTTCTCTTGGTGCTACTAAAATCATAATTTGTGGAGATTTTAACAGTAATTTGTTGGAGGATTCTTCTCTTGTTGATGGTATGAGAACATTTAACTTGTTTCCGGTGAATACTACCAATCCTACTCATTTTTGTCGTGAATCTCAAACACTTCTTGATGTTTATTTTGTTAGTAACCTCGATGATGTCTTATTGTATGACCAATTATCAGCTCCTGCGTTTTCAAGACACGATTTAATTTTCATGACTTTCAATTTTACGTTAGTGAGCTCGCAAACCTCGTATAAATATAGAGATTTTAAAAATATTGATTACTTACGCCTAGAAAATGAAACTCGATCTGTCGACTGGGAGAGAATTTATTACTTGTCCTCACCGGATGAACAAGTTGAATTTTTAAACCAGAATGTCTCGCACTTATTTGATAGCAATGTAAAATTACGATCCTGTTCGTCTAAGGCCGGGAGACCACGTTGGTTTTCCGAGGAAATTCGGTCACTCATATTGCAACGCAATCAGGCCTATTCTCATTGGAAACGTTTTCGATTGGATTTGTTTCTGTTAAGATATCGTCAGCTGCGTAACAAAACGGTAAGAAAAATTAGATTAGCTAAAATCAAGTTCTATAGTGAACTACTAGACCCCTCTATAGGTGGACGACAATTATGGAAGAACTTGAAGAAAAATGGTCTAGGAAAACAGTTAGACCGAGTAGAGGAGAACATCGATGTAAACTCCTTAAACAATGATTTCGTTTCTCTTCCGTTTCCCACCCTTTCTCAAAACGCGTCCGTAGATGAAAGTTCTTTCTTTACTGATGCAAGTTTTACTTTTACGTGTGTAGAGAGCCTAGATGTCGTGGAGAGCATTTTATCTGTTAAGTCAAATGCCGTTGGAATGGACAATATACATCCCGTTTTTGTGAAATCTATCTTAGCCCTCATACTGCCATATATTACTCACATTTTCAACACAATTTTAACCAAAAGTTTATTCCCTTCTCAATGGAAACTGGCTAAAGTCTTGCCAATACCAAAACCTGGGAAAAAAGACGAGTTTAGACCAGTTTCTATTCTTCCGTACTTGTCTAAAGTATTTGAGCGTGTTATGCAGAGGCAAATAAATGAACACCTTGTGTCGCAAAAGATTATTTCTCAGAAGCAGGCAGGTTTTCGTCAACATCACAGTTGTACGACCACCATCATTAATGTGGTTGAAGATGTACGGCTTGCTCTTGACAGTGACGAAGTAACGTTCTTGGTCCTGTTAGATTTTTCGAAAGCATTCGACACCGTAGATCATAATAATTTATGCCATAAGCTTTCAATTCTGTATGGTTTCCTGCCATCTGCAGTTAATTTACTGGCTTCTTACCTTAAGGACAGGAAACAAGCGGTTTCAAGCCAAAATAAGATATCTTCTCTTCTACCGGTTCTCAGAGGCGTTCCCCAAGGTTCAATTTTGGGTCCTTTGCTATTTTCCCTATACATCAATGAACTCCCTGCTCTTCTAAAAGACTGCTCTGTACAAATGTATGCGGATGATGTGCAATTGTATAAAAGTTGCCCTCTTGGTTTAATTGAGGACTGTGCATTTAAAATAAATAAGGACTTGGAAAATATAGCACGCTAGTCTGACTGTAATGGGCTTTTCCTAAATCCGGTTAAATCAAAGTGCATAGTCATTAGCAGAAAAGTTTTGAGTCTTGAGTATTTCCCTACTCTGAATTTGAACAATGCAGCAATTGAATACGTCTCCACAGCTAAAAACCTCGGAATGATATTTAACCGAACATTGTCTTGGGATACCCATATTACCTCAACCATCGGTAAAGTATATGGTATTCTTAGACTCCTTTGGTCGTCGCAAAAATTTACCCCAATGAGAACTCGTCTCATAATAGCGAAAACCTTGGTTTTACCTGTCTTGACGTACGGATGTGAAGTTTTCCGTGAGTGCGACTCAGCAAGTAAGAGGAAGATTAACGTAGCCTTCAATAATACTGCACGGTACATATATGGCTTACGCAGATTTGACCACGTATCGACTTATTCAGTACAAATCTTTAACATGACCTTAGACCAACTTTTGCGTTTTCGTTGTCTTATGCTATTATTCAAAATCATCCAGTCTCAACAACCTTGCAGTTTATACAACAGGATAGAATTTTGTTCCTCGATTAGATCTTTTCAACTCATTCATCCACGATATAGTTGCCTTCTTTCTAAAAGACAGTTTTTTGTCGGTGTCATCCGCCTTTGGAATTCACTTCCTGTTCACTTAAGACAAATTAGCAATGAAAATCAATTTCGAAGGGCGCTTCGAGTTTTTTATGAGAGTTTGAACTAATAAATCTGAATTGAAAAATGAACTAAGAGATACAGTGTATGTTTTATATTTTATTTTTATTTTTCTATTTGTACTTAAAATAAAAGTTGTAATATTGTAATTAATTTTTGTTTAAATTTTGTTTTTCTTCTAAAAACTTGTTTTTTTGTTTCATTTCTTTTACGATAACTGTAATATAATTGTTTTTAA
Source organism: Eupeodes latifasciatus (assembly GCA_920104205.1). NCBI lineage: Eukaryota > Metazoa > Arthropoda > Insecta > Diptera > Syrphidae > Eupeodes > Eupeodes latifasciatus. Next base: position 74,152,408 of record OV049926.1, read on the forward strand.
ATATTAGCTTAACACTAATTTATAAGAATTATCTTCTTAATGTGTAAGCATACAAATAAATAAAATAAATAAATAAAATAAATAAAAATAAATTTAAAGCTTTGGTTGCTCAATCTGGTGTTCCCCAGGGAAGCCATCTAGGCCCTTTTCTGTTCATCATGTCTATTAACGACATATCGTCATGTCCACGCTCAAGTGAAGTTCTTATTTTTGCTGATGACATGTATTGTTTTACAAGCCGACATTGATAGTTTCACATTTAAGCGTGGGTAAAATAGCCTTGCCCTTAACCCTTTAAAATGCCAGACGATAACTTTTAGTAAAAAAGAGGCTGGGATGCGACCCACACTGATAACTTCCCATCCCGTCTGTCGATTTGTCTTGCTAAAAGGTTTACAGGTTTTCGTGTTTTGTTAAAAAAAAGTTATCAGTTAAATTATTCTAAAAAAAATAAAAATCAACAACAACATTTTGCATATGATGAAATAGTTTGATTTCAAAATCTATTTTTGTTAACGAGATTTTTAGTCGAAAACCAATTTTTACCAATTTTAGTAGCATTTCTTAATTTTTTTTATTTCTTAAATAAACAAATACAAATTGGAGAATGAAATGAATTTGAAGTCAATACCTACTATTTTTCACGAGATATCGAGAACCGAGCATCATTTTTTACCAAAATTTGCATACTATTTTTTGTAGATTTTATTTTTTTTTATGAAAAAACTGACTGTTGGATTTTAATACAAAATTTACTGAATGTCGAAAACAATATTTTCTGTGAGTAAAATTAGTTTGAAGCCAATATTTTTAATTTTAAAAAAGATACTTGAGTCGAAAATCAATTTTTACGAGCTTTTAGTAATACTTTTTTTTAGGTATTTATTTTTTGTTAAAAAACTGTCAGTTTGATTTTTCTCAAAATTTTATCGAATGTTCAAAACAATATGTATTATAAGATAAAATTAGTTTGGAGCTAATATTTTTAATTTTAAAAAAGATAATTGAGTCGAAAATCTATTTTTACCAACTTTTATTATTTTTTTTAGGTTTTTATTTTTTGTAAGAAAATTGTCAATTCGATTTCTTCAAAATTTTCCTGAATGTTAAAAACAATATTTCTCATAAGATAAAATTAGTTTAAAGCCAATATCTCAAAGTTTTGAAAAGATATATTTAAATCGAAAATCAATTTTTACCAACTTTTGTTAATTTTTTTTTTGGGTTTTTAATTTTTCGTAAAAAAAACTGTCAATTCGATTTTTCTCAAAATGTTACTAAATGTTGAAAACAATATTTTAGAAAATTAGTTTAAGGCCAATGTCGCAAATTTTTGAAAAGTTAATTAAGTCGAAAATAAATTTTTACTATCTTTTATTATTTTTTTTTTGTTTTAGGTTTTTATTTTTTGTAAAAAAGCTGTCAATTCGATTTTTCTCAAAATTTTACCGAATATTGAAAACAATATTTCTTATAAGATAAAATAAGTTGGAAGCCATAATCTCAAATTTTCAAAAAGATAATTAAGTCGAAATACAATTTTTACCAACTTTGAGTAACGTTTTTTTAGGTTTTTATTTTTTATAAAAAAACTGTTCATTCGATTTTTCTTAAAATTTTACCATATGTTGGAAACGTTGTTCTTCGTTGCATAAAACTGTTTTGGAGATAATATCATTTTTTATTCAATAAATTTTCGAGGTGACACATATTTTTTTTCAGTTTTTTTTTTGATTTATAAAAAAAAAACCTTTCATTAGATTTTTTTCCAAAAATATATTTGTTTGGTATTACGTTACTATATATAATACTAGCGGCCCGTCCCGGGTTCGCACGGGTAGACATAAATAGGTACAGATATTAAAGTTATAAGCATGCTAATTAAAACGGCCATGAATCACTAAATTAGAAAAAAATTGTATGCTTATCTTAAAGCCTCCCTGTACACTAAGTTGGCTGTGGTATTTGTAGGTGGCAAGAAAACGTATTGATTTTCAGGAGATCCTACTCGAGAAAGTGCCACATACTATTGCCCGTGGGAAAAGCACTCTTTCCTTAAGTCGATACCAACTATGGAAAAAGTTCGTCCCTGGAATTTATGTATTGTTAGGGCAAATGATATTTTTAAAGGGAACTGCAACCTTTTAAAAGATATGGGCAAATCAGTTGGTATCACCGGGATCCGCGGAACATGTGCGAGCTGACCGGCCGCGAACCCGTAATGATAGTTGCTACAATCACATTATCTCTTAATTCTTTGATAAATAGTGTTGTATTCTATAATATTGTCGAACATTTTTTTGTCCTATCATTAATACTCTTCGCAGCGTAAAGACATTTTATGGCTAATGCTTTTTACACCTTCGGTTGGTTTTAATAGGAATTTCTAAAGATTTCTATAGTAATCTTGTACTAAATATAGCCTATGTTACTCAGTGATAATGTAGCTTTCAAATGAAAAAAGAATTATTAAAATCGGTCCAGTACTTTTTGAGTTTATTCGTTACATACAAAAATACAAATCTTTCCTCTTTATAATATTAGTGTAGATAAAATTTAATTCAAGTCTCTAGAGTTATTGGTTCGTGAGATATTTTGGGTTAACCAAAATTTTAACCTTTTTTTAAACTGCTGTGAGAGCCCTTTCTGCATCTTTCTGCACTATTGTCTGTATACAAAAAATTTATTTGAAGTCGATATCTCTTCTGGTTCTTGGGCTATAGACGACGAAAAAAACGTCGCGAACGTACGTACACACGCACGCGCAGACATCTCTCTGAAAACCTTTTATTTCTACTCTAGGGGCCTTGAAACGTCAAGAAATGTCAAAATTTTCAATTTGACAAATCGGACTCATTACAATAACTTCCTATGGCAAGTTAAAAACGAATCGATAGTGTATTTGATTATTGTATATCACAGCAAAAACTCTGTCACATCTCCTCATTTAAAAATGTAGGTGTTCATTTTTGTTTGAACTTATTGTCAATAAGGCAAATTCTATGCTTGGTTTTATAAAACGTGCAATGATCACTATGTTACTCTTTCTTGGTACAATTGCCATGTTCGCCCTCATCTTGAATATACTTCGCAGATATGGATTATGGACTCCCTATCACGAAATTCATAGAAAACGTTTTTAATCAATTCAACATAATTTCATTCGCTTTGCCCTAAAGGATCTTTCTTAGGATGATCCTTATGATCTGCCTCCCTATGATCATCGTATTCTGCTTCATCAAATGCAATCTCTGTTTTGTATTTTGTGCGTGTGTTAGGCTATAATTGCATTTTTTCCTACTAACAACTAACACATGCACTTATGATGAGCCTTTGATCGTATAGTTTGAAGCTTGCTATAAGCTAACTACTTTCTGAAAATTCTGAAGTGTAAAATTATTTTTAAGGAAAATTTAAGAACGTTTAGGATTTTGCTGAAAGATTATGCCTTTGACTCAAAAATTTTAATTTTTCAAAAGGGGGCACTAGGCAAGTGATTTGCGAGATATATAATTTGACTTGGAACAAGTTTTAGTTTTTCGATTTCTACAAAATCCAAAAACATTGAGATATTTTTTTTTCAAATTGAATCATCAGTTTATAAAGTAGTATAAGGGGGGGTTAGCATAGGTCCCAAAAATTTGGAACAATGTTTAGAACAGCTAGAAAAATCTGGAACAAATTATTTACGAAAAAAGGGGAAATCAATTTTTAAGATTTAAAACCCACAAATTTGGAACAAACCGGGAACAACCTGGAACAATTTTCAAAAATAGGAAAATCAAAAAAGAGGGTCTATAACTTCCTACACTCGCATTATCTGCATTTATTTGAAGTATTTGGAATCATTATACGCAATTGATTGATAAACGTTACAAAAACTGTCAAAAATACAAAGAATGCAAGGACTTCATATAAATGCATTACATTTCAAGTGATTGCAATTGAGCAGAGTTCTCTCCTGAAAGTCGTGGGGTGCGTTACTCTTTTGATAACTAAAAATCGCCAAAATGAGTTGTTCTTTTTGTTCCGAAAAAATAAAAAAGAATTTTAATCAAATAATTTATTGTGTTGATTGCAATGCTGTGTTCCATTACAATTGTGCTAATATCTCTGAAGCTGATGTGGTGCTTATGAAATCTAGTGGAAAACCATATCGATGTGATAAATGTTCTAATATCAGACGTCGATCACTTCAGGTAGTGGCATCTCAGGAGAGTACAATCAATCAAACACACGAGTATTCTGACTCTTCGATAAGTAACAATATTGCAAAATCATCATTGGCAACAACCTATAATAATATTGTTAGTCATGAAGAAGAATCAACCCTATTGAAAATTTATAATAAAATCACAAGCTTGGAAGATAAAATTACAAGTTTGGAAATTACAAACAAGCAATTTATTAATTCCATAAAAGAATTGAAAGAAGAGAACGCTGAATTAAAATCAAAAATTCACTCATTGGAAAGTAGACTCAATTGGCAACAACAAGCTCTCTGATAAATTGCATTGAAATTACTGGGATAAATGATGTCGACGATTCAAACTCTTAGTTGCATAAAGTCTTTCGGAATGCATTGGGTGTGGAGGTTAAAAGAGAAGATATAGAAAATTGCTACGTTAAAAAAATGAAAAACAGTAGACAGAATGATAACACCACCGATCGTTCCCACTCATCTTCTTATAAGAAACCCATCATCTTCGTGAGGTTCTCTGATTTTGCACTCAAGCAAAAAATAATGGCAGAGAAATTAAAAAAAAAAAACAGAACATGAACATGAACACAAATGTTTTGGATGACACCGCCAGCAGAGGTAGCAGCAAAAAGTTTGACATTTATATCAATGATGCTCTTACCAAATACACACAAGCGTTGTTTATGCAAGCAAGGGAGATGAAGAAGACGAAGGGCTTTAAATATCTTTGGTTTAAAAACAATAAAGTTTTACTGAGAAAAGTTGAAGGTGGAAATGTCATTACCATAAGATCTTTTAATGATCTTTATATAATATAGTGCTTTTCATGCACTTGCTATTTGTAAGTAATTGTATTTTTTGTTATTATTATAAATGAATTTTGAAGATCTTATTGATAATGATATTTCTATTTCCAATCCAATCTCAAATGTTGAAAATATATTTATAAATAAATCTTTTTGTAATGAGAAACTTTTTTGTATTCATCAAAATGTAAGAAGTTTGAGAGAAAATTTTGTGTCTTTTGTATCACACCTTGAAGCCTTTGAGTGCAAACCTGATCTTGTGTTTGTAACTGAAATTTGGATTTATAATTTTGAAAAAGATGATTATTATTTACCAGGTTTTAACTTTTTCATAAATTCTAATGAAAATTATGCTGCAGGTGGAGTTGGTTGCTTCGTGAAGGAAGGTTATAATTGTTCAGCCTCTAAGGTGAATTTCTTGAGTGCTGATATTTTAAAGATACCCTTAGAATTGAGTAATGAAAAATTTATGTTTTTGTGTATTTATAGACTACACAAGTTTAGTTTATCGATGTTTGTGGAAGAATTTTCAAATCTACTTGACAGTGAAAAAACTAAGAACTTTATTATACTCGGGGATTTTAATATCAATATTTTAGATAATAATACCATTGCTTGCAAATATTTCGATTTATTATCTTCGCATGGGTTAGTTTCTTTTATAAATGAGCCAACTAGGATTGATTCTGGTACATGTTTAGACCACATTCATGGGCGATTTTCAAACATTTTTAAGGAAAATTGTGATAAATACGTGTTTGATCTTAGGATAACTGATCATACTATGATAGGTTTGTTAGTCAGTGTACCTAAAACTAATACAAATAAATTTTTTAAACCAAGTAACTTAAAAAATAGAATTGACTTATCAAAACTCAAGTCATTTCTTTGTTTTGAGTCCTGGGATGCGGTTTATTTAGAAGTAGATCCGTCAAGATGTTATGATTTGTTCATGGAAATTTTAAATAAATATATCCAACAGAGTACATATACAGTACGAATCAAAAACTCAGACATAAAACTTAAATCGTGGATAACTGATTCCTTATTACGGAAAATTAAATACAAAAATAATCTTAGAATTCAATCTTCTAAACATCCGCACAATATGCATTTCAAAAATAAATACAAGGCTTTGTGTTCTCATATTAAGAAAGAATTTCCCATATGCAGAAATAACTATTACAAAAATCAATTTCATTTATCGAAAGGTAATATCAAACAAGAATGGCGGATAGTTAATAATATTTTGAAAAAGTCTCCAGTTTCTAAAAAAACTATTATACTTAAAGATAATGAATTGATTTTATCTGACAAACATAATGTAGCTGATAAATTTAACTCTTATTTTTCTACAATAGCAGAAACACTTAAACCTCAAGTAAGTCCTTACTTTATGTAATAGTAATGTTGAATCTTTTCAAAGTAATAGTTTTGTATATGAACAAATAACAGCTTTAGAACTCTTAAATGCAATTGGATGTTCGAAAAATTAAAATTCTTGCGGTTTTGATGGGGTTTATAATAATTTGCTAAAAAATATATCATACTTTATTATTGACGTTCTTGCTTATATATTTAATATAAGCATTTACTTTGGATGTTTTCCGGACAGTCTTAAATGTGCTGATATAATACCTCTTTTTAAAAAAGGTGAATCTAATTGTGTTCAAAACTATAGACCGATTTCGCTACTGCCTTCTGTGAGCAAAATATTCGAAAAAGTAATTAAAAAGAGGCTTATGAAGTTTTTGAATAAAATTAATTTCTTTAGCTCCGTACAATTTGGTTTTCAGAAAGACAAATCCTCTGAAGATGCTCTTTTGGAATTTTGTTCTCAATTATACAGTAATTTAGACAAAAAATTAAATACAGCTGGCCTATTTGTCGACATAACAAAGGCATTTGATATGGTTAACCATGATGTTTTGCTAGAAAAGCTGTATAAGGCTGGTTTTAGGGGGTTTATTTTAGAATGGTTTAAATCTTATCTGACTAATAGGACTCAAAGAGTGAAAATAGATGAAATTAGAAGTGGTGTTAAATATATGGGCATAGGCGTACCACAGGGATCTGTGTTAGGGCCTATACTATTCCTAATCTATATAAATTCGCTTTTCAGTCTCAATTTTAAAGGTGTACTTAAGGCTTTCGCTGATGATATAGGCTGTGTCTATGGCTCAGTAAGTCTCTTGGAGCTAGTTTCGGATATCAATTGGGATCTAAATTTATTAAGACTATGGTTTTCTGACCATAAACTGGTTATTAGTTCAAAGTCAAAAATAATGTTTTTTAGTTTGTCCTACCAAAACACCTCACCCTTAGATATATGCTACCATGCACCAGAATGTGAAAGATTCAAATTAACAAACTGTGCTTGTAACTCTTTGACAAATTTTTGGGAAAGTGTTGATTGTTCCGAAAATTGCTTTTTAATTGAACAAGTTAGTGAGTTTAAGTACTTGGGGTTAATTTTTGATCCTAATTTATCCTTTTCAAAACACTCTGATGCTCTAAGAATATATTTTCGATGTGCATTGAGGCATTTTTTTTATTTGAAAAAAGTGTGCTCTTCTAAACTACTATTACTACAATATATTACGGAGTTTTTCATTCTAAATTGCAGTATGGTATCTGTTGCTGGGGAGGTACTTACTTTAACAAGATTCAACCACTTTTGATACTCCAAAAATACATTGTAAGAAAAATCTGTAATAAACATCGTCTGAATCATAGTTTTCCTTTGTTTCGAGATTTGAACATTCTTCAAATTCGTCATCTTTATTGTTTTAAAGTGCTAAAGGTTTTTTTTGCTAGATCCGGTAATCTTAACTTTAGGGTTCTGGACAATCAAAATCTTCGTGATAATTCCTTAAATCTAGTTACTGTACCCATCTTTCGCACTACGGCTTTTAGAAATTTTTACTCTATTTCATCTTGTCGATTATTTAATAAACATCCTCTTTCCATGAGAATTCTTCGATCAGCTAGTAGATTTTTGAAACAACTTAAAACCTGGTTGTTTAGTATGGAGCTTAATAGTATAGAAAATCTTTTAAATGTCCAAGAATAGATCCTTACATTATTATATTTAAACATTTTTGTTAGCATTCTCTCTAACTTCAAAATTACTTCTTTTTAATATTTTACTTTTTAATAAATTCTTTTTTAAATTTTCTTTTATGGTCTGTATAAAATAATTATAATTTTTATTTTATTTTGTATTGCTTTATACAATTTAGAATTTTTTTTAAAGGGTCACCCCACCCATAATTTCTTTTTCTTAAACTATTTAAATGCATATGTATCGGGCATTTAACACTATTTTATTTTAAAATATATAATGTCAATAATTGTTTCTCAAAAAATAATGTAAAATCGATATTGTATCTTAAACATGAATCTTGAGAAATAAAAAACAACAAACAAACAAAAGTTAATTTTGGTACACAGATTTGGTCAAATTTTTTGATTCCAAATGATTTTGATTTGAAATCCCAATATCAAAGCGAATTCAATAAATGTAATCTTTTATTTGAACGCAATTAAAGACTCTGATATACGAGAAGATTAATTTTAAATGGTTTTTGATGATGAAGAAATGAAAAATGGAATGGTTGGTAGTTGAAAAAACTTCTTTTCGTTGACCCAGCTGTTATGTTTAACAAAAAAAAATTAAAGAATAAGATAAAATAGGAATACACATTTATAACAGTAGTTGTAAAATTCTACAGAATTTTCCAATTCTCAGTCCTGATTGCTTTTCCAATCTATATTTCTTTTTCTTTAAATTTTGTGCTGAAACAAATGGAATTTCTTCGATTTTCCACATTTTTCTTTAAAAAAAAATCTTAAAGTTTATTTTCCCAAGAAAAACCTTATCTTGTATTTGTACCTTAAAAAAATAAAAACTTTGAAAAACCTATACTTTTGTCATCATCTCTCCAATCTATCCCTCTTTCTTTGATATAGCTTAGTTTTTCTCTGTGGTATCTTCATCTGTAAGCTTACCAATCTTGCCATAAAAGCGTAGAGGTAGATCCTTATTTTTTTTTCCTCTGTGAAGGAGAGTTAAAAAAATACCCATTTGCAAAACAATAGGATAATTATAGTTACATCTACCTACCTTTGCGTATAAGGCCATAAGAACAGAAAAAAAATACAAGAAAAAGTCGAAGGAAAACAATTATCCTTCGAGCTACCACCACCCAGTGGGCGTTTTATAGGTACATTGTAGGTATACACAAATATACATACTATACCTACTCTGCTTTTAACCCTCAAAAAAAAAAAACAGTCTCCCAAATACAATTTCTTGTTTGCATTGGGTTACCTTTAAGCCTATATCTACCTACGTTGTACTTTAGTATCTTCTACCACGTACAGTGGTATATACTGTCTTTCACTTCCAGAGTTCTATATGGCCCAGCAAAAGGATGATAATATGAATGCTTTGCTTATGCCTCTATATGCTAGTATCATCCTATGAAATTGTCAGTTCCACCAGATAACGAAAAGCAAATCGCCTAGAGGTGTTGAAACGAAAAGAAAACAAAAAGTTTTTCAATTTTTCCTGCTTAAAGAGGGTGATTGTTGTTTGGTGTGGTTGGGATGATGGAAACAATAACAGAAATGCCAGATTCAAAATTTCTACTATCTATAAACTTTATATTGGAAGTTATTGTATTCGGTCCAATTTGTATTCGAGTGATTTCACATAAGCACACATAAGCAATTCAAGTATTTGACAATGAAGAATTTTTTTTTTAAGTTAAAAAACACCAAAATTAAATTGTTTCTGGCGTATGGTAATTATCAGCTGTTATCAGCTAAAACTTATATGAATATTTATAAATGACTAGCGGCCCGGTACGTGCTTCGCTACGTATAAGACATAGTAATAAAAAAAAAGGTTATTAAGTTCATATATTCAAACAAAAAAATATTTTAAATTGCTAGCTATTTAAAAGTTCAAATGACCCAAATGATATATTGTTTATGTTATATTTATCAGTAAGAACTAAAAAATAAAAAAGAATTGGGTACTCTTACTATGGTGGGTCTATATGGGTTAGATAAACAATATTTTTTGTTTTCCCATTTTGAGCCTGAATAAATAAACAGTTGGGGGCCAAGTTGGCCAAGTGAAAAACATGATTCCTCCAAATTGACACCACAAACGTGAAGTGTTTGCCCTTGGGCCTTATTTATGGACATCGCAAATGATAAACGCACAGGAAATTGTAATCTTTTGAATTCAAATGGCATATCAGTTGGAATCATAGGGATACGCGGTATCAAACACACTTCTCCTTTTGATTTACAAGTTAAGATTGTAGCTTCAATCAAATTTGGCAATAACTTTTTCACTGCCAATCTGGTGCCATTACACATTTTTGGTGGATTAATATTTCGCAATAATATAATCAAAGAACCAATTTTCAGATTCAAGCAATGCGGTGGTATACCAGCCGGTTCCAATGAATTTAAAAATTCAATTGGATAATTCATTGCCTCGTCTTGATTCATAACACTATATAAATTGATTTATATGTCGTGACTACACCTGACAGTTTCGCTTGAATTTAAAAACTAATGGCATTGATATGAATGTTCTTCGGTGCTAAAATGGCGCGTTCTCCCTACCAATCATGATTTCTGTAATTCTGAAGAATATTCGGAAAAACACATTCAATCAACTCATCCATAGATTGCGCAATTGTACAAAAATTGTTCGGTAAAGTGATCAATCCGTTGGTACTGTCGATTGGTATTTTGCCATCACCAATTTCTAACAATTGTTTTGAAAACTCATGGGCAGTTGCATCATTATGTAGGTGAATACGCATATTAATGTTCAGTGTCAATTTTCATACATACATATCTCCAAAGATCTGATGACTTCAAACAGGCGTTTATTTCATCAGCAGGAGTTGATCGAGGAATGACAGGCAATGTTTGACGAAAGTCCCCTGAACAGCAATATCAGAGCATCACCAAAAAGCTGTTGATTACCGAATAAATCTTCTATTGATTTTTTTATTCGCCTTCGTGCACTCATCCCATAAAATAATTGATGTTAATCGCATAACTTTTGCCATAGCAGAATTTCCCGAAATATTGCAAGTTGGAGTTTCAATCACCTGTACATGCAATGACAATTTTAATGCAGAGTGTGCGGTCCGACCACCTTCTAATATGTAGCAGCAATTCCCGAAGATGAAAGTGCCAATGCAATTTTCTGTTCCGATCGAATAGTCGCTAAAATCAATGATACAACGAAATTTTTGCCTGTACCACCAGGTGCATCCAAGAAATATAATCTTATAGTATAAGACTTTATGATTCAGATTAATATAAACATGGGACAATCCTGTTAAGGTATTTACCTTAAAAGTCGGCATAAAATTATCTCTAATAATTTTAGTAGCACCAAAAGAATTCATTTGAAATGCCGAATTGTATTGTTGAATATTACTCAAAAACTGCTTCGACGTTTGTGATATGCCAAAAATAAATGAATACAATGGTTCGGGTGGAGTTTCTAATGTTGGCAATCTCACTTTACCATTAGTACAACACATGCCGGGCGTTTCACCTGGAAAGTTAGCCGCATCACAATGTGGACATATTGCGTCCATCATTCCAATGTATCCGTACATACTATAATCAATCTGACTATTGTAATTAAAAGCAGCACGCAGCATTTCATCCAAAACAGCACGACGTATTCGTGATCGCCGTGTAAGATTAAGTACAGGTACAGGGTCAACAGATCTATTCTGTGCAGTACGTTCACGCTTCGATGCATTAGCTTGTGCGCGTTCATCTGTTGATTTGCATTACGCGTTCGCCGGCCTATGTTTGGTCGTCTTGCTGGTGGCATTTTACCTTCACTCAACAACTCAACAATATTTTGGAAAATACAAACACAAAGCAATAACTCAACAATATTTTGGAAAATATAAACACAACAAAGCAATAATTATCGCTGATAAAATGAAATGACATGTGATGACATTAAATTTGTTTGACAGAACTAACGTCACTTCGTTTTATCTTCTATTGTTTTGCCAAAGGTTCACATTATTGACTTTTAAGTATTAGTACAAATTGTTTGTACATATATGGGAGTATAGAAAGATGTTGATTTTACACTTTTTCAAAATTTTTTTTAAATTTTCTCTACGTACAAATCTCCTCTGGACTTCCACGAATAATTCAAGACCAAACTTAGCCAAATCGGTAAAGGCATTGTTGAGTTATAACATTACAACGAAAAGTGGCATTGATTTTTATATATATATGTATGTAGATATGTCAAATGCTACTTATATGTCACTTATACTTATTTGCAGATCATAAGCAAGGCAGTATAAATTGACCTTCACATACTAAGAACCGATATTTTTCATCACACTTTGTTCTACCTAAAAGTTTAATACAACGAAAACCAGTAAAAGACTAAATAATCAACTAAACAAAAATGCTAAAAAACTGATAAAAATAAAGAAATGTATTTCTTTTCAAGAATGGCTTTTTCAATTCTTATAAAATTTTATTTGTGTACTATTTTATTCATCGTCGTCAATATTGACTAAAATCTGTAATTTTCGACTAAGACCGGAATTCTGTCAAATTTTGAATTCAAAATCTGAGTAGCATACGTGGTGTGGTGGTTAGTGCGTATATAAAACTGTCATACAATCCCTGCCTAAAAGTTTTTCCACAAGTACTGCCTGTTGCGAGGAATTAAAAAAAAATTCTTGTCATGAAATAAGCCATTCGAATGAAAAACTATGGGTCCCCTCCATCCCTTTTATTACTCGCACACATATGTAAATAGTTGATAGTTGTATGTATGTAAGTCCCTGATTATCTGCGAACTTAACTGTTTTTAATACTATCAGAACAAATTTGGTTTCAACATTCAAAAACAGACTTACATATACTTTTACATATTTTTTATTATTTTATATTTAAAAATGTAAGATTGGCAACATCGCTGCATCAAACAGAAAATTCGTAGAAAACTCACCATGGCTTTGAACGATGACGGAAAGAGGAAAATTCAGTTATGAATTCATTTCGAATCGAGGTAATATGATTACCTTTATGCTCTTTCGTAAACAAGGGGATCGTATTCGTATTAAGGTATATACCCATCTACCTATTGGATGAGTTTTCCATCTTTTCCTAACGCTCATATATTTGTAAAAACAACGTACATACGTATATATGTATGTATATTATCATTTTATAAACCCCCCCAAAAAAAGCGATCAACGTAATCGTTATGGCACCGCCTCACCAACTCTCACGATGATGATGGTTCTTTCGGACTACATATTATACCACCCATCCAGTGCAAACGGAAATAATTTCGTTCGACAATAATACTTACATACATACAAAGATATATGTATGTGCAAACTGAAGGTTTAGAAGTTGTTTAAATAGTAAATATACACATGGATATGTATCTACATATACCTATAAATGCACTTGTTTTTAAGGGGAGTATATTTTTGAGCAATTACATTTCAAAATTCATAAATCGAAGTGTAGATAACTAGAGGGTTAAGTTTGTTAACTGAAATTTAAAAAAAATCACAGAAAAAAAGGACTTAGCTCTCGTTTATGCTCCTTATAGGACTGATATCATAACGATGAATTTTTAAGATGGTTAGCTAAACAAATACTTATTACTGTGTGTATTTTATTATAAAGGGGCGTATTTTTTAAAGAAAAATTGATATCGCTTATACCATAATCATGGCAAAAGTTTCCGAAAAATTGTTAGAAGTAAACATTTCGCGACAGGCCAAGAACTTTAAATTATGGATGTGGTGGAAAAAGCACTTGAAGAAAAAAAAAATTCTCGGCTTTATTCTTAGATATTGCTCAAGGCTTTGACAAGGTTTGGCATTTGGGACTTGAGTAACATTTGATTAGACCTTCCCACGCAGTATTTAGAAATGCTGAAATCATATGCTACGAACCGATTCCTTAGAGTACGACCAAAATAGAATCTGGTGTACCGCAAGGAAGTGTCCTAAGACCAACATTGTATCTTTTATGTACAAATGACATTCCATAGTGTATACCAATGCAACAACCAAGACAAACAAACAAAATTTGCGAAATGCAGTCCATAAATTAAGTATTTAGTATCAAAAATGGCATATCGAACTAAGTGAAACAAAAGTGGAGCACATAAATTTCACAAACAAAAACATAAAAAAGGGGCTGGGATGCGACCCACACTGATAACTTCCCATCACGTCTTTCGATTTGTCTCTCTTAAAAGGTTGGTAGGTTTTCGTGTTTTGTTAAAAAAGTTGTCAGTTGAATTATTCTAAAAGATTTAAAAATTACCAACAATATTAAGCATATAATGAAATATTTTGATTTCGAAATATATTTTTGTTAACGAGATTTTTAGTCGAAAATCAATTTTTACCAATTTTAGTAACATTTCTTAAAATTTGTATTACATTACATTACATTACACACTACTCAGCACATAAATGTACAGAGTAGAGAACACAGCACCTTGAGCGACGAGACTATATAAGGTGATAACAACACAAGACATTAACCGCGTTTTATTATCACCATGATCTGATCCGGATCTTTAATTTACATGCATTACAACAACAACACAAGATCCTGCTTTGTGTATGGATCTCAATTTGAGATCCAAAATTTAATTTTTTTTTTACAACAAGGAGCGCTTGAGCATTGTAATTACACATGTAAATGTTGGTATCATTGCAAACAAATTAAATAAAACATGTATTGCCATATAAACATTTCCATTTGACTGAAATAAAATATTTTTTAAATAGAAAGCGAGAAGCTTTATATTTATGTATTTGGTATATAATCCATGAAATAGTTAGATATTTTAACAAAACTAGATATTAATTGGTGAAATTAAAATAATTAAGTCCAAAAAAATGTGTATCGAGAAATCTGCAGCACAAATGGGAGAAAAGATGTTCAAATAAATTGTAAGTAATCTCTAAATTAAATTTTTTAACTGTCACATTTATTAAAAGGTCAAAAAGAATCTGTACTACATGTGAGACCAAAGCTTTCCTGGATGCTTTGAGTTTGAGAGTGCAATGGTGATTTGCAGAAACATTTTCAAAAGTTGTGGAGCTTCCATTTTTGGTATGTGTTTGTTTTTTTTTTGCTTCGAAATGTCACTTTTGAAAGAACGAATTTGACACTGCTACCAAACTTTAAATAATAAAAAAAATATGATGATCCAATGCTGTTTTATTATCATGATCTGATCCGGATCAGATCATGGTGATAATAAAACGCGGCTATTAATACAAGACAGAAGGACAGAAGAGAAAGAACAACAGAAAGAAAGAACACATGACAACAGCACGCGGTAGGTTTCGAGACGGTCCCCCATCTGAGTACTAACCACGCTCACTGATGTTTGATTTCGGTGATCGATGGGAACCGATGCTTTATCAGTGACTGGTATCAAATCAAAAAGATATTTTACACCACAATCTTCAATATTGAGTTTTATTGTTACACAAATGACATCCCTATTAATTTTTGCAATGAAATTTAACCCAATCTGATTATAATCGTTTCGTTCCTTTTTTGTAACGTGACCTAATCTCTAAATTTAGTTATGTCTTTACGAATGCGATCATCAATTGTATAGGTGCTTATTATAACAACCACATATTTAAAGTAATTCCCCTTCAATACTTCAGTTCTGTCGAGCGTGAAATAGTTTGTGTTGACATTTTACAACTCCTGCTTGTCAAACAGTTTCAAATTCACATCTTTCTTGATGAGCAATGAGACGTGATAAGGGAATATCTGGTACTTGTATAGTACAATACCCTTGGGATAAATGATTCGATACATTTTTGCATTTGCCAAGAAGTAACAACTACCCTTTGCTTGAGTAAACATTGTGCACGAATAGACACAAATTTGTATCTCACGAATATCCTCCTATATCTTTTTTTTTTAAACAACCCTTATGTTCGAATTTTGTAACTATAGACACCACACATGTAAATTTATCTTTGATAAACAAAAATTAGAAAATAAATGAAAACCATATCATACATTTATGTAGCTTTTGAAGTTATGTATAGGTATTAAAGTGTTGCCTTATCCCATCTAATCATCTAAAAATCATCTTGTACCTACCGTGCTATACACCTTAGCTTCTTTTAAAAAAAAAATCGATCTTATAAAATCCGAAAACATGCATTTATGCTCGTAAATGAGGTAAAGTTTATAAAAATTAAGACAGAAGACTGTTCTCATATCTAATTTATTTTTTTGACAGATTGCCAAAACGACATTTTAGTAATTGCTTGATTTCTAGGAAGAACAACCTTCATTTTTTTCAATAGGCAGGTAAGGTCCTTATATCGTCTTCTTCGTCGGATTTGATGGGGGTTCAAAAGAAAAATAAACGAAAGAGAGAAAAAACAACAAACAAAACAGCAATGCAAAGAATAAAAGATATTGCTTTTGGCTGAATGTTTACTAGACCGCGGCGGCGGAGATGATGATGGTGATGGTGATGTTTTCAAAAGCACCAATTATCGTTATTGGCCATATTAAAAATCGAATGAGAAACACATCTGTCACGCACTACCCGCGCCCTGTGTGATGATGAATATTCGCAACTGTTTCAAAAAATTATATAAAGTTTACGTATGGCTGTTGATGTTGACTGCTGAAGGCTGATGCTGGCAGGGTTGTTGAGAAAAAGAGGATCGTCCTCTCCTTTCTATGTTTTTTTTGTTGCTGTAGTTTTCAAAAATGATTGAGGAGGAAAAGAACAAATTCAGAAGGGCGATGACGGAAGGGTGTTGACTGCATATGACCGATTATAATTTTTCAACCTTTAAATATGAAAATTATGAGAACACGATTGCTAACAAATATTTAACAGCAGAGGGCGGATGTGACGACAGGGTATAAAGGAGAGGGCATCACAGATGGCAGGTTGCGGGTTGACAATATAGTTTATACAATATACCCATGTCTTTTGTTAAAGGAGCTTGTATTATGGTATTGAGAAATAGATGAGGCTATTTTGGAAATAATGACAATTATACCTACGACGATTTTCCTGGTGTAAAATTAGAGTACTTATGATTGTCATGCCACAAGTTCTGGTGGGTTCTATTCCTGTGCCACGGGTACTTCCTCTTGCATGAAATAGAAATATCACCTAAGAGTGATTCTTTCCATGGAAAAGTAATATCAAATACGCTGTTCGCGGATTTGGCATAAAAATTGTAGGTCCCCTCCATTCCTGACATTACTCGCACACAGCAATGGTTGAGCCCTGGTTCTCTACGATCTGATTACATCACTAATTTTGTATTCAATCTTAAACGCAGTTTAACACAGATTTCTTTGAAATGCAAACGTTAATAAAAATAGGTACTACATACTCTTCCTTGGATTTTAACATAATCAAAGTTTTTCGCCTTATCACCGGCTTTAATATCAGTTAAAACGAGAAGAATTTTTTTAATGAACTGAATGTGTATAAAGGAGACACAGGTTTTTTACCACGATTTTTGTTAAAGTCAAAACTGACAGCCCGACGTTTAGACAGTATCATACATGCTATAATTACTTTAAATTCGCAATCAATTCTTCAAACATTTCGAAAAAAAAAATTTCAACGTCAATTGGGTGTTGTATTGCTGTGCTGACAAGAAAGTGGTTTTTAGTGATTGTTGTTTTAAAATTTCGTTGAGACAATAAATATGTTTCTTTCTCGCAGATCTATTAAAACAAAGTCCTAGGGGTTACGATCCACACCCCCCACCAGGGCGAGTATTTTGTTTAAAATTATTATATTAAATCTCTCTTATAGTACTTTCTACTTCTTTGGAAAAAGGGCTACTTTTAATCCAGCCCTATTCCAATCGCGCTGCACGAATTCATCATCTTTTAACCAATTGAGGATCCATGGTGGATCATATGAGCCATAAAGCTTAAAGAGTTTAGTTATATAAAAAAAGATTTCATCTAAGGATTTGTTAATAATTTAACAATATTCACCAAAAAGCGGTTTGATATCGAAAACAATTAAAATCTTTGTACTAATCTTAAAGGTTTTCACAAAACTTAGAATTTGGAAAATATTTCGTAATGCTTTAAATTATTTTCATAAGATCTTAGTTTTGTTTTGATGACTCATTTTTAATCTAAATATTTTCAAAAGGTTCACAGGCAAAACAATATTTTGCATTATTTTATTTTAATTTTGTCACCCGCCTTTAGAGAAAATTAAGCGGTGGTCAAAAACTCATCTTTGTTTTAAGTGTATAATCCCCATCTTACTTACTTACTTAAGGTGGCGCTACAGTCCGGGCGGACCTGGGCATCAAACAACAGCTAGCTCCGTCCCTAGCTAGCTGTCTCCAGTTTCGCACGCCATGTTGGTTGAGGTCTTCACCCACCTGCGTGCGCCACCTCAGTCGCGGTCTTCCTCTACTGCGCCGCCGCCGTCCCTCGGCGTTCTGTTAACTAGGTCAGTGTC
The DNA here is from genome assembly GCA_920104205.1 of Eupeodes latifasciatus. Classification (NCBI taxonomy): domain Eukaryota; kingdom Metazoa; phylum Arthropoda; class Insecta; order Diptera; family Syrphidae; genus Eupeodes; species Eupeodes latifasciatus. The sequence goes on from OV049926.1 coordinate 74,170,976, forward strand.
CCCCCCATCCCTGATAAAATGTCTGGACATGCCTTTGCATACTTGGATGCCATAATGTCCAGACTGGTCGCATTCTTACAATTATAGTAAGATGCGATGGCCACGTTTCACCCAAGTCCTTGCAAGAGAACTTCGTTCGAGTGACATAGCCCCACCAAACAACAGAAACTTGACAAATACAGAAATCGACCAACACCTTGAAAAGATGGACAAGATAATAAAACGAACAATGGAACGGACAATACCGAAATACAAGGAACGCGACCAAAACAACGTCTACAGTAACGCGACTATAGACGCACTACACAGACAGAAAAGCGGACTACTGACAAGACTGAAAAACTTGTACAGACGATTTACAGACCCGTACGACCTGGAGATTAGGACACTGAAGTCTTCGATTAAAAACGTCAACACCCTGATCAAGGAAAACTACAGGTTATCTATTAATTTGTACTGGGACAAGAAAATTCGGGCCGTTAATTCTAGCGACCCGAGTATGTTCCCTAAGATTAATAAGATATTTAGGTCCAAGAACCAGAACGACCTTCCGTGTCTTAAACTCCAGAGAACAGTAGAGAACACAGACGTACTTCTGACAGCGCAAATTGATCCTGAGGAAGCCGTCTTGGATGATGACTTCTTTGTGATTGAAGATCCGCAGGAGAAAGTGGAGACAGTTGGTGCTGCTTTCCAGCAAGTGTATAAGGTGAATGCTTGCACTCGCCCGAACCACGACCTGGAGAACAGAGCCTTACTTCATCACTTCTACCTGAGGAATGATATTTCGCATTGGCGATCCGAGAACCGTGGTTTTACCCGGTTTGATGACGACTTTTTAGCAAACGCTATAATCGCCGATCGAACGGGCCCAAGTCCCTTGCTCATCACGAAGGTAGAACTCCAGCTCATCTTCGATTCAATAAGGAATAAGAAGTCAGCAGGTGTCGATGGTATATCCAATATTGTACTAAGACACCTACCGATTGAAGCAATAGACATCTACACCACTCTGTTCAACAACGCGCTGAATAATGCATATTATCCAGTGCGTTGGAAGACAGCTGTGGTTCATCCTCTCCCGAAAAAGGGAAAGGACAACTCCAATCCTTCAAATCTCCGGTCAATAAGTCTTCTTCCAAGCATCAGCAAGGTATTTGAAAAGGTAATCAATAGGGCTCTGGCTGAGTGGGCTGCGGACAACAGTATAATTCCGGATAATCAGTTCGGGTTCAAGGCAGGACATGACACTATTCATGCCGCGTCTAAGCTCGTTTCTGATATCCAATGGAACAAGTCCAAGAAACAATGCACGGGTGCTGTTCTGGTTGATTTAGAGAAGGCCTTCGACACCGTATGGTTAGAAGGGTTGTACCTCAAACTCACCAGACTAGGCATCAGTAAACCATTATTGTATATGCTTTATGATATGCTCAACGGTAGAAAGTTTGTTGTCAAGAGTGGCAATGTAACTTCTACCACCACCTTTGAAATTAAAAACGGTCTTCAACAGGGAGCGGTGAACTCGCCGATCCTCTTCAGCAATTACACCAGCGATCTGATAGGTAGCTTAACTAACGCAATTGCGTATGCCGACGACCTGATTGCGTACAGAACGGCTCGAAAGGTTGAAGTTATTAGAATTCTGTTGCAGCGTGACTTCGAGAAGATTCAGCGATACTGCGACGATTGGAAACTGAAAATAAATGTCCAAAAGTCGGAGACAATCTTGTTCCGGACTCCGTTGGCTAAAGCCTCGCGAGATACGTGTAAGAATTGGCGCAAGATGGTCATTGTTGACCCGCACGGACAGGCACTGACGAGCAAAAGTGTAGTGAAGTACCTCGGTATCTGGTTGGACCAGTATCTATATTTCGACAGACATATGGATGCTGCTCTGACTAAGGCCAGAGGAGCCTTCGCTCTGACGAAACGGCTGTTTTACAGCAGTCGGCTTGACCCCAGAGTGAAGGTAATTTGCTACATGGCCCTCATACGGCCAATGATTGTTTATGGTTGTCCAGTGTGGTTCAACATTGCCCCTTCCCAAATGGAGAAGTTTCGGGTGTTCGAGAGACAGTGTTTTTGGCGCTGTCTCGGTTTGTATCGGACACCGGAATCTTCTTATCTGCATTATTATTCAAACGAGGTTCTATACAACGGGGCTCGAATCAATAGAATTGACAATTTCGTGATAAAACTTGTTCGGGGTCACATTGCGAGGGCTATGACTTCGACCAACAATCTGATTTTCGGGCCGTTCTATCCGAACGACAACTACTTCGACAATGCACGCTTGAGCGGCTTTATCCCACCAGAGGCATTCCTCTATCTAGACCAGTGCGGCATGATACAGGATAGATTGGCAGTACCGCTTATCTACCACGTCAGGCGAAAAACCGTAGACCGGCGGCTCCTGTATGAACGGGGCATCCTCGCTCGTGATGGAGCGGAGCTGCTTCGGTTCAGTAGGGCTGTGTCCGAAAAGGACCGCATTGATAGGGTGAAGCAGGAGAACCAGTTTTGGTGGCTTCAAACTGCAACTGATAATGGGTAATCCGGGGTGGGGTATTTTTGCCTTGGCCGGCTTACATACTCGTTTTAGTCTTAAGTTTTAGGTTTAAGTAGAGCAGGAATGGTGGCACAATAAAATCATAAAAAAAAAAAGTATAAAAAAACAAAATCTCATAAAATACAAAACAAAAAAAAGAAATCAAAAATACAAAAAAAAAAAAAAATGCAAACACATATCACAGACAATATTATAAAAATCCTCGATGGAATTACAAATAGAAGGACATAGTTGTTTTGCCGCTGTGGTTGTTCTAGTTTTAAGTAGTTTGTAGGTAGATTAGGTAATTTTAAGTTTTATTTTAAGGACTTTAGTATGTAAGTAAAAACCCCAAAAAATGATAAAGATTTTAGTTTTTAAACTTTTCTAAAAAAAAAAAAACATAAATTGAAATAAATAAAACAATCTTAGTTCGTAGGCCGAAAGGCATTAATTTTAAGAATCATGAATTTCTTAGAGCGCCCGATTAGGGCCAGTAAGTTATATTTAAGTAGAATTAATTAGGCTAGTTTCCCATTTTGTCTAGCATGTAAGTAGAGTTAAGTTTAAATGAATAAAAAAAATGAATTTCGAAAAAAAAAAAAAATGTCCAGACTGGTTATATAACATAAGTTATGTTCTGGATAGATAGGTCAGAGCTCTTTACTTTAACATTCTTGTGTTGTTAAAATTTAGCTCTTTGGTTTTCTTTTTAATGTGTTCTTTCCATTTAAGCTTTACATCAAAAGTCATTCAAAATTATTAAGCATTAGTATTGGATTGATGTATTTCTGTACCATTTATACAAATTGGAGCTTTATTAACTTCCCATAGGAAGTTATTTTAATTGATCCGACTTGTCAAATTGAAAATTTTGACATTTCTCGACGTTTCAAGATCCCTAGAGTTGAAATAAAAGATTTTTAGAGAGATGTCTGTGCGTGCGTGTGTACGTACGTTCGTACGTCCGTACGTTCGCGAAGTTTTTTTCATCGTCTATAGCTCCAGAACCAGTAGAGATATCGACTTCAAATAAATTTTGTTATACAGATAATAATGCTGAAAGATGCAGAAAGGACTCTCCAAAAAATTGAGTGGGTGGTTTTTACCATAGCAATTTAAAAAAAAAGGTGAATATCTCACGAACCAATAACGATAGAGACTTGAATTGAATTTTAAATTATAAATTGTAACGTGATTTTTGGAAAGAAATCCAATTAACGGTTTTTTTGTGTAAACAAAAAAAAACTGAACAAATATATTTATCACCTCGAATATTTTATGAACAAAAAATGATTTTATCTCCAAAATAATTTTGTGCAACGAAGAATAACGTTTTTGACATCTGGTAAAAAATGTTGAGAAGAGCCGAATTGACAGTTTTCTTACAAAAGATAAAAACCTACAAAAAAACAATACTAAAACTTGGTAAAAATTTACTTTCGACTCAAATATCTTTTTAAAAATTCAAAATATTGGCTTCAAACTAATTTTATGTCACAGAAAATATTGTTTTCGGCATTTAGTAAATTTTTTATAAAAATCCAACAGTCAGTTTTTTCATACAAAAATAAAATCTACAAAAAATAAATAGTACGCAAATTTGATAAAAATTGATGTTTGGTTCTCGATATCTCGTGAACAATAGAAGATATTGACTTCAAATTAATTTCATTCATCCAATTTGTATTTGTTTATATAAGAAATAAAAATTTTAAGAAATGCTACTAAAATTGGTAAAAATTCGTTTTCGACTAAACAAAAATAGATTTAGAAATAAAACTATATATATAAGTATATGCAAAATATTGTTGGTAATTTTGAAATTTTTAAGAATAAATCAACTTTTTTAACACAACACAAAAACCTACAAACTTTTAAGCAAGACAAATCGACAGACGGGATGGGAAGTTATCAGTGTGGGTCGCATCCCAGCCTCTTTTTACCATTATATTTGAGTCGAAAATCAATTTTTACAAGCTTTTAGTAGGCATTCTTTTGGGTTTTTAATTCTTGAAAAAAAACTGTCAATTCAATTACCTATTCGACATTTGACAGAATGTCAAAAACATTATTCTTCGACGCATACAACTATTTGGGGTGAAAAATATTTTTTGAATTTAGTTTTAATTATAAAAATCCGTTATACCAATATTTTTCGAGTTTATATCAATTAATTATCACGTCACACCGTATAACATAAATTTAGTTGAAGTCGCCAGCTAGTGAGATTTTTGGGAACAGCCAAAATTTAAATTTTTTTAAAATTGTATTATAAAAAACGAGTTCTTAAGATTTTGAGGATGAACAAATATATTCGGAACCTGAACATAGGGCCGTACAAACTTAAGCACACACGCACACACCTACTTCTCTTAAAAAAACCTTTGGTTTAGATTCTAGGCACATTAAAACAGAGAGAACTGACAAAATGTTCAATTCGACAAACCGGACCTATTATACAATAACTTAAAATGGGAAGTTTAAATGTCATTTGTCATACTTTAAGTGTTTATGACAACCATTAAGTAAAGCTGCAAAGAAGTCGACAAAACAAAGCGTTCCAACAAATTTCATACAAAATCAGGATCTTATAACAATTAAGTATTCAGAATATTTCAGGAAGCCACCTGCAACCTAGTTTTCTTATCACCCTGCTCTCTAGCTATCATTTGCATCACCTTATACACATCGCTTTATATTAATAACATAAATAAATTAATTCCACCATTTCTTGTTACGTATAGTTTCTACGATCACTAACTCAGGTTTGAAATATCTTTTCATATCATAGGACTTGCTGTCTCTTTAACATCTTTAATAAAAACAAAAATAGGAAGCTTTAAAGTTTGAAATTGTGTATTCAAAAATAAGTCTTCAACAAAAAATATCATTCCTTTTTTATACTTATACCTACCTGCTATACCTTCCATACCCTCCTAGCCTACCAACCTATACAATTTCAAGTCAAATGCCAAAATGAAAATCTCTTACAATGTCATCTCTTGAAATGATAATGTCCTTTCCAATGCCATTTCATTTTCGTTCGCGTTCGCTCCGTGTCGTTGTGTTTATCTAAATTACTCGAGAGCGAAACTACCTACCGAAAAAGAAAAAAAAGGTTTAATCTTTCGTTCACATCTTTTCTCCTAGCTGAATAACTTATCATTTAAAAAGATGCGAAAAGTACGCCGCAGGAGTATCACCTTTCGATACCAGCAACACCCCACATCATTCAACACCCACACCCACATCCCAAAACCAACCCACCATCAGCCAAGCCAAGCCAAGCCAAGCCATCGCATCGCATCTTCAACCCTCGTCGTAAAAAGTCGGTAATAATCCATTCAGTTGTTTTTTTCCACCTTTTCTTCTCGGTATGAATCTTCTCGGTGTGTACGATTTTTCATCTGACCCTTGGTACTATCTATCAACCTACCTCGCTCTGTACTTTGGACGACCTTATATATAAATATCATAGGGCACACAAGGCACAAGGCACAATACAGCTACAGCAGCGGCAAAAAATTAAGAAACACATTCTGGCAGAAATAAAGTGACAGCCTAGAGACACATACGAGAATGTAGGTACAGATAAGGACGAAACCAAAAGTGAGCAGAAAAATATACAAAGCCAATGGGGAATATAACGTACAGCAAAAAAAAAAAAAAGAAAAATGAAAAAGGGCGCATGTCATGCAGATGCTCCAGGAACCAGGAGTTCCAGAGGAGTTGTACGTACATAGATACCCATCAAGCGAAAATTCTTATTTTCTGCAACAATGAACGGCACCCTCGATGTCCTCGTTGGGATTTATCCTTACGAACAAGTATACAACAACAAATGAAGAGCGACAAAGATGTTGCCCCCCGACCCACTAAATATACACCAGATTCCAGATCCTTTACATTTACAGTACCTATGCGCCACGTCATGAATGGAATATTACAGAATACTACCACCTTTGGCAGAGACTCTCAGGACTCAGGCAATGTGGAGAGATGGATGGATGGATGGATTGGATGGATGGATAGGAAGATTGATGCCACCCACCTTGAATTGCCACCACACCAAAGGAGGGTTGAAGAAAAAACACCCTTCTTGGAATTGTAATCTGGTATTAGATTACTGATCCATGTCAAATCTCTGGTTTAGGTTTCTTTTTGTTTTGATTGATACCTATACTATATAATTTCGGTGTTTTATTGGTGTTGCAGTATTCTGGAGAAACGACGAACGGAGCGATCTTCTCTAGTAGTTGAAAGATTTTATACTCTCTTTTAAAGCAATCCTTTAAAATGATTTAGTTCCATTTTATTGCAATAGATAGCTGCGGCCCGTTGAACGCCACCGCCGCGATAAAAAAGATAAGGATGATTTTACGATTTGATATTGCATTGAATGATTATCATTGCGCTAGAATAAATTGTTAATCCTTTGGCTTCGATAAAAGAGAAAAATATGTTCGTCTTTTGTAAATAAAATATTCATTTCGCTGAAGGTAAGCACGTAAATTTAATAAAAATGCAAGAATTTTGAAAACAAAACGAATAAGATGTAATAATGCTTTAGGAAGAGGCTATTATGTTTGTAAGTTGACGTTATCCTGGTGTTGGACTTGTTTGCAACTATACTCTTGAGGAGTTCGCTATTTCCAATAGAACCCGTCTACAATAAAAAAAAAGGACCCATTTAAGTTTGTATTGTTTATTATGGGAGACAAGTCAATAAACGGAAACAGAAGTGTCAACTTTCTGTCAATAGTTCGGTGATATAAACGAATATTTCCCAGATATCCATAGCTCTCAAGGTTAAGCGAGAGTTTGCACCCAATTATTTATTATTGTTATTTACTTTTATGAAGTTATAAAAAATAAAAAAAATTAGTTTAGACTTCATAACATCATAACCTTGATTCAAAAGTTATAATAGTTTCTAAGCGACCATTTTGAATCACAAAAGATGATGAATGGTTGCACCAATTGGTTTCAAATTTATATTATTTAGAGCCAAAAAGACATTTTTTAATGAAAACTATGAGTTTTCATAGTGTGATTAGATTACATTGTATCTTTCTGCTAATCTCGAAAGCTTAAAAGGTTTTCAAACTTTATAATACAAAATGGTTAAAAACAAAGAAATATGTTATGTATATAATCTTTCATATGTTAAATTGTGTTTTGTCTGAAAGGATATTTTTTTAAGACTTTAATCCTCATAAGGTGGTTGTTCTGACTGAAGTTCTATTTTTATAAGAGCTTATAGGTGATGGTTTAAAGCGAGGAAGTATTTCAAAATTATGTTAAAACAAAAATAAAATAGATATGTACTGTACATACAATTTTGATTGTGTTTTGAAGGGTTACTTTGTTGAAAGATCACGAAAGAATTACATAAACCGGACACACATTACATGTGAATATTGAGACTTGGCTTTAAATCGGGATAAATTTTCCGAAAAATATAACCGAAAATTATCCACCTAGTTAGAAAGATGCATTTTCCGATAATAGTTCCTTTTTTCCATCATCATCATCATCATCACCATCGCATTGGCTCGCCAACTTTGTTGCTAAAAGTACTTCTTTAACTGATATAAGTAAGGTTTCATCTAAAGATTTGTAAATAATTTAAGGTAAAAACTTCAGTAATGCTTTAAATTATTTTCATAAGATCTTTTCTGAGAGAAAGAGCAAATATTAAGGGTCTTAAAAAGAAGCTTTAAATAAGATCTCGCCAATTTATATATGTATTGGCTGCGTTCAATCTCAGGCAGATATGGTATCCAGATACCTTTTTGTTAGTGTTTTACTGATTCAACACATGGTTGAATTTCAAGAAACTTGAAAATTGATTTCAGCTTTTTGTATTTGTTGGTAAACAAAAAGATACAAAATGTTAGTTGAAGTTGTATTTGAGGATGTTCTGTACATAGTAGACGATGAAGAAGCTATTTGCCTCCGAATTTTAGAAGGTAATTATGATCTATTTTTTTAAACTTTAAAATTGACTTACATACCTATTTTGTTCTCGTTTTGTAGATGACCAATTTGCTAGGTCTTACCTTAAATTTAATATATGTAAATTACAGATTAAGGTTATCTCTTATTTATTAAATTGTTACACACCTATCAATTCATCATGGTCCGACGAATCAGTTGAATTCTCCATTAAATGTTTTATCTTACAACAATTTTGACTTCGAAGCTTAAATGTTTCTCTGCTTTTTGTGAACAGCTGAAAGTTATTTTTCTTTTTTGACAGCTATTTCAATACAGCTATCCAACTCTTTCAACAAGGTATCTAAAATCCACCTAACCAAGATACCCTATCCAACACGAGATTGAACGCAGCCATTATTGTATAAATTGGCGATATTTTTTTTGACGCACTGTGGCGGCCATTTTGTTTTGGTGACATCTGTCAAATCTTTTTGTTTATTATTCATTTGTTTATGCCAAATCATCATGGCAAGTTACACGATTAAACAACAAGTTTAAATAATAAAACGTTATTATCAAAATCAGTGGCGTAGCTAGACCTTTGGGGGCCCTGTATCCAATTTTTGTTTGGGGCCCCACCACCTCTTACCAAAAGTGGGCCATAACCTTATAACATTTTTTTTTTAAATTAAAACACTAACGTCAATAAATAAGATAAACTTAATTCAATATATAACGACATAGGAACTTTAACATAAATGCCTACTACAAATATATACATAGATACATGTTTTATAAAGCTAAAAAAAATAATATTTGTATTTCTTCTCAAAGTACTACTTTCCTTGCCTTTTTTTCTGCAAATTTATTAATTAAATCTTCCTTACCTGAAGAAGATTTGAGTTTTTCAAGATTATCTGCTTCTATTGATAAAAGTGATAAATCTGACAACCTCTTCTGTCCCATTGAAGTTCTGAGATAATTTTTTATTATTTTCAACTTGGAAAAAGATCTTTCAGCACTGTTGTTGTGGTTACCGGAAGAGTCAAAAAGAGAAAGCATGCTGTTATTACTTCAGAAAAACTAGAAGCAAGACTATTAAATTCGATGACTAATAATTTAGCAAGTTCTTTTATGAAATGAATTTTGAGGATTTCGGATGTAAGGCATGTTTTTAGAGCAATTAGTTGATTGCAGAAATCACCAGATATGTCTGTATTGTACTTTCCCACTACGTTTTTTGATCCTTGATTTATCTCATCATTTGAGAACGATAAAAACTTATCCGGTTCCAACACTTTAAACATACTACTAAGATTATGAAGGCTTTGAAATCTTTGCTGAGTTTGTCAAATCAAAATGTCCAAGCAGGAATAGTAAATATTGACTTTGAAGTAAATTTCCGGATCAGAAATTCTATGATCTTCTGCCAACTCATCAAAAAAGCGCTTCGTTATTTTCCTCCTTAATTTATTTTTTTCTTGATCTCATTATCTCTTTTTTCTTTATTTTTTCTTTTCAGAGCTCCACTTAGGTACTCTCTTTTATTATGTAAATGTACATTTTAGTTAACGTGTTGAAATTCGTTTTGCCTAGTTCACCCAGACAATTAACGTGACTTTTTTTTGGTTGCAGATACATACAGGGTTCGGAATGGAGTATTCGAATTTTTCAGCTGTTAGTTCATGCAAGTACCTTAGTATTTTTTAATCTACCGCTGGTCCCTGGTTTGTATTTCTGTGTGATGTTGGAGTTGGTCAGGCTGTGTCAGGCAGGACGATATATTTTGAAAGCTCGAATAAAAAAGTGTTTGCAGGTTGAAGTTGTAGTATTGTTGGTTGGTAGGACAAGAGAAAAAGAAAAAGATACACAGGAAAAAAATATTTGACACATGTAAAAAATGATCATCGGAACATTATTTTGTAATAAAACTTTATTAAATATTTAAGTGAATTTTTTTACACACATCTTGTGCTTTGTATCTTTGGGGGCCCCTATATCTCGGGGGCCCTTTTACATGATGATAAAAATGAGTGTCCGTTAACGCAAACGTTGCGTGCATTGCGCCCATTTTACGGTAGACGTGGTGGCCCTTCACAGTCGACTCTTCAATGTTTGGTGGCCAAATTTGAGACGACCGGTTCAGTAAATAGTCAGCCAACACCCGTACGTTCAAGGAACGCAAGATCGGCCGAGAACATCGCCGCGGTCTGTAAAAGTGTACAGCAGAACCAAACCGAGACGCGAGGTTCACCAGGTGATAATGCATCCTCAAAAAGTTACCGTTTGGTGTGGATTTTGGGAAGGCAGCGTAATTGGTGCGTACTTTTTTGAAAACGACGTTAGTGAGGCGGTCAACGTCAACAGCGAGCGCTACATAAGGATGATAACTAATTTCTTATGGCCCAAATTTAACCATATGGTCCTAGACGACATGTGGTTCCAGCAGGACGGCGGGCGGCAGCGCTACGTGCCACACAGCAAACGCCACGATTGACACTTTGCATGAAGGATTTGAGGGTAAAGTTGAAACAATGTTCAGAACAACTAGAACAATCTGGAACAATTTTCAAAAAATCGATTTTGGAAAAGGGAGGGCTAGGTCAGAACTGTTTTTCGGGTCTAAAACCCCCATTTTGTGTATTAAAAAAAAAAAACTTTGGAACAATCTGGAACAATCTGGAACAACTTTCCAAAATAGGAAAATCGAAAAAAGGAGGGCTAACTTCACGCACTCTAAAGGCCCAACTATAATAGACTTAACCGTCTAGACTTGACTTGTCAGTGAAAGCTCGTGTGAGGAGGTTCATGTCCTCTCGTCGTGTTCTGCGTTTTGCATTAATTGTTGTCTGTCTCCCGTCCCCGTCCCCGTGCGTCACAGTCTCGTTTAATTTAAATTATTTAAAAACAAACAAAAAACTCAAATAAAATCTAAACAAAAAAAAAACAGTGATCAACAAAAATAATCAATAAATCAACAGAAAATAATAATGAAAAAAAAAAAACAGTGAACAACAACAGCAATATAATAAAAAAAAAAAAGCAACACAAAGGGAAAAAGGCAATAATAAAAATACCTACCAGAACACAGTAAGTGCATTCCCTTCCTCACTCTTTCTTTCATTTTTTTGTACAGTTGAGTGGCTCAGCAGGGCTAAGCTTTTTGAAAGCTCGCTCAATTGTGTGTATGTGTTGGTTCATTCAATAACACATGGATTGTAGATTAATTATTACTGTTTTGATTGTTAGGGTCCGGACCAATTTAACTTTACTACTAAAGGCATAACACTAGTAGTGTAGTTCTATTGTAAAGACCTCTTAATTAATCTTATACAGTGATATACTTAGAAGTTCGTCTGTTTTGATTTTAGGATTTTTTTTTATATTGCAATGACTGGTAATTTTAGAGTAGATTATAGTAATGTTGAGATCGAATTTTCTGTCTGTGTACATCCACGCTAATTCTAACAGACCAGCTGTTTTGGCATTGAGTGAAACCCAAGTAGGTGAAGATTACGATCCTGCTGAATTTTTTATTCATGGGTATTGCTTGGTGCCATTATTCTTCTCGCACCATGGTCTCGCCATATATATTAGGAATGATGTTACCTATCAACTTTTACCACAATACGGTCATTTTACCAACTCCTTCTTTAATTTCATATGGTTAAAACTTTCCGTGAATAAGCACATCATTCACTATTGTTTCCTTTATCGGAGCCCAAACCTGAACAGTTTCGACTTCTCAGGAATTTGATGCTCTGTCTGACTCCATTCAAAGCATTGTCTCCCTGTATCCTCACACTGAAATCGTTATTACGGGCGATTTCAATGTACACAATTCTTCATGGCTTCAACATTCGGGCCATACAACACCAGAAAGAGTGTGTGCTGAGATCTTCGCTGAGTTGAACCACCTAACTCAGCTGGTCAACGAGCCCACTCGAATATCGGACGTGGTAGGTCGAGCAGAAAACACTCTTGACTTGTTTCTTACCTCTGACCCTGGTAAGTACACTATTAGTGTTCTATCTCCTCTAGGCTCATCTGACCATTGTGCCATATCAGCAAATTTCTCGTTTCAAAACTCTCCAGTTAAAGAAAGAGCTCCTAAGAGAACCGTTTGGCAATACAAGAAAGCTAACTGGGACGGTTTCAATAATTATTTTAGGATCTTTAACTGGTCATTATTCTTCCTCGATAGTGACGTTGACGCCAGCGCTGATATGATCACAAGTTTGATTCTCCTGGGAATGAGAACTTTTATCCCGAATAGGTTTAAAAGCATCAGACCTAAGGAAAACGCATGGTTCGATGCAAGCTGTAAAGAGGTTATTAGAGTCAAGAAGGTAAGTTTCCGTTGTTTTAAAGCCAATCCAACTGAGGAAAACCGTAATAAGTTCAAGCAAGCCAGGAAGGCCTGCAACGCCCATATTCGACGGAACAAATTTTTACATGAACAAAAATTACGGCAAAAAATACTGGAATGTCCCAAAGGCAGTAAAAATGTTTGGTCATTTGTAAAAAACATGAGGAATTCTTTCTCTTCGTCAGTTCCTACGCTCGTTTTAAATGACACTCCACTTGTTAGCTCTTTAGAGAAAGTTAATCTCTTTGCTAGGCAGTTCGCCGCCAATTCAACGTTGCCAATGAGTGTTATGACTCCGTCTGTCATCGAGCGCGTTAGTGATTCTATGGGGCCACTCTTTTTTCGCACTCGTACTGTGGCGAGAGTCCTTAGAGATCTAAACATACATAAATCCGCTGGTCCGGATGGTATTCCCGCTATTGTTCTGAAGAGGTGTTCTTCAACGCTGGCAAAACCACTGCGTAAGTGGCTCGTTCCGAGCAGTTAAAAAACTGCATTTGTTCATCCAATCCCAAATAAAAAGGCGAATCTTCTTCTCCCACAAATTACCGACCGATAGCACTAACGTGAACGTCCCTTCTTTCTAAGGTCATGGAAACGCTGATTAACTAACAGCTTAAGAAATATCTTGAGGAACGGAAGCTTCTTACTGACCGGCAATACGGCTTTCGTAGCAATAGGTCCACTGGTGAGCTCATGGTTCATCTCACCGATTAGTGGAACAAATCTTTACATCGTTTATAGAAAGTAAGATTATTGCACTTGATATTTCAAAGGCATTTGATAAAGTCTGGCATCTTGCTCTCTTATCGAAAATGCGTGCTTTCGGTATCGACGAATCTCTTCTTCGTTGGATTAGAAATTTTCTTTCGAACCGTTCAATACAAGTTGTTGTGGAAGGATTCAAGTCTGAAACCCATAAAATAAATGCTGGTGTGCCCCAGGGCTCCGTTTTGTCTCCGACCCTTTTCCTCATTTTTATAAATGATCTCCTGTCTGCTACTTCTAATCCAATACATTGTTTCGCTGACGATATAGCACTCTTACCTTTTCATATTCGTTCCCAGACTCACAACCCTCCCCTTCGGATGTGGTACTACAACGGCTAAATATTATATTATATTATATTATATTTATCTCATTTAATTCCGACCTTTGTACAATGGGGAATAAAAAATCGTGTGGAATTTAATGCTTCGAAAACGCAATGCTGTCTTGCATCGTTAAAGCGAGATAAACCCTCTTTGCCACTATCTATGAGTGGCACTTGGATCAACGAAACGGAAAATCTCGACATCCTCGGAATATGCATCAGCAACCACCTTTTGTGGAGCGATCACATACGCGATGTCGCCAAAAATGCCGCAAGATGTCTAGGTTTTTTGAGACGTTTGCAAGAAATTTTTCTCTCCGTCTGATCTGGCTACAATCTACAAAACCTATATACATACGACCGAAACTTCTCATCTCTGGGCTGGTGCTCCAGTAACTTTTTTAAGCCTCTTGAACAGTATACAAAGAAGAGCTTTTAAAATGATTGGTGACACTAACATCATAAACTCGATTACGTCACTCTGAAGAAAGTATCCTCTTTAATATATATTTCCTTTAGAAATAAAACAAGGACTTCTTTCAATTAACGATGATTATTATTTAATAATTTTAATTTAATTTTCATAAAAACATTTAACGAAAATTTACTTGAAACAATATATAAAAACAAAGTATAAATTAATTCAAAGTATTGAACAGTCTGAGAGCGCAGTTTCAACACCCCCTCTCGCTCCAGATGGTTTCAATTGGTCATCTTTTCGAATTCCTAAAAGATTCGTAAAATTAAGGAAAACATCTTTTGAAAGTGGTTTTGTCAAAATATCAGCTCTCATTTCATTTGATGGACAGTATCTTAGTTCGATGATCTTCTTCTCTCTTAGGTCTCTTATATGATGGTGGCAAATATCAATATGTTTTGTTCGAGCTCCACACTTGTCGGATTCAATTAGACGAATACATCCTTGATTATCTTCATAGATAATTGTGGGCTGATTAACATCTACCTCCATTTCTGTCAAGAGTCTTCGTAGCCAAATTAGTTCTCGACTTGCATGTGATGCCGCTACATACTCTGCTTCGGTTGAACACATAGCTACTGAGGTCTGTTTACGACTTGACCAAGCTATGCTACTTCCTGCGAATTGGAATACATACCCACTGGTTGATTTTCTATCCTTTGAATCACCAGCCCAGTCAGCATCTACATAGCACACCAAAGTTTTGTCTTTATTTGTTTGAAGCTTTAAAGCCTTAAAGCCCTTTTTACAGCTTTCCAGTCACTTTCAGTTGGAGATTCTATTCTTCTACTCAAAAGATTAACAGCTAAGGATACATCTGGTCTTGAAACGGTTGCAATATAAAGTAATGATCCAATAGCTTTGCGGTATAAGTTATTATTTGGTAACTTCGGACTTGTTTCTTCACTTGGACTCAAGAAACCTGTTTCAATTGGTGTTAAAGTTCCTTTTGAATCTTCAAGTTTGTAGGTGTTTATCAGTTGTTTAATTTTTGACTTTTGGCTTAGTTTGAACGATCCATCTTTTCCCCGGTCGATCTCTATACCGAGATAATGTTTCGCTTCACCCAAGTCTTTCAACTTTACATGCTTTTGGAGTTCTTTATATATGGTGTTTATTAGTTCTTCAGAAAAACCAGCCACTAGAATGTCATCAACATAAAGCAACGTAAATGTTGTTTGACCGTTGCTTTCTTTCCTTGAAAACAGACACGGATCAGCTGTCGATGCCTTGAATCCAGTGTTACCGCTATGCGACTTTAGTCGCATTTTGACCCTTTTTTGTGCCTCATGCGACCATGATACGACTTTTTAAAAAATTGTCTATTTTGACCCTTTTTAAAAAATTATGCGACTTTTTTGACCCCATCTCTAGAAAAATACATTGAAAAGATAAGTTATTTTCTTAATTCATACACAATTTCCAAACTTTCATTGAAATAAGAACATAACTAAAACTGTCAGATTATTTCAATCTATAAAATGGAATCAAGTTGAAATTGTTTGGGGGTCGACTCGATCACTTTCGCTCAGAATCGAAATCTTTCTATTCTATCATAAAAATTCATTTCAACCTTTCGACTCTGCATATAAATGTAGTTAATAGTTAACAATTTTAAGTTTGTATGAGTAATTTTGGTTATTTCACCACTCCGTTCCTCTTTAACAAAGTTTCTAAGCTAAGCGGTTAGGTGATTTTAGGGTCTTCAAGCTATTTTTGATGTACCAGAACACAAGCTTCTTAAACTCAGCTCTTCAAGGTGGCTTTCATTTGAGGCTGTTGCTTGCCGAATGGTTGAGCAGTGGGTAGTTCTGCAGCATGACTTTGTGAGGGCAAAGTTTGAAGAAAAGTCACCAAACCCTTTTTCAAAAATTTCGGACATCTTAGAAAATCTTAATAACACAAACTTAATTTATTTGGAGTTTTTAAAGTATGTTTTATCAATAATGAATAATTTAAATAAACAGTTTCAGAGTGAATCCTCTCAAATAATTCACTTAACCATTTCATTTAAAGACATTTTGATTATGATGTACAAACATTTTTTAACAAAAGAATATATACTACGCACTAAAATTGAAGAGATTAATTTTATAGACCTAAAAAATATAAAAATTGTAAGTGATATTTAGATAGGGAATGAAGCGAAACATATATAAAACAAGAAAGTATTTCCAGTTCGGATATTTAAAATATAAAAAGTAAAATTCTTATTTATTACCAAATAATTTGCAGGCAAATTATTTCAAGGTTTGATATTAATGATAGGAAGTTTTCGGTTTTGAGGCACTTGGATCCTCAAGTAATCAAACTAGGCGAAGAGTTTAATTATAATGATCTAGTATCAGATTATCAACACCTTACAATTCAGCCTGAAAAAGTAATTGAAGAATACAAGCTTTTAGAATTCAAAATTCATGAAGAGAATTATGAAAGTTTCTTGGAACTGTCAAATTTGGAGTAGTTTTGGCATAAGATCGGGGCAATTAAAAACCCTCTCGGAGAATATGTTTATTCAACTTATAATCCTTTGTAAAAAATATTTTCACACTTCCACACAGCAGTGCGTGTGCCGAAAGGTTAACAATTCTAAAAAATAGATTAACGAACCGCCTGTGTGTGGAAACATGTAATGCAATGCTCTTTGCAGCAAATATTTTAGAAAAGCAAACTCTTGATAAATGGAAACCTTTAGAGGAGCTTATAAAAAGCTACCGTAAATTCCTAAAATGTCCCTTAATTTTTGTATTTCAAAAGAACTGAATAGAATATGAATTTATTTATTTTTTAGTTTAACTTTAAAACTTGAGTTAATATAACTTAAATCGACTGAATTGACTGTTATTGTTATTTGATTTTATATATGTACATACTACATACATATACATTTTAACGTATTTATTAAAAAAAGGAACGTGTGTGATATCGAATGTATTGAATAATTAGTATAAAAATTTATTTTTCTTAGAAGGTATACCTAATGAAAAACTAAAAAACAACTCTTTTTTTTTGCAATTTATACAGATTTTGTTTAATTTAGGTATGTATTAAAAAAAAATCTAAATGCGACTTTTTTTTTCATTTGACCCTTTTTTTGCGACCTTTTCAAAAATCCCAGCGGTAACACTGCTTGAATCCCATTCTAAGTAAGTTCTCTGTTGCTCTCGTGTTCCATTCCCGGGCTGATTGTTTTAGACCATATATACTTTTATTAAGTCTAAGTACCTTTTCTTCATGACCCAACATTTTGAACCCTGGGGGTTGGTCCATAAAAATTTCATCGCTCAGTGTTGCATTCAAGTAAGCATTTTTCACATCAAAAGTGTAACCACTAAAAGAGTTCTTATAGTTTCGTGTTTAACCACTGGCGCAAAGGTCTCATCGTAATCTTCACCGAATTTTTGAGAAAATCCTCTTGCAACAAGTCGGGCTTTATGAGTACTAATGCTTCCGTCTATATTTAGTTTGGTTTTAAATACCCATTTACAACTTACTGTTCTTCTTCCAGGCGGCAGATCAGTAAGTGTCCAAACTTTAAGCTCGTTCATTGACTTGATTTCCTCTTGTGCAGCTTCAGTCCATTTGCGCTTCTCGGCAAGTGGTAAACGCAATACTTCATCCCAGGATTCTGGTTCTTTCGAGATACTAACCAGGGCTTTGTACGACAGACGTATTGGAGGAATGCCTTTATTTGAACGCTTTGAAATTCGATTTTCCTGATTTTCTGTCTGATCTTGAATGTCTTCAACGCCTTGGGCTACTGACTCTTCTATAACGAGGGGCTCATATTCTTCAAATGCTTGCTCCTCTTCAATGACAAGCGAGTCATTAAATGAGATGCTTTCGTCTCTTCCCAGTCTTATTGAAACACATTCTGAATTTTCTTTCGGAGAAGTAACTTCCGTTTCATAATTGTGTACAGTTCTGGATTCTTGGCTTTTTGTGGGTTGCTGATTCTTGGGTTCATTTTCGATAATTTTCAAAGATCTGGATATCCAAACTCTATTAGATTTTGGATCAAGTATACGATATCCTTTTGAGTTGAGATCGTATCCAACAAGAACGCCTTCTTCTGCCTTGTCATCCCACTTCTTCCTCTTCTGTTTTGGAACTAAGGCAAACGATTTGGATCCAAACACTCTAATATGGCTCAGATCAGGTTTCTCTCCAGTAAACAACTCAATTGGAGTCTTCTCGAGACTTTTACTGGGTAGCCTATTCTGCAAATAGGCTGCTGTTGACACGGCTTCTCCCCAGAAACGATTTGGAAGATTTGCATCAAATAACATACACTTCGCTGCTTCAGTTAGGGTTCGGTTCTTGCGTTCTGCTACACCGTTTTGCTGTGGTGTGTATGGAACAGCGTACTAATGATGTATTCCTTCCCTCTTCAGAAATTCTTCCAAGTCCTTAGATACGTATTCCTTTCCATTGTCGGATCACAGAATGCAAGGTTTTCTACCAAACTTGTTGAACATAGCTGCGACATAACCCTTTATAGCACTACCTACTTCATCTTTCGATTTTAGCAAATGTACCACTGTGTAACCAGAAAAATCGTCAATCAGTGTTAAAAAATATCGGTTACTTCTTGGAGTTGGTGTCTGCATAGAACCACACAGATCAGAATGTATCAACTGTAATGATTGCTTTTCTCTATTTTGTCTCACAGGAAACTTATACTGTGCCATCTTGCCTTTGATGCAATGTTCGCAAATGATCTTCTCAGTACACTTCCTCAAATGAATGCCAGTTGCAAGATCTTCCTTCACAAGTCTCTCGATAGCTACTGGATCTCTATGTCCAAGTCGACGATGCCACTGATGAATACACAATGAATTGTCAGCTTTACAGGACAGTTCAATAGAATGTTCAGTTTCCAGCTTGTAAAGACTGTAATTTCGCTTTGCTACAGCAATCATTCGGGGTCCATTGTAGATTTGACAAACATTTTGTTCGAAAATGACTCTATGACCTTGATTTGCTATTCGTTGCACCGAAAGCAATCCCCCATCAAACTCAGGAACAAATAAGACTTCTTTGAGAAATATCTTCTGGTTATTGCCATTAGGTACTAGGCAATTTAACCAGCCACATCCGATTCCTGAAGACATCACTGACGAGCCATTAGCAAGATATATTTTTGTGTTATCATTTTGAATCGAATCAAAGAAGTTTTTATCGTTGGTCATATGGATTGTAGCTCCAGAGTCAATATACCACCCACCACACTCAGCTCGTACTTCAGCACAAACTTCAAACGAGAGAAAATCTTTATTGCTGATGCTGTCATGTGATGTTGATGCAACAGATGACTTGGCATGCTTCCCTTTTTGCAAAGTAGACTTGTATTTGTAGCAGTCCGCTTTAACATGTCCTATTTTGTTACAATAAAAGCACGTTCTTGCTTCTTTTACATCCGTCTTCTTCGGTTTTGTAGACTTTTGATTTCTTCTTTGGTTAGACCACATAGCAACTTCATTTTCATTTTTGTCATCATTGCTTTCAAAACGTCTTTGATATTCGTCTAACATCTTACCAGTGACATATTCAATTGTTAAGTCTGCCTCATCTCGACCTTCGAGTGCAGTAACAAGCCCAGAGTAAGATTCTGGTAGACTCACCAACAAAACTGCAACAACTTCATCTTCCTCTAAAGGTTTTCCAGAAGCTCTCAACAAACCTACAACCTTAAGAATAGCATCTATATGGTCACTCATCTTATCACTAGTATAGTGAATGCCATATAATTTCCTTCTTAAGTAGAGGCGACTTCCAAAAGTTGACCTCTCGTATTTCTTAGAGAAAACTTCCCAAATACTAAACGCATCTTCTAGATGGGCAATGTGCATCAATTGACCATCCTCTACGCTCAACGTTAAATAAGCTTTCGCTTTATTATTCTTCTTCGTGCATTCATCATCGATTTCTGCTGGTTTCAATTTGCTAACAACATCCCAAAGTTCATCTCTTATAAGGACGGCTTGAATTTTCGTCTTCCAGAAAATATAATTACCTCCATTTAAAAGAGAAACATTCGCTTTCAAGTCCATCATAAGATTTGCAGATTATACTTTTGAAATGTTTAAAATAATAAGCAATTATTATTTGTGCCACGATGCTGGGCCCATAACCTGAAGAAAGTATCCTCTTTAATATATATTTCCTTTAGAAATAAAACAAGGACTTTTTTCAATTAACGATGATTATTATTTAATAATTTTAATTTAATTTTCATAAAAACATTTAACGAAAATTTACTTGAAACAATATATAAAAACAAAGTATAAATTAATTCAAAGTATTGAACAGTCTGAGAGCGCAGTTTCAACACACTCGAACATCGACGCAAGGTTTCTTGTCTCACCCTTTTTTACCGTTATTTTAACGGACTATGCTCTAGTGAAATAGCTAGTTGCATTCCTCCCTTTAAACAATTTAACCGTAATACCCGCGCTTCTAGGAATGCCCATCAGTTTACCCTTGAGCCCAACTTCGGCCGTACTATGAAGTACAGAGATTCATTTTTTAGCCGTACTACGCGAATGTGGAACGCCTTGCCACGCTCTATATTTCCCTGTCATTGCAATGTTCAGGAATTCAAATCACAATCGCGCGCCGAACCATTATTTTGTTAATACATTTCCATAGTTTAGAAAGATTGTTTAAAAGTAAGTCTATTTATTATTAACATTAATAAATTGACAGCTGTCAAAAATACCAACTCCGAAAAAAGTATTGCCGGATTGAAAACCACACGTCTAAAAATAACACTTGTTACAGTAAGTCCAGTTAAGATTTTTAAACCGATGCCCCTGTGCGACAACGTCAAGACCTTTTTTAAGACAATTCGAGTGTATTAATAGTACACGTGGGCGTTTACTCAATAATTTGTTTCACCCTTACTTATTTGGTTCAATTCACTGGAAAAAATAGTTATTTATATTGTTTTGTCGTTCGTAAGTTTAAAAAAAAATGTATATATTTTTGTCCGAGTTTAGCAATGCTTTATAGTTTCTAAATTCAATGAACTTCTTTTAAAGATGACAAAAATAATATAACATAAAAAGTAATAATTTTTCAAAAGTATTTTCTAATTATTGATATCTAGTACTAAATAAAGTTATAACTACTGCATATCGGGGACATATACAACTTTCAACCATATAAATTGTGTATAGTGTCAACTTTCAACTTGGTGAAAACTTTACAAATGGCTAAAGCCGTGGCTGCTCCAGTAAAGAGCTCCTATAGCTCGTTAAAGACTCTTCTAAGCGACAGAAGACTGTAACCAGAGCACTTTGATAAGCAACTGGTAGTTGTCACTAATGTGACTAATTAATTAAAATTAAATGATTTATAACAGCTTTTTGCTTTATTTATTATGTTAGGTTCTATAAATAAGTTTAAAAGGGTTTAAAGGTACAAAAGTTACTTATGGTATCACAAAAAACATCTTTTTTAATTACGAAGTGTCTTCTTGGCCAAATTTGAATGTTGTTAACAGTTAACACCTCTTCTAGTTTTTGTGTGCCACGAAGTTTCAAAAATTTCAATCATCTAAAAATAAATAAACCAAAAAAAACTATCTAAGAATACATCGAAAAATTGTTTATTCGGGCAAATAAGCCGAGTTTATATTCTGTATCTTAGAGTTACAGGAAAACCAAATTAATACACAACTTTAGTTTAATTGCACTTTTTTATGATTGCAGTTTTTTTTAACTATATGCAATATTAAACCTAACTGAGTTAAGCATTCCCACACGCAGGGATATAGTAAGTTAGGTACATTTTAAAAATTGTGTTATGTATTTCATATTCAAGGGAATAAGATTACTTTAATCCTTTACTTCTTAACTCAAAATACACGTCATGCATACATAACCCAACAAGAAGCTTAAATTTCTTGAAGATTATTTGTATAGATACGTTATCATACGTATAATACTCCTATGTATGTGGATTGTGGATTGCACATACATCATGGTTTTTGACACTTGTCAAGAGAAATGGGTTTTTAAGTATTCCCAATAGGGAATCATTTTGCTATATCCTTAAAATAGAATAAAGGGTATAATTCAGTTCTCACAGCTACAACAAAACTTAAGCCCACAATTGAACTGACGCGTGAGTCTAATGAAAGAAAATTAAGTTGTTTTAAAAATTACAAATCACTATTACTGGGGGGTTGGCGATCGGGAAATGTGCTGATGTCCTTAACCACCAGCTTCATTTTCCGAGCATGGTGCATCCGTGAAATCAGAGCTAGAAAGTGATGTGTATGACATCGTAATCTATGTTTTTTTACCGATATAGAAAACACGTGTCGACACGTGTGACTATCTTGCACGTGCTGCATTGCTGTGAATAACAGGATGATAAGCCTGTTACTTAATTTCCCTCTTCTCTCTCTGTTTTCGTTCAAAGGTGGGTGTGGTGGGACGTACTCGTACATAAGGTATATCCTTCCGCTTTCAAGGATGGTTATTTAGATTTTGAAAAACCGCCCTTTTTCCTAAGTGTATAATCAAAGTTTTTTGCAACTCTTCTGAAATATGATTAAGCGATTGTTTTACATTTATTTGGGGTGTTATAGTTTATGGCAAGCGACACGTTCTCTTCTTTTGATATTGATAGTTTAATAATACACCTTAACCTTATCAGTAGGCGTTTTTTCGTGAGGCGGTATTGCATAACAAGATCTCAATACCATTCATTATTTAAAAAACTAGCCATTCACATTATCAATGATTTCTCAGTCAAAATTGAGATTCGTTGAAAACATGGGAACAATCTCAGATAGATAGGGTATCCGGACACCTTTTTGTTAGTGTTTTACGTGATCAAAAACAGCTGAGATGTCAAAAAAGGAATCCAAAGGTATCCAAGAATTTCTGGGGTATGTAGGTATCTGACAGAACAGCTGATTCAACACATGGTTGAATTTCAAGAAACTTGAAGATTGATTTCAGCTTTTTGTATTTGTTGGTAAACAAAAAGATACAAAATATTGTTGAAGTTGTATTTGAGGATGTTCTGTACATAATAGACGATGAAGAAGCTATTTGCCTCCGAATTTTAGAATGTAATTATGATCTATTTTTTTAAACATCAAAATTGACTTATTTTGTTCTCGTTTTATAGATAACCAATTTGCTAGGTCTTACCTCCAGTCTAGTGTCCAGCATTCTGAAGTTGAAGAACCTCATCCTGTTCCAGAAGTAGAACAAAATAAAGATAAATATATATTAATCTTGTGGAAATAAATAAATCTAACTTTTTTGTTTTTATGTGGGTATAAAAGCAGACAGAGGCGGACAGCTTGTGGAGCTACAAGCAAATAAGGTCGCTGAAAGGAAAGGTAAGTTATTCTTTCAGATGATTCAAAAAGCCAAAGAAGAAACACTCTATTCCCTTTTTTTAAGGTTGGGAACATAAATCCATTCTGCTCTTCTTGGAGGAGTGCAGAAAGAGAAAGGACCAGTTCTAAGACCCAAACACCCGGCGAAGAACAATTTTTCAAGAAATTGCAAAAGTTCTTGAAGAACACGGGTCAATTTTTGATGAGAAGGAATTAGAAAAAAATTAAAAAGTATAAAAAAGCGCTACAATAACAAGAAAACGTAGACTGGTCGAGGGCGAATGAATTGGTCACACTTTGAGATGATGGCTGAAATTCACCTCAACGAGGCACAAGTTAGTGACACCGAAACAATAAGTTTCCTTGTGCCATCCTCTGGGGTCTATCCGAGTTTGCCCTCGACTTCATCTTTGGTTGAGAGCCCTAGTTTACATTCAAAAAAAAAGAAGCAGTGGGATGTCTGATTTCAAAAAAAATTAATTATTAATTTAAATAGTATAAGTTAAGTAAACAATTAAGTAATACATATTGTTTTTTTTTAGGTTAAGTTTTAATGATGTAATTTATTTTGTATCTCAGCATTAAATATAGTACTTAAAAAAGAGTTAACAAATAATTCCTCTTTTCGTTTGTATTGGATGGAACCGCTCTATAATTTTCGATGATAATATTTTAGAATTCATCGCTTTCTGATATATCAAGCACAACAACGTGCAACGAGTATTGAAATGGACTTGTCTCGGTGTCAAGTGTCCATTGTCACGAAATGGTGTAAACACATTATTTTTTAGAGGATAAGCTTCGTCGCCTATCAAATGATATTCCCCAAATATAATTTCATCCATCTGATGATAAAGGGGGCTGTTTCGAAAAACTCTTGCGTCGTGTTGTCTCCCTGGGACTCCAACGTGAACATCGGTGAAACAACAACGGCAAATGGAAATTATAACGCATTCAAACATTTAACTTAAAAAAAAAATTGTCAAAAACTTCGCTATGTTAGGCTATTGACAAGCGGATAGGGAAAGCAAATTGATAGAACCTTACCTTGCAAAACAATGGAGTGAATAATGTTGGATAGGCTATCCTTGATAGGTGAATTTTTAGATACCTTATTCAACGAGTTGGATACCTAAAATGAAATAATTGGCAAACAATAAAAACAACTTTCAGAACAACAACAAAAAAGACAAACATTATGATTCAAAGTTTCAAAACTATTTTAAAATAAAGTTCTTAATTTATAATTTTAATAATTCACTCAATTTTTACTTAAAAACGTATAAATTTGAAATCGTTTTTCAGGTTCATTTAAATTCAACCATATTATGTTGAATCAGCTGTTCTGTCAGAGACCCACACAAACCAGAAATTCTCGTATACCTTTAGATGCCTTTTCTGAGATCTCAGTTTTTTGGGAACAGCTGTTCTTTTGCACGTAAAATACTAACAAAAAGGTATCCGGATACTCTCTCTGTCTGATACTGAACGCATCAATTGCGGCTGATAATTTTTGACATTTCATTCAAATGGTTTTTGAAATTTTTGATGAGATTAAATATTCTCGTCGTTGTCGATAGCCTGATCGGGGCGTTTTGGCAATTAGTTTTTTTGTATGGTCAATGGCCTGTGTAATTGAACAATTCAAAGTTTCTTTAATTCTGGGGTGGAATCGGCTAAGGTGATAGTTGACTATCATTTTTTTGATAGTCAAATTGACTATCATTTTCATTTCGTCTGTGTAAGATGATTCAACTCAATTCAATTCGATTGAACAATTTCAGATTCAAATTGTCAAAATTCATTGTTGCCTTGGTGAAATTTTAAATTGATTCTTATAAAATATCTAAATAAAAGTATCAAATTAGCTGTGTTTACATAACATTCTTACTTTTCTTCTGTTTTTTCTAATTACGTAAGCTGTGTCGGTCACAAGAATGTGTTTTTGTACCTAAAAGAGGTAACTGAAAAAATTTCCCATTCGTTTTTTGTAAGCGTCTGGTAGCTCTATTCAGATACGACATATTTGTAGGAAAACGACTATCACATTTTCTTGTGACAGCTTTTTAGGTATCAATTTGATTATCACCTTACACAGATCCAATTCGATTATTTTGACTGTCAACAATCAACAATCACCTTAGCCGATTCCACCCCTGTTTAAAACTATTATATGAAACTTTGTAAACGTTTACAGCCTTATTTATAAGATTTCACTATAATATGCGTTTTACCTCGGAATAACGAGTCAAAGCACTTTCACCGCCTTTACGCCCGCCAAATCAAACAAATCCTTATTTATATTCTAACCCGTTTTAGTAACGCCCTGCTTGTGTGATTGTGTATTTTATAAAAACAAATCTGAAAGCTAATCTAAGACTCTGGTTAACCGAGCTCATTTGCAAAAGTCTTCACGTTTTATACCGCTTTAGTTTTCCCCTTCTCATAGTTAAGTCGCTAAAAGTATACAATCATTCAAAAATTCAGTGAAACCATCTGTAATTTTTCGAAATTGTGAAAACATTTCTTAAACACTCTTTTTTGAAATTTCAAAATGACATTTTTTGCTAGAAAGCCTTTATTCCGACCTTAATGCTCCTATGAACCAGTTATAGTTTACTCCTCCTCCAATTCTCGTGTATTTTTCTTTACGAATAAGCTTTTCAGTATTAAAGGCGCTATACAATCGGAATAACTTTACGCCATCGATAATACGAGTTAATGAATAAGATTGTTAGACTTAATTGAATTTTTATTTCTAACACTTTTTCTAATTTTAGACATAAATTATTTGAAGCAAAAAAGTAATAATTTTAGAATGATTTCGTTTTATTTAACCACTCTTATAATAAAGATGCCTGTGTGAGAAATTGACATATCAGACAAAACTTCTGACAAAACAGGGCGGTGCCACTTCCCACATAACCAACGAAACAATACATCTCTTGCACCAAAAATGGCGTGCCACAGCGATGTCAAGATTACTAAGAACACTGTCATATGATTTGACACCATGAGGCTTGTTTTTTTGGACATTCAATGAAGCTAAGTGATAAGAAAGCATTTGTTACACAGAGACGAAATTGGCCTCAAAATGCAGAAAATTCATTTAACTTGAAATTATAGAGTAAATTTAGGGGAAGAAACTAGCTTATCGTCAGATGAAGATGACCAATCTAATATTCTAATTAAAAATTAAAGTCATAAATATAAATAAATAAATACCTATTCATTCTGTATCTCCAAGTATTGAGAACACAAATTTTACAAAACAAAACATCAGCTGTCAATCTGTCATATTAATTTTTTAATGACACTTTTAAAATTTAATGAGCCAAAAATGGGCATTTAGTTTTAAAAGGTGTTTAAAGGCTTGTTTACTTTTAAAACGCTTGGTGAAACCAAAATATCCCATTTTACAGTTTAAAATCCTGTTAAATGTATAAAAGCTGTTTATAAAATTGGGCATTAAAAAACAGTAAAGTAGATGTAATTATGTGCCTACTAATAATATACCTTCTGGCAAAAGATTATTCTGTGATAAGAAAACTTAAGCAGCCATTATTATTGACACTTTTAACTATACCTGCTTGTATAAAAATAACCTTTCATTTTAAAGGTTCGTTAAATGTACCAAAAAGTGAAAGTAAAAAAATAAATGTTACTACTCTAAAATATTATATTTTATGTATGTACAATTCTCCTATAAATAAGAACTGAGTAGTATTTAATGTAAAAATCTAATAAATAAAACAGACCAATTTTGTTGTACCATACTTTAAAAACATCTGGTTTCAATTTTAAATGTCTCCTTCTTGTTTTTACGGATCGAAAACGGACTCATTAAACAAATAGGAGTATGTCTCACCCTGTTCAATAGAAATCTACTACAATTACAAACTTTGTTTGACATTGACGTTTGTCACTTTTATTTGATTTAAATTTGTTTTTCTTTTAATTTTCTCAACTTGAACACATGTATTTAAGTTTGTTATTTTAAAATTTAAAAATATCTTTTACTCAGGAGTGTTCAATCAATAAAAATTATTTAAAAATAACTTAAAAATGTCTTCGTGGAAAAAAGCATCGAAGAGTAACCAGAAAACCCACAGAGAACGTCATCAGCCTCAATCCAGAGAACACCTCGGGCTTCTTGAAAAGAAGAAAGATTACAAAAAGCGTGCCAATAACGCCCAATACAAGGAGAAAGCACTGAAATTTCTTCACAAACGTGCCTTGAACAAGAATCCTGATGAATTCTACCATCATATGATAAACTCCAAGATACGAGATGACGAACACATCGAATTCGATAAACCCGACGAACACACTAAGGACCAGCTGTCGCTGATGGAAACTCAGGATCTAAAGTACATCAGTATGAAACGGACAATGGAGACGAAGAAAATTAAACGACTTCAATCTCAATTGCATATGATTGACTTTGCCAATGAAGTTCAGAATAAACATACATTCTTTGTTGATGGAGAAGAAGTGAAAAACCTGAGTGATTTCGATATTGCCAAAAGACTAGACACTCATCCAAGTCTATTGGGACGCAAAACCAACAGACCAAGGATGCAGGATTTAGCTAAACTAAAAATTCCTGATGTTCCTGAAGAAGTAAGTTACCATTTTGAATAATTTTTTTTAGTATAACGATTACTTAAAGTGTTATTTTAATTTTAGGACTTGAAAAAAATCAATGTCCAGAAACAGCAATCTTATGCGGAACTTAGCAAGAGAATAGAAAGAGAGAAGGAACTCAGTGTGGTTCAACAAAAGTTGGAAATGAAACGGTTGCTTCAGCAAAAAAGACAATTGAAGCCGAAACGAGTAGCTCGTGGTACTAAAGATTCAGCACCAGTCTTTAAATTCAAATACGAAAGGAAGAAGTGAGAGGACACAAAGGACTTGTTTTCAATAAAAGATTTTAAAGAAGTTGAAGCTTTTACTTAATTCTAACTGTGGCTCGTTCTCCTGTGGAAATGGCTTTAGTTATGAGTTTAAAGAAGGAAGTGCTTGAAAACTAAAAAGAGCGCTAAAGAAGGTTATGGATAAACAAGATAAACGAAATCTACGTTCTGCGAGAGTTTTTAGATTAATTATTTCAAGGCAGTCTTGACATTGTGGTTGGCTTAAGGGATCGTCCCAAATTGAAGGGAATTTTCTTTTACTGGCAACGAGTCATTGGGTTCTGTTAGTTTGGATCTTGAAACTCCTTTACAATTCTTTCTTCGCTTATTTATTCAAGAATTTGTTTAAAAAATGTCTGAAGAAATTAACCTTTGTTTAGTACAGAAAAATCCCAACAAATTGGACAGGATCGAAAAAAGAGCGTTGAAAATGTTAGGCGATAGAACTTTAACCGAAACAGTTGCATTCCCCCTCAAACACTTCAGCCCTAATACTCGTACTTCTAGGAATGCACATCAGTTTAACCTTGAGCTCAATTTCGGACGTACTGTCAAGTATAGAGATTCTTTTTTTAACCGCACATCGAGAATGTGGAATGCTTTACCCAACTCTGTTTTTCCTCTCTCTCCTCTTTAATCCCTCCCTATTTTTCTAAAGCTTACACTGTGTTTAAACTTCAAACATATTAAGGGTATTAATAACCCCTTGAGTGCCCGTTAATTTTGAAAAAAAAAACACTTCATGTATTTAGGACTGAAATCAGACAATTTACAGGTCTGGTATATATATTGCCATTGATTTAGTTGCCTAGAGTTACAAACCATTGAAGTTCCGTCATTGGTACACCTCATTCAACAAACCATGCCATCAAATAAGTTTCAACGACAACACTTCTTCCCAGGAGTAATTCCGATGAAGATGTCAATAGGATATTCCGAATTTGTCCAGTTGTTGAGGTCTTAAATGAAGCACATGCAAAAGCTCTATATGCTAGAAACAAGACTGTATGGATAAGCAAATAATCTCTACAAAAGCAAGGAATATGCTTAAACGGTACAACCCAAATAAACCTCATAAATAGAGCAACAAATTATATGTTTTGAGTGGTTTTTCCGGTTTCGATTATTAGACAGATGTTGAAACTGGGAAGGAAAACATTGTGAGGGCCTCAGAGCCAGATTTGGGAGAATCTTTCAACGTGGTCGTAGTAATACCTACTATTTCGACAACTGCTGCTACTGGACTTCTTTGCATCTTTTGGAATATTTAACCAAAAATGGTACTCATGTTCTAGTTACTAAAGGGTGGTTAAATTTCAATGGACGTTGTTGAATACGAACCAAACCTAAACTTCAAGTTTTTTTCTGCATTTCATTTAACATTTCTCAAATCCAGACTAACTCTATGGGCGTTTTTCTTTTTTAGTTCAGAGCAGAGCTCGAACTGTCAAAAAAATAATTGTGTTTCTTTTTGAGCTCTGATCGCTCAGAGCTTCAAATTCGTGTTTCTTTTTTAGTTCTGAACATGTTCAGAGCGCGCTCCGTGAGCTCAGAATAAAATAACAGAGTAAACGGAGTAAAATGCTGAACACAAACAATTTGATGTTGAAAGCCGGGAAATTAAAAAAAAATCATCGTCAAAACAATAAAAATGGCGCAAGAGGCTGGTCGCTCTAGTGCAGAAGGAAAAATAATTTAGAAAAAACTAATTGCATATAGCATTTTTATGAATCAAATTTATTTCAAGCGTCAAATGGACCAACGCTATGACTGTTTTTTTAATTTATTTGATTAAAGAAAATTTTTAAACGCCTTCAAACAGACGACATTTCAAATCATGACAGTTTAGTGCTCAAGTTGTTTCATAATTAAATCAGAG
The DNA here is from genome assembly GCA_920104205.1 of Eupeodes latifasciatus. NCBI lineage: Eukaryota > Metazoa > Arthropoda > Insecta > Diptera > Syrphidae > Eupeodes > Eupeodes latifasciatus. Next base: position 74,201,569 of record OV049926.1, read on the forward strand.
AGCTCTGAACATACTCTGCTCAGAACTCTACTCTACTCTACTCTGTTCGCTCAGAGTCTGCTCCATAGAGGAAATATATTATCTAGAGTCCCGACTTAATGGGTTTGCTCTCTTTCGGCCTACAAACTAAATTGAGCGAATTTTGCCCATTAGCATAAGCATGTGTTAGTTGTCCCGTGCATTTCTAATGGGAAAATGCAGATTCTATGTAGTTGTTACGGGCTTTTAAGAGAGTTACCTCAAACAAAATTTGAGGGTGTTTCAGGCAAGACGGGTACCAGTCGGGACTCTAGATAATATATTTCCTCTATGGTCTGCTCAGAGCTCAGCTCTGAACTAAAAAAGAAAAACGCCCTATATGAAATGAACTGTTATAACCTTAATCATAAATCATTATGCTATAACCTTAAACTAACTTATTCATATATATATTGTAACTCTTTACTACCTATATACCTTTCTCACTCAAACATCGAATTATGTTCTTTCTTTTTGACTTTTGAATAAATTGGATCTAACCTTTGAAAAACGTGGTCGACCTCCTTTTTATTTCAAGCTTTCTTTTTACAACATTTAATTAAATTCCAGCTAGCTACAACAAATTGGCGACGAGATAAACTCGAAATTAAATTATTTGATAAGGTAAAAGTCTATTCAACATGGATGCAAAACAATTTGCAGACTTTATGTCTGCCCAACAAAAGATGATGGAGCAACTAATTCAACTGACCAGCACCAACGCCACCACCACCACCAGTTCCACCACCGCCACGAGACTCCAGAATACAACACCAACATCTTTAATTCCAAATTTTGAACAATTCGATGCATCCAAGGAAAGTTTCAAGATCTACATTCAACGATTCAAGAACTACATTGAAATGAAGGACATAACCTCAAATCCGGATTACTGCAAAAAGCTCCTCTTAAATTCAATTGGGTCGAAACACTTCAATACAGTGACTGCACTTTCCGCACCAAAATCACTAACAGAAGTAAGCTATGACGAATTGCTTTCACTGTTAGAATGTCACCTAGCTCCCAAGAGGAATCTTTTGGTGGCGCAACATCGATTCCTCAACAAATTTCAAACAGAAACCCAGTCAATAGCAGAATTTGTTGCCTGCCTGCGGATGGACTTAGGTGAATGTGAATTCAGCTGTGAATGCAAAAAGTCTGTTGCAGAGATATTTCTCAGAGCACAGTTCATTCGTGGAGTTCGTGACACCACCATTAGAGAGCAGCTTCTACAATCAAGTAGTTCTAAATTCGACGAAATTGTTTCGAAGGCACTTTCACTTGAAGCGGCAAAAGTGGATGCCAAAGAAATGTCTGTGTCAGAAAAAACAAAAGGAAGTATCGTTCCAGATATAAACAAAATTTCGATTAATAAAAAAGTTCAAAGTTTCAGAAAATCCAATCGACCAGTGCAACGACCAAGATCAAAAATCAACTACCAGGAGTTGGTAAGTGCAGGATTGTGTCTGCGGTGCGGCAGAAACAACCACAACGCTAAAGATTGCCACTCCGATTCATCAAAACTTAAATGTGCCGGGTGCAAAAGATTGGGGCACGTAGTTAAAGTTTGTATTTCAACACTTTTGGCAAATCGTTCAAAACCCAACGCATCGACCAATCATGTTCAACCAATTCAGGATGAAGCAGCATATGGTACATACCAAATAATCGACGTTTACAAAAATGATTTTTCGCCAGCTGATCACTTTGAGCGTTATTATGCAAACATCAGCATTCAAGGCAAAACAATAAAATTCGAAGTAGATTCAGGTTCAGCCTACACATTTTTGCCTCGACATCAATTCAAGTCTCTCAAGTCATCAACACAATTAACTCCAACAAATATTGTTTTTCGATCGTACACGCAAGATACATTTGTTCCGGACGGGAAAGCCAGCGTCAACATTCAATACAGGGGTACACAAATAACAGATGACCTATTTGTAGTCCAAGATGGCTGTGCAGCTTTAGTAGGAAGATCGTGGATCAGGCGTCTTAATATCAACTTGAACGATCTGGATGAAAATAATTCAGGTAAGAATGTTGATATTTTCAATATTTCGCATGATATGGAAGGGTTAGTGTCTGAATTCAAAAGCGTCTTTGAAGAGAAAATAGGATGCATTCCAAATTATAAGATCTCATTAAATTTACGTCCGAACACTAAACCAATATATTCGAAAGAACGTCCAATTCCATATGCATTAATAGACCGTGTGGACAATGAATTAAATCATTTGGAAAAATCTGGAATTATAACAAAAACATCGAATAGTGATTGGGGTTCGCCGTTAGTGGTAATACCCAAGGCTGACGGAGGGGTACGACTTTGCGTCGATTATAAAGTCGGCGTTAATCAACGCCTCATAGATGCCCACTACCCTATCAGAAAAATGGACCAAATTTTCAATAGCCTTCGAAATTCAAAATACTTTTGCAGACTTGATTTGTATAAAGCATATCTGCATGTACCAGTTGATGAACATTCAAGTATTATTCAAACAATTTCGACACATAGGGGAACATACAAAATGAATCGTCTTTCGTTTGGCATAAAAACTGCTCCAGCTGATTTCAATAGAATAATAGATCAAATCTTACGGGATGTTCCAAAAACAGAGTCATACTTCGACGATATTATTATTCACGGCCAGTCACTTGCAGAATGCAAATCTAATCTAATTTCATGCTTAAAACAACTTCAAAAATTCGACTTACACTTAAACCGTTCAAAATGTTCCTTCTTCGAAAATAAAATAGAATTCTTAGGTCACACCATAGAATATAATAAAGTTTTGAAATCTCCATCCAAGGTAGCTGCTATTTTAGAAATGCCAAGACCTAATTCAACCGATGATGTAAGGCGATTTCTCGGGCTAGTTACATACTATTCCAGATTCATACCAAACGTTTCAACAATAACAACACCACTTCGTGAGCTTCTACATAAAAATGCATTGTTTAAGTGGACAATGAGATGTCAAAAAGCCTTCGACAGCCTCAAAAATGAAATTGCTAGTGATCGTGTATTAATGCCATACAATCCAAAATTACCGATTCAGCTTGCATGTGACGCAAGCCCTACAGGAATAGCAGGTGTATTATCGCATTTAATTGATGGTAAAGAAAGGCCTATTGCGTTCGCGTCTAGATCGTTAACTAAATCTGAGCAAAATTACTCTCAACTAGACAGAGAAGCTTTAGCCATCATTTACGCTGTTCAACACTTCCATGAATATCTTTTCGGTAGATTCTTCAAACTAATTACAGACAACCAGCCATTAGCTAGAATTTTTCATCAACACTCAAAACTTCCTCAAATGACATCAGCTCGCTTGCAACGCTATGCAGCATTTTTAGCCGGATATAACTACGAAGTGATTTCAAAAAGTGGTAGCGAAAATATTAACGCTGATTGTTTTTCTAGGGCTCCACAAGACTCAAAAATTCAAAGCATAAATTCTATAGATAATGAAGTACATTCAATTTGCTTCGAAACTATTTATAAAATTTATTCAAATAAAATAAATTACAAAACACTGAAGTATGAAACGCTAAAAGATGAAGCTCTGTCAAATATTTTGTTCAATTTGCGTAATAAAAGAGAGTCGAAATCAGAGTATACTATCGACAGCAATGTTCTATTCAGAGACCAGAGAGTAGTTATTCCAAGTAACCTACAGCAGACTGTTTTAAAAGAGCTTCATTATACTCATGTTGGAGCGACAAAAATGAAACAGCTTGCTAGGCGTTACGTGTATTGGACTTCAATAAATAAAGACATCGAATTCTTCGTGCGATCGTGCCCTGAATGCGCATCAACTAAAACCAATCCAGCGAAAGCTTCTCTTCACCCTTGGGACGAACCAGACAGCAATTGGCAACGCATTCACATTGATTATGCGGGTCCATATCAAGGATATTATTTCCTCGTAGTCGTGGATGCTAAGTCAAAGTGGGCAGAAGTAGGAGTATGTACAGCAGCACCTTCCTCATCATCAACCCAAGAAATGCTACTCAACATATTTTCCAGAAACGGGTTTCCCGATGTCATGGTTTCCGACAATGCAGCAATCTTCAAAAGCGAAGAGTTTACAGAGTTCTGTAAAGATTCAGGTATTTTTCAAAAATTCATAGCTCCAGGTCATCCAGCAACAAATGGCCTAGCTGAAAGAAACATCCAGACACTCAAAAACAAATTAGCAGCAATGAACAATGAACCATCAACAACTGTACACAAAATAAGAGAAATACTGTTCAAATACCGAGCAACACCACTGAAGAACGGAAAAACACCATCAGAACAATATCTAGGGCGACAAATCAGAATTCGCTTAGACGCACTGAAGCCCACCAAATTCAAAAGTACTTCCACTGTTGATATACCATCAAGGCAATTAAGCGTGGGAGAAAGGGTTCAAGCCCGATATTACACTGCGAATAAAATGCAATGGAGACTAGGTGTTATTACAAAAAAACTGGGGAGACTTCACTATATTGTCAAACTTGATAATGGATATACGTTCAAAAGACACATAAACCAGCTACGTTCAACCAGTGTTCCAAATGAAAATTCAACAGATGTCAAACCAAACGAATCGCTTCCATCACATGATTCAAGTACTAATGCAACACCAGATAACCAGCAATTATCAGATCAACAAATAATCTTCCAACAATCTTTTGTCAATGATCCTGCAATTACCGAAAACCATCCGAGCACTTCAACAGTTCCAGTTCAACAGCCTGAAAATAATGCTTGTCCTCAACAATCATCAACCATCATAAACCAACAACCAATTCGTCAGTCATCACGTCAACGTAAACCACCAGTTTACTTAAGGGATTATAATCTGGATTCTTAATATCCCTAAGTATTAATCAAGCGTGGGAGAATTGTTATAACCTTAATCATAAATCATTATGCTATAACCTTAAACTAACTTATTCATATATATATTGTAACTCTTTACTACCTATATACCTTTCTCACTCAAACATCGAATTATGTTCTTTCTTTTTGACTTTTGAATAAATTGGATCTAACCTTTGAAAAACGTGGTCGACCTCCTTTTTATTTCAAGCTTTCTTTTTACAACATTTAATTAAATTCCAGCTAGCTACAACATGAACCATGGAAAGATACACAATCAAGCAACGTATTAAAATTCAGGCTTATTATTATAATGGGCGTTCATATAATAATAATGAGATAATTCGACACATTAACGGCATAGAACCTTAATTAAAGCTCAGCGTCGAAATTCGGACCATCGGATGAAGGTGTTCCGCCGTGATCGCGGGGGCCATTTCGTCGATATTTTGTTTCATAGGGGCCGGTTATAGCTATCAGTAAAATACATCAGGAAAATCTTTGTTTTTAGTTTTAGAACATGTTACAGATTTATTTCTAGCAAAAGATCGATGCAATAAGATGAATCCTATTCGAGTGTTTTTTTCAAAAAGAAACAATGCATATACATTTTTTAAAGTTTTATTTAATTTATGAATCCATTTTAATTTTTTTAAAGATGAAATTCATTTTACTGAACAGCTGACTGCCAAAAGCCAAAAAAAAATCCTTTTCGTTTTACTGTTGGTGTTAAAATTTTTTACTGTTCCGATCACATCATTACAAATTTTACTGATGAAAGCAACAGTAACAAAATTGTCTGAGGCGCGAAGCTCGATGTTATGATCGAAGGAAAACAACATTTAATGACGTAAATTTACTGATTGCTATAAACGCTCATCAGTAAAACATTTCAGATTCCTCCTGTTTCAAATTTTACTGATCGATTTTACTGATAGCTATAGCCGGCCCCATACATAATTAAACCATACCAATATTATCATAATAAAAAGAAATGACAATAATTTGCTAAATAATTTGTGTTTTATTCAAAATCAAAATCATATGAGTATATGACGTAGTCTTCCAGTATTTCAAACAATATAAAGTCTGATGGAGTGAAAAGGGAAAAGTATTTTAACTTAGCAAAACAGGCTTTGTATGTTTTTCTGTTAGTAGCTTTGGAACAGTTTTGGTTTCAAAAAAAGGTGTATTATTAATTATAGCCTATATTGAAACTATTGTAAGATAAGTCTAGAAAAGCATTTTAAAAAAGTACAACAAAGAAAAGCTTACATATGCATATTCTTAAATATAACTTCTTACTCAGCTTTTATTAACTTTTCATCAAATCACCGACATATTCACTAACAGTCTTATTTATAAACGCTGTATAGAGCCTACATAAAGATTTGTAATCTCTATAATGCCTCTAAACGCAAAAATGCTATTTATAAAACTTATGCAACGTTGCATAGTCCCATAATAAGCTAAACGCGTTTTGAGGTTGAATAGAGCCTACATAAGGAAATTATCAAAAACACTCTAATGAAGATATACATCCTTCGTACGTATCACCCTCCAAAACCCATTTGTTTACATTGTTGTATTTGTAATTTTGACATAATGTCCATGAATAAATGTGAAATTCAAATAACTGATAAACTAAATTTCCAGCACCGGACCTCATTAATTGTGTCTTAGTGTGCGTGAAAACACGCACACTAAGAATTACTTTATGAGGTCCGTTTCTGGTTTAGTTTTTAGGCAAACCAATATAGCTACCGAGGATTTATATCTTTACTAGAGTATTTTTGGAAATTATTGTTGTTATTATTTCGTAAATGTCATTTTGATTTCTCTCCATTATTTAAATTTAAAAGAAAACAATAATGCCTTTCCAATTTAGCTCGTTTATTAATGATTTTAATAATTTAAATCGCGTTTTACCAACTCCGAGAATGCGGAAAGTTTATAAAAAAAGGTTCAACCCAATGAGCTTAAGAAGCGAAGAATTTAAAAAAAAATATAGATTTTCAAAAAAAAAACATCAACAAAATAATTGGAATTATCCGTTCGGACCTCAGCAGCGACAATAGAGGAGACCACATCCCCATAGATATCCAAGTAATGGCTGCAATAAGATATTGGGGACGGAACGAGGTAAGTTTGTACTAAATGTTCACACCAATTCGAAATCCGTACCTTTTATGATTTGTTTATAGATTCAAGACGATGGAGCAGACATCCACGGATTTAGCCAACCTACGCTTTGCCAAATTTGCAAGCGAGTGGCAAGAGCATTAGCTACCAAAAGACCTTTGTTCATTAAAATGCCAACTTCTTTTTCGGACCAGATAAGAACTATGAACAAGTTCTCTCAAATACGGGAGTTTCCATACATACACATAGAGCCTACATAAATCCTTATGCACTGTATAACTATTCATCTGTTTAGCGAATTCTATTAAATAAGACTGTAAGTGTTTGAATATTTTAATTTTTGCAAAAAGTTAAGAAAGTTAAGTTATGAACGAGCCATATTGCAGGGTAGATTTCATTAATTTTCAAGAAATGGCGCTGACTAGTCAAATATTTAGAGCCCAGGTATTTAAGTGTACTTTTGATTTTAACTGTTGGTAAGGTCCATTATATAGACTTTCAATAAATCAACAATTAAAGCTCCGAATGCCTTTTCCCATACCATTTTTGGGGCGACTTTACATTACCACAGCCCGAATTTCCTTCTGATTTTTTTTTTACAGTTAGGTAGGGGTCTCAATAGAACATGTTTTAAATATTACCTTTAAGTAATAGAAAAAAATATTTTCTTTTTCAGACTTAACCCTACTTTCTTTGTATTTCATTTTTTGAGCCTAAAACAAGTTTTTTTGAATTTATAACAGCTAGGTATGTAAGGTGGGGCATGCTGCCCCCCTGCAACCCCCTGCTTGGGATCACTATAGGATTAAGGAGGGGTGGGTGCGAGTTTGGGTATATGCAAAGTACTTTTTGCATTTGAGCACTAAAATCAAAGAAATCCCCAACAAAAAAAGCAAGTATGGCAACACTGAACAAAAAACAGGGAAGAAAGTAAAAATCAACCATTTTTGCGTATTTTGTATGTAAAAAAGTGAACTTTAAAAATTAATTTAAAATAGAAATAAATGTTTCCTCGCTCTAAAATTTCTTTAGTTATTATTTATTTGCATATATCTATCAAATAAAAAAAAACGCGAGTCGAAATTCGTGAGTTGAGCCGCTTTCGAAGGCTCAACTACGTAAAGAACTTTTTGCAACCATAAAAACTTATTGCAAAGATTAAAATATTCAAAAATTCTAACAGTTCCATAAATAGTAATGTAAGCACAACCTTAAACCATTTTTAATAAAATGTAGTAGAATATTCAAATTTGTCAATTTGACAGATAAAAATGTCAAAAATCAACAACCCGCTGCAATACAAAAATAAATTATTCTCATCGCACGTGCAGGAGGAGAAGGTGTCGATTAAAAACAATTTCAATAAACCACAAGATTTAGTTTATTTTAAACAATTAAATACTAGAAAAAAACATTTCAACAAAATGGTTAAAAAGAAGATTGACAATCGTATTCGTGTTATGATCGAAAATGGCGTTAAACTTGGTCATCGGACAATGTTTATTATCATTGGCGATAAAGCCAGAGATCAGGTAAAATACAGTTTTTTGAAAGATTTAAAATTTTCATGAATGAAAAACATAATTAATCTATTGTTTGATTGCTAGGTTCCTATTTTGTATGATATTCTTACAAAATCAACAGTCAAAACCCGACCAACCGTACTTTGGTGTTATAAAAACAAGGACGAAGCTATCTCAAAGTAAGAATCCATCACTTCCCATCGATCTTGCTATGGAATCATGTAAATTTGTTTCTTTTATTTTTAAGCCATGGAAAAAAACGAGCTAAGAAAATCGCTGCTGGTAAAATAGATGTTAACGATGCTGATCTTTTTGATACCTTTAGAGTGTCCACAACAATTCATGGGCGATACTACAATGAGACTCATGCTGTTCTTGGTCGAACTTATGGTGTTTGTGTGCTTCAGGTTAATTAAGAATTTCAAAGAAAAATAACAGAATCTTTTAATGAATTGAATAATGTACTAGGATTTCGAAGCCCTCACCCCTAATCTACTCGCTCGAACTGTGGAAACAGTCGAAGGAGGTGGATTAATTATTTTGCTCTTAAAATCCTTATCCTCTTTGAAACAACTCTACACAATGAGTATGGATGTACACAAAAGGTACAGAACAGAAGCTCATCAGACAATAACCTGTCGATTCAATGAACGTTTGATTCTATCACTAGCCGATTGTAAGCGGTGTTTGGTTGTCAATGACGATCTCACTGTACTGCCTCTCAGTTCAAAAACTATCAATGTTGATCCAGTTAATGTGAGTACATAATTTGTGTTTATTTTAATTCAAACAAACAAACACTAACTTTAATTATTTTTAGCCAGCTGTAATTGGTAAATCAGAAAATGATGAAATGCTTCAGGACCTAAAAGAAAATCTTCGAGATACCCCACCAGCAGGACCTTTGGTCAATCTCTGCCGAACTTATGACCAAGCAAAAGCTGTTGCTCAGTTTATTGAAGCTCTCGCAGAGAAACAACTTAAGTAAGTCAAATTCTAGATTCAACAGGACCTTAATAAGAAAAAGCCAACTAAACCAGTCTCTCATGTCATACCATTTTCTTTTCAGACCTCCAACATCTCTGACTGCAGCTCGAGGTCGTGGTAAATCCGCTGCAATGGGTCTATCAATTGCTGCAGCTATTTCTTTTGGTTATGTTAATGTCTATGTGACATCTCCTCACCCAGAGAATTTGATTACTCTCTTTGAATTTGTCCTCAAAGGATTCGATGCCTTAGAATACCAAGAACACTCCGACTATACCATCATTCGGTCAACCAATGAGGATTACAAAAAAGCAATTATTCGCATTAACATCAATCGACAGAATAGACAAACAATTCAGTATATTTCTCCTAACGACACTCATCTTCTGAATGCTGCAGATCTTTTGCTTATCGACGAAGCTGCTGCTATCCCATTGCCACTTGTAAAGAAGATGATTGGACCGTATCTTATATTTATGGCCTCGACAATAAACGGTTATGAAGGAACGGGACGATCATTGAGTTTGAAATTGATATCACAATTGCAAAAGGAAAGCAATGCTCCGCCACCGGTAAGGGCTTTTTAAGAAGATCTGAGTCTTTTCTTCTAGATGTTCAATTTACTCATATTTTTGTAGATAAAATTGGAAGAATCCATTCGTTATCGTGAGGGAGATGACATCGAAAGTTGGCTCATCAATCTCCTGTGTCTCGATGCAACCACAGTTCCCAACATAAGTTCTGGCTGTCCAACTCCTGATGTCTGTGAATTGTACTACATCGATCGTGATGCCCTATTCTCTTACCACAAAGCAGCCGAGTCGTTCCTACATCGAGTGATATCTATTTACGTTGCATCGCACTACAAGAACAGTCCAAATGACTTGCAAATGATAAGCGATGCCCCAGCTCATCATTTGTTCTGTTTGTTGGGTCCGATTCAGAGGAAAGATCAACTACCCGAGATTTTGGTGGTCGTTCAAGTGGCGTTGGAAGGTGAAATATCATCCCAAACAATAACCAGCTCGTTGGGTAGGGGCAAGAAAGCAAGTGGCGATTTAATACCATGGAATATATCGGAACAGTTTGGTGATCATGAGTTTCCCAAATTATCTGGATTACGAATTGTTCGTATTGCAACGCATCCCAATTATCAAAGAGTAAGCAAGAAGATTGTTGTTATTGATTGCTGGCACTAAAAATGATACTCTTTTTAGATGGGCTATGGTAAGAGGGCTATAAAACTTTTAAAGGATTACTATGATCTCAAGTTTACTGATTTAAACGAGAATGCAAATGGAGAAGAAAATGGAGGTGAGTACACATTTAATAGAAAATCAATCTTAGAAAAAGGAGGACGAGGTTGGTTTCACCGACCGACAACAATCTATCTTCGAGTTTTAAGATGACTCGAGCATTCTCTGTTCTCGTCTTTTCTTGTTTTGTCGCGTCGTTATTAGAATGGGGGGATTTTGCAATGAAAATTATTTCCAGGTATCGAAGAGGTAGACGAAGATGACGTTGGCCTACTTAAGGAAACAATTGCTCCTCGTCGAAAGATTCCAACTCTGCTAAAACGTCTCAACGAACGTGCTCCAGAAAATATTGATTATATTGGAACATCTTACGGCTTGACAAAAGATCTTCTTAAATTTTGGAAGAATCAAGGCTTTGTTCCGGTGTATGTGAGGTAAATGTGGCAACAAACTAAACCCCATCGATTGAACTATAAAAGTATCCAATTTCAGTCAAAAAGCGAATGACCTTACGGGCGAGCATTCTTGCATAATGTTACAGACCTTGCAAAAGGAAGGAATCAGAGAAAAGGCAACTGGCGAATGGTTGTCTTTGTATTTCAATGATTTCCGTCGGAGAGTTATTAAATTGTTGGGACGTGTTTTTAAGGATTTCCCAACAAGTTTAGCACTCTCCTTGTTGGACAATAGATCAGTGAAAGTCGAAACGAAAGGTAAACGAAAATTGAACTTGATTTTGGCTTAAAACTTAAGAAATTAATTAATGTCTTCTTCTAGAGCTGGACAAAGATACACTGGATGTGTATTTCCTGCCACACGACATTCAAAGACTGGAAGCATACTCAAGGAATCAAGTTGAATTCAGACTAATTCTCGACTTAGTAACTGATATTAGTTCTCTATTCTTCCAAGGACGAATTCAAGGATTCCAAGCTGATTCCTTGCAAAAGGTAAAAAAGAATATTGTTTGTTTAATTCTTCATTAAAATAATCCAATATTTTGTAGGCAATTCTTCTTGCAATGGGAGTGCAAGGTAAAAGTGTGGATGCAATAGCAGCCGAGTTGAATATGCCTTCAAGTCAAATCCTGGCAAAATTCTATGATATGATGAAAAAGACGACAAAATACTTTGCCAATGTTATAGAAGGTCATATCGAGAGTTCAATGGTTAGCGAGAATCGACTTAATCACGGTGATGACTTTGTTCCCATTTCGATCTCTCTAAATGATGAACTTGAAGAAACTGCAAAGGTTGGTTAAAATAAACTTAAATAAAATTGTTCCATATTTTCAACTCTTAATCCCCTTTAGCTTTTATCCAAACAACAAAAAGAAGAATTAAAGAAACTTAAAAAGGAGAGCCTCCAAGATTTTGTTATCAAAGGAACAGATGAAGATTGGTCAAAGGCACTTTCTTCAGTTGGAGCTAGCAAATCAAAACTTATTTCTGTAAAAAGGTAATTTTAAGGTTAAGTCCATAAAAGTGAAGATTTCATTAACATTTGTGTTTTTCCTCTTAAACTTAAGTGGAGTAAAAAGGCTGGATGAACCAATTGTGACGGAAGACACACCATCGAAAAAAAAGATGAAATTTGGTAAAAAGAAGAAACATGCTGGGAAGTCTATTGTTTAGCAAATTTTTCTCCAATTATTTTGTATAAATCGTTAAGAATTTGAAATATAGACGTTTTTATTTTTTACAACATTCATGATGTCGATTTATTTTTTGGTTTCGCAGATTCCACTATAGGCCAACATTTACAGACAAACCCGAAGTAAAGTTCCAACCAAATTATTTGTTTAATGATAAATTAAACTAAAACAAAAAATAAAGTTACAATCTTCTCGTGGGTTTTCTTATTCCTTAGGCAGCCAATTGTTGTCGGTGTCTGATGCGTTCGGCACGCTCCATCAAACGCCTCTCACGTTCGTATTCCTTCATTCGCAGCACATAATCTTCATATTCGCATGTCATGTATTCGTGTTTCTCATGATGACACTTGTACACCCATGGGAACTTATCGGATCGGCATGCACGATACTTGAGAAGTTTGTGGGCACAGAAGTCACGATCTTCTTGGGCAAGTTTGGCCGATTGCATTTCAGCTTCAGTGGCAATCATAACACGTTCCTTGCGACCATTTGGAAAGCCCATTTGAGGATCGAATGCTGGTTCTTTCCTTGGATCTGGGGTGATTTCGGGTCTGGCGTATAGGGCGAAGGCGTTACCCATGGCGTTGTGTCTCTGTGGGAAATATTGACATATTCGTTTAAATGATTAAAATAATTTATTATTTAGCTCACATAGCGGTTGTAAAAATCCGAAATTACGTAAAGATAACTCTTCTTTGATGGTGTTTTAGCCTGCAAGATTTTTTTTGACAGCAAATTATGAAATGTGACACTGACGTTAATTGTAATAGAATATTTTTATATTTTGACATATAGAACCAGAGAAAGTGAATGTGTTCAAAGAAAATGTTTTGAAATCACACTCAGACTCAACAATTAGGGTCACTTGTACAGTTGTAATTAAATAAATCATGATTGTGGAACACTTAGTGCCTATTGCACAATATATAAGTAAAATCACAGTTAAGCAACCCAGACCATATTCATCGCATAAAACTCACATTGGTGTTAAACAATAACTGTGTTCGTCTAAGTAGAAGTGAATGTGTCAAGTAACTTTTTGATTGGAAGAAGTACTTAAATTTATACTTGAATTTATAAGAAGAACCTATGTGAAAAGCACTAAGGGGTGAATCAGAAAAATCCAATAGTTGTAATTGTTAGTTGCACTTTTGAAGACTCATATAGAAAATGCCTTGAGCAGAAACCCTTAGATGCTGGGACCTAATAACGTGGAAATTGAGGAACCCAGCTGATCTGCTGTAGTGTTAAAGTTAAATTACAAATTAAGATACAAATACCAAAGTACATATATTTAAATTTCAGAAAATCTTATCACACTACGATAAAAGCTAAGGAGCCAGCTCATATGCTCTTTACGAAGTTTAAGACTTTCTTATGCATGAAGACAAACAAAGGGAGGATGTATGTGAATTCATAATTATAAAAAACGAAATGACTGCAGTCTTGATATTCAGCCCTATCAGGAGTTTTGCCCGAATGTCATTCCACCCGACAAAAATTCCCTTTTTCTTTTCGCTTACTTTGAGTTTCACCCGAAAAAAGAAGTGATGGTCGAAAAATTCCCCTTATCAGGAGCAATTAATTCAGGCGAAATATCACACACTTGACAGCTAAACTGTTCACTTAAATTTTGGCGGCGAACAGGAAGGCAACAACGTTAAAATGTAAGTTTTTCGACGAAATTGTTTATTATTAGCAAAAATTTATTAATTTTTATTTTATTGGTAATCATTGCCGCCACCTTTTTGGTAACCACCCTCTGAAAAAAAAAAACGAAAACAAGCGGCAAGTTTAACGATGGGTGGTATTCCAAAGGGTTGTACTTTCAAGCATAGAGGAAATATATTATTATTATATTAATATATTTCCTCTATGCTTTCAAGGGCGATGCATTAGTTAAGACCTCTAGCAAGTACGTAGAGCTGCCTTGTTTATTCTATAGACCTGTTGAAATCTGAAGATTATTTGTAATTGGAGATTAAATAAAGCTGAAAATGTAATTCCTTCTTACAATGGTTTAGGTAACTCCAACGGATTGGAGTGATCTCTTAACTGCCTCCGAATAGTTCGACGCAGAGTTGCCTCTTCTTCTTCTTCTTCCTCAAGCAATAGGAAATGCATGGCTATGCTTTGCATTTTTATATTTTTAAAATGATTGTTTTCAATTTAAAATTTATATTTTAACATTTCACACTTTTTTGCAATACTGAAACACAAAACAAAAACTAATATTCATTTATTTCGTCGATTGATTTAATCCTTGTCAACAACAACTGTCAAAGCAAACATTCAGATGGTAGGTTTGTTCATTTTCTGAATACGAAAAGGCACCCTACTTAAGAACGGAGGGGAAATTTTGTATATCCGCTTACTCAGAAAGTTTTTTTTTTGAAGAAATCGATTGGAGAGGGATTAAAAATCGTACCATGGCTCTCAGTGGCCACAATTTTAACAGGAAATTGCAACACCTCATTCGTTTTATAATTTTTATATACAAGAAAAAACTTAGGTTCAGATTTCATTCTCTGTTTCAATAACAAAGATGAGCAATTTATTGAGAGCTCAGTTTTTTGAACATACCTATTTTTCGGACTGTCAGTTTTAAATTCGAAGTGAAATTTTATTCGGGCGAAACTCCTGATAGTTTTATAAAATCCGGGGGAACAAAAATATTTCGGGTGAAACTCCTGATAGGGCTGATTATGTTTGTAGCTTAAATTCATTTTGACATTTAATTAAGTGTTACAAACAAATTAGTAGTTTATTTGTCTATAGGGTTTAGAATTTGTTCGTCTATTTCAATTTGCTTTTACTTCTGTTGTTTGACTTAAGTCTTAAGTAATCTCTTCCATACAAATTTCGACAATTCGTTTCAACCGAGTTTGATTTATTTGGTTTAGTAAGTTTACTTAGGCTTCGCTGTTTAATAAGTACCTCTTATACTTAAATTTAGTTTCCTCTTGCGAAATGCAAACTATAGTTATTATAACGACGAGAAATTGTAAGCAAAATTCTGAGGAAGCTATTTTTTTAAAAAAAAAAAAGCTTTTCACACTATATCGTCTATAGCTCTAAGGCCATGCAATTTTAATTACACTGCTTAAGTTCTTAAAAAGACAAATACAAAGATTTTTTTACCATTAATATTTTTAAAACAAGTTTTGAATGTAGTTAAGCCATTAATTTGTCATTTTTTCTGTTAATTTAACAATTTTGTCATTGGACGCACTCATCACGTTTTTAACGTCACCTTACGTTACGTTAAATACTTCAAATTTTTAAAACCAAACATTATTCAAAAGAAACGTTCGATAAATGGGATACAAAATCCAAGAAAAAGGGACTACAAGTGGTTTTAAAATTGTATTGAAAAAAGAGAAAATAACTTAACTTAAAACTTAACTATACAGAAATTCAACATAATGGATAAGACTCCGTCTAAAGCTCTTCGAAACTTACATTTAGAAAACGTTGCTGGCCAGAGCACCCCATTGAAGATACCACCATCACCTTTTATGAAAAGTCTCGGGTATGGAACTTGCGTGAATGTCTATAAGTTAGATCGTTCTCCGAGATGTGGACAAATGCGTTCACCTTGGGCCGTAAAACGAATCTCGCGAAAAGCACGTTTCTCAGGAAAAATCGAATACAATACACGAATTCAGGAAGAAGCCGAAATTCTAAGGTATTTTTCTTTAAAAGAAAATATATTCTAAAAGTATTTACATATATATTTTGTTGAGAGTAGAAAATTATCACATCCAAATATTGTGGGCTTCCGAGGGTTACAAAAAACCGAAGACGGAGTTGATTCTCTAGCACTAGAATGTTGCCAAACATCTTTGGGAACAATACTTGAAGATCGTTTGACCGATAATCTTGGGGCATTACCTGCAAACAAAACAATAAAAGTATGAAGTTTAAAGTTATCGACATAATTGTTATTTTAATGGCTGAATATAAAATTTCAGATGATCTTTGATGTCTCAAAGGCATTGGACTATTTACACAATAAGGCGAAACTCTTACACGGCGATCTAAAATCCTTCAACATTCTTGTCAAAAATGACTTCGAAATCTGTAAGTTATGTGATTTTGGCGTAAGTCTTCCCCTGGACAAAGACGGTCTTATCAATTTCAGAGAGAATCCTAATCTACAATATGTTGGTAAGTTTTGTCTACCCACAAGGTTCCTTTATGGAGATGTTTTGTAATAATTTTTATTTGTCTCGTATTTAGGAACTGATATTTGGTCAGCTCCAGAAATAATAGATAGAGAAGATGTAATAGATCAAAAAGCAGATATATTCAGTTTTGGATTAATTATTTATGAAACAATCGCACTATGCCCTCCACACACTTTGGACTTAATAAACGATGATGAATCGGAGGAGTCGTTTAAGGAAAACAGTAATAATATGTCGGTGGATGAATTCGAAATGACTTTCGAAAGAGCATGCGGCACTAGACCACCTTTGCCACAGGCATTTGAATTAACAACTGAATATAATACTGTAATAGAATTATTTTATTGTTGCACAAACGAAGAACCTGAAGATAGACCAACCGCAAAAGCCATTTGTGCTTCACTTGAAAAGAACGAACTTTTGGGAAAGAAATAATTTGTATTAATTTTTATGTTTACTTTTATTTCTAATTAAAAAAAATAAAAATAACGAAACCAATTTATGGTTATCACAATAGATATTCAGATTTATGTATATTCTTGGCTTATGAAATGAAAGTCGAACTTCCCGTAAAAAAATATTGCAAGGGATAATTTCGATGTTATTAACATTACCCATGTCGGAAGATGAGGAAAACTACTCAAAACAGCTACCAATTTTCAACTATAAGTTGAGAATGTAACAACTGCAACTAATAACAATTATTGGCATTATAGTTAAGATAAGGATAGGATTGGATATTTGCACTCTTGTTTTCCACAAGTGTCATGCTTATAATGGGTGATTTTTTTGAGGTTAGGATTTTCATGCATTAGTATTTGACAGATCACGCGGGATTTCAGACATGGTGTCAAAGAGAAAGATGCTCAGTATGCTTTGACATTTCATCATGAATAGACTTACTAACGAGCAACGCTTGCAAATCATTGAATTTTATTACCAAAATCAGTGTTCGGTTCGAAATGTGTGTTGGCAGAAAATCCGCTTTTTTATCGACAAATTTTGTTCAGCGATGAGGCTCATTTCTGGTTGAATGGCTACGTAAATAAGCAAAATTGCCGCATTTGGAGTGAAGAGCAACCAGAAGCCGTTCAAGAACTGCCCATGCATCCCGAAAAATGCACTGTTTGGTGTGGTTTGCACGCTGGTGGAATCATTGGACCGTATTTTTTCAAAGATGCTGTTGGACGCAACGTTACGGTGAATGGCGATCGCTATCGTTCAATGCTAACAAACTTTTTGTTGCCAAAAATGGAAGAACTGAACTTGGTTGACATGTGGTTTCAACAAGATGGCGCTACATGCCACACAGCTCGCGATTCTATGGCCATTTTGAGGGAAAACTTCGGAGAACAATTCATCTCAAGGAATGGACCGGTAAGTTGGCCACCAAGATCATGCGATTTGACGCCTTTAGGCTATTTTTTGTGGGGCTACGTCAAGTCTAAAGTCTACACAAATAAGCCAGCAACTATTCCAGCTTTGGAAGACAACATTTCCGAAGAAATTCGGGCTATTCCGGCCGAAATGCTCGAAAAAGTTACCCAAAATTGGACTTTCCGAATGGACCACCTAAGACGCAGCCGCGGTCAACATTTAAATGAAATTATCTTCAAAAAGTAAATGTCATGGACCAATCTAACGTTTCAAATAAAGAATCGATGAGATTTTGCAAATTTTATGCGTTTTTTTTTTTAAAAAAGTTCTCAAGCTCTTAAAAAATCACCCGATACAAGGGAGTGCCATACACTATCTGATATTATTAAGGACATCTTTTATAGCCCTAAAACCAAAAGTTCGACAGAAATCATAAAGAAAAAGAGATAGTTAAAGAAAAAAGTTACCATACTAATTATTATATAAATAGCGCTCAACCAAGCACAACATTTTGATAGGAAAAAATCCAAGACCCGTGGTGTGACCCGCGAAAGACCCTGATGGGTTTGGGAACGTATATGGTATCTACGGAATAAAAATTACCGTAATTTTTTGGATTATTAATTTAAAAAAAAGAACAACAATTTCAATACGTGTTGAATAATAAAATTCAAAAAAATTCCTAGGAATGTTTTCCTGCCTCGAGAAAACGAGATGGATAGAGACAAACAACCGCTTAAGTATCTTCCAAGCTGGGTTTCGATCTGGTTTCTCAACGGTAGACCAAATTTTTGCACTAACAAGCATAGCAAGATAACATTTGGAGAAAAATTGGCCTTTCGAAAAAATTTTTACTTTTTTATTCATACTTTCTGAGTTCAACGCAAGCCTCAGTATGGGATGGCAACTTATCCGAAAGTTTTGAGACAGCGGCGGGAGTTCCCCAAGGATTGTATTCTAAGTCCCATTTTGTTTGCACTTTATATTGATGCGGTTTGTGAAATCCTACCGGGAGGTATAATATTTGGCGAATCTTTGATTAAAGTTTTACTGTATGCAGATGATCTGGTACTTTTGGCGGATAACCCATTTTCTTTACAACTGCAAATCAATAGACTTAAAGAATATTGCGAAACTTGAGGCTTACGGATCAATACTAGAAAGACCAAGGTTATGATATTTGAATCTAGGTGGCATGCACGACGTGCTGAAGAATTATTAAAGGTCAACAACGAGCGTATTGAAATTGTGAGTGAGTTTAAATATCTAAGTGTATTGCTGACTTATAACCTAAACTGGAGCAATCATGCGTAAGAGAAAACCAGGGAGGCCAAACTGGCCCTAAACCTGATGTGGCCCAATTTTTTTTTTGCAACCAACTTATCGACCTCTCATCAAAGTACAGAGTCTTCAATGCAACAATAAATACTTGCTTATGTTACGGTGTGCCTTTGGATAGGCTCAAATAGAGGAATTTGAGACTTTACAAAGATACTTTTTTAAAAGACTTTTTAAACTGCCTAACGGTACACCTACATACGTACGCCATACATGTCGAATCGGGAATAGCACCGATATATATTCAGAATCTGAAATGGCATTCCGACTATTTAGCTAAGGTTATGAAAAGAGAAAATGGGCTTCATAAGACGATCTTGATAAGACCTGCTCCGTACAAATGCATCTCCCTTCAGAGAATGGAACGCGCTTGCTGCAGGAGTTGATATAGTACTCTCCTTAAGGGAAAATAATGTAGAGGAATGGCAAAATATGTTCGCGGTTTTGATAGCTAAAATTGATGAAAAACTTTATTTAGAACACCTGCAAAGTGCATCCTCATCGGCAAGCAGAAACATATACAAGCGCTTAAACCATCAATTGTCATCAACTTCAAACTATTTCTGTAAAGAAATTACTCCGGAAGCTATCGGCACCATTTTTAAAGCTAGAGTCGAGATCCTTAATCTTAACTTTGTCCCCCATAGATCGAACCTCTCACAAATTTGCACTCTCTGCAATAGAAGAGATGTGGAGGATGTAAATCATTTCATAGCAGTTTGTCCAATATTACAAGAAATACGACGCACGGCTATATTTCCAAGTGAGTTTTTTGTCTATGGACCAACTTATTGACATTCTTAACCGGCTGAGGGGTTGGACGAATCTGTTTAAATTTTGCAAACATGCTTTAGCTTATTCTCAAGCTCTTAAAAAATCACCCATTATGTATTTATTGTCCTCCATTGAAAAGAGGACATTGTTTAATATAATGGGTGATTTTTTAAGAGCTTGAGAACTTTTTTAAAAAAAAAAACGCATAAAATTTGCGTAAAGCGCGAAACACATTTCGAACCGAACACTGATTTTGGTAATAAAATTCAATGATTAGCAAGCGTTGCTCGTTGCTTGGCAAAATCCTCATTCAAACCCTCCAAGTGGGTGCCAGGCGGGCAATGATCACCACAGAAGTCTGTTATGGCCAACCAATAGGCCAGATTTGTCCCAGGAGGAATCTGGAAAAAAAAAGGAAAGGACGTTACAGCGAACCGAAAGAAAATTTAGACGGCTGACCAGGAACATGGACTGGATGGATAAGACCCAGGTCGATGGTTCTGGTCAGAATAGGCAGGGAAATAACTTACCTGAAGCACTCGGGTTTGCATCCGGCGCTGTTACTTCTTTTTTTTTATTGTTTTAAATGCATATATTTTTGTTATGTTTTGGTTTTTAGTGTTTAGTTGTTGTATTTATTTTGTTTGTTTATTTTTGGTGGCGCACGCAACTTCTGTATGTTTTTTAATTCAAACCACTGACAAAACAATCTGACATGACATTTGAGTATACAATTGGAACGAAATAGACATATTCATAATAAAAGAGACCGAAGGAAACAATAGGAAATAAGAATATGGTAGAAAAGGATGACGAAGGAATTGTAGGTGCGACGGATATATTTATTTGTGTAAAAAGAATAACCATACATAAAAAAAATTAAATATTTATGGAAAAGCTTAGGCGAATAGGGGAAGTTGGGGAAAGTAATAGAAAGGATTAGATAGGAGTGCAAATTAAGCTTTGAAGCAAGGGTCCGGACAAGACTGAAAAAGTAGTTCGTTGAACATTGCGGGAAAATATAAAAATGTGCGGGAACTGAAGACCGCAACCGCTAAAAGAACTTGACTAGAAGTCATTTGTAGTTTAGAGTGGGTGATAATAACATCAAGTCAAATTTTAAGGTCGAACAAAGAATTTAAGTGAATTAAGTTTTTTTTTTAAAAAAAATAAGACAAAGAAAAAAGAAAATAGGAAAGATTTCCTTTCAACAATTAAAGGATTAGAATTAATTTTTTTTGAAGGAAAAGTTTAAGATATAAGGAACCGAATAATACTTATGTACCTGGGAAACTTAAATTTTGGAAAGCAGATACTAATATAAAAAAGGATAAAGTTTTAAAAGGATAGTGAGGGTGAGTGATATTTTTATTTAAGGTAATATAATAGGAACAAATAAGAAAACGAACTAAAATACGTGTTACAGTGAGATTGAGTTTTGGCGGCCGGCGCGGTAGTTAGCGTAGGAGCGAGCGACGGTCCAAGACAAAGCAAATTTCATCCCCAAAGTGAAGTGAAGGGTGTACTAAACAAAGGAATGATCCGTCGGTCGACCCGGATCCACAAGTAACTTTACTAGCCCAAAACCAATCTCACCTATATATTTTATACAAGTGATATATTCACAAATATCCATATACATACATACGTGCATTCCTTTTTTGTAAATTTACGTTCATCAAGTGGTATAGCAGAACAGGATTCGTTTCCCAGCGGCGGACCGATTCTAGGATCCGCCTTGATATATAGATATAGATATATATATACATATATTCATATTTATATATATATATATACATATAAATATTTTATTTCTTTGTTATCAACCAACAATAATTAGTAACGTGACATCATAAGAATTAACTACAATTTTATAACGTTTTTTTGTAACTCCTTTTATCGTTATATGTGTCTAGAGTGCGTCGTTATTTTTTGTGTCGAGTAAGGATTACGGGTAGAATTCGTCGGGGCGGCGTAGGTTCCCCAGGCCCCTCCCTGCCGAGGTAGAGGCAACATTTTGCGTCCCCTTAGCTACCTATAGAGAGCTCTTGGTAGGTAGGATAAAAGAGGAATTATACAGCCGCTTCATAAAAGGAAGTCGGCCTAGATTTACGGGGAGACAAGGGAACTTAAGTCTCCTCCATACGGAGAAAGTCCCTGGGTTTTTTTTAGTATTGGGTGCACTAGGTACATATATATAATCCTAAGGAGAAATTTCGTTTTTTTGTTTGATTATTTCAAATTTTTTAATTTTTAAATTTTCAATTTTTCAAATTTCTAATTTTCAAATTTCCGTTTTATCGTCATTTTCGTTGTATTTTCAAATTTTAGTTGTTACATGTATAAGTATAAAGTTTTGTATGATATGATAAATAAAATGTAAGTCACGTTACAGTTTAGTCGATTTGTTGCGTTTTTCTTATTATATCAACTTTTGGCGTCCAGTGCTTCGTTATGATGGAGTGCTAATTTAAAATTCATAGGAGGTGCGGTAGGGCTGGACCATGCTCTTCAGTGAACCGGGTCATGTAACGTAAATTCAGCTTCACAGTCTACTGAGGGGAGTTCGAAAGACAAGGCCAGTCGAACTCCAGGTTGGGTGGGTACGGCCATGCTGCAACAACAGCCGCAGCGTTCCCGAGGCGTGTCGAGTCCAGCGTGAATGTCGTGTTATCGGTGGTGGTGTATTTAGTGATAGTGTGCCTGGTGATGGTGTGTCTGGTGGTGGTATGTCTGGTGTTTGTGTTTTGGTTGTGGTGTGTCGGTAGTCCTGTGTCTGGTGGCGGTTTGTAGGTTGTCCTGTGTTTGGTATTCTTTAAGTGTAGTGCTTGTTTGGAAGTAGTGTTTTGGTTGTAGTGTGCAAGTCGGTATAAGTTTTTGTTCTTTTAGAGTTATGTAGTGTTGAATTGTTTTGGGATCGTTCAAGTTTCGTTTAATGGCTTGAAATTTAGTTTTGAAAGAGGTGAGGTCCAACTGCGAAGGCAAGATCCCCCCCTTATCCGGCGAGCTTAGCCGAGCATCGCAAGCATGCCATCGCCTTCGTAGCGGACATTCTATCCCTACACCCTACCCCCTTTTTCCCATCCTAGTTCTGGCCTACCCTCATGGGGTGGTCAGTGAATCCTCCGCGCTCCTAACCTATCCTCAATCCTAAATCCCTTCTCCTTCCTCAACCTTATCCTCTGCCAATTGCCTCATTTCAAGTCCTGTGCGTTTTTGGCAGGATGGTGATTAGCTAAGGTTGAGTTGGATAGCCGAATTGTTGTAGCTCCTCAATAGTGCAACGTTCGGAAACCCAATTCAATCATAGTTTAGAGGTTCCTAATTTCAGTGGTGGTGTGAGCGTACTTGTACGAAAACCGTGCCGAAGAATGAAAGGCTGGGGGATAAACCAGCCATTAACGAGCTCTTTCGGATGCTGTGGCAAGGTCCGTCATATTTCTGCCTTACCCCGGCAAGCGGCTCTGCCGGGGCTGACCGTCTTTCCGCCCTACTCGTGGGAACAAAAATGAAAACATCAAACAGAAAAATTTCAAAAAACAATAATAAAAATCGCGCCATGGCTGCCAATGCGGTCACATCCAATGAAAAGGCTGTCGAGCCTACTCAGAGATGTGAACGTGTTGTCAACCCTGTGGTTGCCACTAGTAGCGGGAGTCATTCTCCCTCTACTAGTCGTAACCTATACTTGAAGGAATTGCCCGTCAGTGGAACAGCTGTGACGCTCGGCTGTCCCAGGGGCGGCAATTCCACACCCCACCCCCTCCCCGCTCCTGCTAGGACGTCGCAAGCGACCCCAAGAAGGGACACCCCATCCGGAGAGACAAAATCTGCGACATGTGGAATTGTCTCAAAAGGTGGGGGCACACCCCGATTGGTATCGGCAGCGACGAATTCTGATGGTGGACCCACAACTGTGTCACACGGACATAGCTCTGGGTCGGCCAGCAAGAAGTCCAGGAAGTCACTAGCCAAACGAGACCAACGCAATGCTGAGAGGATTCTAGCCGCAGTCGGTGTCATACCGGCGGCGGAAAGAACCCCGGAGCAAACGCGAAAACTCGAGTGGGCTAGTGGCTTTCTTAGCAATATCACCAAACAGACCTGCAGCGACTCAACATCAAAGCGCAATAGGTCTTTCGAGGGCGACAAGCCCGAACCAAAAAGGCAGAAGGTGCATTCAAACAGCACAACAGCCTTCAATAAGGATCTTTCCTTTAGCGACGCGCTAAAAGGTAAGATCATAGCAGCGGTCATTGACAGGGGTCATGTGGATGGTAACATCTCTCATGATCAATGGGCAAGCGTCAAGGCTCACCTCGGTTTCAGATTTTTATCTGTCATCGAGGAGAATCCGGGACCTCTCCCAGACACAGCCGATGCAGGATGGTACCAAAATCGTATCAAACTCATCGCCTGTGGTGATCAGAGATCTTTCGATCTATACAGGGCTGCTGTCAATGGCTTGCCAGAAGTCTGGCCGGGTGCCAAGCTCGAGGTTGTTGCAAGGGAGAATATTCCTTGCCGGCCAAGAGCACGTATAATGGTCCCGGCTCTACACAACTGCCCAGATATGATCATGAAATTGATCAAAACAAGTAATCCAAACCTGCCTACGCACGACTGGAAAGTCCCAAAGGTTGAGAAGGAGACAGTGGGTCACTATAGATCAGCTCTCGTGTTGATCAATAGGGAATCACTGGATCCACTGGCCGCGACCAAAGGCGTGATTAGGTATGGTTTCGATGAAATCGTGATCCGTATATACAAAAAAGACGAAGATTTGCTTAACACGCCCCCGACGGAAGCCCTTTCAGCGGAAGGAAACGCTTCACTACCACCAATAATGGAGGTCGATGCAACACCACAAGTGGAACCATCGACCTCCACAGCCCCAAACAAGCCATCTGACGTGGAGGCTAAACCTACAGTCGACAGTAACTCCGACATGGAGACTGAAGACGCCACCTTAGGCATCACTCTGAGTGAGGAAGACCTACTTCACTCCTCCTCAGACGATGAAAACGCCGATAAAACAGTGGTGGAGGTTAATCTGACTAATAGTAGCAATGCTGCGATAAGTACAGATTAATCTCCATCACGCCATCATGGCCACAAACAACCTAACACTCCGACTGCACACAAACAAGGATGACATCGTCTTGATACAGGAGCCGTGGGTCTCAAATTCCATCATCAGAGGCCTCAGGACTCCTGGTTACAAGCTACTGTATGCATCGGAGAAAGGTGAACCAAGGTCATGTATGTTAGTAAAAAATGACTTAAATGTATTTTTACTCCCCAATTACAGCGACAAGGACACAACCACCGCTGTCTTAACAACGGACAAAGCCACCTACTGGCTCATATCCTCCTACCTAGGCCACGACAGCCCAATTCCAGGTGACACCTTGAGGAAGGCAATTGCGGACGCGCAATCAAGAAAAGTTGGTCTCTTGATTGGTTCGGACGCTAACGCCCATCATACGGTATGGGGTAGCTCTGACATAAATGAGAGAGGTGAGTCCTTATTTGATTACTTACTAAGCACTAACCTACTCATAAGTAATATTGGTAATGAACCCACTTTTGTAACCAAGAATAGGAAAGAGGTACTTGATATTACACTTACCTCTGACTCGATCTACAATCTGATTTCAAACTGGCATGTCTCAAAAGAAAATTCCTTCTCTGACCACAAGTACATTCAGTTTGAGCTCAGAGATGTGGCAAACATATCTACGGGTTTTCGCAATCACCGGAATACAAACTGGGAACGATATAGGGAGGTACTAACACAATTACTTGATTACAACCTTCTTAAAAGCTCCTCCAGTAAAGATGAACTAGATCTTTCTGTGAATCATCTCACTGAAGCCTTCAATGAATCAATGAGAATTTCATGCCCTTTAACCATTTTAAAAGGAAAAAAGAAACCTCATTGGTGGCGTAAAGAACTAGAACCATTCAGAAAGAGTTGTCGCAAACTCTTCAATAGATCTAAATACACTAGATCTCCTTCTGACTGGGACTTATACAAAGAAGCTCTAAAGCAATATAAAAAAGAATTAAGGAAGAGTAAGAGGTCTTCTTGGAGAAACTTCTGTGGCAAAATAGAAAACACTTCAGAAGCCTCAAGACTCAGAAAAATTCTCTCAAAAAGTCGAACAATACCCAGTGCTTTAAAGACAGATGCAGGCACATGGACTACCACAGATGAAGAATCTCTTAATCTGCTATTAGACACCCACTTTCCAGGTAGCTCTAACATACTTAACGACTTAACATCAGAGTCTCAAGCTTCTACAAGCGATTTAGTTGATCTAATAACGCAGGAAAAACTGCAATGGGCCATAGATAGCTTTGATCCATATAAATCTCCAGGACCAGACGGAATCATCCCGGCTGAACTACAAAAATGCTCAGACATGATCATTCCACCATTGGAAATCATTCTGACAAGCTGTTTAAGGCTGAGATATATTCCCAAAGCCTGGAGAATGGCAAAAGTAGTCTTTATTCCTAAAGCAGGGAAACCCTCCCACGTTAACCCTAAAGATCTACGACCAATCAGCCTATCATCCTTCCTTCTTAAAACCTTGGAAAGATTGATTGAAATTTACATCAGACATAACCTAAGACCATGTCTCATTTCCACAGCTCAACATGCTTACTCTAAGGGAAAATCAGTAGAAACAGCACTTCATTCGCTGGTTCGCAGTATTGAATACTCCCTCGAATACAAAGAATATAACCTAGTAGCTTTCCTAGATATTGAAGGAGCTTTCAACAACGTCAGTTACCAGGCGATCACGACAGCAATGGAAAAGCTGCAATTAAAGAAACCACTCATAGATTTTATTAGTCTCATGCTCAAAAGCAGGACAATAACTTCAAGCATGAGAAGCTTTACTACCACCAGATCGGTGCATCAAGGTACCCCCCAAGGAGGGGTCCTTTCTCCTCTCTTATGGAACATGGTAGTAAACGACCTTCTAACATCATTAGAAGCAGAGGGTTTCAGGGTGATTGCCTATGCTGACGACGTTGCAATATCTGTATCTGGAAAACACTCCCAAGTTCTCGCGGAACTCCTACAATATGCCTTGAATAGGCTAACAAAATGGGCTAAGCAATGTGGCCTGGACGTCAATCCACATAAAACAGAACTAGTACTCTTTTCAAGAAGGTACAAAATTCCTCAGCTCAACCCACCCAAGATTAAAGGAATACCATTAAGGTTTTCCGACCAAGCTAAATATTTAGGCCTCATTTTAGACAAAAAACTAAATTGGAAGGCAAATATTGATGAAAGAGTAAAAAAGGCTACTGTAGCGCTTTTTACTTGTAAAAAGGCCATAGGATCAAAATGGGGCTTCTCCCCAAAAATAACCCACTGGCTATACACTTCGGTAATTAGACCGATACTCACTTATGGAGTTGTCGTATGGTGGACCGCACTGGACAAGATGGTAAATCTAAATAAGTTCATCAAGGTCCAGCGGTCAGCAGGTATGTGCATCACAGGAGCACTTCGCTCAACACCAACTGCAGCCCTGGATGTGCTTTTAAACCTAACACCTCTTGACATCTTCTCCAAAATGGTGGCAGCTAACTCATGTGTGAGGCTTAGAGCCACCTCTCAATGGAACAGTAACAATACTGGACATACTATCATTCTAGACAATTTCAGATCTATCCCAGATCGCTTAGACTATACCACCCCTAAAATGGTATTCGGTAAAAACTTCCATGTGTCCATCCCTTCAAGATCCTCCTGGGAAGAAGAGAGACCCCTGGAAGACAATGCGATACACTTCTATACAGACGGTTCAAAGACCGATTACGGAGTTGGAAGTGGTATCTATTCGGAACAACTGAATCTAAGTCTATCATATAGACTTCCCAATCAATGTAGTGTATTCCAGGCAGAAGTAATGGCGATCAAAGAGGCACTATCCTGGCTCAGAGAAAACGTTATATCTTGCAAGGATATACGAATCTTCTCGGACAGCCAGGCTGCTCTTAAATCTCTCGCGTCTGTCTCCACAAACTCACAAGTGGTCCACGATTGTCGATCATCTCTGAATGAGATGACAGAACAGTTTAATATTCACCTCATTTGGGTGCCGGGCCACAGAGACATTCCGGGAAATTGTAAAGCCGATGAGCTCGCCAAAAACGGAACACTTCTGCCTAATGTTAGACAAAAATATAACATAGGAACACCACTTGCTACATGCAAATATCTTCTCAAATAATATGCTCTAGAAGCAACAAATGCTAGATGGTCACAGAGTACCACCTGCCTAGCAACCAAGCAAATATGGCCAATCATAGATTTAAATCGGTCAAAAGGCTTGATATCCCTGAGCAGACAAATTATAAGCTCTACAATTAGAGTAATAACAGGACACTGCCTCATAGGAAGACATGCTCTGAGGCTAGGGGTCTACACAAATGACTTTTGTAGAAGCTGCATGGACGAGGAGGAAGAGGAAACAGTCCAACACCTTCTATGTACATGTCCAGCACTCTCCATTAGAAGGAATAACTTTCTTGGCAATCCCTTCTTCGACAATACCAGTGAACTGGCAACGATTGACACAAAGTGTCTCTCTAACTTTATTAAAAGCACAAAATGGTTTGTTTAATTTTCATTACTCCCCCATGAGTAACCTCATTAGTGGTATCACAATGGACCCTTGCGGTCTAAGTGAGTCGATGACATCTGGACAGCCACTCCAACCTAACCTAACCTAAGCGTTGCTCATTAGTAAGTCTATTCATGATGAAATGTCAAAGCATACTGAGCATCTTTCTCTTTGACACCATAGGCGTGTACCATCAACTGAGCGCTCAGTGAGCGCTCAATGTCAGATTGACGGAGGCAGAATCGTTTTGTGGGACAAGAATCTCCGTACAAACATAAGCTGTCAAAAACATATGTTGTCAGTTGTAGTTTTTGATGTGAATTTATTATTTTTTTTATTGATAATTCTTTGTTACTTTTGGAAAAAAAACTATTAAAATGGATAACAAACAAGAACAAGTTTTGCGTCAAATTTTAAGTAGTTCATCAGATAAAATAAGAAATAAATAAATAAATAATAATATAAATAATAATAATAAATAAATAATAAATAAATAAATTTTATTTCTTTTCTTTAAAATTATTTAAATTACGCGCCACACCAGACAAATGACAACTGAACAGCTCCATGAATTTTTTGTCTCAGAGATCTCCGCAAAAAATCTCAGTGCTCAGCTGAGATTTTTTGTCTCACTTAAAAAAATAGTTGAGGGCTCGGAGCGCTCAGTTGATGGTACACGCCTCATGTCTGAAATCCCGCGTGATCTGTCAAATACTAATGCATGAAAATCCTAACCTCAAACAAATCACCCGATAGAAGTAGCTTTTGAGCGGTCATGTATCCAGTTATGGCGATTGAGAATTTATAATTTTTTTTGTTTCAAATCACCGCAAAATTGAACTTGTTTTCATCTACTAAAATTGTTTTTAAAAACGGGAAAGTTTATTTTAAAGATTTTGTGTTTCAATTCACGGTAAAATTGATGTTTTAAGTCTCGAATCACTAAGAATGTAAAAAAAGAAAAAAAATAGAGCTTTTTAAACTCATACATATTTTTTGTGTTTCAAATTATGTCAAAATTGTAAACATATCTTTAAAGATTATAAAATCATTCAAAATTGTTTTATTTATCTTCTTTTTTATAAATATTCAAGTTAATAAATTATTCATCTGTTAAATTTGAAAATTGTTAAGAAAAACCACTACAAATACAGTTTTTATTTTCTTATACTAAAAACAAATGTCTATCAGGCAGACGGCAACAACGCCATGTCCTTATATTCTTAGCTTTAAATTAATGTAATTTTATTATCTAAATAAAGAATTTAATCTAATCTAATCCTGCCTCGAGAATAATGATACCTGACAGTTACAATTTGGATTTAATGACATCGGGATAAGTTTTTATTGTTATTACTTTGGATTTGCAATACCAGACAAAAATTCCGAAGGAAACGAAATTACTCAAAAAAATTAGACTCATGGCTCCGGACCGATGTTATCAGATTTATTTCTTTCTCTCGATTCCGCAATCCTCACCCAGTATTATTTCCTCTTACCTACATATGTATTACATACAATCTGACGTTATAAAACCCATACATCGATTCTCTTGCAGTCTTTAAATTACAAATTTAAATTTTATTTAAGAACAAATCATCGCGATGGGTAAAGAGTTCTAAAGGCGTGTAGATAGTTCAAGGTAGTTGAAACGAGGTTGTATGTGCATAAGGGTCCTTGTTGAACTGGAGAAGTTCAGCCTTCAGTGTAGATAATTCGGTTGTCGGGTTTGAATGATTTCATACAAGTAACTTACCGATCGAAAGTTTGGTAAGTTATCTAGACTAGACTAGAGCCAGAAACACGGCTAGTAGCAGAGTCCAATTTACAGAAAACTAGATAATTGTAGTAAGAGGGTTTTGTAAGTAGCAAGTTAGCTTTTCTTTGGGTGAAACTTCTACTTACCTGAGAAGCGCGAAAACTACCACAGACTTTTCCATAAACACTAAAAAGATGGTCATTCTATGTGAGAGTGCTTTGTTGACATAATCAATTGTTTCGTCTCCCAACTATAAGCGGCTTAGAATCGAAGGACCAAATATTTTGCGATGGATTGGAAATGCTGTTGATTTGAGTGGATTTAAGCAAAGACGGTTCCTTTTTGACCATTGTAGGATGAGGTGTAAATCCTATAATTCATATTACTTATTTCTTTTCCAATTTGAAATTTGATCATTGTCTATTGCGATTCTCATTTAATCAGTTACGAGAAGTACGGCTGATGTACAACCTCTTACCGGACTTGAGAAGTTTTGATCGCAAAGTTATTCTGTAACAGCTTCAAAATAGTTTTTTTTCAAACACCTTTGAGAGAAACGAGAGAACAGCAATAAGCCGGAACTCCATAGCATTTTCCTTTTTCCAGTCTAAAGGAAACTTCGATTTGGTTAATATGCTGTTATATCTTAGTAATGAAGCGAAGTAAGTATGGTAACCACAGTTTAACGAACTTTGGTTCCATTAAATCTTCTAAGCTTAATTAAACTAGTTTGAGTCACTTACGAAACGTAAAAGGCAAGAGCAGGGCATGTATAAAGGAGATGAAGAACTGTTTTCTCCTCTTCCGCATCCATACAGCTTCTGCACTAGTCATTTGAGAATACGCCTAGCCGCGTGGCGTGCTTTCCTATTAGACAGTGCCAGGTTATGACACCGATTTTCGAGCTTATATGCGACCTGCTTAGAGATATCAAGCACCTTGATCGCTTTAAATCTAGTGTAGGCCAGATGTTTTTTGTGACCTGACACGTGGTGATGTTATTCCACCTGGTGTTTGCCTTCTTTATAGCGTCCTGCATTATCAATAGTTTACATGTAGAGATTGGTATGAAAGCGTTTGCTAAACGTGATAGAATGGGTTGTACTGTACCATTAAGATAGGGACATCTGAAATCAATGACCATTCCTGGCGAGTTGACTGCCCTTACAGTTTCTTTGAATGTCTCTATGGCCCGGCACCCAGCAAAGGTGAATATTATACTGTTGTGCCATCTCCATTAGAGATGATCGACAGTTATGGACTATTATAGTTTGTAGAGACAGAGTCCAGAGATTAGATAGCGGCCTGACTATCTGAGAAAATACGGATATCAGATGTTGGTATCACGTTTTCTTTAAGCCAGGACAATACTTCTTTTATCGCCAAAAGTTCCGCCTAAAACACGCTACAATGATTGGGGAGGCGCTACTCAGTCGCTCAGAGTACACACCTTCACCAACCCCTTCTTTTGTTTTTGATTGTTTAGTCTACAATACGAATTTTTGTAAAAGCTCCAACTTGTGCCGCCTCCAATGACTGTAGGCAGCATCCCGATGTGACATCAATGACGATCAAACGTTTTTCAAAAGCTAAAAAAAAAACTATGTTAAAATATGAGATTCGTAACACTTGCGATCAATTTTTTCTTTTTCTTAATTATATCAAACAAATCGTAGTCAAAAGTGAAAACGTTAGTTTGTTTTTTCTTTTGGAATTGGACTTATGTGTAACTTTTACAAAGTCTTCAAGAAATATATTAGGTTAGAATACGGTAACTCAGTCCTTGTATTTAGACTTTGTGTTTTCAACTAAAAATAAAATCGTTTTGAAATTAAAAGGAGTAGTTTTTTATAAGCTTTATTTGCTTTACTCTTTCCAAATTAACCTATAATAATACAAAAGTAATTTTATAAACTAATAGGATTGTTCATCGAAAGATCATTATATAAATAAAAAAAAAAAGGAATCCAGCACCTCATTTTCATTGATATTCATATACAATAAAATCATGCATTGACTTATCAACCCCAACTTTCAATTAATTTGTTTCCTATTTTTATTTTTTGTTTATTCAAACTGAAACCACAGAGAAGATACTATAAACGAATCGCAAGAATTAAGAAGGAAATGAATAAAGTGTTATATTAAAAACAAAAAAATATACAATTAAATTGATCTAAGGGTAACGGGGGAATGATTTTTCTATTTTTCTTATTCTACGATCCAAATTGTTCTTTGGAATTGTCAATTGGCGCAAATTCATATGTACCACGTCCATCAAATTGTAAATAATAATCGTGATGTTGCCAAAGTGATTTCCTATGCGATACAGTGAAGAGTGTTATACCAGCTTCTCTGCAATATTGGTACATTGATCCTTCTACATCAACCGAAACGGCACTGGTGCATTCATCGAGAATAGCAAACTGTGGACTATGATAGAATAAACGGGCCATGGCAACACGTTGTTTTTCACCTCCTGAAAGAACATCAATCCAGTCTTCAATGGCATCCAAGCCATTCTCGCGTAGTTCTAGGTTTGTTAGTTGGACTATTTCGAGGAATTTCCTCAAGTCGCTATCTGATTTGCCTCGTCGTGTCATTTCTTCGTACGTATGTGGATAAATTATCTAAAAAATATAAAACATTTAAATACTTTCTCACAAATTGAATTATTAAAATGAAAACTAACCTGATCGCGAAGTGTTCCAAGCGTCATGTAGGGCCTTTGTGGAATGTAGAAGAGTTTACCACGAGGTGGTTTGGTTACTTTACCACCCCAAGTTGGCCACAGTTCACCCAAAATTCGGAAAAGACTAGATTTACCACACCCATTTGGCCCGCAAACAAGGACATTCATTCCTGATCTATAAGAAAAACAAAATATGTATTTCTAGTCACATTTTTCGTTAACTTTGTTTGAACTTACTTAACTTCGAATGATAATTCCTTTAATAAAACATCTCCATTTGGTGTGACCAATGGAACCTTTTCAAATCGAATTATCTGATCTTGGAAAGCGATGATACCCTTATTTGGACCGAAATTCGTCTCACCATTGCTTACATTGTTGACCATTGTGCGCTCATAATGACCTTGGTTTAGGTCACCCAGCACCTTAATCAATTCAGTAACACGAGCAGTGAAACCTATATAAAACTCATCATAAATACCAACGAAATCAAACACAATTGCATTTATATATTCTTACCAGCTAGTCGGGACATTTCACGTCCAGCTAAGACAAGTCTACCAATAGCCTCTGCTAACTTAACCAACATTCTTCCGTATGTATAGTATGCCTTAGAATAATTCAATAAAATATAAAGAACATGGAAATATTTTCAGAATCAAAAAACATACTTGCAATCTAGTCGCACTTGATCCTCCAGAAAGAAGTGGATGATTTTCTGTGAAGAAAGGCAGCGATACTGCCCAGAAACCAACAACTGATGCGAAATCTATACACAAGAAGAAAATAGGAAATTATTAAGATTGCTTTAGAAGAAAAATAAATTCTTTATTACATTTTCCAACAATATTATCGATGATTCCCATGCTAACTCGGAATTCCAAGAACTTTCTCAGATGTGCTCGTAATTTGGCAAAACTGGCCAAAAGTGTAAGTTTCTCACGGTTGTTACCTTGGTAAAAGGCAACCTCTTCAGAGTTCGTTATAAGTCTACTATTAACGTAACGGAATTCGCCTTCAAGTTTTTGTTCTTCGACTGTTAGCCTTCCAGTTGGTCGTCTCAAACGAGTTAACATAACTCCAGCGAAGAGAAGGTAAACCATTAGTATTGATGGTGTCTAAATTTATAAGAAATTAAATTTAAATGAAGCTTGATTTTTTTAAACACACTAAAATAAGTAATGGATTACAAAATAAATTTCTTAAACCAACTTTTATGAGGTTGTATTGCATTGTACCCGTAGCGTGATGGTTAGTGCGTTGGACTGTCATGCAAGGGGTCTTGGGTTCAATCCCTGCCTGTGCCACCTAACTTTTTTTCACGGGTACTGCCTCTTGCGAGGAATTGACAAATCCTCCAAGAGTAATTCTTGTCATGAAAAGTGCTTTCTCAAATTAGCCGTTCGGATTCGGCATATAAACTGTAGGTCCCTTCCATCTCTGATAGCATAACTCGCACACAGGAATGGTTGAGAGTTGTAAGACACTAGGCCCTGGTTCTTCATGGACTGTTGCGCCACCTAATTTATTATTTATTTTTATTGCATTGTAATGCTGAATACAAAAGTTTGACGAATTTTGTTGACCTTTTGTTCAGGGATAAGAAGTTTAAATTGTTCAACTTATCTACAGGAGTATTAAAACCTAATTCACTGTGTGCATTTATGCTTATACCGTAAGGCGTTTTAAGTTTTAGGTATTTTGAGATAAAAAAAGTTAGAGGTTTCCCTAAGAATATTGTATCAGGAATTTAGCATAAGGTCGTCAAAAAATTTTATACACCAAAATACAAAAGTTTGAAAAATCGCTGTGAAAACAGCAGAATAAGTTGTAATAAAGATAGAACCATTTAGAATGAAATATTTTGTTTTCTTACTGTAAGGCCGAAAATATAAAAAGCAATCCTTGTATTTCGATATTTTAAGACTTTTCTGTTTTTTTAAATTAAAATAAATCTTACCTGTCCACCAAGATTCATTGTCAATCGATAAACATAGATAATAATATCTAAAATCGGTTTACTGATATTTGAATATAAATCGGTTGCACTTTCACAAAATTTATCAATATCAGTTGTGAGTAGCTGATCTGCATTTGCTATGCGATTGTCTAAATTAGACATTTTATAATATGTATAACCTCTGGAAAGTAAAAATTAATAAGTCTATTATCATATTTGCGAGTTGAATTGAATTAAAATTAATTTTTCAAACTTACTTTAGATAGTCTTTGTACAAGTGATGAGTTAAATTTGTTCTAAATCTCAATTTCAACTCTCCCAAACTCCATTTAAGAACATTTGTCACCACAGATATCTAGGAGAGAAAAAACAAAATATGTAGATCTTTAACTATCAAAACAAATATTTGTTGGTTTAGGCAAGAAATTAAATACCATTGGAAGAGCAGCAAGGTACTTAACGAGAGCTGACTTAAATTTAGCCTTATTCATTCCTATAATTGTGCTCTCAACAACAGTTGCTGTTTGTATCATCCATATATCACTTATGGATCTTGCAACTAGTGCACCAGCAATAAGAACCAGAAGTCCACTCTCGACACTCCATATTCCAGGTATAAGGATAGCTTTAATTGAAAAACGAGATTTTATTTTATTTTAAACTTCAATCAATAGTACATAAATAAAATATACTTACGCAGTAACTGTCTTAATTGTTTAAAGAAAAGTGAATTAACTTGAGCTTTTGGTAACTTTTTATCCTTTTTTTCATTTATCATATACAATATTTGGTCTTCAGGGCGAGGTTTTCTGGAACGAAAAGAATTAAAAATATATTAAAAAATTATAAAATATACATACTACATAATTATGTATGTTGATACATTTGTATGTTTATGCAAATATTTTTAAATAACCATTTTATGAAATAGCGTCATCGAAATGACTACATATTCAGCCAAAAAAGGAAGCAATAAAATCTCTTTTTGGAGTGAAGGTAAAAAGTTGTTTCAAAAAAAGATCCAAACGGCCACACACGAACGATGCATTTATGTATGTAGGTACGTGACAATAACATTCGATGAATCAAATGGCTCGGCCATTCAATGATTTAGGTCACCAGGGAGAACCTGCTTAATGTTTTTTTTTTTTCAAGTAGTACCAAGACTCTTCAAAAATATTTGGAGTATAAATCAAAAGTATTAAGCCCTATAGGAAGTTATTAAGTTATTGTAATCGGTTCGATGAGTGGAATTGAAAATGTTGACATTTCCCGACGTTTCAAGATCTCTAGAATCTAAATCAAAAATTTTTAGAGAGATGACTGTGTGTACGTACGTTCGGGATACCATTTGTTCGTCGTGCATATATCAAGAGCCAGTAAAGATATAACATCGAAAGATGTTAAAATATCTGACGAACCAATAACTCTAGCGAGTTTAATTAAATTTTATATTGTATAATGTGTCGTTTTTTTTTATAAACCATAAAAACTGAAAAATTTGTATCACATCGAATATTTTACGAACAAAAAATGAATTGTATGCAATGAATAATAACTTTTTTGACATCTGGTAAAATTTTGAGAAAAATCGAAGTAACATTTTAAATTAACACAACTAAAAGTTGGTTAAACATTGGGTAGGTTCAGACAACATTAGGGACATCGTTTGCAGTCAACTGCATTCTTTGAACGTACATTTTGACCAAGGCAACTAGTTAGTTTTTTAAGTGTCATAAATTTCAAACTTGGAACTTTACTTCACTAACCTCTGCATTCAGTTCAACTTTCAGTTAAATGAAAAAACACAATCAATTGTCATTTGACATAAGTAGACTTGACTTGATAGTTAGGGAGATTTTTCTTGACTAACTTTCAAGTCAAGTTTCCAACAAAGTTGCCTTATTTGGAAGGCAATTTTTTGGCAGCTGGCAGATGCTAGAAACTTGGCTTACTTTCAAGTCCCTTATGTTGCCTGAACCTGCCCATTAATTTCCGACACGAATATCTTGGCACAATTATAGATATTGCCTTGAAACTAGTTTTATCTTATAGTAAATATTGGTTTTAACATTTATTAACATTTTAAGAAAAATTAAAGCGTCAGTTTTTTTTTTATAAAAATAAGAATTTACAAAAGATACTACACAAAATTGGTAAAAACTGACAAATTATTTCATTCTATGCAAAATTTTGTAATCACTTAAGATAATGTTCTTGAAAAAATCAAAACGGTATTTTTTAAAAGAAATAGAAACTTTCTAAAAATGCTGTTAAAATTGATAAAAATTGGTTTTCGACTTAAAATGTTGGGAACAAAAACAGATATTGAAAATCAAACTTATTTTATCATATGCAAAATATTCTTCCCAACTTTTAGTTATTTTTTTTTAGAAAAATTCAACTGCCAATTTTTCTTTAAAAAGCACGAAAACCTACAAAAACAACAAAGAACTCATAAGAAATTTTTTTCGACTAAGTATTATGAAAACAAAGAAAGTATTGACTTGCAATTTGTTTATCTCACACAAAATTTTGTTATTAATATTTTGTTAAAGTTTTCGAAAAACCGACAGACGGGAACTGGTGGGAAGTTATCAGTGTGGGTTGCATCTCGGCCTCTTTTTCTTGATTAGTTTTATTGTATTAGGGACGGAACTTTTAGCTTTCCTGCTTAGCAATGATATGCCGTTTAGAATGGTTTTATTACTTTTCAACATGTTGTACAAGATCCAAGGGGGGGGGGGGGGGAAATGTTCTTTAATGTTTTGTAAAGGAGGCTAACAAAATAAATAAATAACATAATGTGTTATTTCAATTGCTAAAATGACAACTTTAGTTATCAAATTATTTTAGAACACTGTTGTCTAAGAGCTAAAACACAATAGTTCAGAGGGTTTTTGCTGCATTTCACGCAGAAATGTAAGAAATTGTTTTGAAACGTAGCTTTTTTTCCAAAAATAAAATATACTTTTCTTGTATCCATTTCTATTTATGCTAAGAACGCTAAAACAATTCAAAAATCCAGAAAATGAGAGAGGATCTGATATGAAGAAATGTCGGGCTTTTTTTGACGAAGTTTTTTCGAACTCACTTTTCGGGAGTCTATTATTACTATCGCTATCCTATCAGTCTGCTTACTCGTATTTTGATCTTAAAGGAGTCAACAAAACTTAAACATTTTAGAGAGAAAAATGTTTGGTTCCTGAATTTTAAGTATCTACATAATTTCTCTAAAAAATTAAATTAAAACAAATTAAGGTAAACAAATAAGTTAAAAGAAACGTTTGTGTGGCACTCACAAATTATACGTTTCAGAATCTCTTTTCACTTCAAATCCCAAGAAATTCAAAGCTTGTATATCAATAGATATGACCCGTTTATTATGTTTTTCATTTAGCCATTAGTTTAACAAAAGTGTCACTTTTGCTGTTTTTGGGACATTTACATATATTATTGAAATTCGTGTTTAAAAATTCACTTCAAAAGTAGATTTATTTAATTTTTTAAGATCTTTTGTATTCAACAGAAAACCAATTTTGAAATAAATAAAATAACACGACTGGGTCGCTTCAACTTGCTAATTTCTTCCAAAAATTATGTTTAAAAATATTTTCTATATTTTAAGATTTAAAAATGTACCTGCAAAATAAGTTTTTTTTTTCAAAAATTTAAATGCCATTTTATTTGTCAAAAAATCTAGATTAACTTATGTATGTATTTTTTTTCGAAAATCATTTTAAATTTGAAATTTTGTCTTAAAAATATTTTTGGTAAGCACTAAATAAAGAGCTTATAAATATATGTATGTACATTTTACATTTAAATTTCGTCAACAAATGTTGACCCCTTTCTGACATATTGAGTTTTGTAAACAAAATTAATATTTTTTTTTAAATAAAAAGAATAAATTTTTGATCATAAAAAAGAGCTTGCACAGAAAGAGAAGATTATTGAAATCGGTCCATTAGTTCTTGAGAAAACTTAAAAACAAAATAAAGGTTTTTGAGGGGTACCCTTCTGGAGCCATACCAAAATATGTTTTTATTGTAGAAAGAAGCCAAATTAAGAACACAAAATTTTAGAGAAAGTTTTAGAAAAATCACATGTTTTAACCAACAAATTTGTATGGGGACTGCTATTGTTTTTCGTATTAATAAAATGAAAAAAAAACGCCTTACGGTAATCCCCTGAAAACCTTAATTTCAATCAACACAATTGTTTGGACTGTAGGAGCCAGGAAAGACAGACAGACGGATGGACGGAATCGGGGTACCCACTTTTGTTCGACTTCTCTACCGTCGTAATGTCATATTTATAAAAGCTCTAGTTCGAAATTGTTTACTAAAGCAAAACTTGCCATATAGTTCCTATATGTCACCAGTAAAAATCACTTCAATGTTCACTATTAATGTGTGTCAAAAAAATTTAATAATAAAATTGAAGGCTAGTTTAAGGAATTTCAAGGCAACTTAATATAAAATTGATGATCTCTTATTCAAGGTTTCTTCTCAAGAACCTGAATATTTGCTCTTTTTCCTAGAAACAATTTTTATGAAAATAATTAAAAGCATTACTAAAGTTTTTTCAAATTCTAAATTGAGTGAAAACAAAAATTTTAGTTGATTTTGACAGCAAACCACTTTTTGGTGAATGTCGTTAAATTACTAATAAATCTATAGATGAAATATTTACTTATACAACTTAACTACATAAGCTTAATGGCTCATATGACCCCCCTGGATCTACAGTTGGTCAAAAGTTGATGAATTTGTGCTGCGTTTTTGGAATATGCTGAATTTCCGATTCATATTATGTTCTTGGTCCAGTCCTCAGTTAAAAGTAGTACTTTTAGCGACAAAGTTTAAGGAAGTAAAATACAAATGTTTTCATATACAAAAAATAAATAATTCAAAATATAATGGGGGTCATATCCATTAACGCAATACGATTAGTTTTGAATTGAAGGGAATTTCTACGAAAAAGCAAACAAATTATCTCCCAGGGGGGTCATGATCCCTACGACCCCCCTGGATCCGCCATTGACAAGATCATCATTACACTTTTCCATGGGTTTCCATCAATTTTAGAAACACTTTAATCGGTCCCGAAATTGTTGTTGGAAAAATTTTGTTTTCTTCCTCAGACTACAAATGATATTTTCAGTTACGGAAGGAGTATGATATATTTGATGGATTAAATGGTTATTGGCACGATCTAATGAAGATACAAAATTTGTTTGGAAGAGGAATTTCGGGGCATGCAGTTTTAAGATTTAGGGAGCTTTTTACGATCGTGGATTTGCTTTCACCACCACAAGAATGAACAAGACGTTATATACCCAGATAATTCGACACGATTTCTAGGTGAAGACGATTTCGAAAATTTAAGCATCTTTTTCGGCAATACTATTCCCAATTAGGGATAGTCATCAAAACTTAGGGTGCTTTCAAATTCCAACTATCAATTTTTGTAGGTGCCAACTTTTAAAAAAAACTTTGGGAAATTCTGACTCAGTGTTTACGACCATAATAATTTGTGTCTATTATGTTATCAAGCTCTAAAAGGCAAGTTCGATGCCTGTTAAATTTGTGTTAAATAAATTGCTAGAATAAAACAAAAAATTAAAAAAATTAACTTTAAAGTAAAGCATCTATGGCGTTTAAAGTGTGATGCCTTTGTAAACACAAGCCCTCAGTTGCATTAAGATTTTTAAATGTAAACCTTTCACTTTTAATTAATTTATCATAAAATTGGAATATAAATCATTAGATTGGACACGACCTTGTTAGGTTTGTTTAAGGTTTTATTAACTTCAATGTTGAAAAAAAAGCAGTATATGATTATAATCACTGTACACTGAGTTACAAAAGTGGGGCAGTCATAATTTTTCATTTTTGGAATTATTTTTTGTTGTTTTGCGACGAAACAAAAATCTATTTAATAAAAGTGTTTTATTTTTATTTTTTTATTAAAAAGCATCTACATCTTCAAATGTTTACCTTTTTAGAAAGATTAAGTACAAAGAAAATTTTTTGATATAAACAACCATTAAGTCATACAAATTTGTATATATATTACTTTGCAAAATTGCGTTTTATTAAAAATATTTATTAATTCATCAATTTTTTTAAAGTGCCAAAAACACTAAAAACAAAAATTATTTTTGAACAGGGTGAATGAGAAACCGACTTAATGTAAGTGTTTTTCCAAATTTCATTTAGACATAATAACTCGAAAGCCGTATTGACTTTATCAAAATTAATAATAACCTTTTTTTTTAATTTTTAAAGTGTGTCACTTTTTTTGTAACTCAGTGTATATTCCTGCCAAAATACGTAAATACATAATTACATAAATAAAATGTAATTATAAATATTATCTCTCTCACTTTCCGAATTATTACGATAAGAGAAGGTAAATATATACATTTGAAATAATGCAATTTAGTTTTTGAAATATAAATAAAATTTGCCATGTTAATAAATCCACGGTCAGACTTACGTGTTGAAAAACAATTATTCAGAGAGTTTATTGTTTAGACGTGTTAACGTATATGTACATAAAATTAATATTATTATATGTTATTAATATTTAATGCCTTGATTAAAATGATTATATTGGCTCTATTGGAATTACTTTGGATTTTCACCTTTACAGTTATTTATTTAGTATACGAATCAAGGTTCATAAATTCAAGGCTAACATTGCATTGAAGACGATTAGTCATTCAATAAAGATAAATTGAATTTACCCAATCAATCCTATCAAGAATACGAAGCCGTGAAATATGGCTATGACCAAAAAACTTTAACTTTAAAAAATGGTTTAATTGCTCTTTGTAAAACATGCAATAAATCCGAATGAAGAAAACCAAGAGTTTTTCAAAAAGTAGTTAATACGAATTTAGCTGTCGTTTATCTGTCGGAGTTACTTCATGGCACCTTGTTTCACTTCACAGCACCCATGAAAATTATTACGAATACCGACAAATCATGAAATCATGTTCGTTTTAAATGTGTAACAAAACCAATTTTTACATAAATTTGGTGCAAAACAATTGCCCCAAGAAATCGGGCACGTTCAGACGACATAAGGAACTTGAAGGTAAGACGAGTGGTTTGTAAATAGACAGCTGCCAAAAAACTGCCAAGTAAATGGCTGCGTTCAATCTCAGACAGATAGGGTATCCGGATACCTTTTTGTTAGTGTTTTATGTGTAAAATAACAGCTGAGATGTCAAAAAAGGAATCCAAAGGTATCCAAGAATTTCTGGGGTATGTATGTAGGTATCTGACAGAACAGCTGATTCAACACATGGTTGAATTTCAAGAAACTTGAAAATTGATTTCAGCTTTTTTGTATTTGTTGGTAAACAAAAAGATACAAAATGTTAATTGAAGTTGTATTTAAGGATGTTCTGTACATAATAGACGATGAAGAAGCTATTTGCCTCCGAACTTTAGAAGGTAATTATGATCTATTTGTTTAAACTTCAAAATTGGCTTATTTTGTTCTCGTTTTGTAGGTTATCTCTTATTTATTAAATTGTTACGCACCTA
The DNA here is from genome assembly GCA_920104205.1 of Eupeodes latifasciatus. Lineage (NCBI taxonomy): Eukaryota > Metazoa > Arthropoda > Insecta > Diptera > Syrphidae > Eupeodes > Eupeodes latifasciatus. The sequence goes on from OV049926.1 coordinate 74,244,328, forward strand.
TCAATTCATCATCGTCCGACGAATCAGTTGAATTATTCATTAAATGTTTTATATTACAACAATTTTGACTTCGAAGCTTAAATGTTTCTCTGCTTTGTGTGAACAGCTGAAATTTGTTTTTATTTTTTGACAGCTATCTCAATACAGCTATCCAACTCGTTCAACAAGGTATCTAAAAATCCACCTATCCAAGATACCCTATCCAACACGAGATTGAACGCACAAGTTAGTTTTCCAGATGTCAATAACTTCAAACGTGGAACATTGAGCAGGTTCAGACGACATAAGGGACCTGAAAGTTAGACAAGTTTATGGTATCTGATTGGCCAGCTGCCAAAAATTAACTTCCAATTAGGGCAATTTTAATGGAAAGTTGACTGGAAAGTTAGTCAAGAAAAATCTCCCTAATAAAGTCAAGTCAACTTCTGTCAAAACGGCAGTTGATCATGTTTTTTTTCATTCAATAGAAAGCTAAATCATAGAGGAATAAAGTTCAGCTTTCAGTTGAATGAAAAAAACATGATCAATTGTCATTTTGACAGAAGTTGACTTGACTTTATTAGGGAGATTTTTCTTGACTAACTTTCCAGTCAACTTTCCGATAACGTTGCCTTAATTGGAAGGCATTTTTTTGGCAGCTGGCCAATCAGATACTAGAAACCTGCTTTACTTTCAAGTCCCTTATGTCGTCTGAACCTACCCAATGACAAATTTGATTTGCATGACAATCGATTCTAGAAGTAATACTCTTTCAATTTTAAAATGTCACAATTTGCAAAAAAAATAATAAAATTCTTAAAATAAGTACAATAATGTTGCTTTTAGAAAATAGATATTTTATTCGCAAAATTTAATGACACCTTGATAATAAATGGAAGGATATCGCAGAACAGTCTAAGGGTGTCAACGCAATGGATTCAAGCAAGGACTGGAAGCACCTTCGAGATATCATTTAAAGATTCAAAATCTTTATTTATTCTTTGTTTAAAATTTCGAGGGCTTCGGCGACGTATTACACGGAGAATCAACTGAGAATCATCATCACTTTCATTTGAAAATACGTCATATTTCGTTTATGACCGTAACTGAGTTTCTTGTCGCAACTGTCAATTAAATACTGACCAATATGTAAATTGAATTGTTTTTCATTTCATAAAAGAATTTTCAGGACAAATTTGTCGGAAAATTTCTGACAATTGTGGAACAAAGTTTGACAATTGCTTGATGAAACCAAAAGATGAGAATTGTCGGGCATTTTCCTACAATAGTAAGGAATTGTCAAAATGTTTATGGACTAGATTTTTGACAATTGTCAAGTTGTGAATTAACAAATGTTCATCTGTCACCTGTCGAAATTGTAAATTTTTATGAAATATGCCCCAGTTTGAATTGAAGCGAATCATCAAAATCGGTTCATTAGTTACACTGCCGGTCAAATTGTTATTGCCATGAAAGTTCCGTTAGCTAAATCTCTCCTTTACCCAAATTTTATATTTTGTAGTTAACAAAATAGTCCCTCATTTACCATAGTTGTTTTTTTTTCTAATCCATCATGTAACGGGAGAAATTTCGATTTTACTTCTCAAAAATGCCTGCTTCTAACCTTATGACCGGCAGTGTATAAGCGTATGTATGTACTAAAGTCATTCTCTTTTTTATACATACATTTATATTACTTTTGATTTTTATTTGCTGATGCAGAAAATTAGCAAAACCAAAATTAACCTTACCCTTCCTTATTTGAATACGGAATATACCTAAAATTAAATTACTTAAAATGTTTGCATTTTTTTAACATATGTGGAACCGGCTAAGGCTTTTTATGATCACAATAAACAAACAAAATTGGTCATCTCATCAGAGATCTAACAGCGTCATAATTAAACACAAATAACGTGTTTTTATCTCAAGCATAAAGTTGTCGTTTATTTTTAGCATTTGCACTACCTATTATACTAAAATATATATAATTTACAATATTTATGCATACAACCTGTGAGTCCAATATGGATAGATTATCCAAATTGTAATTCATAAATAAAATACATACTACTAAATATAATATACATAGAAGACTTTTGTTTTAAACATTCTTTTTGTTAAAATTTCTTTCCATCATTTAAATATTAGCGTTTTCTTAATTTCCAGGTGATGTTTTAATATGATTTTTATTTACACATTAATTGTGAACGACTGAAGAAAAATTCCTACCAACAATTTGGCCTTGAGCGAAAAGTGTTGAATTTCCAGTTGCCTTAGGGCTTTATAATTAAAATGCGAAAAAAAAGGTCAGAGTTTCAAGTCAAGTCAAACAATGACTTTTTAATGTATAGGAAACTATTAATGTATACTCGTAGTACAGAAAAACATTGATTAATTTTAATTCACATTTTGTGTTTGGTGAAAACAAGTGGACGCTTTGATTTTGAACTATGTTAAAGCAAACGCAAAATTAAAACAGAAGGTTGGACGTTTATGTTGATTCAAATATGTATATACATTCTTAATTTTTTGTACATTATAAACTTAAAATATACAGATTAATTTCTTTTAATTTTTGCAAGGAAATCAGTATTGGATTAAACATTAATTTAAATCTATCCATAAATCTTTACACCTACCTACAAACTGTAATCAAATTTTGAGATAAAAAGATCCCAGTCTATTTGCAGTCAATCGATATCAAATTTTTCTGATTAAGCATATTTTGTATGGAAACAGCAATTCATCATTAACGACGCATGATAAGATAAAAATATAAATAATACCACAAACTTGATATTTAAATGTACAATGTACAAAATCTGCATACATTTTATTAACTAACTGCTGTTATAATAGTTTTTGTTGAAACATTATATCCAAAATAGTTTTATTTTTAAAAAAGGCGCTAGATATGCATATTAAAACAAGTTCTTTTATTTTAGTTTGGACTCTTTTGACCTTTTTGAAAGATTACGGTTTAACTAGGTAGGAGAATGATAGCCAGTTATCTTGTTTATCAAAATATTAGACACCTACAAGTATTAATTATTTGATTAAACGAAAGATTGTCTTAACCTAGGTTTCAGTAAATATTCTTAAGTAGCCAAGTAGGCAAAACGAAGTGCACAATTTTTCGGTAAAAAATTTCGAGATAGATAATCATATAAAGGGTGTTTTTTTTTAGCTGCATAAGAAGATTCTATGGTTGTTGTCTATGATTTGACAGTTGAGAGTGTCAAACTTTGTTGACGGTAAGTTACTTCACTTAAATTATAACTTATATGATATCAACTTAGAAAAAATACCGATTGTCGTAAGAATATAATGTACGAGCTACAGTGCACTGTTTATTTCTAGTCCGAAAAAGCGCTGTTAAAAGTAATTACTTCTAGTAAATGTTCACTATCTGCTGTAGACGTTTTCAAGACGTATATTTTGGAATAATGGTCTGCAATGGCTTTTGCTTTATTGGTTGTTAACGTAAGATCTACTCTTTCGATCAGAAGTCCGATCTCAATACCCTTGAAGGCAGCTGACAAGGCTTCAGACTGCTTAATTCGGCTGTAAAAAGTTCATTAAGTTCGCTATTAACGTTATCATTGATGATTTTGCTAAGGCATATTGAGGATATTTCAATATATGGGAAATTTGTTTTAATTTTCTTTTCAAAACTTTTCTTGTAGCAAACACCTTGATCGCTTTAAATCTAGTTTTGGCCAGATGTTTTTTGTGACCTGACACGTGGTGATGTTGTTCCACCTGGTGTTTGCCTTCTTCGTAGCTTCTTGCATTAGCAACAGTTTACAAGTAGCGATTGGTATGCCAGTATTTGACAAACGTGGTAGGATGGGCTGCACTGTACCGTTCCTGGCGAGTTCATATGCCTTACAGTTACCTGGAATGTCTCTATGGCCCGGCACCCAGCAAAGGTTAATATTAAACTGTTTTGCCATCTCTATTAGAGATGATCGACAGTTATGGACTGTTATAGAGTTTGTAGAGACAGAGTCCAGAGATTTGATAGCGGTGTTAGGTAGGTAAGGTGTCCATTGCCGTGGGTCGTGCGAAGCGATCCGTATATAATCTGGCAAGCTGAACGTTGGACGTTGTAAGCCCCATTTATTACCAATAGCTTTTTTGCAAGAAAAGAGAGCTACAGTAGCTTTTTTGACTCTTTCCTGTACGTTGCGTTTCCAATTTAGTTTATTATCTAAGACAAGACCCATGTATTTAGCCTCGTCCGAGAATTTTAATTGGATTCCTTTAATATAGGGAGGGTTGACAAGTGGAATTTTGTATCTCTTCGAAAATAAGACTAATTCGGTTTTGTGTGGGTTAACAACCAGTCCAAACCGATCAGCCCAAAGTATTTGTCTGTCTAAGGCATTTTCTACGAGTTTTTTTTAAGGTGTTAAGATGTTTTCCTCGTCATCCGCATAGGCAATCACTCTGAAACCCTCCGCATCCAGACCAGTTAGGATTTCATTTACCACTAGGTTCCAGAGGAGAGGGAATAGAAGATCACCTTGCGGTGTCCCTTTATTAACGAATCTTCTGTCAGAAGAGTTGCCCAGTTTTGAGTTAATTATTCTGCTAATCAGCATTAAATGAATTAACTCCCCAAGCGAACTCTCTACGTTTAGAGATGTTAGTGCAGATGTGTCCACGTTGTTAAAAGCACTTTCGATGTCAAGGAAAGCAACCATAGTGAACTCTCTATGATGGAGGGAATATTCGATGATGCGTACTAAGGTGTGTAACGCCGTTTCCACCGATTTATCTTTACAGTAGGCATGTTGAGACGAAGACAGAAGTCTTGTATCAATACTTGCCCTTAAATGGATATCAATCAATCTTTCCAAGGTCTTAAGAAGGAATGATGATAGACTTTGTAGGTCGTTTTTGAGCTTACAACAAGTGAAATTTCGATAAAAGGCCGCATCACGTAATTGAATGCTAATAAAATCTGTTATCCACAGATAGGCAGCAATGTTGTTTCCAGCTTCAAGATTTGACGAATTCAAGAAAAAATCAATATGAAATCCAGAACTTGGACTTAAAGGCGCTACGATGTTGAATGAAATCTAAAAATTGATTATTTAGATACCAGTTGGCAAGGTGGAAACTGTTTCGAGAGTAGAAATCACCTCTAATAACTTTAAAGTCAAAATCAGAAAGACAGGTGAGAAGATCGTCAATGGCTGACACCAGCCCTTGAAACCAATATTATACGAATACCCTTCCTCTACCTTCATTACTTCTGATTTAGTCATAAGTTTCGTTGAAACTCCGCTTACATTTGCTTATTTCGCACATGTGATCAAAAGTTTTTAATATTAGCTGTAATTGGGTTTTAATTCATGGGGGTAGGGGAATGAGAAGGAGACGATGAAGCACATGTATTCACCTGGTCTAGCTTGGTGTTCAGACAAAATTCCTGAGTTTTGCAATTACTCGTAATTGGCTTATTGGTAAACGAAACAGTTTATTTGACTCATCTATAAAGTGCGAAATCATAGCTCATGTTACAAAATCTGCAAAAGAAAATGTTTGAGGTGGAACTTCGTTAACCTGGATTAATTACAAAATTCTTTAATACAGCCTTTATTACTTTTATAGCAGTTATGTTAGAATCTTTCTTAATCTAAACGATTGGGACACCCTTCGTAGCTTGCCGAGTGACCTGCCTTACCTCTGTTCACACGTGATGAAAAGGAGGTTTCATATTTAGACCCAATTTCACACTTGCCAGCTTCATAGAATGCTTAACATTTAACACACGCCTGAACCTTTGAATTCTGGTATGATTATCTATATCCTCCAAAACACAATGGGATGTCGTTCTCTTTGGATTACTTGGTCTCGAATTATTTGACCCACAACCTCTAATGATTTCGGAGCTGGGCTAGTTTTAGGACTGTAAATGTCTTCCTTTTCGAGACTAGAAGAACGGTTTACCGCTTCATTTTTTTTCCTCATCCAAGAGTGCATAATAATTGCGAATTTTGGGATCTTCAGTCTGCATTTTTTGATTGCCTGTCTAGGCTAGATTGTCGCCTATTGCGAGCTTTGACCTTGTCAGGAGTTAATAAAGAGCTTCCTCAGTTTTAACTTGAAAGAAATTTCTAGTTTTTAAAGGTTTCCATTAACGGTCATTCCCTTAGATGTTCCGATATGAAAACAGGTGTTGCGAGAAAGTCGGAGTCCTCTTTGTAATATACGTTTTTATCATGCTAATTCAAAAGTTGCGATGTAAATGGAAGAAATGTAAGTTATTAAGAAGGCGAATGAATAAAACACTTCCGGCATTCTTGAACACATTTTTTTTTTTTTTTTTTTATAACGAAATTATTTACAGAATGTTTAAACACGACTTATTTTGGGGACAGTTTAATTGCAAAAAGTTTTGACGTTTCCATTTAGTAAAATTTGGCAGTTCATTATGAATCGTTTAACGTCAGAAAAAAGGTTCCAAATTTTGGAGATTCACTTTGAGCACTCCATAAAACTTTCCAGTATATAATGATGAAACACATTTCTGGTTAAATGGTTCTGTCAACAGAACAATTGTCGAATAAAAAGCGAAGGAAATCCTGAAGCCCTAACGAAATAACGTTACAACCAATAAAATTGAGGTTTTGGTGCGGTTTACCCGCTGGCGCTGTATTACTTAGTGGATCTGTTAACTGGTCGATTCTTTCGTGCGACTTAATGTCTCGCGATTTATTTTCCTGAAGCTTTATTAAGACAGTGATTTTAGTCAACAAAATAGCAACTCTTTAAACATAACAATCAATTATTCAATTCACCATTGACTCCATACTGCAAAATGTATTGGAAAAAGTATTGAAAAATTCGATTGATCAATAAAATTATCTACCAGATTAAAATAATAATCTGGTTTTTGTGTTTATACCTTCCCTCGGTATGCGGCTCTGCCGAGGGTGACCTTATTTTCCGTCTTACTCGTGGGAATCAAATCGAACTCCTCAATCATGTCTTCGTCCAATTTATGTGTTAAAATTCCATCCATCGAGTCCGAGGATGAACTCCTGGCTTCCAGTCAGGATACCATTGTAGGTAGCTCAGGGGAAGCTAGAGACGCTAGCACCTCAGAGCAGGCTACACTTAGAGGTAACACGGGAGGTACTAATACCCCTGTGCTTCAGCATCCCTCTCAAAAAACGCCCGTTACTTCAAGTAGCAAGGCTCGCCAGAGCAACGCTACCAAGCCCAACAAGCACTCTCCTGCGGATCAGCTCAGGATCAAGTACAGGAAGGCTACTTTCATTCTTGGCAAGATTGCCGAAAACGAAAAAGCCGGAAAGGTACATGAGCGTGATGCTGCCGACAAATAAAATACCAAAAAGTTGTTGAAGAATTCAACAGTCGGGAGAAGAGTGCGCTACCCAGCAAAAAAGAACAGTCCACCAAGAGGAACAGGTCTCTGGAGGAGGAGAAGCCACCTCAAAAGAGAACCAAACTTGGTGGCAGTGCCAGAAAGGAGACTCCGAGGGCGACAGCGCAACCGCGCGCCTTGAGTGAGGTCGTCAGAGACAACCTCCAGGTGGCGATTGTAGATGAGCTCTCCACAGACAACAGAGCTCTGATGTCAGCGTGGAACTCAATCGAGGCTAAGCTCTCGGAATTGGTCTTCCATTATACAATTTCGGCAAAAGAAGGTCCCTACCCCAGCTTTGACTCCGGCGAAATGCTCAGAGGTTACAAAGTGATAAAGTGCGCAGACGACTTTTCAAGGGATTTCCTTGGCAAGGGAGTTGCTAAGATTAGCAACGACTGGAAGGGCTTGAAGCTCAAGCTCATTCCCGCCAGGGAGGTTCCTAGAAAACCATTGGCTCGCATCTTGTTGCCACTGATGAGCATTAAGCCAACTGGAGCGGAGCTGATTAGGAGCCTTCAACGGCTGAATCCGCGGATTCCTATGCATGACTGGGTAGTCATTAAGACAGAGGAACCGCGCAAGAATAGCGCGGTCTATCTTCTGAGGATCTGTGAGGATAGTCGCAAAGCCCTAGAAGAGGCACAATGCAAGCTGAGGTTCGGCATCAAAAGTGTCTCCATAAAGATTCTGCAGAGTCAGGAAGTTGGCCCCACCCTGGGTGATGATAATGTCGAGGTAGACGATGTCACCATGCAGGTTGGAGCTCCCGGCGAGGCGCTGGATCCTGGCCCTGCAGTTCCACCTGCCAATTAAAAAACGACAAGCTACGCGCCATCCAGGCTAATCTGAAGCACTCTAAATGTGCCTCGGATAACCTGAGGATCTTCCTGAGTGAGGAAGATATAGATGTCGCCCTTGTACAAGAGCCATGGGTTAATGGCCTCGCGATTAGAGGCCTTAATGACAGCCAATACGATTTATTCTACAAGCCCGACAATCAGAATCAAGGTAAGCCTAGAACTTGTATTTTAGCTAAAAAACACCTAAAAGCTTTTATGTGTCCAAACTATAGCACTTCTGACTTAACAGTTGTTAGGTTAGAGGGTAAACAGGCGGAGGGCTTGATTCTTGCATCCTCATACATGGCGCATGACAAGGAGTCACCGCCTGAGGAGGTGCGTACTCTTGTGGCGGAGGCAAAAGCCAGACAAACAAGTCTGCTTGTAGGGAGTGATGCGAACGCGAGGCACTCAATCTGGAGCAGCACTGAAATTAATGAGCGAGGTGAGTCTCTTTTTAATTATATAATTGAAAATAACTTGACTATATGTAACAGGGGCAATACTCCCACTTTTGTTTTTCCGAGTACGGACAACTCAGAAGGGTGGGAAGATGTGTTAGACGTTACATTTGTCAATATTTATGGTAACCTCTCCATCGAGAATTGGAGAGTATCTCTTCTTAACTCCTTTTCTGATCATAGACGGATTCTATTTGATCTTAAATTTGAAATAAAATCTCCTTCCCCCTATAGAAATCCAAGAAGAATTGACTGGAAGAAATTTAGTCAGATCTTTGGCTCAAAGTTGCGCAGTATACCGAACGCGAGTTACGACTCGGTAACAGATCTTGAGTTAGAGATTTCAAACTTCGAGGACTCTATAACCACCGCATTCAAGGTCTCTTGCCCGATAAGATACAGTAAGAAAACCTTTCCACCTTGGTGGAATGACGACTTATCTAATCTGAGGAAAATAACAAGAACCATTTTTAATATCTGCTATAAGCATAAATTTTATCAGCCTTATAAGGACTGCTTGAGAATATACAAGCGTTCTATAGCTCAAGCCAAAAAACAAGGATGGCAAGAGTACTGTCAGTCCATCGAAAACATCAAAGATTCGGCCAGGCTTAGTAGGGTTCTATCGAAAGAACATTCGAACCCCTCGTTTCTTAAAAAACCAGATGGAAGCTGGACAGCATCTCCAATGGAGACATTAGAGCTACTAATGAACGTACACTTCCCAGGTTGTGCAGAAGAACCAACCGAATCCAATCTGACTTTCAACATGCCAACCTCCATAGAGCAGGTAAACGCCCTTATAACTAGAGAAAATATAGTCTGGGCTATTAAAACCTTCTCGCCGTACAAATCTCCAGGCCCTGATGGAATACTACCTATAATGCTGCAAAATCAGCTTGAATTAGTAATACCACGGCTCGAGAGTATCTTTAAAGGTTGCCTCTTACTAAACCATGTCCCCATGTCTTGGAGGCAGGTAAGAGTGGTTTTCTTACCAAAAATTGGTAAAAGGGGGCATGAATCTGCCAAAGATTACCGACCTATAAGCCTTACTTCCTTTCTTCTTAAAACCCTGGAGAGAATTGTAGAATCTCACATAAGGAGCATTCTGAGTAGTTGTCCCCTATCTAACTCGCAGCATGCCTACATGAGGGGCAGATCTACAGAGACTGCCCTTCACGAGGTAGTGAGAACGATAGAGAACACAATTCATTTTAAGGAATATACCCTAGCCACCTTCTTAGACGTAGAAGGAGCTTTCAACAATGTCCTAACTGAATCCATCGCTGAATCACTTGCAGACTTCGGTGTTGAGAACTACATTAGAAGGTGGATAATATCCATGCTAAGTAATAGAAGGATTCAATCAAAGTTAGGATATTCAACGTGTACCAAATATGCCAGCAGAGGAACACCTCAAGGAGGTGTATTGTCTCCTCTCCTATGGCTTTTGGTCATGAACAGCATTCTGGTGAAACTCGAGAGCAGCGGAGTGAAAGCGGTTGCGTACGCCGATGATTTGGTCATTCTAGTTTCGGGAAAATTTCCAAGCGTGATCAGTGAAATCACTAATATGGCTTTGAAGAAAGTAAGCACCTGGGCTGCGAGCTGCGGACTAGGTGTTAACAGCAACAAAACCGAGTTGATGCTTTTCACCACCAAAACCAAGGTACCACCCTTCACTCTACCTCGGTTAAACGGACAAGCACTATCATTGTCTTCCAGTGCTAAATATCTGGGCGTAATACTAGATACCAAATTAAACTGGAAGCTTAACATCGAAGAGCGGGTAAGAAAGTCGTGTGTCGCCTTCTACGCCTGCAATAAAACATTTGGCAAAAAGTGGGGCCTCCAGTCAAAAATGATAAAATGGACATACACAGCGGTTGTAAGACCGATACTGGTCTATGGTTCCATTGTGTGGTGGCCCGCTCTCACCAAAGCCTACATAGTAAACAAGCTTACAAAGGTGCAGAGAAATGCATGCGTAGGGATATCAGGGGCAATCAGGTCCTGTCCAACGGATGCACTCAACGTCATCCTGGGCCTTCTTCCGATTGACCTCTTTATCAAATATCAGGTGTCCTGGAGTATCTTGAGACTCAAAGAAATAGACTGTTGGAAACCTAGATCTTACGGGCACTGCAACCAAACAAGCCTGATACCATCAGACATCCTATCCACAACCACCGATTACTGCATCCCTACCCTAGACACCTCAAAGAAGTTTAGAGTCTTGCTCCCGTCAAGAACCGACTGGGAGGAAGGCGTTGTGACGGAAGACTTTGACACAACTATCTTCACGGATGGTTCGAAGATGGAATGCGGTGTTGGTGCAGGTGTCTTCTGTGAATCTCTTGAGATTTCAAAAACCTATAGACTTCCCGATTTTGCCAGCGTGTTCCAGGCAGAATTGTTGGCGATAAGGGAAGCTTGTACAGCCCTTAAAAATATCCGTCAGAACCAAAATGTAGCTATACTAACAGACAGTCAGGCAGCTATTAAAGCCATTGATTCAGCTTTATCATCCTCTAAACTGGTCCAGCAATGTAAAGAGGCCCTAAAGGAACTGGATATGAGCGTCACTCTTATCTGGATACCGGGCCATAGGGGCCATGAGGGTAATGAGAAGGCAGATGAGCTAGCCAGGCAAGGATCAGCCCTTCACAACTCTCTGGCAGTGAGAGTATATGCTCCTCTAGGAGTTGTGAAGGGCAATATCCTGACCAAATACACATCAGAAGCAAATCATAGGTGGAGGAGTTTAACGAGTTGCGTTATATCCAGGAAAATCTGGCCCGCCTATAACAAACCAAAATCAATCAATTTAATTTCCAAACCAAGGCATGACATAGCCAGGATTGTCGCTACCTGCACAGGGCATTGGCCTGTAGGGGAGCATGCGGCAAAATTGGGTATACCACATAACTCTTTCTGCCGTAGCTGTGAGAACCAGGATGAAAAAGAAACAGTCCCACACTTTCTATGCCATTGTCCGGCCCTGGCCAGGAAAAGAGCACTCCACTTGGGTAAGGAATTCTTCAACGGTATTGAGGAACTCTCAGAATTCAAGATCAAAGATTTGATCTCATACCTAAATAGCACAAAGTGGCTTTAATCCCCTCCCCCCTTATTTCTCCATCACTAAATGGTACTATGAGATAATAGGCCGAAGGGTAGGAGAATAAAACTACATTTTATATTTTACATAGAACTGCACGTGCGGAACGTGCACCACCAATAGCCCATTTTCAAATCCATTCAGAATCTCACGAGGTATGGTATCAAAACGGCGCACTCAGCGCTATTTGTGTCCTGCGCGAAGCAGGACAGCCATTTCTACCTACCTAAAATAATAAAATAAATATAAAAAAATTTCAAGAGCTTAAAAAAACACCCGATATGAACATAATAATATGTATATGAATTTAGCTCAGATAGCGACACGAGCGGTGTGGTTTTTGATTCTAGACTTTGCTATTCGAATCATCGATTTTGATCTTTGCCCATGCAAAATAAAATTCAATCAAAATCGGAACCTTGGAATTCCTTTCACCTTCATTATCGTCTATATTTTTATATAATCAAAAAAATTTAAGATAAAGCAAAACGAATTTCTATTTTAGGAGGATTGTACTCAAATTTTTAGTGCATTTGCACCAAAGTATAGTTCACATATTTTTTGACAAGAAAAATGTGATAACATAAAATTTTAAAAGAAAAAATATAAATTTAACTTCTTAATATAAAATTATATACCTGTTGCAGGCCAGGTTATTGATTTATCATTTATAATTGGCTATAATCAAACTTAATCCAACGTTAAATACATTATGTATGTAAAATGTTTTCAATATTGTTTTAATCACTAGGTTTTAAAAAAAACCTTGAATTTTAACCAATTAAGATATGATTAAGAATAATTTAAGAAATTACAATTATTCTTTGCACATTTCCTAGATCTGGTGGGTCATACTCGTAGAATATGAATGAGCCAAGAATAACTTTGATACTTTGAACGAGTTGATTAAAATATTTATGAAACTAAGTTATTTTATTACTATAAAGTCAATTGGGTTGTAAAAACATTTCACACATTGTACAAAAACATTTACTAAACGATAATATACCAACACCAATAATATTACTTTATGCTCTTCTTATCTTCTTAATTTATAACTATTGGGTTGATACTTACATAAGTACTTAGGATAAAATAATTGAAGATCTAATAAAAAAAAAAAAAAATGTAGTAAACTCTGAGGAAATACTAACCTACGATTTCCGAGACGCTACAATCATGAAATCTACGTCGAAGTAGAAATACTACAGAAATAAGCTAACTAGACTCTACTGGGTAAGTCACCTAGTCTTGAATGAATTGATCAGAAAGTCATTTGTAACCTTTGAAACATGTTTGATGTTTGGCAACAAGGCAATTTTGTCAGACGATAAAGCATTAGATAGTTATGCATGAGGCTCACTTATCGAAATTGGGTTTTTGAAATTCGGTTTTGACGAATTCCTCCTGCGTTAGATTAGAAATTACTTTGTTGACCATTCAATACAAGTTGTATTCGATGGGTTCAGGTCTGAAAGCCATACAAAAAAAATCTGGTGTGCACCAGGCCCCCAGAGTTCAGTCCTGTTTGGGATAATCTTTCTCATTATTATTAATGATTTTTTTTTTAGAATAAGCGCACACTCAATGGGATAATACTACCCTTATTATGTAGACACAGTGTGAGCACTAGGAAAGGGAGAGGGGGGTTGAAAGGAGGTGTCGGTGCACATTGGTTTAGAATTCCTGAATATTGCAATGGCTGGGAAAGACAGAGTGTGGCATTCCACATTCGCGTAGTACGGCTAAAGAACGAATCTCAGTACGATCGAAGTTGTGCTCGAGGGTATATTGATGAGCATTCCTAGAAGAGCGAGTATTACGGTTGAACTGTTTAAGGGGAGGAATGCAACTGGCTATTTCTCTAGACCATAAACCGTTAAAATAACGGTAAAAGAGGGTGAGACAAGAAACACTTGGACGATGTTCAAGCGACGTAAATGATCTTATGACGGTAATATTACCAATCAATCTAAATAAGCTTAAGAAAGTTGCAAGAGCACCAGCCCAGATATGGGAGTTATAATCAAGCTTTGAACGTATATGGGCATTTCCACAGTATTTTTAACTTTCATGTTACCACAGTATATTAAGCCTTAGAAATGAAATTGGCACTTTCTAAGTGGATAGATTTTCGTATCATGACTTATTTCAATTATGTAACCTACTTGTGACTTGATTGGATTAAAATTTTTAATTAAAATTAATAAAAAAAATAGGCTAAATATTGCAAATTTCAGCGTACCAGATGCAAGTTTATTAAGTTTTATAAACAAAAAACATTTCAACGAGCTTTGAAACAACTTAACATCATTAATTTATAATTATTTATAATATACACTGTTAGAAAAACCTCGAAAGAAAGGTGTGCTACCATTTAAAAAATAGTACAAAGCAATTAAATTAGAGTACCTCCGTTTTTACAAATATTAAAATCTGATCTTTTTCTCTATATAACTTTCTCAACGATCGATTCTGGTAGTATTTTATAGGCTTAAATTATTATCTATCAATCAATAAATCAATTAAAATTTAATTGGATCATGTGCCTCTATTTAAAAATAAATAATGCCATTTTAAAGTTTAAAATTGAAAACGTGATTGGTATAAAATATGTGATTTTTTTAGCGGCACACCTATCGATAAGATCTTACAGCTAAATAAATGATTGTGAATGATAATTTTACGAATAATCAATAGTAAAAAAAAGCTGTTGATCTAAATTTTGAAATTTCAAAGTTTGTACGACAGTACAAAATCAAAATTTATTATGAAATGAGGGTTTTTCATTGAATGCTTTTCATTGATCTAACGTACCGGATATTACGTGACGGATATTAACGATGTTTCAAAATGAATCACGCAAGTATTTTCTTGTTATTTAGATGATAAGAAATCAAGAAAATGTTTGTTTATAGATGTGCCTCAAAATAAAAAAAAAAATGTTTCAATTGTTGAAAATGAAAGATTCTGTGGAAATGCCTATATAAGTCTTGTAGATAACAGCCAGATCAGAGGGGGAGAAAATCTTCTTGCATCGCCTCCTTAGAAAACCCAAACATCTTGCGGCATTTTTGGCGAACATCGCGTATGTGATCGTTCCACAAAAGGTGGTTGGTAATACACATACCGATATGGTACACATATCGAGATGTTCAGTCTCCTCGATGCAAGTGCCATCTATGGATAATGGCAAGGGGGGTATATCTCGCTTTAACGATACAAGACAGCATTGGGTTTTCGAAGCATTAAATTCCACGCGGTTTTTTAATCCCTATTGTACAATGCTGTTTAAGTCGGAATTTAATGAGCTTACCATATTTTGTCGTTGCAGTTTCACATCCGAAGAAGAGGGATGTGAGTCTGAAAACGAATATGAAAAGCTAAGAGTACTATCGTCAGCGAAACAATGTATTGGATTAGAAGTTGCAGACAGGAGATAATCAATAAAAATGAGAGTGTTGAAGATAGAACAGAGCCCTGGGGCACACCAGCATTTATTTTGTGGTTTTCAGACTTGAATCTATCCAATACAACTTGTATTGAACGATTCGAAAGATAATTACTAATCCAATGAAGAAGGGATTCATGAAAACCGAAAGCACGCATTTTCGATAAGAGAGCCTGATGCCAAACCCTATCAAATGCTTTTGAAATATAAAGTGCAATAATCCTACTTTCTCCAAAGCGATGTAAGGATTTGCTCCACTGTTTGGTGAGATGAACCATGAGATCACCAGTGGACCTATTGCTACGAAAGCCGTATTGCCGGTCATTAAGAAGCTTCCGTTCCTCAAGATATTTCTTAAGCTGATAATTAATCAGCGTTTCCATGAGCTTGGAAAGAAGGGACGTAAGTGCAATCGGTCGGTAATTAGAGGGTGAGGAAGATTCGCCTTTTTTGGGAATAGGCTTTACAAATGCTGTTTTCCATTCGCTCGTAGCGAGACCTGAGGAGTAGGACAGATGAAAAAGCTTACGCAGTGATTTTGCCAGCGTTGAAGAACACCTCTTCAGAACAATAGCGGGGATACCATCCGGACCAGCTGATTTGTGTATGTTTAGATCTTTTAGGACTCTCGCCACAGTACGAGTACGAAAAAAGATTGGCCCCATAGAATTACTAACGCGCTCGATGACAGGCGGAGTCAGGAGTCATAACACTCACTGGCAGCGTTGAATTGGCGGCACACTGCCTAGCAAAGAGATTAGCTTTCTCTAAAGTGCTAACATATATAGTGCCATTTACAACGAGCGTAGGAACCGAAGAAGAGAAAGAATTTCCCATATTTTTTACAAATGACCAAAAAATTTGACTGCCTTTGGGACATTGCAGTATTTTTTGCCGTAATTTTTGGTCATGTAAAAATTTGATCCGTTGAATATGGGGGTTGCAGGCCTTCCTGGCTTGCTTGAACTTATTCCGGTTTTCCTCAGTTGGATTGGCTTTAAAACAACGGAAACTTACCTCCTTGACCCTAATAACCTCTTTACAGCTCGCACCGAACCATGCATTTTCTTTATGTCTGATGTTTTTAACCCTATTCGGGATAAAAGTTCTCATTCCCAGGAGAATCAAACTTGTGAGCATATCAGCGCTGGCGTCAACGTCATTATTGAGGAAGCATAGTGACCAGTTAAAGATCCTAAAATAATTATTGAGACCAAAAACACTCTAGTAAAGATATAAATCCTCGGTAGCCATACTGGTTTGCCTACAAGCTAAACCGGAAACTGGCCTCATAAAGTATTTCTTAGTGTGCGTGTATTTTCTCCTCTAATTTATGAAATTTCCCCTAAAAACTCAGTAAATGTGTCTATGAATGCGTGAAAACACGTCAATTTTACTCGTTGAATTCTTCCACATTACAAATACAACAATGTAAACAAATGGGTTTTGAAGGGTAATACGTACGAAGGATTTATACCTTCATATAGAGTGTTTTTGATTGAAACCGTCCCAGTTGGCTTTCTCGTATTGCCAATAGGAGCTCTTTAACTGGACAGTTTTGATACGAGAAATTTTGCTGATATGACACAATGGTCAGATGTGCCTAGATGAGATAGAACATTAATAATGTACTTACCAGGGTCAGAGGTAAGAAACAAGTCAAGAGTTTAAGCTCATTAAATTCCGACCTACACAGTATTGTTATATAGGGAATCAAAAATCGAGTAGAGATAAATGTATCGAAAGCTTAATGCTACCTCGTTAAAGCATTATTTAGCACTATTCTTAAGTGGCACCTGCAACAAGAAGACTGAAAACCTTAAAAATCTCTGTATGTGTATCGATGTACGCGATGTTTGGATTTTCTTAGGCGATGCAAGAAGTTTTGCCCCCTTCCGATAAAGATGTTAATTATGAAATTATAGTTTCAAAGCTTGTGTATAATTCCCGACTCTGGGCAAGTGTTCCTGCAACTTACTTAAGTGTATTGGATTATATTGAACGAGCATTTAAATTAATTAATCATGATATGTTCTATGAACCATTTATGTCGCTTGAACGGATGAAGCTCTTCGCGGTTTACCAAAGACTTCTTTTAAACCAATGAATGCTTGTATAAAATTCCAAATTGAATGGCGTTCGATTGCTTGTTTCTAGCTCAACAACTGATTAAGGAAGACCTTTACGAAATTTATTTATACAAGGATCCGACAATGCTGTAAGATGGGGAACCCAATTCGAATGTCGTAAAGCTTAACTTTACGAAAATGAACTATTGTTCAGTATATTTTTGTATCAAGACAAAAATTTCAACTTTATGTAAGCTGAACAAAATAGGCGAAAAAACCAAACAAATCTGAGGATAGCACTTCTCAAAACTGGCAAACGTTTTAGAGGCAATTCTGAAAAGCATTTAAAGTACGGGAGAGTAAGAACGAAAGTAACGGTGGGTCGGTTGTAACATTCAATTTTCATCAACAAATTGAGCTGTATGCATTCATATTTAAATGCAGATTTCTTCACAAATAAGTCCTGAATGCAACCACAAAAATCCAAATGTCAAAACACTAAACTGTCAAATACAATTTAAAACTTAAAATTTACACATGCAAACTATTAGGGTGTCTGTTCCTGATTTAAACTTTAATGTATTCCTATACACTGTTCTTGATTCAATAAAAACAATAGACAACCGTTTAACGTAAGACAGAAAGAGGAAGGTCTGATTTCAAAAGATATCTTCGCAAAAGCAGCAGAAGAAGTCGTTAAAAATGAAAAATCACTTAAAACTGTTTTAAAAGCTTAAAAGTCATTTTGTTAGAATAACATCTTTAGAACTCGATGGAATTGCCGCAGAGCTTTTAAAAGCAGCGCCAACGTCATTAATCGAAATGCTTCATCCGCACATAAACGAAGCCTTGACCACCGAAAGCTTCATGGATGAGTGGAAGAAGGGAATGATCGTCAAGCTCCCAAAAAAAGGAGATTTTGCAAAGTGCGAAAACTGGATAGGGATTTGCGTTCTACCTCCCGTTCCCAAAATAGTAGCAAAAATCATACTGGAACGCATCAGAGATCACCTTGAGGCCACACTCGATGCCGAACAAGCAGAATTCCAAGCTGGATCCTCCTGTATAGATCACATCAACAGGGAGTACATTTGGTTAGCTTTGCGGAGAAGAGGCAGCCCAGAAAAACTAATTGCTATTATGAAAGCAACATATGATGGATCCGAGTGTCACGTTCTGCACGGTGGTAGGTTGTCAGATGATTTTTAAATCCGTAGCGGAGTCAGACAGGGTTGTATTCTGTCGCCAATATTGTTTTTGTCGGTGATAAGCGATGTACTGCGCGCAGATTTGTCAGATAGCGGAGGGATCCAATGGCCTTTTTATCTTATTTAAAGCACTTGAACTACGCGGACGATGTTTGCCTACTCTCTCATAGGATCATGGATTTCCATTAAATGACAACAAGTGTGGAGAGAGATGCAGAAATCGTGGGGCTGTAATTTAATTCCGGCAAAATAAAAATTATCAGTCTCGGAACCCGACCATCTTCTCAAATAAATATTTCCTTACAACCGCTGGCAAAGCAAAAACGGCTTTCTGTATGTCGTCGAAAACTTGGAGGAATAACTCTATCAGCTTAAGAACAAAGCTACGACTGTTTCGCACAAATGTCGAATATGTACTTCTTTACGGGTGCAGCACCTGGAAGGTTACTTCAGCCACTACAAGAAAGCTGCAAACCTTCGTGAATAGATGTCTTCGCAACATCCTAAGGATTTTCTGACCAAATCGAATATCCAAATAGGTTAGGAACCTATAGACTCTATTATACGAAGGCGTAAGTGCCCATGGCAAGCACATGGCGCAGGACAGTCGAGGAGGATTCAGCGTCACTAGCCAAGAGTTGGAGGGAGCTGAAACATATCTCTGGAAATCGCACACGATGGCGCGTAGGCATAGTAGAGGCCCTATGCCCATTAAGGGGTCCCCAACGGACTTAACAGGTCTAAGGACCTAAGTAAGAAATAAGCAAGTGATTTAGATTAAGAAAACATATACGATACTTTCCGCTAACTAACTAGGACAAATCTTTGAACCAAATTTTACAAATTTGACAACTCTGTCAAATTAGAGTGAAACAAGAGACCTTAAAATGAACTAATGAACGCGACACACGCATCGTCTGACAAAACGATTGTTTTTCTCATGAGCTTTCAATCATTTGTAAGTATGATTTACCTTTAAAGTAAAAAAAAAACATAAACATAACTATAATTATTTCAATTTTGTTCTTATTTAAAAGCTCATGCATAATATTATTGTGTTAATCGAGAAACATATATTTAAATTACAAATGTGGAACACTTTTATACATAAGTGTCATCACAATTTTCTTATACTCGTATATTTTATTTTTCTTAACCTCGCTTTGGTTATATGAGGAAAAGGTGGATTGCACAATATGCGTGATCGTTAAAATTATCATACTCGCTTGCAAGTTGTTTTATAGTCACTTTTTCTTCCGTTGTTGTTGTTCGTTGGTCAGTGCCGTGCCGCGCGCCAAACTGTGGTACAAATTAATTTTATTTTATACCTGCAATCATAAATTTTTTTCATATACATATGTACCTACGTAGTTTAATTTTGTATTTATTAAATTTGAATCTTCTGAACTTAAGTAAAACATGGCCCATCCATATCGCGATAATTAAAATAATGACTCGATAAATAAAAAGTCGTTATGAAGGTCAAAAGAGAGAGTAATTGACAGAAAATTATCAATTGACAAACAACTATCACTTTAGCCAGCGTTCTACATATATTTGATCATGACTACAATTATGAGTCTAACTAAGAAAAATATTAAATAAGTATTGGAGAAATCAGAAATGGCATTTAAATTAATTACATATAAATTTTGTATTTTTCAGAAAAAAAAAATGTGAACTCTATCAAGATCAATACCTGAACTAAACGACTATTCAGAAGTATCATAATTTGATGTTCATACTTGAAAAGAAATAAAAACAAAAATAATAAGGTACGACCATATTAGTAATGAACATCAATTGAAATTTCCAATTTTGTTTTGAATTTTTAAAATTTGTTGTGATAGTGCGCCGCGCCGATGCCGCCGGCTACGTCATTTGAATAGGTATGGATTTTGTATTGCATTTACATATATTTTGTATACGATTAGACTTAATACACACTAACACTAGAAAATCGGAATAGCCAGACAATTATTTGAATTAATTTATAGAAAATATTTAAATACCTATTGTTGATTATATACATAATTTAACGCTTCAAAACGTCATTTTAACAATATACATATAATATGTGCACAGCTTTTGAACTATGTGAACATATGTACATATGTACATTCATACATAATATAAAAACAATAATAACAAAAAAAGTTTTCTTTTATTTAATATATTTATAATAATTTTTTCATTGACATGTGGAAAAATTATGATGACTAAGTTTAAGAAAAATATATTGTTTTTTATTATTATTTACTTAGCTGCGCACTTTGGAACAAAGGCGATTTAGCGGTAAATAATATGTTATGTAAAAACAAGTTAATCTTGTTTAATTTTGTTTGTATTTAAAACAACAACAGCAACAAAAGAGAAACTTAAAGAAGTAAGATGAAATGGTCATAATGTGAGGGTAGGTCATTGTGTACCAAAAATATAAGATTGTAAATATAAATATTGATCTTAAAATTAGTGGGAAATGTATTAATTCACATACATGTATATTGTATATACAGCATTGGCTAAAATAATAGGAACAATTCTTTATTTTGAGTTTAACTGATTTTTTTCATTTAGGTAAAACTAACACGTCATGAGCCCATGTCATGTCATGTAATAAAGGTTTTCACCTCAAAAAAATCGAACAGTTTTGAAACTTGGCACACTTACTAAGGGATGTCTGGTGATGACCCAAAAAAAGTCCCCAAGAATCCGACGTGAGCTCTAGCGGCAGTTAAGAGAAACATGGAGTTTGTTTCAGTTTTTCACGTTTATCTCGAAAATTATTTGTGGTATCAAAAAATTTAGTTCCACAAAATTAAAGCTCATTAAATTTTATGAAAAATAGCTTCAATTAATTTTTTCGTATCTCTTATTGTTTATAAAATAACTCTAGCGCCAGAGAAACATACGATTTTTTTGGTTTTTCGGGTTTATCTTGAAAACTATTTGTCGTATCAAAAAATAACCTTTTACAAAATTAAAGCTTATTAAATTTCCTAGAGAAATATGATATTAATTTGTTTGTACCTACTTGTTTTAGTTTGTAAAATAACTCTATCGGCATTTAAGGAAAACATGAGTTTTTTTCACACGAAAAGAAAGCTTATTAAATTTCCTAAAAAGATATGGTATGCATTAATTGGTAATTGTCGTTGACCCACTATATGACTCATTGCCTGCATGCCTAGAGAATAAGCATTGTAACAAGTTACTTTATCATCTCCAACGATGCCACTCGCTATTGACATGTTCATTTGTAACTGGAAACAGCTTTGCAATGTCTGTATTGTCTCTAATTTAACGTGCCTCCCAAAAATCTTCATGTTTCTCACTAGTAGAAAAAAAAATCCAGTTGATTCTTCGAGTGATGAGCAAATGTGATAAGTACACTATCAGTGATTCCACGCCCTCGTATCAAGCCACCCATAATCTTCATTCTACGCATTAGAGTTTGTTCAATTGTCTGGTCGGACCACACCCCTGTCCAAAATCGGTCAGTTCTTCTCATAGCAAAGTAACCCACTTGCGCAAAGTTTTTAAATTCATCTGGGGTCATCACAGAAGGCAGTTTTATCATGTCCTGCAAAATACAGGTGACATGATTTGGCGTACAAGAAGTGTCCGGCGGCACGGAAATATGCAATCATATTCTTCACATAGTTAATATGGGCATTCCAATCGCCAGACCGCTCAGCCTGAATAAAATCTTTAAGCAATGTAATCATATTAAACAACTAAATCCACAAGGCTTCTGTTGGTCCATTAGATTTGAGTTTGTTAAGGTTTGTTTGTAGTTTCTCACTAAGATGGATGAAATGTGGGTTTTGCTTTAGTGCACATAATGAAGGAGACTCATCAAGAAAACTTTTCGTGAGATTTTGAATTTCCTCTAATTCATGTTGGCTAATGCCGACTTCTCCCATTATTATATTAGCTAAAGATGTCTGTATTAGTATTAAAGCACGAACTGCTCTAGCGAAAGCTTTTCATTGCAGCAAATTTTCAACAGAAACCGGGGCGTAACTCTTGAAATCCAATTCCACTCATCACACAAACTGCCAGCATAGTGCAATGCAGTGTAAAGTGTATTATAATCGGACGGTGGAGAGTTTATGAACGAAAGAGGAATGGTTTTAGTTTTTGCACTAGACAAGCCTGTTGTTATTGAGTGCATGTACCCTTTCCATCCTGGAACATCGTAAATGCCAATAAACAATAAACCAAAGAGTGTCACATTATTTTGGCTTTAACATTTCTTCGGAACACGCATTCACATTCTCAAAAACTTAATTTTTTAATCCGCCATCTGTTTTCTGAAATGATTCCAAAGGAAGTACTTCAAGTTCTCCAGTTAATTTAGCACAAGGTAGTTTTTTCCAGCTTTTGCATTCGTGTGTCGGTTTCTTTTCCTATGGAAGTAGATGCAGCGATGCATCTTATTCCGCTCAAAGAATGAAATGTATTTAGTCCATCTAACGTTCTGGCATTATCAAACACAAATTGGGGTTAAATGAACGGCTGGAATCTGGTCGCGTGTGGCAAATAGCTGATATCTCCAACAACTGAGCTTCATAGTATGAAGAACAACACCCTAAGCTTGATATAAGGTTTACCAACTTCTTAGAACCAAGCTTTCTGTATATAAATAAGGCAAGGCTGCTTAGCATTGGAGACATGAATGATCTGGGACGCACAGCTGATATAATTCTATGCCCTATTGCGATGCACTTCCTTTTTCTATTTTCAGTGTCCGTTTTCTTTATTATAAGAGTTTCCAGAAACGTTTTTAGGGTTTTAGGTACACAATCGCCATCAACGTGTTTGAAAAAATCATCACCTGTTTTCCTTAAATGCCGATAGAGTTATTTTACAAACTAAAACAAGTACAAACAAATTAATATCATATTTCTCTAGGAAATTTAATAAGCTTTAATTTTGTAGAAGATTATTTTTTGATACGACAAATAGTTTTCAAGATAAACCCGAAAAACCGAAAAACCCGTATGTTTCTCTTCACTGCCGCTAGAGTTATTTTATAAATTATAAGAGATACGAACAAATTAATTAAAGCTATTTTTCATAAAATTTAATGAGCTTTAATTTTGTGAAACTAAATTTTTTGATACGACAAATATTTTTAGAGATAAACGTGAAAAACTGAAATAAACTACATGTTTCTCTTAACTGCCGCTAGAGCTCACGTCGGATTCTTGGGGACTTTTTTTTGGGTCATCACCAGACATCCCTTAGTAAGTGTGCTAAGTTTCAAAACTGTTGGATTTTTTTTTGAGGTGAAGGCAATTTTTTTCGTCCATTGACTGGACTAAAAGCTTAAAGTTAATATCCTGTCAAACTATTTAATTTATAACTTTATCAGTAAATACATGACATGTTCTATACAGTGCATTTAGTTTGTGGAGATTAACAATTTACGAAGAAAAATCTCATAAAATAATCTTGTTTGGTTAAAAAATTAAAATTTTTGGTAGGAATCTGCGTGCAATTGTACGTGTTTTTGCAATAGCTGATCCAAAACAGCTGGGTTGTCAAAAATGGAATCCAAAGGTATTCACTAAATTAGTGACTACGTAGACAAGTCATTCTGTTTGGTTAAATGGAACTACAAAAGACATTTCCCATCCGACGAAATTTCGGTTTCAAAGTTAGTGGACAATGATTTTTACGTTTCACAACCAGCTTCTCGGTAAGGTATCTAAAAATCAACGTATCCAAGTTAGCCTATCAAACACGAGAATGCCAATGTGAGATATGTTAAATACCAAGCTCATAAAACCAATGTTGAAACTTGCAGATGACAGCATAAAAAGGTGTTTTCCAATAAGGACTTGACAATTTGCCCAATCGGAGAATGTACGTCGCTTCAAATAGTTCATCTGCTTCAATTCTTGAGTCTGTTGGATCTTGTATGTGTTAAACCCAGATCTTTACGAAAACAAGACAATGTCTAATTCTTTAGAATGCCGTCGAATTGACTGATTTGGATCGTTTGTTATATGGACGCCTGAACTTCAGCAGTCGTAAATTCGAACAAGCCTTTGTCTCACTAATACGGCAACATCACACAACGAATATGTAGACTCAAATTTATGCACTCAACTTATTCAGTCTAATAAGGCAAGAATTACGACCGAAAATTGGAGTTAACACTCGGTTAAGTTGATGTCATTGACTACGACGTTGCTCATTCGTTTATTTTACCATGATGAAAATGGGCAAGTTCAGACAACATAACTGACTTCATTGCCAGTCAACTTCGTTTTTTGAAGGTTAATTTTAACCAAGGCAACTAGTTAGTGTTTTAAGTGTAATAAACTTCAAACTCGGAACTTTAATTCACTTACCTCTACCTTCAGTTAATCGTGCAAAAACTTCCAAAAACATAATTGTCTACAAAATCCTCCAATTCTATCTCGACCTGTATTTTATATTTTTTAAAAAAAATATTACTTATTCCTTTTCCAATTTATAAAGTTCAGCTTTCAGTTGAATGAAAAATTATGATTATCTGTCATTTTAACATTGGGCAGGTTCAGCCAACGTAAGGGACTTAAAAGTTAGGGAAGTTTCTATTATCTGATTGGCCAGCTGCCAAAAAATGACCTTCCAATTAAGGCAACTTTAATGGAAAGTTGACTGGAAAGTTAGTCAAGAAAAATCTCCCTAACTATCAAGTCAAGTCTACTTCTGTCAAAATGACAATTGATAATGTTTTTTTATTCAAGTGAAAGCTGAACTTTATTACGCTATGGTTTATTTATTTTCTGCACAACTTCACTCAATGCTTTCTGTAAAAGGGTTAGTTGTCAATTTGTAAAAGAAATAAGTAATATTTCCTTACAATACAAAATACAAATTATGATGGACTTGTAGCTTGCCTGAGTAGTGTTTTGTAGAGAATAATGTTTTTGGTAACTTGTGTACTGTGAACTTAAAGTAGAGGTTTGTGAAGTAAAGTTCTGAACTTGAAATTCATGACACTTGAAAAACTAACTAGCTGGCTTGGTCAAAATTTACGTTCATAGAATGAAGTTGACTGCAAATGAAGCCCCTAATGTTGCCTGAACCTGCCCATTGACTTTATAGTTAAGGAGATTTTTCTTGACTAACTTTCCTTAAGTTGCCTTAATTGGAAGCCAATTTTTTGGCACCTAGCCAATCAGGTACTAGAAATTTGCCTTACTATCAAGTCCCTTATGTCGTCTGAACCTGCTAAATGGCTGCGTTTAATCTCAGACCGATAGGGTATCCGTATACCTTTTTGTTAGTGTTTTACGTGTAAAATAACAGCTGATCAAAAAAAGCTGAGATGTCAAAAAGGAATCCAAAGGTATCCAAGAATTTCTGGGGTATGTAGGTATCTGACAGAACAGCTGATTCAACACATGGATGAATTTCATGAAACTTGAAAATTGATTTAAGCTTTTTGCATTTGTTGGTAAACAAAAAGATACAAAATGTTAGTTGAAGTTGAATTTGAGGATGTTCTGTACATAATAGACGATGAAGAAGCTATTTGCCTCCGAATTTTAAAAGGTAATTATGTTTTATCTTACAACAATTTTGACTTCGAAGCTTATGTAAATGTTTCTCTGCTTTTTGTAAACAGCTGAAAGTTGTTTTTATTTTTTGAAAGCTATCTCAATGCAGCTATCCAACTCGTTCAACAAGGTATCTAAAAATCCACCTATCCAAGATACCCTATCCAACACGAGATTGAACGCAGCCAATGAGTTCACTAAATAAATTGACAATGACAGTTCGAGGAATAGTAGAAGGGTGTGTTCAAAAATTAAATTCAAAGTTGGTTAGTCGCTTTTAGAAACCCCGATACTTTAGGGTTACTTCTCTTAGGTAACCATTTGCCCAATTTTTGTTACGGATATAATAATTTAGAAATAGATGTATATGTTTAAATGCTATTGAATGTTGCCTAAAAAAAACTATGCCCCTCTAATGTTAACGAAACTTTAATTCCAAAGACACGAAGAAAATTTGTGTGAGTTTAGATTAGATACAAGCCTTTATATAATACTAGCGGCCCATCCCGGCTTCGCACGGGTAGACATAAATAGGTACAGATATTTAAGTTATAAGCATGCTAATTAAAACTACCATGAATCACATAATTAGAAAACATTTGTTTGTCCTATCATTAATACTCTTCGCAGCAGAAAATACAAATCTTTCCTCTTTATAATATTAGTATAGATATATGTAGATATTGTGGAACATTTTTTTGTCCTATCATTAATACTCTTCGCAGCGTATGCGATGAAAGACATTTTATGGCTAATTTTTTAACACCTTCGGTTGGTTTTAATAGGAATTTCAAAAGATTTCTGTAGTAATCTAGTACTAAATATAGCCTATGTTACTCAGTGATAATGTAGCTTTCTAATGAGAATTATTAAAATCGGTCCAGTACTTTTTGAGCTTATTCGTTACATACAAAAATACAAATTTTTCCTCTTTATAATATTAAGTATAGATTGTCCCTGAAATGTGGTGTTCAACTCTTCAAGAAAAATATCAGTATTTATTTGCTTTTATTAATACAAAATTATATTTAATTTAATTAAAGTTAAGATTTTAAACCAAATATCAAGTTTTATCAATAAATAAACTTAATTGTAATATTTTGTTGAAATGTATTGTTTTGAAAAATCACAAGTCAAGAAACATTAATAATATAATTAATTAATTGCCATGGAAATTAAATGGTAACATTTTTGATTTGTTGTATTAAAACTAAGTGATGTTCCCATTATTTTGACCATAGCTGTATTTCATCAATGCAATCATTTATTTAATGATAATATTACAAAACTCTCACAGACTTCTAAGTTATACGAAAAAGAAATATGAACATTCTACAATAAATTATCATTAATAAATACGTATGTACACTGTACAGTACATATTAAGTTGATAACAAGTTTTATGAATGTATTTATTGTCAGCAGATAGCTGACAAAACTTTGTATGTACATAGGTATAGAATAATAATAATAATAAATAAAAATGCACGAATTGATGCATGAATAGTTAACCTAAGTATACAAAACAAACAAAAATCTGCACTTCAGATAAAGGCTAAAAATAATATGAACTTTAATGTGTGGGTTTCTCTTTACACTCCCTGCTATTATTATCTATTTATTGCATGTCCACACATTTTTGGTTTTTAATCTTAAAAGTTTTCGATAAGCAATTGAAATTTCAATCACAAATAATGTGTTTTCAAGAGAAACTGTTAGGAACAATTTTCTGTTTAAAACAAAATTAAATAATTGAAAAATGAATGCCGAAAAAAAGACTGATCTTGGTATCATGATCGCAGTTGGATCTTTCCCAATTTTGATTTCATTTGATCGTTATTTACTTCGTAGGTAAAATTACATATTAGTTTTTAAGTTTTAGTCATGCATTTATAATTTACAAGCATAGAAGGCTTAAAACAAAGAAGGCTTTTTAATATTTTAGGTTGCCATTTTGAGATTTTTATAAGTTGACGTTTATTTGGAATATGTAAACAAAACCAGTTCATAATTCAACAAGATACCATAATGGTTTTATTTACAGGCAAATTATGAGTTAATAAACAAGTTCCTGATGTTGTTGACTTAAAAACATAGACTAGATCTAGTAAACAATGAGAACCTTACTCAAAAGAGGTAAGAGACCTATTTTCCCAGGACCTCTGCTCGCATAGCTTTTGATAATATACTATCGATACTATCCGTTTTTGTCAGTTAGCTTCTCATTAAACTAAACTTAAATCATTAGGTTTTCATGCTAAATTATTGAAATGGATCGAGAGTTATTTAACTAATCGCATTCAATATGTGAAAATCGGTCCAGAAGTATCAAAGATGGTTTTAAATGTCTCGGGAGTTCCCCAAGGCAGTCATTTGGGCCCATTAATGTTCTTACTGTTTATTAACGATTTGCCTAGCCATATTTCGTTTTCTTCATGTCTAATTTTTGCTGATGACGTAAAAATATATAAAGTTATTAAATCTCTTGTAGATTTTTCTCAATTACAGAGTGACTTAAATAATTTTTATCATTGGTGTATTTTAAATGACCTTTCCTTAAATGTCGAAAAATGTAGTATACTCTCTTTTTCAAGATCCTTCTCTACGTTGATTTTTAATTATAAATTGTCAGACAACGAGCTTCGGAGAGTATACAATCATAAGGATTTAGGTGTCATATTTGATTCTAAGTTAGAGTTCAAAATGCATGTAGACTATATTGTTTCTAGAGGCAACTCTCTTCTGGGATTTATCACTAGAAACTCTAAAGATTTTAAATGTCCATACACCTTTAAATCTCTCTATGTTAATTTCGTTCGTCCTGTTCTGGAATATTGTAGTGTTGTTTGGTGTCCGTATTATAAAAACGCTTTAAATCGAATTGAAAAAATCCAAAAAAGATTCACAAGATATTCGCTTCGCCAGCTAGAATGAAATTTGCCTTTGCCTCCTAAAGATCGGTGTACTCTCATTGATTTAATGAGTCTCGAAGCCAGAAGAGAATACTTTCTGATTTCTTTTGCGAGAGATATTGTTAAGGGTCATATAAATTGTCCTCCATTACTAATGTTGTTTAGGCCATACAGCCCAGCTCGATGCTTAAGACCAAGGGTGAACAATTTTTTTCTTTATTCCCACACATACAACAAACTATGGTAGCAATGAACCTGTTTCTAGAGCTTGTAAAATGTTTAATAAATATGCTCATGTAATAGATTTGGAATGTTCTAGAGATGTACATATTTAAAAAAGAAATAATGAAAGCTATTAAAATCGAGTAATATTAAGTAAATTATTTTCTTGTTTTATGTAAAATATAATATTGTAAGAATGTATATGCAACATATAAATTGTTAAGTCTAAGAAAGTTTATACTTATAGGCAATAAATAAATAAATAAAAAAAAAAATGATAATGGAGCTAGGGTTCCTTTCAAGTCAAGCATTTTATTTACGGGTGTGTCAACAAGACATGAAGTTTCGTCTCATAATATGTGCAACTTTAATGTACGCTCTGGGTCAAAATAAACATTTTTAACGCATTTTTTAATGAAATGTTCTAAAGGGTGTCCCAAAATTAACGCAAGATTTGAATTTGCCGCCATTTGTGCAGTGAAGTGTTGGCAACCCTGAAAAAAAAGCAATTTGACAGCTAACAGTATAGGGTTATTAAAAATGGAGCGTTACACGAGAGAACAACGTGTCTTCATTATTAAAGAATATTTCAAAAATAGTGAAAGCTTGGCGGCTGCAGTTCGAAAATTTCATACAAAATATGGTCGGAATAGTGTTTTAACTTCGTCAACTGTGAAGAGATTAATTGAAAAATTCATGGAGACTGGATCCGTTGGAGACGCCAAACACACTGGTCGTCCAAAAACAAGCCGTTCAAATATGAATGTCGAAGCAGTGCGTGAGAGTGTTGCTGACAATCCAGGAACCTCAATTCGACGTCGTGGACAAGAATTGCAAATTTCAAGAACCTCTCTACAGCGTATATTCACCAAAGATATGTGTCTTCATGCTTACAAAATTCAATTAACACAACAATTGAAGCCTAATGACCATGGACAGAGAAGAGAGTTCGTTGAATGGATTATTGAACATCAACAAATGGACCCTGATTTTTCGAGCAAAATCATCCTAAGCGATGAAGCACATTTTCATCTTGATGGCTTTGTCAATCGCCAAAATTGTCGCATTTGGGGTTCGGAGAACCCACATGTGATGTGCATCCACAACGCGTGACTGTATGGTGTGGATTTTGGGCTGGAGGCATAATTGGGCCATATTTTTTTGAAAATGATGCTGGTCAAGCAGTGACTGTTACTGGTGCTCGATATCGCGACATGATTACACAGTTCTTTCTGCCAAAATTGGATGATATTGATGTGTCCAATATGTGGTTTCAACAAGACGGTGCCACATGTCATACAGCCCGTGAAACAATTCAATTACTGCATGAGACATTTCCAGGTCGTGTACTCTCTCGTTTCGGTGATCAAAATTGGCCTCCTAGATCGTGTGATTTAACACCATTAGACTTTTTTTTATGGGGTTATTTGAAATCACAAGTCTATGTCAACAAGCCCACAACCACCCGTGCATTAAAGGAGGAGATTCAACGCTGCATCAACGAAATTCAGCCACATTTATGCAGAATGGTCATGGAAAATTTCAACAAAAGAGTGCGCATGTGCATGCAAAGCCGTGGAGGCCATTTGTCCGATGTGTTATTCCATACACAACCCTATCCTATGTACTTTACGAGTCAATAAAAATATAACTATCAAAAGACTAAAAACGGCGTTTTCTATTTAATTCAAATCTTGCGTTAATTTTGGGACACCCTTTACTATCTGTTTCAAAGAATATTTCGTTCTATAAGAATCACCTTTCCATTTCAAGATTTTTAAAATATCAAGGATATTTCAAAGAACCGAAGTAAGAAAGAGTGTTTTGAAATCTCATGCAGGTAATTAATTCAAACGTGAAACAATGTCTATCTTAATTGTAATATCAATCGATTTTTGATACAAAACTAAATGAACCAATATGTTAACTTCAATCAATTTTCAACTTTCCTTCCCTGATAGGTTTTTTTGTTTTTGTTTTTACATTTTCTACGAAAATGATTAATTCATACAAAACATGGAAAGCGAATAAATCGTATTTGTATCGTATACACACCTAACCTATACGTGGACGAGTATGCATGCATTAAAAAGTAGGCTGCCTACTTCTAGTCATTTTTTAATGGAAGACACTAAAAAATATTGAAAGAAATGTTTTGAGTCGTGATAAAATCGATTGAAATGTAAAGAAAATATTGCACATGTCTTCAGTATCTTGTATAATTATTAAATATTTAATACAAAAATACACTTACATACATGCACGTTAAATTAATTAATATTTATCGCTACAAAATTGTCTTTTTGATAATAATTTGAATCCAGACATTTACCAACTAGTGGTCATTATTACGTATAAATAAAAAGCAAGGATTTCAAGTGGCCTAGACTCTGCAATTATTATTGTAACACAAATATAAAAAGAAAAGTTAAGGCCAATAGGTAGGTACCTGCATTTTATTGAGAATATCATGCATTACACTTACGTTACCGTGAGAATCAGCCTCTGTGAAGACAGGGAAACAGGTAATATGTGCACTGTTAAACTTATTTTGTTCTATTTCTTTTTTCGAGAAATTTTAATGCAATGCAAATTTAATTTAAAAAAATCCAAAAGTTCAAAAAAAATCCCCCAATCTTTAACGAGTTTGACATAAAATATCCACGTTATCGTGAGTTTGTTGTTATTTATTTTAAATTAAACATTTTATCACAGAAATGAGAGCCAACTAATTATATTTTACTGACAAAAACGTGTTTCGGGCATAAACTTGGGTCTTAAGGAGAATTTTTGGTGAAAACTCACTTAGTCTTTTAAAAATAAATAAATAAAATAAATTAGGTGGCGCAACAGTCCGTAGAGAACCAGGGCCTAGTGACTTACAACTCTCAACCATTCCTGTGTGCGAGTAATTGGCAGGAATGGAGGGGACCTACAGTTTATATGCCGAATCCGAACGGCTAATTTGAGAAAGCACTTTTCATGACAAGAATTACTCTTGGAGAATTTGTCAATTCCTCGCAAGAGGCAGTACCCGTGAATAAAACTTTTAGGTGACACAGGCAGGGATCGAACCCAAGACCATCATTCCACGGGTACTACACTTAGTCTTTTAGACTTACAAAAATAATAGCTAAAGTAGAGGTTTTTTTCCAATTTTTTTTTCAAGGTGCTTAAGGAGTTACATTCAGTTTCAAAGGGACAAAATATTTAACATTTATTAAAATAAAAAATACGTATACGCCTGAGTTTACCATTAATTTTCTTAATCCGAAACACAGAAAACAGAATAAATTTGTTTAATTAGTCAGCAACAGCATTACCTAACGAATTTAATTCGGTTCAACAGCACAACTGACAAAACGGTTTTCTGGCGTCTTAAGAAACCCAAATTGTCTTAACGTTTGGATAGCCAAAAAGATTAATGTTTTAATTTGTTATTAACTAAAAAATTCCACACAAAAAAAAGCTATAATTCGAAGTTGACTAAAAGCAAATATCGTCTCTCTTCACATCATTTTAAATTCTGTCCAAAACAGAAAAATATTTGCAACTAGATACAAATAATGCTCTAAGCTTTTTATGAAGATGTCAAACTTCCATCTATCTTTTTCACTCGCATACTTAATATTCTTTCATACAAGAACTTTAAGTTCTATAAAACGATATATAAATAAATAATATGCCAAGTCATTCAACCGAACAATCAACACAGTTAATTTAACTGGCATTATTTAATTTTATTCTAGATTTAAGAATCTCCCCTAACAACTTCTAACCTTTGGGACGCAAATTGAGTTTTTTTTTCTTGAAATATTTCTATGGACGATAAAATTCTGGGAAGCATGATCAATGGGAGGCATTCAAATGAATATGCTTAAGTTTTGTATTTCGTCGTAGTTCTCTATTGTTTGCATTCACCTTTGGTTCCAGAATTTGAATACCTACACCTTCCTTCAAGTGTTATATAATGTTCACAATGAATAAAAATTGTACTGTATAATTTATTTTATTAATTCTTGCACGACAGGTGTTAAGGTGGTAAACGGGATTAAATTTCTCAGACAGCAGAATTTGTTTCAACTATAAAATCAGGCAAAATTGACAATCTTCAATCTACGATCTTCTTTAAATGAAAAATTGAATCCATTCATACAAATTTTCTAATCTTTCCTAACGTCATAACAATAAATTCATATCTTTGTTTTGTTTGCATTTGCATTTGGGCTCTAGTGTCTAGTTCCATTTATATGAGAAAATAACAAACATGATTAACGCAACCAGCATTGAACTGGAACCCAGTTATGCAAAGCTAAAATTTCTATAGTTTTCAACAGACCAGACCACAGCAACTGCATGAACATCAAGAAATAAAACTTTTTTTTCAGTAGCCCCACCAAAATGATCAATTTACGTCTTAATGTTTTCTCTTATTTATTTAAAAGAAAATTGCGTTATTTTGATGTGGTCGGTTTGTGGTGCCCATCGCATTGTGTCCAATCACTAGGCAATTTAGCTTCTCAGGCGTATGATTACTTTTTCCCCTCACTGTTTTCAGGAGATCGTTTAGTTTTATTTTATAATTCAAGACCATTGATCGACCTTGATTGTCGTGTTATCTGGTTTTTAAGTTTGCGCATTGCACTCGCTCACGATCACACACATTAATTTTTACTTACCTCTTCTTATTGGACATTTTCCCATGACCAATAATCCACAGAGCGGCTGAAATACCAGTTATGCCGACTATGGCACTTTGGTGCTGGGCCAACTTGCTCAGTGCTGGTGCCATTGTCTTTTATTTTAATATCGATATTTCGTTGGTACTCCTTTTGTTTTTAATTAGTGACTTGTTATGTTTTGGCTAGATGTATATTGGGAGGAGTTTCTTTTTAAATTTATTTTTGGATAGGTAATTGATGGTGAAATTAGTTCTTCCGGTAAGATTACTTGTTAATTGATATTTCGCACGATTACGTGTTGTGTTTGAAAGGATTTACAAAAGCAATAAAAATTGCTTTGTTTGGGATAGACAAAAGACAAAGAAAAACGAACAGCACTTAAACTTGTTATGTAGTATTACTAAAATGAAGATATTTTTTTTTAATAAACTAGCGACACCCCAC
Organism: Eupeodes latifasciatus; assembly: GCA_920104205.1. Taxonomy (NCBI): domain Eukaryota; kingdom Metazoa; phylum Arthropoda; class Insecta; order Diptera; family Syrphidae; genus Eupeodes; species Eupeodes latifasciatus. The sequence goes on from OV049926.1 coordinate 74,278,689, forward strand.
ACTCATCGTTAATCACCTCAGGTTCACAATTAAAATTAAATTGCCTATTCCGTCCTAAACTAAAATCGTTTCTGGTCTATCTAGCTCTAGGTCTTCAACAAAACAAGGCGCAAAAACATATATTTATTTTTCCACAAGTTCTACGACAACGATAACGTCAGTCAGCTGAGGTGACAGTTGTCACTTAAAAATGGAAGCCTTCAGTGCTGTTGAAAAAAAAGTAACGAGTATTATATAGCGATGTAACTTTTGTTGATTGTAATTGAACGAGTTATCTTTTTGGTAAAGCCTACTACACACCGAGCACTAAACTGTATATTAACAATTTTAATCTCTATAAAATTGCAGATCTGTATAAGTGGAATAATTATTTCTCTTTTCAATGCTACTAGAATAATAACGACAAACAGTCGTGTTTATTTTGCAAGCTGTCGATTTTAACCCGAAATATAACTCACCGAAAATAATTTTTCTAGAAAATATAACTGGAGACCTACGTTAAAAACTTTTTTGTTGATGTGCGTATTAAAGCAAGGCAACTACTAAAGCGCACCATACACAGTTCAACTCAATTGTCAACTGAATCAAATCAAATTTAAATCAACCTGTGTGTGGCGTTGTCATTGTTATATATTTGAATTATTAATTAGCAAGTACCCCTAAGTCTGTATTCTATTATTTTAGTACTCTTTATAATATATAATAAATCCATATATAAGTATTAACTTTAAGCTAGGCTATAAATAGAACATAAGTTTATGAATTCGCTCTCTTGCTGTGACCGACAATTAATAAAGTTGTTACCCCATTATACGCTGCGTTGTAATTTAACAGTCATTTCATCGATTTGACAGTTGAATGGTTGGTTGAAGAAAAATCAAAAGATTTAGATTTTTTGAATTTGAATGTAAAGTCCTTCAACTGAATTGAACTGTATGTGGACGAGTTGGTTGATTCGCTTTCAAAACAGCGTCAGTCGAATTTTTAAATTTAAAGCAAGTTGATCTATTGCTAAAAATGACTCCCAACGCGAACACGAATGGAAAGAAATTTTCCAAATAATTCAAAATCATCCAGCTATTTGGAAAATAAAAAGCACCGAATATCGGAATAAAATGAAGAAAAACCAGGCATGGGATTTAATTTTAGAGAAGTATAAAGAAATTGACCCTGACCATGGTACCGCCATGGCCAAAATTAAAAACAAAATAACTAACATCAGAACGTGCTACCGTCGGGAGCTGAAAAAAGTAGCCGATTCCCTAAAATCTGGAGCTGGCGGAGAAGATATTTATATTCCCTCGTTATAGTATTTTTACGAGTTGGATTTTCTTCGAAACTAAGAAGAGGCTTCCGAAAGCGTCTCAACAGTAGATTGCGATGTTGAAGCGTTAAAGGTAAATATTTGTAAGAATTTTTTTCAAATTTAAATTTGTTTTAGGAAATTCGGCCTAAGTACAGCAAGAACAATCCGAAACACGAATTCCTGCAACAAGCCTGCGCCCAACTTGAGTCGATGAACAAAAATGACGATGAAGATGATGCAATTATCCATGCAAAGTCCTGGGCATGTTCCTTCAGGAAACTTGACCCTGAGAAAAGGCTTTATGCAAAAAAAAAGCATTGAAGAAAATCTCATTCTTGGTGACCTTAAACAACTAACATTACATTCTATTGTATCACCCTCAATGCCATCGTCATCAAGAACTACAAATAGCCATTTCCATATCTTCTATGTCCAGTTCATTACCAATACAATACCATCAATCAACGTTAATCCAACCATCACATTCCACATCATCACCTCCATGCAGTTCATTAACACAAAAATATGTCCATTTGACCCAACAAGGAATTCAAAAAGTTGCTCCCAGAAAATTTTTGATTTTAGATCCTTGAGAACTCAAGAACGAATAGAAAACAATATTCAGGATTCATTAGCCCAAAACAAAGAAGACGAATATTCCAGCATATCGGAACTCTTTGAAGAAAGAGAATTTTGTTAATGACTTTTTTGTTATCTACACTTTTGTTTTTTTTTAACTTCCCATAGGAAGTTATTGTAATGGGTCCGATTTGTCAAATTCAAAATTTTGACATTTCTCGACGTTTCAAGGTCCCTAGAGTCAAAATAAAAGATTTTTAGAAAGATGTCTGAGCGTGCGTGTGTACGTACGTCCGTACGTCCGTACGTTCGCGACGTTTTTTTCGTCGTCCATAGCTCAAGAACCAGAAGAGATATCGACTTCAAATAAATGTTGTTATACAGATAATAAGGCAGAAAGATGCAGAAAGGGCTTTCAAGAAAATTGCGTGGTTGGTTTTTTTACCATAGCAGTTTAAAAAAAGGTGAAAATTTTGGTTAACCCTAAATATCTCATGAACCAATGACGCTAGAGACTTGAATTAAATTTTATGTTATATATTGTAACGTGATACAAAACAATTATAGTTTTGGAAAAAAATTCAATTAACAAATTTTTTTTTCAGTTTTTTTGATTTATAAAAAAAACAGAAAAAAAAATTTGTCACTTCGAAAATTTTACGACTAAAATATGATTTCATCTCCAAAACAATTTTGTGCAACGAAGAATAATGTTTTTGACATCTGATAAAATTTTGAGAAAAATCGAATTGACAGTTTTTTTTACAAAAAATAATAACCTAAAAAAAAATAAAAAAAAAAGCTGGTAAAAATTGAGTTTTGACTCAAATATCTTTTCAAGACTTTGAGATATTGGCTTTAAACTACTTTTATCTTTCAAAAAATATTGTTTTCAACATTCAGTCAAATTTTGAAAAAAATAGAATTGACAGTTTTTTTTACAAAAAATTAAAAACCGAAAAAAAAATTAACAAAAGTTGGTAAAAATTGATTTTCGACTTAAATATCTTTTCAAAAATTTGAGATTATGGCTTCTAACTAATTTTAACTTATAAGAAATATTGTTTTCAACATTAGGAAAAATTTTGAGAAAAATCAAATTGACAATTTTTTTTACAAAAAATAAAAACCTAAACAAAAAAATTAATAAAAGTTGGTAAAAATTGATTTTCGGCTCAAATAGCTTTTCAAAAATTAAAAATATTGGCTTCAAACTTATTTTATTTCACAGAAAATATTGTTTTTTATATTCAATATTTTTTTTATAAAAATCCAACAGTCCGTTTTTTCATAAAAAAAATAAAATCTACAAAAAATAGAACGCAAATTTGGTAAGAATTGATAGATTTAGACAAACTTTTAAGCAAGACAAATCGATAGACGGGATGGGAAGTTATCAGTGTGGGTCGCATCCCAGCCTCTTTTTTTTTATTAAAAAGAACTGAATAAATTGAATTAAATGTTTGATATATTTGAGTTTATATACGCGCATAATTTGTTGCGGATGTTTTTGGGGATAGTCGTAGCATTTCTTGATGTGGTAAATTCCAGACCTATTAGAACGTCTTCGTTGGACGATAGAGCTTCATAAACTGGTCCATTCTTTCGTTTCAAAAAGTTGTTTAGAAAACAACAAGCCAAAAGACTATCTTTGTCGCTTTTTCGGGTCGCAAGTTAATGGGCTTTATAAAACCTGGAAACGGTGAGCAAGAATACCATAAGCATTTTCTACACGAACTCTTAATGAGCTAAGGCATTTGTTAAAATTCAGCGGAGATAATTATGTACCTGAATACGGCTTCATTATATGTTCTTTTAATGGGAAAGCATCGTCTGCCACGAATACATACGGCAACTTTTCTTCACCCGTGACAAGTTCTTCAGCATCTGGCAAATGGAGCGAACCGCTTTCTAACATTTTGGAAAATGTTGTGTGCTCAAAAACTCCAGCATCGGAATTTCGGCCATTTTTCCCAACATCCACCATCAAAAATTCACTTTTAGCATTAACGATGGCTTTAAAACGATGCTAAATGTCTTCTTGTAATTGAAGTAAAAAGATCCTGAATTCGGTGGCTTCTGTATTTTGACGTTCTTCCCATCAATTGCCCCAAGACAATGTGGAAATCCACTCACATCAAAGAATTTTTCGGATTCTATATTCTATTTTCCAATCACCAGCTGTTTGGGGTAACTAAAAGAAACACACAAATATAGGGCTAGGGATTTATAATATCTAAGCATAAACAAGAAAAAACGTACCTTTATGTATTCCCTTTAACACATATATTATGGATCCGCATGTTTCAATAACAATTTTTCCTATTGCTTGTAACGAAACTGCATAAAAAACTTTAGATCTGCGAAATCGTTACCCTTTGCAAGGAATCTGAGGGTTATGGAGAGTCACGTTTATGGCGATATTGCGTCCCTCATTTGATCAACGGAGTTATTTGAAGTAAGAGTTCATCAAAAGCTTTTGCATTCATTCTCGAAAAATTTGCAAAGTCAATTGGTGCACTTATTTTCATAAATCTTACTAGTCTTTCATTTGAAAAGTCTTTTTTATTTTTTAACCAATTCTTTGTCCAAATTCTACGTTTTTTAACACTTTCTTCTTCTTCATTTGTTATACACTCTGTAATGATCATTAATGCTAATAATTTCCTTTTTTTTCATTATTCTTCACTTTAAAATTGCACTAAACCAGAAACCCCATCACAAAAATAATACCGTTTCTACAACACGAATTGCTTTTTTGACAGTAGAAGCATTGCGTTCCAACTCAGTCTATACAGTGTGTGCTTGAACACAAACCTAGCTGACAACTCAGTTTACAATCGAGTTGAAATGTGTATGGGGCACTTAAGTTACCAAAAACAAATTTAGTTGTTTGTTATTCTTGATGCCACCACCTTTTACTGCCGGCATCCTTATTTTCAAAAAAAAAGATGAAATAACATTGCATTCCCATTTGCCAAGGCCAATCAAAATGCTATAAAGTATTTTATTTTTTAATAATAATTTATTAAAATAACAAAGCATTGCTATGAAATAAATTTGTAATTTAAAAATTTCAACTATGTAAGGAACTGAATATTGTAAATATTAAAATTCAATTCCAAAAAAAATCCTAAGAGCCATATAGTCAATCCTAACAGCTAATTTGAGAAAGCACTTTTCATGACCAGAATTACTCTTGAAGAGTTTGTCAATTCCTCGCAAGAGGCAGTACCCGTGAAAAAAAACTTTAGGTGGCACAGGCAGGAATTTAACCCAAGACCTGTAGCAAGACAGTCCAACGCACAAACCATCATGCCACAGGCACTACTGTATAACTATGTACATATAATAAGTAGCTTCATACATTAACTTCTAGTTAATCTGCATTTCCTGGTTCCAATCAGTAAAACAATATATACATGAAGTTGGCTCCACTCAGCTATTCATTTGATTTGTTTTGTTATTTTCTGGAGCTAGCTTCGATGTTAAATTGTGTTGCTCCTATATATTTTAGCTAAAAAGCACAGATTAGTTTTGACATTTTGACAGTTCCGCAATCTGCTTAGAGTAGACTGCTAATAGCCAACTTCTGATTGATAGCCCCTCTGTAGATTCAGCGGATATATGGAGAAACTTGATTTTTTTTTTTGTATTTTGTCAAACTTAATAGTAATAGATGTGATTAGTTTCTTTGGCAAATTGCTTGTTGAAGCGTAAGAAGAAAAGATGACCTTTTTAACTAACCCATTAGAGGGAAAGCGTAGTTTAATAATTAAATCTCCCACTTTTGAGGGAGATTTTCTATGGGATTATGAGTCGACTAGCATTAATACATAAAAAGAAAGCTGAACAAAATCAGTCAAGAATATATCATTAGAAAAAAACGTCATTTCTTTTGCAAATCCTGGAACTTCGAAAGAAAAGAAAAGTTTTAATGTTGTTTTGAAATTGTGTATTTTCATTTCTATTTCTTCCAAAGTGAACTGAAACAGCCACCCACTAAAAATAACTCCTTATAAATATGGCCAGCAGCTACTCTTCGTCTTCCTTAGCCACAGTTTTCTTATCTTCTTTTTTTCTCTTCCATGTTCTATGAATAAAAAACAAACAAATAATCACCCTTATTGTAAGAAATCTGTACAAATAATATTACTTACCACGAATAAATTGTAAGTTTAATTAACTACACTATTATACTTAAATTGAAACATCTTCAGTCAGCAGTTCTGGACAAAATTCAAAAATTTCAACGTGGAATATTTCCTTTGACAGCAGCCATCAGCTGTTTTGTTCACATTTCATTAAGCGCTGTATGTTTTGAAAGGATTGTTTGTTTAGTTCATCTTTGAATTGTTACTAATTTTCGACGTACTGCCTCTTGCGAGGAATTGACAAATTCTCCAAGAGTAATTCTTGCCATGAAAAAGTGCTTTCTCAAATTAGCCGTTTGGATTTGGCATATAAACTGTAGGTCCCCTCCATTCCTGCAATTACTCGCACACAGGAATGGTTGAGAGTTGTAAGTCACTAGGCCCTGGTTCTCTACGGACTGTTGCGCCACCTAATTTATTTTATTTAATAATTACTTAATTACTAATGTCACTTCAATGCTGGCTTTTTGACAGAGTAGATATTGTAATTAAAGGCTTAATAGTATAAAAATGTTTACTTTCGTTATAAGTATGCATTGATTTGCACGATTGTAAAATTAATCCCGAAGATGCCTAAACGTGTGTTTAACGATTTTTTATTGGTGATGCCCAATATCTATTATGTCACTATCCAAAAGTTTTACGCATACACAACAATGTAATTAAGCCCTAAAAAACCCATTCAGCCATCAATCGCTCGCAACCCATCTATACCCTTCGTTCAGTTTTACTTCAAAAAAACGAAAAGAACTCGATTTTAAAAATTATTCGCCATATTGAATTCTACCAAGTTTTTCCCACAGTGAAGACTAGGGCTCACTAGTAGTTTTGTGATTTCCAAATTAAATTCAAGGTAATTTTACCAAATAAACCTACACAATCATTACTTTTAAGTGTTTTTAATATTATCATTTAGTAATTTAAGAAATGGAATTGATTTTTTGGGTAAAATTGTATACCAAATAAAAAGAAAACCCGATAAATTTTCAGTACTAAATATAAAACTACACATGAGACAACCGAGAAAAATTCTATTCTCGCTATAAGAAAAAATTACATAACCAAAACCAAAACCAATAAAAGAGGCGATGAAAAGTCACTTTTTTTTTATTTTTATCTGTTATTTTATCCTCACCCCTTGCGCCTTTACTTATTTTAGCCAACAATATTTTTATCTTTTCCACAGTGTACTATATATTTACTTAAGTATTTTCCACAAAAAATAAATTTTATTTTCATGGCCAAAAATCTCATGCGTTTAAGTTATATTTTTGTAGGGGGGAGTACATAATCCTCGATACAGAGTAACCATCCAAAAATAGGATCCACACATAAAAGCATACCCCAAAAGGATTAAACGTTCAAAAAACCAGGAATTCATACACAAAACAGGACACACGTTCCACGTTCGTTGTGTCTTCGTCTCGTCTCGTCTCGTCGTCCTACTACAAGTAATGTCAAATTTTTATCAAATTTTTATCTTTCCTTTTTTTTCTACCACAAAATCAATCAAAAACAAAATACAATTTTTCCAAAATTCAACCGAAAACGATTTGGAAGTTATATTTTTTCTTTGTGGTCCCAACAACAAAGAGAACATATAACACTGTCGAGAGTTGAGGAAATATGTAGATTTCGAGAAAATAAAGAAAAAAACATAATATTTGTTGTAATTGCTAAAAAAGGACTTTCTCTGCAAAGTCTGTTAATTGTTTGAATACAAAATACTCAAAGATCAGATCTGAATTTGCAGATTCTGGCGATTGTGTCCGCTCTAGACACAAGAGAGAGGGAGTGATTATGTCGCCGCCAACACCACCGTCACCACCAATCATATCGCGTTATGCACGCGAAGAGAAAGAGCAAAAGGCCAGTAGCAGGAGTCACCACCGCACGGCTCGTGATTATCGCGCCAGTCGCTCGCGTAGCAAAGGACGTGGCCGCAGCAGTCGTTTGAGTCCCGATCGGGAGCGCAGGTACAGGCAACGCACACATTCTGGAAGTCGAAGCCGTGATGTCAGTCGGTATCGCTGGAGACAGCGGTCAGAAAAGTCTCCAACCAGACATCGACGTGAGCGATCTCCTTCGAAGTCGATAGTGCGACCTGAAACACGAAGGCACAGCAGTCACAGAAGTCGATCGCGGTCGTATTCAAAAACTCACAGAAACATCTCCCACAGATCGAAGAGCCGTTCGCGCTCGCACTCGCGTTCTAGACGTCGTCACAACCGTTCAAGATCAGGTTCGAGGAGTCATCGAACAAAAGACACTCGCAGTCGAAGCAAGCGTCGTGATGACCGCGGAGGGAGTTCGAACAAAACTCCAAATGTAATCGTACTATCCACAGAATCATACAAAGACTCACTCAAATCGAACAAAAAGTTGCCATCAGTACGGGAAGAGACCGCTTCATCCTCCTCGACGTCAGCGTCGACTGCTAAACAACCCTCCATTGAGGAAACGCCATCGTGGAAGAAGGCCAAATTGGATCAGGTTGGAGTGTACTCTAATTTAGAGCCCGACGCACCAATAGACAAGGAAAAGATTCACAAAGAAATCGAAGAGAAACTGCGTCTGGTGCTCGCCAGAGAGGGCAAAGTATATCCATATCCCAAGCCAGAACCCTCGCATCCTGTGTTCGCAAATGACGGCTCTTTTCTGGAGATTTTCAAGAAGATGCAGCAGCAACAGACATTCGTACAGCAGCAAGTAGGCGAGAGTATGCAAATTCATGCCGTGCCCACACCTCCCGTTGCACCAGTGGCGCCCGTTGCTCCCATTCAGCAACCACCTCCTCCTCAATTGCCAATTTTCGGTCGAAGACGTGGCGGAAAGATACTCAAAACTGGCGTAGTTGCCAAGCCACAAGCATCCAACGAAACCGACACAGGTGACGTGAAAGACTTCTGGTCGATCTACTTGCGCGAGGTGAAAAAGTACAAAAGCACAGCCTGCGAATCGGATAGCAAAACGAGACCTCTCGTTCGATAAATAGAAATAAACAGAAAAATATCCCCATGTTTTGCTTTAACTACTCTTAAAATCTTTATTCACAGAAAATACTAATAGAAAGTTAAACAAAAAATCAGTTCCATTTCTTATTGTAATTATTATGTATTATTATTATTATTATTATAATTACGATTATTATTAAAAGAACAGTGTTAGAATTAAGAGTTTGGCTATCGATGTTAATCTGAGAGTCCGCAGCCTCAATAACAGTTATTATATAAACGATTTATCATTTGGATAGTTTTTATAATTCATTCCCATCTCTAGATTTTAAGTTATTTTCTCTTACTTTTTTTTACACTCTCTCTTTCACATTCACATTCACAATAATATAATATATATGTATATAAGAATATATATATCTTGTAAATGTATTGTCTAAAAGAAATTGTGGTCTCTCTTAGCATAAAAGTATAACCGATCATGTCCAAGGGCGAAATCAAATTGGAGACTGCTCCTTTCGATCCACGATTCCCCAACTGCAACCAGACTCGTCATTGCTATCAAAGCTACATTGATTACCATCGTTGCCAGCGCATTCGTGGAGCTAACTACGAGCCATGCAACTACTTCAAGAAAACCTTCACGTCCTTGTGCCCAAATGCATGGGTTGAAAAATGGAATGACCAACGTGAGGCTGGTACCTTCCCAGGCAGGATTTAAATTAAAAATATTTTCCAAATAAAACAACAACAAAATAAAAAAAGAAACACCATTTAAAAAGTATGAATGTATTAATAACAATGCCATAATGGCGATTACTTGATAATAAAGTGAATTAATTTCTGAAAGGAAAATACTTTACTTTTTTGCTTTTTCTTTTGAATTTTTGAGGAAACATGAAAATGGTTTTCAAATACCCAGACGAGGTTGCTTAATGTAAGTATTAATATAAAGGGTTTGTATAGGAAATAGACGTATTGAATTGTTTCTGTTTGTGTTGAGGATAAGTTCTTGAGGTTACAGTAGTTTGTATGGTTTAAAATAAAACACAAATTAAAGTTATCTCCAATAAATTTGTATAGGCAAATAAAAATCGATCGAACTTGGAAAGAAAAGAAGAACTGCAAAGTTTGCTAAAGCTAAATTAACGTTTTTTTTTTAACACTTTCTTTCTCAGCTGTTAAAAGAACATGATTTGTAAAATCAAGACAAAAGTTCATACAATTAAAAAAGACTATATAGATTTTATTTTTGTTGCTATTTTTTCAGATGCCATTAACGTTAAACTAGGAATTGTTAAGAGCAAAGAAGTAAATATTTAAAGCACCCTGTCATGCGTAAGGATATGCACCAAAGGAGTGGGCATTTTGTAGATTTATGTTTGGTAATGGCTATTTTGGTCAATTGATTTTAAATGCAAATAAAAAACTTTATTCCATCTTTTACCCAACGATTCGTCGCTACTCACGACTTCTTCAGGGGTTTTATTATGATATGTTGTTTTTTTTGTTGTTGTATTTTACATTGTTTTGTTTTTTAAATCTTATTTAAATCTTATGAAAACCAAAAAAAAAATTAAACTATTTAATAAATTAACATTAAAAACAAGAGACTAATAAATTAAAAAGACAAACATAAATTATCACAGTGTAGTTCAGGTACTTATTTTATTGCTAATCAATTCAGTGGGCATTTTGTTATTCAGCTATATCGCGAGTTCTATCTTAATCGGAAAGTCATAAATCCCGAACAAATATACACTGCCAATCACTAGGATGAGGCCACATATTTTTCAACCGATTTTCGTTCTTTATACCTGCTGGAAATTTCGTACCAATAAAAATTTACTACATTTGAGTAGGTAGATATTTTCTTTAAAAAAAGTAATAAAATTAAGAGGTTAAATAGAAAAAACAGTTGGAATTTCCCTACATTAATTAAAGAGCTACTTAAAAACAGTATGAAAAAGTGCGTCACTTGGATGAGGCCACATGAAAAATCTTATAAAATATCAAAAAAATGAAAGAAATGTTTACAGTTTTTGGTTTTCAAACATTTATTTATTAAGTTTTTCTCAATTAATAATGAGTATGCCCCCCATTTTTCGATATGACCTCTATTAGACGGTTTGGAATGGAATCATAAAGTTTTTTTAAATAGTCAAGTGAAATCTCGTCCCAGGCATCACGGATAGCTTCAATTAAGGAGTCCTTGTCTTCAAATTGTCTACCGCCTTCATAAACTTTTCGAGATAGCCATGCCCATACGTTTTCGATTATGTTCAAGTCCGGTGAATAGGGTGGCCATGGCAAAAGCTCTACGTTTTCTGATAAAATCCAGCTTTTGACAACCCTGGAAGTGTGGATGGGGGCATTGTCTTGTTGGAAAATCCAAGGCAGAGGTCCAAAAATATTTTTCATCTTCGGAAATGAGCGTTCCAACAAGTATTTGTAGCTGTTTCCGTTCATTGTTAGAGAAAGAAACTCCTATTCGATTTTGCCATAGTAGGTGATAGCTCCCCACACCATAACACGTGATGTACGGCTGTGATGTCTTCCCAAAATTAGTTCCTCTTTTCTTAAATCATGGAAATAAAAGTTGTAACCATCGGGGCCGTCAAGGCTAAACTTTTTTTCATCCGAAAAGACGACGCGTTTCCATTGACTGCTCCAAGAGACATGTTCTGTTGCAAAGTTCATTCGCAGCTCCTTGTGTACTTGCTTTAGAACAGGTTTCTTTTTGAGTTTTCTTCTCTGGATAGTACCATCTTTTCTTATTATCCTTCGGACTGTCGAAATACTGGCTGATACTCCGCTTTTGGACCTTATTTTAGTAGCTGATTGAGTAGAATTTGAAGCAATACGTAAAATTAACCGCTTTTCTCGGGATGTTGTTGCTTGGGCTGTGCGTCCTTTTTGGTTTTTTCCATAGTTTTGAGGATCAGCAAGATAGTTGTTTACAACTGTCTTATTTCTCGGCTTGAGAGTCCCATTTCCTTGAAAGCATCGATTTGTCCTCTTTCTGCTACTGTCAACGTCTTTCCGGAACCCATTTGTAGTTGAAATTTAATAAAAATAGTTATTTGTAAAACGTTCTTAAATATTGTAACGCAAATTTTGAAAAAAATTGCTGATCTGAACTTCTACAACGAAATATTCGCAATGGCCTCATCCTAGTGACTCACTTTTTTATATCCTTTTTAGGTAGCTCATTCATTAATGTAGGGAAATTCCAACGGTCTTTTCTAATTAACCCTATAATTGTATCACTTTGTTTTAAGAAAATATGTACCTACTCTCATGTAGTAAAATTTTCCGGGTTAAACAAATTCCAACAGGTATCGGACCGAAAATCGGTTGAAAAATATGTGGCCTCATCCTAGTGATTGGCAGTGTACATACTCGTATTACAAAATACGTTCGTAGCAGAAAGTCCCATACAATTTTGCATTTTTGGTAAGATTGCAAAAAAAATCATGATGGGGTTCATTAATCACGATAAAACTTATTTGTCAGTGCAAGCTTTACCTTACGTGGTCCTTACGGGCTAATAAAAGCTTTAAGGTAAAACTAGAACTTACAAGCTTACCTTAGCATATTTTTTTCTATATTCTTTTTATTTTTAAACATCCGAACGGCCCAAATTAAAGTTTTCAATAACATGAACATCGCTCAAGCAAGGGCGGATTCAGACTTTTCAATAAGGGGGGGGGGGTTTCACTCACTTAGATGTATTTTTACTCACCGCTTAAAAATGTTCTTTAATGTTTTGTAAAGGAGGCTAACCAAATTTAATAATTGCTAAAATGACAACTTTAGTTACCAAATTATTTTAGAACACTGTTGTCCAGCAAGGTACGGTCTAACTATTTAATTTGGATGACTCCCTACATATGAAAGCATTCCAAGATTCCAACAGCTTTCTAAATATGCCATATTTAAGAGCTAAAACACAATAGTTTAGAGGGTTTTGGTGCATTTCGCGCAGAAATGTAGGAAATTGTTTTGAAACGTTGCTTTTTTCCAAAAAAAAACAACACACTTTTCTCGTTTTCATTTCTATTAATGCGAAGAAGGCTGCAGAAATTCAAAAATCCAGAAAATGAGAGAGGATCTGATATGTAAAAATGTCGGGCTTTTTTTTGACGTAGTTTTTTCAAACCCAATTTTCGGGAATATCTTATTACTATCGTTATCAATCAGCTTACTCGTATTTTGATCTTTAAGGCGTCAACAATACTTAAAAATTGTAGAGATACAAAGGTTTGGTTCTTGAATTTAAGGAAATAGTTGCATTTAATTAAATTACATTAAAACAAAGTAAGGTAGGTAAACAAATAAGTTGGGAACAAAACTTTTTGTAGCACTCACAAATTACACGTTTCAAAGCTTTTATGTCAATAGATATGAAACGTTTATTATGTTTTTCACTTAGCCATTAGTTTAACAAAAGTGTCATTTGATTTTTTTTGGGACATTTGTATTATTGAAATTCGTGTTTAAATCTCAGTTCTAGAGCATCCAAAGCAAAAGTAGATTTATTTAATTTTTTAAGATCTTTTGTATCAACAGAAAACCAATTTTGAAAGAAATAAAATGCACGACTGGGTCGCTAGAACTTGCTAATTTCTTCCAAAAAGTCTGTTTAAAAATATTTTCTATATTTTAAGATTTAAAAATGTACCTGCAAAATAAGTTTTTTTTTTCAAACATTTACATAAATGCCATTTTATTTGTCAAATTTAAATGCTATTTTATTTGTCAAAAAACCTAGATTTAATTATTTTTTTTTCGAAAATCATTTTAAATTTTGTTTTAAAAATATTTTTGGTAAGCACTAAATAAAGAGCTTATAAATATACATACATACATACATATGTATGTATGTACATTTTACATTTAAATTTCGTCAAAAAATGTTGTCCCCTTTCTGAGATATCGAGTTTCTTAAACAAAATTTGTATTTTTTTAAAAATCAAAAAAAAAATACATTTTTGATCATAAAAAATCATCATCAATTTGATCATTGACAAGAGCTTGCACAGAAAGAGAAGAATTTTGAAATCGTACCATTAGTTCTTGAGAAAACTTAAAAACAAAATAAAGGTTTTTGAGGGGTGCCCTTCTGGAGAAATACGAAAATATGTTTTTCTTGTAGAAAGAAGCCAAATTAAGAACACAAAATTTAGAGAAAGTTTTAGAAAAATCACATGTTTTAACCAACAAATTTGTATGGGGACTGCTGTTATTTTTCGTATTAATAAAATGAAAAAAAGGCCTTACACCAATTGGCTGAAAATCTTAATTTCAATCAACACAATTGTTTGGACTGTAGGGGCCATGAAAGACAGACAGACAGACGCAAGGAATCGGGGTACCCACTTTTTCGAATTCTCTACCGTCGTTATATCATATTTGATTAAAAGCTCTAGTTTGAAATTGTTTAATAATGCAAAACTTGCTATATTATAGTTCCTATATATCGCAAGTAAAAATCACTTAAAGAATCACTATTTATGTGTGTCAAAAAAATGTAATAATAAAATTGAAGGCTAGTTTAAGGAATTTAAAGACAACTTAATATAAAATTGATGATCTCTTATTCTTCTTAAGAACCTGAATATATCATGACCCTACGACCCCCCCCCCCCCTCCGTGGATCCGCAATTGCGCTCAAGAGCTGTTAAATGACGTCAACGACGATCCAAGTTTGCTTGAAAGGGTCATAACTGGTTATGAAACATGGGTGTACGGTTATGATGTCGAAACGTCAAGAGCGAAAAAAGCACGTCAAGTTCGATCAAATGTGAAGATTTTGCTTACTGTTTTCTTCGATTATAATGGCATAGTGCATCAAGAATTCTTACCACAAGGTCGTACGGTTAATATGGATTATTACCTTGAAGTTATGCGACGTTTGCGTGAAGCAATCCGAAAAAACGCTCAGATTTATGGAAAAACAATTCATGGCTTTTGCACCACGATAACGCACCTGCTCACTCGTCGTTGCTTGTTCGTAATTTTTTGGCCAAAAACAATACCGTAGTCATGCCCCAACCTCCATATTCACCAGATATGGCTCCGTGTGACTTCTTCCTGTTTCCAAAGTTGAAGAGACCCATGAAAGAACGGCGTTTTTCCTCGATTGAAGAAATAAAGGCCGAATCGCTGAGAATGCTCAAGGACATATCAAAAAGTGAATCTCAAAAGTGCTTCGAAGATTGGAAAAAACGCTGGCATAAGTGTATTATATCTGGGGGGGAACTGAACCAGAACCACATTGATGTAAACGAATAATAAATATTTTTTTGAAAAAAACGAAAATTCCGGGCACTTTTTGAACACACCTCGTATTAAAGTGTTTTTGGGCAAAAGGCTGTTTTAAGTGAGGGTTTACTTATTTCAAAATCAAAGGAATGCATGGTATCATTCGAGAGTCATAAAATTCTGGACACACAGTTGTGTTCAAAATAAAAGTAGTTGTTTTGAAAACAGTGAATCTTTGTTATTTACTCTTATTCAATTAATTTAATTAATTTCTCTAATGTTAAATCTTTTATCGGTTTATTCTTAACTGTAATGTTTTTGCATAATTGTTTCTTCTAAAACAGGTGTAAATTAAGTTTGAGTTTCTCCTATGCAAGAACTGTTCAAAATAATAATGGTAAAAGTGAAAAACAATAAAGTACTAAAAATAAAAGTGATTTCAAATTCAAATTATTATTTTTTAAAACAAGTTATTTTTTTATTTTGCGTAAAATTTATTAAATTTGAAGGAAAAAATTATATACTAAATTCGTATACAACAAAGTGGGGAGAGGAAAGCATTGCACCATCGAAAAGAGGGAACTCATACAAAAATTGAGGAAGAAAGGGAAAGATTACGCTGAAATCCAATATATAACTGGTTTTACAGCTCCATTGATAGCCAACGCCATTCATTATGTGGAGAGACTGGAAAACCGCGGAAGAAAAAAAAACGGTACATCAAAAGCTCATCTTTCGAATTTCGTGTGCTGCAAGGAACTAGGTAAATTGAAATTCCAAAGTGAGTGTAATGACTATTCGAAGACGACTTCTGGATGCAAATTTAAATGGACTTAAAGTGCCATTATTTACTAAGAAACACCTCGAAGCTCGTATAAAGTCTGACATTTTGGTACTTTTTTTGATATAAGCATTGTATAACTAAAATGTATAGCACAATTTTTTATAAATAGGAATTTTCGCAACGTTACATAGCGCCTACATAAATCCTTATTCACTGTATAACTATTCATCTGTTTAGCGAATTCTATTAAATAAGACTGTAATTGTATATCTTCAGCAAACATTGAAAGAGGATTCTTTTAAAATAAGACTGACATCCTTTACTCGAAGGGCAAAGATTAAAGGTCTAAGATGACTTCCTTGAGGTACCTCAGATGTGGCAAATGTAGTTTTGAAAGAAAACAATGGAAATTAAACTCTGTAGATTTGATTCTAGAGGTTAACCCACAGCAGCGTGCCAAAGTCTTCCCAGGCGTATTTAAAGACGGAGAGCGTAGTAGACATCAAAACGATGTTTTCCAAGAAAAATACCGATTTGATTTTTCTAAAAAAAAAACACGTTACATTAACAACAATATTTGGTATAGAATGAAATAATTCTGAAGCCAATACTTTCATTCATTCTCGAGATATTCGAGTCGAAAATCAGTTTTACAATCAAGTTTTGTGGAGTATTTTTTGTAGATTTTTTTACATTGTTTTAAAAAATGTACGAAACATTAAAAATAATTCCTTTTAGATAATAAAATTATTTTAAAGCAAAATTCTTTAATTGTTGCCAAGATAGTGCTTTCTTTAGGTTTTTATTTTTTGTAAAAAAAAACTGTCACTTCGATTTTCCTAAAAAAAATTACCAGATATCCTTGAAAGTCCTTTCAGCATCTTTTGATGTTATTATCTGTTGTATTTGAATTCTATATCTATATATAAAGCCGACGAAAAAAGGTATCCCGAAGGTTGGAATTTCCTAAATCCAAGGAAATGTCTAAGTGCTTTTTTAATACATCAAATAAATTTAAAAAGTTACTAAACTGAAGAAAACAGTTCTAACATTACATTTTTGAACTTATTATAACAATGTTAAAGATGTTGAAATAAGTGTTTACACTCATTGCACCCTTCAATATTCTTTAACTTCCATGAATCAATATTAATCACAATTAAACTTCATTCTCCATTGATTACAGAGAAATGATATTTATTTTTATTTTTAATAATTTTTTCAAGTTGTGTTAAAATTTTTAAATCCTTCCAGGGAAAGTTCCAGCTGCCCGTTGGTCATCCCATCTTGAAATCCAATCGTTAGGGCACATTACTGTAAATGCTTTCTTAAATAAATTGCATTGATCCTGATCATCAGCATGTTCCCGCTGGCATCGATAATAGTCAACATAACTCTCGTAGCAATAACGTGTTTGATTTTGGCTTTTAAATCGAGGATCCTTGGGTACAGTTCCTAGTTTAATTTCAACTGGTTCGTTTTTCTTGGACATTTTTCTCAATTTTCAAATTATTTTTCAATTAAAAACAAATATTTGAAAACTTTCACTTGGTTAGAATAGAAAAATAAAAATATATTTTACTAGGTACAAAGTTTAGCCGGTTTTTAAAACCGTAGTTATTTTTTTATTTTTTTTCCCATAAATTAACAAAATAGTTTAACAATCTAAGAATAAGGTAATTTATGAAGTTCAGTCACAAGACCCATCCTTCCATCCGTCTCTCCATCGTTCGTCTACTTTGCTGCAGTCGAATAGGGGCTTTCCCAGCTTTTCATTCACACGATTGTGAAAATTACACAACCATTGTGATAGTTTGGCCTGCGAACTGGCATTGACTGGATTTTCTTTTATGCTGAATACAAAATAGAATTTTTAGATACTAAGATAAAGATCCTTTTAAATTGATTTTTACTCTTTTTGGAAATCCTGGGAACACACTTCACATGGATACAACCGAGACAGTGAGTCGTAGAATACTTTAACATCTTGTTTTTGACTATCTGTAGGATTTTTTGGATAAACGGCGGCAATTGTATGCAAGAGTCCCCAAGTACTTTGACCTAAGCTATCCTTATCAAGGGGACAATCGTCGGGTATTGTATGATGATTCAGTTCCTTGTTGCTTTCTTCCACCTTGCTCTGTTTTTTTTGGTCAAATTTGTATCTCATTAGATTTTCAAAGTATGTTTCGAGATAATTCCAGTACTTACTTTTGGTGTTTTGGTTATTTCACGTTGTTTCTTTGACCATGTCTTAAAATCGGTACAGGAACGGCAATTAGGGTCGGGTCTTGATGGAGAATCGTATGCATTATAATTTGACATTCTTTTATAAACTAATTATTCAATAGTTTTTGTTTTAAATTATTGCACACAAACCGAAAAATCTTGTATCATCCCAGAGGAAGGTAAAAATTCAAAGAATACCGAGAACTGTCAAATTGACATTGAAGTCTGTCATCGTTGAGGTCGATGCGGCGAAATTATGTTTTATAATCGAGATTTTACATGTGTCGTTTTAAAGGTGCCTTTAGCATCTAGTCTTGTATAATAATAATAATATATTTTTTAAATCACAAGTAACCATTTAAAAAAGTTTATTTATGAGTGTGTGTAAAATGCAACAACAAATCCGCATAGTCTTAACTTCTTTAAGAAGGCTCAACTTTCCTTTAACCCACCATGAATTTTCACACGTGTTTTTTTATTTGTTAGACAGATAAATAATAATTATTATTAATTTTAGGGCGAGGAAACATTTATTTCTATTTTTACTAATTTTCAAATACCTAGTTTATTTTGACATTTCTTCCCTATTTTTTTGTCAGTGATGCCATACTTAATTTTTTTGGGGATTATATCGAAAAGTTTGCATTTTTTTTTTAAATAGGGTTGAATCCGAAAAAGAAAACATTTTATATGACTTTAAGTGTGTTTCCTTGCCTTAATATTTTAAAACTTTTCTGTTGAGACCTTCACTTAACTATAAAACCAGAATACCATTCAAAAAGCACTGATCTTAAATTCTCTGAAATTTCCCTTATCTTTATGAATTACAAGCTTTTACCCGCGACTTCGTCCGCATTAGATAGTTTTTTTGGATAGTAGTATGAAAAACCGTGAGCTGTACTTTTGTGTACGTATGTTTGAATTGTGCCGAGATGGGATGAGGCCATACTAAGTGTGATTGTCATAGGTTATGTTAATACATTTTTAGAAAAAGATAGGTTACTGCAATACATTTTTATATACGACGTTTTTTGTTTTTCCTTCCTTGGCCAGAACGTAAAGATTTTGTGGGTTTGAGACGCTACATAATAATTGTTCATGGAAGAAACAGTTTTGTTTCCAAATTTTGTATTATGCAAATGCTGCTTTCAGAGGAAACTGCACTCTTTTAAAATGAATCGGCAAATCGATTGGAATTATCGGAATACGGGGAATTAAAACATTTTTTCCTTTTGCTATTCCAGTCATGATTATAACTTTTATATTATTTCGTCCTAGGTGAGTAATCTGTAGCTGTGTACCATTACATAACTTTGGTGCGTCAAGATTTCTCATTAACAGGACTGGAACACCAACCTTCAATCTCAACTTATGAAAAGGCACCCCTGATAATTCCAAAGAATAAAGAAACTCTATGGGGTATGATGTTACTTGCTCCGTGTTCTCCGATTTTTAGAAGAACAGCGGCATATTGTCCTGCTTGAGAATCATTGTGTAGCTGTACTCGCATATTCGTAGTCAGACAAACCTTTTTTACATGTACTGTATCCATAACACAGATGCTTTCAAACATGCTTTTATTTCAACTGCAGGTGTACCTCTAGTAATTACCGGCAGGGTCTGTCTAAAGTCGCCAGCTAAGAGAACCACCATTCCTCCCATGATAGCCCGGTTGTTCTTGATGTCTTTCGGTGTACGATCTATTGCTTCAACTGCTCTTTTGTGGGGCATTGTACATTCATCCCAAACCAACAATTTACACTGCTGCAACATTTTTCCACGCTCACTACTTTTGCTGATATTACATACTGGCGTTTCCTCATGAGCTAAGTTTAACGGCAGTTTCAGAACCGAGTGCGCTGTCCGTCCACCACTAAGCAGCGTAGCTGCTATTCCTGAGGAAGCTACTGCTAAAGGAACTCCATTGCTTTTCCGACTTTGGGCTAACAATTAATTCAAAAGAAAAGTTTTGCCTGTGCCTCCTGGAGCATCTAAAAATAGCAAACCATCCTTCTCCGCTGGAAATAACTGTGCATAACTGTATAACTGTGTCAAAAACTATTTTTTTGCTCTGAATTTAAAAGTTTAACATGTTCGGCAACTTATTTCATAAGGGATATGGGAATGCGTTGTTTTCCCGTAATACTAATTTTATCCAAATATTATTCAAATCTTTGGTAATTTAGGAGTGAAAGCGATCAGATTCCCCGGAAAGTAATTTTTCTCATGGGAATGCGTTGTTTTCCCGAGGTCAAAAGTAACTAATGTCCTTTTTTAAGTTTCAAACTATCTCCTTACCAAATTTCATCTAAATCTGTTCAGTAGCTTAGGCGTAAAAGCGATCGTCCCACCTGAATTTTCCCATGGGAATGCATCATTTTCCCGGGGTAAAAAGTAGCCTATGTCCTTTCTCGGGTATCAAAATATCTCTATACCAAATTTCATGCAAATTGGTTCAGTAGTTTAAGCGTGATTGAGTAACAGACAGACAGACAGAGTTACTTTCGCATTTATAATATTAGTATAGATTTAAAAACAAAATTTTTCAATGAAGTTCCCAAACAAATCATTGGAAGATCAAACAAGGAATAAGAAAGGACAAAATTAACCATTTTATTGACAGTTCGAAATATTTTCGTTTATGAATTTAGCAAAGATAAAATAGAAAATGAACCGTGGGTTTTCGAATTAGAGGTTATATTATGAATAAATAAGTGTCACTGTTTAAAATGTCATTTTTGGCGTTTGACAAGTAATAACATCGCCATAACTAAACATGTTTAACACATATTTTAATAATGCACTGAAAATGTTAAAATTACAAAAATGGTAGATCACAATTTTGAAAGAAAAGTTTACTAACCGTGCTATTTTTCTCTAGTCGTAGTATTTAACATTCTTATGGTGGAAACATTTTAGGAAAAGGATACTCAGCTGCAACCGTTGACCTGGGGACCAATGGATTGCCTTCCTCTTAACAATAATGATGTCAGACAAGAACTAATACTCAATGTTTATTTAAAAGTCGGTAATAACACAAGTTTTGTTGACAAAATGGAATTTGTATCTAATATTCAGGCCTGAGTTATTTGTTTTATTCATTGTAATACTGTTAAAGAACATTCCAAGTCCAAGGATTGAATTTAAAAAGTTCAGACAAAATAGTCGAATAAAATAGTTTTAGGCTAGGCGTGCACATGCAACTTTTTCGAAACCAAATAGTTCGATCCTTAGTTGCCCAAACATCGCGCACATAAGCAACTCCGAAAGTAATCAACGAAATAAACCAATACACATGAAACATTTATTCACCTTGACTAAATTTTTCTCTTCTTGCACTTACAGAAAATTATTCAACGATTTAGTTGAATGTACGCGCAGTTACCTATAATTCCTTGTGACACAAACTAAGGAATTGGTTCGAGGTGATCTTTTATTTTGTGTCAAAACACAAACTAAAAAGTTACTCGAATGGGCGACAGAATGGTTTCTGCATGCGCGCGGACTCTCATATAAGTCTATAGTGCTTAGTTTAGAAACCAAACAGTTTCGAAACTAAAAGTTGCATGTGCGCGCCTAGCCTTAAGGAGACTTTTCAATCCTTTTCACTACTGAAAGAAATGCGAGAATATCATGTTGTCAAAATCCAAATTCGAAAAACTTTTCAATAAATAATAAAACGGTTCAATGAAGAACAAATAATTGACGAATAACCAAGAATAACCAAATAATTGACGAAGAACAAGAAATCACCTAAACAACGTCGACGAAAGGCTTATTTTGCGACAAATAAATACAAATCCGAAGTTAAGTGCACCTAAATTGACTGAATTGAGAAAAAATGACCTTCTGAACTGATAAGGTGATTTAAAAAATACATATGAATAAAGTCAAATTGAATTTTCAAAGGGAACCGGGGACCTCTCGATCTGCAATGGAATGACCTACATCAAGTCCATAAACAACCATACAAATGCGCTAGGTCACATTAAAAACCTTTATTAGTTAGAAGAGTTGTTTAAAGTGTTTTAAATTAAGAAAAAATTTAACAAGAATTTTACAATAAAGAACTGCTTTAACTAGAGTCGGCTTAAACGAGAACTGTTTAAAATTTTGCGACTGTATTTCTAAAATTATTAATGTGCTGTCTGGAGTTCCTCAACGCAATTATTATGGACCTCTGCTCTTTTTAGTATTCATCAATGACCTAGGTGAAGATCTACTTTACTCAAAAATCCTTACCTTTGCAGATGACTTTAAGCTGTTCTGTAGCTTCTAAATTTGAAGTATTTATCTTTATTTGGCAGGACGGTATTGGCAGAGCCTGTGAATGATGTTCTTTAAATGGAAAGGAGCTCAATAAAAAAAGTGTAAGGTGATGTCATACACTCGTAGTAATAAACGGATTGTCTCTTCGTATTTTATTGAAAAATGCTTACTTAGTCCCGTGGACCCTTTTAATGATTTGGAAGTATTATTTGATGTCAGACACTTATGTAACTCCCACATTGATATTATCAAAAGTATCACAAAATGTTTTCTAAAGAATTAGATGATCCTTTTACTTCAAAAATCCTCTTAGGTAGGCTTGTCCGTCCTCTTCTGGAGAATTACACCTGTGTTTGGTGTCCAAATGTATGATATTTCAATAATTAAAATTGAAAGTGTTCAAAGACAATATTTGTTATTAACCGTTCGTTATCTTCCATTGAATCCAAATGATTAGTCCAGCCATTATAGTAAGTTTACCTCGGAATTCGAGATACCCAGCTGTAAGTCTGTAAATACTTGTAATGGGTGATTTTTTTGAGGTTAGGATTTTCATGCATTAGTATTTGACAGATCACGCGGGATTTCAGACATGGTGTCAAAGAGAAAGATGCTCAGTATGCTTTGACATTTCATCATGAATAGACTTACTAACGAGCAACGCTTGCAAATCATTGAATTTTATTACCAAAATCAGTGTTCGGTTCGAAATGTGTTTCGCGCTTTTTTATCGACAAATTTTGTTCAGCGATGAGGCTCATTTCTGGTTGAATGACTACGTAAATAAACAAAATTGCCGCATTTGGAGTGAAGAGCAACCAGAAGCCGTTCAAGAACTGCCCATGCATCCTGAAAAATGCACTGTTTGGTGTGGTTTGTACGCTGGTGGAATCATTGGACCGTATTTTTTCAAAGATGCTGTTGGACGCAACGTTACGGTGAATGGCGATCGCTATCGTTCAATGCTAACAAACTTTTTGTTGCCAAAAATTGAAGAACTGAACTTGGTTGACATGTGGTTTCAACAAGATGGCGCTACATGCCACACAGCTCGCGATTCTATGGCCATTTTGAGGGAAAACTTCGGAGAACAATTCATCTCAAGGAATGGACCGGTAAGTTGGCCACCAAGATCATGCGATTTGACGCCTTTAGACTATTTTTTGTGGGGCTACGTCAAGTCTAAAGTCTACACAAATAAGCCAGCAACTATTCCAGCTTTGGAAGACAACATTTCCGAAGAAATTCGGGCTATTCCGGCCGAAATGCTCGAAAAAGTTACCCAAAATTGGACTTTCCGAATGGACCACCTAAGACGCAGCCGCGGTCAACATTTAAATGGAATTATCTTCAAAAAGTAAATGTCATGGACCAATCTAACGTTTCAAATAAAGAATCGATGAGATTTTGCAAATTTTATGCGTTTTTTTTTAAAAAAAGTTCTCAAGCTCTTAAAAAATCACCCGATATATTGACGCCCTTAAAGTCGTCTCAAAACCTACATATGGTAGGGTGTAAGCAACAATTAAATTTCAAGGTCAAAGGTCACAAAAATCGGTTTTTTGATAACGGGAGGTGAATCGCTTGTTGAAGTAGTGCGCGGTATGAAAACTCTACGAACTGCAAGTGTCGAACGAAACGACGGAAAAATTGATTATTTAAAATCAGTAACCTCTGTATGAAAAGTGCCGAAGTGTAAACTGTATCCAAGCAGTAAAACGAAAACAAGAAGAAGGAGAAACTATAACTTCTCCATTAGTACTCCGTAAAAAACGAGATGAAGTGTTTGATTTTAAGAATCAATGTTTATTTTGTGGCGAAGTTGCTGATGAGGCTGCAGAGAAAAAGAAAAGTGAAAAATACAGGCGGAAGATAAAAAATGTGAGTACTCTTGAGTTCAAAGATACTGTTATCAAAAAAGCAGAAAAACGTGGGGATGATTTTGAAGAATTGGTGAAAAGTTGTATAATTTTACAGTTTGATTTGATCGCTGCTGAAGCGAAGTACCATGTTGCTTGCTTTACAAACTTTTCAAATAAATCATCATTATCATCAACTCTTGAGAAACATCTTCAGGATAATCAAGTTACAGAAGCTACATATTATGTTAGAGATTTTCAATTACATCGAAAATATTAATGATTCTCAATTCACACTAAAAGAGTTTAAAGATGTCTTGACAGGGTATGTGCCAGATGATAAAACTATCATTACAAGGCTACAACAGAATTACTTAGCCGATATCTTAATTACGAAGAAAGTTGGAGCTTTCACGATCATTTCTCTCCGTGATGCACAAGCTAATATTCTTATCTATCAAAAGCTTGGTACGAAAGTAAAAAAATAGATCCTGAAACAGAAAGGCTAAGAATTGTACAAGCCACATCAGCAATTATTAGAGAAGATTTCCGAACATCTATAGTTGAAACTAAATCTTATCCACCTCCTAGTAAAATATTGGATAATGTTAATCAAGAAATTCCAAAAACTTTATTACATTTCTTATAAGAAGTCATCATCAAAAACAGGAAAGAATAAATTGATCATTTAAAAACAAAATGTACTTCAATAAGCCATGCAATTATGTCTGCCGTACGGGAACGTTCTTTTTAAAATTATAAATATGTAAATTTTTTACTTTCAATAAAAATAAATGTATTCAATGATATTTGATGATAGGTAAGTGTTGTTAAATAAATTAATACTAAATAAAAAGTGGATAAGTTAGGAAAAAAATGATAAAATAGAATATACTAATAGTTAATAAAAATTGACAAATATTTATAATCTTTGATTTATCGATAGTTCATCAACTATATAGTATAGGAGCTCGCAACGTTTTCGAGCTAGAATTTTAGGTCAGTCAATTTTTTGATATATTGTCTTACTTGCTTTTTCGGTTAGAGTCTGGGCAGTCTGGCTGGCGGTAGCGGTTGTGTTTGTTAGTGCGCAACCTACCTGTACAGGTGATAATTTTGAATTCTTAAAGATTTTTTTAAAGCTTAATTTTCAATTTTCCACCTTTAAATAGGTCTCCTAAATATGCATTTATTATTGCCAGACATTTTTATGATTGTTTATTATGTGTCATACGCGATTTTTTTAATTTTTTAAATAAAAAATTAATTAAGTAAAAAAAAGTTTTGGGAGAGTACGATAACTTAGGCGACAAAGAGGGGTCTATCTCCCCCCATTTAGGCGGGAGGGGCAGCAATTTAAGAAAAAAAATAACGGTAATACTTACAGTTAAGTTTTATACGTTGTTTTATGGCCATTCTGTTCTATTAGCCACTTTTTAAATCAAGTCAAATCTATGCACAGTTTTTGAAAAACTCAAAATTTAAGTAAAAAAAAGTTGAAAACAAATTTCAACTTCAATATTTCAAAACCATTTGTTTATAAATATGTTTTTTTTTAATAATTTGTTGCTCTTATTAATTAATAATCAAAAACTGAAAACTAGATGATTTTATGTCTTTTAGTTTTTGAGAAAATTGAAAAATTAATTTAGCCTAGTTATATCTTAATCCATATTCGATTTTTAGTAATCTTCAATTTTCTCGAGAAATAGTAGACATAAAATCATCTAGTTTTCAGTTTTTGATCACAAACAAATAAGAGCAATGAATTCTAAAAAAAAAATAGTAAATAATCTTAAGGTTTTGAAAAAATACACTTTAAACCTTATTTTTAACTTTTTTTTTACCAAATTTTGAGTTTAAAACAATTTTTTTCAAAAACTATGCATAGTTTTGACTTGATTTAAAAACAAGCTAATAGACAAAAGTATTGGCTTTAAAAAAAGGTATAATACTTAATTGTAAGTATTACCGTTATTTTTTAACTATTTTTTCCCATTTTAAGTAATAATTTTTTTAAATTGCCCCTCCCCCTAAACGCAACCGCTACCGCCAGCCAGACTGCCCAGACTCTAACCGAAAAAGCAAGTAAGACAACATATCAAAAAATTGACTGACCTAAAATTCTTGTTTTCCAAACGTTGCTAGCTCCCGGACTAATATATATGGTGCGTTTTCGACCGGATGCACCGGTTGACCTGAAGTGATGCTGTGACCGCGCGCTCTCCGCCCTCTATCTCGAAAACGGTTCACCGTTTAAAAAATTTGTTAAAACAAAATTTGTAGAGAATTTTGTATTCTACAATATCGATAATAAATACAAATAGCAAAAAACCCATAGGAAATGAGATATTTCCAAAAAAGCGCAAAAAATCGATTTTTTTGACCTTGTACCTTGAAATTTAGTAGTTGCTTACACCCTACCATATGTAGGTTTTGAGACAAATTTTAGGGTATCAATATACAAGTATTTACAGACTTACAGCTGGGTATCTCGAATTCCGAGATTCTTACCTAATTTAAGCTTAAATGACTGGACTAGATCGTCTTTCGTCTTATGAGCTATAAGCCTATGGATGCTGAAGAAAAGGAGGGAAGTGAAGAATGTCCATTTCATGTTTCAACTCCTATCCGGATAAATTTGTTCTGTCTACAATCTCTTCAGTACTTATTTATCTTAGACAAAAATGTGTATAGTTGAAATAAATAAATAAATATCATTTTGTATTTAAAATAAATTATTGTCTTTTTGTATCTTAATTATTTGTTTACCTTTTTGAAATGCAATTATGCACTTGTACTGACTTCAATCTTTTTGGTTGATCAGCCTTTCTTTCAAATATATCAAAGTAGATCCAATTATCCTTCATTTTTCATTCACAATTTGGTATTTGTAGCCATTGTTCGTAAACAACAGAAAATAATAAAGCTTAGTCCACAAAATAAAATTGTTCACTGTGGCGTATGTGGAATATTTTTTTTTTTTGTAAATAACTTTCAAAATACTCTGCGTTTTACAAACATAACACATTTATTAATTTTAACTTGTAAAAAGTACATAATTACAGGTGGGTATATTCAGTATCCTTTTAGAGAAAAAAAATAAAAATTAACCATAGAATTATGTATTTATTTTAAACTATATTATCGTTTACATCTACCTTTAAAAAAAATTATTCTATATAAAGTCCCGAATAAAAGCTCCTGGCCCAACAAGTTATACCCCTTAAAACAAGGAACTTCGTTAAAAATATTCTCCTTTTCACAAAGCTTTCATGAAAAACAAATGTAAAAAACAAACAAAAATGAGCTAAATTTTCCAATAACTTAACGAAAGTTCAGCACTTTTCTTCAAAAGAATTTAAAGAAATTTCTTCAGTCTTCGTGAGGTGTTATTCGTGTAAACAACTAAATCGCACGTCTCGTTTGGCTCTTATATTAGATCATACCACTGCTGGTTATTATAACAAAGGAATTTATTTTCTGTTCTTTAAAACTCCAACAATATAAAATTACCAAAGGATTAAATAACTCTTAGACAGAAAAATAACGGAAAAGAAAAAGAAAATGTCAACCACAATTCTAACTCTAATTTAGTGTACTTATGTAAAATAAAATTAATCACCAGAAAAGCAATACCTTTAATTTAATATATAGTGAAATATATATTATATATATATATATGTCTACTAGAAAAATAAAATATTTAGGATAATCATTTACAAATTAGTAGATTATTTAAAAGCAAACGTTTCATACCAAAATCTATCTATCTACCTATACCTAAAGTTATATCCTTAGAATCTGTCGTAAGGACATTTAGTGTAGAAGTTCTTGCTTTTGATTCTTTTCCTTAATTTTGTTTTATACTTCTTGGTGTTGTTTTTTTTAAATCAAATTTATAAGTGTGTATGTGTGTTCGTGCGTAATTTATTTCACTCCATTGTGTCGCCGTTTTTGCACTTAAACGTTAAACGTTAAAAATAAAAACAAAATATATATTTTTTCCAAATTTATGCAATAAAAATAAAAGTAGAATGTAGCAGACGAAAATTGAAAACAAATATACATACATATACATTATAGTTTGTAGTGTTAGAAAGAAGATATAAATCAGCTTAGGTATAAAGTGAACAAACAAAATAATCGTAGTCTTAAAATATAAAAATACGCCTCCTTTTTAAATAAGTCTAAAAGGATATCTACAACAACAACAACAACAACAACAATAATATAATTCTCTATCCAGGATAAATGTCATGATAAAGTCTATCGGAGCTTTATCTTATTCGATTACGTTCCGAATCGTGAGTGTGTCATTCGTCCTTTGAAAGGATCCCAACTTGAACTATCATCGGTACCTTATAGTGAGTGACCTTAAACAGTGTTTTGTGGAATAGTGCATGATAAATATCTCAGATCTCGCTGTCTCTATCATTTCGCTTGTTGAATATTAATATTCCATCAAAAGAAGAATATAAGACCCAAGGGTGTGCAGTACCATCAATAGTAGAGGAAATCCTACTACGCCTGTTCGTACACTTTTTAACTAACAACACACCAGAACAGAATGTCAGAAGGCAGAAGGGCAAGGCGTTAGAAAGGATAATCGTATGCGATTCAACAGTGCTCCCATTCAGTCACCACTTTTAATATGGACACACAGAAAGTAGAAGGTGAACAAAATAGAAACAAAAAATAAAAAGGAAAACAGAAGTGGGGTTGTTTGAAAAGGATATAAAAGAAAGAACAAACCACCGCCTTTCAAGTCGACCACTATTATACACCGAAAAGTGTTTTTGTTCGGTACTCTTTTAGCTTTTCGTTCGTCCTTTGCTCCTCGAATACTACGAGTTACGAGTATATGTATATTCAAAAAATGTGATACTCTTCCTATTGACAACGAGAACCAAGACGTAGAGCGCCTCCGAATACGGCTCCAACGACGAGGACGACGACTACGACGTCGACGGCGACGGTGGTCGTGGTGACCTAATTTTATGTTTTTCGTGTTCGTGTATTATCAATTCGTTGTTGTTTCTCCTTTTCGGTTCTTCAATTCTGTGTGATTCTGATTCTTGTTCTTATTTTGCTCTTCGTTCAAAGGATTTTCTTTTCGAGCCTCGCTTCGCTTCGCATTCGCATGCCCTTTTGTACAACAAGGACCAAGGGCTGAAGCTGATCCATTTTTGTTTTATGTTTTAAATATAAATGTTTTGTATGAATTTGTTTTTGTTCAAGTGGATGTGGATATATTCAGATGTTTCTTCTTTTTAACGTGGTTTTTCACTTTTATCGTGTTATTTCTTTTCGTCCTTTTTATTGTAATAAAGGAATAATAAAAGAAAATAATTTAGAAAAAGAACAAAAGAATGTAAGCAAAGCACGCGATTATAATATTTGTGCTATTATTATTGACGAAATAAAAATTCTTGGTGTTTGTTTGTGTTTCTAATTAGTGAATTACAATTTATTAAAATTGTTAGTTTTAATATTTACATAATATAATAAATATAATAATATAGTGTTATAAAGTTAGTATAACGAAAGTAGGTAAATTACGAGTATTTAGGTACCTTACCTACCTACTAAAAAAATAACAAAACAAAGTGGAATTCCAATTAAGATCATGGTTGTAGATACTTCCTGGAAATTGGATTAGATTTTCATTTTTAATTTCAATAATGTGTGTGTTTGTGTAAAAAAAAAAAATACAATAAACAATATTTTTTGTGGAAAATATAATCGCATTCAAATGGATTTTTGGGCGTACAGAGCATATTACTTACCTGGAGGAATGTAATATACTTATGAATTTCGAGGCATTCATAAAAAAGTAAGTTTATTTTAATTATATTTAGGAATTACGTAATTTATTTGCGCATATATCATTGCAATTTGTGGATTATTTATTTATATTTTTGTTTAAGCTGATTAAGAATAAAATGCCTACTATAGGTAGGTATGTGGTATATTTTGAAATCGTGTTTTACGTATTTGATATACCTTAAGGCACATTAAGCTCAGTTGACATAAGCTCAAGTTTCAAGGAGTGGGAACTTTGTTTACATACATTTTTGTTTAGTGATATCTGGACATTTTATTTTTTGACAATTCATTTACGTTTAGGAAAATTAAAAACAAATTATTAAAACCTCAAATATTAGGAAGGTCTTTATTTGCTAAAGCGAAGTGGACATTAGATCTCTCGAGCTTTATAGTTTAAATATGTTTTATTATATCGGGTGATTTTTTAAGAGCTTGAGAACTTTTAAAAAAAAAAACGCATACAATTTGCAAAATCTCATCGATTCTTTATTTGAAACGTTAGATTGGTCCATGACATTTACTTTTTGAAGATAATTTCATTTAAATGTTGATTCGGAAAGTCCAATTTTGGGTAACTTTTTCGAGCATTTCGGCCGGAATAGCCCGAATTTCTTCGGAAATGTTGTCTTCCAAAGATGGAATAGTTGCTGGCTTATTTGTGTAGACTTAACGACTTGACGTAGCCCCACAAAAAATAGTCTAAAGGCGTCAAATCGCATGATCTTGGTGGCCAACTTACCGGTCCATTCCTTGAGATGAATTGTTCTCCGAAGTTTTCCCTCAAAATGGCCATAGAATCGCGAGCTGTGTGGCATGTAGCGCCATCTTGTTGAAACCACATGTCAACCAAGTTCAGTTCTTCCATTTTTGGCAACAAAAAGTTTGTTAGCATTGAACGATAGCGATCGCCATTCACCGTAACGTTGCGCCCAACAGCATCTTTGAAAAAATACGGTCCAATGATTCCACCAGCGTACAAACCACACCAAACAGTGCATTTTTCGGGATGCATGGGCAGTTCTTGAACGGCTTCTGGTTGCTCTTCACTCCAAATGCGGCAATTTTGCTTATTTACGTAGCCATTCAACCAGAAATGAGCCTCATCGCTGAACAAAATTTGTCGATAAAAAAGCGCGAAACACATTTCGAACCGAACACTGATTTTGGTAATAAAATTCAATGATTTGCAAGCGTTGCTCGTTAGTAAGTCTATTCATGATGAAATGTCAAAGCATACTGAGCATCTTTCTCTTTGACACCATGTCTGAAATCCCGCGTGATCTGTCAAATACTAATGCATGAAAATCCTAACCTCAAAAAAATCACTCATTATAACAACCAAACTTTATTCATGGCTGTGGTAACATAATTTCATCCCACACAATTTAGTTATAAGTTCTTACACATACTTTATTACACTTGAGTGGTTTGCCTTTGGCAGTCGCATGGAATTCTTTCACACTTTCAATTTGATATACTCGTAATTATGTAGTTAAGGTATGTTGATACCATTTACCTACGTAATAATAAACGGTCAGAATTCTTTTATAATAAAGTTTCAAAATTTAAAGGGAAATATTGAAAGCATGTTCATAACAAACATTTAAAAAGCCACTTAACATATTTAAAAATCAGCATAAAATTGATGTTAATATTAATTGACCTAATATAATATCGAGTTTTCTAATAAGGACTTTAAATTTAAATTGTAAACGCACCCTTTCACTAATCTTGAACTTTCATTGTTAATTTATTCAGAAAACTCAAAATTTGCATTATGGTAAAGTACACGAAAGAGTAACGTCTGCAAATATTTTGTACCGAAATTTTGAGTCGTGACCGTAATTTCAATTCTCTATAATTTTCTGTCGTAATTCTCGCTTTTTAGACAGGTAATAACAACTTTAGTGCAAACATTTTAGTCCACATATTCGTTGTGTGATGTTGTCGTATTAGTGAGACATCGGGTTGGTCGAAGTGTCGAAAATATCGCTGCTATTCAGGCGTCCGTAGTAAACGATCCAAATAAGTTAATTCTACGACGTTCTCAATAATTTAATTAGACATCGCTCAGACCACGTTATGGCGTATTTTGCATAAGGATCTTAGTTTACACTAACACAAGATTGATCTTACTTAAGAATTGGAACAAATAGACAATTTGAAATGACTTACCTTCTCCGATTAAGCAAGTTGTCACGTCATTATTGCTTTCAAGCTTCCAAAATGATTTAGGAAAATAGACCCATATTTTTAATAACTGCATTAATGCAAGTGAAAGAACTTTGAAAGATTTTTAAAAAATTTTTTTTATGTTCTAAGTTTTCTTTTGAAAAGTCTTTTCTGCACATCTTGATGCTATTTATGTGATGCAGCATTTTCAATAAACTTTAGCTCGTACAGAACCAAGGCGACTTCAACGGTCAACTATTCTTATGTGCGAGTCATTTCACATATGGAGCATGGGACCTACAATTTTATGCCTAATCCGAACGGCTAATTTGAGAAAGCACTTTTCATGACAAGAGTTACTCTTGGAGAATTTGTCACCCGTGAAAAAAACTTTCGAGTTTCGAGTTTTATGTGTTTTTAAAAACTGATTTACCATAGATGTTAATCAAATCAAAATAGAGTGTTTGACATATTAATTAAATTTTCTGAAGAACTTAAAACTCGAAACTATTTAAAAAAAATAGTGTTTTCGTAAAACTTATTTTGAAGAAACTCAATATTATGAGCATAGGTATGTATTAAGATGAATCTGTTCTATTACAGAAAACACATAATATGTATGAAGCATCAATTCGTATCAAAATCAGTGTACAAAAGTACTTAATCAATTAGCACAGACAGGTAAAAGTAATAACATAAAATTAATCATACTCGTAAATATGTACATATACATACATATACCATGTTTTATGAAAGTCGTTTGTGATTTTTTTTTACTAAAGATACATTTAAAACTTGCTTTTACTTCAATTTTAAATTTTACAACTCATATACTTTTGGTCACATCTATACCTCACAACCCTGTGTAACATACTTTGATATCCTCTGACCCTCTGTGTCAGGAAACGAATTCCATGTTTGACCATCTATAATGTAAGGTTTTATTTTGTTTGCCAACTTCCTATGCCTCATAAATAAATATTATGTTTGTTTGTTTGTACGCACCAAAGATCTAATTTAGTTGACAAATAGTTTATGCACAAACAAATACAACAAAGTCAAAACTATTGAAATGTCCCTTAAATTTTTCATCCTCGGCTTTTGGTCCAAATATTGCGGTGGACGTAATAGTAATAAAATATAATAGAAATGAAATGAAAAGCTTTTCACAACTTTTGTTTACATTTAAACGTTTTGCAATGGCATGGTAAACATATCCTTGTGGTAAAATTTTGTTTGTTTTTATTTTAAGGAAGTTTTAATTGGTTTTCTGATAATTTCGCTATGTTATTTGTGACAGGAATTGATGCAATTTTGTATCGTCGCAAAGCAAATAGTATATATTCATATATGTATGCATTAAAATATTTGCCTAATGTCAATGTTGGTTAAAACCATCGCACGTACGGATTAGCTTTTATGCTCATGTACCAAAAAATAAATTATCTCGTTTAAATGTAAACTATTTTAAGTTAAATTGACAAAAAACATCAAAGATCAAAGCTATTATTCATGAGGAGTGCAATGAAAAAAATATATTGGTCCATTAGGTTTTGAAATTAGATTTTTATCAAACCCACTTTCATTTTGAATTTTTTCGATTGGTTTTATTATCAATTAATATATGGATTTCCTTACAAACGATTTTAACTTGTGAGTAGATTCTAAAAGGGTGCAAAGTTGATAGAAATAGAGTTCTTAAATCAAGAGAAAATAGTATATCACTTAACTAAAGTAAAGCGTTCAACTAAAAATGTAAATACAAAATTTTCAAAAGTGTTTAATAAAATAAAAAAATACGTATACGCCCAAGTGCACCGCTGAAAGCATATAATTAAAATGGCATACTTTTGTGATTGCTTACTTAAAGTTAACAAAACTTAACTACCTTTACAAAGCAAATTCAACAAATGTTCTAGCTATATAGGGTGTGTCGTGTCTTTTGTCACTGCTTAAGAGCTAACATAGTTAACTTTATTAGACTATTCCGATTCTTATACAGAAAAATTAAACTAAATATTTAATTTGCGTTCGAAATATGTTTTCCATCAATTTAATGTGTTCATACTTTAGTTCATTTATGGAAGCTCATTTTGACGACTTAAATTTCTCTCTCGCTACAAATTTGGTAATGGTAGAGACCCAGACAAGAATTAATTGTTTTTTAGTGGGAGCGATATAAAATGAGTCCACAGTGATCACCGTTAACGCAAAATTTAAAATATTTCAACAACCATACAATCTTATTTATTAACTTCCCATAGGAAGTTATTGTAATGGGTCCGATTTGTCAAATTGAAAATTTTGACATTTCTCGACGTTTCAAGGTCCCTAGAGTCGAAATAAAAGATTTTTAGAAAGATGTCTGTGCGTGCGTGTGTACGTACGTCCGTACGTCCGTACGTTCGCGACGTTTTTTTCGTCGTCCATAGCTCAAGAACCAGAAGAGATATCGACTTCAAATGAATTTTGTTATACAGATAATAAGGCAGAAAGATGCAGAAAGGGCTCTCAAGAAAATTGCGTGGGTGGTTTTTTTACCATAGCAGTTTAAAAAAAAGGTGAAAATTTTGGTTAACCCTAAATATCTCATGAACCAATGACGCTAGAGACTTGAATTAAATTTTATATTATATATTGTAACGTGATACAAAACAATTATATTTTTGGAAAAAAATTCAATTAACGGTTTTTTTTATAAATCAAAAAAACTGAAAAAAAATTTGTCACTTCGAAAATTTTACGACTAAAATATGATTTCATTTCCAAAACAATTTTGTGCAATGAAGAATAATGTTTTTGACATCTGATAAAATTTTGAGAAAAATCGAATTGACAGTTTTTTTACAAAAAATAATAACCTAAAAAAAATAAAAAAAAAGTTGGTAAAAATTGAGTTTTGACTCAAATATCTTTTCAAGACTTTGAGATATTGGCTTTAAACTACTTTTATCTTTCAAAAAATGTTGTTTTCAACATTCAGAAAAATTTTGAAAAAAATAGAATTGACAGTTTTTTTTACAAAAAATTAAAAACCGAAAAAAAATTGAACAAAAGTTGGTAAAAATTGATTTTCGACTTAAATATCTTTTCAAAAATTTGAGATTATGGCTTCTAACTAATTTTAACTTATAAGAAATATTGTTTTCAACATTAGGAAAAATTTTGAGAAAAATCGAATTGACAGTTTTTTTACAAAAAATAAAAACCTAAACAAAAAAATTAATAAAAGTTGGTAAAAATTGATTTTCGGCTCAAATAGCTTTTCAAAAATTAAAAATATTGGCTTCAAACTTATTTTATTTCACAGAAAATATTGTTTTTTATATTCAGTAATTTTTTTATAAAAATCCAACAGTCCGTTTTTTCATAAAAAAAAATAAAATCTACAAAAAATAGAACGCAAATTTGGCAAGAATTGATACATTTAGACAAACTTTTAAGCAAGACAAATCGATAGACGGTGCTGGGAATTAACTTCACGGGAACTACCTTCACATGGGAACTAACTTCACCACAAGTGAGAATTAATTTAACTTTTTTTGGTGAAGTTATTTCCCACTGAAGGTGGGAGATAATTTCACTTTTTTGTGGGAATGAATTTCACTTTCATTTGTAACTGTTTCCCACGGAAAGTGGGAACTAACTTCACTCTTCAGTACAGTTTAAGTAAATTAACATGTTATGTTATTTTTATTCTCGCATACGCTAATCTAAGAAAATCTTATAAGAATCACCAAATGACAAAACTTGGAGCACTTCAATACCACAAGACTTTGTTTTATGGAGTTTAAATCCTGAGATCCCGAGAAGCGGGCCACCCACAGGTGCTTTTATTCAAAAAAGCTGTTCATATTGGCGCCTGCCTGGCGACATTGCATACCCTAAGCGGAGCAACGGAGTTGCGTGAGCGGGTGTGACCCCGAAAAAGGGAGTTAAAATCCTGAGAACCCGCGAAGCGGGCCACCCACAGGAGCTTTTATTGCTTAAAACTTACATATTTTTGTTTTGATTTACAATTCAACGCTTGATATTTTTTCAGATATTTCAATCGTAGGTGGGAAGTTACTTCACATAATTTTCTGATGAAATTATCTCCCGCCTTCAGTGGGAGATAACTTCACAAAAAAAAAAGTGAAATTAATTCCCACTAGTGGTGAAGTTAGTTCCCATGTGAAGGTAGTTCCCGTGAAGTTAATTCCCTGCACCCGATAGACGGGATGGGAAGTTATCAGTGTGGGTCGCATCCCAGCCTCTTTTTAATTAATTATTTATTTAACTTTGTTAAATGTATATTTTGTTATATTCTGATCAAAATTAATGTTCTTTGGAGTTTTTGAATTGCCAGCGTATCCACCAGAGGTTAGCTTTAAAGAGTTAAAGTATGGTAAGTAATGTTATAGTTGTACGAGTAACTTTAAAGAATATAAAAAGGAATCTTTGTGTTTTTGACCAAATTTTATGCAGTGTAATCCTACAAAAGTGATTTCTTTCAAGAATTGTAACCTCTAGGAGGTACATTTTTGATGATAACTTAAACTCTAGACTATGTACGATTGAGCCAAATTAAACTATGAGTTAATTTGACTTTTCTCCTTGGTGACTGTTTTGAGTAATTTTAAATTACTTTGAGTCTAAATTGTTGATTAATTATTGATTGACATCAATCATGAAGTGGATCGTTAGTGTATGGACTGTTTTACCAAGGGTGTTAGTTGAAATTTGTAGATTCGATTAAGGAAACACTAAATTCCCAAAGGAATCCCAAAAGAATTTATTCAAAGCATTGAACATTGCATTCTACATATTTTGCCCATCTTTTATTCAAATCATTGATACCATTCCAAAAAAAAAGTGTTATCTTTCGGGGCAAACAATTCGACGACTGGTTTTTCGATTTCTTCGGAATTGCCGAAGAGCTGCTCTGTGAGTTAGTGTCATATCGATGGGAAAAGGTGATAGTTGAACGGAGTGATACCTGGAGAGTACGGCGAGAGCGATAATATTTTCCAATTCGAAGATTTTAATGTGTTCTTCACCATCTCTTTGGGTCCATTTCGACCACTTTCCGACTAACTCATGATTCAAGATGATAATTTCCTCTCGGTAACGATTCATATTCACCATCTCACCAGGTTTTAATAACTCGAAGTTTACTATACTACATACTGGTCCCACTAAATACAGATCGTTGTCGGAACATGTTCTCTATAAGTTTTAACCAGAAATCATTGAGTTTTAGCTGCTTATTT
Source organism: Eupeodes latifasciatus (assembly GCA_920104205.1). Classification (NCBI taxonomy): domain Eukaryota; kingdom Metazoa; phylum Arthropoda; class Insecta; order Diptera; family Syrphidae; genus Eupeodes; species Eupeodes latifasciatus. The sequence continues at coordinate 74,316,343 of OV049926.1, forward strand.
CTTTTAATAAAATAAAAAAGCAACGAATTCCGGAAATACGATTTATTTTTAACAAAACTAGACACATTCACTGAGGTAAACAACTATGACTCTATTATTTTGACAAAATTGAACTTTGCATATTTTTGAAAGCTGATGTCTATAGAAAAATATGATATAGATTTTAAATCATAGAAATGTGTAGTATATATAACTAGAGACATCTATTGATTACTTACTTACTTAAGGTGGCGCTACAGTCCTGTGTGAACTAGTGCCTCACCCATCAAGCTTCTTCATCTAGCTCGGTCATAGCTAGAGGTCTCTAGTACAGCTCGCCGTTCTATCTTCTCCTCAACTCACCTTCTATGCATACGGGACCGCAGATCACGCGAAGAACTTTTCTCTCGAAACGACCCAAGGCACTTTCATCCGCTTTTGACATAGTAAATGCTTCTGTACCGTATAGCAGCACGGGAATGATAAGAGTCTTATAAAGCTACACTTTGGTTGCTCGAGAGAGGACTTTACTACTGACCTGTGTCGAAGTAAGCTCTTCGGAAAGCACGAACATCTATGATGCTGTATAAAGGATGTATAGTGTCGATCGCAATATGGTCATTTGTCAATCTGGATGACGGTAGATTGCTCTGGAGAACTCCAAGTTCCTTTGTGGATTTTGAGGCGTGGAAAACGCGTACTGGCTACCATACATCATCCATTATCGGAATCGGAAGTGTTGTTGTGCAGGCTGTTTTTCCTAATCTATTAATAAAACCGAACAATTTCAACTAACACATAAGTATAAAGGGTAATAGACTTTATTGAAAGCAATCACATAAAGGATCTTCACCCATTACGTTAAACAGAAAAGAAAGACAATGAAGAAATTAGTTTTGGCGTAGATCACATCAGAGCCTTTTTCAGAAGAGCTAAATTTTAATCGAAAATATTCAGAAACAAGGAGTATGATTCCATTGTGTCTAACGAAATGTAACATTTATCACTTGCTTTCAATTGTGCTTTTTGTTTCTGAATGGTTGTAGTTAAAATTTACCCTTGACCGAGGGCACTACAATTTTTAGACAAAAGAGTTTAAAATGTTTCATTTTGACGTTAACAGCAATTTAATTTTTGAATCGACTTTTTTCTAGAATTTAAATAATATCAAATATTCACAAAAACATATAGGTACATACATACGTACAGTACATACATATGTAGACCGAGTTGAGAATATTTATTTTGAAACTAGAATTGTACAGTAAGCTTTTCTATAAAAATATTTAAAAAAAAATCTTATCTGAATTTGTGATGTACCTTTAGATACTTTATAACTTTGGTATTTAAATAAATTATTTGCATTTGCATCGATATTCCATCAAGTAGGAAGGTACGCCTTAATTAGATATTTAAAATTTGATTAAATTCTTTAACCACCAGCTAGGTAGTTTGAAAAAACTTTTAAGGTTGCTTAGCACAGCACAGTACCTTTGCAAAAATTTCAAATAAATTTATTATTCTGTGAGACACAAAGCGTAAGAGTAACCGACAACAGCTTAATAAATCAACAAACCCACACTTTATGGCCTTTGTATAAATTTTTGATAAAATTAAACTTGTGTAGGCTTGATTATAATTGCATACAATACAGAGCAGTATACTATGAGCTTATGTATGTGTGTCTGTAAGAGTCAAGTACACAATATGATGTGCTCCTTTTTAAATGCTTAAGGGTAAATGAGAAATTGAGCATGCTCCTTGAATTTCTTTCACTATCCTTGCTGGAATTATATGTTTAAGCTAACTCGTTTAGGTTATATGAGAAATCTATACTAATTTATATTTGTTTGTATGTATGTATGTATGTATGTATGTACATACGTCTAAAGTATACCTTTCATGTGGTGTACAAGTGCTTATATACAGTTATGGCTATAATATTAAGAACAGACATAAGTTTGTGGTTATTCTTTCCATAGCACTTGTGATGGTTGTTAAGATTTTGGAATTCATTTGCTGCAGGCTTCATAAATGGCTGATCAAAAAAATTTTAACACTCTGGAATGAAACTCCAAAAAAAAAATATATATTTCAACAAAAACGTGTATTTTTTTTCTTTTTTGATAATATTTGATATTTAGTTGGAAAATACTTACTGACATTTTTCGTAAGGTATTGAGCATCACATTTTAGTGAATATTCTTTAAGGATTCGTTTTCTTAGAAAGCGTATGTCTACTCTCTTTAATCTTGCGCTCTAGGGAATGGTTCACAATAATATCCAGGCCCAGTTATTGGAAATACCACTCTAAAAACTACTTTTATTGGCAACATTCTATAAATATTTCAGCATTAACGACTTTTCCCAAATAAATTAAATATTAGTAACAGTGGCATTATGGTTAGTGCGTAGGACTACATGCCAGAAGTCTTGGGTTCAATCTCTTTTTGTGCCATCTAAAGTTTTTTCACGAGTATTGCTTCTTGCTATAGACAAATATTCCAAGATCAACTGTGCTGAAAAGTGCTGCAAATAAAAATGATCTCCTCCATTTTTGAAATTACTCGAACACAGGAATGGTTGAGAGCTGTTGCACCACCTTATTATTTAGTTTTTTTTTTTAATTAATTAATATAATTAATAATCTGAAGGGGTTACGCCATCCTAAAATTTTCGAAAAATTGATTTTTTTAAAATCTTAAATTATTCAGTAGGATCTCAAAAATGTTTTGTCAAAGGATTATGTCCGGTAAAAACCTTTTAGTACTTAGTTTTCACATTGTAGTATTAAAGGTGTTGAAAAATTACTCATGATTTTCTACTACTCAAAACTTCTAAGGCATTTATCTCAATACTGCATTTTTTAAGTTTGTTTTTTTATCAGTAGATATAAAAAATAAATGGCACAACTGGATCGCACGAACTTGCTCCTGCATCCAAATCTCTGTTTATAAATAAATGTATATTTTCATATTTAAAAATTTACCAATGAAATAAGTTTGTCTTCAAAAATTTAAATGCCATTTAATATTAAACACAAAAATCTTGATTTATTAATTATTATTTTTCGAAAATCGTTTAAGCGTTTCTTTTGTATATGCACAATTTTTCATTTTTAGTTTAAAAATATTTTTAGTATGAAGTTTTTAGAACTTATTAATGTACGTTTTACATTTAATTTTTGTTAAAAAATATTGACCCATTTTTCCGATATAAAATTTATAAAAAAATATGTTTTTTTAAAAATCTAAAAAGTAAAACTTGACATTTTTGTGCAGAAAAAATATTATTGAAATCGGTTTTTTAGTTCTTGAGAAAACTTAAAAACTAAATAACGGTTCCACATTAAAATTTGTATGGGGCTGCTACTGTTTTTATTTGAAGTCTTAAAAAAATACCTAACGCAAATCTACTTAAAATCTTAACTTCCGAGTCTGATCTAAATCGACCCAATGGTTTCGGCTCTATGGGCGAGGATAGACAGACAGACAGACGGACGAAATCGGAAGACCCATTCTTTTCGACTTCTCTATCATCGTAATGCCATGTTTGATCAAAATCTCGAGTTCGAAATTTTTACAAATGAAATACTTGCCATTATTTCCTATATGTCGCAATTAAGAAGAAGACAAACTAAAATGTATGAAATGTTCCTATTATTTTGGCCATTGCTGTATTAAGCATACATGTATATATGTATATAGAAAATGTCTATGCATATGTATAAAATACGTCTACACGGTATGTTAAATTATTCCTTGTTGAAAATCAATGGAAAAATAATCAATTTTTAAAATACCAAAACCTCTTGGCTTTGGGCACACATCAGGCACAAATACTCATGCAAATGGTATTTTGTGTTTTAACCTTTTATCGTTCGCTTTGGAGGAGGGTGGAAAACCAATAATTTTGAGTTAGCCAAATACGAAACACTTGAATATTTTATAATGAAAAACAATACCATCAAATACCCGTACATAAGGCACCTGTTCCATGTGTCTGAAAAGGGGTTATTATCAAAAATAAGGTTAGGAAAGGTATATTAGGCTTAAATAATCAATAGAAACCAAGAAACTTTAACCTTTTAAATGTTTTTTTTTTTTAATTTAATTTTTATTTTTGAAGTGGAAAGTGAGAAAAAATCGCAATTTGTTGCAAAAAACGCTTATGTTTCTTAAGTTTCTAAATATTTTATTTATTTTGCAGCCATATTGATTTCTTAAGTTGAGGTATAATTTTTAGTTTGTTTGGTATCTTTTATTGAGACTTACGCTGCTGATATGTTAAAAATAAATTAATTAAAATTTTCTCATTGTGTATACATTATTGGAAATGCTTTTTATTTTTAATTTAAATTAAAAATTTTGTTTGAATACCCTGCGTTCAGCGTTAACCCATCGAAAACGTGACAATTTTATAAATCAAAGAATATCAGTATCATAAACATGAAACCCTTTTAATATAAGAACATAAAGTTTCTTAGATTATTGAAAGGTCATGATATGCACAAAGCGAACATCGGTTTTTAAAAAGGTAATAGAGTGGTTTCTTTTTAAATCTTAGGTTATTTTGACATTGATAGCTATTTCTTGCTGGAAATCTTAGTCACTATTATATCTCTGTGAAATGAAAGGAAACACATTGTGCTTGAAGAACGTTAGGAAATATTGAACATTTAATTTCAGATTTTTTTTCAGATTTAGATTAGATAAATTGCTTTATATAATTATAAAGTAATAATAATTACAAAGTTTACAACATTGGCCTAGGCCATCACCTCAGATGGCAAGTAAATAATAACTTCAAAACTTTATATAATTATACAAATTTGAAAGAAAAAAAGACGAATTTATAAATACATATGTATATGTATAATTATCAAAAAATAATATTTATGCTAATAATAAAAAGAGGCTGGGATGCGACCCACACTGATAACTTCCCGTCTATCGATTTGTCTTGCTTAAAAGTTTGTCTAAATGTATCAATTCTTACCAAATTTGCGTTCTATTTTTTGTAGATTTTATTTTTTTATGAAAAAACGGACTGTTGGATTTTTATAAAAAAATTACTAAATATCAAAAACAATATTTTCTGTGAAATAAAATAAGTTTGAAGCCAATATTTTTAATTTTTGAAAAGCTATTTGAGTAGAAAGTAAATTTTTACCAAGTTTTAGTATTTTTTTTTTTAGGTTTTTATTTTTTGTAAAAAAAAACTGTCAATCCAACATTTCTCAACATTTTACCGAATGTTGAAAACAATATTATTTATAAGATAAAATTAGTTTGAAGCCAATATATCAAAGTTTTGAAAAGATATCTGAGCCGAAAATCATTTTTTATCAACTTTTATTAATTTTTTTGTTTAGGTTTTTATTTTTTGTAAAAAAAACTGTCAATACGATTTTTCTCACAATTTTTCCTAAAGTTGAAAACAATATTTCTTATAAGCCATAATCTCAAATTTTTGAAAAGATATTTGACTCGAAAACCAATTTTTACCAACTTTTGTTAAATTTTTTTTTCAGTTTTTAATGTTTTGTAAACAAACTGTCAATTCGATCTTTCTCAAAATTTTATTGGATGTTGAAAACAATATTTTTTGAAAGATAAAAGTAGTTTAATATCTCAAAGTCTTGAAAAGATATTTGAGTCGAAAATCAATTTTTACCAACTTTTATTAATTTTTTTTTATGTTTTTATTTTTTGTAAAAAAAACTGTCAATTCGATTTTTCTCAAAATTGTTCCTAATGTTGAAAACAATATTTCTTATAAGTTAAAATTAGTAAGAAGCCATAATCTCAAATTTTTGAAAAGATATTTGAGTCGAAAATCAATTTTTACCAACTTTTGTTAATTTTTTTTAGGTTTTTATTTTATGTAAGAAAACTGTCAATGCGATTTTTCTCAAAATTTTATCAGATGTCAAAAACAATATTCTTCGTTGCACAAAATTGTTTTGGAGATGAAATCATATTTTAGTCGTAAAATTTTCGAGGTGACAAATTTTTTTCTTCAGTTTTTTTATTTATAAAAAAAAACGTTAATTGGATTTTTTCCAAAAATATAATTGTTTTGTATCACGTTACAATATATAATATAAAATTTAATTCAAGTCTCTAGCGTCATTGGTTCATGAGATATTTAGGGTTAACCAAAATTGTCACATTTTTTTTAAACTGCTATGGTAAAAAAAATCACCCACGCAATTTTCTTGAGAGCCCTTTCTGCATCTTTCTGCCTTATTATCTGTATAACAAAATTTATTTGAAGTCGATATCTCTTCTGGTTCTTGAACTATGGAGGACGAAAAAAACGTCGCGAACGTACAGACGTACGGACGTACGAACGTACGTACACACGCAAGCACAGACATCTTTCTAAAAATCTTTTATTTTGACTCTAGGGACCTTGAAACGTCGAGAAATGTCAAAATTTTCAATTTGACAAATCGGACCCATTACAATAACTTCCTATGGGAAGTTAATAAAGATCATGTGCTAGGTTTAGTGTAACAAAAAACATCAAAAACTAGAATTTTTCAGCTATTATTTTGGCTCTGTAGCAAGAGGCTTCCTTGCAAAAAGCGGTCAGAAACTTCCATTCTTTCTTTCCGTTTAAAACACTTATTGTTCTTTCCAAGGTCATTGTCGTGTAGTCAAAAAAACCTTTCTTATCTCCATAAGGATAGGGCATACTGCTACGAAATGGAATACATCCTCCCGAGCTTTAATATTGCATAAAGTGCAAAATAAAGGAAGATCAAGCCTGTGTGGCTTATAATTTAAATTCAGCAACTCTCCTCTAGCTTGAAATATTGTTGATATGTCGAAGATACAGTTTTCATCCCGAAAATAGTTGAGTTCATTTAAGTCATAGTAAAGTTTGCAGTAATATTGTCTATAGAGTGATGATTGTGCTTTGTCTTTAAACTCCTCTCTCAGTTTTTTGTCCAGATATCTAATGATTAATGAAGATGTACAAATTATTTTTCCAATATTTCATATTTTTGACTGAAACATTAATTTGTAGATTGTATCTCCTTGCTATAAGGCCCCACTTTTTATAGAACAAAGATTTTGAAAAGATTGCGTGTGTTACAATAAGTTTTGTTAAACGGTTTTCTGGATAAGATGCTGCCCTAATAATATAGTCGAAGTGAAGCTTCAAAGTTGAAATAAATAGTGAAGACATTTCCATCTCACATATAATTTAAGGAACTTAATGGAAGTTTAAACAGTTAGTAGTTTTTCAACTTCTTCATTTTGCTGCTAATCCCAAACTTAAGCGGCATAAAACAAAACTGATTTAGAAGTTGCCTCGAACAGTTTATACTCTACACTAAAACTGAGTTCATTTGCACTCATACAGGTCTTCCATGTGCTATAAACGCTGTTTTTGCTAATTAAAGCTAGTTAGATTGCTAGATAATCATACTCCTTAATGATTTCAATATCTTTTCCAGCGAATTTCCACTTTTCGTTTCTGGCATAACTTCAACCAACCTTCCGGCTTATCATTATTTTGGACTTACACAAATTCACTGTGAAAATCCAAGCCTCAAAATATTTTTCAAGGTCCAAAATCATGCGAACTTAGTCCTTGGGGCTGTCCGATAACAAAACTATATCATCAGCATGCATGAGTACTTTAATCCTCCTTCCGGCCCACAAATTTCCACCACTTAGAAGGTTCTCATTATCGACCCATGCTGTGAGTCTTTCGTACAGTACTAGTTTGAAAGTCTTCAATAAACAATTCAGGAAGTAAATACCTCTATAATTCGCTACTGAATCCAAGCCGCCTTTTTGTGTAGTGGATATAAAATCGCCTTTCGGAAACCTTGTGATAAAATGTTTTCACTTAATATTTGATTGAACGAATCACAATTAAAGGTTCTTCTGTTAAATTTTTGTAGAACTCAAAAAGTATTCTTTTTTTTCCTGGTGCTTTGTTATGTTTAATTCTAGCAATATCCTCTTTGACTTCTTCCAAACATATGTGATGGTCTAGGTTGAACATTTATTTTTTAAATGGGTATATTGTGTAGAAACGATTTTGGGAGGCGTGGCGGCTTTGTTAACAAACAAAATTAACGAATCTGGGTCTCGAAAAACCTACGTTATTATCGAGCATCAACAGAGAGTAAAAGATTAGTACAGATTGTGGCTGCATTAGATACATTTTTCTTAGAAGATGAGACATTTCAATAAACGTTTGACGTTAGAGAGCTGACTGACTGATGTAAGCCAACTTTTTTACATGCGACATGCGAAGTTTTGCATTCGTAAAAAAATTCGAACTGGAGATCAAATTACGATGGTAGAGAAGTCGAAAAAAATGGTCCCTCTCTGTCTGTCCTCGACGCTACAGCCCAAATAATTGAGTCGATTGAGTTCAAACTTGGAAATTAAGGTTTTAAACTGATTCTCGTTAGACGTTTTTTTATTTTCTTTTTTTAAGATCAAAAATAATAGTAGTCTCCATAGAAATTTTTGGTCAAATAATCGAATTTTCTCAAAAACCAACCGATATAATTTTATTAAATTTTGTTTACAACTTTCTTTTTCGTAACTTGGCTTCTTTCAATAGAAAAACATATTTTTGTATCGCTCCAGAAGTTCACCACCTATAGAACCGTTATTTTGTTTTTTAAGTTTTCTCACATACAATTCTTATACTGTGTCAATAATATTTCATGATAAAAAATGACATTGTTTTCGATATCTCGAAAATGGGTCATAATTTTTTGACAAAAATCAAATGTAAAACGTATATTAATAAGCTTTATATAACTGCATACCAAAAATATTTTTAAACTTAAATTTAAAAATTTTATATATACAAAATTAATTTAAAAAAAAACGCTCTAATCATTTTCGAAAAAAAAAAATTTGATGAAATAAACGGCCTATAAATTTTTGAAGACAAACTTAAAGTGTAAAGAGTGTTTAAGGACACAGGAATAAGTTCTTTCAACCCAGTCGTGCACTTTATTTTTCATCTGAAATAGAAAACATGGATTTGGTCGACCTCTGGTTATGCAAGATTGTGCGCCATATACCACAAAGCTGATGCAACAATCAATCTTTTAAGCAATTAATTCCTAAATCGTTATCAGCTGTCTTGGCAATGTCAATTGGCAGCCTTAGAGCTTTGATTTGAGCCTTTTTTGAACCGTGAAGGACTAATGTAATGCCAACAAATCCGAAAATTATTCAAGCACTTAAGGCATATATCATTCAAGCTATTCGTCAATTATAACTTGAAACTATCAATAAGTTCTTGGAAAATTTTAATGATAAAATGTGCTATTGGGAAAAAAATGAGAATGTTTTCTGCTGCTATAAAGTTCATGGACAAAGTTTATTTTTGTTTTAATTTTATTGCATTTTTAAAAAAACAATCTTTAAAAGGGCCTACTCTTTGTACTCAAAGTGCTTAAAAGTTTAATGGTTATTTTCAAGACTGACAAGTACAAAAATATATAAGTAAAGTTAGAAGATAGTTAGTCCCTTACTTTATACAAAATAGTGGGCCCGTAGCCCACATAGAACCTGCCAACATTTTAAGTTTCAGAATCTCTTTTTACAGAGAGTTCATTTAATGAAAAAAATTATTTAAAATTAAATGGTAAATAATTTTGACTTGGGAATTTTTTCTTTCAAACAATCTAAAGAGTTTGAAATGTATCGTTTCTAAAAATTTAATCGGTGTAAAGGTAAAATGGCTAACTGCTCAAACAAACTTCAACTTGAAAAATCCTCATAACCTTTAGGTCAATTTTCTATGATTTAAATTTAAAGCCCTTTTCTTATCCCTTTCTGCTCACACGTTCTGTTCATAGGGATTAATAATACTCGTAACATATTTCTGACAACTGATTTAGCTTCCGGTAAAATATTATGTTAATGTGTTCGAAGGTTGTGGTTTATTTATGCTTAAAGGGTGCAAATACATGTGTACATACATACTTTTGTTTGTACCTATGTTTATATTTTATATCAGACATGTTTCTATAATAATTATTATTATTATTGAAACAGCAAGAACAAAGCCACCCGATGTTATGTGTGTTCCTTCGCAAAACATGTCACCTGAAATGAGAACATCCATACAACGTATAAAGGATATATAAAGTCGGAGGGGGGGGGGGAGGTAAGGATTTATATACCATAACCATAACCATATGTATGTATGGATGTACACACAATAATTTCACATAAACGTCAATATAAACACAAGCCATACTTTCGTGCAGACATTTTGGAATGAAGCCAACTTTTCAACGAACTTCAGCTTCGGTATTTTGTTGGCTTGCTTCATTTTTATTCCTTCTTCATCTTCTTTTGCTGCCAAAAAATATAAATAAATAAAAAAAAAGACTTAATATCGTATTGTATAGTTTTTCTCCAAGAATTTTCACAAAAATTCCCATTATACCTTTTCTTTTCTTATGAACGTTATGGATGAAATGTATATTATTGTTGTTTTTGTGTTTTCTTTAGTAGTACGTTCAAAACTATCTACCATCAACCAAGGCTGATTGCCAATTTTGTGAAAGTCATATAAATTTTATATTTATAATTTATATACAATACATATGTATGTACATATTTTTGTGTGGGATACATGTATGTATGTACATACATTTATTTTGTTTGAGACAGATTGTCAATATAAAATATTGACTTTTGTGTTTAGTATATAAACATTAAATTTAACTAACTTTCTTATGGGAGATAAAAGATCCGAAAATTGTTTTTCACATGCCAAGTCGGTTTATTTGATTTAAATGGCGAAATAAATTGTGCAAAATTAAACTCGATCCATTAGACAATTAATGGCTTTAAGAAATCAGTGATAAGTTTTTTGATTTTATAATATAATGATTGACATATTTGTTATTAGGATTTATGCAAAATCATATCATGCTTCAGTTCATTTTTAGGGCAAGATTAAAGCTATCAAATATTTTCTACGACCCTAATGAACTATATTATGCATACAGTTTATATTTCTATGATTTCTGAGAATTTTTTCAGTCAGGTAAAAGGAACCGGAGAGTGAAATATGAACAAAATTATATTTATATAAGTAGTTTTGACAGCAAAAATGAGCAAGTTTGTTTAAATTGTTGAGAATACCAGAAATCTTTGAAATATAAATTAGTTAAATGTTAAAACTGAAAATTTTAAATGATAATTTTTAATGAAAACTTTAACTACGGTGAATATATTGTATTTAATAAAAGACTGGTATTTTATAAATAAAAAATACACACAATTTATTAAAAGTATTAGTTCTGTTTTATACAAAAGTTTCAAATAAAAAAGAAAAATATAAAAATATTTTTCAGTTATATGAAATTAAAAACTAAAATAAAAACAAAGTGTTTATTCTAAACTTGAAAGTAACATACATAATTTCATAACTTCAACCCTTATTGCTTGAAAGTTAAATTTTAAATATTAATTAAATTATGTAGACTTATAGTATCATCTTAAGAAGTGGACTTGGTAATGGCTTAGTCATAACATCTGCCAGTTGAAATTTGTTGAACCATAATCTGTCCTTCAATAACTTTCTCTCTAATGAAGAAATGCTTGATGGCGATATGTTTGGTTCTTCAGTGAATTTCTGAATTCTGCGAAAGTCTAACTGCTGCAGAATTATCAATTTTTATTAGAGCTGATAAATGGCACCTTTTCATCCAAATGGCTTCCTTCGTTGCTTCATTTACTGCTACTATTTCTGCTTCTATTGTCGATTTAGCCACCATAGCTTGTCTTTGACTGAGCCACGAAATAGCACCGCCAGAGAATTTAGTAACAACTCCTAAAGTTGAACGTCCTGTTTTCATGCATCCAACAAAATCTGCATTGCTATAACATTCGAGAACTGCTTTTTCTGCATCGTGACGATAAGTTATTGCATATTCCAAAGTTCCTGCTATGTGTCGTGTTCTTGAAAGAAATCGCTCACTATAGGCAAGATCTGGCCTTGTACCAAGCATGAAGTACATTAATGCACCAACGCAACGGCTTGTCTGTACGGAAATTTCTGCTTCTCGATTTGTTTTTTTCCCGTTGTAGAAGTTTCTGTAGTCTTAATCAAAAGATGTTAAAATTGACTTGCACTTAGAAAATTTAAATCTTTCCAAAATCTTTCTTGCATGTGTTGTCTGTTTGATGTTTATGTTCTTGTTCTTGACCCTAATTTCTAGTCCTAGAAAATATACGGCCTTCTTTGAGATGATTTTAAATTCTTGTTTTAGTTCATTTATAAAAACATCTAAGTCCTTTTTGTCTGTGGCTGCAACCAATCCATCATCAACGTACAAAACTAGTATGAGATTTTCCCCGTTGAGCTCAGCCTCACTTGTTTGAAATCCCAATTTCAAAACAAAACTTCCAAAACGTTTTTTCCGGCACCTCGACGATTGCTTAAGACCATATAGACGCCTTTTAAGCTTGCATACTTTCTTTGTTCCATCGCTGTAGCCCTCTTGTTCACTTGCTGCAATGCTTAAAATTGACCGTATCCTTCCCAACTTTGCAACTGGACTGAACGTTTGACAGTAGTCAATACCATAACGTTAACTAAAGTCTTTTACAACTAACCTAGCTTTGTATTTGTCAATACTACCGTCAAGGATTATTTTTTAAGTTGTAAATCCACTTGCACGGTATAGCTTTCGCTCCTTTAGGTAAACCTGTTAGTTTCCATGTCTGGTTTTTCTTGAGTGATGCAATTTCTCTCTCCATTGTGTCCTTCCATTCTTGTTTGTGTTTGTTGCTCGTTGCTTCTTGGCAGTGTTGAGGATTTTCTATAGCATTCACGAATTCTTCTGCTGCCATAACAGAATCGTCATACTTTTTTCGTTTTGTCTATTCTGAGGCTTGTTGAAGGCTATGAAAAATCTTTGTCTCTGTTGTCAAAATCAGTGTCATTGCCGGTATTGTATTCTTCATTGTTACTTTCATCAGAATTTATTTCAGTTGTTTCTTTTTCAAGCAAATTTTCAGGTTGATGACTATACGTTTTCTTTCTTTTTATTGTTCTTAGGTAACTTTACTGTTTTTGCGCAAATTCTTGGCTTTTCTTCAAATTGGACATCTCTAGATAATATGACTGTTTTATCTTCCTTGAAGACTGTGTATCGTTAATCACCATCATACCGAACCAGATACCCCTTCAAAGCTATTATTCGGAGATGTTTTATCCTTGGTTTCTTTTTCTTACCCATCCAAAGTTCGTATGGACTTTTTCCATTTATTAATGACTTTCCAGCTTTATTCAAAACGTACATATATAGCAGAATTTACTAGCACTGCGCAGATAGCTTCTGGAAATTTGACTTCTGAGTTTGAATATTTGAAGATTCTTGACATCTCTATAATAGTCCAGTTCACTTCCGCCATTTTGTTGTGTGGCGGAGGTGTAGATGGTGCTGTTAGCCTTTGCACGAATCCATTGTTTCGATGCATCTTCTTGATTTCAAAAACACAACTGAATGTCGCTTTTTCTTGAAAGAATCACTAAAAGGTCCACAAAAATCAGTTGACATAAGCTCTCCTGATGGTTGAGTTGCTTTCCTTTGAGTCCCAAATGGCAATCAATGCATCTTTTCATAAAAACATGGCTCACAGATATTATTATCTAGTTTAAATTTTATATCTAATTCTCTTTCTAGCATTTCTTTTTAATGGTATTTGTCTTGGTGTCCCCATCTCTCATGGTAAAGCTGTAACGTTGTGTTTTCTGCAACACCAAATCTTTCGTTGCTGACAAGAGCTCTTATATCTGCTTTTCCTTTTGTATAAAGATCCGTTCGTCTTGCGATAGCCACACAACAAAGTTTTCCCATCTACTTGAAGACAGCATTTAGTGGCCGAGACTTGAAAACATTTTTATCTTTTCTGTCCTGTGCTGCTAAAACTGAAAAGAGATTCCTTGAAACATTAGGTACATACCAAACATTCCTTAGTGTGACTTCTATTTCTCTCTTGTTGATTCTGGCTTTAACTCGGATATTTCCTTTTCCAATAGCATGAAGTGCTTCTTTTTCAGCTGCTTGAATGCTACATGTGCTATCAAATTCTTTAAATTCATAGAAATGATCCGCTGAATTCGTCACATGTCTGGTTGCCCCGTTGTCGATCCACCAATCGTTTGAATTTTCTTTAAAAGTAAAAACTTCGTTGCAGACAGATACTAATAAAGCATTAACATCGATCAAATTGTTGTTGATGGAATTTGTTGGTTTAGCTCTATTTGGACGTCCATCAGATATCCATTTTCTGCAATCACGCAACCAATGTCCTTTATTCTTACAGTAATTGAGAGCCATCTTCTTTGTCTGAAGATTTCTGAAAATTTCTTTCAAACATGCCTAGCTGTGATGTTAATTCATCAAATGTCTTGTCTTCTTCTTTTGTCAAAAGCATCCAACTTGACTTAAAAGACTCAAAATTGCTTGGTAAAATGTGTATAAGATTTTACACACTAGCATTAAGTCTGGTAAAGAACTGTGCTTTTAAGCTATACGACCGTTCGCGTTGTTAAGCTCATTCCATAAATTTCACAACTGAGCTATGTGGGTGGAAACATCTTCACTGATCCTTTGACGTTGCTTCAAACTGATGTTTTGAGGCGTTGTCAATTGGCCTCCAAGATCATTTGTAATTTGACACTATTTGACTTCTTTCTTTGAGCAGCAACAATTCAACAGCTAAAGGATAAGGAAAGATGATTTAGAACATTAACGCCATAGAAACTCAATTATGCCTCAGCGTCAACGAAAATTTGAACCATTCGGATGGAAGTGTTCCTCAAAGGTTGCATCGGCCATTTATAAATACATATAATATATATATATTATATATATATATAATATATATATATTATATTATATATAATATATATATATTATATTATATATAATATAAATACATAATTGAGCCATACGAATATTATCATAATAAAAAGAAATTACAATAATTTGCGTTTTATTTAAAATGAACATTGGTCCTTAAAATTAAAGCACAAGGAAAATACGAAATGGATGCTCACCGTAGCTATAACTTGAGCCTAATTTCCTTGAGGGACGTTCTATTTAAAGATACTTGAAGATTGATGAAATATTTTTATTTTTTAAAAATTAAAATACCTTCAGGGCTTGAGCAGATTCAAACATTTCTTGAGCTTCCGAAATAGATAAGGAAATAGACAACTTAAAGCTTGTTAGACACTGGACATTGGCTGGGCACATAGACGAACTCGCCTGATAAGTCCTTTATTGGTGAAGACAGCCAGGAAAAATGGAGAAAATATTGAAAGTCGGCCAGGATTTCGGTTGTAGCAGCGATGATCTTCCAATCCTTAAATTTTTCATGTCAAAAGGTCCTTTTATCGGTTAAAGTAACGATTTTATCTACACTAATATTATAAAGAGGAAAGATTTGTATTTTTGTATGTAACGAATAAACTCAAAAAGTACTGGGCCGATTTTAATAATTCTTTTTTCATTAGAAAGCTACATTATTACTGAGTAACATAGGCTATATTTAGTACTAGATTACTGTAGAAATCTTTAGAAATTCCTATTAAAACCAACCGAAGGTGTCTTATTGGGGTCATGAGTTTTCAAACTAAAGAAAAGAGGTCAAAGTGAAACTTGTCCTAAGCCCAATCATTTCTTTACCTTTTATATATGTAGTTATACATAGATCAGGTGTGTAGGTGAAACTAAATGTTGGAAAAATATTTTCAAACGTAAACGACCGACGACTATGAGACCACAATGCCATCGGCCACCAACAATGTGATGTGAATATTTAAAATTCAAGCTAATTTTATCTCAACAAGGAGAACCGAAATGGGGCTTGTCGATGGCATCTTTCATTCTTCACAAAAAAACATTTGCTTTAGTTCCACGTAAGCTGAAAATTTTGCTCGATAAAACCGCATGCCAACGTCAACACTTCACTTTAATGGAAAGAGATCCTTGGATGAAATCACCTTCGTCCTCAATAATAATGTGCAGATGACAACAACAAATAAGAAAGGAAGAAAATAAAAACAGAATAGAATCCATTTGCTTTGTAAACCAAACAACCAAAAGAAAAGAGGAAAATGCATGAAAATTTTCTGGAAAAAGGTGGAATTTTTCATCACCACCATCCAATATTCAATATCGATGATTTTTCTAAAAATCGATTTCAATTGAATGTTTCTGTACATTTCCTACTTTTTCATTTCTTTTAAAAACATAGTGTAGATAGGTTTGGTCCATTTTATTTTAACTTGTCTAAGTATATCATTTTAAACCCGTTGATATAAAGAATAATAGGAAGGACACAATCCGAAGGATACAATAATCATTGAAATCAACAAAAACCAATAAGTTACCTATTGTCCAACAACCAAGATATCTGTACAAATCTTAAGTTAAGTTTTTTTTTTTTAATTCTACTATAAAGGTTTTAACTTTTTATTGTGAATGAATTTGTTGTTCAATGAAATAAAAAAAGTTGTGTGGAAAAGAAAGTAATTAAAAAGTTTAGATAAGACGTGGTATTTGGAAATAGACTCAATTTATTTTGAGTACCTGCCTTGATTTAACAAAAAGTCACAACTGGATTGGTCATTTTAAGCCATCATTTGTTTAGTTGCGTTTATGGATAAAAGATATATATTGAAAAGGATTATCGTAGAGTTAAAGTCAAATTAATTATATATAGAAAAAACCTTCATAATTTTAAAAAAATCCATTCATCATACTTTCTTTTCTAATACGTTAAAGCTTTGTGGCGTTATGTTTGTTGCCCAAAACCTTATCACCCAAATTATAAATTTCATAGCGCCCAAAACATTTTTATTAACACTTTGTTGTTCTATGATTTTGGCAATATTACCGAAACTTTGGGCGTTAAAAGTGTTCGTTCTTATTGCCCAATAAAATAACGCCAAGATATTGAAAATCTCATATCGCCTAAAAATGACTCTGCCGCCCAAAAACTTTTTCAGAAGAAAATGCCATAAAGCCTAAAATCAATGTCATATTGACCACATTAATTTTAAAATATCGTAATGCCCAAATACTAATAAATATATTATATTGTCCAAAATACATATAAATACATGTTTTTCAACATTTGGGCATTCTGACAAAACATTTGTTTATTTCTTGCACTACGACATTTTGAGTTTTAAATTTTATCGCTTTCTTTAATTTTTATAAAATAAGTTTGAAGCCAATATTTTTGATTTTTGAAAATAAATATTCGAGTTAAAAATCAATTTTTACCAAGTTTTAGTAATGTTTTTTTTTAGGTTTTTATTTTTTTTTTCTAAAAAAAAAACGGTCAATTCGATTTTTCTGAAAATTTTACCAGATGTCAAAAACGTTATTTTTCGTTGCATAAAATTATTTTGGAGATAAAATCATTTTCTGTTCGTAAAATATTGCAGGTCACAATTATTTTTGTTCCGTTTTTTTTTTGATTTATAAAAAAAACGTTAACTGATTTTTTTTCCAAAATTTTATTAGTAAAAAATGCCTTTGATTTTTCTGAAGCGTTAAAGTTACGACGTTGTTGGTGATTGACCGTCTTTAGATCTTATGTTAATTGAACTCTGAAAGCCCTAAGACCTAAGTCTTTATGCAAAGTACTGTTTAGTGTCGTATGTTTAATGCCAAATTCCAAAGATCGACTAAAAATCGATGGTCAAACCTAGGTCAGAACTACAGGCTACATAAGCAATGTTTTTAGTTGTTCTTGATCAGCCGCTCACTTTTTTCTGTACAAGTTTCACTATTGCTTGGCCAACCCAAAAATGTTTTAGTTTCCGAAATAGTGAGTAGAAAATTTTCACCATTTTTGTAGTGTAGTTGTTAAAGAATGTATTTTTCCACTAATGAAAACATATAATTTTTATATTTTTGATTACAATATTCTTGTCAAAATATTTTTACAATAATACAAATGTATGTACATATTCAGCGCCGGCCCCAGCCAAACTTGCGCCCTGTGCAAGATTTGTAGAAAGCGCCCCTTTTTTTATATTTTTTTTTTACCCATAAACTGATACACAAGCATAGACTTTCAATGCGCTTTTTTTTTTATTGAGGTATCCCCAGGAGGCCTTAATTATTAAACTAAAACGCAGCGAAAAAATGAGCAGAGGGGAAACTTTTAAACTTGGAAACTTACTTTTCTGGCCTTACATTTTGCAAATTCAGAAATGAGATCATCAAAGTCTAAAGAATTTAATAATTTCTTTTCAATGGACATTATAGATAAACCTACCAATCTCTCTTGAGTCATGGTTGCCCTAAGATAATTTTTAATAATTTTAAGTTTAGAAAAACTACGTTCTCCTGAAGCTACCGTGACTCGTGATCGGGATTGTATTAAGGATTTGGAGAGCAATTACTAAATTCGGGGCAAAATCTTCAAGGTTTGAACTAAAAATAAAATTTAACACATCTAAACTTGAGCTTTGTGGTGTAACAAGCTGGGATATTACGGTTAACTCTTGAAACAATTCTTCACCATCTAAATCTTTAAAATTACTTTATGTTAAAACATTCTGCAAATTAAGGCATGAAGCACGTAGGTACATTTTTATTTTTTAAACATTCGCTTATGTTACTAAAAAATGAAAAATTGATACTATACGTATCAAACCTTTCAAGTATTTAAAAAAAATTCAACTTTAAATCTTTGTTTCGGGTCTAATATAGTTTCAGGACATTCATCAGTATAAAGTATTTTTCTCCGTTGAGATCGCAATGATGAAGCTACAGGAAACATATTCGGTATTTCTAGGGAACTAGCATTACGCTCGGTTAATTGAAAATACCTACTCATTAAATTTTTCATCGGAAGGCATGAAAATCAAACTGTTTTTTTGTATTTTCTAAAACCGTTATGCCAGTTGACAGATTAACGGACGGACTTTGCAAATATTTACTAGTTTAATTTATATTTTCTAAAATATCAAACCAAATTAGCAGGCAGCAAATAAATGTAAAATCAAAAGTTTTATTTCCTAACGAATCTACAATGTTTTTTGCCTCTAGATTTCTTAATTCTAAAAGGGCTTCATATATTTCTTCTTAATTTGTTTTTAAAGGCCTCAATCCATCTAACCTGCTCTCTCATCTTGTCTCAGAAGGGGGTTTCAAAGTATGACTTGGGATTTTTTTCTTATAAATATCCCACCTCGTTGTGGAACTTTAAAAAAAGTTATACAAACATTGAATTGTATCGAAAAATTTAACTGCATAAAATAAGCACCGAGCAGCATCATTAACCACTAAATTTAAGGAATGCGGGCAACATGAAACTAAAAATGCTCTTGGTTCCAGGGTTCGAATTCGATTCTGAACACTCGCTTCTTTTCCTTTTATATTCGAACCATTATGTATGTATGTATGTATGTATGTATGTATGTATGTAATGTATGGATGTACTTTATTGAGATTTTTTTTTTGTCACTTATGATTCTTAATTCTATGTACCTATACTATACATAGTTATTTCAATAGCTTGTTATTAATTTGCCGACTTAGAATTGGTCAGGCTACACAGTTTTTATTTTATATTAATTTAGTTTATTTTTGTAAAGCACATTAGTTGTTTCTTAGACACAGTCCCTTAGTTTTATAAAATTACGTCCACATTGCAACAATCTGCATTCTGCACCAGACTAGATATACATTAAAAGTAGCCGTTACAACAGTCATTAACTTTCACAAAAAAAAAAAAACTGCCAGCGCAAGAACAATTCGACTCCACATAGAATCATCCCTCTTTAATTTTTAAGCTCTATGCTCCTTTTCCATTCTATTAAAAATTTCATCTGTAATCAGGCACTTAACTCTTACACAGTGTGCAATAAGAAAACCTGCACAGCACATCAATTGACCATTTGTAGCAAAGACACCTACCTACCTCATTTCCAAATATTTCACCCTGTTCGTACAAGAGAAAAAAGAAAAAATCTCAACACAAAAAAGTTTCATGCAAGAGAAAAAAAGAAAAAATCTCAATACAAAAAAGTTCCATGCCACCTCATCTGTGCAAGATATATTTTATGCACACCGAGTCCCAAAATTAACATAGAGAGTATGACAAAGCAAAATACTTATTCATATCGAATCGTATGGGCTAGTACGTGCAGGTTTTGTATCACGCACGTACCTGAATGTGAGTTCTCATCAGCGTTGCCGCGAAGACAAAAATGTTAAGGGCCATTTTGAGGGCCATTTCCAAAATGTGCGGGCCACTAGCACACTACCCTAGAAAAAATTTGTTTAAGAAAATAAGTGCGTTTTGTTCGCATTCCATATATAGTAAAGTGAGAAATTGCCAACAAAACGATCCGCAGTAGACCGGTTTTTATATTTGAAAGTTGATTCAACTGAATATTTGCCAGAATAATTTATCAAAAAATTCCAAAAAAAAATAGGGAAATTCAGACCAGGGGTGAAATCGTGTAAGCTGATTTTTGATAGTTGACTATCAAAATCAAGAAAATACGTATGTGTAATGTGAAAGTCGATTTCAAAGTTTTAACCAAACAATTTGACATAAA
This sequence comes from Eupeodes latifasciatus, assembly GCA_920104205.1. NCBI lineage: Eukaryota > Metazoa > Arthropoda > Insecta > Diptera > Syrphidae > Eupeodes > Eupeodes latifasciatus. The sequence continues at coordinate 74,336,935 of OV049926.1, forward strand.
ATAAAAACTTCAAGAAGGGGGTTTGTTCGTAGACTACTACATTAACATGTGGTGTTGAAGCGAGCTTGAAGCTCGCCTAAATTCTTTATATACCTGAATCGAGTTGAAATGAGCTTGATTCGCTCGATTCCGGTCGGGGATCGGAAATAATATAATGCGTTATATGTATATGTTTGTGTACAAAAAAATATAGTTTTGTTTTAATCAAATTAAAAAAAAAATGCACATGGAGTAGGTAGCATATTCCTATATAGTGCTGAACTATTCAGTTTTTCATTGTTTAACACGAATCAAACTATCTGACTTGCACTTCATAAGAAACATCGAAACACCATTTGCATTTTAGAAAATGCTGTCAAACTTAACTTAATGCGGTGGAAGCACCAAAAAAGATTTATTCAATCTAAACTGAGATAAACCTTTTCTAACTTTTCTATTGTTTTCTCTTGCAAAATAAGACCTGTTAGTCCATTTTCACTAACAAAACTAAATAATATCAACAGTAATAGAAAAAATTTGTTTAAGAAAATAATAACAATTTATCTTTTATAAATAAACTTATTATATGTATTTCGAATTAAATTAATTGAATTAAATTAAATTTTCGAATAAGTCATCAAATCCGTAGCTAAAATATAGATCCCATTAAGGGTTTCAAAGAGAGCTGTTCGAATTCGACTTCAAATATATTGTCTAGGCTTTCTAAGTACTCAGCTTTAACAATTTTTTTAAAAATAACATTAAATTTTTTGTTTGCGTTGCAACAACTTTCTTTATTTTAGTGTTCTTCAAATCAAGATACTCTTGAAAAACTTTAAGTTCTTCTTGCCTTTTTGGGCTGTGTTTTAAGAAATTGTAGATATGACAAAACAAACAGACGAGATACGTACTAGGTAGGGAAAAAAAATAAAGTGGCGATTGGTGAAAACAAAATGTCAGTCTGAATGAATGAGTTCAATATGGGAAGTTGTATATGGAGGAAACACATTGATAATTTTGTTGATGGAATGAAAAGATTGCATTTGTTGTTTTAGAAAAAAGAAAATATATGATATGCGGGCCATTTCATGTTGGCCCCGGGCCACGGGCCAAAATAGAAAACTTAGTGCCAAATGGCCCGATCGGGCACATTTTGGCAACGCTGGTTCTCATCTACAAAAAAAAAACAACAACAAAAATATATGGAGTGTCTTTGATTAGTATTTGTAGTAGATAGAAAGTAGCACAGCAACCTACCTGCTCTCTTCTTTCGGAAACATTTTTTGTTGTTTTCTTTGTAGATGAGAACTCACATTCAGGAACGTGCGTGATACAAAACCTGCACGTACTAGCCCATACGATTCGATATGAATAAGTATTTTGCTTTGTCATACTCTCTATGTTAATTTTGGGACTCGGTGTGCATAAAATATATCTTGCACATATGAGGTGGCATGGAAATTTTTTGTGTTGAAATTTTTCCTTTTTTTCTCTTGCATAGAACTTTTTTGTGTTGAGATTTTTTCTTTTTTTCTCTTGTACGAACAGGGTGAAATATTTGGAAGTGAGGTAGGTAGGATTTTTAGTTCTGCGATATTTTGAGTTGAATTTTCATTGAATGCAACAATGAAAGTGATGTTAGTTAGTGCGCAAGAGATAACTTAGCACAGTTGTGATAGATGTTTTTTTGAGATTATTTTAAGAATGTTTGTGGTTAAAGAATGGCAAATAGTAGTACATATTTGTTTGCAAGATCAGATTACATTTTCTTGCTCCTGGTAATGCGCCCCCATAATTCTGCGCCCTGTGCATTTGCACATCTTGCACATATGCTTTGTCCGGCCCTGTACATAGTTCATAATATAAAGAAAAAATCTTAAAATTTAACATTAATTTTGAAAACAAGAAAAGAATTGACACATGTACATTTCTGGCATTCCAACAATAAATAATATTGAATGTTTTCCATTTTTTATTTCCGGTAAACTATTTTTTCATTAATTTTGAATCATTAAATAAATTTTTATTTTTATATGCAACAATGCCGTTGAGAAAATTGTGAATAACGCGAATCATTTTAAAATATAAAATATGACCAAATCAACATTATGTCTTCTTTAAAGGACATAATGCCCAAAAAGACGACTTGTCTTCTTCAAATAGACAAAGTGTGTGCCAACACATTTATCAAATTATGATTTTCGTTTATACAAGTACCCGTCATGGTTAGTACGTAGGACTTGGGTTCAAAACTGCGTGTGATACCTTTTTTCACGGGCAATTCCTCTTGCAATGAATTTACAAATGGTCCAAAACTACATCTTGTCATGGAAAATGCTGTCTTAAAGGACAGTGGCCATTCTTGGGTCAAGTGCGTACACACATTGCATTGGTAACAAATGAAAGTTGATGTTTTGCTGTATATACCTTGTTTTCAATATTATTTCTAATTTCTTGATGAAGTTCCAAAATAAATAAAAAACTCAATTTAGTAATTTTCGGTTTATCTTTGGAACTTCATTTTAAAAATATTTTGAACTCAAGAATTACTTCACATCAAATCATATCTGTAGAAATCGGTTTAAAATCATTTTTGAGTTCTCGGAATTTAAGATCTAAGTTGAATGGAATTAAGTTTTAACGTGTTTTTGCTATTTTTGAAGCACCCCGTAGCTTGTTCGAACTAAAAATTCTGATATTTTACAAACAAAATTAAAAACATCTGTCAGTTGTCCTAGGAGTGGACATTTATTTTAGGATTTAGTTTTGATATTCTCACTCTTTTCGAAATAAAAATTGTGTTTTCAAGTTTTAATGGATTGATTTCTTATATTAAAGTCCTGCAATGTCTAGAATATCTTATGATGCATGTAATTTAAATGATTAACTGAAACTATTATATTCAACAAAATTAGAAAATTTTGTGTTAAGTAGACTCAGCTAAAAGATTACTGTCAAGATGAAAAATGCAGAAATATTTATAAAAGTTTAGTAATTTTAAACATTTCTTCAGATGCACATAATGTCAAAATGGGCATCTTGTCTTCTATTTATCAGATTTATCTACATTTTTATCTCATCATGTTGTCCATGGGAAAATTGACTATTTTTAGATTGAATGTTATTTCTCGACATACATACGTACATACATATGTATATGTACATAATTTAAATAAATCTCATTTCAATTTATGCAGACTCAAAATTCGCAGTCTTTTTGTGTAACAATTATTAGCTTAATTTACAATCTTTATATTGATATATAATACCCGGTCTCACGAATAACGTATTTTAAAAATGCCGAACTGTGCTATGAGACTTAAATGTGATCCGTAGGAAAAAAAATTAGCCTAACGATTGATATGGGCGTACAATTTTACCCACTAGAACATATATGAAAATCTTCTACATTATGAACGTATGTTTTATTAACACGCGTAAAACAGAGGTGAAGAGCAAATCTATATAGGCTTTTCAAATATAGCTTTTCAAATATTCAAATTAACAATGCCAATATCTCAAAACTCCATCCCTTTGAGTCTGACATTCTTAATGGTATCTCAAAATTAAAATCTAGCTCAAATCCTGGTCCAGATGGAATTCCATCTCTGGTTCTGAAGCAATGTCAATTCACATTAGTGTTCCCACTACTAATAATTTTTAATAAATCTTTTTGTACTGGCGAAATTCTTGATGAGTGGAAGTTCTCATATATGTATAAGTCCTATTTACAAAGCTGGTCTAAAAAATCTTGTAACAAATTACCGCGCTATAACTAAGCTCTCTGCAATACCTAAATTATTTGAGCTTATAGTAAAAGATCGTTTGTATTTTAGTATAAAAGAGCATATTTGCGTTGAACAACATGGGTTTATGTCAGGCAAGTCTACTTCAACAAATCTCATGCTTTATTGTAAATATGTCGTCGATTCATTAGAATCTGGTTATCAGGTAAGATACTATCTACACGGACTTTATAAAAGCATTTGATTCTATTTGTCATGAAATTCTTCTAGCTAAACTTCGAGCTTTTGGCATTTACGGATTGCTTCTCAAATGGATTTCCAGCTACCTTTATAAAAGACCACAACGTCTGAAATTGGGGAAATTCTTCTCTAATATCATACAAGGTTAGGTTAGGTTAGGTGATAAGGGATGTGACAGCATGAAGCTGTTGAGTACACGGGGGCCTACTGGTCCATTGTGATCCCCTGAAAAAAGTAAAAGTTAGCATCGATGCTCCTCAATTTTGCCGATTAACGTAGACTGGCTCGTTAACGAACCAGCCTGTGCTATCTATAAATTTCCTCATGTTTGCCATTGAGACCTATGCTAGATCATCCAGTTCTCCAACAAACCTGTTTCCGAAATGACGGAGTCGGCTGGTTTGGAGGTTCGGACAGTCAGGTGTTTAATGGTTTCTATTTCCTCCTCATCCTGACAGCTCTTACAAAAATAGGGTGCAAATGCCCTATCCTGTTAGCCATTGTGCCAATGGCGCAATGGCCTGTTAGTACACCTATCAAGATTTTAATGTTCTTTTTACTCAGCGATAGAATATACCGAGTTTCCTTTTCATTTGTGTTAGGACATAAACTTCTAGAGATACGCAATCATCCCTGGATTTCCAGGAGTTTTTGATTTTCTCTTTTAGTTTAAGGTCTATCTTCCTCTTGAGTACCCCAATCGGAACGAGTGGTCCCCTAACTGAATGGTCGCTACTGCTTGTGTCTGCTTCTGACCCTTTCCTGGCTAGTTCATCTACTATATCATTTCCTTCTATATTGCTATGTCCAGGAACCCAGCAGAGCTTTACCTGGTTAGTGTGGCAGATTTTATTTAATAATATCATACCAGCTTCATCAGGAGTTCCTCAAGGTAGCCATCTGGGACCACTTCTTTTCAATATATTTGTTAATGATATCCCCTCTCTTCTTAAAAATGCATCTCGTTTGATGTATGCTGATGACATGAACATTTTTCTTTGTATAAAAAATAGAATTGATCAGCAAAATCTTCAAAATGATTTAAATGTTTTATCTAATTGGTGTGATAGGAATATCCTTCCATTAAATATCACAAAATGTAATGTGTTTACGGCACATCGTATTTTAGTTCCAATGATCCACAACTACCATATGTTCAACCAGATTCTTGATCGCAAATCTGAGATTCGTGATCTTGGAGTCATTTTTGATCCGAAGTTGTCTTTTTCGTTACATATAGATTATGTAATTGCAAGGGCTAATTCAATGCTTGGTTTCGTCAAGCGAAACTGCAACGAGTTTTTTAACCCTTATGCTCTGAAATCAGTGTACATGTCATTAGTTCATCCGATCCTTGAGTATTGTTCAATTGTTTGGTGTCTTTCTACTTCCATTGGGATAACTCGTATTGAAAGAGTTCAAAAGGCTTTCACAAGATTTATTTTTAGGCAACTGAAATGGAGAATTGATACTCCTTCATATCCGTCAAGATCTGCTTTGATTGGACTTGATTCTTTACAAAAAAGGCGTTCTGTTCAATGTGTACTGTTTGTCCATGATGTATTTTCATACCGGATCAAATGCCACAAATCATTTATAATTTTGAAATCTATATTCCGAAGAGAAGATTGCATCTTCGTCATTTCTTAAACAATCCTAAACATAGATGTAATTATGGTTGCAACGAACCATTTTCTAGATGCATAACATTTTTCAACACTATATGTAATGAACTTGATCTTTCTACAAACAGATGTGAATTTATTATAAATTAGCTTTAAGTTTTAATTATATTTTTATATCAAAATTGTTAGTAATCTGTAAGATTTATATCCGTAGATGAATAAATAAATATTCATTAAAAAGGACAACATCTTTGCGTAGAAAAGCCCGATAGTGCTAAAATAAGTATAACGTAAAACATGCTAAAAATCAATAACTTAATTCTTTTAAATGCATGTTCAACACTTCTTCTATTTGGCCCCTCCAATATCAAAAATCTAATTTGTTTTATCTGAAAGCTGTTGTATTTTCTAATAATTTATTTTTGTGGTAACAAATCAAATGAAAAAATATCAACTGAACATCACGTCTCTTAACCTAATTCTTTATTCCTAGACCCCAAAATTTGATGTCTAATAAATATCTCTCAAACTGAAATCTAAATCAGAGAAGTAAGTTAGAATTCAATCGAGTTTTAATTTTTTGATTAACCTAGTTTCAGGGATTAGAACATCGTCAAGACATTGTTGATCCTTAATGTTTCAGCGACTTTTTGTTCAAAATTTAGACAGTGGTGTCTATATCTTCGTGGCCTCGTAACATTAATGCCGTTGATACCACCTTTGTCGAAGTTTGATTACATTTTTTTTTTAATTTATTACTGAATATAGAAAAATATACAATCCATGTCTTCTTTATAATCAGTCTTAGAATGAATAAAACTACCTTAAATGTTACTTCACAAATAAAAGAAAATCTAATCAATTTTACAACTAAACAAATGTATACCTATTCTAATTCCCTTAAGCATAGGCATGCCCCTAAAAACACGCCTACAGTAAAATAGACTGTCATTCTTCGTTCTTTTACCCAAATCCATCAAGAATAATGAAACGGAGAAACTCTAAATGGATTTGAGCCTTCAAACAAATTTAGCTAATAAACTGACTTTTCCTCGACACTCGCCAATTTTGTTGTGTTTTATGTTGTTGTTTCTATTCTAAGCCTTTTTGTATAGAAATTTGGTACAAGAATAATTCATAACACATCTTTCCAAAACTTTACATGTTGAAAATGGAAGCCATTGATTTGACTTGCTACATGTAGTATGTTTTATATACACGAACAAAAATAAAAGGAATCTTAATAGAGGACGATTCAAAGGCAAAGGTTTCTTAATCCTTAAATCCTTCTCCTTCTTCTTCTTCATCTTCTTCTTCCTTTTGTTTTGCTTCTCGTTCGTCTTCCGTCAATTTGTTTATTTTCGTTTGAAAACAAAGGATCCACTCCAACTTTTCCATTTTTGTGTATGCATAAGGCAAGTGATTTTATCGTTTACCTAAGAATTGCGGGTTTTTTGGGGTGTTTTATTGTGTATTTTTACTCTTCTGTTGTTTATCGATTTTTTCCACACTTGTGATTTGTTCTATTATGTCTATACATTTACTTATATTTTATGTGGGTATACAAATATTTTAGTAGATATTTATGTAGTAATATTACATACATGTACATGTATGTATATATGATATAGAAAATATCAAAATTTTATGTCTCGACTTCCTGTCTCCATAATATTGATTTTGAATAGAAAAGAGTTAACTGTTGAAATAAAGTTCAAAACTAAGTTTTATTTTCTTGCTCGAAAAAAAGCTATACTTTTAACATTCCTTTATATAAAAAAGCTTTAAATAAAAATTATACACTGCGGATGTATCATTGAAGAAGGATTTTTGTATAGTAATGTAAAAGCAACACTGTTCTAAAAAATCCGAAAATAACCCATTAAATTTTCTATATAAAAATATAATATTCAATAAGAAAAATAAAGTTCGAAGAGTCACACAGTGCATCTTCAAAATGAGTCTCGTGATTTTTGTCGAAATGATGATAAAATAAAAATGAAGAAGAAATAAAAACTGTGGGTTTTATAGGAAAATTTATTTCTCCAAGTGGGATCAAAGAAAATAATAAAAAAAGTTATATCGAAAGCAATTCAATCATTCCGATTATTAAAACCATCACTAAAAAGCAAATTAAATTCATAAAATGATAAGACTTTGATCACAACTAACAAATATAAAGCGGGCCCGAAACGGTCTTTATATACATCATAGATGAATATACATATGTATATGTAGGTTTAATGTGATTCTTAAATGAACTTGAATGAAAGAGCATTTGTTAAAAATCAGTACAAAACATTGCGTATACGCTCCAGAGTTAAGTTATTGTAATGGGTCCGATTTGTCAAATTGAAAATTTTGACATTTCTCGACGTTTCAAGGTCCCTAGAGTCGAAATAAAAGATTTTTAGAAAGATGTCTGTGCGTGCGTGTGTACGTACGTTCGTACGTCCGTATGTCGGTATGTCCGTACGTCCGTATGTCCGTATGTCCGTATGTCCGTATGTCCGTACGTTCGCGACGTTTTTTCGTCGTCCATAGCTCAAGAACCAGTAGAGATATCGACTTCAAATAAATTTTGTTATACAGAGAATAATGCAGGAAGATGCTGAAAGGGCTCTCAAGAAAATTGCGTGGCTGGCTTTTTTACCATAGCAGTTTAAAAAAAAGGTGAAAATTTTGGTTAGCCCTAAATATCTCATGAACCATTGACGCTAGAGATTTCAATTAAATTTTATATTATATACAAAACAATTATATTTTTGGAAAAAATCCAATTAACGTTTTTTTTATAAATCAAAAAAGAACTTTAAAAACAATATTTGTAAAAAAAAATTTACGAACAAGAAATGATTTTATCTCCAAAACAATTTTGTGCAACGAAGAGTAACGCTTTCAACACCTGGTAAAATACAAAAAATAAAAACTCAAAAAAACCAATACTAAAACTTGGTAAAAATTTACTTTTTGCTCAAATATCTTTTCAAAAATTAAACTTATTTTATCTCACAGAAAATATTGTTTTCGACATTCAGTTAATTTTTTTATAAAAATCCAACAATCTTAATAAGAACATAAAATCTACAAAAATTGGTACGCAAATTTGGTAAAAATTGATGTTCGGTTCTCTATATGTCTCAAATTAATTTCATTTGTCCAATTTGTATTTGTTTGTATAAGAAATAAAGACTTTTAAGAAATGCTACTAAAATCCCGACGGTGTACCAACATCCATTTTAAAGAAATGTGCTGCGTATTTAGCACAACCGTTATGTGTTCTTTTCAAAACGTCTTTAAGTAACTCGCTGTTTCCTTTTATCTGGAAGAGCACCTTCATAATACCAGTACACAAAAAAGGCCCTAATAACGAAATAATGAAATACCGACCTATTGCTAAACTATCTGTGTATGTATGTAGCGTCCTTTCTTTTCACTGTAGTTCAATTATCTGTGATAACCAGCATGGTTTTGTTAAAAAGCGTTCAACTGTTACTAATCTGTTTCACTTTACGTCCTTTTGTTTAGATGTTTTTGAAAAACGTGAACAAGTTGATTGTATCTTTACTGATTTCAGCAAGGCCTTTGACAAATTGTGTCGTAAAACATTACTTTTAAAACTATCGCAGCAAGGTTTTAAAGACTATTTCATAAACTGGATCTCCGCATATTTGCAAGATAGTCGTTATAGTGTTAAATTTCGTAATGAGTGCTCAAGTTCATTTGTAGGGAATTCTGGTGTCCCCCAGGGTAGTCACCTTAGTCCTATTCTATTTGTTTTATTTATAAATTACTTGGATTCGATAAAAAAAAATTCGTCTGTCCTAATATATGCTGATGACATTAAAAAAAATTAACTCTACATCTGACTGTCTGCTCTTGCAAGCAGACTTAATATTATTCAGGGAATGGTGCAATAATAATCGTATTGTTTTAAATGTTGACAAATGTAAAACCATGAGTTTTACACGCAAAAAAGTTCCAATCGTTTTTAGTTACATGTTTGATTCTTGTTCTTTGAGTAGAGTATATGTATTTTCTGACTTGGGTGTTGTCTTAGATTCTAAACTAACATTTAATGAACATATTAACTTCATAGTTAAAAAAGCAAACAGAGTTCTGGGTTTTATTAAGAGATTTGGCTGTGATTTTCGTGATCCATATGTTTTAAAATTACTTTTTGTTTCATTTGTGAGACCAGTCCTGGAATATGCTTGTACAGTATGGTCACCTTACTAGGCCCGTACACGTCACAAGACTCGAAGCCATTCAGAAAAGATTTTTGCGTTTTTGTCTACGATCCCTTCCGTGGTTTCATGATATTCAAACATTACCACCTTATTCACAAAGACTCATTCATTTATTTATTTGTTTTTATTGAGAAATTAATATACATTTGATAATTTATGATTGAAAAGATTTGATAATTATTAATTCGTAATATTTATTAAAAAATGTTTATTAATCAAACCATGAATGGGGAGAGTACGATAACTTTGGCGACAAAGTTTAATGACGGATTTGTATAGAACAGTTAAAAACAAGCATTTTTTACTATGGGAGGGGGGGTCTCTCTCCCCCCGTTTAGGCGGTAGGGGCAGTTTAAAAAAATATGTACATTAAATGGAAAAAAAATAATTAAAAAATAACGGTAATACTTATAATTAAGTATTATACTTTTTTTTAAAAGCCAACACTTTTGTCTATTAGCTTGTTTTTAAATCAAGTCAAAACTATGCATAGTTTTTGAAAAAAATTGTTTTAAAGTCAAAATTTGTGCAAAAAAAAGTTAAAAAAAAGGTTTAAAGTGTAATTTTTCAAAACTTACAGATTATCTACTATTTTTTTTTTATAATTCATTGCTCTTATTTGTTTTTGATCAAAAACTGAAAACTAGATGACTTGATGTCTTCTAGTTCTTGAGAAAATTGAAAATTACCAAAACAAAATATTTTAATTAAATTACTTTTTCCTTGCTTAAGTATTAACGTAGTCTTATTTTGATAGTAATAATCGAATATGGATTAAGAGGTAAATTAATTTTTTCCTAAATCCAGCTTATTTAAATGCAAAAGAAACTTTGCATGCACCCCATCTTGCACCCACCGCACCTTGCACCCTCCCCACCTTGCACGCAATCCAACTTGCACCCACCCCAAATCCTATAGTGTTCCCAAGCAGGGGGTTGCAGGGGGGCAGCATGCCCCCCCCCCCCCCTTACATATCCCACTGTTGCACACACCCAAACTCGCGCACACCTTACTGTTGCATACACCCAAACACGCATTACGCATACGCAAATACCATTATTACTATCAAAATAAGACCACTCAAGCAAAAAAAAAAAGAATTAAATTAAAATAGTAGTTGTGGTTATTTTCAATTTTCTCAAAAACTAAAAGACATAAAATCATCTAGTTTTCAGTTTTTGATCAAAAACAAATAAGAGCAATAAATTCTGAAATAAAAACAATGGTAGATAATCTTGAAGTATTGAAAAAGTTACACTTTAAACCTTTTTTTAATTTTTTTTACTCAAATTTTGAGTTTAAAATTAAATTTTTATTTTCAATTTTCTCAAAAACTAAAAGACATAAAATCATCTAGTTTTCAGTTTTTGATAATAAAAACAATGGTATATAATCTTGAAGTATTGTAAAAGTTATACTTTAAACCTTTTTTTTAACTTTTTTTTTACTCAAATTTTGAGTTTAAAATTAAATTTTTCAAAAACTACGCATAATTTTGACTTGTTTTAAAAACTGGCTAATAGAACAGAACGTTGGCTTTAAAAAAATGTATACAACTTAATTGTAAGTATCACCGTTATTTTTTAATTATTTTTTTTTCCATTTTAAATAATAACTTTTTTAAATTGCCCCTCCCGCCTAAACGGGGGGAGATAGACCCCCCTCCCATAGTAAAAAATGCTTGTATTAAGACCCTCTACCAAAAACCGTTATTATATCTTGGCGCCAAAGTTATCGTACTCGTGCCCCATGAATCGACGAGGAAAACACTCAATTGTAATTGTAATTGTTGAACAATTTATTAAAGAATATTACTAAATGTTGTTACCTCGGTGGTTGATTATCGAAAGAGATCGAATTCAATGCAAAATTGTTGACAACAAGACAAAATAACATGATCATACGAGAGATAAGAGATTACAGCAATTTTAGCAAGAGGCAACTGCTTGTTATTAATACAAATGTAAATTTGGTAAACAAAAGTATTGTAAATTATGCAAGTTTGGCAGTGTGCCTTAGATATGACAAAAACAAAAAGAAATTTTAAATTACATTTTAGATCAACAAATTTATGATATGAAATTACAATTAATCAAATTAAAAAAAAAAATATATATACACATTTAACATCAAGTACAGAACAATGATTACATTATTTTGAATTCATGATAACCGACTTCAATAACTGTATCTGATTAAGCTTAGTTATTATATACAATAAATGTTTATAGCAAAACAAATATACATATGTACATGCTTCTTTATTTTAATTATTTTTTTTTATAATTCCCTTTTAATTTTATGTTTTTGCTCCAGACATATGTTCACTTTATGGCTCTTATGGCCAAGGTTAATAAAGAATTTCTCTTATAAATCTTCCTTCTTTGACAAATCATAGGATGTGCTTGCAGTTTTGTTTTATTGTTGGAATAATAAACGGACAAATTTCATCACCATCAGTTCTTGGTAGTTTAAACTTTAGTTTTAGTCGTTCAAGTATAAGACTCCAGAAAACATTGAATACTTATTTTAGCAGATCAAACAATCAATTAATTGAAATCTATAATAAATTTCACTCTTGTATTAATTCACCAAATGATAATATAATAAGTATAAATTGCAAATTAATATTTTTTAACAGTCTAGTTTAAGTTTTAGGTTTTAAGTTTATATTATATTAATAAGAATTGTTAACGTTAATATTTAAAGAATTATAATAAATTAGCAAAATTGGTAAAAATTGTTTTTCGACTAAAAATCTCGTTAACAAACATAGATTTTGAAATGAAACTACTCGTATTTTATCATATGCGAATTATTGTTGGTAATTTTTAATTTTTTTAGAATAATTCAACTGACAACTTTCTTAACAAAACACGAAAACACAGACATCTTTCTAAAAATCTTTTATTTCGACTCTAGGGACCTTGGAACGTCGAGAAATGTCAAAATTTTGAATTTGACAAATCGGACCATTAAATAACTTTCTATGGGAAGTTAATAAAGCATGAATTCAAAAAATGAATTTATCAAATCAATCAAAATACGTTTAATAAAAATTAGTATTAGAAAATTTGCATTACATTTTTGACTTCCAATTACATTATGTATATACGACATACATATTTAAAAAAAAATATTTACAAGGAAGATGGCCTACAAGAGGTGAGGAACGCCATGGCCATTGCCAGTTTCATAGTGGAAGATGATCTTCCCGATCGAGTCGCAACGACTTTATAAGCTTTTTTTTCGTTTGTTTAAACAAAATTGTTGGTTTGTAAAAATTGGTTGTGCAAAATGTTTAAGCAATGAAATTATAAACGTGTGACTTTCTTCTTAAAAAAATTAATTTTGCTCAATTTTGTCATCTAGGATGTAAAAATGGATTCTACATTTTAGATTTCACTGATTGCAATTTGATTTTGATACATTTATAGACTTTTAACGTAAAGTTTGAAAACTTATAACACACCAAGCATACAAAACTTGTGAAAATAAAAAGAACAAACGATAAAAAGAAAAAACGGAAATGTACTATTAATATGTTGAAAAAAGTGAGTTTCATTTCACAAGACATAACAATCAATTATCAACGTGAACAATCTACAAAAACGTAGATTTGCGAATTGACATTGTTTAAATCGCATAGATAAGTTTATGATATGCTTCTAAGCACAAAAGATTTGTCTGAGACAGTAAACTTTCTAGGAGACAAACATGTGCGCATAGAAAACGATATCATCAAAATATCCACCACATTTACAGTTGCAGCTCCATATCCTTTTGATGAAACTTTCCATGACCAAATTGAACATTTGAGGTTGTATGCCTTCGATAACTTCACAAATTTCAGCATAAATCTTATCTTGGATAACGATTATCTATTATTACTTGTCAAATGTCGAAAGGCGACAGCTACCCAAAACGCAAGTTTTTCAAAATGAAACCTCTTATTAGATAACCTTTTATGTAAGTAGTCTAAATCTAAACAATAGAAAGAAGAAATTGTACCATCAGCAATACAATCTATGGTTGCTGTAAGCTATAACTTAATGTAAGTACATTGTATATACATACATATATGTATAATGTATGTGTATAGCAATATTTTAATACCTAGAAATATTTGACAAAATGACAAATTGTGTTTGACTCGAAATGAATTGTGACTGCTTGTCATTTATTTGACACGTAAACAAACTGATTTACGAGTGATTGATGCAACACTTTGTTTTACAAGCCTCCTAACATACATATGTATATTCATACTTATATTGATTTATCTTTACATACAAATACATCATATGTATGTACAAATACATACATATGTACATATATATGCTGTGTGAGAAAACAGTTGCTATAGCTGCCTGTCATTGCAATTAAGAGGCTTTTATGCAAAACGTATTGATTTTTTGTCATTTCAGTTTAATGTTTTTTCAAAATATTTATGTAGATAATATCCTGCTATATATGTTTGTATTTTACATCAGTTTTCATCTACAAACGTGCCTCAATACATTGTATTTTCATGGCCTTGCCAGGATATACAAATATACGTTAATGTTCTTTTTTGTATATGTACATACCTATACATACTCTACCTATCTATATACATATAATGATTTTATATATGTATATACATAATATATGTACGTTCCATGTTTGTTACCCTTATTTAGATATGCCATATACTCATTATGTGTATAGCTTAATGTGAAATAGATGTCTCTATTATAATTTTGGGTGTTATGAAAATAAGGGTTTATTTTTGTTTTTATTTTTTATTTTGTTGTTGATGTTGTTGTTGTTTTTGTTAAATAAAACACTTGTATAAAGAGAGTCTATATATAGATAGATGAAACATCTTGAATTAAAGCACTAGGGACTTGAATTCAAGAAGATAATGTATCATTAAGTGTGATTAAGTGCTTTACTTAACTTAAAGCTTATACTTCACTTTTTCAATGATAATACCTATGCTCCTACAGCTTTTGTATATAGAGAAGGCCTTAAACATATTCTTAACGTGACATATGGCCTTTATTTATTCAACTGAAAATAATTTTTGTAGATTATTTCAGAGAGGAGGTTTTCAATGATTATTGTAATAAGTTTTGGATAGCATTAAGATATTAAGTTAAGATGGTAGCAGAAGTGAGCATGGTCTTAATAAAATAATGAGTTTAAGTATAAGCAACGATTTTCGGGAAATGGACGAGTTTAGTCTTTAAAATTTAATATGAAGCTATTATACTATATCAATCAGCGCTACCACTTCTCAAAAAAACGTGGAAGTAGATTTTAGGAAAAAAGTGAAGTAGATTGAGAAAAACGGAAGAAAACTAACTTTTTCATATTTTTCTACATATTTTTAAATTACATTATTTCAATAAAAAAATTAAAAAAAAAAACTAGAATTATTTAAGCCTTCATATCATTTTCCAGATGTTAATGTAACATTTCTAAAATTAATTAAAATTAAAACGCAAAGATTGGGCTCGTGTTGGTCAAATGAAAAGACTTTAGGATGTTTTGATTGCAAAGAACGAGTTCTACAAGAAATAGTTATTGTAATCGTAATACAATTTCAGTGCATCAACAAACCTTTTATCTTTGTTTTTGGACAACTTGAAAATATCTTTTCAAATTGAAAACAAAAAATCAAATCCAAAATAACTCTAGAGCACAACTTAACACAAATAACATTAACAAACAGAAAAGAAATAAAATGCACGACTGGTTCGCATAAACTCGCTTATGTATCAAAAAAAGTCTGTTTAAAACTATTTCCTGCATTTTAAGAATTAAAATGTACCTGCATAAAAGTTTGTTTTCAAAAATGTAAATGCCATTTGATTTCTCAAGAAAACCTTAATTTTTTAAAATTTGTATTTGAAAATCGGTTTTGAATTTTAGTTCAAAAATATTTTTGGTATATAGTATTGAACTTATTATTAGACGTCTTGCATTTCAATTTTGTAAAAAATGATGACCCATTTTCAAGATATCAAATTTCGAAAAAAAAAATAATATTTGTTTTTAAATTAAAAATAAAAACAATGACATTTTTGGCAGAAAAAAATAGTTTAGTTCTTGAGTAAACTTAAAAACAAAATAACGGTTCTATCTGGGGTTTCCTTCGGGAACAATAAAAAAATATTTTTTTGTATTGAAAGAAGCCAAACTAAGAACACACATTTTTAGCAAGAATTACAAAAAACATATATCGGTTTGTTTTTGAAAAAAAAAAACAGGAAAGACATACAGACAAACCGATAAAATCGGGGACCCACTTTTTTCGACTTCTCTACCATGGTAATGTCGTGTTTGATTGAAATCTCGAATTCGAACTTGTTTACGAATGCAAAACTTGCCATACAGGTCCTATATGTCGAAAGTGAAAATCACAAAGGGGTTAAACTAGAATACATTACATAAAACGGAACCTCACCGCAAATGCAAATACTCGAGCGATTTTTAATTTTCTAGAAAATTTCGAGACTACATACAAGAGTGATAAAGAGAAAAAAGGAGTAGATTCAGTCTATTTTTATTAAAATTGAAGTAGGTAGAAACACAGATCTTAAAAATGAAGTAGATTTCAATATTTTGATGATGGTGCGAAGTAAGAAGTAGATTTTTAATTTATTTAAAAAAAAAGAAGTAGATCTACTAAAATTGAAGTAAAGCGGTAACGCTGATATCAATGTTGGGTGGACAGAATTTTAGCGATTTGTAGAAATAGTCCTGTGACTTTAAGTTATCAAATTACATCTACGGTCGGTCGGCTTAAGATTACCATATTCGGAAATAGTTCCTGTAAGATAACCGTTCTGACATGGAATATGTGGTCCTATTGAAACCACTTGTCATCATTGCTATCAGTATCGTTCAATTTCGTTCAAGAAAAAATTGATTTATCGATCAATATCCCTCGCCGTCGTTAACTTTATAGTCATTAGTCGTTCCTAAAAAACTAAACTGATAATTCCGATGGTCTAAAATAAACACTAAACAGCGACTTTTTCTGGAGTTCGGTAGTTTTCCAGTGGATTGAAAAAATAACTTGATTGCTGAATAAGAATTTTGATCAACTTGCGGACACACATCGAGCCTTTTCCGTCATTTTATCGTAAGCGACATTTTCAATAAAAAGGAAAACTTTATTATTAAAATTTGCTAATAACACATGAAGCCTTGAAGGGTATTGTCATATATTAGCTTTAGCATAATTAATAATTTCCAATACTCACTTAGAGTATAAAGTGGTTTCAAGGACCAGCAGTAAGCTTTTGATTTGTCGTTTACGATACAATTTATTTTGGCACTTACGATAAATTGGCGGAAAGTGTTCGACATAATTGTCTTTACTCTTAAAATCTGATCAATTTTAATATTTGTAGCCCACAAAATTTACCAAAAAATGGTAACCAAATTGTCCTGCACAGCTAAACAGACAACGACGATATTTTTAACTTCCCATAGGAAGTTATTGTAATGGGTCCGATTTGTCAAATTGAAAATTTTGACATTTCTCGACGTTTCAATGTCCCTAGAGTCGAAATAAAAGATTTGTAGAAAGTTGTCTGTGCGTGCGTGTGTACGTACGTCCGTACGTCCGTATGTCCGTACGTTCGCGACGTTTTTTTTGTTGTCCATAGCTCAAGAACCAGAAGAGGTATCGACTTCAAATAAATTTTGTTATACAGATAATAAGGCGGAAAGATGCAGAAAGGGCTCTCAAGAAAATTGCGTGGGTGGTTTTTTTTACCATAGCAGTTTAAAAAAAAGGTGAAAATTTTGGTTAACCCTTAATATCTTACGAACCAAAAATGCTAGAGACTTGAATTAAATTTTATATAATGTATTGTAACGTGGTACCACACAAGTATATTTTTTGAAAAAAATCCATTTAACGCTTTTTTTTATAAATCAAAAAAACTGAGAGATTGGAGATTTTATCTCCAAAACAATTTTGTGCAACGAAGAATAATGTTTTTGACATCTGGTAAAATTTTGAGAAAAATCGAATTGATAGTTTTTTTTATAAAAAATAAAAACCTAAAAAAAACATTACTAAAAGTTGGTAAAAATTGAATTTCGACTCAAATATCTTTTCAAAAATTTGAGATTATGGCTTCCAACTAATTTTAACTTATAAGAATTATTGTTTTCAATATTCGGAAAAATTTTGAGAAAAATCGAATTGACAGTTTTTTTACAAAAAATAAAAACCTAAACAAAAAAAATTAATAAAAGTTGGTAAAAATTGATTTTCTACTCAAATATCTTTTTAAAAATTTGAGATATTGGGTTTTAACTACTTTTATCTTTTGAAAAACAATGTTGTCAACATGCAGTAAAATTTTGAGAAAAATCGAATTGACAGTTTTTTTACAATAAATAAAAACTTAAAAGAAAATTTAACAAAAGTTGGTAAAAATTTATTTTCGACTCAAATATCTTTTCAAAACTTTGAGATATTGGCTTTTATCTTTAAAAAAAAATTGTTTTCAACATTCAGTAAAATTTTGATAAAAATCTAATTGACAGTTTTTTTTACAAAAAATAAAAACCTAACAAAAAAACAATACTAAAACTTGGTAAAAATTTACTTTCGACTCAAATAGCTTTTCAAAAATTAAAAATATTGTCTTCAAACTTTTTTTATTTCACAGAAAATATTGTTTTCGATATTCAGTGGTTTTTATAAAAATCCAACAGTCCATTTTTTCAAAAAAAATAAAATCTACAAGAAATAGTACACAAATTTGGTAAAATTTGATGTTCGGTTCTTGATATCTCTCAAATTAATTTAATTCATCCAATTAGTAAAAATTTAAGAAATGCTACTAAAATTGGTAAAAATTTGTTTTTTACTAAAAATCTATTTAACAAAACTAGATTTTCAAACTAAACTATTACTTTATATGAAAAATATTGTTGGTAATTTTAAAATTTTTAAGAATAATTCAACTGACAACTTTTTTAACCCAACACGAAAACCTACAAACTTTGAAGCAAGACAAATCGACAGACGGGATGGGAAGTTTTCAGTGTGGGTCGCATCCCAGCCTCTTTTTTTTATTTTAGTATTGGTAGATTCTCGATTTGAATTTATTGAATATTTTTCTAGGATTTTTTACAAATAGAAAATTTACTTTCATAAGACCATCAACTAGTTTATCGGCTTATTATTAATTATTAACTATTAATTATTAATCAAGTAATCAGTTGGTGTTTAAATGAATGCATTTGTCTTCTATGTTTTTAAAGAAGTTCCTGTCTCATTAAACATTCCGCCACCACGCCCGTCGCTGCACGGAGCTGGTTGAATACCTTAAGACAAATAAATGTGTTAAGGAAATTGTGTCACGGTTGCTCCGAGCCTTTTCTAAAAAAAAAAAAACAATAAATGGAGATATGTACGTTACGTAGAAGTTATATATCTACAATAAAATACTTAAATTATATATGTATGCGTAGAAAATATGAATACATAATTCATAGAATTATTATTCTCACCAGAATACTAAAAATGTGTTAAGCTAAACAATAATAAACAAACCTTAACTGACTGAACATTCAAGATTAAGTTAAAGGCTTAAAAAGCTTATTTTTTTTTTAGAGTAGAGGCTGTTATTTATATTCCTTGGTAATACTTCCTTTGAAAATCAACATTATTTTCACAAAATTTTAATAAAAACACCTTTCATTTCTTTCAGTTGGTTGTTGGGTTGATTTTATTACCATAAAATATTTGCTTTCATATTTCAGACAGCATTTATTAGATTGTTTTAAGTTCAAGTTCGAAGAGTCACGAAATATTTTTTGATATATGGAAATTTTTAAATAATATTTTGCAAGAATTATTTTTATGTAACACATTTAAAGAGAATATATTTATTTAGGCCTAATGTTATACAAGTCACACGTAAAATAAGAAGGATATTTTTTTTTGGAATACAAAATGAGACAAAAAAGCATTGAAAACATCTTTAATAAAATTCAATCATGAATATTCAATAGGAGCTTAAAATATTTTAATTCAAGTTTTTCTCACCTTTTGAATAATGATAACTTTAAAAGCTTAATAACTAACTATAGATAAATATTTTGTTTCTATATTGGAATGGTCCAAATTCTCCAAGAGTGTTTCAGTGTTTCACAAAATTTTCAAAATTAAAAGACTTTGAAAAGACAATTTTTCGGACTTTATTTGAAAGTTAAAGTGTTTTTCCAATTTAAAAAACAACTTTGCTATTACTTCGTATTTTGAAAAATTGCAAAGTAAATCTTGGATAGTGTTTATTAAGATTAAATATGTATTGAAAAATATGGTTGAATCAATACCTATCATGGTATTGTCAACACATCCAGCTACATAAGGGGCCCAGCAAATGGGGTAAGAGAGAAATTCTTCAATGATAACATTCGACACTCGATGAACTACTCTGCAGACGATTGCTTTGTTAATTCCATGCATAGATGCAACATCGTGATATTGGGCTCAATTCCCAGCTCAATGTAGTGCACGAATAAAATTGTTGCAAGAAACTTAAACACATATTTCTTTGACTATTAAATTGTAGTTTATATCCAATTTTGAAATTAATTCTTAGTTTCACTACTCTTCTGGTCACTATTATTAAGGTCTTCGTTTTCAAAATATTGTTCAAAACGACTCATTTAACTATAAATTATTTATCTACAACTTTTCAAAAAAAAAGTTTTTTTTTTGGTATAAACTGTCAAATTCTATTTAAGGATGGCTACGATGTCGATGTATTAAAAAACCTCTAAAAACTCAGACATTTTAGAAATTGAGATTAATCAACGCTTTAATCCTAAAATTCAAAATTTAAGTTCTTTGGTAAATTCGTCAAAATTGTGTTGTTAACTGTTATTGACTTTTTCATTAATTTCCAAAGCGGTTCATTTATTTTTAACTTGCCATAGGAAGTTGTTGAATGGGTCCAATTTGTCAAATTGAAAATTTTGACATTTCTCGACGTTTCAAGGTCCCTACAGTCGAAATAAAAGATTTTTAGAAAGATGTCTGTGCGTGCGTGTGTACGTACATACATACGTTCGTCCGCGACGTTTTTTTTCGTCGTCCATAGCTCAAGAACCAGTAGAGATATCGACTTCAAATAAATTTTGTTATACAGATAATAATGCAAAAAGATGCAGAAAGGGTTCTCAAGAAAATTGCGTGGATAGTTTTTTTTACAATAGCAGTTTAAAAAAAGGTGAACATTTTGGTTAACCCTAAATATCTCACGAACCAATAACGCTAGAGCCTTGAATTAAATTAAATATTATATATTGTAACGTAATACCAAACAAGTATATTTTTGAAAAAAAAACAATGAACAGTTTTTTTATTAATTAAACAAACTGAAAAAAAATTGTCACCTCGAAAATTTTACGAATAAAAAATGATTTTATCTCCAAAATAATTTTTTGCAACAATAAAAAAACGTTTTTAACATCTGGAAAAATTTTAAGAAAAATCGAATTGACAGTTTTTTTTACAAAAAATAAAAACCTAAAAAAATTAATGAAAGTTAGTAAAAATTGATTTTCGACCCAAACTTTTCAAAATTTTGAGACATTGGCTTCAAACTAATTTTATTTTTAAAAAATATTGTATATATATTGACATCAGTCAAATTTTGAGAAAAATCAAATGACAGTTTTTTTTACAAAAAATTAACAAAAGTTGGTAAAAATTGATTTTCGACCTAAATATCTTTTCAAAACTTTAAGATATTGGCTTCAAACAAATTTTATCTTATAAGAAATATTGTTTTGAACATTCGGTAAAATTTTGAGAAAAATCGAATTGACAGTTTTTTAGAAAAAATAAAAACCTAAAAAAAATTAATAAAAGTTCGTAAAAATTGTTTTTTGATTCATCTTTTCACAATAATTTGAAATATTGATTTCAAATTAATTTTATTTTATAAAAAATATTGTTTTTAACATTCAGTAATTTTCTTATAAAGATCTAACAGTCATTTTTTTTCATAAAAAATTAAAATCTACAAAAAATAGTACGCAAAATTGGTAAAAATTGATGTTCGGTTCTCGATATCTCGTGAATAATAGAAAACATTGACTTCAAATTAATTTCATTCATCCAATTTGTATTTGTTTATATTAGAAATAAAAACTTTTAATAAATGTTACTAAAATTGCTAAGAATTGGTTAACGACTAAAAATCTTGTTAACAAAAATAGATTTTGAAATCAAACTATTTAATCATATGGCAAGTATTGTTGGTGATTTTTAAATTTTTTAGAATAATTTAACTGATAACTTTTTTAACAAAACACGAAAACCTACCAACCTTGCTTAAAAGACAAATCGACAGACAGTATGGAAAGTTATCAGTGTGGGTCGCATCCCATCCTCTTTTTTTATTTGTTTTCAACAACTTTTCAAAACAAACTCTTATTTTCAAATGAAAATTTGTCTTTGCATATTACTGAAAAGCTTTTCAAATACTTTGCAAAATAACAAAACTTTTCACTTTTCAGGAAAGACTTTGCACTTTGCAATTTTGAGTTTGGTGAAACGTATTTTGCAAACAGGAAAACTTATCAATTCAATAACTTCCTCTTTACAAATTTGCGCTTGGTGAAACGTAATTTGCAAAGTTAAAGTGCAAAGTTGCAAAGTGAAAAGTGATTGGTGAAACATAGCTCTGATCTTGTAAATCTAACCTAGTGTAAACAAACATTACAATCGTCAATCAATGAACAAAACTATTTTAAAGCAAACAGTCCTACTGCTAGCCGTAATTATTAACAATTGATTATAGTAGCTCTTGAAAATTTCTGTAAATTTGATTTGGTTTCGGAATTTTGATCTGGTAACGCTGATAGGAAGTTACAAAAATTACAGAAAATATCAAAGTCACATTAGTATTTTTCAACCAGAAAAATAGCAGTGTAGAGTAGTGTAGCGCAGTGCAGGTTCTTGGCAAATGTCGGAGCAAATTCAATCAAAAACACTAAACGTCAGATGTTAAAAAAAGGAAAACAAATTAATAGTAAAGTAGTAGTAGTAAAATGGCTGTCAGTGAAAGTAATATTAATCTTAATGAATAACAAAAAGCTACAGTTTTCTAATCAGAGTAGTCCATAGTGCTGCTGGTTGAACAAAACAATTTTGTATATAACAAGTTGAGATTTTATTTTTTTTTTCTGATTTGAACTAACGTTTAAAGGAAATAGGGAAAACTAAACGTCAAAATGAGTTTTGGTATAAATTTCTCTCCAATATTTTAAAATTGGTCCTACTATCCTACTATCCAGAGACGGACTATTATAAATCTTTCTAACTGTACGAGCAATTTGGCAGCACTGTAATTAACATCCATCGGTGCTGTTAGTTTTGGAAAAAACTGAAGAAAGTTCTATTCTTCTATTAAAAATTTTGTCAGCTGCTTATATCTCTTCTAAATATTTACATGGTTCCAGCAGAAAATAGAAGAGATACGAATAAGGAATGTGCATTTTATAAAGTGGAGGGCAGCTGAGATTACAAGAAAATAACACTGGTTACTGGTAGACACTGGTTTTCTTAGTGGAATTTAAAATTGAACATTTCCAATGAGTTTTGGTGGCCTCAACTCAAATCCAACCTCAAAATTATTGCATCACGTCAGGTTTTTGAGATATGTGTAACCATTTAAAATTCGATAAAACACGTACGTTTTGAGGCTATATACATTTATGAAGTAGCTCTTTTTTTTCAACAAAGGTCGTGATGGTTTTCCAAATCTATTATCCCTTACTTCAATATACAATTGAAATATTTATATTTATTTCATATAATATTCGAAAAATCTTCATCAGTTTTTCGATTTCCCATGTCTTACGAAAATCTGAAAGAAATGCTTAGCCTTTAACAGTTTTTAACAGAAAAAGACCAAACAGTTTAAAAGTAGGTTTTGCAATCTGTATTCTTAGCAATTCCATTTTACATCAAGTTTTTGAAACATATTGAAAAATATAAGAAAAATGTTGAAAACGGGTATTTTTAAAGCCTAAGCATACTGTTAAAATTGAAGTTTGGATTCGAAAACAGCACTAAAAATTAACTCCAAAACCTTCTTTTTTTTTCAAAACTATTAAATTCGAGGTTTGCTCAAAACTTCATAACTAAGGAGAATTTCCGCCAGAAACTAAGTAAGAGACTAAAATGATTTAAATTGTATCAAGAAGTGAAAGATTTGCAATTCAAAAAATCATCATCCAAATTACGAGTATTGTTAAGAGATTTTGAGTTTTATCATAGCCTTAATAACCCCATTTGTAATTGTTTTTAGCACTTTTAAAGGGGACTATTTTAAAAACCTGATGTGATAAGAAAATTTAAAGGCGAGATTTGAATTTAGAAATTTTGATTTCCTTATATTGGATTCCATATAAAACACTACAGTCTATTTGGTCTCGAAATGGTTATTTTTGAAAGTAGTAAGAGGTGTATAGTCTCCCACTTGAGACCATCCACTTAGTCGGAATCTTACTATTCTTTAGTTCATTTGACAAGTTCTATTGGTCCTATGCTTCTCTTAGCCATCTTTGCACCATGAAGATATTGGAGACTCAAATCATTCGTTTGCTGTTAATGCTGGTTTTCATGAGTGTACAGAACATATTTCCATCATCCATCAGTTGCATATTTTTGACGGATTCAAGCATCATCATGAAAACGTTTTGGGTACTGCATGTTGAAGTGAACCTCGCCCCAGGTATTATTATTTGTTATTTTTTTGACTTTGACAGCCAAAGCGAATTCTTTTGCTCAAGTGTTTACTAAATGTCCATTTTTTTAAGCCCATTCTAGATTAATTTTGCATTGAAAATAAGTTCAAAACCATCTTCCGCTTTTGTGAGCCTCTTAAACAGCACCACCACCAGCATCAGCAGAAACAAATAATATAAAATGAACTTGCAAGGACATAAACTGTTTAAAATTTAAATCTCCAAATGGATTTTATTTATGAAAGTACTATATTCCAAAACATAACTTGCCCTTGAATAACAACTTACACTCCCGAATACTTATTCCAAGGCCAAGTAGATATATACCAACATTCAACATAGGTATAAATCTTAACTAGTACTATAGTCCTTGTACATAAATATGTATATACTTGTGTATTACTTTTTATTTGAAATTTGAATAAGCATTTTATTGAAGAAACTCATAGAACTCGTAAAGTCTGCTTTTAAATAAAGAAAATAAAAGACGCAAACAATTCTCACAATTGTAGGTAGTTTCATCAAAAATAGATTTTCCTATTGTTCGTCTAGGTTAAGAATCGCTATGTAATTCACTCAATGCGTGGATTTTTGTCATGATATTTATTTGCATTGTTCTTCTTGTATTCTTTGCGCCATGAAAAATTTCATACATTTATGTATACCTACTGTATGTTATATGAATGTATAGGTACATATGTACATAAATAATAAAAGAATAGAACAATTACTACTTACGGCGCGGCGTGATAGAATCCTTGCTTGTTCTGTTTTATTCCATGTTCCATTTCATTTTTTTATTTGTTGATGCTGTGATATTGGAACAAAGGAGGATAGCTTTTAGCAGGAGTCTAGAATATATAGGGATTTATACATTCACTTATGTACATATTTTCAGCAAATATGGAGGAAAAAAAGAGAAATTTTGTAGGTACTTGAAGAATTGTTCGTGTTAATGACCTTTCCTCCGGATACAAAAGAAATATCTGATCCCGATGTAAGGACTTTTGGAGCAAAAGAAGAAAAAAAAAAAACAACGGGCATTGCCAAGGTAAGTTGAGCTTCTATTGATTTTTCTTTTGAAATTGTTAAGGATTCAGGAAGATTTTATGCTTTTTGTGTCAATTTTTGATATCATGATATTTCACAGGAATGGAATGGCAGGAAAGTAGTTTGAGTGAGGTAAGAGAAATAGGAGAAAAGTTTAAGTCTTCTTAAGAGATCAGTTACAGATATGCTTTAAGTGCTACTACAGAAGCGTTTTAATAAAGTTTTGTAGGAAACACACACTCACATTGAATTAAAACATACATGATACACGTGGAAAGAACAAATGTTTTCTAAGAATTTTTCACAAGTGAAGGTTTTCGATTGTAGGAAACAAACAAACAAAATAATAGAAGAAACTTTCCAATAATGTATGGTACGAGTACATCTGTGAGAGAAAGTATATTTTATGTAGGTTCTAATGAACCTCTAAACCGTGTTTTTTTGAACCCGTATCATAGAATATTTTGACATTGAAAGCTGTTGGCAGCTCAAATTGCTGACAGACTTGAACAACGTTGATAAACATTACAAAACTAAAAAGAGGCTGGGATGCGACCCACACTGATAACTTCCCATCCTGTCTGTCGATTTGTCTTGCTTAAAAGTTTGTCTATATGTATCAATTTTTACCAAATTTGCATACCTTCTATTTTTTGTAGATTTTATTTTTTTATGAGAAAACGGACTGTTGCATTTTTATAAAAAATATTACTGAATATCGAAAATAATTTTTTCTGTGAAATAAAATAAATTTGAAGCCAATATTTGTAATTTTTGAAAAGCTATTTATAAATTTTTATAAGTTTTAGTATTGTTTTTTTTAGGTTTTTATTTTTTGTAAAAAAACTGTCTATTCGATTTTTCTTCAAATTGTATCGAATGTTGAAAACAATATTTCTTATATGTAAGTTAAAATTAGTTAGAAGCCATTATCTCAAATTTTTGAAAAGATATTTGAGGCGAAAATCAATTTTTACCAACTTTTGTTATTTTTTTTCGGTTTTTATTTTTTTGTAAAAAAAATGTCAATTCGATTTTTTTCAAAATTTTATTGAATGTTGACAAGAATATTTTTTTAAATATAAAAGTAGTTTAAAGCCAATATCTCAAAGTTTTGAAAAGATATTTGAGTCGAAATTCAATTTTTACCAACTTTTATTAATTTTTTTTAAAGGATTTTTTTTTGAAAAAAAACTGTTAATGTGATTTTTCTCAAAATTTTTCCTAATGTTGAAAACAATATTTCTTATAAGTTAAAATTACTTAGAAGCCATTATCTCAAATTTTTGAAAAGATATTTGAGTCAAAAGTCAATTTTTAACAATTTTTCTTAAATTTTTTTCTGTTTTTAATTTTTTGTAAAAAAACTGTCAATTCGATTTTTTTCAAAATTTTAGTGAATGTCGACAACAATATTTTTTGAAAGATTAAAGTAGTTTAAAGCCAATATCACAAAGTTTTGAAAAGATATTTGAGTCGAAAATCAATTTTTACCAACTTTTATTAATTTAATTTAATTTTTTGTTAAAAAAATGTCAATTCAATTTTTCTCAACATTCTTCAGAATGTTGAAAACCATATTTCTTATAAGATAAAATAAGTTTGAAGCCTTAATCTCAAGTTTTTGAAAAGATATTTGAGTCCAAATTCAATTTTTACCAACTTTAAGTAATGTTTTTTTTTGGTTTTTATTTTTTATAAAAAAAACTGTCAATTAGATTTTTCTCAAAATTGTATCAGATGTCAAAAACATTATTCTTCGTTGCACAAAATTGTTTTGGAGATGAAATCATATTTTAGTAGTAAAATTTTCGAGGTGACAAATTTGTTTTTTCAGTTTTTTTGATTTATAAAAAAAAACCGTTAATTGGATTTTTTTCCAAAAATATAATTGTTTTGTATCACGTTACAGTATATATTATAAAATTTAATTCAAGTCTCTAGCGTCATTAGTTCATGAGATATTTAGGTTTAACCAAAATTTTCACCTTTTTTTTAAACTGCTATGGTAAAAAACCACCCACACAATTTTCTTTAGAGCCCTTTCTGAATCTTTCTGCCTTATTATCTGTATAACAAAATTTATTTGAAGTCGATATCTCCTCTGGTTCTTGAGCTATGGACGACGAAAAAAAACGTCGCGAACGTACGGACGTACGAATGTACGGACGTACGAACGTACGTACACACGTACGCACAGACATCTTTCTAAAAATCTTTTATTTCGACTCTAGAAACCCTAAAACGTCGAGAAATGTCAAAATTTTCAATTTGACTAATCGGACCCATTACAATAACTTCCTATGGGAAGTTAATAAACTTCTCATAGGAAGTTATTATAATTTGTCGTTTTAAGGTCCCAAGAATATAAATCAACGATTTTTAGAGAGATGTCTGTGTGTGCGTGTGGGTGCAGGGAATTAACTTCACGGGAACTACCTTCACATGGGAACTAACTTCACCACTAGTGAGAATTAATTTAACCTTTTTTTGGTGAAGTTATTTCCCACTGAAGGTGGGAGATAATTTCACTTTTTTGTGGGAATGAATTTCACTTTCATGTGTAACTGTTTCCCACGGAAAGTTAAAGTAAATTAACATGTTATGTTATTTTCATTCTCGCATACGCTAATCTAAGAAAATCTTTAATGCATAGGTGGGCGGCGCAGGGACATAGGGGCCAGGGACATAACGCCCAACTTTTTTTTTGGGGCTTATGTCTCACTACGGTGGAACATAAAACCGAAATTGAATTTTTGCCTTAAGTCCCACCCAAGTACCGAAGCCCCAAATAAAAATGTTGGGGCTAATGTCCCACTTGATAAGAATCACCAAATGACAAAACTTGGAGCACTTCAATACCACAAGACTTTGTTTTATGGAGTTTAAATCCTGAGATCCCGCGAAGCGGGCCACCCACAGGTGCTTTTATTCAAAAAAGATGTTGATATTGGCGCCTGCCTGGCGACTTTGCATACCCTAAGCGGAGCAACGGAGTTGCGTGAGCGGGTGTGCCCCCGAAAAAGGGAGTTAAAATCCTGAGAACCCGCGAAGCGAGCCACACACAGGTGCTTTTATTGAAAGAAGTTGTTGATATAGGCGCCTGCCTGGCGACTTTACACGCCCTAAGCGGAGCAATGGAGTTGCGTGAGCGGGTGGACCCCGAAAAAGGGAGTTAAAATCCTGAGAACCCGCGAAGCGGTCCACCTGATATAGGCGCCTGCCTGGCGACTTTACATACCCTAAGTGGAGCAACGGAGTTGCGTGAGCGGGTGTTTCCCCGAAAAAGGGAGTTAAAATCCTGAGAACCCGCGAAGCGGGCCACCCACAGGCGCTTTTATTGCTTAAAACTTACATATTTTTGTTTTGATTTACAATTCAACGCTTGATATTTTTTCAGATATTTCAATCGTAGGTGGGAAGTTACTTCACACAATTTTCTGATGAAATTATCTCCCGCCTTCAGTGGGAGATAACTTCACAAAAAAAAAAAGTGAAAATAATTCCCACTAGTGGTGAAGTTAGTTCCCATGTGAAGGTAGTTCCCGTGAAGTTAATTCCCTGCACCTGCGTGTGTACGTACGTTCGTACGTTTGGAATACCTTTTTCGTCGTCCATATCTCAAGATAAATCGAATTAACAGTTTATTTTACAAAAAAAAAACTAATAAAAAACATTACTAAAAGTTGGTGAAAATTGATTTTCAACTGAAATATTATTTCAAAACTTAAGGATATTAGCCTCAAACTTATTTCATTTTATACAAAATATATATATATACAAAAAAAGAAATAAAAACTTTGTAAAAATGTTACTAAAATTAGTAAAAATTGATTTTCGACTACAAAATTTCAAGAACAAAAAAAAAAGATATTAAAATCAAACTTATTTTATCACATGCAAAATATTGTTACTAACTTTTAGTTAATTTTTTAATTAAATTCAATTAACAAATCTTTTTACAAAACACGAAAACTTTCAAAAACAACAAAAAACTGTTAAGAAATGGTTTTCAACTTAAGTATTCAGAAAATAATGAAAGATATTATCTTCAAATTTTGTATCTCATACACAATATTGTTATTGATATTTTATTAAATTATTAGACAAATCCACAGTACGGGTACGGATGGGAAGTTATCAGGACCCAGCCTCATTTTTCCAAAGTAATTGTTGTGTAGTCTAAACAGAGCATTTTTTGAAAAGAAGCCTTGGTCAAAATAAAGCAATTTTTGTACAAAAAATTCGTGAGACTTATTGTTCCTTTCGTTTTATGGAGCCAACCTCAGCTCGCCAACGAAGTCAATATTTCAACATTTTACTCAATAGCCTGAGGAGAATTCTGCATACAAATCTAGGATTACTAACAATTGACTTAAAAATGCAAGAAGCACGACTATCCTTTTTAAAGGGTGTTTGCTAGACGTGTGGTTTTCAAGAAGAAATAATGGCCTAAAATGTAGCTTTATTATAAAACTTAAATTTTGCCATAATGTTTTTAAAATGATTTCGAGCAAATTGCAAGTAAATAAATTTCAGCCGAGAGACCAGTTTTCGACCACTTTTTGTAGCAATAACGCTCCAAATATTTTCTTCCAAGGCAACAATCGTCTCGGGCTTATCAGCGTGTCCAAGCATCTTCACATTACCCCACAAAAAAGTCTAGTGGTGTTAAGCCGCACGATTTTAAAGGCCAAGCTGGGACCAGACGCCAGATAATGCATTCACCAATATTTTCCTTCAATAAATTAATTCTTTCGTTGCTTGTCTTGAACCGAAAAATTGTTTTGGTATTAAATTGTGTACGAATTGAAAAATTTATTCAATAAAAAGTTTATTTATTATGAAATGGAAAACCAACTAATCGTCAAAAAGGCCAACTCTTAAAAAAATATTGCCATAATGTTTTTAAAATGATTTCGAGCAAATTGCAAGTAAATAAATTTCAGCCGAGAGACCAGTTTTCGACCACTTTTTGTAGCAATAACGCTCCAAATATTTTCTTCCAAGGCAACAATCGTCTCGGGCTTATCAGCGTGTCCAAGCATCTTCACATTACCCCACAAAAAAGTCTAGTGGTGTTAAGCCGCACGATTTTAAAGGCCAAGCTGGGACCAGGCGCCAGATAATGCATTCACCAATATTTTCCTTCAATAAATTAATTCTTTGCTTTCGTGTCTTGAACCGAAAAATTGTTTTGGTAATAAATTTTGTACGAATTGAAAAATTTATTCAATAAAAAGTTTATTTATTATGAAATGGAAAACCAACTAATCGTCAAAAAGACCAACTCTTTTGCCAGATTGAAAACCACACGTCTATAAAAAGACACTCGTTATATTGATTCGCAGTTTGAGTCGTACCTGTGGCGTGATGGTTCATGCTAGAAGTCTTGGGTTCGATCCCTGCCTGTGCCATCTAAAGTTTTTTTTCACGGATACTGCCTCTTGCGAGGAATTGACAAATTCTCCAAGAGTAATTCTTGTCATGAGAAGTGCTTTCTCAAATTTGCCGTTCGGATTCGGCTTAAAAACTGTAGGTCCCCTCTATCCCTGACAGCATTACTCGCATACAGGAATGGTTGAGGGTTGTAAGTCCTAGGCCCTAGTTCTCAATGAACTTTTGCGTCACCTAATTTATTTATTTAGTTTGGGCCTTAGCGAACAACGATTTTGGGTAAAAATGTCTGCATAGTCTCCCAGGGCGGAAAACTTAATTTTTTTAAATAAAAAAACTTAAAGCAGTGTGAACTTTAGAGTGGTGCGATCATCGGACTTTTTTTCTTCGAAAATGTGACTAGAAACAACGTTTTGGCCAACGGTGTGCCTTATTGAGCCATGTGTACATGGATTTCGATGTCCTCTGGTTCATGAAAGGTGAAGCAT
This sequence comes from Eupeodes latifasciatus, assembly GCA_920104205.1. Taxonomy (NCBI): domain Eukaryota; kingdom Metazoa; phylum Arthropoda; class Insecta; order Diptera; family Syrphidae; genus Eupeodes; species Eupeodes latifasciatus. The sequence goes on from OV049926.1 coordinate 74,368,494, forward strand.
CATCCCCAATCCATATTTTGCCACCAAATTTCCACAATATTACAATGGTTTTGAGATTATCAGAACCTTAAGTACTGAAAAAGATTCAAACATTCAAACATTCAATCTATTATCATACAAACAAATTAAACGTTAAAGCTATTCTATAATATTTTTTTTTTATTGAAGCTTTATGTCATATTAAGCATTGTTAAATTTTAATTTTTTCTGTATAACAATAAGTTTTCCTACAACAAAAATTCTTATCGCTTAGGTTATCATCGTTCTTCAGACCAGTGGACCCAAAATAATAAAATAAAAATCAATAACCACACAAAACAATAGAACAACAAAAACAGAATTTACCTGGCTTATTGGAACAATCTTTCATTTGTGTGCAAATTTTGTGGAACTGACCCTTTTTAACAAATTAGTATTTATGTCCTTCCGCTTATTAAAAAAACCCAAACAATAAAGGTACCGACCTAAAGGTTTAAGTTCACATATTGTAATGATAATGAGAACGAAATACTTACATACATTGCGTGAACGAGTATACATTATATTTAATATAAACATACATACATACATATTCTGTAAAACATAGTAAATACAAATTAAATACAAAATGAGGTCACATCTTGGGGATTTTCATTTTATTGTTCTGCAAATTCGTATAAAGCAAAAACAAGAAAACAAAAACAAATTTGGGTTGTATTCCCTTCAAGAGCTGATACCTAACTTAGACCATTTTTCCTGCTTCTAAAATAATACCTATACATGTCGGTTCGTTTTCCTTTAAATCAGCAGGAAAAAAGGTTTGAGTCCTACCTCCTAAAAAATAGATCACAAATTTAAACAGCAAAAAACAAAGTTATTGGAAACTTTATTTTTACCCAGAAAACTTTTATAATAATTTGACCTAAACCAAAACATTTCAGGCTGTTATAACACTGGAAGCAAAATAAATTTAAAAAAGGACTAAATGGAAAGGGTGTCCAAAATGTTGTTCGATAAAACTAAAAAATCAAATTGTTTAAAATTTGTTAACTAGAAGCCTAAATAAATTAAAAGGATAGAAAGTTTTGGCAACATGTTTCCATTTTAAAAATTAAAAAGCTAATAACGTTCTTAAAGCAGACAAACATTTCTTTTCTAAAAACTTTCAAAATCCTGAGCAAAACTTTTAAACAAGTTCCTTAGAAGTTCCAATTCTAAATATCAATTTTAATGCAATAAAATATCAAAACATAAAGGTGATACGAAAAGACCCAGTAATGCGATACATGATTTGTCATCATTCAAGCTCAAGATACAAATAAACCTTTGACATTTAAAAAAGAAAAATTCTAACAAAATCCAAATTAATGTTTCTAATACCTTAACATTTTACACATCTGCACATCTCAGTCAAAATATATCCAATGCATATAAATATTTATGTAGAAGCTTAGAGGATAGTCTTTTTGCCTTTGTAATCTAGATATGTTTATAAAAGCCTTCAATTTGAAGTCAATGTTTTGTGAAGTAAATGACTTAAATTAAATCACAACTTCCTCACATTATTTCTTGTCTATATATAACATAAAATCCCCAAAATATTTTTCCATCCTATGTGCAACAGGAAGGATGTCGAGCGTAATTCTTTGTATTTTGCTGTTGCTATTGTTTTTGTTACTGAAAGCCTTTTTGGGTACGTACTTACATATGTATATATTATTCTACTCACGATTTTTTGGTTTTGCAATATACCTTCTATCTATATGTATATACGAGTATAAAATACATTTTGTATTATAGGTAATCATTAGAAATTCGAATTTATAGAATGAACAAAAATGAACGACTTGCAAGTCGCAAACTTTTGCTTTAAAAAAAAAAAGCTGTTGAAAAGGTATTTTGAGTTCGATGTATCGCCGTTTCGTTGTTTCGAATATTTTCTCTTTAATTCAGTGGTCGATATAAAATAACATTTATATTGTCCCACAAATAAAACAATTCTTCTTAAATGATTCGTTGCTTTTGAATTTTCTTAACACACCAGGTTTTTAAAATACTTCCCTTTAAAAGTGATACAAATAATTACAAACGGGGTTGTTAAGGCTAAGTTAAAACTCAAAATATAACTTAACAATAATTTGTATGATGACTTTGCAAATCACAAATTAATCTTTTACTTCAAGATGAAATTTTGAATCATTTTAGTATCCTACTTAGTTGCTGAAAATTCTCATTAGTTATTATAACATAAGCCTTTTATTGAAAAAAGCTATTTCATAAATTAAGATATCATCAAAAAGCGTATATGCGTGTTTTTTTCGAATTTTAAAAAGTTGTATCTCAAAAACCTGACGTGATACATTAATTTTGAAGTCGGTTTTGAATTAAGACCATCAAAGTCCATTGGGTAAGCGCAATTTTATTGCCAGGAAGAACACCTTGTCGACCAGTGATATGAACTACTCAAGGAAGCTTTAACAAACCAGGAAGTAGTGAACACAAACATTTTCCCCTGAATACTCGTACTTTTGAACTGTTCCTTGTAAACTTGTCTTATTGAAATAAGAAATAAAATTCACGACTGGAACGCTTGAACTTGCTCATGTAACAAAATGGTATGTTTAAAAATATTTCCTGTGTTTTAAGATTTAAAATTTAAATGCAAATTTTTACAAAATGTACATGACATTTAATTAAACAAAAAACCTTGATCCTTTTTTTCGAAAATCATTAGACCGGTTTTTTCATTAATTTTGTATTAATAAAATTTTTAAATTTTGCCTTAGATTCATTTTGGTATGCAGTTATTTAGTACTCAAAAATATACATTTAGATTTGAATTTTGTTAAAAAGTGTTGATCCCTTTCCGAAATATCGAATTTTGAAAAAAAAATTTAATATTTTGCTTAAAAATACAAAAAAAATAATACAAAAAAGTTGTCAGTTGAATTATTCTTAAAAATTTAAAAATTACCAACAATATTTTGCATATAATGAAATAATTTGATTTCAGAATCTATTTTTGCCAACGAGATTTTTAGTCGAAAACCAATTTTTACCAATTTTAAGGGGTTTTGTATGAAATTTTTATACTTGCAGTTTAAGGCAGCTGCTTGCCGGATTTACAATTGAAAATTTAGAATGAAACAACAACAACTTGTGTGTGCTACCACCAAGTTCATAGGCTGGAGTTATAGCTATTTCACGGGGGCCAACCCGATCATCAGACTCCTTTAGTGGTGCTTAATCGCTTTATGTTCAATTTAATTTTTTGAAGAACTTTTGTCCGAGCTGGACTTGAACAAGCGACCTACCAATTTTATTCATTAAAGTTTTTATTTTTTGAAGTCAATATCTTTTGTTTTTCAGGAGATATCGTGAACCGAACATTAATTTTTACCAAATTTGTGTACTATTTTTAATTTCCCTTAGGAAGTTATTATGATGGGTCCGATTTGTCAAATTGAAAATTTTGACATTTCTCTACGTTTCAAGGTCCCTAGAGTCGAAAAAAAAGATTTTTAGAAAGATGTCTGTGCGTGCGTGTGTACGTACGTTCGTACGCTCGCGACGTTTTTTTCGTCGTCCATAGCTCAAGAACCAGAAGAGACATATCGACTTCAAATAAATTTTGTTATACAGATAATAAGGCAGAAAGATGCAGAAAGGGCTCTCAAGAAAATTGCGTGGGTGGTTTTTTTTTACCATAGCAGTTTAAAAAAAAGGTGAAAATTTTGGTTAACCGTAAATGTCTCATGAACCAATGACGCTAGAGACTTGAATTAAAATAAAACCCAAACAAAAAAAATAAAAGTTGGTAAAAATTGATTTTCGACTCAAATATCTTTTCAAAGCTTTGAGATATTGGCTTTAAACTACTTTTATCTTTCAAAAAATATTGTTGTCAACATTCAGTAAAATTTTGAAAAAAATCGAATTGACAGTTTTTTTTTTACAAAAATTTAAAAACCGAAAAAAAAATTAACAAAAGTTGTTAAAAATTGATTATCGACTCAAATATCTTTTCAAAAATTTGAGATAATGGCTTCTAACTAATTTTAACTTATAAGAAATATTGTTTTCAACATTAAGAACAATTTTGAGAAAAATCGAATCGACATTTTTTTTTACAAAAAATAAAAACCTAAAAAAAAAAACAATACTAAAACTTGTAAAAAATTACTTTCGACTCAAATATCTTTTCAAAAATTAAAAATATTGGCTTCAAACTTATTTTATTTCACAGAAAATATTGTTTTCGATATTCAGTAATTTTTTATAAAAATCCAACAGTCCGTTTTTTTCATAAAAAAATAAAATCTACAAAAAATAGTACGCAAATTTGTTAAAGATTGATACATATACAAACTTTTAAGAAAGACAAATCGACAGACGGGATGGGAAGCTATCAGTGTGGGTCGCATCCCAACCTCTTTTTTGTAGATTATATTTTTGTACGAAAAAACGGGCTGTTGAATTTTTATAAAAAAATTATTATTATTATTAGTTTGAAGCCATAATCTCAAATTTGTAAAATGACATTTGAGTCGAAAATCAAATTTTACCAACTTTTGTAAATTTTTTTAGGTTTTTAGTTTTTGTAAAAAAAAACTGTCAATTCGATTTTTCTCAAAATTTTTCTGAATGTTGAAAACAATATTTCTTATGAGATAAAATTGGTTGGAAGCCATAATCTCAAATTTTTGAAAAGATATTAAAGTCGAAAATCATTTTTTACCAACTTTAAGTAATTTTTTTTTTGGTTTTTAATTTTTTGTAAAAAATATTAAAATCGGTTCATTAGTTCTTGAGAAAAGTTTAAAACAAAATAACGGTTCTATGGGGGGTATCCTTCTGGAGCAATTGAAAAATATTTTTTTTTGTTGAAAGATGCCAAGCCAAAAACAAAATTAGTAGAGACAATTTTATAAAAACCTGTCGGTTCATTTTTGAGAAAATTTAAACTTTCGATTTTTGGCCTTAACATTTGTATGAGGACTACTGTTATTTGTCGTCTTAAAAAAAATGGAAAAAACGCCTAACACGAATCGGCTTAAAACCTTTATTTCTAAGTTTGAACTTAATCGACTCGAGTCCGAAATTTTTATGAATACAATACTTGCCATACATGTAGTTCCTATATGTCGCAAGTAAAAATGTCCCGTAAAAACTTTATTCCTGATATCAATATTGCATGGCATAATTTTGATGCAATTTTCACGTTTAAAATTTTCGAAGACGGAAACGCAAAAAATTAAAATTTAAACGAATACAAAATTAGTTAAGTGTGTTCTATTTTTTTATGAATCAATAAAAAGCCCTTATCAATGTTTAGGTAGGTACATTTTGGGTAAAATCATGAATCCCTTATTATATGGGTTTGAGCAAAGCATTCATACGTTATTATATTTCATCGTTCGATTTTGTTGAAGGTACAGGATATAGGTATTTAACTTAATGCTAATGCAAATGAATTCAATTATGCTTATGTTCATATATTGTTATCCTGATTTTTTCTCTTGTATTTTTTAAACGATAATAATGATTTTTAGACAAAAATAGAATAAAATGAATTGTCTTTCAAACACGCGAAACACGTTAAGCATACGAGATTGATTGGTAATCCCAAATTCCTACAAAATTACAAATAAAATGTGTGTGTAGGTAGGTTTGTACATATTATATTATACCTTTGAATAGGGATACAATTTCATTTAATCTGAATGGAATAAGTTAAGATGTAAGGCCTACATAAGATAAGAATACAAAAGTATATGTATGTACATATGTATGCATATGATTGAATTGTTTCCTGTCCTTGGAAGACAAATTGTGAATGTCAAACAAAAGAAAAAAACAACAAATTTAAGAAAAGGGCTTTTTAAAATTATGTTGTTTTTGAAAATCGTTTTTGGAAGGTTGAGTAACGATTTTATTGAAAAAACTAAATGGTTTAATGGGGTTTATAACAATGCGCAATTACATTAATAAGTAATATACGGGATTTTTCAATAAGATGATAAATTTTGCGATTTAATCCTTTCGGGACGGGAGTGGTACGTTTACATATAAATATTCTTTGTTCTGTCCCACTCTCGTACCGAAAGGGTTAAAAAACGAGTGTTTTTAAAGACCAATTAACAATAAAAACGATGTCAAGCAAATGGCCGCCACGGCTGCGGTTGCAGAACCTTAACATTGGCGACTGGATATCCTCGCTTACTTTATAAATTCCATCTTAAAATTTGTTAAGGTCTTAAATCGATTGTGGAGCATTATCATAGACCTTATATTTTAAGTGCTTTTAAAGAAAAATGTCTAAAGGTGTTTAATCAAAATATCTCGATAGAAAATTGTGATCACTTATCTGAGAAAGAACACGGTCAGGAAACTTTTTTAAGTTTTGTTGTTAAAATAAAAACCGTCCACTTCAATATCTTCAATAATAAAATAATATACAAATCCACGTATGCCAGTATCAATCTAGATAGAGAAGAACTTTACTGTCTAGTTTTGGTATATCCTTGTCAAACTTTGTCCGTTTTTACAAAATGCCGATAGAGTATTCACGCTGCTCTATTAGGGTCAAAAAAGATCACACCGAATGCTTTAGATGTAAAAAATGGTCTTACGCAACGCGATGCACTGTCAGGCTACTTCTCCAACATCGTTGTGGAATGAATTGTTAAAAACTCAATCATTAACACTAGTAGCACAATCTTCCAAAAGTCCGTCCAATTACTCGGATATACCGATGATATTGACATGATTAGAAGATGAAAGTGTGATGTAAGGGGGATGTTTTTGAGGGTTGTGAAGGAAGCGGAAAAGATGAGTTTATAGTATGAGATATGTACATAAGAGAAATATCTACCCTCATTTGTTTTTTGAAAATGACCCATATTGAATCAAGGATAAAAATTGAAATAACAATTTGTGCTTGGGTTGCGTAGCTATAATCTGGCTTTAAGGTGGAAGAGTGCATTTTTTCATTCAATTACCATCATCTGTTATTCACAAAAATCGGGTATATAATGAAAGACCATGAATCAAGAATGAAAAAAATAAGGGTTGCCTACTCATATCCTGGGCCTATTGGAAGGTTGCCTGACTTAAAGAGATGGGTCTGCGGAGTAAATATACCCTCATATGTTATTTTATTGATTTTGATGTCAATGAAAGGTAATATAACTTTCGTTCGAACAATACAGGATTACGTAACCAAAACGTGGCATAATCCAGGGTTGCCTGCATTTGAAGTGTTAAGGCTTTGGTAAGCGTAGATAATTGATCTCATGTGATATGTTCGGGGTTCGGGGCTCTGTTTATACCTAGACGCGGCTATAAATTAAGACCCCGACACCAGCTCTGAAATCAAACTGAGAATAACTCTTGAAAATGGCGACTTCTTTGGACTTAGAAGGCAATTGAGTATAGTAAAGCCCTCTCTCGAGCGACTAAAGACACCCTCTATAAGACACTCATCACCCCAGTTCTCATATGTATATAAACCTGAGGCTTCAGAGAAAAATTCTTCGGGTGATTTTTGGTCCAACTTGGTGTGTGAAGCTATAGAGACAGCCATCAAGGGACCGAGATCCTATTAGTTCTGGCCCAGATCCGGGTCCATCCAGGACTGTGCCTTCGAATCCAGCCATAAAAAAAAGAGGCTGGGATGTGACACACGCTGATAACTTCCTATTCCGTCTGTCGATTTGTCTTGCCTTAACGTTTGTAGGTTTTCGTGTTTTGTTAAAAAAGTTGTCAGTTGAATTATTCTAAAAAAAATTTAAATTTACCAAGAACATTTTGCATACAATGAAATAGCTTGATTTCGAAATTTATTTTTGTTAACGAGATTTTTAGTCGAAAACTAGTTTTTACCAAATTTGCGTACTATTTTTTGTAGATTTAATAACTTCCCATAGAAAGTTATTGTAATCGGTCCTATTTGTCGAATTGAAAATTTTGACATTTCTCGACGTTTCAAGGGCCCTAGAGCCGAAATAAAAGATTTTTAGAAAGATGTCTGTGCGTACGTGTGTACGTACGTACGTTCGTACGTCCGTATGTCTGTATGTCCATATGTCCGTATGTCCGTATGTCCGTATGTCCGTATGTCCGTATGTCCGTATGTCCGTATGTCCGTATGTCCGTATGTCCGTATGTCCGTATGTCCGTATGTCCGTATGTCCGAATGTCCGTATATCCGTATGTCCGTATGTCCGTATACCCGTACATCCGTACGTTCGCGACGTTTCTTCGTCGTCCATAGCTCAAGAACCAGAAGATTGTAACGTGATACCAAACAAGTATATTTTTGGAAAAAAATCAATTAACGGTTTTTTTTATAAACCAAAAAAACTGAAAAAAAAATGTGTCACCTCGAAAAGTTTACGACTAAAATATGATTTCATTAATAACTTAATTTTGTGACACGAAGAATAATGTTTTTGACATCTGATAAAATTTTGAAAAAAATCTAATTGACAGTTTTTTTTATAAAAAATAAAAACCTAAAAAAAAACATTACTCAAAGTTGGTAAAAACTGAATTTCGACTCAGATATCTTTTCAATAACTTGAGATTAAGGCTTAAAACTTATTTTATCTCATAAGAAATATTGTTTTCGATATTCTGAAAAATGTTGAGAAAAATTGAATTGACATTTTTTTTACAATAAATAAAAACTTTAAAGAAAATTTAACAAAAGTTGGTAAAAATTTAATTTCGACTCAAATATCTTTTTAAAATTTGAGATTATGCTTGCAACTAATTTTCACAATTTTGTTTACAAACAATAAAAACCTAAAAAAAATTAATAAAAGTTGGTAAAAATTGATTTTGGACTCAAATATCTTTTAAAAACTTTGAGATACTGGCTTTAAACTACTTTTATCTTTAAAAAAATATTGTTGTCAACATTTATTAAAATTTTGAGAAAAATCTAATTGACAGTTTTTTTTACAAAAAATAGAAACCTATAAAAAAAACAATACTAAAACTTGGTAAAAATTTACTTTCAAATCAAAAAGCTTTTCAAAAATTAAAAACATTGTCTTCAACTTTTTTTATTTCATAGAAAATATTGTTTTCGATATTCAGTATTTTTGTTTTTATAAAAATCCAACAGTCCGTTTTTTCATAATAAAATAAAATTTACAAGAAATAGTACGCAAATTTGGTAAAAATTGATGATCGGTTCTTGATATCTCTCAAATTAATTTCATTCATCCAATTTGTAAAAATTTAAGAAATGCTACTAAAATTAGTAAAAAATTTGTTTTCGACTAAAAATCTATTTAACAAAACTAGATTTTTAAACTAAACTATTTCTTTCTTTATATGAAAAATATTGTTGGTAATTTTAAAATTTTTAAGAATAATTCAACTGGCAACTTTCTTAACCCAACATGAAAACCTACAAACTTTTAGCAAGACAAAACGACAAACGGGATGGGAAGTTATCAGTGTGGGTCGCATCCCAGCCTCTTTTTTATCATTGTTTTCTGATTCATTTCTTAAGGCAACAAAAGAATATTTTGAACTATTATTTTGTATATACCGTTTTTACTTTGTTATGTGTTCGAATCCTGTATTTACATTTGAAAATTCTCAGAACGAACCTCCAATTTATCTACGATTTAACTCTGAGCTACATAACTATATCTATTGCTAACCTATAGTGTGTTTTCGAAATGCTTGTTGCTTTATGTTTAATTCAATAAAAGCAATCTTTATTTACTTTCATCTTATTTTATAAGTACATATCAGCCTTATATTTTCTTTGAATTCTTAATATATATTTGTTTGTATGTATTTTAGTTACCTTAAAGCATTTTGGTTTAAAACAACACAAAAAAGCACTTTACTTGCAATCGATATGTTGCTGAATTGAAGTTTCCCTCTCAAAAATGACAAACAGTCTTTGAATTTTGAAAGGACCATAAATTGTTCTGGGAACACATTTCAGCAATTTTATAGGTATAATATCTCTTGTATATGATCATGTGAATATACGTATATGTATTTTCATTTAAGGGCAAGTTATGAACTCGTAAATGAATTGAATTCGAAATTTAATTCTCCTAAAAATATATGTGTGCGTGTAAATACAAACGTGTCTGTGTATATATCTGATAAATTGTTTGGCCTAAAGGTGGTTAACTACACACAACTGATCCGTTTTATATTAAAAATCTGACATTGCATTCGTAAATTTCAATTTGTGTGTATATTTAACATTTTGACAGGTATTGCGGTTGAAGCTTTATTTGCAGCTCCATCTCTATTATGTTCACCCAGTTTAGTCGCACCTCAACTAGAAGAGGTAAAAGAAGTTTGAAGAAAAGTTTCGTTGCATAAAACATGTGTATTTTAACAAACTTATTGACATGGCTTACATATGTATATTCCTTTGTGGTTCTATCTTTTTAAAATGTAAATTAATCTTGAAAAGAATTGATAAGTAGTGGTTGGAAGGGATGTGTTTTTATTTAGAAAATAATCTAAATCAAGAATTGTTATAAAAAGGGTGTTTTCTTAGACGTGTGTTTCTTAAGAAGAAATAATACGCATATAATTTAATGTTATGGCCAAGTATTTAGCTTCGTCATAAAGATAATATTCGCACGATAGGCAAACGTTGTGCAGGAGTAAGTCTATTTATTTTGAAATGGCAAACCAAACTGAGGTAAAATCAATTGATAGCTGACGTTTAAAAAAAAACCGTTAATAAGAAACTTACAAATCTGTAAGGATCTTAAGTAATAAAGAGAAAGCAAGTTCAGAAAACATAAACTTATCCTTTATTTTGCTTTCAATCATTGAATAAATATCAGAAGGCATATTAAATATGCATAGTCAGCACAAATAAACTTCAATGTACATTGGACATACATCTGTTACAGTTCAATATGTTCAATTAAAGGTGAAAAAAGAATAAAATATTCCATTTCATATTTTTTAAAATTCGACTTCTCGTTCACTGTATTTTTTATTATAATATAAAAATAAAAGATAGCAAAATCTATAAACAAATAAATAACTACATAGTGATAAGAAATGACAGTGAATATTAATTTATTTGAAAAAAAAACTTAATAGTTTATCCTATTATATCATATATGTAGATAAATAAATTGTGATAAAATTCCTCTGTTCAGAAACACATTGGAAATATTATTTTCTTCCACATGGATACTCTGCCTAGTTTTGTTTCCTATTTAAATTTCAATGAAAATGCAAATTCATAATTTTTTTTTTAAAGTCAATGATGATCAATGAAGTGGATGACAAACAGAATTAATAAAAATGGAAGCACCTTGTTTTCACAAACCTTGACTAAAATTTAAAAAAAATCCCAAAACACCTTTCATTAACATAAATGTTAATTATTTATTTAATGATTGTTTATCAATAGATTTGAGCTCAATCTATAGTGCGTCGAAAGTCCATTTTAAAATTCAGAATTTTAGCTCAGCGATTAGGTAATAATTTTTTTAATAAACATGTTCCATTGAAAACTCGCAATATGGAATCACAGTATTGTCCCTGGTTCTCTTGATAAAATAAATGCAATTAAGGCAAGAGATGTTTCATACCACCGTTGGAGACGTTTTGGTTGTTCAGAAATGCTTCGCGAGTTTAAACGGCCACGTAATCTTGTTACGAGCTTGAAAAAATCTGCGAAATACTATTTTTATAATAATAAGTTTGAGTCAATTTGGTCCTCGTAGTTTTTTTTTGGAAATAAGTTAAGAACATTGGCTTAAGAAAAGATGTTCAATTTTGTGATGACGATATTGATTTGGAGGATATGAATCGTAAATTCTCTACTTCCCAAACTCAATACAGATGCAATCACGGTAAGTGCGATAGATGAGTATCAAGTACGAAAATGCAATAGACTTGACAATATGAATCCTGACTTTATTAAAACTCTCCTACCTCTTCTACTTCATCACATAACTCACATCTTCAACACAATTATACTGACCTCTACATATCCCACTTCTAGGAGGATTTCTAAAATTATCCCTATGCCAAAAACAGTACAGACCCATATCTTTCCTTTCTTTTTTATTTAAGGCTTATGAAACTCTTTTAAGTACCTAAACAATTAAAAAAATATATTAAAGACAAAACACGTTTGACTCCTCTGCAGTCAGGATATACATAGTTGCGTTTCAGCTTTGCTTAATGTGTCTGACCTGACATGGACAGGCTTTAGACAAAAACTATAATACTGACTTTTCGAAGGAATTTGATTTGATTCTAATCGTCTCGGTGATAAACAGATTACTTATTTTAACTTCTTTAACACAACTAAAAACCTTATTTATTCATATTTGACCAATCGTATGCAAACCGTATCTTTTAATGGTAAACTGTCTTCGTTCCTTAATCTTCATACTGGTGTTCCTCAAGGTTGAATTTTTGGGCCTTTACTGTTTTTCTTGTTTATTAATATTCTGCCTTCTGTTTTGTCTTTCTGTCAATACCATATCTACGATGTTCAGTTATATATAGGGGTTTTGAATTGGCGCGTATAGATTTTGGAGCCCCGTGGCAGCCATTTTGTTTTGGTGACATCTGTCAAATCTTTTGTTTATTATTCAGTTGTTTATGCCAAATCATCATGGCAAGTTACACGATTGAATTTTCGAATGATAAAATTTTAACGCAAACGTTGCGCGCATTGCGCCCATTTTACGATAGACGTGGTGGCCCTTCACAGTCGACTCTTCAACGTTTGGTGGCCGAATTTGAGACGAACAGTAAACAATCAACTAACACCCGTACGTTCAAGGAACGCAAGATCGGCCGAGAACATCGCTGCGGTCCGTGAAAGTGTACAGCAGAACCCGAGGCAGTCCATTCCTCGCCGTGTACAAGAACTCAGCCTTTTGCTGACTTCAACTTAGCAAATTTTGCGTCGGGACTTGGGTCTACACCCGTACAAGATCCAACTGACCCACGAGCTCAAAGTTCACATGCCCATAGACAACGCCGCGCCGTTTGTTCACTGACTGGGCTTCGAATCGTTTGAAATAGGACCCCAAAAGTTACCGTTTGATGTGGATGGCCGGCGGCGTAATTGGTGCGTACTTTTTTGATAACGACGTTAGTGAGGAGGTCTTCGTCAACAGCGAGCGCTACATAACGATGATAACTAATTTCTTATGGCCCAAATTGAACCATGTGGACATAGACGACATGTGGTTCCAGAGGGATGGCGCTACGTGCCACACAGCAAACACCACGATTGAAATTTTCAACATCTACCCGCCCTTATTAAAAAAACCTTTATAAATTTGCCTGGGAGCTTAAGCAAAAGCTAAAATGAACATTGATCGACATTCTATATAATATTGGTCGACCCGCAACGGACTTAAACTTAATCTGGAAAAAAACTAAAGCTCTTCCAATATTGAATACAAACTCAAACCTTAAAACTATCCTTCTGTTGTATTAAATAATTCATAATTGATCATGATACACAAGTCAAAAACTTAGGATTTATCTTTAACAATTGACTAATTTGGGACAACCCCGTCGATACTGTTGTGTCAAAGATTTATGCGTCGCCAAGAGGACTATTTGTTATTAGATCAAATCTGCCCACTCATACTAAAATTATGTTGGTTAAGTCACTCGTTCTGCCTATAATTTCGTATGGGTGCGAGCTGTTTGCAGACCTTGACTCCCATTTGGCCAGAAGTTAAAGGTAGCATTTGTTTTTAACCTTCGTAGATTTGATCATGTCTCGTTTCGTCAATTTTTTACCTGTAACCTGGAAGAAAGCTTCCAGCTTCAAGTATCGGTGTTGTATCTTACTTTTAAATTTGCTTTTTAAAAAGACTCCAAGTTATCTATCCAATAGACTTAACTATTGTTTCTCAAGTGGTTTTATCTTATTGCGCACGTCCATCCATACGTGTTTGACATCGCGCAGGCAATTTGTAGTTCATGGTGTCAGACTGTGGAATAATCTTCCCAGTCATATGAGGTCTAGAATGAAAACAGAAAGTTCAAAAATATTTGTTTTGAATATTTCGCGAACTTGAACTGAATGAAATAAACTTTTAATATACTCATTTTTATTCCCTTTTACTACTATTTTCATTTATTAACTTCCCAAAGGAAGTTATTGTAATTGGTCCGATTTGTCGAATTGAAAATTTTGAAATTTCTCGACGTTTCAAGGTCTCTAGAGTCGAAATATAAGATTTTTATAGAAATGTGTGTGCGTGCGTGTGTATGTCCGTACGTTCGCGAAGTTTTTTTAGTCGACCATAGCTCAAAACCACTAGAGATATGGACTTCAAATAAATTTTGTTATACTAATAGTAAAGCAGAAAGATGCAGAAAGGACTCTCAAAAAAATGAGTGGGTATTTTTTACCATAGCAATTTAAAAAAAGGTGAACATTTTGGTTAACCCTAAAAATCTCACGAACCGATAACGCTAGAGACTTGAATTAAATTTTATATTATATATTTTAACGTGATGCCAAACAAATATGTTTTTGGAAAAAAATCCAATTTTTATAAATCAAAAAAACTGAAAAAAAAAACAATTGTCACCACGAATATTTTACGAACAAAAAATGATTTTATCTGCAAAATAATTTTGTATAACGAAGAATAGCGTTTTTGACATCTGGTAAAATTTTGAGAAAAAATCGAATTAACAGTTATTTTTACAAAAAATTAAAAACCTAAAAAAAAATTAACAAAAGTTGGTAAAAATTGATTTTCGACTTCAATATCTTTTCAAAACTTTGAGATATTTGCTTTAAACTAATTTTATCTTTTAAAAAATATTCTTGTCAACATTCAATAAAATTTTGAGAAAAATTGAATGTACAGTTTTTTTTTTACAAAAAATAAAAACCAAAAAAAATTTAATAAATGTTGGTAAAAATTGTTTTTCGACTCAAATATCATTTCAAAAATTAAAAATATTGGCTTTAAACTGATTTTATCTCACAGATTGTTTACGACATTCAGTAAATTTGTTTATAAAAATCCAACAGTCCGTTTTTTCATAAAAAATTAAATTGTACAAAAAGCAGGACCAAAATTTCACTTTCACCACACAAAATAAAAAAGTTTCACTAAAGAAAAAGAAATTTAAATTTCTCGAATAACACACAAAATATTCCACATACTCCACCTTATACCACCAAACAGTATAAAGCTGTTTTTTAATAAATTTTATGGTATTATTTTTTTTTTTTTAGAAAACGAAGAGTGCAGTATTTTTCATCCTTCGCATATTTTTGCAATTACTCAGCTTAAACGTAATAATAAAAAAAGTAGGTTAGTGTAGTGCTTAGACTTCAAAGGATTTGAAAATATAATTAGAAGAAATCTTGAAATAAATTAGTTTTTTGTTTTAAATTTACTTATGAATTTAACGAATTGAACATTTTTTTTGCACATTTACATTTTGTCCTTTTGTTTCATTTTAAGAAGAATTTTGTAGCCATGTGACTTGAACGACTTTATTTAGGTCAATAAAATAACCCTTACAATACACATTCCATTCTTCTGTAGGTATTAATTTTTCAAAAGCTTATCTTATGACAAACAAATAAAATATATTTTGTGAAATTTCAAAAAAAGTTTTATCTTAGATTTTCTGCCACTCACATTTTTGTTGAGTATTAACTTTTCAAGTTATCTGATATCATAACATCTTATTTATTTAGATAAATTCATTTTCAAGGATCCCAAAAAGTTTTATAATCCCAAAAAAAAAAAAAAACACAAAATATTGTTTACGACTCTACTACGACATCAATAAATTTTTTTCTTCATCTAGTATAATAGGTCTGTACATAAAGTTTGTGTTTTTGTATTTTAAGTCAGAATGTCAGGTTTAATCTACCCTTTTTACAAACATAATCGTCTAACAAATGTTATGTAGCATGTCATTACCATTTCTTCTACAAATTCTACAAAAAAAAAACATGGACAATTAGCACAAAACAAGAACAAGTCGAAATAAATGTACAAGAAATACAAACGGCTCCTTAGGACTTTATCATATCAATAAACTACAAGTAAACACATGACTTTAACATATTACGAATTGTTTTTTGTGGATAACAGCACTATACTATCTTCAATTTGAGAAACAAGTCGAATTGAAATAGTAGAGCGAGACGAACATGAGAAACATACGTACATATATGTACATATGTACGTATGTATGTACCTACATGGAAAATACTGCAAAACAGAATATACCCCTCCCCCACTCCTAAAAACAAAAAACAACAACAATGTGTACGGCATTATTACTCCGAATTTACCCTCTTTTACCGCCTCAAAATGTTCATATGGGCGCAAGTATAGTATATTGTATAGAACCTCATTTAAGTATTCCCGTGAGAATGGGAGTTTTTGACAGAGGCGAACTTATTCCTTTGAGAATCCATGAAAAGTTTTGAGTACCCGTACAAGAACTTAAGATTTATTTGACTATTATTTATGAAAAAAGCGAACCAATTATCAGACAATTAATAATTGACAATTCAAAAATTTGATTTACAATTTTTCTAAACAAATTTATTTTTTGTTTAAAACTATAAATACGAGTATTTTTTGACGACTATAAGAAATTCATAAACATTCGATTTCTAATCTCTAAAACTGGGTTTATTAAAAAATTATAACTCAATTGAGTTCGAACTCATTTCTTCATCTTCTTCTCAAGCGTTAGAAGTATCCTGATTTGAATTACAATTTTAGATAGAACTTTAATATATGTATAT
Source organism: Eupeodes latifasciatus (assembly GCA_920104205.1). Classification (NCBI taxonomy): domain Eukaryota; kingdom Metazoa; phylum Arthropoda; class Insecta; order Diptera; family Syrphidae; genus Eupeodes; species Eupeodes latifasciatus. The sequence goes on from OV049926.1 coordinate 74,385,259, forward strand.
ATTGAAATCGTAAAGTTGGGGAGCCTAGTTCAGTTGGGAATGATTTTATTTCTTGAAAACGACCGATTTTATTTGAGATTTGGAATGCATTTTTGATTAAGGAAATGTTTCACGAAAATACCGGGTTTTCCAAAAGAGACTTGTAAGCTTTTAATTTAATTTGTGAATACACCTTTTTACTATTCATCACACTTTAATTTTCAATGTATTCATTAAACTCAATATTTCCATCATGGTATAGAGCAACGGCTGTAAATTGTACAAATTTTGTACCGAAATTCGAAGTCGGTGACCGTAACTTTATGAGCGTTAACTCTAATTTTTGGTCGTAATTCTCGCACTATAGTAGACATTGTCTACATATTCGTTGTGTGATATTCACATTTTCGTGAGACAACGGATTGGTGGAAGTGTAGAAAATATCGCTCCCGTTTAGGAGTCCGTAGCAAATGATCTATCTAAATCAGTCAGTTAAACGGATTTCTTCAAAGTTGGACATCGCTTAGATCATATTATGGCATGTTTTGCGTAAGGATCTTATTTTAAATACATACAAGATCAAGCTGAATCAAGAATTGAAGGCGATGGAACATTTGAAGCGACGAACATTCTTAGATTGGGGCGCTCTGAAGAAGATGTGCCAAGATGATAAATTTCATCGCAAAATCATCTTCAGTGACGAAAATCATTTTTGGCTTAATGAGTTCGTCAATAGCAAAATTTGCGTTATTGGTCGGATCAAAATTCAAATTTTTATGAGTTTGATAAGTTACACAGCTCACATTAGAATCGATTAATTGAAAAGTAAGTTTGATGAGCGTGCTTTATCTTACAAAATTACCCGGCAGATTGGTCGTTTGTGCGATTTAACGCGTCTAGACTACTTTCTTCGCGACTACATTAAGTCATTGGTTTATAGTAACAAGTCAACGACGTTGGAAAATCTCAGAGTTAATATCGAAAATGTTTCAAGACAAAATTAAGCCCGTTCCAGTATCTTGAATGTTTTGTAAAATAAAATGTACGACTGGGTTTTACGAACTTCCTCATGTATCCAAAGAGTCTGCTTAAAAATATTTCCTGTATTTAAAAAAATTTAAATACCATTTTATAAAAAGAAGAGCTTGACTTATTATTTTTTATTTCAAAAATGGTTAGATGGTTTGTATATACATATATATATGTATACAATGTTTGAATTTTGTCTTAAAAATATGCAATATGGTATGCAATCTTTTAGTGCTTAAAAATATAAATTTTACATTTGAATTTCGTTAAAAATGTTGACCCCTTTCTTAGATATCGAAATTTTGAAAAAAATTATATTATATATTATGTTTTTTTCAAAAATAAAAAAAAAACAATAAAATACAGTATTAAAATCCGTTAATGAGTTCTTGAGAAAGCTTTAAAGCAAAATAACGGTTCTATGGGGGGTATCCTCCTGGAGCAATACGAAAATATGTTTTGTTTTGTTGAAAGAATCCAAGTCAAGAACTTTCGGTTTTTGGCATTTAAATTTGTATGGGGACTACTATTATTTTTCGTCTAACATAAAAATACACCTAGCAATCGAATCTGCTTTAACCCTTAATTTAAAAGTGTGAAATCAATCGACCAAATGGGGTGTAGGGCTAGGGCAGAAAGACAGACAGACGGACGGATTCGGGGGATCCACTTTTTTTAAATTCTCTGCCATCACAACAACTTAAAGTTAAAAACATTCTTTTGAATGGAGAAATTTTAAAAAATATATATTTATGATTGTAATGAAGAAATGTATGAAATTTCAAAATGTACCTACCCAAAAGTTTTTCAAAAATGTATATTTTACTATAAGTAATCTTGAACCAAGAAACAAGAGCGTAAATATGTTGGTCTTCGAAGCTGACAAATTCCTAAATAAAATCATAAAAATATAGGATATCTATCATTTTTTAATCCAAAGGTAAGTTTTTGTTTATGCTCGAAATCAGTACAAAGAGCAAAATGAATATCTAAGCTTTTAAACAACGTTGAGAAATATTGAAAACTTATTTCCAAAATTTGTTTTTTAAAGAAGCTTTTACCAATATGAAACATCCCACCACATCTGCTGTAAGCTATTGAAGACTCAAGACTATTTCCTTCGCTATCACTTTCCAAATAACAACGTTTCTGATAAGGAGCATTTTCACGTCTTAGTTAACAATTAAAGTTTTTGACTCTGGGGCTTAGAATATCGTTTCAAAACATTTGCCAAGTGTTTTTCAAGTAAAGTGTGACAATTTTCACCTGTTTTCTTGATTTTGATCAAGATTTTTCTGGTTTTAAATTAATTTCAATACCAACAAATTTACCTTTTCAATAAATAAGTCAAAGTGATGACCTATATATTCAAACTCCAATTAAAAAAAAAGGGTTTTAAAAAACTGTGCTCTGCGTCTTTTTTCGGATTAAGTTCAATTCAATATAATGGCCCTATTCTATAATGGAAATGTAAAAATCCATCCCTGACTTCCTGCTGAACGGTTATAATTCGATCCACACGAACAAGCAAGCTTCATAGCAAAGCACCTATATTACCCCCAAGAAAGAGTGCATTAGGCTTTTATGTACATACATACATATATGTAATGTACGTATAGTATAATGTACTCTTTCCCTTGTTTCTGGTTCTCCTCTCAGTGGAGTGTAGCTCTACTTATAAACTGAAGGAGCTGCTCCCTTATACGGATATTAAATAACTGGTTGCTGGCTTGGCTGGTGAGAAATCGATTGCTACATATTTTTGGGCGGAGGTTTGTTCGGCAACGGTATACTGTACACTGCACAATATACGGTAGCGGTACCTTTAAAAAACATCAAGTGTTTCAAAGCAGTTTTTGTATGCACGACGACCGACGATGGGTAAATATATCTGATCACTGATATTTTCACAGAAAATGGGTTGGCCCCGAAAAAGACTTTATATTGTAGCTGTTGTGCTTTCAAGCCCGGCCATAACGCCAACGACGAAGTCAACGAGGGAATAAATAGAAGGCTTATATGATATGCGGTGAGGCGATGCGATGCACCCTCGTTTACCCTCTTTATACCTTTTTAAAACAGTTAGCGTTTCACATCAGAGCTACCCTACCTTATACCTACAACATATACGATAGAAAATGTTATTTATTTTTGATGTGTTGTGTATTGTATACTGACATTAGATATGGGTATGATACGGGGTTGGTTTGGTTTAGTTTTGTAAAATGACAGTGTTGGGACGCGACGTCATCGATGACAGCAAACGATGGCAACGGTGGTGGTAAGTTGATTGCATTAGGCTTACTTTAAATTTGTATGCAAGAAGTTCAATTTATGAGAGGCGAGAGATATACCTACATAAAAGGAGGATTTAAGCTGAATATATTGTGTTGGTGTGTATAATATTGAACACGTAAGTTGGGCGAACTAAAAACGTGTCATGAAAAATTAAATCCTACTATTGATTTTCTATTCTAACTAAACTACTAACCCGAAAGGCATCGCGGAGCGTTCGGGCGGCTGCAGCGACGACGCGACGGTGACGTTCGGTTTGTTCTATTTAGATTTGAATATTAAACCGGAAGTGTAATGGTGTCATTTTAAGGGTTTTAGACTTTGTTGCTTTTTTTTATTTAATTCGATAGTTAAATGGCTTTTTTTTACGTAATGGTTATGTGTTATGTATAAGATGTTCCATAAACTTGCATTTCATACAATTTAAGTGTGGTTAGGGTTAGTTTAAAACAGTTTAGTTTAACAGTGGAAACCTGTTGAAACTCTGCTGGCAAAAAACGTTGTTACGTAAGTAGATATGTATGCGTGTATGAATATATATCATTTTGAAAAGTGTTATGATATGAGCCTTTAAAATCAATTATACCATGACTAGTTGCTTGATTTTATTTTATTACGAAAATTAAGTTCAACCACAGATACTATAGTTCCAGTAACTCTATATTATCTGTGGTTTAACGCTTTTGAACAACAGATCATGCCAAAACGTAAGAAAAATATATTTTACTGATTGAAGGCATAATGAATTGACGATAACTTTAAAATTCTATATAGAAGAAAGTGAAAGTTTTATAATTTGAAAAGTTTTTAATAAATCTCAAATGCCAACTAAGGTTAACGACTTAGCGTTGTTAATGAGAACTCTTTTATAATAATACAAATCAAATACGTTTGGCTGTTTAATACATTTAAGACTAGTTCAAGCGCCTTATTCCTTACTGACTGTATCTTTGATTTATTTCGTATGAACTGGTACTTCGTTGTTTTTAATTCCCATAGAAAACTTGAGTCTTAAATAGGCAAAGGGATACAATCCACACTAGTCCTTCATTTCCCGCTAGTGACAAAAAGAGTGATTGGCCTTACAGTGAAGGTTTTTATTCTAGCTAGAAATTAAAAAAATACACCTAAAAAAATACAACTAAAAACAATGATTTAATATTTTGTTAGACGACCCTTATTGTCTTTAAAAGCCCTTAACCTATTTGGCATAGATATGACAAATTTTTCGTCTCAATTACTTTCGGACAGTTATACAACAGCCACGAACGCACTTTGTAAGCCTTATGCTTGGTATCGTTATCTTGTTAAAAATGGAAACCATCTGTTATACCAAGTCTATCGGCACTAGTATCTAAATTCGATTAAGGGGTGTTGTGCCTTCAACAAAATGCATGTTTCCCACTCCTGATGCGGCCATACAAACCTAAACCATAATCGATCCACCACCATGCTTAACGGTTGCTTTTAATTTTTTTTCTTTTATCTCTTCATAGGGCATACGCCAGACATTAACCTTCCCATCTGAACCAAAAAGATTAAACTTACTCTCATCTTCCAATAATCAAAACCTTTGGAAAGGTTCTGTCTTGCGAATGCCGTTCTTTTTAACTTATTTATTTTGCTGATGAACGGCTTTATCCTGGCTATCTTTTTATTGTAGTTTTTTTTTCTTATAATAATTCGAATTGTTTCTGGACAGCTAATTTGGGAGATTTAATTTTGGGGTTTTATCTAACTTTACGAAATATCCACCGCTTCTACCGCTACTTTTTAACTTCCCATAGGAAGTTATTTATTGTAATCGCTCCGATTTGTCGAATTGAAAATTTTTAAATTTCTCGACGCTTCAAGGTCCCTAGAGTCGAAATAAAAGATTTTTAGAGAGATGTCTGGGTACGTCCATACGTCTGTACGTCCTTACGTTCGCGACGTTTTTTTCGTCGTCCATAGCTCAAGAACCAGTAGAGATATCGACTTCAAACAAATTTTGTTATGCAGCTAATAATGCAGAAAGATGCAAAAAATATTCTCAAAAAAATTGAGTAGGTGGTTTTTTTACCATAACAATTTAAAAAAAGGTTAACATTTTGGTTAACCCTAAATATCTCACGAACCAATAACGCTAGAGACTTGCAAATCTAACTAACGGTTTTTTTATGAATCAAGAAAGCTGAAGAAAATTGTTTGTCACCTCGAAAATATTACGAATAAAAAATGATTTTATCTCCAAAATAATGTGCAACGAATAATAACCTTTTTACCATCTGGTCAAATTTTGAGAAAAATCGAATTGACAGTTTTTTTATAAAAATAAAAACCTTAAAAAACATAACTAAAAGCTAATAAGAATTGAATTTCGACTCAAATATCTTTTCAAAAATTAAAAATATTGGCTTCAAATTAATTTTATTTTATAAGAAATATTATTTTCAACATTCGATAAAATTTTGAGAAAACCCGAATTGACAGTTTTTTTTACAAAAAATAAAAACCTAAAAAAAGCATGACTGAAAGTTGGTAAACATTGATTTTCGATATCTATCTTTTATAATATTAAAAAATTAAAAATATTGGCTTAAAACTTATTTTATCTCACAAAAAATATTGTTTTCGACATTCAGTAAATCCAACAGTCTGTTTTTTTATAAAAAAATAAAATCTACAAATCTCGAAATCTCTTTAACAATAGAAGATTTTCACTTCAAATTAATTTCATTCATCCAATTCGTATTTGCTTATATAAGAAATAAAAAAATTAAGAAATGCTGCTAAAATTGGTAAAAATTGGTTTTCGACTAAAAATCTCGTTCACAAAAATAGATTTCGAAATCAAACTATTTCATTATATGCAAAATTTTGTTGGTAATTTTTAATTTTTTTTTTAAATAATTCAACTGACAACTTTTTTAACAAAACACGAAAACCAACGAACCTTTTAAGCAAGACAAATCGACAGACGGAATGGGAAGTTATCAGTGTGGGTCGCATCCCAGCCTCTTTTTTCTTCTTGTAAGCCACACGTCTAAAAAATGCACCGTCAATGGACTGCGCAATCATTTGCATTCTTTTTAATTGAATTAGGCCAAATTTTAAAGAACACAATTAATTATGTAGGTAAGGTAATAAAAGCCAGTAATTAGCTGAAAAAAGATTTAAGATTGAAACAATGATGGCCATTCGCTTCTTTGTGACAAAGGGGTTAATGGAATGTATGGCCTAATGGTTTACCACTCTAAATTTGTCTCACAAATATATCCTCAAATATAGGGTGTCCCAAAATTAACGTAAGATTTCTTGCAATAATTTTAGGTGTCCCAAAATTAACGCAAGATTTCTTGCGTTAATTTTGGGACACCCTTTATAAAGACAAGTATTTTTTTAAACACTTAATCAATCCAAAAAGGTTACCATTTGATGAGATTTCGTTTCTAAATAAATATGTATATCAATTTGTTTGAAATTAACGCAAGATTTCTTGCGTTAATTTTGGGACACCCAAAATTAACGCAAGAAATCTTGCGTTAATTTTGGGACACCCTATATAAGTCCACAATAATGAAACACAAAGTTAAGAAACGAAGTCGTGTCGTACAGGATGTAAGTATGCTTGTGACAGCTGATTTAATTTTTGTTAATTGCTCGAACTATGCAGAAGCGTTAGCCCATCAGTTTATCTGTGGAAACTCTTCATTTAAATTTCAAATATTTCCATGATTAAATTTTATGTGTCAATTTTGGCACAGGGTTTATATCAGTTTAACTTTTATTCATGGTGTTATGTCTGTTCGGTTTAGTTTAAAATCTATGTTCTAAATAGGTTACTTTTTATTTTTATAGCTTCATATATGTTAAGTACATATATAAAAGATTTCAGTGATAAAACAAATACTCATTTCCTGAGTTAAATAGAATGTGATTTTCTAGACATAAATAAGTTTCTACATCCAAGTTTTACCATTAAATAAATATTCCATAATTCATGAGGTTTTCCTTTATGTATTTGTATGTATGTATACGAGAAGCACATTGATTACCCTGGCATGACTTCCACTTGAATAGTTAAGTAACGAACAACAAAACAAAGTATACTACGACTATTATACTCGTGCGATTACGAGTATGACATTGTGTCGTCCAAAAACGGATATTATGTAAAGGACATATACATACCTCCAGGAGTGCATAGTGGTATCGATTAAGTATGGACAGACATCCTTACTTATTATGTCAAAGCTAAAGTAAGAACCAACCACATACTTCACAGCACATTAAGTTTCATTCAAGTGTACGGCTGACGATGAGACTATCAAACGAAGTGTGACAAGTGCAATTATGTCTGCAATAAATTCAATATTTTTTCCATCTAAACAAAAGGCACTCTTGCGAGCAGTGGTATGAGAATAAAAATATTTTTCTTTTATCTTTGAGGAAATATGTGTATGATGGATTTGGGGGAGGTAGATATACTATATGTATTTGGAAGGGTGCCTGAAAGTGTTTAAGAAAGCACTTTGTCAATTTGACAGCATTTTTTGTGAGAAATTTCGTTTAAAAATATATTCTATTGTCCTTTGTATTAAATTTTAACCGAGCAAATGATATTCTATATTGATTTCAAATGAAATGAATCATCTTGTTTGAACAAACTAATAACAAAACATTTTAAGAAAAATAATTTACTGAAAAATCACCAACAAACATTCTGACTCAAAAAAAATCTAATGTATAAAAATGTGAAAAATCCTAACTCTCATACTAAATTTAATACCTCATAATCTCAAACCTATTCCTAAGTCACATACATACTTTCGTCTCTTTGAAATACCGTGCTACTAAACTCCAAACGTTGTCGTCTGATTATTGACAAAGGTCCGACCAACTACCTAAGGAGCCAATTATAACTACCATCGGTTTTCATCATTGGAACCAATCATGGAGGTCGTTTATAGCGATCATTAAAAATTTCTGTCATTGAACAAAATTTCCTGAAATCGACCGAAAAATTTTTACTGACAGAAATCTGTCATTTGAATTGTCTTAAATTGGAACATAAATCAGTGGAACGATTCGTTTCACTTTTGAACATAAAAGTATCAGCTGTTCAGGAAAACGATTTCCCGTCCGGAAAATAGAAAAATACATTTCAAGCGAAAAATAACTGCGCAATTCGACTTTTTTTTCCCCAAAAATTTGTTTGTGTGATTTCCGATCGATCAGTAAATAATTTATATTTCTAATCAAAGGGGATCATAGAGTACGGCAGTTATTGAAGGAAGTGCAAATTTTGCTCCTCTATCTGAGTGCGTGAAGTTAGCCCCCCTTTTTTCATTTTCCTTTTTTTGGAAAGTTGTTCCAGGTTATTCCCGATTTGTTCCGCATTGTTCCAAAGTTTTTTTTTGAAAAATATCCAAAAATGGGGGTTTTAGACCCGAAAAACTGTGTTTAACCTAGCCCCCCTTTTTTTTTTGAAAAATTTTGCAGGTTGTTCTAGTTGCTCTGAACATTGTTCCAAATTTTTGGATCTCTATGATCAAAATTTTATATTTTATGGACAAAATTTAAAAAACTAAATTCGTTTTTTCTGTTGGAATTTTGTTCAGACTAAAATCTTCATTTTTGAATGAATTGTTGGAAAAATTTGATTTGAATGATTTCGGATAGGGAACAAGTTTTAGATTTTCGATTTTGGAAGGGGGGGGGGGGCGTTGTAGAATTGTTTGTTAATTTGTCATACTAAACATCAATTTTAAGAAGCGAATCTCTGGAACAATTTAGAAGAGCCCTGGAACAATTGGGAACAATTTTTGGAATGTTGAATTTCGGAAAAGGGGGACCAGAATATGGTTAACAGAATGGTACACCGCCAAGTGTTATTTTGACTTAAAATTTTTATTTTTGAACATATTTGAATGAAACTTTAGAACAAATTGATCTGAGGGATAATGCATATAAAAATATTTTTTAAATGTGGGTTTTTGTAAAGGGGGTTGGGGATGTTTTTTTTGAATAATCTTAAAGACCTTTTGGTCTTAGCTGAAAAAATACAGCTTTGACTTAAAATTTTAAATTCTTTCGTTTTTGTGCGCCTTTAGCTATATTTGCTTATGGTTTTGGACGAAATTTGGACACGAACTGGAGGAAAAATGGTTTGACTTGGAACATTTTTTGAATTTTTGATTTTTTTTGTAAATTTAATTAAAATTAAAAGACTTTGAGATTTTTTTGAAAGATCGATCGAGAAGGGCTAGGTCAAAAATAGTTTTTCGGGTCTAAAACCCCCATTTTTGGGTATTTTTCAAAAAACAAAAAAACTTTGGAACAATGCGGAACAAACCGGGAACAATTCGGAGCAACTTTCTAAAATAGGAAAATCGGAAAAGGGGGGCTAACTTCACGCACTCCCTCTATCTAAGGTTTTATTATGCGGACACCGAGTGAATAGGCGTGTTATCATGTTTGGTAGGCCAAGTTTATGGATGAAAAAATGTAAGATTATTTACGAAAATTTCTTTCCAAGATTCCCTTATACCCAGCTGTAGTAATTTTTGATGTGACGAACTCAACCTTAACTGTTACAATTGCTGACAGCTAACAACACCTCCTTCACAGTTGTGATGAAGCTTTTAACACCTTTCCTTTAAAAAAACTTCATCTTTACGTATGAAATATTTTAAAAGTCGGCGAAAACAAGACTCGCTGTTTTATACTGATATTTTTGTTTGAACGGCAGATGTCACAAAAATCCTCAATATTTGGAAAATGTAAAAAGCATTCTTAAAAAGGCATCATCAAAAAATTTGACTACATAATACATTTCGTAATATGATTGATCAGTCTAATATTCAAATTAATTGCGAGATGAACAAATGTTTTCATTTATCTTTAATTAAAGCCTTTAAGAGTTGACTCATTTTCTATTGAGCTTGGGCCCAGGGCAGTTGGGTATCAAATAAAAGCTTGGACTGATTTTTTTTAATTCAAAGGTTTCTTTATTTTCACAAGTACTCAAAGTATAATATGGAAAAGTTCTTATCTGCAGGTGGTTATAAACAATAGTTTTTATTGTATTTAGCAATGTTATTGAATTAATGAGTTTCATTATTTATAGTTTATATTATGTTTATATGGTGTTTGCTATGACGTGAATTTGTATAGCTACAAAATTTAGGGTTTTCAGTTTATTTTTCATCCAATTTCTCATTCAAATATATCGAAATCGTAATTTAACTCAGTCTAAGCTTTTATTTTATGTGTACCACTTTATATGATTTGGACTCAAAAATGGCGCATTCCCTTTGTATTAAGTTTTGTTCAATAAAATGATTTTAACATATTTTTTTGTGTCTGTGGTAATCCTAAAGATTATTCGTGTAGATAAAATAATCTTTTATTTGAAATCATCAAAGCAAAGAATTAAATGAAACACTTCGATTAAATACGAATTCGGCATTCATAACGAGTACCATTTATTTTCAATAAAATTCTTAACAGCTCTTTGCTTAAACATTTAAGTGTTACGGTGACGTTTACAAAGGAATTCAAGCATTTATCGAGCATGTTATCTTCGTTGGTGGGTGTTGACTTTTGATATATAGAAATACAAAAACAGGGTGTCCTTTTTGGTTGGTAGTGTCATTTGATTTATTACGAAAATTCGCTTTGTAAATGATGAACATTAATAAAAGATACTTAATAAGATACAAAAAAATGGAAAAGGTTTAGATGCCAAAATACACCAACATTTCAAAATACAAATCATGAAGGCAGCTTAAAAAGCAAACATTTGTAACAATTTGAAACAGTCAAAAATAGTCATTATTTCGAAAATGTTAAAGTTTAAGGAAAGTGTACCAATACCCGACCAGTTTCATGCGCATTAAAGAATTTTATAAAATTTGATTTTTTTAGAACTTTGTCAGGAAAAAAATTAGAAACTCGACGGATTCAACAAAATTAAGAAATCTTTACTTTCCATGTGATTGGAAAGACCTAACTTAAAACATTGGTTTTTAGAGGTAATGAGGATGATTTTTTTCATAATGAAAATATTGTAGCGTTACGGGAATATCTCGTTTCTAAATTCGGCCATTGGGGCTTTAAGGTTGATTTTTAGTATCTCTGTGTCAAATTTTTGATTGTATCGAAAACTAGCAAATTAAAGGGTATGCTTTTGGTATCTTCTTTTTGGCCCCATTGATCGTCTTACAAACTAATAACGCTTGCAAATGTTTGAAATTTATTATCAAAATGAGTGCTTTGTATTCATCACGCACTTCTTCCATTTTATGGTCAGATTAATCGGCCTACTGAGGTGGCTATTCGTAGTATTGTGTTTAAATTTCGCACCAAATTTACATTGTTGTTACGTAAAGTGAAAATTGAGGAAAATTTTGCAGCTGTATTTGCTAGTGTTAGTGATAATCGATTCGGCACCGTTCACAGCAAGTGGGCTTCTGTTTCTGCGTGGACAATTTTGTGGAAGAATCCAGGTGTGAAGCCTTTCAAAATACAGCTAAAGAAGTTGAAGAAGAATTGTGTTAAGCGACGAAGCCCAATTCTGGTTTTCAATGGATAGTTGAACAAGCAATTGCAATTGCCATATTTAGAGTGGAGAGAGCCACCAGAAGCATTGCAAGAGCTATACCAATTGCATGGAGAAAAAATTACTGTTTTGTGTGAATTATGCGTTGGCAGAATCATTGGGCCGTATTTCTTCAAAGATAATGCGAATCGCAAAGTTACATTGCTGTGAATCGTGGTGAGCGCTACCATGCGATGGTAACACACTTTTTTAGGCAAAATGGAAAAGCTTGACTTGTATAAAACCTGCGGTTTCAACTAGACGGTGTCGAGACGAATTTGGTGTACCATTTATTTCACGTTTAGGGCCAGTCAATTGGACGTCTATGTCGTGCGATTTAATGCCTCTATAGACTTTTTGATTGTGTTAAGGCACAATTCTATAGCGACAAGGCTGCTTCGGACAAAGCACTGAAATACAACATTGAAACATTTATCAGTGAGATACCGGCCGATATGTAAGAAAGAGAACATGTACCAAAATTAGACTAATCTGATAGACCATATCGTAGTACCCGTAGCGTGATGACTGATTTGCTAGAGTCCTTGAGTTCATCTAAAGTTTTTTTTTACGGGTACTGCTTCTTGCGAGGAATTGACAAATCCTCCAGAGTAATTCATGTCATTAAAAGTGTTTTCTCCAATTACCCGTTCGGATTAGGCTTAAAACTGTAGGTCCCCTCCATTCCTCAATAAACTGTTGCACCAACTCGTGATGGACCACATCTTTAAACATTAAATTATATCGAGTGTACTATTGATTCAAATAAATATTTCATGCCTATTTTCTGAACTGTATTTATCAAGAAATGCTAATCATTATGATTTGTTAAAAAGTTTTTATTTTAATGTTTTAATTTAGACTATTTATGAAATAAAAAAAAGGTCCCTGGATCAAAATGGATAGTTACTTAAATTAGGTCGCCAGGTATTTTTTTATAGAATAGAAATATGTATTTCATAATCCTTTTGATTCAGAAAAAACTAAGAAAACTTCAAAGTAAGAAAATGCTTTAGATGGTGGGGTATTGCTAAATTTATCCTACATAAGCTTGGAAATATGTAGAATTCAATAAATATCCAATATCTTTGTTATAACTAAAAATAGCAGCAGGTTATAATTAATATCACTGTTTTCTAACGAACAAAATTCATATAGAGACATCCTGTATTTGGTTTTTGGTTTTGTATAAGGATATTTTATTACACGTGCTGCACTCTTATACCTCTTGATACCGATAAGTCTGGTGTATGTTCGTATAGATGTAGTTTGGTACATAAAACTCGTTGTTGCGAGTCGACAATTCTTTGAGTATATTAGCCCATCAAGTACCTTTAACCTTTAAAATATACTCAAATACGACTACAACAAGAGTATCAAATTTAATTATTTAAAAAAGAACATTTTCAAAAGTGTTTTTGTATATACATATATGTACATATAGTGTATGTATGTGTTAAAGTACTACTTTTATACAGCATTTTTGTTCGTTTGTAGTAGTCGAAATTCTTTGGAGTATGTGTTAGATTACGCAAGAACTTAGATCAATGGATTTGTGGGCAGGATATTCACAGTCGTTAATAACTAGATATATGTAAAGACGTTAGGAAAGTTTTGATGCCCACCCAATGGTGCGAAAGCTTGTCGAAAGCAAAACTATACTCCATGAAGAAGCAATTGGTTATATGTATAAACTTTTTGTAAAACCGGACTTTTTGATACGTATACAACTTCCAATTTTGTTTTAGTGCGTCCGTTTTGAAAGGTCAAAGGTAATAATGGCGTTGGGAAACTTGTGTTTAGTTTTTTTGAAGTTGGATTCAGTAAGTTCAAGTGTCACGCAAAATGGGTGTGGATGTGGATGCACACGTTTGCAAGGTACATATTAGATTGGTACACTATACACTTAGTATTAAGGAAAAAGGTCAAAATGCCACTGTAAAAGTGGTAACACAAGAAATATTTTATGTTCGTTTTTCCTTACTGAAATACTCATGAGACTGATACACGCAATGAAATTATATTTATAAACAAAGTTTAACAACTTTCGTCTTATACTTATTTTTCTTTAAACTTTAATAATTATTATTATTGGTTTCTTAATTCATAAAATGATTTGAAAAGTCGCGTGTTATTTTGAGTAGGCTATGAGCAGGTAAAATACATACAATATCAAATGACTTTAGTTGGTATATATAGCATCATAAATAATTTATTTAAGTTAAACCTAATTTATTTGAAGGTTGGTATCCACCTCACTTGGGAAACTATGTAAATATGAAATGTTAAATTTGTGATGTGGTTATTTTTCATGTAAATATAGGACCGAAGTAATTGCTTTTTATTGTTGTCATTATACCAAAAGAGGACAAATTTATTTTAGCTGAACAACTAGCTTTTCAATTATGTATTATGATTGTAAAACAAACATTTTATATAATTATGTTCTTTGACAATTCCGCGTGCTCATTTTCATCCACTGGGTCTTACATTTGTAGTGGTTGGAAAAGTTTTCGTTTTAAGGTTTGTGTGAGTATGTAGCCTTTTAAGCGGGTTGGTTATTTAAATTTTTTAAATATCTTTCACAAGTCTAAACAGTTTTAAAACAGGGAAATTTGTGTATTTTCTTTAATAATTTATTGTCACTCAAGGGGTTATAAACATCCTTAAAAATTTTAAAGTTTAAACACAGTGCGAGCTTTAGGAAGAAAGCGAAGGATTTAACAGAAGATACTGGTGAACATTGGTCTAAATGTTTTGAATATCAACATTCTCGATGTGCGGTTAAAAATGAGATATAGCATTGTATATTTTATTTTGATATTTCCTCCCTGTTTTTTGCTTCAAAGCCTCGTGTTTTGGGATTCATCAATTCTTTTTAAAAATTATTCAATGTAATATAAACTTTCATAAAATTTTCTAATAAAAGGTCATTTTGCTTTGGAAGTATATTAGAACATTATGCCAATGAAAAAATATTATGATGTATTCTTTATAAAAGTAATCTGTTTTTAAAATTCTGTATTTCAACATGCTGTAAATAGGCTGACAAATACAAATCGTTTTGATAATGTAAAAAAATGCGCACTTTTTTACATTATCAAAACGATTTTTATTTGTCAGCCTATTTACAGCATTTTGAAGTATACAGAATTTTGGTATACAGAATTTTAAGATACATAATTTTGAGCTACAGTATTTTGATCATACAGTATTTTGTACATACAGTATTTTGAAATACAGTATTTTGAGATACAGTATTTTAAATACAGTATTATGATCTATACAGGATTTCAAACCCAACCCGTTGAGAAAGCCTCAACGGAGCAAGAAAGTTGAGCGAATGGGACACGATCCTAAAAGAGAATTTAAGTACTTAGAATCCTTGAAACGGTCCACTAAACTGTTCTATTCTTTATAAAAAATTTAAAGTAGTCGCCTACAATCTAAATTAGAATGTAAGTGAAAAAAGAATTTGTACAAAAAATAACTTTAAACCGAAATATTATTTCTTCTTCAATGATGTTTTCTTACTTTAAATTAATATTAAAACCCATAATTTAGTTTCAAAAGAAATACAAAATATGCTTGTCAAAAGTCGGCCGAAAATTACACTGAAAACGTCTTTGTTACGTAACTTCTATCGGGCCACCGGGAGAGATTTTCTTCAGCAAATATAACCTACCAATAGTTTAGAAAGATGTTGCACTGTTAATTACTAGTTTATTTGTGCAACAGTCCTTATGATCTATGCCCAATTCTACGAGGAATACATAAATATATAATCCAGCAATTTCGAGTTCTAAGAACCTTAGTTCAACTGTAGGTACTTTTTATTCCTTCAACTTCTACCGTATTTTATCAATTCCTTTATGTTTTCATTTCATAAAAGTATACAACTTTTTGCAACAATAAGCCATTGAAACCGTCTGTTTTATAGTTAGTTAGGACTTTGTTCCAATAATACAAAAAATAACGACTTAAATGCAATTCTTAAGATTCTAAAGTTCGCTTGTGTAGGAAGGTATATGATTCGAAAATATTCCTTTGGTTA
Source organism: Eupeodes latifasciatus (assembly GCA_920104205.1). Classification (NCBI taxonomy): domain Eukaryota; kingdom Metazoa; phylum Arthropoda; class Insecta; order Diptera; family Syrphidae; genus Eupeodes; species Eupeodes latifasciatus. The sequence goes on from OV049926.1 coordinate 74,401,200, forward strand.
AAGTTATGCAAATTTATTTCCGTATAATCCTTCTCATACAAAAGTCTTTCCAAAGACTTTTTCTTGTGATTGTGACGCAAGTTAAACGAATAAGAAGAGAACAAATAAATTTTCCTTTCAACTTACGTCACACAGATGAACCATAGAAAATATCTGACAAAGAAACTTCTTCAAATAAGATATTGTTGCCGAACGACACTATGACAATAAACCACACCAGATATTTTAAATGTCTCTCTAGCGTATGTCTGATGTGTGCATTTCTATCAATGCCATTTTAAAAAACACATACATATAAAAATCCAAATCAACTAAATGCAAGTGTTAGGATTTCAAATAAAATATAAAATAAAAAATAAATAAAATACAAATCAAATAGAATGCCTTTGATCAAAAAAGCAAAGATATCGTTGTACTCTAAACGTAAAACTTTTTAAATATATTGATTTCTTTTTTTTGACAAAATTCATCTATGACATTTGACTGAAATCCGTACATATGCGACGTGAATATGAAATTATAAAAGCGGAGGATATAACTGTAGGCACAAGGCACAAGCCACACACAAACAATCAAATATTTATAACTTTTGGATGTCGAAAAATCACAGAGTCGTAAAACAAAAAACACACCAAATCATCAAAAATTATTCAAGTCAGGAAACAAAACTACACACATACAACAGAGTATTCACATACATACATACATATGTATATTCTTTACCATGGCCGAAGTTTGCCAATTTTATTTTTTTGAAAATTTATTATGAATAATTTTATAGAACCTTGGAATGAAAGGGAGAATAGAATGAGTTTGGTAAAAATATTTTTTTTCATTTGGCCTAAAATATAACTGTTAAATATTTAAATGTATTCTGGCGATTCATATACATACACACATACATATGTACATTAGACTGATTTAAAAATCTTAAATTACTTCGATTTTCAATGCACCTAAAATAGAAAATCGCAGAATTAGCCATAAATTCCACGTTGTAATTTATTTTGAACCGAGTACACGAATTAAAAAATATGTCAAGAAATTCCTTTAAGAACAAAGGAGAATATGAGAGGCTTTGATGAAAGGACATAGCCTGGGATAGGAACATCGTCTGGGAAATGGAACGAAATAGAAAACGAGATCGGCACCAGGCGCTGAAGTTCTACCAATCCGTTTGATTGTAAGAAAGAAGAGGGAAATCTACTCACCTCTCCCAAAAGCATTGGGAATTGCACCTCAATGAATAACTCAACGATAAGCACATCGAAGAAATGAATACTCAATCACTTCAAAAAGCTAATGTCATCTGCAGAAACTAATCATTGAAGAAGTCAAAAAGGCTGTAAATCGGCTTTAAGACAACAAAGCTTCGGTTGCTGATGGCATCCCAGTCGAGCTGATCAAACATGGAGGTGAATCATTACATCAAGTAATTTATGAATTGGAAGAAAAGTCTAAGATATTTTCCTCTATCCTATGAGACTGGATAGTTCCATACGCGGAAGCCATAATCAGCAAATACCAATGAGGTTTCAGACCAGGCAAGTTAACAATTGATCAGATTTCCACCCTTAGGCAGGCGATGGAAAAATGTTTAGAATGTAACATCCAAACATACCATCTTTTTAAAGACTTCCATGCCGGCTATCATTGCCAAGGCAGAACTTTATAAGGTTAGGTTAGGTTGAAGTGGCTGTTCGTGAAGGATTAGGAACACTTAATGGCCCATTGTGATACCACATGAATTTTTAGGCTTTCTTCTAAGCTCAATGAAATCAGTTTGAGTCCCCTTATTGAAAGACTGATTATGTTAATATGACTGAGACCGTTTAAATCGCTATAGAATAATTCTCTCAGGTAAATCTTGCGTTTTTGAGCTAGAGTAGGGCATGCACAGAAGAGGTGAAGAAATGTTTCCTCCTCTTCGTCATCCATACAGATTCTGCAAAAGTCATTTGAGAATACTCCTAGTCGCGGGGAGTGCTTTCCTATTAGACAGTGCCTGGTTATAACACCGTTTATCGAGCTTACATGCGATCTGCTTAGAGATAGCAAGCACCTTGAGCGCTTCAAATTTAGTGTTTTCGTGACCTGACAATTGGTGATGTTATTCAAATTGATTTTTGCCTTCTTCTTGCGATTGGTATGCCAGCATTAGCCAAAAGTGGTAGAATAGGTTGTACTGTACCTTTTTTGGCGAGTTCATATGTCTTACAATTGCCTGGAATGCCTCTATGATCCAGCACCTAGCAAAGTTGAATATTAAACTGTTGTGCCATCTCCTTTAGAGATGATCGACAGTTATGAGTTTATAGAGAAATTGTCTGACATTTGATAGAGGCCTGACTATATAAAAACAATACTCATATCAGATGTTGATATCAAGTTTTCTTTAAGCCAGGACAAGACTTCTTTTTTCGCTAAAAGTTCCATCTGGAACACGCCACAATGGTTGAAAAGGTGGAACTTTATAAACTTGTTGGAGTAATTAATCCGAGACTGTAAAACATCTACCAGAGGTACAATCGACACCAAATACACGCAACAACTAGCTTTGAAAGAACCCAACAAGCTCTACAGAACTCATTTATCCAGATCAAACGAGCGGTAATAAAAACTGGGATTGCAAATAAATGAGGTACAAGATAGGTGATCACGAAATTGTAGTACCTACTCCAATCATTCACCTACCTTGGGTCAATAGTAGCAGCAGACAATAACATAGAAGAAGAAATACGTGGGCGTCTCCTTAAAACCCACAGAACCTACTATAGCCAGTGTTGCCATAATCTCAAATTTCATAATACTAGATTTCAAATTTTATAATGCTAGATCGTATGGGAGCTCAAAAAACAAAATGATCGATTTTAAAATCCATATAAAACGTCCATATCGATGATTAAAAACAAACATCTTAAAAAATGCAAAATAATGTTTATTTTCACATACAAATACCTAACAAACATAGGTACATAAAAAAAAATTAATTCAAAAATAACAAAACTTAAAGCTTTATATGTAAATAGGTAATAACAGCACAATGTTTTTAAGTATAGGAACATGTTTTATAGTTAATTATTTAATTTTAAATCATTCAGACTTATCACATTCTTATTTATAGTTTTTAAAAATAAATTTCTTATCTATTTTATAATTTTAGATAAATAATGAGTTATCCCAAAGAAAATCGAATGGTAATTGACTTTCCAGATTCCAATAAGAATGTTTACATTAATTTATTTCTATTTCACACATACTTAGAAAAATGCATGAGTTTTTTGAGCGTATGTGTGAATCATCGTGATTTGACGTTATTAAGGTAAAATCACAATGGTTTGTAATCTAAAAAAAAAGATGATGATTTTTATTTTTTCCAAATATGATATAATCATATCAATCTTTTGAATAAATTTTGGCATTCAAGAATGCAAAACTTAAAAACAATAAATTCTTGCGGAGAATAGTTGGAACCATTTGTGAGGAAGGACAATTCCGGAGGAAGTATAGGGATGATAGACCGCGAAGCTGATATAGCAACAAAAATAAAGCTTGGCAACTAGATTAAGTCACGTGGTGTCGGTCTACAACCGGGAAAGGTGAATAATGTGGAAAGCCCCGGACCGGATTCCGATTGTAGCAAAAATGACGAAGTCATTGTCCAGGCCCACGAAGTAAGTAAGTAAGTTTAAGAAAAATTAACATCTACGATTAAAAAATAAGAGGTTCTTAAGTTATGTGACGAAGAAGAGACAAATCAAAAATCTCCGATGTAGCGAACTCACAGGAGCATTTTTTTTTTAAACTAAAACCAAAAAGCTAAATGCATTAAAAATCGAAAACATTTTTGATTGTTTGAGTCAGTCTAATGTATTTTTTTATTAAATCAATGAGAGAACACAATTCTTTTTTACTTTGTAAATGTTTTGTGGGTTCTTATACTGTTATAAATCTTGTTGATGTGGCAACACCTTCAACCACTAGATTTATCTTGAAAGTGAAGTATCCCTAGGGCCTAGGGCATTGGTTTTACAAGAAAATGCTTACAATATCCTTACATAAGCATATATGTATTAAAGATTATGTAAGTACATATGTACATGTATATATACATTGTACATATTGCTACAAATAAAAGGAGACTTGTACTAAATTGATGGTGACAAATCGATTCTACAATTGTTTAGGTTAATATAAATAAAGATGTCAAGTTATGTAACTTCATACTGAGTAAACACTATTTACAAATTCAATGTCAATACCCCATTACCCTTAGAATCCTTCAAATGCTATGTGAGAACATTGATTTATTGTAATTGACAAATAAAATGGGCATGCCTCAAGAAAAGGTTACAATTTTTGTTATTTGATTTTATTTTAACAAAAATGTCATTTATCGAAACATATGGATCGCAATTGAAAGATTTATGAACGCAACGCTCAAATTTATGAACGCAACGCTTTAGTCAATAACATTTTTGAATTTTATTTAAGTTTAGGTTGAAACATTTTATTGCATAAAAAAAAATTAAGCATAGAAGTCTTTAAAAATGATAAATAAGAACTTTAAGTTTATTTTCAGAGGCTTTCAAGAACTGGCGAAAGTTCGAAGAATTCTTTAAATTTTGACATCGTCATAATTAAGAAAGTTGTATTAATTAACATATATTAATGTTTTAATATTTTTAAATATTTTCAATAAATATGGCAAGATATTTTAAGGTCTTCAAGCTTAATACTCTTAGAAGCGTAATTAATCATATAATACGAGTTAGTTGTCTTAAAAGGTCTTCTATCCTATTCCTTATACTTTTCTCCGTGATTTTAACATGATTAGTGGTAAAGTTTCGTACAGAATGTGCTTGCTAGGTTATATGTAAGGAGTAGTTAGTAAAGACCTTTGAAGAAGTAATAAAGTCTGTTGCTTCACCGCACATTAACCAAAATATAAATATCTTTTAAATCAAGTTTTGAATTAGATTTTATTTAAATTGGTATTTTACCATATGCGAATGCGCAACAATTAAACAATTCTAATAAATTTTTATATAAAAAAAAGGCGCAAATTCAACTTTACTAAATGGCTTATAGGTTAGAATTAAAATGAATGACATAATATTATACTTAAACGTTAGTACTCTTTCATTAGAAAGAGACGAAAGTATTTTAATAAGGATAAGTCTAGACGTGACAATAAGTTCCCACTTTATGAAAAGAGGTACTATTGATTTTAAGTATGAGGCTGGCTGACATTCCGGGGGCCGTCTGAGCACTAGGGTGAAGACAAAATATCAAGCACAGCAAGCCGATCAACTGCTCTCTTCTGCTTTATAATTCCATTCGATATTCGCACGTCACAGGTTCGGACCACTCCATCAGGGCCTGGATACACTTTAGTTACTTCTCCCATTTTCCATGATGATCTTATTTCGTTTGGCTCCACCAAGATGACAATACTACCTTCAACAACTGGTTTTATATTCTCATGCCACTTAGTTCGCCTTGTTATTTCAGGTAAGTATTCTAGATACCATCGTTTGGAGAACTCTGCCATCAAATGTTGCGACCTTCGACTGTACAACTTACTATTTATATCACTGTCGTAGAAAATTCCGGGGGCCGTAACATCTCTGTCATCATCACCAAAGAGCATGGAATTCGGTGTTAGTGGTTTAGGATCGTCAGGGTCCACTGGAATATGTGTGAGCGGTCGCCGATTGATCTGACCCTGGGCTTCAATGAGAGCATTTCGAAGGACATCTTCTCTTGGTACAACTCCTCGTAAAATAAATTCAACAGTGTTTTTTATGGACTGAATTAGCCTCTCCCACGCACCACCCATCCATGGTGAATACGCAGGAATGAATCGCCACACTATACCCTCATACTTTGCTGAGTACTCACAAAGAGCTACTTTCATCGCCTTGGCATCCTTTTCTAGTAGATTTCTTGTACCGACAAAGTTTAGTCCATTATCACTGTACAAAAATTTAGTAACAACTCGGTTAATTAAGAACCGGCGGACTGCCATAGTACATTGGTCCAAAGACAGGTCATTTAAAAGCTCAATTTGAACTGCCCTAAATGTTAGGCAGGTGAAGATCATTCCATATCTCTTTGCAGTTCCTCTTCCAAATCTCACAAGCAGCGGACCAAAGCAATCTACCCCAACGTGTGTAAATGGCCTTGAATCAAAGGATACACGAGCGACTGGAAGTTGGCCCATCAACGGCATTTGTGGCTTAGCTCTGATAAGTTTACACATATTGCAGCGGGTTTTGATTCTTTGAACTGCAGTCCTAATACTTATAATCCATGCTCTCTCCCGTATATCTGAAATGATTCCAGCTGTACCAGTGTGAAAGTTGCGATCGTGATGATATTGCACAAATATGTCGATAAGAGGATGGTTTTTGGGCAGAATCGCGGGATTTCGAGAGGCATATGAAATAAGCGCCTTTTGAGCTCTAGAACTCATGCGAATAGTACCTTCAGCATCCAGGAATGGAGAATAATTGTATAGCGAGCTCGATTTCTCAACTGTTTTGCTCTTACTCAGAGAATTGAATTCAGGCAAAAATGCATCTTGCTGAACTTTTCTAAACAGCCAGTCTTCTGCTCGTTTATATTCAGATGGTGTAACGAAACGTTCTTTTTCTATATCTTTTTTAAAATAAAAGTCTTTAGCACGCAGTAAAAATGCAATCGTTCTCACTGAAGAACCCCAATTCGCTTGAAACTTTGGTTTTAACTGGTCATAAACGAGAAAGGAAATTCTTGATGAGCTGGTATGAACCATAACGCTAGTATCTGCTTCGCTGAAGACGGCTTCTACGTTTTTCGATTGGCTAGATTTTATTGGCCATAACTCAAAGGGTTCTCTTAGGAAATCAGGTCCCTTAAACCACCTGGACTCGTAATTCCCCATACGAGGATCAGACCATTTTGTGCCATCATCCGCTACGTTGTCTTCAGAGCTAATGTGATACCATTGTCGAGGTGAAGTTGAATCTAAGATCTCTCCGATTCTAACGGCAACAAATGTGGGAAACTTATATTCTGCAGAACTTATCCAGGAGAGTACTGTTTTTGAGTCCGAGAGAAAGAGAACTTCACGAAACGATATTGAATGAGAAGTTCTTATAGTTAGGGCTAGACGAGCTCCAAGAACTGCGGCTTGCAATTCCAAACGTGGAACCGACAACTTCTTCAATGGCGCAACCTTTGCTTTAGCCATAACCAGGGAAACTTCAACGGCATCATCTTTTTGAAAACGCAAGTATGCAACAGCAGCGAAGGCTTTTTCTGAAGCATCCACGAAGACTACTAGACTGGGCTCTGAATTGCTAGGAGACCATGAAACATACAAGCGTGGAATTTTCAGTTTATCAATGCTTATCAACTCATTGATGAATTCTTTCCATTGTTCTCTTAGATGATTCGAGATTGGTTCATCCCAGTTAGAACCTTCCCTCCAAACTTCTTGAAGAATTATCCTGCCTCGGATAATATAATGAGAAATAAGTCCCAGTGGATCGAAAATACGCATGATAGTTTTAAGAATTTCACGTTTAGATATTGAGCTCTCTGAAGTTAACATCTTCTTTAACAAACCATCATCTGAAATCCTATAAGTAAAAAGATCGAAATTAGGAAGCCAATACAAACCCAAAATTTTTGTTATGTGACTGTCAGATTCGTTCGGATCTATGCTAATCAATTTAGCATTAACATTTTTCTCTGGAACTTGCTTCAAAAAATCCAAACAATTTGACTGGACGTTTACCAATTCGAAACCCATCGACTTGCAAATTTGAATGGTATCATGGCTGTTGAAGTAATCGTCAACATAGGTCCGGTGAACTAAACCATCTACGGCATCCGGAAATTCATGCTTGAACTTGTTAGCATGAAAGTTTTTAACAAATTGGGCACACACAGGAGAACACCTAGGGCCAAACATCATCACTTCCATGATATAAACTATGGGCTTCTTGGTTGTATCTCCATCCCTCCAGAGAATGCGCTGACAATGCTGATCTTCTGGTTTTATTCTAATCTGGTGGAACATTTCCTTAGCGTCAGCATTCACTGCTACCTTGCGTTCTCGAAGCTTGAAAATACCGGCGTGAAGAGACACTATGTTGTCAGGACCCTTGAGTAAATGAGAATTTAAAGAGACCCCACACACGTCTGCTGCAAAATCAGCCACATCTCTGGGTTTTGGAGGGCTCTTGTTCGGATTTTCAACGATGAAAGTAGGCGCGTACCAAGCTCGGGGCCATTCTTCTTTAAGCTCTTCCGCAGAGGCAATCCTCGCATAGCCCTTGGTTAACAGACTGAGCATATGATTGTTTTTCCACTCTAAGAGGTGTGGTTTTTTCTTCAACGACTTCTCCAATAAAATAAGTCGACTAAACGCCATCGAGAAACTATCTGGCAGCTTCACATCATCAGCATCCCATAACAAACCGATTTCATACCGATTGTTGACATACTTGATCGTACTCTCCATGATGCTCAGAGCACGACCTGTCTCTTTACTAACCAAATCACCTTTCGGCGCCATAACACCAAATTCCTCCGTTGTAAAGTGACGTTTCACTAATTCGTGGAGTTCATCTTCGAATTTGATGGCGTCATGAAACAAAACTTGCATAGCCGGCCTTGAAACATCATGAAAACAGGTTGCTCTGATCGTGGGAGCAGACTTACCATAAACTATCCACCCCAGTAGAGTTTTTAAGGCACATGGTTCTTCATCATTGCCGTGTCTCTGGCCATGGCCCAAAAGGAACTTCGCATGATCTAACCCTACCAAAATCTTAGGCTTAGCCTCGATTAGGTCTGAAAGCGGGAGACCACGAAGATGTGGATACTGTTCTTTTAATTGGGCAGTATTAGTAGACTGCATTGGAAGCTCCAATCCTTTTACTGTATACACATTTCTCAAAAGGTGGCGTTTTTTGTTTCGAACACTCGAAACCGCTAAAGTAGTTCTAATTGAATCTTCATTTCTAGATACCCCTTTCGTCCACTGGAGAGTTAGGTTTTCGTGTTGACCTTCGAGTCCAAGCTCATCGAACAAATCTTTTTCCATCATAGTTAAAGATGACCCATCATCCAAAAATGCAAAGGTGTCAATAACCTTTTCGTTTATCCCATAAAGTCGTACAGGTACAACCTTAAACATCACGGGCATCTCAGAACTTATATGGTTTGAATTAAACTTGGAATTAGGAATATATGGAACGGCCGACACATTTAACTCTTTAGTCTGCTGAACGGGCGACTGATGTAGAAGAGGATGATGACGACCGGAGCATCCGGATATACCACAGGTCTTCTTCTTAGAACACTACTTCCAATCATGTTGGGCTGGGTCCAAACAACGAAAACATATTTTTTGCTCTCTTGCAAATGATAATCTTGATTCTGGCGACAACAACTTAAATTCTTCACAATCAATAAGAGTATGTTCTTTGCCTTCACATTTAGCGCAAGGAACCTTTGAAACTGCGGATGTTGGTAATGGCTGATGAGTCAACACTCGATTTGTGGTTTTCTGTCCCAACTGTGTCCTTTTTGGAGCAGAGGTTTCCAAAGGCTTCACTAACTCCGGTGGCAAATCAATAACTTTCTGCATAAGGAAATTTGCAAGATCCTCTATTGATGTTCGAGGGTTTGACAATTGCCTTTTTCGCCAATCCTGATAAAGCCCTGCACCTAATTTGCAAGACAGGTCAGTCAACACATACCCATTTGACAGGTCATCAATTCTGTTCATCGACTTCAAATCAGCAACAAATCCGTTCACTTTAACAGCCCATAAATGTAGATTTGGATCGCTTTTCGACTTTAAAGCCGGAAGCTTGAGAAGATCTGCCGTCAACCCATGAACCAAGACATCAGAACGTCCGAATATAACACGCAAAGAATCCATAATTGCCTCATCATCGGTTGAATATTTCAGACGATCACTGACCAGCTGATATGCTTCCCCTTTAAGGGCTTTACGAAGCCGAGCAACATTTTCTTTTGCATTGTACTTCCCTTCAATGGTCGTCGATCTGAAAACTTCCTCGAAATAAGGCCATTCCCGCTTATTACTTCCAGAAAATGTTGGCAACTCCTGCACGTTGCTTCTATTTAGAATAGTGAGCAAACTCGCCATATCGGAATGATGGATTGAAGAATCTTGAAAGCAATCTTGATGAGTATGAGTGGCAGTGTTACGAATTGGTGTAGATTGACGTGGTTGAGTAGCATTTTTTAACAGCGACTGATGATTGGCTTGAATTCGTTTAATCATTTCTAACCTTTCATCTGAAAGTGGCTTGGCGACTGATGATGCTGGAGGGTCAAGTGGTTTGCTTGGAAGTGAAGAAATTGCCAGCTTCCTTTTCATTTCTTCTAATTCGTTCTTTAAAGAAAGAAGTTCTGCATCCTTTTGAGCAGCGGCTGCTTGAGCCACTGCAGCAGCTTCCAACAGCAAATCTAATGTAGCAACTTCCTCTGGTTCTTTGTCCTTTTGTACATTACTTTCTTTATTAACCTCTTCACTAAGAACTTCTTCTGGTTCGTCTTCCCTAAAAACGCAATCACTTTTCTTGCAATACCATGGATCGGCAGTGGAGAATAAGTCCTGGTTAAACTTGGCACAAGCATAATGCCACCATCGCTTACAATTCTCACATGAAACCATCTCTGCCGAGTCTGGCAAACGACAAGACTTCTTAGTGCAACTATGTTCCGTCTGACTCATCTTAGTGAAGTTCTTCAGTTTTTCCAATTTAAATAAAATAATGTTGCTTCACCGCACATTAACCAAAATATAAATATCTTTTAAATCAAGTTTTGAATTAGATTTTATTTAAATTGGTATTTTACCTTATGCGAATGCGCAACAATTAAACAATTCTAATAAATTTTTATATAAAAAAAAGGCGCAAATTCAACTTTACTAAATGGCTTATAGGTTAGAATTAAAATGAATGACATAATATTATACTTAAACGTTAGTACTCTTTCATTAGAAAGAGACGAAAGTATTTTAATAAGGATAAGTCTAGACGTGACAATAAGTTCCCACTTTATGAAAAGAGGTACTATTGATTTTAAGTATGAGGCTGGCTGACAAAGTCACTTAAAGTGAACAAAATACAAATAATAATTCTCAATTCAACGAAAAAGATTAATATTCAGAAATTGATTTAATGTAAGCCCATTCATTTCATGGTTTTAAGTTGATTGCTGCTTTTCGCGATAGTGTGGCTGCAGAGCCCGTCCTGCAATTGGACGTCAATTGCATTGATAAACAATAGACATAAAGACTTGCATTTACCCGCTTACAAGGTACAATTGATTCAAGAACTAAAGTCTCTTTACATTTCAAGCGTCATAAATGGTCAGAATGGTGGCAAGAAATGGCCACAGTGGATGATCAATTTTCGAAGAAAATCATCTTCAGTGGATTCGTCAATAAGCAGAATTGCTGCAATGGCTCTTTGCGCGACAAATTGAATGGCCGCGTTATCTCACGCGATGGCGATGCCAATTGGCCGCCAAGATCATGTGGTTTGCTACTGTTGGGCTTCTTTCTTTGGGGTTATTTGAAAAAAAGGTATACGTCAATAACCCAGCAACAATTCAAGAGTTAAAGGATGGGATCATTCGCCACATTAACGGCATAGAAGCTCAATTATGCCCCAGCGTCATCGAAAATTTGGACCATCGGATTGAGGTGTGCAAGCATTTGGCCGATATTATGTTCTATACATAATTGATGTTTATAATAATAAAAATAAATGTTTTATTTAAAATCAATATCGGCCCTTAAAATTTAACCACCCTTTATATAGCAATAACCTGGATAAATATCGCTAAAGTTGATAATTTTTCGTTAGCTTGGATATTCCAATAAAATAAAGACCCGATGTAGTGCCCTCGGATCGTTCTGAAGTGTTCTGCTTAAAGTCCTGATTTAAATCCCATAGAATATTTAAAAAGGGCAGTTGCGCAACAAAAACAGATTAATAAGTCCTCATTCTCGGAAATAATTTAACAAGAGAATATTAAAATGGTTTTTAATCAATGTTCGGCGCTGGTCGGCACAGTTTCAAAAATATGTACAAAAGTGCACATACAAAATTTTAAAGTTAAAGTAAATGGCTTAACTATATGTGTTTACTTTCGTTTTTAGATTTCATAAACTCTGCTTTTATCTTAAATTATTTTTAAAAATATGTAAATTATAAATATCAAAGAATTAAATTGCTAAAATAATGTAGTTAAAATGAATACTTCATTTTTAACTAAAAGAGATAGTTTTAATTTCAGTGGCTTACAGTTGTCAACATTCGGTAAAATTTTTAGAAAAATCAAATTAATAGTTTTTTTTACAAAAAATAAAAACCTAAAAAAAATTAATAAAAGTTAGTAACAATTGATTTTCGACTCAAATATCTTTTCAAAAATTTGAGATATTGGCTTCAAAACAAAAAATATTGTTTTCAACATTCAGTTAAATTTTGAGAAAAATTAAATTGATAGTTTTTTACCTAAACAAAACATTACTAAAAGTTAATAAGGCTTAAGTAATTTTCGACTTAAATTTCTTTTTAAAACTTCGAGATCTTGGCTTTAAACTAATTTTATCTTTTGAGACTGATTGTTTTCAACATTTAGTAAAATTTTGAGAAAAATCGAATTGATAGTTTTTTGTTACAAAAAATAAAAACCTAAAAAAATTAATAAAAATTGGTAAAAAAAGATTTTCGACTCAAATATCTTTTCAAAAATTTAAGATATAGGCTTCAAATTAATTTTATTTTAGTAATTTTTTTTTTATAAAAATCTAACGGTCAGTTTTTTCATAAAAAATTAAAATCTACAAAAAATAGTACGCAAAATTGGTAAAAAATGATGTCGGTTCTCGATATCTCGTGAACAATAGAGGATATTGACTTCAAATTAATTTCGTTCATTCAATTTGTATTTGTTTATATAAGAAATAAAAACTTTTAAAAAAATGCTACTTTTTTTCTTTCAATTTACTTAAAAATGTATTTTTCCAATAGTTGTTTTAATTAATTCGCATAAACTTGAAACTATTTTTTTCTTATTCCTTCATCTTCAAAATAATAAATTTGACAATATTTTTTGGAATTAAAAAAAAATATTCTAAAAGACTTTCATTTTTTGATTTTAATTTTTATCTCTTTCTCAGTTTTACTTACCTAAGTCAAGAATTGATTTTAGTAATATTAAGTTCCTGTTTATGAATCCTTTTTTGTTTATGAAAACCTTAGTTTCGTATTGTTTAATACATTTCACTAAAATCTTTGCATTGAATTACTAGTGCAACATCAGACAAATAAACTCTCATTTAGCTCAATATACATTAACAATACATTTTGTTATACATATATCTGTATTCCAATATCCAATATCCAATTCTTTTCTTTGACTCATTCACTCAATAATTCAATTAAAAGTTTGCCTTTTTTATCTTAAAACGTCCACTTTGAGATTAAAGTACCTAAGCAATAAAAAAATTAAGCTTTACGAAATAGCAGATTACAAAATGAAAACTTTTTCCTTCTTCTCCCCATATACTCTTGTATTTCCATCTTATTGGAATATTCAAGTTAAATTAAAACTTAATAATGCTTTTTTCCCTATACATACATACATAGATATTTTCACTATATACTTGGCATTTAGTATAAGATAAGAAAAAATTAGAAAGACAAAATAAGCATCGTACAAAAATACTCGTATTAAGTAAATTAAGATTGATTAAAGTGTTTACTCAAATGTCAAATAAGATTTTGGGCAGCAAAATTCATATAATTTATTATTAATATTCCTTTTCCCTTGTTTTTTATTGTCATCAGCACAGTACAATGGATTTGAATTTATCAAAAGAATAGAATGACTTTTCATCTTCTCTACTGACCAATCAATCAAGGAATCCATTGAAGCCTAACTAAAAACCAATAAAAATTACAACAAAAAATCCCAAAAATTACCAAAGTTCTATACCTACATATATACTTTTAGTTTGATTGTATATGCAAAATAATTCTTTTTGTCTGTCAGTTTCAGCTTTCGAATTTCAGAAGTAAGGAAAACACTATAGTTAAAACCTGGATCCAACAATAAATCTAAAGCGATATACCTACCATAACGTATGTACATATATATGTATGTATGTACAGTACACGTAGTTTGAAAATGTAAAGAACATTTGAAATGCAAGGACCTCCTAAAGGTAGTTACAAGTACATAGTTTATATTGGAAAATAAACAAAAAATTGTTCAGCCATCAATATGTAAGTTTGACAAAAAAAAGTTATTTCAGTGTGAATTGTTGGTTATGGTACAATATTTATTATTGGGACTAAATATTTCTGTTTTATGCTACAGAGGTTTCATCAGGATTTGTTCTCATAGAAAATTTATGTCAAAATAAGGAAAAGGTAATTTAAGGCTTTAATTAGAAAAATACACTAGGCACAAAAATTACTGGATAAGTAAAAAAAAAGATGCTACGATTCGACCCAAACTGATAACTTCCCATCCCCTCTGTCAACTTGTCTTTGCTTAAAAATTTGAACAAATATTTATAACAATATTTTGTGTGAGAGAAATAATTTGAAATCTTCTAATACTTGAGTCGAAAATAGCTTCTTATAAGATTTTTTTTATTGTTTTTGTAGGTTTTCGTGTTTTGTTAAAAAAGTTGTCAATTGAATTTTTGTTTTAAATAAATTTAAAACTACCAACACAAACAGTATTTTACAAATGATGAAATAGTTTGATTTCAAAATCTATTTTCGTTAACCAGATTCTTAGTCCAAACCAATTTATAGCAATTTTTGAAAGTTTTTTTTTTTTCTTATATACAAAAATACAGATTGGATACTTCTAAGAAAATTTATCACAGAATGAAATCATTTTGAGATCAATACCTTCATGATTATTCACTAAATATCGAGAATCGAACACCAATTTTTACAAATTATGCGATTTAAATGTTTATGAAAAAATGACTGTTAGATTTTTTATAAAAATTATACTGAATGTCGAAAACAATATTTCCTATAGATTGAAAATAGTTTGAAGCCGATATTTCTTTTGAAAGGATATATATTTCTTTTTGAAAGGATATTTGACTTCGAATAAGTTTCATTCATCCAAATTATATTTGTTTATATAAGAAATAAAAACTTTTAAGAATTGCTACTAAAATTAGTAAAAATTGGTTTTTGCCTAAAAATCTCGTTTCATCATCATTTCATCATTTATGCAAAATATTGTTGGTAATTTTAAAACTTTTTAGAACTATTCAACTGACAACTTTTTTAGTAAAACACGTATAAATCTAAAAACCTTTTAAGCAAGACAAATCGACAGACGGGATGGGAAGTTATCAGTGTTATTCGCATCACAGCCTCTTTTTTTTTTTAATTTTCAATTCGACAAATCGGACTGATTACAATAACTTCCTATGTGAAGTTAAGAAAACAAAATTTGTAGGTTACTTTCAAGAGGCTGTTACTCCGAAGAAATTGTTCGTAATAAAAAAAGGCGAAATTGTGGCTTTAAGTTTTTTATTCTAAACCGTAATAAGCTGAATAATACACGGTTCCTGAGTGGTTCGAAAAAAAAACTATCTTTAACATTTTTTCCAAAATTTTGATTCTCTTTAAAAAGGTCTACTGGCCAATTTTTAATTTCCCATATTTTTTTTAACCTATGTAGGTTAGTTTTTAACCTTGGTTATTTTTTAACTACCTTAGGTTAAATCGGCTAAGGTGATAAGTGACTATCACATTTTTGTGATTCCGTCTGGGTAAGATGATTCAACTCAATTAAATTCGATTGACAAATTTCAGATAAGAATTGTCAAAATTCATTTTTAGCATTTTTAAGTGGTTCCTATAAAATATTTAAATAAAAGTATCGAATTGGCTGTGTTTTAATAACATTCTCACTTTTCTTGTTTTTCACATATTTGTTTAAAATGTCTATCACATTTTTGTTGTGACGATTATTTAGCTATCAAATTGACTATCACCTTTCATAGATCAAATTCATTCATTTTGATTGTCGTTAATCATAAATCACTGTCGTCGATGGCACTCCTGATGTATTTTTAAACCTGGGTTATTTTTTAAACTTTTTGTTTTTAAACCAATTTTATTTTTTTACCAATTTTGTTTTATTGGTACGATTACTTTTTCAACCCAAGGTAATTTTGAAACTTTTTTATTTTTTAAACTCGGTTATTTTTGAGCACAGGTTCTTTTTCAAAATAGGTTATTTTATAACCACGGCTAGTTTCTAACCTGGGTTATCTCTAGAATATTTTTTAACCAAAGCGATTTTTTACCAATATGGTTTTACAACCAAGGCTGATTTTAGGCTTATTTATAAAGTTCAAAATAACCAGAGTTTTAAAATGAACCAGGTTAAAAAATATAGTAGGTAATAATTTAACCTTAGTTATGAATATTTTTGTAAATAAAGTAGGTACAAAATAACCTAGGTTAGAAAATAAGTCAATCCAATTGACAGTTGTTTTTAGAAGAATAAGAAATCTATAACTTACTACTGAAAATTAGTAAAAATGATTTTTAACTCGAATATCTTGAGAACAAACAATTTTACTGAATTCAAAATGATTGCATTCTATACACAATATTGTGTAAATTCACAAACGCATCACTGCAGAGATGATTTGCGATCATCCCTGTAGCACGTTCATAAACGCAAATAATTGGTATCACTTAAAATGTCAACTGCTCATTATTGCCAAAGTTCGATAAACTGATGCGCAAATATAAACAAAAAAAGCATCAAGAATTTTCTAGATAAGTTGTTGATGCCGACGCGATTTGGAGCAAAAATGGCGGAAAAAGACAAGTATTTAATCAAATTCTAAAAAAATGTTTATAAATAAATTTATTTAATGAATTTCAGGGAATATTTTACCAGCGCACAAATTAAACTATTAATAGAAACCAGATTAAAATATGAAGGTGAATTTATTGCCGTCAGAAAATCAAACTCAGTATTGTGGAGAAAAATTGTAAAGGAGATAAAATGTGTGGCTCCAGATTATAATTACAATGACAGTTTTTATTAGTATCACATCCATCATAAAGCAAAAGTTGTTTTTAAATGTAAAACATTTTGTCAATCAGCATCGCATCGTAATCAGCTGAGCAACGATCAGCATCGCAAAAAAGCAGTGATGCCTAATCACGACCAAAAAATTTGACGTTTGTGAATTTACTCATTGTTGTTAATACTAGATATTTTTTTTTTTACAAAAATCCAATAATCATTTTCTTATTACAAACAAATATTACTACGGCTTTTTATAATTTAATTTAATTTTCGATTAAAATATCTCGGGAAAAAGGAAAGATATTGTAACCAATTTTATTTTATAATTTGCAAGATAGCAGTTATTATATTTATTTATTTGATATTTATTTATCTATAAAGCAGCTGTACAGGATTTACTGCATTTAATTTATATACACAGCTTAAAAAATTAATGAAAATTAAAAAATTTATTAAAAAATAAATTAAAATTGTAGAAAAAAGCAATAAAAATGAGTATATTAAAAATGTATTTCAGTTTAAGTTTGAGAAATATTCAAAACAAATATCTTGGAACTTTCTGTTTTTGATTCTAGACCTCATATATCTGGAAAGATTATTCCACAGTCTGACAGCATGAGCAAAAAATTGCCTGCGCGATGTCAAAACAACTTGAGCAACAATAGTTTAGTGTTTGGGATAGATAACTTGGAGTCTTTTTAACAATCAAATTGAAAAGTAAGATACAACATCGATACTTGAAGAAAGCGTACAGGTTACAGCTAAAAAATTGACGAGCCTGAAACGAGACATGATCAATTATACGAAGGTTAAAATCAAATGCTACCTTAACTTCTGGGGCAAATGGAAGTCAAGGTATGCAAACAGCTTGCACGTAATTATTGGCAGAAAGAGTGACTTAACCAACTATAATTTAGTATAAGTGGGTAGAATTGATCTGATAACTTGTCAAAGCATAAATCTTTCACACAGCAGTATCGACGTGGGTAAACCAAGTTAGTCTATTCTTTAAGATCAATTCTAAGTTTTTGACTTGTGTAAAATTATCAACTATGGAATTATTTAATATAATGGAAGGAAAGTTTTCATTTTTGAGTTTTTTATTCGATATGGTAAGAGCTTTAGTTTTTTTCAGGATTTAGTTTAAATCCGTTGCGGGTCGACCAATCATATATTGACTGTAGCTGTTGCATCATAGTGTTGGTAACATTTATTTATTTTTTTGGAGAAAATCCTATTGACAATTACAAAACGAAAACCAACAATAAACAGCTAAACACCTATAAACATTTTGTTTTCGACTTAAGTATCTTGTGAATACAAAACTATATTGATAGCATTTTTTTATCTTATACAAAATGATATTGTCAATATTTTGTAAAACAATTTCTAAAAGTTTTGACACTATATTAAAAACATAAGAAAAGTACTAACAAATTTAATTTCGGATTAAATATCTTGAAAACAAAGAATACTACTGATTCCAAAGTTGTTTAATCCTATATACTACATATTGTTGTTATTGTTTGTAAAATTTTAAGACATTTTTTCTTAAAATTTTTACTTTATTTATTGACAGAAAACAGATAGAGCTTAAATTTTTGTTTTTATACCCTTTCAATTTTTCTTAATAAAAGAATATTGTGATGACTTTCTGCGGAAATATTGTAGATCAAATCAATTACACAGATTCCATCTAACAATTGGTTTCAACTATCTGAAACAAAATTATTTTAAAATCTGCAATCTAGTGCAACATAAACAACAGATAAAGCCAATGTCTTTGCAACAACCTTTCTAAAAAATCATTGTGTATCTAAACACCTTAGTGATGATCCAACTAAAATGCTAGTGAGTGAAACAGCAAATACAGTTCACTCACAAATCACTGAAACTCCTAGAGATCAGTTTATATCCAGGGAGGATGTCAAATACATCGTCTCAAACTTAAAAGTCAAAAATCTGATGGCCTAGACAACCTAAAAAAACATATATCTTAAAAAACTACCAAAAGCAGGGCTCGAATTTCTTACATTTTGTATAAATGCGTGTCTAAAAATGCAATATTTTACATTGAATTGGAAATACGCAAAGGTAATACCGATTCCTAAACCTGGAAAACCGTCAAAACTCCCAACAAGCTATCGACCAATAAGTTTGATTAGTTGTATAAGCAAAGTTTTTGAACAAAATTTGAAATGTAAAATATTACGCATCGTTGATGAGCTTAAGATATTTCCGAATGAACAATTTGGATTCAGAATGCATCACAAAACTACTCAACAGGTATTTAGAGTCAGTGATCATATTAAGAAAAATCGATCCCTTGGCAAATCGACTGGGCTTATTCTACTTGATATAGAAAAAGCATTTGACTCAGTTTGGCACGATGGAGTTGTGCACAAGATGGCATATTTCAGGTTATCTTCGTATCTCGTAAAAATTATCCAAAGTTTTTTGTCCAATCGTTACTTTAGTGTTTTCGTCAACAACTGTTCGTCTAAAGCATTATTCACATGAGCACGACCAACGACCAACGAATGAACGAATATTTGTCGATTTTGACATTTCTTTCACATGAGAGTTTTTATTTCGTCGCGAATGAAGTTTGACATTCACCACCGAAACCTAAACAAGAACGATTTTTTTAACGTACTTAACGTACGCGCGATTTTTTTATTCGTTGCGAGTGTGGATAATGTGGAACGCGAATAAAGTTTGACAGTTCGTATCAACTATAATTTTGTTCGCGACGAATAAATTTGTTTTCTTAAATTTATTATTATATGATATTGAAAAGTAAAAGTATGCATCATAAATCAAATAGAAACTATATTGCTATCGTTTTGTTAAGAATTTGTGTGGAAATATGTCTTCAAACGTATATAAACTCACATTTTGTAATTCATTCGTCGTTCGTTGGTCGCGCTCATGTGAATGATGCTTAACTGTTACCAAGTCAACTATGGTGTCCCGCAAGGATCAGTACTAGGTCCTTTATTGTACAATATTTATACTTCTGATATTCCTAAATTACCAGGTTGCCAGACAGACATTTTTGCGGATGATACAGGCATCTTTTCATCGCATGAATTTAGTCCTACCATTGAAACAAATTTGAAAAATGCGATAGAATTGATGACTAAATACTACACTAAATGGAAAATAAAACTGAATGCTGACAAATTACAAGCCATCTTTTTCAGTAGAAAAAGAAAATCTTTTTACCTACCAAGCAATTAGCTTACCGTTAATGGTGTAAATGTCAAATGGAAACCAAGTGTGAAATATCTTGGCATTTACTTAGACCAAAAACTGACTTTCAGAGAACATATTGCCAGAATTCTGCAAAAAGTTAGCATTGCTATAAAAATTGTATATCCTTTTATAAATAGAAAGTCCTGCCTTAGCAACGACAATAAAATGATAATTCAAAAAGTAGTATTCCAAGCAATACTTCTGTATGGATGCCAGGTTTGGGGGAAATGTGCAAAATGTCACCTTAAAAAACTACAAATATCACAAAACAAGCTTCTAAAAATGATGCTTAACCTTCCAAGATATCATTCCACTATAGACTTACACGAGAAAGCGAATGTTGAATTGATTTATCTAAGAATCAATAAACTGACTAACACATTCTTGCTAAATTGTGAAATTTCTTATATCTTATATTATCCGCTTATAAATCAATTGAATCGTTAACCATCTTTCCGATATGTTTTTGTTAGTTTGAATTATTCGTACCTTTGTTTAAATATTACTCGTTAAATTGTTAATTTATTAATTTATTTTCTATATGTTCATTATTAATGTATTGTTTGTCTATACTTATCTATTTATTAATTTACGTATTTATTCATTTATTTATTTATTTATTGATTTATTTATTTTTTTATATTTATTTATTTAACAAATTGTTAATTCTTACTAACAAATTACTAATATATTAAAATATATTTATCAATTATTATTTATACTAACCTTTTTTTACTAACATACTTCTAAATAAAAGTTTAGAAATCTTAATTTTAATTGAGTCAAAATGTACCTGCCCTTTTCAATTTGCGTTGAAGGTTTTGTTTGTATTTTCCTTCAAAATTATTACTTAAACTATTATCATCTAAATTCTATATAAAAATTAATATACTTGTTCAGCAGAAAGATATCATAGAAAAATATCAAATCTCTGTATATAAACTGGTGCGGTAGCTTACCAAATGTAACTGTTAATACGAAAATAAAGAATATCTATCTAATATCTAGTGCAACATTATTGGTCAATGTGTAATCAAATATTTAAGGCGGAAAATATTTAAGTAAACCATTTTTTAAAACCTTCGTAAAATTGAAGTAAAAAATCACTATTATTGCTAAATGTATACCAAATTTTATTTCCGTAAGCAAAACATTCATATAACTGCTTAATATATTAAAACAAAGTACCTTATATGTAGTGACAGTTACATTTAAAAAAAATGTTTACGGAACAAACTTATATGTACTTAATTAAGAGGGATTAAAAATGAACGCATTCGAACTTGGGGAGAGAGGGTGAATAGTATCGCTTTGTATTAAGCTTTGCAATTTAAAAAAAATGTTACGTTTCCCAATCTAATATTTACGAACATATGGACTTAAAATTTATATTTATGGATGAATTGTATTGAAAGAATATTACCGCCGTAATTAGGCTATTTTACTTAACATAAATTGATTTAAAGATCTTGTATAGGCTTTTCAATATATGCAGTTGTCACTTTTGAAGCTGTCATCTTCTGAAATTTGACAAATAAAAACCATACGCACGTCAACAACACATTGAAGTTGTGAACTGGTGAACATTTTGCAGTCACCGTTCGCGCAGTTTTGCAAGAAAAATTTCATAACTTTTCGAAGAAGTGATCACTTTTCGTCACAGAGATTGTCTAATTTAACACCTATAACTAGACTTTTTTTTCTGAAGCCACTTGAGATATAAGTATAAGGTATGTGTCACTGCTCCACAAACGATCAGAGATAGAAAGGACATAGTCGTAAAAAGTGTAAATAATCCATGGAAATTATATGGTGCAAAGTGAACACTCTTTGCTTCTTCCATTAATTAAATAATACTATTACTAAATCCTCGATGAAACATTAACAGTCTATCGATGTGTATCAAAAATCCATTCTAGTGTTTTGACATATTATAAACACATGATTCTGCATCTAAAATAGCAACAATAAAATTCCACTGCTATATCAATCAAATCAAACTCGAGTATTTTCCAATGATTACAAAAAAATTAAATTAAAAAATAACACTTTCCAAAGGATCAAAGGATTCTAAAAAATTTCCATCACCTTACAAGAATGAAGCACTCTTCTTACGTTAAAATATTCAAAGCTAAATTGTTTCATTTTTTTCTTGGATATCAATTTGCTTAAATGTTTAAGTTCAACCAAAAACACTTACAGACATACCAAGTGTACTAATATATACTTTCTTTTCTCATCGTAAACAACTGTCACATAAATGTTTTTATGTTGAACTTTGATATTAAAGTTTTATTTTATCAAATAGGCAAATACAATGTGTACCATGTATTTTCACGAAATTTCCATTTCATTTAATATCCGAATTTTTGTTTTTATCTTACAGATGACCTCTTCAGGACAAACATATTTATTAGGGTGAGTCAAAAAAAAAAGAAAAAAATAACAACCGAAATATCTAATGTATTTAAACAATGAAGTATCTTGTTGAGATTTTTGTTGTATGTATACATCAGTTTCATCAATATCATCATATCCTCAAGTATAAAGATGTCCTTTTTTATTAAATTTATATAGCCACTCAAATTGAATTGATATTTCTCTTTTTTCCCCAAAATTCTTTATTTTTTTTCGTTCTAACTGGACAAAATTTTCTCATGACAATGAATGAGACATACATACATATTTTTGTATATTCCTTGCTGGCTTTTGTATCTCTTGAGTTCTTTGACTTGCTTCTTTTATTGACTAATTTTCATTGAAGGAAAATTAATTTACCAAATATTTCCTGGTTCGATTAATATCGATCAGGATTTGCATGCTTTGTGCATTACCTACACAAGCATTTATATTTTAGAACCTATTCCCGTTGTTTCCTGGAATATCCTTTATTTTCTTTTTATGATTGGTGAATTATTTCGGATCTTTTAATTGATTTTTCACAGACGACACAGAGTTGATATGTCTTGTTTTATATGTTCGGTTGGTGGTGTTGCCTGATGGTGTCATGATGTGGTCGTTTTTAGTCCTTTTGTTTATCTCTCTTGCGTGGTTAAACATTTTGTAGATAAAAGGCATTTTCTAGATTTCTTTGCTCTTGAATTTAGTTCTTTAATTCCATTCGCAGTATGAATGTATGTACATACATACATACACATGTATGCGTGTAAGAGGGCTTTTTCGTTTTTGGTTGAACTTTTCAAAATGGTATGTGATGTGAAAAACAAGCAATTTAAAATGGAATGTGATAAATTTACGCTTCAAAAAATGCGACGGAAAATGAATTTCAATATAAAAAAAATGTCGTTATAATTAAAATGACATCTCAATTGAAAATAGAATACAATAAATAAATGGGTTGTTACCTGAGATGATATAAAGTCTTCTTTCAAAAAAAGAAGAAAAGGAATACAAACATTTTTCTATTAAGCAACACATTACGTAAAACACAGATGGATTAAACTCATAAAAAATCATTTCCTAAATACCAAATAGACAAATTTTGCATACCTACATTAAATTACTACCATTTATAGTCTTCTAAAAGTTATGGGATATAATTTCTTTGCAAATGATTTATTAATGCGCATTAATTTTTTTATTTTTATCGAATTTTATAGCTTTGGTGTGATTTTTATATGTTGTGGTTTGATCTATTTATTATGATTTCCAACATTGCTAATGGGTAGATTTTATGTTTTTTACGATGTTTTTTCTTTATATAATGGATCATAACTGCTTTGTTAAGGGCACACAAAAAGTTTTAAATGGTTATACTCGTATCTTAAACAAAATAAACGAAATTGAATTATTGTTCTTTAAACACACACATTTTAAAAATAAAGTTTACGGAAGTGAAACAGTTTCGTGGTGGGATGCCATAAGATTCGTTGTCATAGGATTATGTAATCCAACACTTCTTTGTACTTGAACTTTGAGTTATAAAAAGAATCGATTTTAATAAGGTTGTTTAATCGTATCTTAAATTTGTTTGTTACAATTTTATGTTAATAACCGGCTTTTTAGTAAGAACATTTTTAATTTTGAAACTTAAAAAAAAGGATATTTCATTGTAAATTATGTTATTAAAAACGAAAACAGGCACTATTTTCCTTTAATCAAATTTTCCATCACCATTTCGAACATTTGCGGTTGTATGGTTCAATTGCATCGCGAATTCCCTAAAGTCTTAATTCGATTGTTAAGTATTGGAATAAACTTTATATTTCTAGTGACCCCAAAAAAAAAAAAAGTCCAATGACAACATTTCTGTGACCAAATGTGATCAACTCTTCGAAAAATAACAAGTTCAGGAAACTTTTCTAGCAAATTTGTGATTGGTTTGGTTGGACTGGTTCGCACGAACTTGCTTATGTATTAAAAAGGCATGTGTAAATACATTTCCCATATTTTAAGATTTAAAAATGTAGCTGCAAAAAAAAGTTTGTTTTCAAAAATGTAAATGCCATTTGAATTTTTCGAAATTTTTATTTGAAAATCTTTAGAGCGGTTTTTTTTTTTTTCAAATTTTGTATATACATACATACATATAGTTTTTTACTTTGAGTTTAAAAATACTTTTAGTATGCAGTTATTTAGATTTAGAATATTATTGAGACAGTATATGAGCTTGTGAAATGGGTTGATTAGATAGATATGTACATAGATAGATATTTTATTTCTTTCTTAAAATAGTGCTTGGTTTGCTACTGCTCAGTTCACACAGAGATTTGATATTAAAAATATATCTTTTGCTGAATATGTTATTTTTACAACATTATAAATTTAAAAAGAAAACATTTGTATTTTGAAGGTAAATATGACAAAAACCTTCATTTAAGTACAACAAACATTTCGATTAAGAAATGTATTGAATTTAAAAAAAAACACGTAAGATACGTAAAGTAATACAAGAGAAATTGAATAAATATAAATAAACAGATAAATAAATACAAAAAAATATATGTATATTGTATATATGTATATTTTTTATTTAAGTTAATAGTTAATAAATAAACATGCACATTATTTAAGAATAAAATCAAAAAAACAAAATGCAGAAATTAACTAATTACTAAATAAAGAAATAACAAATATCAAATAATAAATAACAAAGAATAATAAATAATAAATAATAATTAATAAATAATAAACAATAAATAATAAAAAATAAGTAATAAGTAATTAAAAATAAATAATGCTCAAATAAATAAATAAATAAGTAATAAATAACAAAAATAAATAAAATATATTTTTAAACGTTTAATTGCACTACCAAAGGGTTGTCAGAAATATTACAGTTCATTAAGAAATTATTAGTTAATTTTCGAATTTTTGTGCAAATCAATTCAACCTCTGTTTGATTATGAAGATCATTAGTTTAATGATGCCAGGGTAGATTAAGCATCATTTTTAAAATTTTGTTTTGACACACTTGCGGTTTTTTAATATGGGAGATTGCGCACCTGAGATCCATACAACAACATTGCTTAAAACATAACCTTTTGTATAATAATTTTATTTACAACACTTAAATGCTATTTTCTATTTATAAGCGGGTATAACATTTTAATCGCAATATTAACTTTTTTAATTATTTTACTAATATGCTCTTTAAAGAAAAGCCGCTTGTCAAGGTTTATTCCTAGATATTGCACATTGGACTCTCATTTTATAGTAGTACCGTTGACTTCCAGCTCCTGATTAGTTCTTGAGAAAACTTAAATTAAATAAAAAATAACAGTTCTATGTGGGGTACCCTTTTGGAGCAATACAGAGACAATTAAAAAAAAATCTATCGGTTTATTTTTGAGAAAATTCGAATTTTTGGTTTTTGACCAAAAAATGTGTATGGGGACTACTGTTTTCTTTTTAGTCAAACCTTAATTTCCAAGTTTGAAGTCAATCGACCTTATGGTTTGGGCTGTAGGGGCGAAGACACACAGACGGACAGAATAGGAAGACCAACTTTTTTAGACTTTTCTACCATCTTAATATCATATTTGATTAAAATCTCTGGTTCGATTCTTAAGAATGCAAAACTATCAGTATAGTTCCTATGTGTCGCAAGTATGAAAAATTATTAATGTGACCTCACTAACACAATCTGTTCAACATAATGCACCATTCTCATTTTTTAATAAATACAAGGTCACGATTCACCGCCAGCCAGTCCCAAAACCGCACCAAACATTGACAAGTTAAGAATAAAGAGGATCTTCAACAATCATTCGATTTTTCAATTGTCGAATGCGACAATTCTGCTTACTAACGTAGCCTTCGAAATACAAATGATCCTAATCACTGAAGATGAATTTTCTGTGATCAGCATTAAATAACTTAAGTTATCAATGTTCAATGAAATTGAAAAAGCTCAAGGCGAGAAAGTGCTTCACTTCGACTCAAAGAGACTTGGTTTTTGCGAACTGTCAAAAAATACCAATTTTTAAACAAACAAAATGTGTACTTTTCTTAGACGTGTGGTTTCTATCTGGAAGTACTTTGTTCGGAGTTGGTCTTTTTGAAAGCTGTTACTCGATTTATTCTCAACGTTTGCAAATTTATTACCAATATAATGCTTCGCGACGCATCGCGCTCTGCGTCCAATACTTGATTGACATAATCGCCCAGCAGAGTCGATAATTTGAGCAACCATGGATCGATTTTGTACCAAGTTTACTCTTGCGGACAGTACGCACGATGCTATTGCAGAGTATCGACGAAGACCCGGATGAGTCCATTCGCAATTGAGCACGGAACTGTGCCCATCTGTGCGGAAGAATCTTGGTTTTGGTCGGCTTACAAGATCAAACTCATGGAAGAATTGAATCCGAACGACCATCAAGCTCGTCTCACGCAATGGCCAACGATTTCGATTTCCACAAGGAAATTTTATTTAGCGAGGAAGCTCATTTTTGGTTAAACGGGTACGAAAGCAAAATTGACGTATTTGGAGTTATCATTCAGACATATTGTTAACTCCTCAAAAAGTGCTCCATGGGCGAGCATATTTCTCCAAAAACTATAAGCTGGCAATAATGTTCAAACTTTAACTTTTTCGTGCCTGAATTCGACGATGTTGATGTGGACGACCTTTGGTTCCAACAAGACGGCATGGCGACGGAAGCGCTTACACGGCATCCAGCCATTGAAACAATCAATTTATTTAAGGAAACTTTTGGTGGGCGTCTAAGGGCCCTTTCACACCAAACGAATCCGAATCAATCAGAATCACTCCGAATCAAGTTGAATCTGATTGACCAAGATTCGGCTTCGAGCACTCCGTTTAAATGTAAAGGGATTCTTTTCCCGCCTTCAGACCGGACGAATCTGGTTCAATCAGGTTTGATTCGAGGTCGCACTTGATTCAACCTGTCAGATTCCTCGTCCGGTCAGTCTTGAATCAACAACCATACGAGATGGACGTGGAGTTATTAATTTTAAAAGTTAAAGAAAATAGTGCGATTTATGACGATGAAAAAGATGAAAGGATTTTTATAGATTCAGGTTGATTCAGCTGGTGTGAAAGAGTGGAGATGACGAATCAGATTCAACTTGATTCGGAGTGATCCAGATTGATTCGGATTCGTTTGGTGTGAAAGGGGCCTAAGCGTGGCCTTCAAGACCTTAGGATTTAAAACCGCTAGACTGTTTTTTGTAATTGCAAGTGGGTTTTTTTTTGTTTACGCATATAAGCCCGAGATGATTGACGAATTGAAAGAGAATATTTGATGCGTTATTGTTTTTTATCACGTTTACTCTTGTGGACGAATACGGTCCAAATTGCTAATCTGTGCTGGAATTTATTTTAGCCAGTAGCAGTGGTACTAAATAATTTTAAAGCATGATGGCAAGTACACCTTAATAATAAAGCTAAATTCTTAGCCATAACATTAATTTAAATGCCATTTTCCTTGAAAAACACATGTATTAACAAGTTACCCTTTAATAAGACTCCACTTAGGAGCTATTTTGTTTATAATTTAAATATTCTTTAAACACCTTCTTTTTATTCAAATCTAAGTAGTTTCTAAATTCAAATAGACTTATTTTGTAAGTAGTCTACATTCCACTTAAGAGTTGTTCAAAAATGTTTTATTAGTATCACAGCAAATTCATGTGACCTGCAAAGACAAATATCCATTATTATTATGGAATATGTATTATAAATTTAGTTGACACTTAATATAAATACATACATATTTTTAAATATCTTATTCTCTTTAAACGAAACAAATAATTTAAAATTAAATAAATTACCACTTAATTGCAAAATAATATTTCTCCATGCTCTATGAACATTTTAAATAGAAAACAGAAAATATCCTTCAACACCAGATGGAAATGAATTTTAGTATTGCAATTTTCAATTCTCCGTTTTTTTCTTGAACTTTTCCAACACGTACTCGTTTATACTTTTATTCTTTTAAAATGTTTTAATTTAGGTTTTTTTTGATAAATCACTTTAAATCGAGGCAAACCTTGAGAATTAATTGAATTCGGGAGCAACAAAGCGATAAAATGAAAAGTTGTTAAACCTACGTAACATACACAATATAACATAGCTAAATGAAATTCAGTTTGCTTATAGTACAACAACAACAACAACAAGAACTGTCAGTTCCGCAACTAAAAAGTTGGCAAACAAATAAAATAATTTCAAATTATAACACCACATATACATACACACCTTATATTTTGTCTATTGTTTAAGCTTTAAGCTATTGGATTAATGTTAAAATTAATTCCAAAAACCAGAAAAGTTGAGAGACAAAAGAAGTGCGAGTTATAAAGGTTAACGTAGATTAAAGAAAATTTTCAGAACATGAGGGTCTTAGATTTGGGCCGATTTTGGTTTTGGTTTTATTAAGTCTCCTTAAATCGAATTGATATGGGCTTTGGAAGGGAATGGGAAATTGGAAAAGCTATCATGTCCGATGAATTAAAGGTCAAATTGAAACTTTGACCTTTCCATCACACAACGTGAAATAATCCTGGCTAAATTAAATGGATACACGTAAAGCTATTATCTTTTTCTTTTGTCCTTGTTATTGCAAAAAGAAAATGGAAAATGTGTATTTTTTGAAGCCGTTGTTGTTGTTATTGTGATAAAGGCTTTTTTATGTCACATGATACATAGTGATCTGTATATTGTATAGGTAAGGTATATCTAAGTGTAAAGGTAGGTAACTGCTGTCTGTCATTAAGACATGTAATACGGGTGTTACAATTTCTGTATTGAATGAAAGTTATACCTATAAAAACATATGTACATGTATATACATACCTGTTGCGAATTATCTTTGAAATACCTAGAGATTAGATCTGATTGTGATTTTGTGTTATTACCCATTAGTATATAGTGTCCAGTACCCTACCCAAACCCTAACAACACGTCTGGGAATTTTATTTAACCTAATGGTAGTTTGTGGGTAAATGAACTTCTTAGGAATATACTCGTATACATAGGTATACGAAAATTGTTATGTTGGCCTCAGAGGACTGTAAAAAGTAGATTTGTTCTTGCTCTTTTTTGTATGGGTCTTTTCTGATGTGGCGAACAAGAAAACACAATTTCATCGGAGGTTTTGATTTATTGATATATTTTACTATTCTGTCAATTTATTTCCAAAGTATTTGTTTGTGTCGAAGGAAATACGGACTATGAAAATATCAATCGGAAAATTCCACAAAATTGAGTTTTTATTCGTTGGTTGGGGTACCTATAAAATTCTGGCCATTTTATTATTTCTGGTGTAGTTTTTTGGCTCATCATTAAAATATTTAAGGTTGCAGCAAAGTGTATCAAAATAAGTTCCATTCGTTACTGAAAACATAAATATAGCTGTTTTGTGTTTGGTACTCAATTTACATACCTATACTATTTCTATGGTTTTGATGGTCTTGGTTCGAATTCGACGTCCGCATACGCCAGTAATTTCGGGTGCAATTTTTCGTCATCCATATCTCACGAACCAGAAAATATATTAACTGCAAAGGAATTTTGTTTTACAGATAGTAACTTTGAAAGATGCAGAAAGGAATTTATAAAAATTTAAGTGGGTGTTTTTTTTCTAGTATTTTTTTTTTTAAAGTACAAATTTTGGCAGACCCTAAATACCGCACCAACCAATAAATTTTATATTATACAATGTGAAGTGATACCGAATAAGTATAAATTATTTTATTTTATTAATACAAATATTTGTTAATGATATGATATTAGCTCCAGAATAATTTAATGCAATGAATAATAACGTTTTCCACATCTGGTAAAATATTGAGAAAAATCGAAGTAACTCTTTTTTTTTACAAAAAATAAAAACCTGAAAATGGATACACTATTAAAATTTGGTAAAAATTGATCATCATCTATTTCAAAGGGATCGATTCAGGTTAAGTAGAGCTTTCGTTTTCTGTTGGGTGGTATAGGATTCCAACATTCAGCAAAATATCAAAATATTGATATATGATTAAGTCTTTTGACATTTTAATTTTTGTTTTTAAATTTTCAAATAAAATTTCTCGCAACATAATTTCGGGAACAAAAACAGAAAGAGAATTAAATTTACTTATCATTTGCAAAATATTTGCTTTTTTTGACAAATTCAATAGACAATTTTTTTTTTTAAATTACAAAAATCTAGAAAAAACAAAATGGCGCGTATTCATAGAGAATTACTAAAGTCGTGATTTCTTGATCTACAGTTTAAGGCTTGTTGATCAAATAAACACAGCTCTTATTCATAGTCAATTTTCCTGATGTGTTTAGTAAAACTCCAGTTTAAGGTTGTATTCTACTACAATTATACTTCAAATGACAGGTCAAAGCAAAAAATACTGTTATATTTTCAAACTCGTTATTTTGTGCTGTCATTCAAAAAAAAAAAAAAACAACTAACAACGTTCAATAATATTTTAGATGAACAACAAGGAAAATATAAAACGCGAACGGCAGGAAAACTTATCGCAGTCAGAGAAAGAACTTTGTTATCGAAAATTTCCAAAAAGAACAGCTACACCAGCAAGTTTACGTACAATTTATTTGATATGATTTACTTTTTCAGCTTTTCAATTCACAAACAAAAATCAAATATGACATTTGGCTGTGATAATATTTACTTAAACACAGCATTTCCTATGTTTTTAGTTAAACCACAGATTAAGCTCTAAACTTAGGTTTAAATTTATTTATAAATAGTCTAAACTCTGGACTTGCTTAGTAACAACTTAGCAAGAGTTTAGCAAACATCTATGAATATGCCCCATATGCATGAAACTGATAAGAAATAGTTTTCGACTCCAGTATTATGAAAACAAAGAAAGGTATTATCTTTGAATTAACATACAGTTTTTTTTTTAATGTTGTAAACAGGTAGATCAGTTATGGGTAAAATTGGAGTTTTTCAAAAGCATAAATGAATTACATTCAAGTTTTTCAAGACTTTTGATACGTTATAACATCAAGTCATCGCCAAAGCTATGTGAGATATTAAAATGATTAAAACTTAAAATTATGAGGTCTTATAATTCCGGACAACAAATTTCTTCGAAAAAGTATTGTTAAAGCTAAAATACAGACAAAATATAACTTTGTTGACCAGTTGTTATTTGAAAACATGTTTCTATACCATAATTTCTAAGTTTTGTAATTTTTTCATTTTGATTTTCCTTGAAACCATTACTTTTGATAAAATATATTTAGAAAGTGTATTAGAAATGTTCCTTAATATTTTCATTATCAGTTTTGTTTCTAAAATTGTATTTCTACGTACCGTGAGTTGACTTCTGTTAGTTTTTGAAAGTCAAATTTATTAAAAACTAAAGCAATTAGTTTAGCTCGTACAAATTTATAAACAAAGATAATTTTCGATTGTTTTTTTTGCTGAGGCTTAAATGTTTCTCGAAATTCATAAATTCACAAATCAAAATAAATTTTCATTCAAACTCATAAGTAAAATTTTTTTATTTGCAACTCAAGTTGCTTTGAAAAATAATAAGTGTAGTAATGTAGACAAATCTTTATTTGCTTAACCCTAGGACAAACTTTGGATTACAGAAACGGTTTTAGAAGTTACATTATAGTTTTCCCATTTGTTAAAAAAAAAAAAAAACATTTCAGAAACTTGACAAAATTTTAAAAATGTTCCTGATAGTTTGCGCTTTTAAAAACATTTCTGAAATGTTGTCTTGTTTACAATTTGTGTATCTAAAGTGGCTCCTACGACTACGATTAATCGGACAAAGAAAATGTAAATTTTCGTAATGCAATTTCTCCAAGAAAATGTATAGAAATAGTAGAACTTAATTATCATTTTATAACATATTTAAGTTCAAATTAAGTCTAAACACAAAAAAATTGACTTAGAAATTATTAATTAGCAAATAAACTAAAAAAACTAAAACAACAAATAGTTATACATCAGTGAAAAAATAGAAATCAGGCTTAAATTAGCTAATGAAAATATAACACAGCATGCGTCTTCTTGGAATAAGGTGGAACTACATAATTATTGTACATAGTATTGAAGCCAATTTAATCTTAAAGGTTCAGATGAACGAATGTATGAATGGCAAAAAGCAAATGAAGAATTTTCTCATAAGCATATTCGGGCTATCGTTAAGCATGGCGCTTGGTTGGTTAAGATACTAGGATGTGATGCAAAGAAAGAAAACGTTGAAGACTTTAAGATAGGTCGTCAAGAGGAATGGTAAAGAATTAGTATTGAAGTAGTATATTAAAAACTTGTCTCTTGAATAAATCAACGTTTTGAGAAAGCGATTACATTGAAATTATTCGCAACTAAGCAAATATTAAGTTTCCGATTATGTGAGAGGTGTTATTATTGAGTTGCTTGTATGATTTAAAAAAAAATGTCTACCTCATAATTCTTAATTTGTATTTGTTAAAATTTGAGACAAAATATCGGATTTTTTGATTTTATTTTTATTTAAATTTAAGTCAAGTGAATATCAACTTTTTTTTTTATACATTTATGTAAAGAGGTTTTCAACAGGGGCGCTACAAAAGTATAGGTACAGCAAAAGACGCCATATTTCTTGCCGCTCTTTTAACATTTCTCTTCGGTAAGGTTTTCCATTTCATGATGGAAAGATATACGAGCCAACAAAGAGTCGAAATTATTAAAATTCACTACCGAAATTCGAAGTCAGTGTCCTCAACGTTAAGAGCGCTACGTCCAATTTATGGTCGTCATAATCGTCCTAGCAGATTGAAATTTGAGCGTCTAGTGGAAAAATTTGAATCCACAGGCATAGTAAAAAATTTGTCCGTGCCAGTGAGACATAAAAATGCCCGTAGTGTCGAGAATATTTCTGCCGCTGAGGCTTCAGTTTCAGAAAGTCCAAATGTGTCTTTCACACGTCGTTCTCAAGCGTTGGGTATCTCTGTGACATCGTTGTGGCAAATTTTGTGAAAAAGAATCGGCCTACATCCTGTCAAGATTAAATTGGCACAAGAACTGAAGCCGCTTGACCACCAGAAGCGTCGCATGTTTGTGAATTGGATCTTGATCGAAAAATCATCTTCAGCAATGAGGTTCATTTCTGGATGAATTGCTTCGTCAATAAACAAAATATACGGCATTGGTAAGGCAGCAATCCACAGGTACTCCATGAGTTATCATTGCATCCCGAAAAAATTACGGTTTGGTGTGGTTTATGCACCGGCGGCGGCGGCGCGCGTCACTGGGCCGTACTTCTTCTGTGATAATCAAGACCGGCACGTTACTGTGAATGGGGATCGCTTCCGTTCAATGATAACCGAATATTGAATGATATGGACTTGGAGGACATATGGTTCCAACAGGACGGCGCGCGCCACAAGCCACACAGCGAATGTAACAATCAATTTATTAGAAACCAAGTTTGGAGAATGTGTTATCTCACCGTCTCACCGTCGAAAATTGGGTGCAGCGTCTGGACTCCTGCAAGCGTGCCCGTGGTGACCATGCAAAAAAATCGAGTTCGATATATAATTGCATCAAACGTACTTTCACAGAAATAAAGAATTTCATTGATATCCAAAACCGTTGTTGTTTTATTGAAAACAACTTCTGTAGCGCTCTTATTGAAAAACCCGATATATCAATTGGATAAAATTCTCGTTGCTTCACACTTCGCGATATTTTATTTGAGTAGTTGTTCCTTTGAAGGGCGTCATCTTTTAACATTTGACAAGTAAAACTACGCCATTACTAAAAAAAATGGAACCTCACATACTTCGTATGATTTAATACCTTTTAAATTTTTACTGTAGATCTTTGTCAATGTTTCACAATAAATAAGTTGGGTGGGGCGAGATCTCATAGAGAGCCAGAACCTCATGACAAAAATTACTTTTAGAAGATTGAACCCAAGACTTCTTTCTTGACAGTCCTACGCACAAGCCATCACACCACCCGCAATATACAATGAAAGTCCCTAAAAATGGAGTTCATGAGTTATCGAGTTATTACAAATTTCATGAAAAGGATAAAGTGCTGTTACAGTGTAGCCATTTTCGTTTGCATCTGAATGATATCGTTTTCCATTGTCACCAATGTTTTCGAAACGAGATCTTGCAGAACCTTTAGGTTTAAAGTTTAATGTAGAGCATTAAAATTCCTTTCTTTTGATGTGTTTCTCGATTGAGTCGAAAAGATAAGAAATAAAATACTACTTTTCTTCAGCAAGGGGTTAGCCCAGCATTTTTGCGAAAAACTGAAAAAAAAAAAACATTTTTGAGTTTTACAATAAAATAAACCTCTAATGATTGTTCTTTAAAGCACTCGTTTCTTTAATATCAAAATGAAACCTTTTATTGTAAAACCCAACCCATTTCTTCTTTGTTTTAAGAAAAACTGAGTTTCAGAGTATCAATATGTTTCAAATTTTTCAATTCCAAAATACATCTGATTTGATTGGATTTTCATCAAACGTTAATGGAACTGATATCTTCAAATTCAATCTCAAATAAAATAACTTCTGCGTAACATGCATATAAATCCAATTTAATGAACGTATGTACACCATTTACTTATCAAAAGTTCATTAAATGATAGTAGTATAGCATCTTTTGAGAAAAGTTAAAAAAAAAATTCAAATTCCCTCAAGGTGCAATTATTCAAATGAATATGACAATTTAAAGCCATCCAATTAAGTAATGCACACCTCAGAACTTTAATATGCATTTTCCATTTTCTTTTTTTTTTGTCATGAAACTTTGTCTTCCTCTATTTCTCCTTTACTTTTTTAGTACAATTTTCCTTAACCTTATGAAAAGGAGTATACGTTCATGCATACACATATGATATGAACATATTCACACAGGATCATTGGAAGGGAAGATGCAACATGTGTGTCACCATAACCTCAAGTGGTAACATTTTATTTCATCTGAGTAGACAGAAAAATGCATTGCAATATTGAGTGCCATTTTTTGTAGAAAGAAAAACATATTTTGTTTTAATGAACTTTATGGTATCTTTAGGAAAAAATAAGACATTTAATAAAACTTAGGAAAAAATACATTTTCTTTGAACATTTTCCGAGAATTTGTTTTCAACTTGTATTTCCCAATTTTTTATTTCAATCGAACAATCACAATTGATCTCAGTATCACTTCTGTGATATAAGGACGACCGAACAAGGATGTACAGTATATACATTTTTATAAATTGAACTTTCCATTTTTGATAACTTTATGTGTTTTTTTTTTTTCATCGTGAAATATTTGTTATTATATTGGAACAAATTTTAAGATTGTTTCATTTCGTAACAATTTCAATTAAAAACAGAATATCATTCATCACAAGCTAATAAAGGTTAAAGTTGAAGAACATACATATGTATGTATACATAAAATATAAAAATATTCAATCAATAAAAATACCAAAACAAAGTACAAACAGATGAGTTTTATAATGTCATTGGTATCATTTGTATTAATTGAAATATTTGTTTTATATGCAAATTGGTTGAATTAATAAAATATGTATTCTTCTTTTGTTTTTGATTTTACTGAAAAACAAAAGGAAAACAAGAAGATAGTGAAATGAAAATTAATTGACATACGGTCGATGCGTTTCAATTAGCTTTGCTTAATCGATATTTAATTTAAATTTATTTTTTAGATTTGTTCAGACGCTGATCAATTTATTCAACTTAAAATTTTTAAAAACAAATAAAAGGTGATCACATAGTTATTAAAGTTAATGAAATTTATTGAATTTAATACTTTAACTCCTGATTTAGGCTATGAAAATGAAATATAGGAATTTATTGTAATCGGTCCGATTTGTCGAATTGAAAATGTCCCTAGATTCGAAACAAAAGATTTTTAGAGAGATGTCTGTGCGTGCTTGTGTACGTTCGTGCGAAGTTTTTTTTGTTTCTTTTTTTATAAATCAAAAAGACTGAAAAAAAATATTTGTCACCTCGAATATTTTACAAACAAAAAATGATTTTATCTCCAAAACAATTTTGTGCAACGAAGAATAACGTATTAACATCTGGTAAAATTTTGAGAAAAATTGAATTGGCAGTTTTTTTTATAAAAAATAAAAACCTAAAATAAATATTACTCAAAGTTGGTAAAATTTGACTTACGACTCAAATATCTTTTCAAAACTTTGAGATATTTATATTTATTTTATTTTTTTAAAATATTGTTGGCAACTCTCAGTAAAATTTTGAGAAAAATCGAATTGAATTTTTTTTTTACAAAAAATAAAAACAAAAAAAAATTACTAAAAGTTGGTGAAAAATAATTTTTGATTCAAATATCTTTTCAAAACTTTGAGATATTGGCTTCATATTAATTTTATTTTATAAAAAATATTGTTTTCAACATTCGGAAAAAATTTTGAGAAAAATCGAATTGAGTTTTTTTTTACAAAAAATAAAAACCTAAAAAAGAACAATACTTGGAAAAAATTTACTTGAGACTCAAATATATTTTCAAAAATTAAAAATATAACCTTCAAACTAATTATATCTCACATAAAATATTATTTTCGACATTCAGTACATTTTTTATTAAAATCCAACTGTCCGTTTTTTTTTATAGAAAAATAAAATCTACAAAAAATAGTACGCAAATTTGGCAAAAATTGATATTCGGTTCTCGATATCTCGTGAACAATAGAAGATATTGACTTCAATTTAATTTAATTCATCTAATTTTATATAAGAAATACAAATTTTTAAGAAATGCTATTAAAATTGGCATTGGTTTTCGACTAAAAATCTCATTAACAAAAATAGATTTTAAAATCAAACTATTTCATTTATTTAAAATATTGTTGGTTATTTTAAAATTTCTAAGAATAATTTAACTGAAAACTTTTTTGACAAAACACGAAAACCTACAAACTTTTAAGAAAGACAAATCGACAGACGGGATGGGAAGTTATCAGTGTGGGTCGCATCCTAGCCTCTTTTTTTATTTTAATCCTGATTGGTACAATACAAAATGAGCAACATTTGTTATAAGGTTATTTTGAAAACACCTCTATTTGGACTATTTTAAACGCTGTAATCTTTCGACATTTGAAACACACTTAACATAAAGTTTTTGAGTACCGCTTTAAAATGTTTTTGAATGTCATGAGTTGAATTGGGACCTATACAGATTTTATGCCGAGTACGCACAGCTAATTTGAGAAGAAGTTTTGTCAATACTTCTGTAGAATAGCAGTCCTTAGTACCAAGGGTGGAACCTGACTTTTAATCATGTTTTAAAAGCTTTAATTTCGACGACTCCCTACATATGAAATATTCCAAGATTTCAGGAGTTTTCTTAATATGCCCTATTTAAGAGATGACATACAGTAGTTTATAGGGGCTTTGGGTGCGTTTCATGCAGAAATGTTAGACATTGTGTTGAAAAGTAGCTTTTTTCCGAAAATAATATATTCTGTCTTTCCAAATTTTTAATGTTGTGAAAAAATGTAAGATTTTAGTTCTTTTTGACGGCCAAACCATTTTTTGGTGAATATTGTTAAATTCCTAAAAAATCTGTAGATGAAATCTTTGCTTAAAATTTTTAACTGTATGAGCTTAATGGCTTATATGATCGCCCAGGATCATTCAATGTTTGAAATTTGATGAATTTGTGCGGCGCGATTGGAATAATGCTGTATTTCAGATACGAAATAATCTTACCTTCATACAGAGTCAGAGTGTGGCAGAGAAATGGAAGGTATTTAAAAAAAAAAATAACACAATTTCCAAATGATCTAAAAAAAACGAATCGTACGAAAGAAGTACGAATCGAAAGAGAAAAGAAGCAAAATACATTTATTTTGAAAGCTTATGGGTCTTAAAAATAACATAATTCAAATGATGACCCTGATTTTCTAAACATTGATGCAGACATAACACACAATTTTCATAGACTTTCCGTTGAAATGTTGGCACAATGTTGTCGAACTGAAGCTTTCAGCTTCCAAGTCCCGCTAAATACTTTGTTTCAAAAATTTTGGAATTCAAATAGCCCTAAAAGGCGTACACGGACAAATCAGACGGCTAAAGTGCCAAACATTTTGCATAAAGAACCCATGGTTTTGGCGGCGGCATGACACGTTGCAGTGTTGCACCGTCTTGATGGAACCAAGTACGTCTTGATTTCCAAACTGTAACCTTGGGCAAATTTAAAGGCTTCTCTTGAATAACGAAGATTTTGTTTAGTTGCATCCCCGTTCATAGGTAAATATGAGCCTCATCTGAAATAACAACCTCGTCTAGAAATATTGAAGCGTGTAAGAATCACTATGTCAAAGAAAGCACTCTACTGCAAATGCACGCTATTTGACAGACCAGTCGTGGATGGAGGTTCATTATAGGATGCACAAAATTGTGTATCTTGCCTCTTTTCAACGACGCTAAATTAGTTTTCATAACTGAAATAGAGATGGCACCATCATTTTTTAAAATGTTTTCCCTTACTAAGTATTTGTTTAAGAAATAGATTCAGTGGGCGGTTTGTTTTTATTATATCAATTTAAAAAACACACCGTGGTTGACCCCAAAAGCTATGATTTTCATTAATTTTTATTTAACACATTTTGGTGTCATATAATTATTATGATTAATAACAAAAATGAACTTAATTTTTTAACAAATCAACAATTGAAGAAAAAAAAAATATAAAAATATGTCAGTATTGAATGATGTATGTAAAAAAAAGCATATCACCATAAAGTTTTTGACATCTGACTCAATTAAAAATTTAACTAATAGTTTGTACAAACAAAATAAACAACTACTTAATACTACTTAAAAAGTTAAAGCTTCATTTATTCTAGTCATAGTTTTCGAAGTTCTTTTAATAACAATTGGTATAACACTAACTTATAGACTCAAAACATTTAAAAGAAGCAAACGTCGACCTTTTTTTGAAGTCATAGTTCCTTGAACCTCATAAACAAAGAACAAAATTTTCTTTTTTCCAACTTATTCTCAAAATGTGTGTTTTTAATTATTAAATTATCCCAAAAATAAAAATAGAGTAGAAAACTTAAGACAATGAATTAAAATGAAGAAAAATATTAACAAAACGATTAAAACAATATTATCATATTAGATGGCCAAAAACTCAACCAAAAAATAAAAATAATTTCATAATTCTTTTTTCTATAATTGTTAATTTATTCAGAAAGTTTTAATTTTCTTTCTTGGAAAAGTGTCTGCGCAAAAACATCAATTTATTTGGCATCCCAAAAAATATATATATATGTATATGTATCTTAAGCCAATTAGAATTCCCAAACCACCATCAACCGAGTCAACATAATTTAATTCTATTAAGTTATCCTTTCAACTTTTGAAAAATA
The DNA here is from genome assembly GCA_920104205.1 of Eupeodes latifasciatus. Taxonomy (NCBI): domain Eukaryota; kingdom Metazoa; phylum Arthropoda; class Insecta; order Diptera; family Syrphidae; genus Eupeodes; species Eupeodes latifasciatus. Next base: position 74,441,432 of record OV049926.1, read on the forward strand.
TGTAACTTTCAATTACCCAGGCGCTTATCCTTTCGTTTTATGTAAATGTAAAATGTATAATTTTTATAATAGCTCTAAGGCCTAAAAAAACATAGGTAGCTTAGCTTTACATTCAACTTGCCTCGTCATCGTCAAAACTAGAGACAAGAATGTTTGACATTGCCACCGCAACCACGTATTCTCATTTATTTGTTGAATCAACAAGTTGAAAAAAGTCAAGTTAATAAATATATGGAAAATTTCTAACACAAAAAGAAAAATAGTGGTAGATATTTTGTATACGTATAAAGCTGCGTAAAAGTTTTATTATTTGTCTAAAATGCCAGAAGTTTTTCATTTTGCTTCAGCTGTTGACGTTCGTCCAAAATGTCGACGATGACAAAAATGCGAAAGGGTTGCTTTTTGCCATTTTCCAAATGATACAAACCCGACCGCATTTTATACTACGTAGATATACGATAGTCGCCAAAAAGTACACAGAACAATTCCTTTAATAAACACAAAGTTTTTAGGATAAAGTGATGGCAAATGGTGGCAGTGGCAGTGACTTTATCTATAAAAAAAAAGAAGAAAACTACCAAACCATAACCAAAAAGTTGTTGTCGCTCGATGTCGTGCCTCACTCATCAGTGACTGAAATAAATGGAGCACCAAGAAAAAAAGGAAAGGGTTGTTTTTTTAGGTTATTTTGTGCGTCGTAGTCATGTATCAAAAACGAGCATTTTTATGACACAGCCTTGGGGAAGAATAATGTTAAGGTGAAATCACTGTTTCTACATGGAAATGGAAAAAAACAATATGCTATGCCACACCTGCTACTGCTACTTGCTGCCATTTGTAAAGGTACTATAGTATACATGTCTAATGTGTAATAAAAATAGAAGCCTAGAGTTGCATAAACCTGCTAGAACCATTCTCTAAAATATGAACATAAAAAAAGAATCTAATTAAGAGCACGTGGAGCAGTTAAAATTAAGATATTAACGACACTTAAAGTAGGAGGCATGAAAACTAGGAGAATGATATTAACGTTCCTAATATTTTGGAAGCACTAGACAAACTTTATGTAGCATGATGACTTTAATAGAGTAATTAATTAATATTTTTAACTGTCGCAGTAGTGAACTTTTTGAAATTAACCTTTTGTTAGTTGTGATAATTGTTTTTTGTGTAATTGATTAGGTCAAAAGTCTAGTTGTTTTCGAATTCAACCACATTTAATTGCGTGTCTTCTGATCGTATCTAGAATTTCTTAGAAAAAACCATAAAGCGCAGACAAAATCGATTAAAATTAGTACAGACACTGAGGACATCGCTATTAACAAGTGACAAAAAGTATGCAAAAATAGGAAGTGATCACAAAAAGTTTTTGAGGCTTTTTGACAAAAAATTCCGTAGCTGGCCTAAGCTATGTAGATCATGAGATGTTCTTCAAAATAACTTAATTAACTACCGCTTTCGACTGTGGACTGCACTGGAGAAAGTCACATATTGCGACAAACTCAGCAGAGTCCAACGCACTGCATGTCTCTGCATTAGCGGGGCTTTGAGAACCACACCCTCAGCAGCGTTGGACACTCTCCTCCATCTGACACCCCTCGACATTTTCAGCAAACAAGTGGCAGCGAGTACAGCCATAAGACTCAACGCCTCATCTCAGTGGACCAACAACAATGTTGGGCACTCCATCATTCTGAACCTCTTTGGTTCTATACCAAAGTACATAGACTACACTATCCCAAAACCCCAATTTGGTAAAAACTTCCAGGTATCCATTCCATCCAGGGATGAATGGGAAGATAAAAAACTCCTGGATGACAAAAGCATCCATTTTTATACAGATGGGTCCAAGACAAATGAGGGAGTTGGTAGTGGTATGTACTCAGAAAAGCTTAATCTAAGCATCTCATTCCGCCTCCCTAATCATTGTAGCGTCTTCCAAGCGGAAATTTTAGCGATCAAAGAGGTTCTCTCCTGGCTAAGAGAAAACGTGATATCAACTTCTGATATACGCATCTTCTCTGACAGTCAGGCTGCTATCAAGTCTCTTGACGGTGTCTCAACCAACTCTCTAACGGCCCTCGATTGTCGATCATCTCTTATGGAGATGGCGCAGCAATTTAACGTTCACCTATGCTGGGTGCCGGGCCACAGAGACATCGCAGGAAATTGTAGAGCCGATGAACTCGCTAAAAATGGAACCGTCATACCTATTTCACCTGAAAGGGAGAAGATAGGTATACCGATAGCTACATGTAAACTTCTGCTAAAAGAAAAAGCTTTCGAGATAGCAAACTCTAGGTGGTACAATTTACCAACATGCGCAGCCACAAAACAAATATGGCCTTCATTGGACCTAAAGCGCTCTAAAGACTTGTTATCCCAAAGCAGACTTCATATTAGCTCCCTAATAGGTGTCCTTACGGGACACTGTCTTATAGGCAGACACGCAATACGACTTGGTGTAGCCTCAAATGACTTCTGCAGGAGCTGCATGGACGAGGAAGAAGAAGAATCAATCTCTCACCTCCTCTGCACCTGCCCTGCTCTTTCACGAAGACGCAAACTTCATCTGGGAGAATACTCTTTTGATGATCCCAGTGAACTAGCTAAAAAGGATATCAGATATCTCCTTCGCTTTATAAAAAGCTCAAAATGGTTCGACTAGTGGGAAGTAATTCTCTAGATTCATGTGGTATCACAATGGGCCTTTCTTCTGGCCTAAGTGTGTGGTTTTTGCCACAGCCACATTAACCTAACCTAACCTAACCGCTTTCGAAATTTCAAAATAACGATGTTTCGCATATTGTGACTAAATGGTGCTTTTTTTAAGGCTATTTTTTAAGGACAGAAAGATGAAGGGACTCACGAACCAATAACACTAGCGACTTAAATTAAATTTAATATGGTATAATGTGACTTATACTAAAAACGTTTTTTAAAACAATATCAATTAACAGGTTTTTTTTATAAGTAAAAAAACTGAAAAAAAAAATGTTGACACCTAAAATATTTTTCTAACATAAAATTATATTAACTCCAAAATAAAGTTTTGAACATCTGGTAACATTTTTAGAAAAATCGAATATACATTTATTTTTTCAAAAAATTTAAACCTTAACTAAATTATTCCTAAAAATTGTTAAAAATTGTTTTTTGACTCAAATTTCTCGGGAATAAAAAATATTGCTGTCTTCAAAATTTCTTCAATTCTATGTCATTATTTAAATAAATCTCAATAGAAATTTTTTTTCTTATTAAAATAGAAACCTTTCAAAAATACGGTGACGTGAAATAAAGCCAAATTCAAAAAATTTGGCATTATTTCGTTTTTGAAAACGAAATAAGGCCAAATTTACAATTTGGGTTTATTTCGCTTTAGAAAACGAAATAATAGCAATTTGGCATTGTTTCGATTTAAAACTTTGCAGAATTAGAAAAAAACATAAAGTAAAATTATCTTTTGTTTTCTCTCTATGCTAAATTAAATTCTTTATTCAATTTTGGGAATTACAAAACTTGGTAATTGTCTAGAAAAGCTAATTTTGCTAAAAACATAGAAAAAAAAAATCGGAAAAATCGGGGGAAGTGCAATTTTCCACCATTTTTTTTTGTTATTAATTAAAAAAGTTGAAAAATGACAGATACTTGTTGCTCGATTGAAATTTTTGAAATTGGAGCCTAAAACAAGTTTTTTTGAATTGATAGCACGGCGCGGCGGCGTACTAACAGCTAGGTATGTAAGGGTGGCATGCTGCCCCCCTGCAACCCCCCTGCTTGGGATCACTATAGGATTTGGGGTGGGTGCGAGTTTGGGTATATGCAAAGAACACGAATGCGTTGTGATTCTTTCATAACTGTAAGCCATACTTGCTTTTTAAATTTGGGAATTTCTTTGATTTTAGTGCTCAAATGCAAAAGTTCTTTGCATATACCCAAACTCGCACCCACCCCAAATCCTATAGTGATCCCAAGCAAGGGGGTTGCAGGGGGGCAGAATGCCCCCCCTTACATACCTAGCTGTTAGTACGCCGTGCTATCAATTCAAAAAAACTTTTTAGCAAAAGTAGCTATTCTAGACAATAAATCAACCATTTTTGCGTGTTTTGTATGTAAAAAAGTGAACTTTAAAAATTTTTGATTAACTTTTGAATTTTAAAATATTCGGCGTTGTTTCCATTATTTTTTTGGCCTTATTAACTTCCCATAGGAAGTTATTGTAATGGGTCCGATTTGACAAATTGAAAATTTTGACATTTCTCGACGTTTCAAGGTCCCTAGAGTCGAAATAAAAGATTTTTAGAAAGATGTCTGTGCGTGCGTGTGTACGTACGTCTGTACGTCCGTACGTCCGTACGTCCGTACGTTCGCGACGTTTTTTTCGTCGTCCATAGCTCAAGAACCAGAAGAGATATCGACTTCAAATAAATTTTGTTATACAGATAATAAGGCAGAAAGATGCAGAAAAGGCTCTCAAGAAAATTGCGTGGGTGGTTTTTTTACCATAGCAGTTTAAAAAAAAGGTGAAAATTTTGGTTAACCCTAAATATCTCATGAACCAATGACGCTAGAGACTTGAATTAAATTTTGTATTATATATTGTAACGTGATACAAAACAATTATATTTTTGGAAAAAAATTCAATTAACGGTTTTTTTATAAATCAAAAAAACTGAAAAAAAAAATTTGTCACTTCGAAAATTTTACGACTAAAATATGATTTCATCTCCAAAACAATTTTGTGCAACGAAGAATAATGTTTTTGACATCTGATACAATTTTGAGAAAAATCGAATTGACAGTTTTTTTACAAAAAATAATAACCTAAAAAAAAATAAAAAAAAGTTGGTAAAAATTGAGTTTTGACTCAAATATCTTTTCAAAACTTTGAGATATTGGCTTTAAACTACTTTTATCTTTCAAAAAATATTGGTTTCAACATTCAGTAAAATTTTGAAAAAAATAGAATTGACAGTTTTTTTACAAAAAATTAAAAACCGAAAAAAAAAATTAACAAAAGTTGGTAAAAATTGATTTTCGACTTAAATATCTTTTCAAAAATTTGAGATTATGGCTTCTAACTAATTTTAACTTATAAGAAATATTGTTTTCAAAAGTAGGAAAAATTTTGAGAAAAATCGAATTGACAGTTTTTTTACAAAAAATAATAACCTAAAAAAAAAAATAAAAAAAAAGTTGGTAAAAATTGAGTTTTGACTCAAATATCTTTTCAAGACTTTGAGATATTGGCTTTAAACTACTTTTATCTTTCAAAAAATATTGTTTTCAACATTCAGTAATATTTTGAAAAAAATAGAATTGACAGTTTTTTTACAAAAAATTAAAAACCGAAAAAAAAATTAACAAAAGTTGGTAAAAATTGATTTTCGACTTAAATATCTTTTCAAAAATTTGAGGTTATGGCTTCTAACTAATTTTAACTTATAAGAAATATTGTTTTCAATATTAGGACAAATTTTGAGAAAAATCGAATTGGCAGTTTTTTTTACAAAAAATAAAAACCTAAACAAAAAAATTAATAAAAGTTGGTAAAAATTGATTTTTGGCTCAAATAGCTTTTCAAAAATTAAAAATATTGGCTTCAAACTTATTTTATTTTTTAGAAAATATTGTTTTTTATATTCAATAATTTTTTTATAAAAATCCAACAGTCCGTTTTTTCATAAAAAAAAAAATAAAATCTACAAAAAATAGAACGCAAATTTGGTAAGAATTGATACATTTAGACAAACTTTTAAGCAAGACAAATCGATAGACGGGATGGGAAGTTATCAGTGTGGGTCGCATCCCAGCCTCTTTTTTCTTTTTATAAATCGAAATAAAGCCAAATTGTTTTTATTTCGTTTTGAACAATGAAATAAGGCCAAATTTGAAATTTGGGGTTATTTCATTTGGCACTATTTCACGTCACCCAAAAATACTTCTAAAATTTGGTAAAAAATAATTTTCAACTCGAATACCTCGAAAACAAATGAGATTCAAAATTGTTTGATTCTCCTCAAAATATTATTGTTGATATTTATGCAACTTTTGAGAAGATTTCAAGTTGTTTTATGCCATAAAATATTTGTTTATGTTTTGTTATATTTGAAGGAAGTGTTTTCCTATAAAAATTGATTGATTCAAATCCTCGAATACATCTTTACAAAAAACAGAACTTTGGTTTTGGATTGCATATCTAACTACTCTGAATTATTTCTCTTAATACTAAAATAGACTTGCTATAAAAATTACCATGTGAACTTTTTAACGGGTACCAATGGGAAATTAGGTCACGTACAAGTCTCTTTTTCAATTTTGTATTTAATAATATTTATACTAAACACCAATTAAAAAAATGATTTCTAATATAAAATGATAATACCTACTTTAAAAAATTGTATGTGCTCACTGATTTTTTAAACGTCTAAACCAACGTTGAATTTTTCCTGATCAACATTTCTATTTTAGTTGAGCTCACTATCAAGATTGTGGTGTTTTGTTATATTCAAACTTAGTATTTTTAACAAAAAGGGATGCAAGACGAAGTTTAAAGTTCTGAACCTATTTAATGTTTAATACAATTAATTTGTAAGTCTTAAATTGTAATGTTAAATTAACTATAATTTGAAAAACTAAAAAAGTACATATATACCTGAGTATACCATAATAACTCTTTTCTTTTTATGAGGTGACCATGATCACCATTAGAAGCTTAAATAGATCTTAAAAAAAAATATTGCAATGGTGTCTTGATCTCTTTCGGTACGCGAGTGGTACAGAACAAAGAATATTTATATGTAAATGTACCACTCGCGTACCGAAAGGGTTAATCAAATTTTTGTTGAGGTTCAAATGCTAACCGTTTGAGCTATTTCAAAAACTTTATTATCGGCATGATGTACAATCAAAACATTTATAAAGTGAACTCAATTTTGTTTGTATAGCCACTGCGGGCACTGCGATAGATTCATGGGAACCAATTTTCGATTACTCGGACACAAATTTCGGTTCAAACAGCCGCTATTTTGAGTTAATTATTGGCTTTGAGCTTTTTCAACGTCGGTGATTTGTTTGCATAAGCCAATGACTTAATGAAACCTTAAAGAAAACAGTCGATTAGCCCATTTCTTGAGATAACACGCTTATCAAATTTATTCTTCAATAAATCAATAGCAAAGTGCGCTGTGTTGCTTGTGGCACCATCCTGTTGAAACCATAAGTTTTCCAATTCCTTTTCATCGGAATATAGAACTTTATGTTTTATTTCTGGCATGTGCCTTCAGCGACTGCTTTAAATGAATATCCGATCTTTTTATGTCTATAGTGGATCGAATTTTGGCTCTTAGATGAACAATCGTTGCTTATTTAACAGCATAGATCACTGGAAGTACCTACATCCACAATAATTCACATGCTCATTTCACGAAATAATTTGGACGCCAAATTTTTGGATCAATAAAGTGTTGTTTTAAAAATTTTTGAATTTCAGATTTGAAAACAATTCCGATATTGCCTTCGGCATGTTAACTGGCGCAAAATAATGTTTTATTATTTTATTATAATTTATTGTAGTCTAAAAACTCTTATGAGGATTGCTCTCACTTCAAAAAATGACAATTCTCCTTGGTTATATACATACCTTCTCGCTTGGCTAGATTTTTTAGTGAAGACGATTTGACAATGAATGTACTCTATAAGTTTTTTGCAACACAGAACGGATTTTAGAAATATTTGTCAAAATATAAAAAGTTAAAATCACTTCAAAAGTATGAATGCTTATTTGACATTTATCCTTGTGCGAAGTTTTGTGCCTCTTAAAGAACACAAATTACAAATATTGTTGAATTTTCTTTATTTTTCAATTAAAAAAGAGTGAATTTCATTTTTTTCCAGATCAACAAAATTTATTTAAAAATTCCCATTCAGTAAATTTCCTCAGTTGACTTTGAATTCTTCTTTGCTCTTTAAAAATGTTGTATCATACAAAAAAAAAAAAAACAGCCCACGCTTGCAAAACTAAAAAAATTAGATGGGTCTATAAATTAGTCTTGATCCTGATGGCGCTGCTTTGGCTACCTCATTTTTTCTCTTATTTTGTGCTTACATAGAATATGATAAATACATTATGTATTTTCATTTCTCTTTACATTTTTCTTTTTAATATTTTTGAAACTAACAACAAAATTATATAATACAAAAAATTAAATATGAAATCAATACGAGTATATTATATACAATGCAAAGATGGATAGATTAATCTTTCTCCTGTTTTAGACCAAAGGCCAGGATAAAAATTGAAAAATTATTATTTTTCTTGGCTAAGCTGAATTAAGCATGCATGAAATTTATCCTTAAGTCAATTACACTTTGATTATATTTAAGAGTGCAAATTTATTCTTTGGTACATAATATACAAACATACATACATTGTATGTACATATATTTATGAGCAATCATCTGTTATTATTTTATATTTATTGGTTAAATATAAGTTAAAAATACATTCTTACCCGAATTTCCGTGATAAATTTGCGGAAATGTGGTGAATCGTGAATTTATAAAATACACCTATTTATGTTCTGTGCACGTATGCAGTTGCAGTATTTGTACTGTATTGATTGCAATTCATAATAAGGAGGAGGAATTCCGAGTTAACATATTCGAAATAAAATAAAACCACAAACGGAAATTTCTGCATTTATCAACCAAATCTGGTTGACAAATTTTGTGGTTTTTGTTTATGTACTCATGCGTAGAAAAATGTACAGATTTTAATAAAATTAATTTTGATAAACTTCATGTCAACATTAAAATAAACAAATACGTAATTTTAAATCGATATAAGGAAGAATTTACACAAAGTCAAAAACAAGGTGTTTCTTTGAGAAACAAGTCAAAAAACTTAACAGGTTTGCGCTCTTCTACCAAAACTTAAGGGGACTTCGTAGTAATATTGCTGACATTTTTCTTAACTCCCAATCATTTCCATACGACGTATTCATTTTGACAGAAACTTGGCTGAATTCAAGCTTTTCCGATACGGACATTTTTAGTCAAGAGTTCAAAGTTTACAGAAGCGATCGTCATGTTGGTAATGCTAAGGATAGAGGTGTTCTCATAGCGGTACAAAATACACATTTCTCTTCTTCATGTATCTTCTCCCTTTGAACTATCAATTGAACTGCTCTGTGTAAGGATTATGGTACAGATTTTCATTTTAAACGTTTACATTCATCCAAAAAGTTTGGAGTCTGTTTATAGCGAACTCTCCTTGGCATTAGACTTTCTTATCAATTTGTCCAGCTCTGACACCAATATTTTACTTTTAGGTAATTTTAATTTACCACACATTGGCTGGTTTCCATCTGAAGAGGAATTTTTCCTTGAAGCCTCTCTTTCTTCTTCACAATTGGAACTATCTTTTCTCGATAAAATCCGTCTTACTGACTTACAGCAAGCAAGCTTTATTTAAATTCTCAAAAAATCGAATTCTCGATTTAGTATTTTCTTCTGATTTTATTAGTACTCTTATTCTAGAATCTAGATCAGGAATTACTAATATTGATAAATATCACCGCCCTTTTGGACATGTTTCTTGACTTAAGCAATCACCTTACTGAACAGAGTAATTCCTTTGATTGCTTATATAATTTTAATTTCAGAAAAGCTAATTTCCAGTTGTTGTCTGAAGATTCAACCATTTCTGCAATTGCTGATACATTAGCATTTTCTAATATTGACGAAGCAGTTTCAAACTTTTATAAGATCCTTATTTATTGTTTGGAAAAAAATCTACCTTTAAAGAAATCAATAAATACAAACTTTAGCCACCCTTGGTACACGAAAGAATTGCGTTTATCTCGTAACAAAAGAAATAAGGCATGGAAAACTTATTTAAAAACTCTGTCTCCAATCAACTTCTCTGTTTATGTTGAATTCTTTAAGGAATTTAAGTCTCTTTCTAATTTCTTATACACTAGTTATGTTACTGATATGGGCACCTCTTTGAAAGAAAATCCTAAAAAATGTTGGAAACTTGTAAACTTCAAGAAAAAATCAGATGGCTTTACAGTTAACTTCACTTGCAAGAACCTTTCATTAGATAAAATTGTTGATATCTGTAATGCTTTCGCAACAAATTTCCTTGAGTCATTTGTTAATAGCCCTGAAGAAGTTGATGAAGAATGTTTTCATAATCTTCACTCCTTTTTGCAATTTAGCTGTAGTCACATCCCTGTGCTACAGAGTACGGTCCTTAATCTTTTATCCGTGTTGAATGATGACTGCTCAGCAGGTCCCGATGGTATTCCCCCTATAAAGTATAGTAATGCTTTAGCTGAACCCCTTACATTTATATTCAAATTATCTCATTCATATTCTCTAAAAACAGGCAAATTTCCAAGTATATGGAAGAAGTAATTTTTAACACCAATTTTCAAGAAAAGTAACAAGGATATAAGCAATTACAGGCCCATTGCAAAGCTTTCTTGCATTCCTAAAGTGTTTGAACAAGTTGTTTGTGAAAGTGTAGCACTTTTTAGTAAGAATCTCATTTGCGAACAGCAACATGGTTTTGTGAAAAAAAGATCAACCGGCGTTACAAATCTCCTCACATTCTCAAACATAATATGTTCAAATGCTTTAGAACAAGGTTATGAAGTTGACTGTGTATACACTGACTTTTCTAAAGCTTTTGACCAACTTAACCACGGAATTACCTTGCAAACAGATCATATGAGGTAAAATTTAGAAATTGAACCTTTTGTTGCTCAATCTGGTGTTCCCCAGGGAAGCCATTTTGGCCCTTTTCTGTTCATCCTGTCTATTAACGATGTATCGTCATGTCTACGCTCAAGTGAAGTACTCATTTTTGCTGACGACATGAAGATTTTTAAAATAATAAAGTCCACCCAATATCGTATTCTTTTACAAGCCGACATTGATAGTTTCACATTTTGGTGTGGGAAAAATAGCTTTTCAACCTCAACCCTTTAAAATGCCAGACGATAACTTTTACTAAAAAACGAATCGGTAATGTATTTGATTATTGTATATATCACAGCAAAAACTCTGTCGCGTCTCCACATTTAACACATTTAAAGATTTAGGTGTTCATTTCTGTTCCAACTTAGAATTTACACATCACATTAATTTTATTGTTAATTCTATGCTTGGTTTTATAAAACGCTGGGAAAAAGAGTTCTATGCTTGGTTTTATAAAACGCTGGGAAAAAGAGTTCTATGCTTGGTTTTATAAAACGCTGGGAAAAAGAGTTCAATGATCCCTATGTTACTCTTTCTTTGTACAATTGCCATGTTCGTCCTCACCATGCTTCGCAGGTATGGACTCCCTATTACGAAATTCATAGAAAATGTATTGAATCATTTCAACATATTTTCATTCGCTTTGCCCTAAAGGGTCTTCCTTGGGATGATGCTTACGATTTGCCTCCCTATGAACATCGTATTCTGCTTCTTCAAATGCAATCTCTCCATCAAAGGTGTGTTAATAATGACTTAGTATTTTTTCATCAACTCATTAATGGTGAAATTGATGCACCTTATTTGCTATCTTTTGTACTTTCGAATTACCGAGGCGGAACACATCACCTGCGTACATTTGATTTTATACATATTGACTTCCATAGAACTAACTATGGGAAGAATGAAGCTCTAAGTCGAATGAGCATTTTATATAACTTAAACTGCTCATCGATAGTAATAGTTGAATGAACTTCATCAATTTAGAAGATTTTGATGGAAATTCGGACCATGAAACATTCCAATGAACTAATCAGCGAAGATAGGACTTTAGTGGTGATGGACCAATTTAAGTTCTAGAATTAACTTAAATTTAAAATCCGTCTTTATGTACAATATGGTGTTATGTCGTTTGCAAAACCCTAATCCAAAGATTTGTGAATAATCAATAAAATGGGCTTTCGACTACACTACGGGCAAAAGCAGAAATATCCACAGTTCGTCTTGAGCGACGTATGTACATGGTTTCGATTCTATACATCAGTAACTTGTCCAAGATCAAATTTCTCCACCAATTTCACTATTCCCGGCCGAAAAGATTCTCCACGACACGGACGATGCAAAAGTGATTTAGTCTTACGAACTTTTAACTGTAAAATATTCACCAGTTTTTTGTATTGATTTATAAATTATAATGCGTTTTTCCCTTTCTAAGCATGGAGTTGTTTTTACTTGTCAAATGCCAAAAGATGACAACTTCCAAATTCAAATCTGCTGAAATAACGGGCTTCCACAATAAAACTCTTATTGGAAAACCTTTAACTTTAATCTTGCTATAGAAATTATTGCATTCTGTGAGCCTTTATTTTCATTCTTACGCCAAAATAAACATTTTAATTTTTTGTATAGAAACGTAGATAATCATCTTTGACTTCCTATAATTCTTAGTGCAGACTTCAGATCTTATGAGACATTTTTTACACAATGCTAAGAACACCGGAATTAAATTATAAAAGAGTTTCCAGTTGACCATCTTCATTCCGTGATTGACAATTTGTTGGCCCTATTTGACTGGGCTAATTTTACAGTCTTCTTTTTTAAAGATATTTTGACACGTTATAAAACAAATCATCAAGTAGGTGTTCTTATCAAAAAGCTTTAAACTATAAATCTTGATTGCAACATTATCCATCTTCCAAAAAGAAAGAACAATTTACTATTTAGTCAATTTTAAAATTTACATTTACATGGCACTAACTGAAACCGAGATAAATTATGTTACCTAAAAGGGTGAATTTGACAAGTACGAAAAATGAAAGGACTATTGCCTCGAAATGCCTGACGCTGGGTCAAGATAATAAATGCTCTCGACTATTAATACAAATCAAGACTAATTTACGACAAGCAATTATTCTCGTTAAAAAAAGAAATGAAACGAACAAAAAGTAGAAAAAAGAAAGAAACTCAGAGTGCTCAACTTTTCGCAAGCAATCAAGGACATTAATCCTACTTAAATTAATTTAAAAAGTTACTTGTTTTTATTTTCTTTTTTCTAACCTACCCAATAAAAAAGAACACTTGCAAATGTTTTTGTATTTTAAATTACCTTATCACATTTAAAAAGAATTAAAGAAAATAGAGTTTCAAGAAATTCAGCAAAAAAAATCGAAACCTTCTCAGTTAATATAGAAAACAAAATATCCCTTTTCTATCCTAATTAACCACACTTGAAGAATTTTGATAAGAACAAAAAAAAAACATCCTTAAAGAATTTAGGGAAAGTTTTAAAGTGTTATAAACTTCGTCGGCCTAACTTAATTTCCTCAAATCGATCACAACAGACAAAAAGTTAACCTTTATCAATTGTGTCGTATTTTCTGATGACAAAGTATACGAATCTCTCATCCCTAAGGACCTCTTCCGTCAACATCACGACAAATATCGTCTATGGCCAGCCGGTGTGATGGTGGCATGGCAAGACGCAAGTTATATAGGGTCGATGTCGGTGTTGGCAACTTTCCCTCGATAAATGGCAAAAGCAATTGTAGGAAATTTAATTAAAATAACCCGAAGGCAAAATTTCATTATATACCTCCTTACAATAAACTTCGTGTCTTTCAGACTTCTATATCGACATAAATATATCCATTCCATCCATCCAACATAGTGTCTCAGATGTCAATACATGTTAGCAAAAGATGGTCTCGAATTGGGACGTCTCCGAAGTAAAAATAAATTACTGGTGTAATTTCATTACCTGCTTAGAGCCAATTTATACATTTTCAAGGCTGTCAAAGTTCTCATCATTCACATACAGACATACAATATCTATACAAACATATCCCGACCGAAGACTGTTAAAGTTGCTCTCATTTGCAGAACGCTCAGTAATGAAGGCGAAATTTCAATTTCAAACACACATATTATGACTGACTATATTATTATGACGCCCCCTGGTGCCGCCGCGCGCGCCGCCGCCGCCGCCGCCGGTCCCCTAACGTACAAATTATTCCGATCTTAAATAAGTTGAAGGTGATGAGATGGAAACACCAATAAAACGGCGATATTTTTGAAAATTTAGTGCGCAATATTCATAAACATACGTATATATGAATGTAGGTAGGTAAATATGCTTAGGTATATTCGTAGATGAAGAATGTTAACGTTTTTAAGAAATAGCTTCCTCTTCCAAGCAATATAAATGGCTGACGAAAAATAAGAATAAAATAAAAACAACCATAGGCCAGCTCCAGCTAATTACAAGCAAAAAGTCTGATCATGGAATTTAATAACCTCTCATTCCAGAGCAGCGAGTCATAAGATGAGACGTGCTAGGATAAAGTTATCCTTGCGACAAGAAATTACATTATCGCCTAGTTCATAAAAGGGCGTAGGTACTCGTATGTATTTCATGAGCTTCTGAAAAAAATAAACTTACAAGGAAAAGAAAAGGAGAACATAAAGTGAGAAAAGTATGCCCGTATGGACGAGGAGGATGAGGAGGACTAGGACTAGGACTAGGACCGATGTAGAAGTAGATGCGTGTCAAAAGGGACGCCATGGCAGAAGACGACGTTAACGATGACGCGATGGTTGGTGAATTACTACAACGAACATAACATAGCAACTCCCGAACAAGAGCAATTTTTCACTTCTGCTTCCTAAGTGTTTTTGTGTAATCTTTAATCTTATCCTTAGGTATAGCAGAAATTTATGTATTTTACTCAAATGACTTCTAGAAAACACTTGGAAGTCCTTCTTTTTGTGACGGTAGTTATATAGGTTCCTATACCTAACCGAGTTAATTTTAGCATTTTCAAAGAAATGAAAAACACAAACAAAAGTAGAAAGAACATGAGTGAAATCTGAAGCAGCTCTTAATAAATCATTTGATTTGTGTGATTTAAGCTTGGACAATAAATTAATGGATTAGATGTGAAATTTTAGTATATTTATGTACCAACTTACCTTATCTTCGTTCTATTAGATTTTGCCCAATTTTATGCGGCAACGGGTGCTGTTGCTATATCTGAGTATAATAAATCATTAATTGCGTTGCGTATTATATATCAAGTACAGTTGAGTTTATTTTCTGCTTCTGAAGCTAAAAAATACTTTTTTAAAAGATTTAGTTGTCCTAAAGTCGAATTTCGCCTTATATCTATTTCGTAAATTCATGTTTTATAATTTTTTAAGTCTTAGGTAAAACACAATATAACAATAAATTATATGATAACACATAGTCATAATTTATTATATTACATTTGCGGGTAAAACAAATTGTTTTACAATTTTGAATATAATTAATTTGAAACAATTTTTAATACATCATTCACAGAATTGATTTAGATCTTCTTGTAGACTTTTACAATCTTTGATGGAGTTTTTAATTCGAAAAATACATATGTACATACATAGATAAACGAAATAGAATTATTTAAAATAAAAGGTGAATCATTAATAAATAACATAAACAGTAGTGGACCAAAGTGACTTCCTTGAGGTACACCAACACACAAATTCACATAATAAAACCTTCGTTAAGTCCAATATTACATAATTATTAAGAAGAATTTCATGACTTAGTTTGTCAAATGCTTTGCTGAAGTCTGTAAAGATTCAATCAAATTGAGAGTATTTTTCAATACCATTCATTAGAGAGCGGTTGCCACTTGAAAAAAAATTGCACGACCAAAGCTGAAAATAAAAATGACCAATCGTACTAAGAAAGGACCAAAATAATTTGTCTCCGCAATGGCATTTAACTTCCCATAGAAAGTTATTGTAATCGGTCCGATTTCTAGAATTGAAAATTTTGACATTTCTCGACGGCGACGTTTCAAGGTTTCTAGAGTCTAAATAAAAGATTTTTAGAGATGTGCGTGCGTGTGTACGTACGTTCGGGAAGAATAACGTTTTTGACATCTGGTAAAATTTTAAGAAAATCGAATTGACATTTTTTTACAAAAAATAAAAACCTTAAAAAACAATAGTAAAACTTGGTAAACATTTATTTTCGGTTCAAGTATCTCTTCAAAAATTAAAAAAAAATATTGGCTTTAAGCTAATTTTATCTCACAAAAAATACTGTTTCCGACATTCCGTAAATTGTGCATAAAAATCCAACAGTCAGTTTTTTTCATACAAAATTAAAACCTACAAAAAATAGAACGCAAATGCTACGAAAATTTGGTGAAAATTGGTTTATATATTATATAGAATATATTATATATTATATATTATATTGAAATCAAACTATTTCATCATACTCAAAATATTGTTGGTAATTTTTAATTTTGTTTACAATAATTCAACTAACAACTATAGCAAATCACGAAAGCCTACAAATCTTTTAGACAAGACAAATCGGCAGACGGGATGTGAAGTTATCAGTGTGAGACGCACCCAGCCTCATTTTTTTAAGATCACAATTATGTTACGTAACATTATGCCAGGAGATCGAATAAGTCAGGAGATCGAATACTATCGCTAAATAAAATTCATATAAAATTCATTCAAAAAAATGTTTTTGCAGCCCAAACGCTTTGTTATTTTTGTTATCTTGACGCTCTTTGACCAGCATTACATTATTAATTATACTCAAGTTAAGTCTGCCTTTCGTTTTTATCAAAGTTAATTCAAAAAAATTCCTCTGAGCAGCAGCTCAGTTATGAGTTATAAACGAACTAACTTAAATTTTGAAAACAATATTCATTTTTTGTATTTTATTTTTGAGATTATAAAAGAAATAGAGTCAAGTTATTTTTTTTCAATTTCTTAAAAAAGGAACCAAATGGAATAAAAAATGACAATGCGACCAAGTGAGAAAATAATGACCAAATTTGGTCGTAAAAGACCAAACTGGCAACCGTGAATGTACTATGTATTAAAAACGTATGCCGTTTGATACAGGTGTCACAAATCATTTCGGAGAAATCTCAACTTGAATTTTGAAAAAGCAGAGAGAAAAATAACTTGTTGACTTGACGTGATAGGGTGATTGCGATGTGCCAAATCAAAATAATTTGTCAAGTGTTACAGAACGGTGATTTATTACCATACACATTTGGCTAAATCTTTTAAAGACTCGACAAGGAGAAGTCTAATTTGTAAAATATAAAAACTATGTTACGGAAGTACAGCCCGTACTTCATAGTTTAGTCAAAACAGACAGCCATGGAAGGAGGATTATATTATAGAGGGAGGATTATATACATATTATGAACACATTACCAAATTTCACCAAATGTCCTGGACTTAAAAAATTTATTTAAAGTCTTATGTTAAAATATTTCACTCTTTGGTTTATAACTTTTGAACTTTTGAACTATAACTTTTGGGGGCCCTGCGCCCAATATGATTAGGGGGCCAAAAAAAGTAGGTATAATGTATCTTTTTTTAGTTCTTAAGGCCTAGTACGCTGCTGATGCGAAACGAAATTTCCCATACAAAAATGACATGACGAAATCATAAACGAAAAATTTCGCTGTGCTTTTCGTTTTTCAGTACGCTGCTGAACGACGAAATGTGTCATTTTAGTGGATAGCTGTACTAGATTTCGTAGTACAATTCTCCACTCTTTTCGTTCTCAATTTAATTGCCCGGTATATTAATTGCTTGCGAAATTTTGACGTTTTATTTATTTATTGAAAAAATTTTCGAATATTTTCGTTTATGATTTCGTCATGTCATTTTTGTATGGGAATTTTCGTTTCGCGTCAGCAGCGTACTAGGCTTAAAATTTGCCTTCAACTTAGAGACAGACCTCTCCACAAATATTTTTCCGCTGTGGTTTTCGTTTTCATTTCGCTCTGCACTTGGAGACCGCCGAAAAAATTCGTTTCACTTCAGCTGCGTACTATGCTTTAGGTTAAAAAATCATTTTAAAATTAATTTGTTTTTTTTTTTGCATATTTTTACTTTTTAAAAAGAACTAAAAAAAAACATAAACCAGATATTTTTGTTATGCTTTTACAATTTTTTTAATTTACCTTCAATAGTTGAATATTTTTTCTTTATAGTTGATTTTTGATAATTTTTATTGTTTTTTTGGTTGATTTGTTTTTATATTTTTTTTTAATTTTATGTAAGTTTATTTCTTTATATTTGTTTTGTTTTGTTTTGATTTGTTTTTTTTTTTTTTTTAGATATACATAAGTATATGTAAGTTTAAGTATACAATAAAATATTATTGAAGGCATACTTTCTGACTTTGTCAGTTGCAAAATCATGAATTAAGTCATCAAATTCAATTTCTTGCAGTAATTCATTTTCAATTGATAAAATTGACAAGCTGTTTAGTCTATCTTGTAGCATTGTGCTTCGAAGTTCATTTTTTATCCGGTTCAATTTCGAAAATGAACGCTCTCCACTGCAGTTTGAAACCATCAAAGATAAAAAAAATTCTACAGGCAGTTTCTACATTTGGAAATGTGTTTCCAATTTCATCCACTGTAATTAGACTCTACAATTTTGATATTGTAATAAGATCTTCATTTACATCTTTATTGAATTCTTTTAAATACTGTACGAGGTGCAAGCATTCTACCTTAAGCTCTTCTGCATTAACATCTCTATGGTTTTTTGAAAATTGTTCGCAAGAATTTTGCAACTCCACTGAAGTCAAATATTGCAATCGACAAAAAAAGCCAAACAATGCATTGATTTCTTGATAGCAATTGGATGGTATTTTTAATTGGAAAGTGATAGTGTCAATAATTGATATTTTAAACTTTTCTTTCCCAATTAGCTGGCCGGATGGTGCAGGACCATCAAAATATGTGGCACGCGAACTTCGTACTATTTTTCGTTGCAATAAGTCTTTATAATTAGCATCCGGATTCTGAATTTTGGCACACGCTTCAAATTTATCAAAATTCTCCCTTATATCATTTATGAAAGAACAAAGCAAATTGGCAGCAACGTCAATCGTTATTGTTTTTTTTTGAAGGCTCTTGCTGGTTTTATAAATTCTTTCTAATATTGTGCTCCAAATTTCTGTTAAAATGAGGAACTCCAGTTTTGACATTTTCTTAGACGGGCTTAGCGCTTCGCTTTTTGTGTCTGGATCTCTAGAGATAGATGTCAAGGCTCCAGTAATTTGCTTATAACCATGATGGAGCGCGTTAACTGCATCAGCTCGTGCAGACCATCTTGTTTCAAAAAGGCTAAACATACATTTAAGTTATTTCAGCGATGGGTAGAAGCAGAAAAAAAGTTGTATATTTTTTGAACCACTTGAAAGAAACTTGTTGCCTCCTGCACACAACCAGCCGCATGAAGGCCTACCAAGTTAAGAGAATGTGCTGCACAAGGTACAAAGGTAGCAAATTCGCACTTCTCCTTTAATCTTGCTTGCAAACCAGAATATTTTCCCGACATATTAGACGCATTATCATAGCTTTGTCCTCTACAATCCTCTATTGAAATATCATGATTTTCCAGAAATGTCAGGATTGTGTCAGCCAAATATTCAGATTTATGCTCTTGAATAGGTATAAATTTTAAGATAGGAACACAATTTTTAACATACCAAATTACAAAAGTCAACTGGTCGATATGAGAAAGGTAGGGTGTACTGTCAACACTTAGGGGCAAATATTTTGCCGATCTAATTTCACCTAAAATTTTCATTAGGACTTGTTTCTCCATTATACTCGTATCTATGAATTCGTTGCAAATATTTGCTGATAAATAGGAAGTGTATCCCTTTCCTGAGTTCTCACATTTTTTAAATGATCTGTGATGAATGAATCATCATGGGACAACTTTGTTAATGGAGTGAGTTGAAAAGTCAACATGTGTGCAGAACTGTAAAGTAGAACGAAAGCAGAGTTGTTAAAATAATGTTGACAGCGTGTGCAGGTGTATGATTAAAGATTCATGTTGCCAGAAGTTTAAGATGTTGAGGAGGAGAATTTCAACGGAACGGAGAGTAAAATGAAACTTGTTTTTCTGTTAGTGTCTACTAACCTTATTTCGTTTTCTATATAATTCTTGTATAGATTCATACATTTTGAGTTGGTTTGGGGGCCAACAAATTGCGGGGCCCTGGGCCTTGGCCCACCGGGCCCATGTCTTAAGCCGCCACTGTAGCGTTCAAAACCCATATTGGTTTAAAAAATTAAAATGGACACATTTTGCCGCCGTCGCCGCCGCCCGGTACAAAATCTACACAAGTTACCTTATCTGCATTGGGCATTGTTCTGCTTGTTTAAGAATCCCCAATAATCCAGAAATGGGCCTAGGCCTATTTACTGAATAAGATTTGACGACCGAAATGTTGCTTGAACAGATTACCAATTTTTATAAGGCATGTAAAACATTTGAACGTTCGTTATAATTCTCCAAAATTTGGCTGCAATCATCTGATACCAAAGTTCAAAAGTTAAACCTATATTTGTACCTAAGCATTTTATGGCTTCAGACTGCTTTATATTTTAGTCACCAAACCTTAATTAAAATTAATTAGACTCTAGAATATACATAATTCAAAAATGTCCTCTATTAGCCGTAGCTGTAGACGTATGTATATCTTTATCTAAATAGAAACATTATGTATGTTTCTTCAATTTAACGAGAATTTACTGTCCTCCTTAATTCCCATTTACCTGTGGTGTATGATCTATAAGGCGTATAAGGGTACATCGCATTGGTAAATCACTACATTGTGCCGCATATCAGCATGAATACCACAAAGCTCCTTGATATAATCAAAATTGCCAGCAGGATTATGCTATATGCAGGTCGTGTGCTTCCTGTTTGGCTATTTCTCTAAAGTTCCCATTTTTCTTGCTCTTCCTTTAGGATCAGATCACATTATGTGTTACTGCTTAAAAGCATTAACCGTTATCTTGTCTGGTTGTTAGCTAGGATAGACATACCTCTACATATGCATGTACCCTGTATCTGTACATTGAACATCATTGTACAGTACAATGTGTGTACGGACATGTGGTTTGAAGTGACAGTATCCTGTCTATTGATTTCTCAATTATTGGCTATAACTAACTATACATAGCTTGGTGTATGTCGTCTATGTTCTAGCTGAGCTCGAGTATATGAAATAGGGCATTGCCAATATGTACTTTGTACAACCATTGTACATAGCTACGAGGTAGATGTGTCTATGTATATTTTGTACACTTGTTTTCTATGCAAATCCAGGTTTGATGTGCTTATTCGATTGTATATATCTGAACTCTGAAATGGCTCGATTCGGTGCAACTTGATTGTTTTGTATTTGTCTGAATGCATAGAAAATAATTGCTGTGACCTTATACTTATACAATCAGTGAATCTTCCAAATTAAACATTATATGTACATAACTATATAATGTTTGGCCTCATGTCATGTTTATGTCACTGTTCAGGATCATATTGGGCTTCATTTGATATACAAACGAAGGTGTACCCAAAAAAAATTCTTATAAGATTAAGATAAATAGAACAATCTAATTCAAAATATTGTTGTTTTCCTCGAAAACAGGTTATGCTCTTGGCAATAATTTCAATAACTATTATCATATTAAGTTTCCTTATGAGATTATTATAGATCCTTATAATTTACACTTATTGAAATTAAAATACTAATGCCCAATTTCATAAACAGCTTTTATACTAAATGTATAAACTGTAAAATGGGATATTTTGGTTTCACCAAGCGTTTTTAAAGTAAACAAGCTTTTAAACACCTTTTAAAACTAAATGCCCATTTTTGGATCATTAAATTTTAAAAGTGTCATTTTAAAATTAATATGAAAGATTGACAGCTGATGTTTTGTTTTTGTAAAATTTGTGTTCTCAATACTTGGAGATACAGAATGAATAGGTAAACAAATTCAACATTGCATTTACAATATCATTTTTATGATTTTAATTTTTAATTTAGATTGGTCATCTTCATCTGAAGAAGATTTTCATATTTTATTTTTGAACGACACACGATTTTTGATTTTGAAGAAGTTTACATTGTTGTATTTTGCGATTCTTGTCATTTATTTCAACATATAATGCTTTCTCATTTTTTCTCACACAAATCGCTTAATAGAAAGAAAAAAGGGCTTTTATTTTTACAGGGTTGTGAAGAGAACTCTATTTTAACAAAAATATCCCTGAAATTTCCCATTTGAAGCTTGGTGAAACTGAAAAAATTTAAAGACCTAATAAAATTTAAAAAGCTTTTAGATATAAGTGATTTTAGTGTTTGTTTATGAAATCGGACATAACACATATAAATTTGAAAATTTTGAAAACAAAATTGGAATATTTAATTTTTTTAGAAATAATTGGCAAAATTAATTATTTTTATTGCATTATGATTAGTAAGAGCAAATAATCAAATACATTCATTCAACATTTTTTTCTTTGTTCTGTAGTAGCACATTCTAGCATTCCAATTGTTTCGGGCTGTAGCTTACGAATTGCTTCGATTGTATTTGCCTTAAGTGCTGCAATGGTTTACGGATTATTGGCATAAAATTGGTCCTTCAAATCATCGACACCATTTGTAAGTTTGTTGCGGTTGTTGCATGGGCTATTTGACATAACAAATAATAGTCGGTTAACATGGCTCTGTAACGTCATCCGTTGACCAAACATTGTTCCTAGGCTTATTGGCGTCTCGAAGATATTTGTGCAGAAATATTGAGCTGTTGAGATCGATAGCGAGTTGATTTTCGTGAATTAAATCGCACACTATCGACTATAGAGCTGCTAAATTATCGTCTATGTAAATATACGACAGTGAACGCGGACTACAAGTATTTTTCGCTAGCTTACCAATCTCACGAACTTTTTGCACAAACTTGCGTGAAGGGGACATGGTGGGTGTTTTATTAAAAATGCGCAATGTTCACACTTCTCTCTGAAAATAAGTTTGTTGACTCTCTGTCAAGATTTTGTGCACATCCCTCTTCTTCGGATGTGGAACTGCAACGACAAAATATGTTAAGCTCTTTAAATTCCGACCTAAACAGCATTATACAATGGGTAATAAAAACCGCGTGGAATTTAATGCTTCGCATTAAATGCCACTTACATCGAGAAGACTGAACATCTCGATATTCTCGGTATGTGTATCACCAACCACTTTTTGTGGAACGATCACAAACGTGATGTCGCCAAAAATGCCTCAAGATGTTTGGGTTTTTTAAGGCGATGCAAGAAGTTTTTCTCTCCTTCTGATCTGGCTGTTATCTACAAGACTTATATACGTCCAAAGCTTGAGTATAACTCCCATATCTGGGCTGATGCTCCTGCAACTTACTTAAGCCTCTTGGACAGTATTGAACGTAGAGCATTTAGATTGATTGGTGATATTACCATCATAAGATCATTTACGTCGCTTGAACATCGTCGAAATGTTTCTTATCTTACCCTCTTTTACCGTTATTTAAATGGTTTATGCTCTAGAGAAATAGCCAGTTGCATTCCTCCCTTTAAACAGTTCAACCGTAATACTCGCGCTTCTGGAAATGCTCATCAATATACCCTCGAGCCCAACTTCGGTCGTACTGTCAAGTACAGAGATTCGTTCTATAGCCGTACTATGCGAATGTGGAATGCCTTGCCACACTCTGTTTTTCCCAGACATTTCAATATTCAGGAATTCAAAACCAATGTGCACCGACATCTCCTTTCGACCCCTCTCTACCTTTTATGGTGTTCAAACTGTGTATTATTTCATAATAAGGGTAGTAATATTCCCTTGAGTGTGCGCCTATTATAAAAAAAACTGCGTTTAATTCGAAGTTCTTGATTCATTTATACAAAATTCAACTAGCAGAAAAAAAGATTAAGTAATAACCGAAGCAAAAATTTCAAATTAAAAATAATTTTTATTATGATACTTATTTTTACGTTGTCCATACGTTAGGTATACCCTTTTTCTTTGGAAATATCTGAAAAACTCTCAGAGATATCGACTTCAAATAAATTTTGTTTAACAGATAATAACATCAAAAAATAAAGATAAAGCAATTTTTAAAAAAAGTTACAAATTTGGTTGACCCTTAATATCCTAAACATCACTCAAACACATAGCGCTATTGGCTTCAAATGAATACACCAAATTAATGAAATCTGATTGTAGACTCAAAAACCTCGAGAACAAATTTAATAATTTTATTCTATACCAAATTAGAAAACATATTTATGTTCATAAAAAATTTTACTAAAAATTGG
Organism: Eupeodes latifasciatus; assembly: GCA_920104205.1. Lineage (NCBI taxonomy): Eukaryota > Metazoa > Arthropoda > Insecta > Diptera > Syrphidae > Eupeodes > Eupeodes latifasciatus. Next base: position 74,465,600 of record OV049926.1, read on the forward strand.
TATCAATTGATTTTCGATTTTAGTACCTAGGGCACAAAAAACAGATATTGAAATCTATTATTTTATCATATGTAAAATATAATTTATATATTAAACTTTTAATTAAGTCTTTAGAAAAATCCAATTGACAACTTAAAAAAAAAAAACGAAAACCTACATAAACGACTAAAAACTTATAAGAAATGGTTTTCGACTCAAGTAATAATGAGAAATAAGGAAGACTTGACTTTTTTTATCTTACACAAAAGTTGTTTTTAATACTTGAAAACTTATAGAAGTATCGACAGAAGTAAACGAATGGGAAGTAATCAGTGTTGTTCTCATCCCAGCCTCTTTTTTAATTGAATTTATTTTCCCTTCTGGCCTTTAAAAATTAAAAATAAATTTGTTTGTATTCACGGAAAGAATTCTTAGATCAGATCAAGAAAAATAAGCTACAAATCACGAAAAATGAATCCAGTTTTGGACCTTGGCTTCGAAATAAGTAAATTGCTACTTTTTGTTTGCAATTTCATAAAATGAGCAAAATGAAGATATTGACACTCAAAAATCATATTTCACTACATTTGAGTAGCAATAATTCGACCGAGGAAATCAAATATTTCAAACAGCGAATTGCAATTTGATATCAATTTGTATCAATTTAATGTTTGTTTTTATCGTGAATTTCAGCAGGAGTTTGTAGATTGAAATTGTTTTCTTGTAGATTATGATTCGTTTTTTTAAATACCTACACACACAAGTGGCAAATTTCAACCCTTGTTTTCTTAGACTGCGACAATATACATTAGTTTGCAAATGACAACTAATGTTTTGCTACTTCTTTTTTTTAAATTGCAACTTTTGAGTTGTAATTTGAAACAGGTTATTCTGCAGTTTGCAAATGACAGTCACAGTTTTGATACTTAGTTATCTAATTGCAACTTTTGAGTCGTAATTTGTAGCTTTTAAAGATTAATTTACTTTCCATTTTCAAGCAATCATGTAGAGATTCAAGAACAATTTTTTGCAAAATCAACAATCTTCATTAGTGATTTACAACATAAACTTATTCTAATAAATATGATTTAAAATCATGAAAAATATAAACCAGCATAAGTGTTCATAAATGTGTTTCGCCCCGATGCAATGGTTGGGCTCATCAGAAGATGACCATTACACTTTGTCTTGACGCATACTTTCCCGAATAAATCGAGACTCCATATAATCCGAGCTGCATAGAGCAACTGCGAATTATACAGTTGCTACAATTCTTCAAAGAAGACAAACTGTAGCCACTTTCATTTCCCTGCTAACTTGAATATTTATATTGTGATTATATTTTATTGATTTGAGAATTGAGAATGCTTAAATCAACGCATACATTTCGCAAAACAAGATAAATGAGTTGTCAAATTAAATTATTCCCCTAAAGTAGTAGATTGGGACTCAAAAGTTGCAATTTACCATGTAAATATTTTTAAATTATTACCCTGAAAATAGTAGATTAAGACTAAAGGAATTGTAATTTACTGTTTAGCTTTTTTCTTAAATCAGCAAATCGGTATTTCGTAAATTACAATATTGAAGCTTGAATATTTATATTGTGATTATATTTTATTGATTTGAGAATTGAGAATGCTTAATTCACCGCATACATTTCGCAAAACAAAATTAATGAGTAGTCAAATTAAATTATTCCCCTAAAATAGTAGATTGCAACTCAAAAGTTGCAATTTACTTTCATTTCAACCAGCTCGAATTATAACTTTTGATAATAATTACCAAATTATAAAATTTTGTATTTTACGAAGATTTAAATGCTGAATTACAACTTTCTTATTCATTTTATAATAAAATCGTCTTGATTTACTAAAAAAGGGGTTTTCGTAAATTGCAACCTAAAATTTAGCAATTAGTGATTTTTCAATTCTCTCCGTGTTGCAAAAGTGTGACCGCACATTTTTTTATTATTTTTAGTAATTTTCTTAAGAAAAACTATTAAGGAATTTGCTGCCCCTATTTTGACCCTATTGTAACACTGCAAAATGGCCTAAGTTAACAGTTTCAAAATTCTCCAAAAATTCTCAATATGAGGGGAACGTGCCGGTTACTCCCCCAAACTTTTGTTATTGGATTTCAACCACTTAAAACTTTGACGACTTATGTGAATTGGGGCATTATTTTGCCGGAAGCACTGTAGGGTACTAAATTATCCCTAAGAACCTGGGTGTAAGCTGAACTCTTCATTTTTGTGGAGTCGAAGGCAAATTACAACCTAATCACGGTCGCAGAAGGACCCTAAACCAGTTCCTCTTGGAAAAATCACCTGCAAAAAGTATCCAGATTTAATTTTTTTTACTTGACTTATAATAACCTTAGCAAAAATACTCATGAGATTATGCCATTTGGAATAATAAGAGTTAAGTCTAAGTCTAAATTAATTGAATATTATTTAAGGTTTCCAAATAAATATAAAATTTTACGATCATATCAATCTTAAGATGTAGTTGGTTTGTGCATTTTAGTCTATAAAATATATGTCTCTTGGTCTGCTGGTCTATTTTCGTAAGTTTTGTTTATTTCAAGGTTTGTATTTCAAAACTTAAACCAAATTATGTCAAATTTAATTTTTGAATAAGGCTTAAAATGATACTAGAAAAAGTATGTGGCATCATTGATTTTCGAAGAACATTTGCCTACAAAGGCAGCGTTTTTAAGCACTAAAATCAAAGTATTTCAAAATCTCTGCACTGGAGAAGAATAATTAAGCTTATAATGGGTTATCTATTTTGCCGTTTCAAAAGTATAGGGTTGGAATTCAATATCTGTCAGACTTAGCTGGTAAACCAATTTTGTAATTCAGTTAAAAGTCTGACATTTACGAAAATGGATCACTTAACTATTGCACAACGCATACAAATTGTTAAAACCTAATACAATAATGGTGATTCTGAAACACCCCACATATCGTGCCTTAAGAATAGATTGGTCCTTGGTTTACATAATCGTCCAACTACGCAAGCAATTGGCAAAATTGTGAAGAATTTTTGAAGAAACTGGATTGGTTACCTACAGATATTGTAAGGCATGTGCATCATCATTTTGCTCCTACCACTGAAAATATCCTCGTCGTTTTTAGGAATAAGTACTGTCTTACGACACATTATGGCGTGTTTCGCATTTGGATCTATATCTATACCTATATAAATATAAAGTTCAGCTCACACAACAAACTGAAGCTGACCATTCACAACGTCGTCGGTCGTAGATACGTCGAATGGGCGATGGACGGCGATTTTTCCAACAAAAGTGTCTTCAGCGACGAAGCACAAAAAAACGATAGTGGAACGACTGTCACCGTCAGTTCGGAGCATTGTGATGGTCATATGATAACCGACTTTTTTTGTCTGCTATTGAAGAATACGACTGGGAGAATATGTGGTTTTAAAAAGACGGTTTCACATGCCACACAACTCGAGCGAATATGGCTTTATTGCAAGAGAAATTTTCTGGCTGCGTAATTTCACATCGTAGCGATATCAACTGGCCACCAAGTCATTCGATTTGACACCGCTGGACTTTTTTTTTGTGTTGCTACGCGAAAGACCGTGTTTATGCAGATAAACCTTTAACTCTTGAGCACTTAATTTAACCAACATTCTTCAAGTTATGGTGAGATACCGGCCAATATGTGTCAAAAAGTGGTCGAAAATTACCTCAAAAGAATCGATGCTTGCAACAATTCGCTTGGTGGTCATTTAAATGATGTAGAGTTTCACACGTTCAAACTTTATAATAAAAAAGAAATATCATGAATACAAATATTTTATATGTGTTTTATTTACGTTTACTTTCGAAATAGCAAAATGGATAAACCTGTATTTCAAAGCTTACTAAAATATCTTATTTCATATTTTGTTGATATCAAATTTGTTTTCTTCCACTACTTCTTTTTTGCTACTTCGAGCTTCAAGTTTAAATATCTGTGCTTTCCTTTAGACGGTTTTCAAAAATGTTTCCAATCTAATTACAAACAATCCCCAAAACAAATCGTGTATTGCACACTCTTAGGCAAGTATCAATAGTACAAAAAATGCGCATTCCATTTCAGCTTTCATCTTCATATAAATATTAAATATTCTCCTTAAATATTGACACATAATCCAAAATAGCGTCAAATCTAAACTCACCAAATTCCACCCTGTATCAAATTATCTAATTCGTGTTATACATCAAAAATTAAACTTTAACTATCTCATGTAGGGTAGAAGTATTATAAACCTACATTTATACCTATGTCACTGTTATGTTATAACTTTTTCTTTCATTCCAAAGCCTTATACGAGGGATAATCTCAAATTCAGTAATCCAACTCATGAAGCCCTATAAAATAATGTACAGCTATTCTAAGCACACTGTCAATATCCATATGTTCCATCCTACTGAACTTAAATGTTCGTTTATTACAATAACAACAAAAATAGAAGGAAAGAATGAAAACAACAATTTTAAAGCAATCTTTTCAATTTAAATTTAAAGTGCTTTTCTATATTCTCTATATAAATATATGAAGCATGAAGCCCTTTAGGTATACTTTCTGCTGTATCGCCAAACATTAATTTTTAATGCTCCACATATGCTTTATATGGGAAAATAATGCTGAAACTGTTATGTAAACCAAATGTTGCCCATAAATGCCCCAAAAGCTGAAATGAATTGGCTAAGATAGCTTCAGTATCCATTCACCATTCCATGCAAAATATAAAAATGAAAAAAAAAAACCTTTCAATAATAATTTCTATAAAGCCTTACAAATGGTCCTTTTTGTATAAATGTGGAGTGAACATATAGTTGGTAGAGAAAAAAATTTCTGTCTAAAAGCCAAGAACAATAAAGCAAAATAAAGCACTGCCACTCAATGTACTCTATAGTGCTGTACAATGTACATATACTCGTAGAAGGAGTTAAGTATAAACCGAATGCGCTACTGAATTGAAATCATGTTAATTTGGAAATTATTCAATTGCAGAGAATTTCACATTATTGGCACAGTAATCGTTTCAAATATCAGAAATTGGCATAGACAAAGAATTAAACAAAACAAAAAAAAACATATGACAGAGTCCTTAAGCATTTAAAAAGAATTCTTTATTCTTTTGCCATCACATCAATGGGAAAAAGGCATTTTTGAAAGTACATATTTTCTTTGTTTGGGTCAGAGTGGATTATGCAATTCTTTTTTTTCTGGCAGAATTGAGGAGGTTTTGGAAGTTCTCCAATATTTTTTGAGTCGGCATGGAAGCCCAAAGTTCCTAAAATGTACACAAACATTTTTCGTCTTTTCTAGAGACGTAGAAAAAAATGAAAGAATGGGTAGACTGTACCGTAGAGCAGCAATCACATTTGTTAACCTTGTGACTTATTTGTTATCTTTTCCTGTTCTTCAAGGTGAGCTACAGGCTAGGGGCAATCGGGCAAAATTGTTGGGGTTGTTTTTCTTTTTTTTTTTGGGTTGGTTGAGACTTGAGAAGAGACTTGTGTGGTAAAAGAGTGGGCAGCAGTAACAATGCGCGGTTGTCATTATGGAGGGGCATGCATCTAAATTTATGGCAAATCAATACTATGAAGAGACTTCATTCTGTGTTTTCTTTTCTTTCGTCCCCTATTTTTATTATTTGTTTTTCTTTTGCTATATGTTTTACATATTTATCCCTTGTATGGCTTATCGTTGTTGTCTGTCGATGCACTATGTTTACTACAGTGATGCACATAGGAGTATTGTTTTTGAAAAAACAGGACAAAAATTGAAGCCGAGAAAAGATAAAACATGAAAAGTTAATAAAACTTTTTCATTGATAAGAAATAAGGTTGAGTCTTGCTTATAATTTCTTACTTCAAAATAGTCAGAACATAGGAAATAACTTCTAGGGAAGTTTGTTCTTAACATTTAAGTTTGGCACAAAAGTACGCATCGATAAGCGATTCATATACAAACAGAGTAAGTTTAATTTGCATAGTACATAAAATAGTATACACTGATTTTCACAATGTATCAGCTGAAGTTTCTTCTTATTTCAAAAACTGCCAAAAAAGAAGTTTATATTTAAAATAAAACAAAAATAATAAAACTAAAATTCTCAAATTTTCAACAGAATTTTCGAATGAAAATGAAAAACCTAAGAGCCATGTGTAGTAAAAGTTGCACTTTTGTAAAAACTCCCTTCTAATTAACTTATGACTTGAAATGCATTTCATTCTTCAGGTGCTTGACTTTTTATATTTGTATACAACATTTTAATTTAAAAAAAAAAAAAACAATTATGTAAACAAAAAAGTTTTACCTTTTTATTTTATTTGTGAAAAAATAAGTTTTTCATAGAAGATGTAAGACTTTTAAAATGTTGTTTATTTTTCCTCAGAAAAAGTTGGATGCAATTTTAATACACATATATATTTTTCAACATCCTGTGAAATCCTTGTAAGTTATTGTAGCCATCATCATCTTTTCACCCTGTTAATTTATCAGAAAATATACTCTTGACATACAAATAAGGCTTGATGAAAAGATAAAACAAAAGAAATTAATGAAAATTATCGTTAAGAAATTAACATAAGGAAAAAAGTGCGTATACGCTTAAGTGCACCGCAAATAAATTCTCGTTTTAAGACAGAACAGATCTATGACATCTTTGCTACTATGGATTTTAAGACGTGTTGTTTTTTATTATGAAATAAAACGCAAAAAATGTAATGGCCAAGAATTAAGTTTTATTATAAAGATAAGGATTTGCTATTGTGTTTGAAAAAATGATTTTGTACTCGAATAAATTCCAGAAAAGAGGTCGAATTTTCGACTACTTTTTGTCCTATGAGGTTTGTATGTCAGCAATAACGTGCCGAATATTCTATTCTATTCTGACTTATATGCGTAGACAAGCAACTTCACATAATCCAACAATAAGTTGATGTTAAATCACACGATTTTGGAGGTCACGATACAGATCCACGACGACCCAAGATAATGAGCTCACCAAAAGTTTCCTTCAATAAAGTGATAATTTCGTTGCGTTACGTCAACCATTATTTTGGTAATAAATTTGCACGTTTTTCAAAAGTTATTCAAATGTAATTCTGTTTATTACTGAGCAATGAAGAGACAACTGTCAAAAGAACCAACTCTAAAAATAGTATTGCCAGATTGAAAACACCACGTTTAAAAAATATAGCTATAAAATTCCATATTATTTAAATAAACATCTTAAATTACAAACGATTTGGGCACTTAAAGTAAGAAAGCTCCTTCGGTGTGTAGTTCCAAATTAATTAAGGTTTAAAGGCTGAATACGGTGCTAAACAGACATATATATTTAGTTTCTAAACCTTTTTAAGCTCCTAAACATGAGTTACTAAATTATAGTCTTACCTTTTTATTAGTTATGAAACTTGTGTACTTTGTTCAACTGGGATTGTCAAGCACAAGTGATAAATGAAAATGAACTTTAACTTGGCTTGAACGACGCCACAAAATTTCATATCTTTCCTTTTTTTCACTGATATTTCTATAAATGTTCCTTAATAATATTCACACTTCCCCCCGCCCCCTCTTATACATAATTCCAGCGTAGAATTCGAGCTCACAGAAATGTCCACCAGTTAACATTTGAGCCTAATTTTGGACCTCAAGTAAAGATATCCTATTTTCTGATACACATCAAGAATGTGGAATATTTTACCCAACCCATTTTCCCCTCATATTGTAATATTTGAATCTTTAATTTTTGTGGGGCAAACCCCTCATTTATTAGGCTTAGTTCAAGCTAAAAATTTAATCTAACTGAAAAACTAAGTAACTAAATAGCTAATAATGAGGCTGGTGAAAGGGACGGTTTTGGAGACGATGTCTTAGGCAGGACGAGTTGGGTGGAAAGATAAAAGTGGGGAGTATTTCTCAAATTACGGAGGTTCATGTTAAGTTAGATGGAGTTATAAAAATTAGGACAGTTAACAGACCCTGAAAGCAGACGATGAACGAACAAGATGTAAGATATTATCTGTCTACGTTATTCCAGAGTTTTGAGATTAATTGATTTAAGGCGGCCTTGAAAAGGAGAATGGATCATGGGATCATGCCAAATTAGGCCTCAAAGGGCAAATTGGAGGAAACATCTTTGAACGCATTCAATTCATACTTGAGAGGCGTATTCGAGGAGGGGACGGACAAAGATGATGTAGAGAGATCGGGTAATGTAGGTATTGTAAAATTAATTTGACGGAAATTTAGTTCTGTGTCACATAAGAGCCCAAGGTCACAACTAACCTCAACAGAGGTTACATTATGAAAAAAGTATTGTCGGTGTGAAGATCTTACTCGCTTTCGTGTTATTGACTGACTTTCAAAAAATATTCAATTACATATCATTAATGATGAGGTTGAAAGTAGGGGGCCTAAGTGGCTACCTTGTGGAACTCCAGAGGAAGCAAGAAAAGGGTAGGAAAGAGCACATTTTTCTAAGAAAGAAGAAATCTATTGCAACAAAATCGGTTCAAAGACAAAAGTAGAAAGTTTAAAGAGTATAAGTCTGTGGGATATTTTGTTTAATGCTTTTCTAAAGTCCGTGGAGATAACGTCAACTTCGTTTCCTTTTCCAAACGAAGAGAGCGTAAAGTATACGAATTCAACAAGTTCTAGAATTGCATTTCTAAAAACCTGGTTGTTTGTTGAAAACTTAAATTATCGTAAAAGATGTTTCCAAATAATTTTCGAATGCGGGACAGTTTAGCAATTGCGATATAGTTTATAATACTATCTTTGGGGCCTTTTTTGTAAACTGGGGTAGCAAAGGAGGTTTTCTACACATGTAGAAATTCTCCTTGAGCTAAAGATAGATTAAAAACAAGTAAAAGGGGAAAGATAGTAAAGCGGAACACTTTTTTCAGATATATGGCAAGAAACCCATCAGCCCCTAGCGAGTATTCGTCATTCAGTTGATTGAACTTGTATTTGATTTATGAACTATGTTCCTTTTAAATTCTTCACTTTCATAAATATGCTTATGTGAATAAGCGTAAAAACTAGCCCGACTTTTGAATAAACCGATTAAGTTTTTGCATTTTCATTTTTCTGATCTTCAAATGTGGTAATTTTAAAAGTATCATAGATAAAAGATTTGTATCCGTTCTAACAATTGATGAATATTTCATCCATAATAAATATTCATAAATGTATTAAAAAATTATGCAGCAGATCTATCTCTAAGTTACGAGTTAATATTATTTGTTCTTTAAACTCTTTAATATCAGACAGATTTTTTTTTCCAATTTTTAGCAAACAATTGTCTCACTGTATAACATAAAATTGGGGCTGCTGCTTTTGCTGGCTGATGTAGCCCTTTTATCCCGTCTGAATGTCATTCATACTATCAAGGTTTTTGTTTAGTGAGTGGGTGTGATTGTGGGGTTGGTTAGTATTTAAGTGAAGGCCACTCACTGCGCAATGATTATGTGGGCTCATGGCTGAAAGCTATGAGGAGCTCTGGTGTAGTACAACAACGTACGAAAACATCATTTTATTATGCAATTTTATCTTTTGAACTCGTAGATTTATATACGAACAAGAATTGTGCTGAAGTTGGTTAAGTTAAGATATTGTCATCCTGCAATGGGTTCCATAAATCGTTTTAATTTTGGATTTTTGCCACCTGAAAACCGACTGAAAATAATGTAAAAGTCCTGTGATGTAGAGTAGGCAAATAGAGTATATTGCCAAAAATCAAGACATATCATAGATCCTTGAGTTTAATTAGACAGGCGTCAAAATAAGTGCAAAAACTTCTCATTTATGTAAGAACCTAATTTATATCATAGTATAGTTAATTCCGTTTTTTGGGCTGACGATGACGTAAGTAAAGGATATTGCCAAAAGTATAGCAGGACACTCACAGGTCACTTAGCTTCATTTCACTTTTCCTTATGCCTGAAGTGGACTTAAGTTTTTCTTGTTGTTAGTTTTGTCCCAGGTGTTTTTTGTTTTTAGATAGTTAGTTTCTCAATTTCATTGCAGTGATGAATCGTTCTTCTAACTATTAGTAGCATTTTAAAAATGCTCTCCTATTCAATTTGTTTTCCAACAAGTTTTCAAAATGTTAGCATATTTTTCTCGTTGTCGTCATTAGGCTAAGATTGTTTGTATTACATCGAAAGTTACAGCTGTGTAGAAAAGTTTGGTAAGTTTTTATATTTTTGTTCTTGTTTTTGAATTATCCTTGGCATATGTACATATTTGATTTATTGTTGTAATTAGTTTTGTGATATTCAAGATTTTTCAGTGAAACTTATTTGGTGCTCCTTCGGATTGGATTTTACTTTTCACTATTTGGGTGATTATTTGTCTCTACACAAAACCATATTTTTTCGAGAGAGCAAACACTTTTTAGGATTTGACAGTCAGCTTTAAATATTTAATTAAAATATTCCCTTAATGCGGGAAAATAGGCTTCTTCAGAAGTTATCAGTTATATCCTTTAAGATTAATTCTCCGGGCCTTACGAGACTCGGGTGTGGTAAATGTTCAAGTTGTACTTTTTTATCAAGGCTTTAGATTTTTTTTCTAAGAAAAAACAAACAAAAAACGCCTAAGAGTAAAAACAATTTATATGATTTATTAATGGTACCCTATAAAAATATCGTCCTTTTTCCATCCAGATTTATTTTTCGTTTGTTCATTTTTTTTTCTTTTACATATAATTTGTTTCCCTACTCTTTGTCATCGTATTTTGAAATACGAAGGTTCCTTTGTTTTTTTGTTTTGTTCCTGATATAATATTAATTTGAATTGTGTCCCTTATTCTTTGTTCAAAAATATAATTTACGGTCAACATAATTCATTGATTGGCCCTATCGATATCATAATTTATGGTTGTTCATTGTAAAACAATCGGTGGACATTAATATGGTTTATGCTATAATGCAGGATAGTCAATTTATTACAAAATTATTTGTAAATAAATAACAGGTCATCATTCCATCAGATACGAATATCATATAATTTCCAGATTATGTTGTATGTTTATGGGAATCAAATTGATGAACCTCTATTTTAGTTTCTGGAGTTTTTAATACAACAGTATTAACACCTTTATTATTATTTTGAATCTTTTAAAGCATCATTTTACTACTGTCTTTTTTAAGTCTTTTTAAAAATATATAGCTCAATACAAAATAGTTCCCATAATTAATATATAACATTGAACTATAAAAATGCAAGTTCCAGTCAATTTCTTTTATATTCAAAATGGTATTTGTTATACAAAATTTGATGTTTATTTCCGGCAAACATACTAAAAATCATCATAAGTTGAATAACGAAGGTCTTGTTTTAAAAAAAAAATTCTTTAAAGTTCAGCCTTTAGAAAGTGAATTATGTCAATTCACTGAAAACGATGAATAAATATTTTTGTTTTACTGTAAGCTCCAAGCCTTAGAAATATATGAATAAAAAGAACATTTTATATTTTTGCATATTACCTTCATAGGTAACTTGAAGATATTTTACTCCATTCATTTGCAAAGTTTAAATATTTGCTTTCGCTAATCATTATCTAGGTTGAATAAAAGGCCGACTTATAGTAATATTGGAATTTTTTTTTCTTTCTTTTCATAATATGAGGTCATGTTGTTTTACCTTAGAGCCTTGACATATAAGAAATAGTATGTATGTATGTATGTGAATATTTTAAAACATTATAGGAAGTCGTTTATAGAAAAATAATTTAAGTAAAAGGTACATGTCTAGGTTGGACGAAATTGTACTTGAACTTTAAAGGTGATGTAGGTAGAATTTTTTCGGATTAAAACATGTATCCATGGAAAATGAAAATATGTGTTGTAAATGGTGGTTCAATTTTAAGGTTCGATGTTGATTTTAAATAAAACACAAATTATTCAGGAAATTATTGTCATTTTTTTCATTATTATAATATTGGTATCCGTCCGTATGCGAGGCTTGTTGGTGCTTCGCAACTGGGTTTTCTTTATGAGGTCAGGAAGTCACCCTGACGCACGATCTTCTACCTGAATGAACAGGTCCTTGATAACTCCAATGGCGAGAGCCGGCATAGCCGCTCCTTATAGGCCTGGGCTTTGAATATGTCGGAATAGGGCTACTATAAGGTCCTAAGTCCTAAAAAAACTGTCATTTAGATTTTTCTCAAATTTAACTGAATGTTGAAAACAATATTTCTTATAAGTTAAAATTATTTGCAAGCCATAATCTCAAATTTTTAAAAAGATTATTGTGTCGGAAATGAATTTTTACCAACTTTTGTTAAATTTTCTTTTAAGTTTCTATTTTTTGTTAAAAAACTGTCAATTCGATTTTTCTCAAAATTTTAAAAAATGTTGAAAACAATATTTCTTATAAAATAAAATAAGTTGGAAGCCATAACCTCAAATTTTTGCGAAGTTATTTGAGTCAAAATTCAATTTGTAACAACTTTGAGTAATGTTTTTTTTTAAGTTTTTATTTTTTATAAAACAAACTGCCAATTCGATTTTTCTCAAAATTTGTTAAAAAAATATGTTAAAAACGTTATTCTTCGTTGCACCAAATTGTTTTGGAGATAAAATCATTTTTTATTCGTACAATTTTCGAGGTGACAAATTTTTTTTTAGTTTTTTTTAAATTTTTTTAAGTTAATTGGATTTTTTTCATAAAATATACTTGTTTGGTATAACGTTACAATATATAATATAATATTTAATTCAATTCTCTAGCGTTTTTTGTTCGTGAGATATTTGGGGTTAATCAACATTTTCACCTTTTATTTAAACTGCTATGGTAAAAAAACCACCCACTCAATTTTCTTGAGATCCCTTTCTGCATCTTTCTGCATTATTATTTGTATATTTATTTGAAGTCGATATCTTTACTAGTTCTTGAGCTATGGACGACGAAAAAAACGTCGCGAACGTACGGACGTACAGACGTAAGGACGTACGAACGTACGTACACACGCACACACAGGCATCTTTCTAAAACTCTTTTATTTCGACTCTAGGGATCTTGAAACGTCGAGAAATGACAAAATTTTCAATTTGACTAATCGGACCCATTACAATAACTTCATATGGGAAGGTAAAAATGTATTTTCAAATCAAATTTATATGAAAAAAAGACATAGTTTCCACTGCCTTGCCATGTTTACTCTCGACAGCTACTCGCAAAATACGAACTGTATTGGTATTCCGAGAGCTTATCTCGGATAGTGGTAAACACATGTGTCCACTTTCAAAAAGATCGAGTGTCGAGAGTAATTAGTCAACTCTCCGCGAGCTACTCTCCAGACTATGTCCACTTGCGAGATCGCTCTCGAGATCAGCTTGAGAGCGACTCGCAGCACGTTTACTCTCAAATGGACACGCACCTTAAAGCCCATCGTCTACAACCTGATAGGTCCTTATCAGTGTGGTTTCAGACCAGGAAAGTCCACATTCGATCAAATATTCATATTACGGCAAATCCTGAAAAAAATACAAGAACATCAAATCGACACCCATCATCTATTCATCGATTTCAAGGCCGCGTATGACAGCATCTACAGGTACGAGCTGTATAGAGCCATGTTTAGTTTTGGAATCCCTGTGGAACTTGTCCGTTTGTGCAGGATGACGATGGAGAACTCACGCTGCTCCATAAAGGTTAGAAACAACTTAACAGAACCTTTCCATGTCAAAAAAGGCTTTAGACAAGATGATGCGGTGTCATGTGAGTTTTTTAACATCGTACTTGAAAGAATAGTGCAGAGCTCCCACGTCAACACTAGAGGCACTATTTTGCAAAAGTTTGTCCAATTACTAGCATATGCTGATGACATTGACATAATGGGAAGAACTCAGCCTGATGTCAATGGGGCTTTTGTTAGTATTGAGGCAGAGGCGGCAAAAATGGATTTAACGGTTAATGAGGGCAAAACAAAGTACATGCTGTCGTCAAGAAAGGACTTACAACACCGACGACGTCTCGGTCAAAAGGTCACCATCGACAAACGTAACTTTGAGGTAGTCGAGGACTTCGTCTACCTAGGCTAAGAAAACAATTGAGTAGCAAAGCCCTCTCTCGAGGGACCAAAGTGTCGCTATATAAGACCCCGTCCTGCTATACTGTGCAGAAGCATGGACTATGACAAAAGCTGACTTATTACCGTACACCTTTTTTTCTAATAACCCCAAAGAAACAAGTCCAACTGTTTCAAATCATATGATCTTGGTGGTCACCACGTAAAAAACACGGCCATTGAAATTTTCGTACAAAAGAACCATTGTTTTGTTAGGTGTGTAGCAAATGGCACCGTCCTGTTGAAACCACATTAAGTCTACATCCATATTTTCCAATTCGGGCCATAAAGATTCCGTTATCGATGATGATGGTGGGTGCATTAGTTTTTCGACAATCACTCTTGGATTATAATTCACCCAAATGCTGAGGTGAAAATGTGCCTCATCACTGACGATGAATTTCTCGAAAATTTATCATCCAGTGTTGCCATTTCTTGCCACCATTCTCGCCAATGAAGATGCTTGAAATGGTCGAGAGGCTTTAATTCTTGAATCAATTGCACCTTCAATTAAAGGGCACGACAACGAGTTGAGGTAAACGGCTCATCAGTGTGGTTCACATTCAACATCGGCCCTTAAAATTTTACCACTCTTTATATGAATAAATAAAATAAATTAGGTGGCGCAACAGTCCGTAGAGAACCAGGGCCTAGTGACTTACAACTCTCAACCATTCCTGTGTGCGAGTAATGTTGTCAGGGATGGAGGGGACCTACAATTTATATGCCGAATCCGAACGGCTTATTTTGAGAAAGCACTTTTTCATGACAAGAATTACTCTTGGAGAATTTGTCAATTCCTCGCAAGAGGCAGTACCCGTGGAAACTCTTTTTTTTTTTTTAATTAAGGTGGCACAGACAGGGATTGAACCCAAGACCTCTCGCATGACAGTCCAACGCACTAACCATCATGCCACGGGTACTACGGACTCTTTATATGAACCCCTTTTTTTAATGTTCTAATGCACTGAGAGCATTTAGAAATCACGATATAATATGAAAAAGAGGCTCGGATGCGACCCACACTCATAACTTCCCATCTCGTTTGTCGATTTGTCTTGCTTAAGAGTTTGTAGGTTTTCGTGTTGGGTTAAAAAAGTTGTTAGTTGAATTATTCTTAAAAATTTTAAAATTACCAACAATATATAAATAGTTTAGTTTGAAAATCTAGTTTTATTAAATAGATTTTTAGTCGAAAATAAATTTTTACCAATTTAAGTAGCATTTCTTAAATTTTTACAAATTAATTTTTAAAAAGCTATTTAAGTCGTAAGTAAATTTTTACCAAGCTTTAGGATTGTTTTTTTTTTGTTACGTTTTTATTTTTTGTAAAAAACCTGTCAATAAGATTTTTCTCAAAATTTTACTGAATGTTGACAACAATATTTTTTAAAAGATAAAACAGTTTAAAGCCAATATCTCAAAGTTTTGAAAAGATATTTGAATCGAAAATCAATTTTTACCAACTTTTATTATTTTTTTTGTTTAGGTTTTTATTTTTTGTAAAAAAAAAACTTTTAATTTGATTTTTGTCAAAATTTTACTGAATGTTGAAAACAATATTTCTTATAAGTTAAAATTAGTTGGAAGCCATTATCTCAAATTTTTAAAAAGATATTATAGTTGAAATTCAATTTTTACCAACTTTGAGTAATGTTTTTTTTAGGTTTTCATTTTTTATAAAAAAAAACTGTCAATTCGATTTTTCTCAAAATTTTACCAGATGTTGAAAACGTTATTTTTCTTTGCACAAAATTGTTTTGGCGATAAAATCGTTTTGTATTCGTAAAATTTTTGAGGTGAAATACTTTTTTTCAGTTTTGTTGGTTTATAAAAAAACCGTTAATTGGATTTTTTCAAAAAATATACTTGTTTGGTATCACGTTACAATATATTATATAAAATTTACTTCAAGTATCTAGCGTTTTTGGTCCGTGAGATATTTAGGGTTAACCAAAATTTTCACCTTTTTTTTGAAACTGCTATGGTAAGAAAACCACCCACGCAATTTTCTTGAGAGCCCTTTCTGCATTTTTCTGCATTATTATCTGTATAACAAATTTTATTTTAAGTCGATATCTCTTCTGGTTCTTGAGCTATGGACGACGAAAAAAACGACAAATCGGACCCATTACAATAACTTCCTATGGGAAGTTAATAAAGTAACCAATCCACAATCCCTATTGGTTTAGAATGAATGTCTGCACATTGGAATGAGTTTGATAACATTTTACATTCGTTAAGTTCGGCTAAGAAAAGTATCTCTGAACTGCACTGTTCGGTCAAAATTATCTAACTGGAAAACTATTAATACAGACTAGTATTAAAAAAAATAATTCATTCTAATAATAAGAGTATGTCAGCTATAGTTCACAATAATTAAAAAATTCCGGTAGACATGGATCAAACAGTGATCTGAACGACTTCTCCTGTCGGCCAATGGTCATATCGAAACAGTTTATTTGGTTATTACTGATAACCCCAGAGCTCAAAATTAGCACCACACTCAAGAAAAATGCACACTCCTAGAAGCTCTTTTACAGCTTATTCTCACGAAATACTTGAACATTTATTGTAAGAAAGTTCAATTTAGTAAACAGCTAAAGACATGAAAAGAGCTTGTTGAATGGATTTGGGAAGACAAAATCTTCCCCGTCAGTGATAAACCTCATTTGAATCTTTGAATCAACTTGTCAAATTTGGAATTCAGAAAACTGATGAGATTAAGTTATGAAACAAATGGTTCCACACCGTTCAACTGGCTTGGCACAGGTTTTGGGCAAGGGGCATTATCGAAAAATTTTTTTGTTTTTTTTTTTCGAAAATGCGGTTAGTCATTTAGCAACAATTAATATGAGATTTGATACTCGTAACTAGGTTAATGTGACATGATAATTCAGTTGTTAGTGCTTTTATTAGAAGATATGAATGTAGTTTCAACAAGACAATTCCCCATATCATGCAGCTAGAGAAACAACTCAATTAATGAGTCATTTTCTAATCGTGATTTGTGGAACACCCTTTATTTATAAATAAATAAATAAATAATTGTTGTACTAAAATCAAAAACGTCATGACATTGTTCCTTACTTTTCTATTGATGTTAATATAAACCTTGAATTTAATTCATTCCAATTGCCCGCTTTTCAATTGAAGGACTTACATCACATCCCTTTTCACTGATAGAGCAAAATTACTGAACTTAATAGCCCTTGTTCCTTTTTTTACTTATAAAACAACAAAAACCAATAATTTTTTTGTCATATTGAAAATATTGACTCAAGATATTCAAATGGGTCCATCAAAGTTTAATGGGAAAATCAACTTAATCTGTCTAGGCGTCCTCTCAACTTTTTTTTTATTTGATTGTCATAAAATCGTAGAAAAAAGAAAGAATTGTCATTTCTTCTTAAATAAATAAGAAACAAATAATAATGAAAAAAAAGCTATAAGTAGGTTCATATTATTTTGAAGTATTTTTAGTATTATGTTTGTGTGTTTTTAAGATGCTTGAAAGTGGCCTTTTCAGTTTTCATAAATATTTACGATGCGCATTTTGATTGATGCTTTTTTGTTTGTTTATAGAGCATTTATTTATACTTTATTATAACTTTCGAGACGTTTTTCAAAAATACTCTTAAGCATTAAAATATGTCTTCAAAGTTTTCATGTCAAGTATAATTCAGGATGATTAATTGGAATGAAGTGGAATGAAGTAATGCTATTTTTTCTGGAATTTCATTATAGTTGAATTTATAGCCCCCTTTTCTTTCAACGCTAAGTAAAAATATAAAACACTTACAATTATTTTAATGTTGAATCTTAAAAATAAAAACAATTTGACAAATCGGACCCATTACAATAACTTCTTATGTGAAGTTAAAAATCTTTACTACTAGTTGCTCTGCTATCTGATACGTTCGAAACTTTCGATTCACGGGAATATTTCCATATCTGTTCTTTTTTTTTTTAATGTTTTAATGATCTAAATTATTGTAATTAAATTTTTATAGTAGATTTTACCATTTCTGGTATAACCATTTTCGTATGACCGATAGTATTAGAACATAGATTTTCATGTAAATAGTGCTGTTTTGTGTTAGGTAGAGCCTTCATTTGTTTGTATTTTTAAAACATCAAGGAACTTAAAACAGAGTTTTCCAACTAAGGGTTTATTTAACTGTTAAGTTGAAGCTCTGTTTTTACAACGAAAAACTGTTTTTCAAAATGGTCGCCACGATTGGGGTTGCAGCACCATGTCTTTTTCATTAAATTTACCATTATAAATCTCGAAATTACACAAATTTCATTTTTAAGGTATTGGCTAGATTTTGGAGCATTATCAAACCCCTTTTCTTTCATCAAAAAATAAAAAATTCTGAAGATGTTAAATCACAAGATTTAGGTGATCAGTTGTGATCATTCGAGAAATAACACCGTCAGGAAACTTTTCACTCGTCCAAATCAATATCTTTCAATTTCATGCATAAATACAATGAATCATAGCTTGCTTTTGTGAGTTGCACCAGCCCTATTTTGGAATAAGTGTACAAGGTCTAATCCATCGCCATCTTAAACACCACACCAAACAGTGACACACTGTTAAAAAGGCTTTTTAACCATAATTTTTGGATCTTCCGAGCCCCAAAAGTGTCAGCATTGTTAGTGATCGACCGACTTGAGTTTTTGTCCGTTAACTGAACTTTAAAAGCTCGACAAAAATGAGTTTTCGACAACACCACGGTCTACAAGACGTAACACATTCTTCTTGAGTCTTCCATTGATTTAGTTTCCCAACAGCTAACATTTGTTGAACAGTTTCATCATCACCGGACGAGAAGTTGTTTAACTACGATCCAAAAGTAATTTGGTTTAATCAACTGCAAATTTTCAACATTTTTAAGCGAATTTCTACAATTTCAATTATTAAAGTACGTACCGTTCCATTTGTAATTGTCAAATGTCAAAATATGACAGCTTTAAAAGTGGAAGTTGAGCAATTGCGGGCTATTCAAAATAAAACCTCCTATTGAAAAACTCTATATTAAACATAAAAATCAAATATTCTGTCAGGTTTATAAATCACACTGAAAATTTTAAACAATTGAACATAATTATGTACATTAAAAAACATACATTATGATTGCTGTTAAACATTCTAAGTTTTCAACATTGTTACTTTAAAATATTTTCAATGTTTCTTTTGTAAACCTTTTTAAGTTAAACTAGTTTCTCAATTTTGTTTTCTCATTTTCCTGCACGAAGTTTCAAAGACATTAACATATTTCGCTGGAAAAATATCAAATTACTATTATAAAATTAATCTCCCAAATCGAAAGTGCAGAATAATCTTAAGATCGTTAAACTATATAAAAACATCCATGATTAAAAACCTCGTTTTATATTCCTTTCAAAAGGATAAATATACCTTACAACATCAAACAAAAAAATGTGTATATATAATCTGATATTAATTAAAAACAAATCAACTAATGCAGTGTAAGATTATCTCAACAGAAAAAAAAATAAGAAGATAAGAATAAGAAAACCATGAAAAGCGTTTTTCCATCGCAGAAAAGTTATATTCTTCAATCGACTTGAGGTAGCACCAGGTATGCATATTTATTTATACATATACTTACCTATCTAACTTATAATCCAAGGGCGTCCCTGACAGAAAGGTATTTTGAGAAGATTACTTGTGTTTTATTTTATAGCATACATATAGTTTATATGAATTATGAATAAACAATCCTTGTCGTGTTATATTTCAAGAGCTTTAAATAATACAACAAAATGCAACTTTACATGACATTATTTTCAAATTGAAAAAATGTATCTCCTACTTAAATGTGTAAAGGGTGTTGTTTTAGCCAAGAAGTGAGATTAATTATAAAAACAAGTGTTTGCTTTTATATAGTTGCATTAAAACCACTTGTTGTGGAGTGATCACATATTTGACATCGCCAAAAATGCTGATAAGTGTTTAGGTTTTTTCCGACGATGCAAGAAGTTTTTTTTACCCCTTCTGATCTGGCTATAATTTACAAAGCTTTTATTCGTCCAAAACCAGAATATAATTCTCATATTTTGGCTGGTGCCACGTACTTGAGTCTTCTGTATAGAATTGAAATGAGAGCTCTAAAAATGATAGGAGATCGTTCTCTTACCGAGACATTTGCTTCCTTTAAACACCGCCGCAAGGTATCATGCCTGTGATTATTTTATCGTTATTTTTATAAACAATGCTCTAGTGAAATAGTGCATTCCTCCCCTTAAACAATTCAACCGTAATACCCGTACTGCTAGGAATGCCCATTATTTTACCCTTGAGCCCAATTACGGACGTACTGTTAAGTACAGAGATTCTTTCTTTAGCCGCACTACGCGAATTTGGAATGCTTTACCATCCTCAATATTTCCCACTCATTATAATGTACAGACATTCAAAACCAATGTGCATCGGTTTCTTCTTTCTAATCATATTCTCCTTTCCTAATTGCTCGCACTGTGTTTAATCATTATAAGGGAATTCATAACCCCTATAGTGAGCGCACAATATAAAAAAAAAGAATAAAATTGGGAATCTTGGGAAAATCGGAATCGCAAACCAAGATTCATTAAGCTGTAAGATGACGGACAGACTAAATCAGGTCTTTGCTCCACAGCGGTGATGCGTCGCGCGAACCAAAACCATTATTTGTTCAGTAAGTAAGTAAGTAAGTAAGTCTTTTCAACGCAAATTTAATATAACAAGGGGAGTTTTACAAGGAGATCCGCTTCCATTTAATGCCAGGAATATAAATAAATCAACAGACGCAACACAAATAGCTGGAAACTGTTCTAGACACTTCAACATATTTTACAAAGTGCAGACACAATGAAATATATCTTCGACTCTGCTGTCTATAGATCCTTACTTACGGACTACAAACAATGAGCTTGACTGCAAAAACATCTAAGGATATGTCAGACCAAAATAGAAAGGAAAACTCTGAACATACGACCAACTCAAGGACTACGAAATGAAGATATTCGTAATAGAACTGTAATTATTGACGCCAAACCAAACTCAAACACATCTGTACTCATAGTGAATCTTAAGTGCATACCCATTATCCACTTAACCTGGGCTTTAGTGTCATACCAGGTTCGTTCTGCTAAAAAAATTACTTCCATTACTGTGTTTTCGAGAAACTTGTCAATTAAAAAAACATAATTAAAATAAACAAACGAAAAACATTTCTCCGAAAGGGTATTGATATCCCATTATCCCTCCCTTTGCCTTTTCATGTCGAAGTGTACATACTTATGCTTAAAGGTAAGCATCGTAAAAAAGTAAACCAACCATTCTTTTGAGCTTCTAGTTAATGCACGTAAGAAATGAGTTTTTCGCTTCACATTAAAATGAAGAAACTTTCTCAGAATCTGTCACAAACTCTCTCCTCGGTTGTGCTAGCACAAGTAGCACAAGAACAATATTAATTTCTTCTTTAAACAGAATTTTGCACAAATTAACAACATACATATACATACATCAATTTTATTCTCCTATTAAAATCTGTGCTGAAATTGTACCTACTTTACAATCCCATTCTCCATTATATGTATATAAAATCACAGTACTTTGGAAAATATTCTTTTTTTTTTTAAACCAGACGCAACCCAACCCTTATTGACTTTGACTGCAATTATGTCGTAATCCCAAACCCCATTTAGCATTCTCTTTATTTTCTGATACTTCAGACTATTTGCAAATTGCAAAACAATTTTCTTTTGAAATGTTATTGGACTGTCATTTTGGCTCAATAAAATACATAACCTAACAATGAGAAACACAAGTAAAAGGTTCAAATGATTATAATACCTCGGTTTGTATCGATTAGACCATAATAGTCCCAAAAAAGAGCAAAGCCAATCGTTTTCAGTTTGTGTGGTTTGAATTAAATTTACAATACTCATGCAAATGGTTATATACAATCCTTAAGGCAAGAAGAATTTCACAATTAATTTTACAATTACAAGAACAGGAATAATACATTTGTCAATTTTTTTATATTTTTAAAATTTTTTTTTAAATTCAAATAAGTTTGTTTTAATTTTAATTCAATTTGAATAGAATGTTAATGCATTATTATATTTGAAATTTGACTTTTTTTAATTCAACTATACATTGTATTAACTTTATAATTTAAGTATTTACGATTCAATAAATTCCAACATTTATAACCGTCTATGTATCTAGCTTAAGTTTAAAAATAAAAAAAGGGTTTTTCGAATAGCGCGGGTAGAATTTTGCGACCCGTGGTAGCCATTTTGTTTTGGTGACATCTTTCAAATCTTTTGTTTATTATGTTATTGTTTATGTTGTTTATTACAAATCATCATAGCAAGTTATGCGATTGAACAGCACGTTCAAATGATAAAACTCTATTATCAAAATGAGTGTTCGTAAACGCAAACTTTGCGCACAATGCGCCCATTTTATGGTAGACGTGGTGGCCCTTCACTTCAATTTTGCGTCAGGACTTGGACAGCAGTACAAGATCAAACCGACCCAGGAGCTCAAAGTTCATGACCATAGACAACGCCGTTTGTTCGCTGACTGGGCTTCGAATCGTTTGGAAGAAGTCCCCAATTTCGGCCGAAAAATCATCTTTAATGACGGAGCGCAATTTTGGATGAATGGCTGTGTAAACAAGGAAAATTGCCGTATATGTGACGACACCAACCCACGCGAGGTTCACCAGGTGATAATGCATCCTCAAAAAGTTATCGTTTGATGTGGATTTTGGGCCAGCGGCGTAATTTTTAATTTTTAAAAACGACGTTAGTGAGGCGGTCACCGTCAACAGCGAACGCTACATAACGATGATAACTAATTTCTTGTGGCCCAAATTGAATCATATGGACCTAGACGACATGTGGTTCCGGCAGGACGGAACTACGTGCCATACGATTGACATTTTGCATGAACGATTTGAGGGTAAGGTTATCTCTCGCAGGGGTGATGTGAAGTTAATTGGCCACCAAGGTCATGCGATTTGACCCCGCTAGACTTTTTCCTGTGGGGTTTCTTGAAGTCGCAGGTCTATGCAACTAAACCACAATTGACCGATGCCCTAAAGGTGAGCATAACATAAGACACGCTCAAATTCAGCCGGATCTATGCGGAAGAGTCATTGAAAATTGGACCACTCGGATTCGTGCCACCGTAAGAAGCCGAGGGGGGCATTTGAATGATGTCATATTCCACACTTAATGCATGCGTCATACATACATGCGTCTTTCAAATATAAATATATTTTTGTTAATACCCCACACACAGCTTGTTTTATTCCAGTTCAAATTTGACCCGCCCTTATTGAAAAACCCTTTAAAAGCAACGTAATTTGAAAAGTGTAGTTTTTTATTCGGATTTTGTCTTTTTGACAGCTGCCAACTGGTCTTCTAAAGAATGGGCCAGATACAGATTGCAGTAAAATAAAATAATTAAAATTATTCATGTTTTATGGTGTTATTATAATTAGAGCAAACCTTTATTAATAATACAAATGTCGTTGAAGTGGCTGCGCATACTGTCACATCCATTTTTCAAAACTTTTAAGGCGTTTTAAGGCTGTAGCTCATGGACTGCTTAGATGATATTGGTCTTAAGTGATTTAATCGTTCCTGTATTTTGACGTGACAACGTCTTAAATTAGGTTGCGGCTGGGAGTCACTTATGAAAAAGTGTAACGCCCGGTAACGTTACGATGAGTCACCGAACGAGAGAGAGGCCCGCCGAATGCCTTGCGTCTCTCTCCCATTCAACTATGATCGGTCTGCCGCGCGCGCAGCACTAGAGAATTAGGCGCATTGAATCGGCGCATGTTTGTGTCTCTGTCTTTGTCTTTCTCGAACGTTCTTGGCGTTGGAAAAACAAGAAAGCGTCATAATACAAGTTCACACGTGTGGTTAAAGTATCGTCAGCTGTGTCTGTAGTGAAAATGTGGAGTGCTTAGATTCGTCATTTACAACAACTACAACAATAAAGGTAAATAATTGTACACTGATATTTCATTATCGTAAACTATGATTGATTGATTAATTGTTAGATTGACACAAAAGTTGAGAAACTGAGTTTATAGGTTATGTCATACTATTGATAAATGTTGATAGTGTTAAGTAAATTATTAGTTTAAAAAATTTGTGCAATTCTTATTTTCATTCAATTCCTTGTTCCTATTGTGCAATTTAATTATATTCATATCAATAAATATTCTACCGAGAAAAAGACGTTGTCACGTAAAATCTTCGCCCGTACAACCGACTTTACAGGCAACCATTTTTTTTGTCCTAACATCATCCTTTTCTGCTACCTTTAAAAGTCCAAATTGGTCAAATCGCATCTCCATGGGTCTAATTGACAACGCTAAGACAGTTTATAGGAAGATTTGGGAACTTGGCGCATAGAAGATCGATTGTGGAATGTTAATCTGCGCTGCATTTCAGTGAAACAGAAAAAAATGTTAACATGGTTCTTTCACCGAAACGTTGTTCTTAGTCCAATTTTTAAAAATAGTACAATGTTGCATCCATTCCACAATTCGCACCAAACAGTCAATCTTAGTGGATGCATTGGCTTTTCGACAATAACCTGCGTGTTTTCCTAGTCCCTGATGTACCAATTTTCATTTTTTTAACGTAACAGCGAAGATTTGATAAATCAAAATCAAAGACAGTGACAGTTTACTTACAAAGAATAAAAACCTAGAAGAAATACAACTATAAGTTTGATTTTTATCTCGATTATTCTGGCAACAAATACAAATATTGGGTTCAAACATTTGTTAAATTTTTAAAATGCAATTGTCGGTTTTCCTACAAAAATACTTCAAACTGGTAAAAACTAATTTGCGATTCGAATATCTCGAGAACAAATGAAGGTATTGACTGTGTATACTTAGGTAAAAATTTAAAAGTTAAAATTGTTGGTTATTGGCATAAGCTTCCCCAAGGCTATCCATGTGTCTCTATTTTTCTCTCGTTGTACCAATTTTTCAATCTTCGTCCTGCTGGTCTCTGGAAGGTATATTTTATTATGTTTAAGGCTCCAATATTATTTGTGAAGCGTCTGTTAATTGCTTTATTTTTCTGGTCCTTAAATGATTTTAAATATGATATAAAAACATATATATTTAATCTTTTACGTATACTCAATTTTTTAAATAGTCGTCTTTTGTGTAATTTGTCATGACTTTAGTTTTCGAGATTTGTTTATTTGAAGTCCATAATTTTTACACAAGGTAGTTAGTTAGATACGTCAACATGTCTTGAATGTGTGTAGCCTTTGTAGAAATAAGAACTATACCTACCGTCTGCAAATCTTAAATTGTTAAGAACTTGTCCACATATCATTGTTCATTATTTTTTTGGAAAATGTCTTCCAGAACTGAACTAAATAGAGGTGGTGAAAGCGGATCTGCTTGTCTAACTCATCTTGTTATATATTTTTTTTTCTTCTTTTATTGCATACATAATTTATTTAACAGAATTAGTTTAAAAGATTTACATGCATGGCTTATAAGCCGTCTGCCGAAAATGCTAATTATAAGAATTAAATAAATACGTTTAGAGAGAGTACATTTTATAAATTACATTAAACAGTTAAAATATAAACCTAATATCAATGAAAAGAACAGTTGAAAAGAAACATTATAATATACAATATTAATTACATAAAAAATTATTACAATTATAATAAATAATAATAATATAATTATAAATAAGAACGAAGGTATATATAAAAAGTAATTTAAAGTGTTTCAATACACAAATTGGGCTTTTAGTTTAGCTAAAACAAAGTTTATCATTAGACCGCATGTGTTAAAAGTTAATATACATGTTTCTATATGCTAGAGCCTCTGAAACAAATCGAATGAGAGTTTTCCATCCACTTTCTCCATTTAAAATTGCAAAACATTCTTCAATTGTAAAAAAACTTTTATTAAAATAAAATCTTCGGATTTCCTGTATTATTGGACAAAAAGCTATGAAATGCGAAATATTTTCAGCCTGATTAAGGTTACATAGTAAGCAATTCGGATTCAAATCATTTCTGTGAGGTCTATAATTGAGCTCAAGCATTTCAACGCGCATTTTAAAGATTAGACTTATCTCATTGGCAGTAAACTCGTTTCGAAAATAGTTGTCATACCCAAGACATAAGTTGAGTTTAGAGTAAGTTGTTCTTGTAACAGACTCTCTTGCACGGGTTATTGATTTTAGATACATTGTTTCATCTATAATAGAAATGAGGTCATACAGTTCATTTCTAAATGCTTCTAAATTATCAATACTTAGTGACAACGGATAGTTATATTCTGATGCCAAATCAAACCAGTCTTTAAAAGGAGAGTACCTACCCCGTAGAGCTATCAAAATAATGTTTTTCTGAATATTATTATTAGGTTTACTCATGACTTTAACAATGTAGTCTGCGTTAGCTTTAAGGTTTTTTAAGTAAATTGGAGGCAGGCCAGATTCAATGTAAATAGCGTAGTTTGGTGTATTAGCAGGGAGTCTGAAAATACGTTTGAAAAAGTACCGTTGGACTAATTCGATTACTTCCAATTCCTTGTATCCATAAACTTCATTAGCGTATAAGAGAGAACTTTTGATAGTTGTTTCAAATACATACTTTAAATTTAGTCGACGCATCTATAGAGTTACTTTTGAATAAGTTTGACCACATACAATTGATAGCTGCTTTTGCTACCTTCACTTTGTCTTTAAAATGGGCTCCAAGATTTAGGTTATGTGTTATAGTAAATCCTAGGTATTTGTAATCAGTCACTACTTCTATGTTTGAGCCGTCAAGGTGCCAATTGCGATTAGTCCTATTACTGCGGTTTTGAGATCTAAAAACCATTATCTTTGACTTTGAAGTATTGATTTTAAGGTCCCAAGTATCGCAATATTGTTTTAATTTGTTAATCTGAAGCTGCAAAGTATTTGGATTATCGGTTAGAATGACAAGGTCATCTGCATATAAAAGCACCTTGATAAGTACATCTCCAAAAATAACACCACCTGGAATTTGATCTTCAATGTCATTGATGAAGAGGGAAAAAATCAAGGGACTCAAAACGCAACCCTGTGGTACTCCCGTTTCAGATTTAAATTGATTTGACAATCTCATACCAATTTTTACTACTGAACTTGTATTTGATATTAGTTGTTCATATATTCTTATGAACTTTGTAGACAAGCCAATATCTGTAAGTTTGAAAAGTAGTAAACTTCTGTTTATAGTGTCAAAGGCGGCTTTGAAATCTACAAAAAATGCATAGAGGTTCTTTTTTTTATCAATAAAACGTTTAGCAACACTCGTTAGAGTAAAGATTTGGTCTATTGTAGAGAGATTTGCTCCGAACCCAGCTTGGAAATAACTTATTTTATTATTCCTTTCAACCTGGCAGACGGCATTGCCATGCTAATTGTGATTTTGTTAATTTATAAATATGTAAAGAAATAATGAAAATAAAATCAATCTAATCTAATCTAATTGTTCCTTTCAACCCAGGAAACAAGCCTTAGGTACAGTAATTGAGTGAAAATTTTCCGCAGAGAGCTGAGAACAGAGATTCCCCTATAGTTTTCCGGTAGGTTAGGATCTCCCTTTTTAAAGATCACAGAAATGTATGAAGATCGGAAGCTATTTGGAATTGTCTCATCTATAAACATCTTGTTTATTAAAAGTAAAATTTGTTCTAGAAATTGTGAGCTGGCATTTTTGTAAAACTCGGCCGGTATGCCATCTAAACCCGGAGCCTTATTATCCTTCATTTTTTTCAAAGCCACTAATAGCTCTAGCATTGAAAATCGGGAATCTAACTCATCAATATAAGTGAATGGTAGTGCATAACTTATGTTCATTTGACCAGGGTCTGCTGTGAAAAGTGTATTGAAATAAGTAGCCATTGTATCCACATCAATAGCAGAGATCGTTAACTTATTATTTCGGCCAGCTAGAATGCGTACATTTGTCCAAAATGATCCGGAATCCTTACAATGTATGAGATTCAAAGCCATGTTTTTTAGATATTGTTGTTTCTTGAGGCTACACAATCTTCTGTACGAATTATTTGCTGAAGATATAGGGATTTAGAGGCCAAATTATTGTTTTTTCTAAAGATTTTAAGAAACACGAAAGATTTTTTTCTACTTCTCCTACATTCTTCGTCATACCAACAAGATTTATAATTATTTGCTCTATTGTGAAAACTCATGACAGCTGGTATTCTGATGGTGTCAAAAATTAAATCCGTTGAGACATCTACTGTGTTTGAAACCAGACTTGAAGGATTGATTGGGTGTTGAAGTAGATTTCTTCTATAGATATCGGATTTTGAATTAATTCAACGGAGCTTTCTGCATCAGTTTTCAATTTGTTGTCGTAAATCGCATTTAGGGGTCTTAAATTTGCAAGAGGCACATATAGGAAGATGCGACGAATAGGTAGCAGTAATCACCTCGAAATCATTGACAATTTTGAGCCAGTCACCTTTGGCTAAGCAGTAGTCAATTACAGAACAACCCTGACTAGAAATGAATGTAAAACTGCCAGTGGGATCACTTTTGGATACCCCGTTTAGAATATAAAACCCAAAATCCTCAACCATCTCAGTCAAAAAGTTACCATTTGAGTTTGTGCATTTATCAACCGATTCTCTTTGAAATGTAAATTGTTCAAAATTTAAGAACGAAGAATTTTGGAAAACTCTCCTATTCGACTGTTTAAGTCACCAATTATTAGAATATTTTCATTAGTTTGGTTCACCAGAAAATTTTGCAAAGTTTCAAATTCAACTTTCCAATTACTATAATTAAGGTAAATTGGTATTATTAAATAGTGTTTTCCGTTGAAGACACAGTCAATGAATGTTTTGTTTTCACTATTTTTGAATTTTATGTTTTTGTTCGCAATATTTAACTTAATACCGCATAGAATACCACCGCCTGCACGACCAAATCTATAATTTCTGACGGCGGGTATCCATTTGAGATTATAGCCTTCGAAACATTTTGTGTATTGAAGCTCTTTACCTTCCTCCACAAAAGTTTCAAGTAATATAAATATATCATATTTTGACACTAATTTAAAAAAATCTGGCATTAATAATTTACTTTTTAATCCTGCGGGCAAACGCCGTGTATACACGTACTGCTTAAAGAATTAATCTAAGTCAACTGTGTCAACTTAAAGACTTTCATTTGACGTTAATACGTATTTACCTTTCTCTTCGGGGTAAGTGTGACATTTATACTTAAAAAAAAAAAAAAACAAAAACAAAAAAAAAACAAAACAACTAAACAACTGGGACTAAACCATGGACGGGGGTACAGATCCCCCTAGAAAAAACTGGTTTAAAGGGCTACCTCCTGAGGTAATCCTTGACCAGAATCAAAACTCGAACAAAAAAACCAAACGAAAGCGCCCAAGCGACGACTTTCCCGAACTTCCAGTCATAAATAATGACAATAACATCCCAAGATTTATAGTTGTGACAGGTCTGGAAAAAACAGGTGAAAATATTCGTCCTCTTTCATCCTATAACCCCATCCAAATCAATAGAGGCCTTGAATTTATCTCTAAAGATATCTTGGAGGTTAAAGCCATGAGATCTGGAGATCTTCTCCTTAAAGTGCTTAATGTTGAGATTGCTAATAAATTCCTGAAAGCCAAACTCGTGGATTCTATTCCTGTAAAAGTCACAAACCACCTTAGCCTGAACTCTATTCAAGGAAGAATATACTCCAAACATATTTTAGATATAAGCGAAGAAGAGTTATTATCCGAATTGAAAAAATTCAAGGTAATTGATGTCAAGAAAATGATGAGAAAGCAAGACGATTCATTGGTGGCGACCGGTGCAGCTATCTTGACTTTCGACTTGATTCGGCGACCAAACGAAGTGAAAATTGGATGGGTTAATTGCAAAGTAGACGAATATATACCCAACCCCATGAGATGCATATCTTGCCAAAAACTTGGACACACCAAGAATAGGTGCACAGGTGCTCCATTGTGTAAAAACTGCTGTCTTCCACCACCGCACGATAGTTGCACACGTGTTTTTTGTCTCAATTGCAACACAGAAGGCCACACTCCAAGTGATCCCGCCTGTCCTACCTTTCTCCGATATAAATCTGTCAACAAAATCAAAATTGATCGCCGGTGTACCGTTCGGGATGCTTGGCAGATATTCAATGACAACCCTTCAATATATCAGCTCCCCGCTCCAAAGAATCGTAATTTTGGCAGCTCCACAATGGCAGACATGGCAAGAGTACGATAACTTAGGCGACAAGATATTATAACGGAATTTTTTAGAACAGTTAAAAATAAGCATTTTTTACTATGGGAGGGGGGGGTCTATCTCCCCCCGTTTAGTCAGGAGGGGCAATTTAAAAAAAATATTACTTAAAATGGAAAAAAATTCTTAAAAAATAACGGTGATACTTACAATTAAGTTGTATACATTTTTTAAAGCCAACATTCTGTTCTATTAGCCAGTTTTTAAATCAAGTCAAAACTACGCGTAGTTTTTGAAAAATTTAATTTTAAACTCAAAATTTGAGTAAAAAAAGTTAAAAAAGGTTTAAAGTGTAACTTTTTCAATAC
This sequence comes from Eupeodes latifasciatus, assembly GCA_920104205.1. Classification (NCBI taxonomy): domain Eukaryota; kingdom Metazoa; phylum Arthropoda; class Insecta; order Diptera; family Syrphidae; genus Eupeodes; species Eupeodes latifasciatus. The sequence continues at coordinate 74,496,362 of OV049926.1, forward strand.
TTCAAGATTATCTACCATTGTTTTTATTTCAGAATTTATTACTCTTATTTGTTTTTGATCAAAAACTGAAAACTAGATGATTTTACGTCTTTTAGTTTCTGAGAAAATTGAAAATAAAAATTGAATTTTAAACTCAAAATTTGAGTAAAAAAAGTTAAAAAAAAGGCTTAAAGTGTAACTTTTTCAATACTTCAAGATTATCTACCATTGTTTTTATTTCAGAATTTATTGCTCTTATTTGTTTTTGATCAAAAACTGAAAACTAGATGATTTTATGTCTTTTAGTTTTTGAGAAAATTGAAAATAAAAATTTAATTTTAAACTCAAAATTTGAGTAAAAAAAGTTAAAAAAAGGTTTAAAGTGTAACTTTTTCAATACTTCAAGATTATCTCCCATTGTTTTTATTTCAGAATTTATTGCTCTTATTTGTTTTTGATCAAAAACTGAAAACTAGATGATTTATGTCTTTTAGTTTTTGAGAAAATTGAAAATAACCACAACTACTATTTTAATTTAATTCTTTTTTTTTGCTTCAGTGGTCTTATTTTGATAGTAATATTGGTATTTGCGTATGCGTAATACGTGTTTGGGTGTATGCAACAGTAAGGTGTGCGCGAGTTTGGGTGTATGCAACAGTGGCATCTGTAAGGGGGGGCATGCTGCCCCCCTGCAACCCCCCTGCTTGGGCACACTATAGGATTTGGGGTGGGTGCAAGTTGGAGTGTGTGCAAGGTGGGGAGGGTGCAAGATGGGGTGCATGCAAAGTTTTTTTTGCATTTAAATAAGCTGGATTTAAGAAAAATTAATTTACCCTAGGTATATCTTAATCCAGATTCGATTATTACTATCAAAATAAGACTACGTTAATACTTAAGCAAGGAAAAAGTAATTTAATTAAAATATTTATTTTGGTAATTTTCAATTTTCTCAAGAACTAGAAGACATAAAGTCATCTAGTTTTCAGTTTTTGATAAAAAACAAATAAGAGCAATGAATTCTAAAAAAAAAAACAGTAAATAATTTGAAAGTTTTGAAAAATTACACTTTAAACCTTTTTTTTTAACTTTTTTTGCACAAATTTTGACTTTAAAACAATTTTTTTTAAAAACTATGCATAGTTTTGACTTGATTTAAAAACAAGCTAATAGACAAAAGTGTTGGCTTTAAAAAAAGGTATAACACTTAATTGAGGGTATTACCGTTATTTTTTAATTATTTTTTTTCCATTTAATGTACATATTTTTTTTAACTGCCCCTACCGCCTAAACGGGAGGAGATAGACCCCCCCCTCCCATAGTAAAAAATGCTTGTTTTTAACTGTTCCATACAAATCCGTCATTAAACCTTGTCGCCTAAGTTATCGTACTCTCCCCGCAGACATAATAAAAACACGCATAGAAAAAACTAAACAACATGCACTTAACAACAAATTGAAAAATACAACTGCATCTCCTTCTACCAATGAACTATTATGTTCACAACAACAACCTCTAAATATTACAATAGAACAAGACAAAATTATCAATATTACAAAACAAACTACTGAAAATAACCATAACTATTCATCTACCACACAAAATAAAAATACAAAACTAATTACAAAATATAATTTAACACAAAACAAAGAAACTGCATCATCATTAACTTCAATCGTACTAAGCAATGACAACGAAACGTCAAACGACAGAATTAATCTGTCTCTTTCACCAATTTCGGACTCCGAAAATGATGCTGAAATGGAAGCTGGTGGCTCTGAGATACCATCTCAGTCATCTGTAACCTCTCCTGCATCAAAACAAACTCTCTTAAATAAATTATATGACAGAACTCTCTTAGATCACGAAACCAAAAACACTCCAAATACATTAATTACAGCCACAAACCATAATCCATCACAATGACCAGATTCACTATGAATTTACGCATCCTCCAATGGAACATGCAAGGCTATTGCAACAACAAACACACTCTTGAGCGACTTATCGCTAAATATAAGCCAGACATTATAGCACTGCAAGAAACTCACATTATTTCAAAAAATTTACATTTATTTAATATGAAAAACTACAAATCCTATCATTTCAATAAAGATTATCATTATAGTAAGGCAGGTATAGGTTTTCTCGTTAGAGAAAATATTCCAGTAACGTCGCACATTACGTCCTCATCAACTTTGCTTCATCATACCATTGAAATTCCAGATAGAACACCCATTAAAATTACGAACATTTATAAAGAACATGATATACAAATAAATTCAAATATTTTAGATTCAATTCCTAGAATTAATGATGGATGTCATCATTTTGTACTGGGAGATATAAATGCCCACAACTCTTTATGGGGCTCAGATGTCACAAACAGCGTTGGCACTTTGTTTGAAAACTTTGCCAACGACCATAATCTCATAATCATGAATGACGGTTCTCCCACTTTCTTCAGTACGAGAAATACTTTTTCCGCAATTGACGTTACAATGGCAACTCAAGATTTGGCACCCCTTTTTCGTTGGGAGGTACTTCCTCAAGAAAGCAGGGATCATATTCCAATTTTAATTCGTTCTCATGAGCAAAAATTAACTAGCACAGCACGTTTCAAGGAAGAACTAGCTAACTGGACCTTATTTGAAGATAGCACTAAAACATTGACAATGACAAATCCTACAACCCAAAACACCAACCAAGAGGCGTCGAGAATCAAAAAAATAATTAGAACTGCTGCAGCTAAATCGATCCCACAAACAAAGAGACATTCATCAAAAACTAATCCAGTATGGTTTACACCAGATATAGCCAAATTAGTAAAGGATAAGGACAAGGCCTGGAAAAAAGCTCGAAGGTTTCCAACAACTGAAAACTGTATTGCGTACAGAAGAAGTTGTGCAAAATTAAAACGAGAATCACTTCAGTCAAAACGATCTTCTTGGGAAAACTTCGTCAACACAATGAACCCATCATTAGATAGTCGAACACTGTGGAACAGGATAAGATCCCTTCATTGCTATAGATCACAGCTCGAATTTCCATACATGATCTCAGATAACAATAGATTGCTAAAAGATTCTGAAACAATTGCTAACAAATTTGGAACGAAATGGAAAAAATACAGTGATAACTCAACTTATCCTGCATCTATTATCGAAGAAAAAAATAATTTCGATGTAAACAATCTTGAAACAAACGAAAATCAATGCGAAATTCTTAGTGAACAGATTTCTCGCCTAGAACTTGATATGACTCTTAGAACTGCGAAAGGTAAAACTCCAGGTGAAGACAAGATTACCTATAAAATGGTTGAAAAATGCTCCGATGTACTAAAAGACAGACTATGCTTGTTATACAACAACATTTTAAAGACTGGTGTTTTTCCACACGACTGGAAAAGGGCTCAGTTCAAGCCAATACCTAAAAACTCCCAAAATCGCCACAGCTTCGATGAGTACCGACCTATCGCACTGCTTCCCATTCTCTCCAAAATTTTTGAAAAAATTATCGCGAGACGGATATGTTGGTTTGCAGAAAAAAAGGCACATTCAGGACAACACGCTTTTAGACAGAACAGAGGAGTACATACACTTGTTCACTTGCTCGAGCACAAACTCGCTGAAAATCTTTCCAAAACCAAACATAGTCTAGTTATGTCATCGGACCTTCAAAAAGCTTTTGATCGCGTCACCATGATTCCCGTCCTTACACAAATTTCACAATGGGGAGTCCCCTTTCGGATAGTCAAACTTATCGCGTCCTTTATGACTTCAAGAACCTTCCGAGTTAATGTTGATGGTTATAAATCCACACTCTTTAAACTGGAAAATGGAACACCTCAAGGTTCTCCTCTCTCGGTAGCAATTTACAACACCTATGTTGATTCGCTTTTAACTAAACTCACGCAGCTTGAACCTCAACTTGACTTTGTGGGGGTTTATGCTGATAATATTTATGTAGTAGCATCCGGCGACCCGATGCAGGTGAAATCTATTTTAGAAAATGCAGATAGGGCTATCCACACATGGTCCGAAAGAAAAGGGGCCATAATCCCTCCTTCAAAAGTAGATTTATTGCACCTATGCAGGAAAAGAAATTGTAATCCATTGCCATTGAATATTCGCGATACTGTAGTCTCGGCTTCAAAAGAATTAAAAATTTTGGGTATTACATTTAGTTCTAAATTAAAATGGAATATTCAGGTAAAAAACGTAATCCTTCAATTAAAAAAACGATGTAACCTCCTAAAAATGATTTGCTCCAAGAAAAAAGGACCTCATCTTGAAATAGCCTTAAAAATAGCAAAAACACTCGTTGAAGGTACTTTACAACATGGACTTACAACCTACATGTGGACAACAATCAAAAACTGCAAGGACATCGACAACGCGATCAACAATTGCTTTCGTTCAGCCTCAGGAGCACTAAAATCAACAAGGATCGAGGCTCTTAGACTGGAAACTGGGTATCACTCTTTTCATAACTTTGCCAAAAGAAGAGCTATTAACTTAGCAAGCAAGGCCCTTGCCGATACAAAGCATCCCTTGTATAATATTGCCAATGCAATTACTAATTCAGAAACAAATAAACGGAAAAACTCGATTTCTGCACTTGTAAAAGTATTTAGCTTAATAAAAGTCCAACCAAATTCCTTGTTGGAACCAGGTTCGATACAATATAGTCCGCCCCCTTGGAAACGAAATCTGCTTCAAATAGATACAAAATTAGCAGCATTTAAAAAGAAAAATACTACGGATGATATGTTCCAAGCTCTTCACCAAGAGATGATCGAAAAGGTCAACCCTGATCACATCTTTTATACAGATGGCTCTCACAAAGATGATAACTCATCTTTTGCCATAGTCAAATGGGAACAGCATTCTCAAACCTCTTCGGTCTGGCAAGGACTACTACCTAGTGAAGCAGGCAGCTACATTGCTGAACTAGCAGCAATTCAAAGAGCTATCTCAATTGCGAAAACTTATTTGGGACGAAGTATTATTATGACAGATAACCTTGGGATACTAAAAGGCCTAAAAAATGAGACAAACCGATGCCCTTCTCTGGAACAATTAAGATGCACAATGACGGAAAACATAGTACTAGCATGGGTACCAGGGCATTCTGGTATCAAAGGCAATGAAATGGCGGATGATGCAGCTAGAGATGCTACCAAATTTCCACTTGTTATTGATTTGCCAAATTTCTATCAATTGACTCGCCAAATCTATTTCCAGGAAATAAAGATGGAACTTGAAGTTAATTGGAATAACTGCAATACTTTTCTTCGTACGCATAATCCACATCATCATCGCATTCCATATAATAGGCAACTAACAAGGGAAAATTGCATAAAGATACTCCGAATCAGAGTTGGAAAAACTATTTTTACGACCAAACACCTTTACAATAATGAACTCCCAGAATTGTGTGAAGCCTGTCATGAAGTTCTATCAATTCATCACGTATTTGTTGAATGTCCTTTATCACGGCAGATCGATCCTTCACTTGAAAGCACACTCATACTCAAAAAATTATCTACCATCCTTTGCCCAGCCGATCATAATACAATACAAAGAATCAAAACTGCTTTAGATATTCACAATAAATTTAATGAAATCTAATGTAAATATTTCTGTTTTTAACTTTAAATGTTTCACTTTAAAGTCATTACTTTCAACAATCACTTTGCTAAAGTTACTCTGTAATTAAATTTAAGTTTTCTATAAGACGGCATCACTTATGGTCTTGTTGCCCTGATGCCTTATTAAAAAAATAATTTATAAATTTATTTGTAAATTATTTGATTAAATAAATAAATAAATTATAGCAAAAAATGTTAAAGTTAAAAAAGTGAAAGGAATTAGGCAAATTTGAAAAATTAAAATTGTTATAAAAATGGCAGACGGCAACTCTATCCTATGTTGAATGTTGGAATCTAGTAGAACTTGGACCCGAACCATATTGTTTGCTTATATGTTGTCTTCTAGAGGGCTCTTGCCTCGTAATGAGGTTGTTGTCATTTCTGATGTTAATGTCAAAAAAATGACATTAACATCTTGTTATATTAAACTTTCGTCCTATATTCTCTGTTTTTATATTGTGCTGTGTCATTATTGTTAAAAGCTTCACTAAAGTGAATAAACAGAAAATAAACCGCTAGTCTAAAATCATTACATTTTTCTAATAGCTGATTCATTGTATGTAAGTGGTCTGTTGTTGAGAATCTTTCTCTAAATCCTTTTCTTGGTTGATTGTTATGAAATTCTTCTTAAAGTGAAAACAATGAAAATTAAAGCCCTTCAAAGCGTTTTGGAGAAGAGCTTGTAAATTGTCGAAATGTTGTTTATGGGTCTATAGTTAGGAAAATAGGGACGATATCCTTTTTCGTGTATTAATTATATCTTTGTTTATTTTTATTGTTTCAGGGATTTGTTTTTTTTGTACTATTTTGTTTAATATGTTTTTTTAAGATGGGAGTTTTTCCCATACATTAACATTTCTGACGTTTTGTCTACTGTGATAATTTTGGTCGAATTGAACAATTTTTCAAAAAATTTAGTTGCGTTTTCATTGATGTCTTTTCGGTTATTACGGCTGTGTTTTGGTCCTTCTCACTTATAGTCCTTCCTGTTTATTATTCATTATTCAGGTAATTTTTATAGGAATATTAAATAAGTAGTAATTAATAATAATAAATTTGAAAAATAATAAAAATTGGTTTTCGATTTATGTAAATATTTCAGTAGGGTCAAGGGGGGTAATTGTGAACAGGGGTAATTGTAAACATACTTAATTTTCTCAAAACCGTTTATAATTTGAAGCAAGCCCTGAAATTATTTGAAAAGACATTATATTTAAATCATATTGACGCGTGGAAGACCTTATCTGTCAAAGGGTTATTTGTGTTTTGTTCGTTTCCATGAGTCGTTCGTTTTTCTGCGTTTTTAAGTTTTTCAGTGCTAATTAAAATTGTTGCAAAACAAACAAAGGCGATCGAAGTAAGTTAAATTTTATCTTTAAGAAAGTGGAATATGAGTATAAATGCATGCTTTATGTTTTTATTTGTCTGTATAACAAAATTTAAAAGTTATTGGCTGTTTACAATTACCCCCTTATGTTCCTATCATGGGTAAATGTAAACACCGAAATGGGGTAAAAGTGAACAATTTGGGATAATTGTAAACATTCATTTTCAATGGCTTTGGTGTTGATCTAACAATATTTTATATCAAAAAGATGCCACGTACATATCAACCAAAAACCACAGCTCCATCATACACGTCAGTGGATCGGTGAAGGGAAAAATCCTACTGTCATTATATCTGGAAGCAGAAAAACAGCACTTTCGTCAGACGAGGAGGACACTATAGCAAGGTGCCTTATTTCAGATCTCGTGCTGGTTACCCTTGCGGTAAGGATGGTACCTTGGTCTAGTAGGTACTTACATATATAAGAACAGAGAACTTGGTTACCCTTTTCCACAATGGTAGGACGACTGGTACCGTTTTCATTTACCCCATTTTTCTCGTTTACTTAAAAAACTAGGGGGGTAAATGTAAACATCAAATGTTATGAAAACTAATAAACAAACGCCATTAAGATTACTACTCTTTGATAGATAATACAATCCAAACTTAAGTGGTGTAAACGAAAATGTTCGACATTGCATGGTTAAGCTGTTACAAACATTACAAGTGAACAAAAATAAAAAAATGCAAAATCGTTTACCATTACCCCCTTTGACCCTAACAAAAATAGATATTGAAAACAAACTTGTTTAAGAATATGCGAAACAATTTTTTAACTTTAATTTTTTTGAGAAATCCAATTGACAATTTGTTTATAGGAAACTAAAACCTACAAAAACAATTAAAAACTAATATAAAATGGTTTTCCACTTAAGTATCTTGAAAACAAAGATATTGACTTCAAACTTTTTTTATATCTCACGCAAAATGTTTTTATTAATATTAAGTTAATTTTTTAGAAATATTGACATACGGGCAAGAATATGAAGTTATCATCAATGTGTTGTTTTTAATTGCCTGACTCTAGTTCATTTGGACTTTAAAATATGTTTATTATGTTACCCGGCACTGTCTAATATTAAAGCACGTCACGCGGTTAGGCGTATTCTCAAATAACTTTTGCAGAAGCTGTATGGATGCGGAAGAGGTGGAAAGAGTTCTTCGCCTTCTCTGTACATGCCCTGCTCTTGCTCAAAAATGCAAGAATTACCTAAAAGATCTAAATCATACGAGTATTAACATAATCAGCCTCTCACGTTTCATAAGGGACTCAAACTGGTTTAATTGAGCTTAGAGAAAAACCTCAAGATTCATGTGGGTTCACAATGGTCCATTAAACTGGCCTTAGTGTGTCGTATTCCATCACGGGCAGCCACTTTAACGTAACCTAACCTTATAAGGTTATAAAAGTTTGCAATATGCGCACATTCTACAAACAAAAGAATGAAGATTTTACTTGATTTTTTCTTATTCGGAATGGTGACGAATCTAACAATTAAGATTCCAGTTTTCTTTAATAATTATAAAAGATTAAATTTATATTTTCGTATTTCGTTATTGCAAAATCTTTTTAAATTCCAGACGAAAGCTTAAGCGAACTTTCAAATAAACTAACTATAATTATAGACAAAACTACATTTTAGCTGAAGAAATTCACCTTTGAGTACAATAAGTCCTTTTTCTAAGAATTCTGTGCGTTGTCACCACTCAAACATCACTTTTCGAATCAAATTGTCACTCTTAGACTTAGTGTCAAAATTATTGAATAGAAGAGAATAATAACACAGAGAAAAATAAAAACAGAAAAATAACAACATTTAAGACTTTTTATGTCTGTCGTTATTTTCCTATACTAGGTTCCCAAGGGGGATTCAATGAAATGTGTCGTTTTAACAATGTTTGCGCTTAATCGCATTTGCTTTTGCTAGCCCCTGTTAAGCTGGTATGATGTTCTGTGATGTGGTGTGCGGTGTATGGTGTGGTGTGGAGAGGTGCCTTAAGGGTGTTGGTGGTTTTTCGAGCTCGGGTTTACCAAGACTTTTAGTGTTCGTGAGTTGGTTTTACGTCGTCGTCATTCATCGTCATCATCGTCCCCCGCATTCAGATTAGAGTAAAAAGAGAGTTTAGCCTAATGACCAAATTAGTTAGCTTTAACCTTAAACATTTGACCTCCCCACTCTACACAATGCAAAGAGGTTCATTACACCCCAACATCGAATAAGAAATTTGTATTTTGTGGGTTGAGGTTTTGAGATATGTAATTTAAGTAGGGTGGTAAATTTAAGATGTCATGACAACATTGTTTGTTGTGTGTATCGTCTGCGCTCCTATGTATTTTCGTTCTTAATTCGCTTATTTTTACTTTTTATTGTTTGACTTAGCTATAAGAACTACAGCTGATATACTAAGCTCATAGAGCTCTAAAAATCATCATTAACGTGGTTTTTGAACAAATCTTGATTTAAGACAGTTTTTATAGCTGTATATATGTACGTACGAGTATGTTTGTGAATAAGGTTCATCCACTACACGAAAATTATAATGTTTGATAAAAATAAAAATATGAAGGTCCTTAAGGTGGGTGTCAGAGTTGGCGTAATGGCAACGATGACGAAGGCCGGCGTCGGCCTCCAATGTGGTGGTTGGTGGTGTTAGATTTAATTATGTATTTTTTCTCTCTTTCTCTTTTAGGTTAAATGCAAATATATAATATATTTTTCTTTTGTTGTGGTTCAATTTCAGTTAAAACTGATGCTGACAGCGTCTGTTAATGAAAACAATGACAATTAAAAGCGTTTGTTTTCAATATAAGGGCTTTGGACCATCTGACATTATATTAGTCGTTAAGGTTCTAGATAATGGCGCACTGAGTTTAATTAAACGATGGTTGTTAAATACGTTTAAAAATAACAAAAATTAAAAAAAAACACACACCTTTATAAATTGTAGAAAGTGGCTCTCTCTACTCTGTATAGGTTAATGAGCTTTTGTCGAGGGGATGCATATTTTAGCCAGGTCAAATGAAACATTTAGCAACATTTAATGAGCACAACGTTGACGTTCGATTTCCACATCGGAAGAGTAGGAAAATGAGTTTTTTTTTAGCAATTATGGGAAATTACGTCATTATTAAAAATTAATCAATTTCACTTGAAAACCTGTTATAGTTGTTCATATATTTACTTACATATGTATGTAATTTCATTAAAAGTAGTTACCTATGACGTCCAAAGTTTTTCCGTTCATACTTTGCCATTAAGTTTCAATTTGAATTTCGGTTTTACGTTAAAGACATTTATTTTTTATAAATAAATCATCCAAAATCTACAAACTCAAAATGTTTTGTGCTCATCGGTTTTATTTGATAAAGAGTTAACATTGTATCAATAGCTTATTATTGGACTTTGGCTATATTTCCGATGACGACTAGAGAAGACAGTGCGTCTTCACATTACGTTGATGGTTTCATTTTTATTTAAGTATTGAAATAGAATAAAGAGTTACAGAATGGGTCATGTAGTGGCTTCTTTAAAAATCAAAGATTTTTTTTAATACTGACGGCTGTTTACCGCAGGAAATATTGAACAAAATGTTTAAACAACGTTGGAAAATATTGAAAACTTATATATCTCAAACAGTGCGTTTTTCAAACACAAGTTTGCTCTACATAAAAATGTGCAAAAAGTTCATATGACTGGAATGGCAGTGTACAACACTCAGAAATAAAAATCGTCAAACGCTTATACAGTGCACAACCTTGAGAATGTGGTCTTCTTTAGCTAAGAGTTTGAGACTCAACGAAGATCCAACCGCCATCAATCTCAACTTATAAGCTTGATTGATAAAGCCAATTTGCTTGCAGCACAGTTTGTTGTTAATTATATGCTGCCAATGAGCGACATGAATCCTTCTATACTTGAAAAGAAAAAATGATTCTAGGTATATAGGACAAATCTTCTTTCACATTCGTTTAGTTGCTAGAATACTTAAAGATTTCGGCATTCACAAATCCGCTGGCCCGGATAATATAACTTCTATTATTCTGAAGAGGTGTCCTTCATCTGAGGCAAAACCTCTGTGTAAACTTTTCCATCTGTCGTACTCTACACATCTCTAACAGATCGGATTTAAAACAGCATTTGTCCAGCCTGTCTCTAAAAAAAAGAATCCTCTTCCCCCCTAATTATCGATCAACTGCACTTACGTTCCTTCTTTCCAAGATCATAAAAAGGCTGATCAATTTACAGCTTAACAAATTTCTTGAAGAACGAAAGCTTCTTAATGAACGGCAATACGGCTCTCGTAGCAATGGGCCTACCGTTTATCTCATGGTTTATCTCAGTGAAACAAATCTTTACATCGTTTTGGAGAAAGTAAGATTATTGCACTTGATCGAAAATACGTGTATTTGGTATTGATTAATTTCTTCTTTGTTAGGTTAGAAATTACCTTTTGGGCCTTTCAATTCAAGCAGTACCATATACCAATACCAATACCAACGGCAGCATATGATAGTCTCATTAAATTCTGATTTTGACAGCATTGTCCAATGGAGAATAAAAAACCTTTGAAAATTCTATGCTGTTTAGTGTCGCAATAGCTTATAAAGGTATTCATATTGCTTTGAGTGCGCGCACATTATAAACGGCTCGACACGCGGACTATTCGCTGATAAGACCCAAAAAACTCAGCAATCAAAAGCGATATGGTCATCTGTAATTACTTTGCTTGAATTGGAAAACGATTTTGGGCGAAAAATACTTTTTTTGGCGAAACGCTTCTTCATTTCCTTGGCTACTTTAACAAACCAAAATTGCTACATCATGAGCTCAAAAAACAGAGAGTGGTCGCATCATTGGACAATTTGTTTGTTTTCGAAAATAAAGCAGGGAATACCATTTCTGTTAACGACGGGCGTGGCAAAACTTGAAATTGGAGAAAAAGATTTCAATGAAACATTTGGTTCATCCTAGATGCCCTGTGACAAACAGACCGTGCCACAATCAATCTATTTCGCACCTAATTCCTATGCAGTGTTATCAACCGCCTTGGTGATGTCATATGGGCGCCTTGGAGCTGCGATTTGACTTTTTAGACTTTGTGGGGAACCGTGAAGAAGGGTGAAAACAATGAAGCACTCAAAGTCAATATTGTGCAAGCAAGTTTAATGTAAAACAAATTGAATCTAGTTTCAGGAACTAGCATTATGGGCTTTTTCACAAATATGTACGTATAATTCCTTAAGATTATTTCAGAACACACACATTTAAAAACCTGTCCTTGTTTTATAAATTAAATTTTTCATTCTTCAGCTAAATTTAAAACCTCAACCATGATCAAAATTAACAAGTTTTAAAACAATTCGGTCCAATAGAATCTGACCAATAAAAAAAATCATTCCCTAACCCACTTTAAAATTAAAAAAAAATACGAAAGAAAAGTTTTCCAATCAAAGTTTTCCAACTATAAACATCAGTTTACTAATCAACACAGTAGCCCATATTTTTCAACAAAATACAACAAAAAAAAAAAAAAAAACATTTTATATAGGAAGATTCGTTAAGTTATCTCATCTTTCGATGCTTCATATATTGGAAAATTGAAACCTCAACTTAAATTTAATTACCTGGTCATCACCCACGTCATCATTAACCAAAAGTATCGTCATTATCATCATCATCATCATCTTCATCATCGGCAAACTCAAGAGCATAGAAATCGTAGTACCGACATCTCTGTATAAAACTAATAAAAACTCAGCAGAATTTTTAATGGAAAATCCAAGTTCTTATAGCATATCAAGATTATTATAGTGTATGTAATGTTATACATGTATTCATACAAAAAGGTTGTACTGGCTTAAACCTACACAAAAAGATAGACACACACTCACAAACACGTGCTCATATATGAAGATATTCTTTAAAATAGTTTTGCTGCTTGGGATCCCGTGATTACCCTTGGTAATTTTCTAATCCCTCTTGCAACCAAACCAACCTGACAGTGACAGCATTGCCTCCCTAGCATAGACTAATAGCAATAAGGAGTAGGGACTCAAGACTGACGATAACGATTGACGACTTAATGTACATATGTACGAGTATGTATGTGTGTTCGAATGAACGAACGAACAAGTGCTCAGGTCGAACAGCATAGAATTTCAATTCTCATCCTCACATCAACCTTTCCTCTCATTCAATCTAATTGACTGATTAATTCTTGATTTTTGAGGCGTTTTGCAAGGAGCCTCTGATTGGGGTTGACCTGGATTCGGTTGATTTGGAAGTGAAATCCCTCTCATCGTCATCATCATCATCATCGTCATAGTCATAGTCATCCACTTCACACTGAAGGTAATCCTTATTGAAAAGTTTTTCTCTGCTTCCCAAGCCCAACCGCCCATTCCGCCATCGTGTTGAGCTTTTGTGAGGTTATCGTCTGTTCTGTATTACAAGTGGTTGAAAGCAGGATCTTTTATTTCAGACGTCATTTCTCCAATTGGACTCACGGTGACCACATTTTTTTCTTTGCCTGCCTGCCTGCCTACATTAGCTTACCTAGAACGGCCTGTACCTAGATACAAACATACATATTTAAGTTTGCTTTTATAATCAAGCCTAAGTTGTAACAAAATTTATGTACACAGTTTTCCGTTGGTGTTTTTGCCTCACTATATTTAACGTTCCTTAAGACTATAAGTTATTGCTTTAGCTGAAGTTGTGTGTATAATAAGTTTTGAGATCAAATTTATTATATTTTCAAGTATATACGGGTATAAGGGTATAAAAGCAGAGGCATCAGGCAGCAGACAGCGAATGAACGTTTCAATAATGCTTAAAGTTTAATTAACGAGCAACAGCTTTGCAATATATAAAGCAAATAATTTGAAAAGAGATTATAATATTTTTGATAAATGGGTACTTAATGGGTGCAAATTTTTGGCATTGAAAACCACATCGCAGGTAATTGGAAAGGTTCTTACAATGCAGTATACAAAGTTAGGTCGGGTACGGGTTGTTTGTAAATAAGTACTTCATATTTTCACATTGAATTAGGTGAGAATTTCCATTTTCAATTCAAAAACATAAATACACTACATCTTCTACTACTACTGAGGCAATTAGTTATAGTTCTGTACTAATTTTGACATTTTATTTGCTCTAGAAGATTTGTGGGGATGGCTTTTAAGTCCTTAATTTCAGTTGGATAATAGTTCCTATATTTCAATTCTAATTTTTAGAATAACATACATATTGTAACTTTTTAGAGTCCATTTCAGGGAGATTTTTAATCCAGCATTGGAAAGTAAAGTCGTTTTGAAATATTCTACAAGAAAGAAAGTCCTTGAAATTTCTTTCTGCGTGTATGAACTCTGGAATAGCTCTTTGGTTGTTGGCATCGGTATGTTATATATTATGTACTGTTACTGTATCTCTATTTTTATTACTGCTCCATTGCAATAAAATACTCTCGTTTTATTGTCCAAAGTGTATTGAGTCTTTTCTTTTCTTTTTTTATTTATTCTTTTTTTATTTTATTTTCTTTTTTGTTGTTGTTGTTTATATAAAATTGCGCTTGGGTATAATTTATCATTTTGAAAGGCATCATTTTCCATTTGGTTTTTATGTTCTTTAATAGCGTATATATAGCGTTGTTCATATAGCCGAGGAGTATTAATGGACTTTTGAGGGTTCTTTTTTTTTCAAGTTGTTGTTGTTATAGTTCATAGATAGGTGTATGGTATATAGGTAGTATATTTAAGTAAAAGTCTATTTTACATCACATATAGTAAACTGACAAGGGTTTTGAAATAACATAAATTAAACGAACTATAAAAAGTAAACTTTACATTGTTTCGACAGCAATTTGTTGATTGCATCATACATGAATGATTTTTAAAAGTTTATACCTAACTAAGTTGCAATTTAAAAAGTTGATTTTTAATTATTTTTGTATAGGTTCAATTCGACGCATATTTTAAGGTTATTTTGGGTGGGAGGGAGAGGGTGTTGATTATTCGGAGAATGGGGAATATTATCAGTTTATTATGATAGCCTTTGAATGTGGTATTCTTATTATTATTAAAAATTATATAGTAACAGGTTTTAATTCGAAATTGCACTGCATTTTTAAACTTTGTTCTTTTATCCAGAGACTGTTTAAAAATATTAAAGATTTAAAAACATACCTGAAAATTGAGTTTATCCTCAAATATTTAAGAACTATTTAATTTCTCAAAGAAAACTCAATTTATTGGATCTAGCCGTTTTTGAGAATATTTGAATTATAGATTTTTTACCAAAAAATTGGTTTCAGATTTTTTTGTCCAGAACAAAAATTTAAAAAAAAAAACTATTTTTTAAGTATGAACTCAATAGAACCAATGATTTAGAACAGACAGACAGACGGAATCAGCGGACATCCCTTTTATGACTTCTCTACCATCGTAATGTCATGTATGATTTAAATCTCGAGTTCGACATTTTTTACTTTAACTGGTCACTATGCTTCCTCGATAGTGACGTGGATTCCAGCGCAGATATGGTAACAAATTTAATTCTTTGTGGAATGAGAAATTTTATCCCGAATGAATGAAATCTATCAAACCCAAAGAGAACTCATGGTTTGATTCGAGCTGTAAAGAGGTTATTAGGTTCAGAGATGTAAGTTTCCGTTGTTATAAAGCCAACCCTACTGAGGAAAACCGGAATAAGTTCAAACAAGCTAGAAAGACCTGTAATGGTCATATTCGACGAACCAAATTTTTGCATGATCAGAAATTAAGGCAAAAAATACTACAATGTCCCAAAGGTAGTAAAAATTTCTGGTCATTTGTAAAAAACGTACGAAACACCACGTCATCCTCGGTTCCAACGCTCGTCCACAATGACACTCCCTATGTGAGCTCGATCGATAAAGCCAATTTGCTTGCAGCACAGTTTGCTGTTAATTCGACGCTACCGGATAGTGTCATGAGTCCTCCTGTTCTTGAGAGCGTACATGATTCTATGGGACGAATCTTCTTTCGCACTCGTGCAGTTGCAAGAGTACTTAAAGACCTTGACATACACAAATCCGCTGGCCCGGATAGTATCTCCCCAATTGTTCTGAAGAGGTGTTCTTCAACGCTGGCAAAACCACTGCGTAAACTTTTCCATCTTTCCTACTCTACAGGTCTCTTTCCGAGTGGATGGAAAATAGCATTTGTCCAGCCGGTCCCTAAAAAAGGCGAATCGTCCTCTCCCTCTAACTATCGTCCAATAGCACTTACGTCCCTTCTTTCCAAGGTCATGGAAACGCTGATTAATTATCAGCTTAAGAAATATCTTGAAGAACGAAAGCTTCTTAATGACCGGCAGTATGGCTTTCGTAGCAATAGGTCCACTGGTGATCTCATGGTTTATCTCACCGAACAGTGGAACAAATCTTTACATCGTTTTAAAGAGAAAGTAAGATTATTGCACTTGATATTTCAAAAGCATTTGATAGAGTTTGGCACCAAGCTCTCTTATCGAAAATGCGTGCATTTGGTATTGATGAATCACTTCTTCGTTGGATTAGAAATTACCTTTCGAACCGTTCAATACAAGTTGTATTGGATGGTTTCAAGTCTGAAATTCATAAAATAAATGCTGGTGTCCCCCAGGGCTCCGTTTTGTCTCCGACTCTCTTCCTTAACTCTCTTCCTTATATTCATAAATGATCTTTTGTCTGCCACTTCTAATCCATTAAACTGTTTCGCCGACGACAGTACCCTCAGCTTTTCATATTCGTTTCTAGATTCACATCCTTGTCCTTCGGATGTGGAACTTCAACGGCAGCGTATGATAAGCTCATTAAATTCTGATCTTGACAGCATTGTCCAATGGGGAATCAAAAACCGTGTAGAATTTAATGCTTCGAAAACCCAATGCTGTCTCCTGTCGTTAAAGCGTAACATACCCCCGATGCCGCTTTCTATGAGTGGCACTTGCATCCAGGAAACTAATCAACTGTCAGAACTCGGTATGTGTATCACAGATCACCTTTTATGGAATGATCACATATTTGATATTGCCAAAAATGCTGCCAGGTGCTTAGGATTTCTCCGACGGTGTAAGAAATTTTTCACCCCTTATGATCTGGCTGTAATTTACAAAGCCTTCATTCGTCCAAAACTTGAATATAACTCGCATATTTGGGCAGGTGCCCCTAAAACAAGTTTGAGCCTTTTAGATAGGATACAAAAAAGAGCTTTGAAAATGATCGGCGATAGAACTATAACCGAAACATTTACATCTCTCGAACACCGGCGTAATGTTTCATGCCTTTCGTTGTTTTACAGATACTTTTACAAACAATGTTCTGTCGAATTAACCAGTTGCATTCCCCCCCTCAAACAATTCAGCCGTAATACTCGCACTTCCAGGAATGCTCATCAGTTTACCCTCGAGCTCAATTTCGGACGTGCTGTTAAGTATAGAGATTCTTTTTTTAGCCGCTCATCGAGAATGTGGAATGCTTTACCCAACTCTGTTTTCCCCTCTCATTTCAATATTCAAAATTTTAAGACCAATGTGCACCGGTATCTCCTCTTAAATCCTTTCCTATTTTCCTAATACTCGCACTGTGTTTAACCGTAAACGTGTTAAGGGTATTAATATCCCCTTGAGTGCCTGTACTTTATAAAAAAAAAAAAAAAAAAAATGTTTTCAAATACAATAAAAGAAATTCATTTTCATTTTTATATATGTATGTAGTAAAATAAGACAAAAAAGTCTTAAATAGCAAACCGTGATGCATTTGATCATTTTGGATACATTATGTTTATGCCAGTTAGAGTAGTCTAAATTGCAATTTTGGACTTTCAATTACTTTCATGTCCGGGTATTTCTAAAGAGTCGTAGAATACCAAAAACTAGTAAAGTATCTTTTAAAGGTTCATAATACAAGCGTTTTATACTATGGCTCGGGAAGACCTCATCTCTTGGTTAAATTTGATACATTGATCTGTTCTTGACTAACATAAATTTGAGATCAAAATGTTTAATCTAATTAAATGTAAATACTGTTTCGTCTTTCTCAAGCTATCTTCACAAAGCTTTGAAAAGATTCCTCTATTTTTCTTGTTCATACAAAAGGAGCAAAAAAAATGTGGTTATGACCTACAGGCCCATAGCCAAGCTTTCTTCAAATCTCAAACTCTTCGAAACCATTTTCTAGTACTATTTTTTCTTCCCAACAACAGATCCACTACTAGAGAAAGGGAATGAAGTGGACCTTATCACTATACAGACTTTAGTAAAGTCTTTGATAAAATCAGTCACCAAATTATTTATCTTATACTTGATTGCTCACCATTTTTTACTTCATAACTCAGATCGTACCGCCGATTTAGAGTTGTTTTTGGGTTCTCAATCTCCGATCTCATTTATGCAATGTCAGGGATCCCTCAATGGAGCCACCTTGGTAATTTATTATTTGTCTTAACTATCAACTACGTTATTAATGTCATTGATAATTCAACTGTCTCTATTAACGCTGATAACATGAAATTAACGAAGGTTATTTCTACTCCATCTGATTATGTCTTACTCCAAAATGATCTTCACTCATTTCAGACTTGGTGCCACACAATTTTTTTAGAACTCAATGTAAGCTAAATGCCAATTTATAACGTTCACCCGTAAGCGTTCACATCTTCCCAACCGAACTCACAGTCTGCACGATGTTACCATTTATTCTCTGTGTTCTATTCGCGGCCTAGGAAAAATTTGCGACAACCCATTACTTGGCTTCAACAAACATGGTATAGAGTATTCTCGAACCAATATGTCACTAAATCCTTATACACCACCTCTGTCAGACCTCTACTTGAATACGGTAGTCAAGTCTGGTCTCCCAATCAGAACTCTCAAAGAATTGAATCTGTACCACACATATTTCTTCAATTTGCACTCCGCAGTCTTCCTTGGGTGATAATCTATTCTTACCTCTTTATGAAGATCGCTTAAAACTTATTAATCTGCACACCCTCCAGAAACGCCGAGCATTCGCAAATATTCTCTTTCTAAACCAGCTTTTAGCAGTTACCATAGACTCACTAGTTTTTCTAGAAAAGATTCCTATTCATGCTAATCCAAGAAACGTCAGACAGGCCCCTCTCTTTCGCTTTCCTCATCACCACAGTTTATGACCTTTGACTTCCATATCAGTTCTTCCTCCCTAAAAAACAATCTTTACAACTCGTTTTAAGTGTTTTGTTTATTAAAAACTAAGGTGTGGGCTTTCGGGCCCTAGTCTAAGCATAATATAAAACTTAATAAAACAAAATTAATTTAAGTCTACCATTAAGTCATTTTTTGTTAATGCAAGCTATAAAAGCGTGAATAAATGAATACATTTTGTTCACGTCTAAGTCGACCTAAGTGGTTTTAGCTATTTATCCTTTTTTTATACATACATACATATATTCTGTCCACGAGCCATTTTTCTTTTTACCCTCGTCGATATATCTTTTAATACAAGAAAGTTATATGGCTTTTTGTAAAACAACTTTAGTTTAATTCTTAGGGTATGGCAAAGTAAAATAACTTAAGTAAAACATGATTCGTCTTATTTATCAATTTATTTTATTTGTCAGGTAATAGACAGATATTATTTTGGTAATATATCTTAAGTTGTTTTTATGTTCGACATTTATCAAAAAATTAAAATCGCTTATGTCGACTTAAGATATTTTACATTTGTTATATCGACTCAAGATGTTTTGCCATACATAAAAATAGACTTAAAAGCTCTTACCTATTTAACACAGATAATAAACAATTCTACACAATATCCACAGAAATTCATTTATTCCTTTCGGTTTAAAAAAACCCTCAAAAACGATTTAAACTCACGCGATTATATGTATCGGGCTGTACAGCGACGTAGACTTAGCAAGAAGGGTAAAAGTCCAACGACTAAGATGGCTAGGTCACGTAGAGCGCATGGAAACCAATGCTCCGGCCCGGAAAGTCTTCGAATCCACACCAACAGGACAGCGCAGTAGAGGAAGACCGCGAATCAGGTGGCGCGCACAAGTGGAAGGTGACCTCACCCAACTCGGAGCGCGAAACTGGAGACATCTAGCTAGGGACCGAGCTAGATGGAGAAGTTTGTTGGGTGAGGCCCTAGTTCACACAGGACTGTAGCGCCACCTTAAGTAAGTAAGTAAGTAAGTAAGATTATATGTATCGTCCCTACATCATTAAGGCCTCAGTAAAAAATTAAAAAAAAAAATCTAGTCAATATTAAAATTTAAATTTTATACGAATTGTTTTGATTCTCAATAATTATATTATGTATTAACATAATCAAGCAATCTCGGCAACTTATAAATATCCAAACTTCCCGATGGCAAAGCAATTCAGTGAACGAGGAGCAATTATTTAAGCTTGTCAAGTTAAATAGGTCATTAAAATTAAAAAAAAAAAATTACCCTCTGCGGAGTTAAAATAAAAAATATTAAATCTATTTGTTGGCATTGAAAGTATATGCACATACATATTTGAAGGACTTTAAAATATTTACTGCGGTGCGTACTTTCAACTTTAAATAAATATGTTCATCAGCAGTAAAGGAAATGTTCATTTCAGTCAAAATAAATTTAACTCAATATGTTTTCTATTTAAAAAAAATTAAATAAATTTCATATAAAAATCTATATGATATAACACAAAAAAATGCGATGTCTCATTGCTGAACTTTACGAAAAATAAATTAAAAACGGTTCCATCACAGAAAACCTTTCCATCACCACCCGCGCAAATGCATAATACAAAGATTAATAGCCTAACACATGTGTTGCGATAACATCAAATAAAATGGATACATTTTTAATGACATATTTATATGTACGTACCTTGCGTTTCTATACATTAAACCTTTATAGCTTGAAAAGGGAATTTGGTATTGATAGATTTCATATAAGTAAAGTAAAAAGCCAAATCACAACAGGTCCCCAAATCATACAAAAGGATGAATTTTTATTATGTATATACTTAGATGCGGTCGTATATTGATAACGAATCTATACTGAAAAGGGTTGACAGTGATATTACGGTTTTACAATCAGCAGCGCAGGGTTTGTGGTTTGTTCATAATAATAATAAATAACAATTTTCCTTCCTTCTTTGTGGTCGAACCATTTTTAATGGAAGTTATTTTTCGGAAATTTAGTATAAATTAAATTTTAAAGCTTTAAAATTATTTGATGCAAACATTATTAATTTTAAATTTATGAATGTGTCAATGCAAATTATTTATAAGATTTTCTAAGAAATATCAACAGTGGCATTTAAAAAATATTTTTATTGTTCAAAACTAAGAATTTTGTATTTTCCTTGCAAATCTTGTAATTCCCCAACATTTGTAATTCCTCATTGCATAATGCGTAGCTTAAAAATAGTTATTGGTAAGGGATGTTGATGACGTGTATGTCAGTCTGAATTGAAAATTTTGACCTTTCTCGACGTTTTAATGTCCCTAGAAAATAAACCCAAGATTTTTAGAGAGCTGACAGTGTGAAGTTATCAGTGTGAGTGGCATACCTTTTACCTCTTTTTTGAAAGGATCAAATTAAAAATGATAACATGTTATTACTGATGGCATTTTTTCGATTAGACATTTAATACGGTGGTAGAACTTTCTGATAACTTTTAAACCAATCCACCAACTTAGATCCTCTTAATCTCCAAACATTGTCTCGCACATTGAAAAAGGTCTCCATTTGGGAGTTAGTATGACTTTGCAGTAGCTGCGTGTTTTTTACCACTTCTGTTACTGTTTCAATTTGAAGGTCACGATGTAGATCGCTAGTTCTTATATATCAAGATACTGTTAGTAAAAATTGGAGCATTATTTATGTAAGTTTAATACGCTATTTTTGCGGCGTCAGGTCTTTTCGCCCAAATTAATATCATCCAAATTAAAAATGTAACAAGCTCCAAAACAATTGTATTTAAATTTGTTGTTGTACGATTTAGGCACTATTAAAGAACCTTTGGCCGTAAAACTTTTTGGGTTTTATGTCCAAACAAAAAGAAGCGTCCGGTCTTATTGCCCAATAAAATAACGCCAAGATATTAAAATGTCATTTCGCCCAAAAATGGCTCTATAACCCAAAAAGCTTTACGAGAAGAAAATCCCACAAAGCCCAAAATCAATGTCGAATTGCCCAAATCAGTGTTAAAATATAATAAAGCCCAAAATACTAATTGACTGATCGCCCAAAATATGTCATCTGTTTCAACATTTGGGCATTTTGACAAAGTGTTTGTTTATTTTGGGCACTACAACATTTTGAATTTTTAATTTTATCGCCCAAACATTAAATGAAAAAAAATGTCAGATCGCTTGGCCTCATTTCACTTTCAGAAACCGAAATAAGACCAAATTTCAGAGTGAAATAAAACGAAATGGTTTGCTTGTTAACACTGAACCCAGCATTATGGAGTTTAAACAGTGAAATATGCAACCCCTCTTCTTGGCCTCAATATAGGATTTAGGGTATGTGCCAGATTGTGTGTACGCAAAATTTGTTTAAATCCAAATTCTTTAAATGCAAAGAAACTTTATACACACCCAACTTCGCATACCTCACTTATTATACGCGTTTCAAAGCCCAAACACCCAAAATCTTTTGGGCGTTATTACAATTCTAAACTTGGGCTCTAATTTGGGTAATATGACATTTTATTTGGGCTCCGTGACATTTTCTTAGTGAAATTTTTTACGACTTTTCTCTTTTTGGACTTTATGTCATTTTATGATTTGGGTTAGATGCCGTTGGGTAATAAGACATACAAAACGGTAGAAATCATAACCGTCGTAATGTCCAATATAAATGTCACAAAGTCCAACCCCTATGTCATAAAACTAATTTAAAATACAAAATTCTTTTGGGCAAAATGATAACTAAAAATGTGGTCGTTCTTTTATTAACTTCCCCAAGGAAGTTATTGTATTCGGTCCGATTTGTCGAGTTAAGAATTTTAACATTTCTCAACGTTTCAATGTCCCTAGAGTCAAAATAAAAGATTTTTAGAGAGATGTCTGTGCGTGCTTGTGTACGTTCGTACGTCCGTACATTCGCGAAGTATTTTTGTCGTCCATTTCTCAAGAACCAGTAGAGATATCGACGAAAATAATTTTTGTTATATAGATAATTAATTTTGTGTCCAAAATAATTTTGTGCAACGAAGAATAACGTTTTTGACATCTGGTAAAATTTTGAGAAAAATCGAATGACATTTTTTTTTTATAAAAAATAAAAACCTAAAAACACATTACTCAAAGTTGGTAAAAAATAATTTTCGACTCACATATCTTTTCAAAAATTTGAGATTATGGCTTCCAACTAATTTTATCTTATAAGAAATATTTTTTTCAACATTCCTAAAATTTTTGAAAAAAATCGGTTTGACAGCTTTTTTAATAAAAAATAAAAACAAAAAAAAAATAATAAAAGTTAGTAAAAATTTATTTTCGACAGCTTTTTTAATAAAAAATAAAAACAAAAAAAAAAATAATAAAAATTAGTAAAAATTTATTTTCGACTCCAATATCTTTTCAAAAATTAAAAATCTTGGCTCCAAACTGATTTTGTCTTATAAAAAATATTGTTTTCACCATTTGATAAAATTTTGAGAAAAATGTAATTGACAGTTTTCTTACCAAAAATAAAAACCTAAAAAAAGCATTACTAAAAGTTAGTAAACATTGATTTTGGACTCAAATAATTTTTCAAACATTTAAAATATTGGCTTCAAACTTATTTTATCTCACAGAAAATATTGTTTTCGACATTCAGTAAATTTTATAAAAATCCAACAGTCCGCTTTTTATAAAAAAAAAATAAAATCTACTAAAAATAGTACGCAAATTTGGTAAAAATTGATGTTCGGTTTTCGATATCTCGTGAATAATAGAAGACATTGACTTCAAAATAATTTCATTCATCCAATTCGTATTTAATTACATAAGAAATACAAATTTTTAAGAAATGCTACTAAAATTACTAAAATTTTTTTTTTCGACTAAAAATTTCTTAAACAAAAATAGTTTCGAAATAAAACTATTTCATTATATGCAAAATATTGATGGTAATTTTGAAATTTTTAAGAATAATTCAACTGACAACATTTTTAACAAAACACGAAAACCTACAAACTTTTAAGGAAGACAAATCGAGAGACGGGATGGGAAGTTGTCAGTGTGGGTCGCATCCCAGCCTCTTTTTTATAATTTATTTCGGCATTACGACATTCGCTTTGGGTTTTTTCTACTTTTTGTTCTTTGTGACCAATTTTTGGCTTTATGACATTTTAGGTTTTAGGCGAAAAGAACTGACGCCTATTTTCGCGTGAAAAACACTAACTTCATCGATAGCATTTTGAAATTTGTGTGTAGCTTTTGCAATGGATCTAGCACCAATATTTCATGATATCCACTGGAATATCCTTTGTATAGAAGATACAAGGCTTCTGTTTTCTTTAATTCTGAGAAATGTTGGTAATAACATGGGATTTGAGCATTTTATAACAAATGCCTTGGAATGAATGTCCCTGAGTTCTAAATTATGTCAAAGACTTGAGCAACATCTAAGAACAGAATCAAGTTGACTTGGTTTTCTGAACATCCATAACATCCTTTATTCGATATACATCATCTATCTTCAAATATTCATTTCTAAATCGAACCTGAGAGTTCGGAATTAGTCTTCTTTTTTTTTGTAGTTGGCTTTTGAAAAGCTTTTACCATGTTTATTATAAGCGATATTGGTCAGTAAGATGTAAGTTCTGGTGGTAGCTTGCCTAGTTTAGGTATAACAGAGCATGTGTTTAACAAAATTACATTTCCGAATTGAAATGTATTTCTTCTAATTTTTTTGGTATGTTAATTTGTATGTTGCCTTTGTTTAAATTAATGGAAGTCCAGGTGAATGTCAAGAGATTTTCGTAAAATTGACTATAAACTATTAATAAAAACCAGACCAGGAGAAACATTATTATTTTAGTCGTCCTATAATCTTCAATAGATTTGAAAATGAAACTAGGTTGGTTTTTGAACTTACGCCGCCGCGCCGTAGAGTTTATTTGATCATTTCTCACAAATTTTCAATTTTATCCTTAAATTTTTGGAATTTCCGTTTAATATTTTTGAATTGTAAATGATTTTAAGAAAATATTTAAGTAAACTTTAAAGTGCGATAAAATAATGAAAAGAATACATACGGAAATATTTCACCAGCACCAAATTTAATAAAATAATACGAAGTAAAAAATGGTTTTTGTCTTTATCGTATTATTCGAAAAGTTTTAATAATATTCCACATGAAATGTAATTCATCATGAAGGCTGAAAAAAGTTAACTAGGTTAAAGAAGAAGAATCAATATTAATGAAAAATAAATGAATAGCTTACGTTTCGTTATATAAGCAATATAAAATTATCCCTGCAAAGTACCTACACTTCATTTTTTTAGGACTTTAGTCATTTCAATCTCATCTACTAAATACTGGTACTTTTACTTCATTTCACTGATGCTCATAAAAAGGAATCCAGAATACCTGCCCCTTTCTTTGTTGAAAAAACTATAAATACAAATATGTGATAATTTTTCACCGTCCTTGCCGTCTTCGAGGTCCTTGTTGGAACTTTTATCTACTATTACACTTATTCTATATTTATTTGGGTCATAATTATAAAAATAAAAATCTGCACAATGTTCTTCACGTGTTCCTTGTTTTATTTATTCCAACAAAGCACGAAAAACACTAAAAGTGAATTGAATCATAAATTCAATACCCCTTATTTGGTTCGTGTCCATTCCATATATACAAAACTACCATCAGAAGTCCATTCAACAATGTAGCAGAAGGTTGCACTAAAATACTCGATACAGCAGATACAACAAAAAGCATCCTTTAATTGAAAGAATAACTGAATTTCATTTAGGCACCTTTGCGGGTCAGCAATTTCCAAACATATATTTCCACACGAAATTTTACAAAAAGAAAATATATTTCGAAGTATAATTGTAAAATGCATACCCACGTAGAAAATATCAGCACAATATAAAATCAATATTGTGTCTAGGGAGGGTTTGAGGTTGAGGTTAAGGTGGTTGGTAGTTGGGGGAGGATTTGAGATTGGTGGAAAGTTTTTACACAATTTCTCTTTTTCAACTATCGACGTCGTCGTCGTCGGTTGTCGGTCGGTAGATGGTGTAGCATAGATGGCGTTGCTTTCCTGCAGCATATATTATATTCAAATGTTCAGCAGGAACGCACTGCACAGCACAATGCACCCTGCCACCAAAACGAACCGAAACGAAACGTGCCGATGAAACAACTGAAGAGATAGATATACTTCCCTGAAGAGGATAAAGAAAGAATCAGTATCAGTAGATAGTTTGTAGGGAGTAGTTTGAGATAGAATAACGGTAGATATACCTTACCCATAGATCTAGATAGATAAAGTTTCTAGGGAGCATGGTCTGTGCTGGAGGATTATGCATTTGTTTGAAATTTTATTCAACTTAAACATTCTTCCGTTGGTTTATTTGGACTCCATAGTATTCTGGACTCTGTTGCAGAATGCACCATATAGTTTCGTATAAGAAGGGTATTGGATTTGGGATACCTAGGTTTTCTTTTGTTACTTATTAATCAAGAGCTACTATACAACTGCAAACTAGATTTGGGAACCTTGAAATTGGCTTCTCATCTGAGATAAATTTTCTCCAGGTATATAGGTTACTCTGTCAGCTACAAGAACACCACTTGAAATAATATATCCAATATCAAGAACGTATGCGGAATAACAAAAAGAATAAACTATGTTCTGGTGCTTGGAGTTTTTCAATTAAAGTAGATACTACAGATGTTTTTGTTTAATTTTAATATAAGAATTTAAACAAGAATCTATAATTTTGTTGAAAATGTGTGTTTAGCAATTAAGAAAAGTGTGCAAAATCATCAGTTTTTACTGTTCACATAATATAACGTAACTGAAACTGACGAGAGAAAATGTGTTAAAACGACTTGAAATTTAGAAGATTTTTAACAAATAGTTTTAGTTAATTGAGAAATAATTCGGACAAAAATTTCCATTTGATTAAAAACACATCAAATCAATGCATTTAAATTCGCAAAAAGAGTTTCAATGGAACACTTGGGCGTATATGCACTTTTTTAATCAGTTTTTTTTCTTCATTTACGTTGGCTAAATAAATTCTGAATATGAATTGAAATTAGTTATGCATTACACAAAACAATGGAAATATTTATTCACTTTTTTTTCGAAAATAAACCTCTCATACTATTTACATAATTTTTTGTGTACATTTGGTTTTTACAATACTCAAAAAAAGAAAATCAAAAGAAATATAATGCATTAGTGGATACAAAAATACATACGTTGTAAATACTGGTCAGATGGGTGTTGTTGCTAACTTTGTTTTTGTTTTATAAGTTCCTGAGGATTTGAAATTTATTCTTTTAATTCCAAATGAAAATCAATTCAAATAAAGGTTAGCCTACATATAAATGAAAGTTTTTTTTTTTTATTTCCCATAGAGAGTTATTGTAATCGGTCCGATTTGTCGAATTGAAAATGTTGACATTTCTCGACGTTTCAAGGTCCCTAGAGTCAAAATAAAAGAATTTTAGAGAGATGTCTGTGTGTGTTAGTGTAAGTACGTTCGTACGTCCGTAAGTCCGTACGTTCGTGACGTTATTTTCGTCGGCCATAGCTCAAGAAAAGAAAATTGTGTGGGTAGTTTTTTTTAACATAGCAATTTGGAAAAAAGGTGCAAATGTTGGTTAACCCAAAATATCTCACGAACCAATAACGCTAGAGACTTGAATTAAATTTTATATTATATATTGTAACGTGATACCAAACAAATTTATTTTTGGAAAAAATTCCAACTAACGGTTTTTTTTATAAATCAAAAAAAAACTGCAAAAAAAAATTTGTCACCTCGAAAATTTTACGACCAAAAAAATGATTTTATGTCCAAAAAAATTAACAAAAGTTGGTAAAAATTGATTTTCGACTTAAATATCTTTTCAAAACTTTGAGATATTGACTTTTAATTAATTGTATCTTTTAAAAAATATTCATATATTTCACATTCGACAAAACTTTGAAAAAATTGAATTGGCAGTATTTTTTTACCAAAAATAAAAACCTAAAAAAAAAAAACAATACTAAAACTTGGTAAAAATTTACTTTCGACTCAAATATCTTTTTAAAACTTAAAAATATTGGCTTCAAACTTATTTAATCTGACAGAAAATATTGTTTTCGACATTTAGTAATTTTTTTATAAGAATCCAACAATCTGTTTTTTATAAAAAAAATAAAATCTACAAAAAATAGTACGCAAATTTGATAAAAATTGATGTTCGGTTCTTCATATCTCTCAATTTAATTTCATTCATCCAATTTCTATTTGTTTATATAAGAAATAAAAACTTTTAAGAAATGTTACTAAAATTGGTAAAAATTGGTTTTCGACTAAAAATTTCGTTAACAAAAATAGATTTTGAATTTAAACTATTTCATTATTATAACTGACAACTTTTTTAAGATAACACGAACACCTACAAACTTTTAACCAAGACAAATCGACAGACGGGATGGGAAGTTATCAGTGTGGGTCGCATCCTAGCCTCTTTTTTAATTTGTTTTATAGCTGAAAAAGTTTCAATCAATTTTTCTTTGTGAAAATATTTAAAAAGATCGTTTCATTTTCTTATCCATTATTTTAATCTTATGTAAATATTTTTGTAAATTAAAATTACTTCAAAATATCAACCTATGCAACATGAAAATCATAACGCTCGTAAAACCTTAGAAAAACATTATAGTTTACTTTATTGAGACCTTAAGCCATCACATGAGGCAACAATTAATGCGAACTGAGGATAAAATATGTTGCTTGCATCGACAATGATCAAGGGTCAGAGAGCTTATTTTTTTTTTTAAATATATTTTAATATATTTCAAAAACTTGAGGTGATAGCATTGTTTGGACGACAGATTCGTTACAAAAACAAAAAAATACTTTCAAATTGATTTCAATTTTTCTGTTAATAACCGTATTAACATAAATTATTCAACGTTTCCATGAGATAAAGGTAAGGTAGGTGAGATTAACAACTTATGATGATATTTCGAAAATTTAACGAAATACTGAAAATATTTTACTGAATATTGAAGACTTACAACTTAGGTCCCAATACCGAGTGAAATGAAATATAAATTGGAAATCGAGTGAAATTGTTTTCGAAATCACTTAAAGTGAAATTAAATTAGCTGACATACTCGTATATATGTATCACGTCACTCAATAAATAATTCTGTTGATTGTCATAATTTCTTATGTTTGTATTTTTTCTGTGCTTTTCAACAAATAAATATTACATATTTCTTTTGATGCAAATGGCAGCTAACTGTAGGTTTGTAAATGTATGTCTTTTACGAAAGACTGTAGTTGAACGTGTCTTGAAATTTTTGAGAAGACATTGTTTTACTCAAAATGTTATAGCGAAGACATTTGGGGTGCTGCAAAATGAGTTTAAGTGCTTTGTCCGTTCCCTCAAATGCAAAGAAGAAGCTGCAACTTCTCACGAATCAAGTGCATTATATACAAAAGTTAAGGCATATTTAATTTAAATGAAATACTACAGTTTTAATACAATTTGCTCTTGTCAACCAACTTAATCAAGCCGAATTTAAATTACTTGAAAATCGCAAAAATCGAAATGTAGAACACGGAAATTCACTTCGTTTTAAGTTCGATAAAAAAATGAAATCGAAATCGATAAAAGTGAATGTAAGAACTTTAATTTATATATTGAATCGATTTCAATTACATTTGGAATGAAAGTAAAATGTAAAACCTAGCTGAAAAAGATTTTAAAAAAAAACTGCTTCATGAATTTAGATAAGAAGTGTCAAAAAGCCTTTTATAGGTGTTTTTCAAATTTTATAAAGTAACCTCTCAAAAACATGACGTGATCGTCATCGCTTTTAACGTTGAAGTAGCTACTTTATAATCATCATTTGGGAACTCTTATTCAAAGATGCCATCTAATTCTCTGAAAAATGATGATTCTGTGTTCTGTGGCTGATTGTACTGCATCTGATTATGGACAGTCTCATGTCACATGACCAATATTTCCACAAAGAGATCAATTCCCTCTCTCTCGTCAGGGCTTAGGAAAGTTCTCAATGATACGTCATAACAGTTGAAACATTTGCCTATGTGGTTACCATTTGGATGCGATACTCTTTTGGCATGATGCGTAACTTGTTGTTGAATGAAGCTTTGGCTTAATCTTCTTATATGTTTTGATTGCAACTTTCAACTTATGCAGAGTGTTTGGTGTAAGAAGAAGTTGATTATTGACCAAAGAATATATACCTTTCATGACGTAGTTGATAAGGCCTTGTTCCTCTTATATCGACTGCACTGGCGATTTCTTGCATGCTCAAGACAAAATGCTAGTCGCTGGTTTATATTCGGCTCTAAGAACCAAAATGTTTTAGGTTACACCGCAAAGTAAGTTTAACTTTAATATAAATGGAAAATTTAATAAATGAGATAATAAAACGCACTCTTTTAAATTTCAAATAGAAGTCATTATACATTTGATTTGTGAGCTTTATATCACCTTCAGTTTCTTGAAATTCTTGATAACATATGTATATATATAGTACATATAAATCTATTACATACAATATTTGACGAAGACATCGGGTAGCGTTTTGAGCGATTTGTAGGCGGCAGCATTTCGTTTTTTTTCGCTTGCGTGTGCTTCACGAACATCAGAGGCTGCAGAGTGTTGATACATTTTTTTGAGTTGTGTTGCCTTCAGCCCATTTCCTTGTGTTGACTTCATATAGTATAGTTTCGCTGTGCCCTTCAGTAACCTTTGAATATATATTAGACTGTTTTATACCTCAAAGTTATATTGAACATATTTTTCTAATCTTCGAAAGCCTTTATCCATATCAGGATAATAAATAATAAAATTGTCGTCCCCGAGAAAATTGGCAACGATTCTTTTATGTCAAACTCACTAAGTCTCCTCTGCAACTCTTGGATTTGTTCTTTCCTCTTAACAACTTCAATCTCTGAGGAGAAGGATTTGATCAAAAACACAAAACCCATCGAAAAAGTGTAATTTGATTACCAGAAACAAAACCTTTTCAACTAGTGAACTAAACTTATCCTCTTACTAATAAATCTATAGTACTTGGAAATTTGCTAATTTGTTTATTTTATTCCATTTTTAACAAGATACTTTAGGTTGGCCCACACTTTTTTGTACCCAAAAACTTAAGAACATCTTTATTTTATTTTGTTTGATTTTGCGACGCGTATGTGTATTTTTTATTCCGAAAATCTTTATATTAAAAAAAAAACAATGTATTTTGTTGTCTTGTTTTCCTTTAAAAATATATGTAGCTCTCTGACCCGTTTTTACCCTTAAACTCTGATTCATAACGTAATAGAGTTATATTTTATGATCCCCTTGTACAAGGTACCATTTACGTTTCTGTAACAGTTAGAACACGCTCATAAGATCATAAGTATGCAACATAAATAAAACACACCTCACTCTATTAAGTTAATATGCTACTTTATCAATTGTTATTTTTTGCTTTTATAAATTTATATTTATTCCAATTGTATATGAAGCCAAAACATGGTTTCAAAGAAGTAGTGATTTTTTTGCAAAGACAACACATATTTCAAGGCACTTTTTCATTATTAAAATAGGATATAAGATGTTTTTTATATGAATTTGTTGTTTGCAACTTTACAAAAGACTTTTTGTAGCGAGAGTTTTGAGGGTTATATTGTTAAGTATCTTTAATCTTTGGAATACAATTTCAAAAATAAAAACACACTTCCATAGAAAAAAGATAGAAAATATATAAGAATCATCACTTTGACGAAAGTTCAAACTTGAAGGAGATAGTACTCTTGAACTATGCATATTTTGCTCACCCGCTGTGACTTTAATGACATAAACTTGCTAGATTGCTTCTGTTTTTGTTGTTTTTTGATCAAAACTTGTTGGTTCAAAAAACTACATAACCTAGAAAGTATGTAGTTTTTTACAAAAGACGTTTTCTAAAAAAAAACCAATGCAAAGAGAAAAGCTTTAAATTATCTTGACCTCGCTGGTGTAGAAAGGTATACCTACGCAAAAAGTTCCTATGTAATGAATTGTTTCCACTTAAGAGAAACCATTAAAAGCTAAAGTTTGAGATTTCTATTTAAAAACAAAACAATTTAAAACAATTTTTCCATACAAAATTCTAAAAAGAAACAATTTTAACTTGTATAATTTGTTTTTTAAAGTAGGTTTTCTCAACACCTTCTTTATAGTGATACGCTTATGTAGTTACGTACATGTGGTAAAAATATATATAAATAAATATGTACAGTGGATCCCAGCTTTAATAATACATTTTCCCTTTTTTCTCCTGAAACTTTAAAAAGCCGAGTATTACTGGTTAATTGAATAAAAAAATAAGTACTGTCGAATGTCGGTAATAGTGAAAAAAAAATAATTGAGGAGCTGATTTCCAAAACCAGCTATCGGAAAAAAATCCGAAAATGAGATATGGACATCATTTTTTAGGTCTTTTTAATGCGCATCTTATGCAATCAAAAATTATTCCCTAAACAGGATACAGTAATAGTAGTTCAGTGTCAAAAAACCAGTTTATTTCCAAAACAGCCTTCTGAACACCAAATATCTTTTCCAAAATGGCCTTAGCAAAAATTTCCTTCCAAAAAGGCCTTTTCAGTACAAAAATAATCAAAATTTGACGTTTGATTTTGTGTCAGCGTGACATTTCTGTTTTGGGTGGAGATGAAGACACATTAAACCGAATTCGCTGGTAATTATTTTATTTTTTAATAATATGCCAACTGATAGGGTGTTTGGCCTTGTTGAGAAAGAACTGAGGGAGATTGCTACAATTACCTGTCCAGAAACGTATAGTAGCGTTCTAGTAAAATTTGGAACTGTTTATACCAAAAACTAGCAACAGCCGTGGTTCAAACCAGAAAAACATTTAAAATGTCGGACTCCAAAATGTTGGGTATGACGACTTCATCAACACAAATTAAATTTTGTGAATATGTGGTATATAGTGGTGAGTCCACTTCACACACACTGCTAAAACGAGGAGTAAATTGGATCGGTCTCGAAACTCGTCTTAGTGAAAATATACAAAAGAGCCATATAAAGCCAGCAAAACGAGACGATATCACCAAATTATTTAAAGCTATGGGCCTGGAACCAGAAAATATCTCATTTTATAATAAAATTATTGATTCCTCTCTTAACGACGGACGATGTCAACATTGAAGCGGATGAAAAGATCTCATTTTCAAACGAAGACAGGTTTTAAAAGTATCAACCTATTTTGTGATAAAATATTTTACGTACTGTGAATTCTTTTTAATTTATTTTGATTACTCTGAATAATGTATTTATGTTCCTTATAACAAAATAAGACTAGATCAAATAAAGATTTATTTACAAAAAATGATTATTTTTTCGATTTTACTTCCAAAAGAAGCTTTTTTAAAATAATTTTACTTCCAAAGCGAGACATAATCAATTATATGTACTTCCAAAACCAAATATACTAAGTTTTAAACAAGTAAATTTTAATACAAGGACTGAAACTAGATCCGTTTTAAAAACTTTAATTTTATTAAAATTTTATGAGGAATAAATTGAATGTAATGAAGGAAAGGTTTTTCACATTTTACTCAAAACTATAATCAGGTCGGATAGCTGGTTTTGGAAATCACCTCCTCAATTTATATCTTTACCATTTTAACAAGAATGTGTTCTTTTTTTTTAAATAACGTTTTTCGTTTAAGCGATAAATAGTATGTTATACTGGTTTTGCTGTGTGATGAAAACGAGGGAAATAGGATTTCTTCAATTCACGTTTATAAACAACCCGAATTGGTATTTGGTCGGAAGGGTACTTTATACTAGCTTTCAAACTCCGGAATTGGTAATAAATCATCTTAAAGATGGAGGGATATTGAGCGTTATCTTCGTGTGAATGAAATTGTCAGTTAGGGAAGGAAGGCCACTCATAAAATTTAGTTAGAAAGGGCAAAGAAAATTCTACTTTGAGTGCACCAAAATTCGAGGAAAAAGTACTTGGACAAAAAGTGCAGTGCTGAAGCCTTATACGTCGAGTACTAAGAGATGCAGATTTTATTGAAAATTGTTCCCGAAAAAAGCCATTCATAAGTAGAAAAACATTAACAACAGGTGTAAAATTTGCAGCCAAATACCTAAATAAATCAAGAATTTTCTTTCAATGCAATGTCCTACTGGCGAAGGTCACCTAGTTTTCAATGAAAGGTACTATATGAATTTTTTTAGAGTTGGCGTTGAAGTACTGTATGGGTCGTAATACTTTATTTAAAATACTGTATATGTTAAAATTATGTGTTACAAAATCCTGTATAAATAAAATTATGTATGGTCAAAGATACTGTAAATACAGGGTTATCCATTTTGCAGTTTCAAAAGTAAAAGTAAATAAAATACATATGTATAAAATATTTTGTTCATGATATTTCTTTTTTATTATAAAGCTTGAACGTTGACATTATGTGTGAAATACTACATCATTTAAATGAACACCACGCGAATTGTTGCAAGCATCGATTTTTTGAGGTAATTTTTGACTGCTTTTTGCAACATATTGGGCGGTATCTCAGCCATAACTTGACAAATGGTTTAAATAGTCAAGAGTTAAAGGTTTGTCTGCATAAACAGGGTCTTTTGCGTAGCCCCACAAAAAATCCAGCGGTGATAAATCGCATGATCACATGACCAGTTTATATCACCACAACGAGAAATTATACGCTGCCAGGAAATGTCTCTTGCAATAAAGCCATATTGGCTCGAGTTGTGTGGCATGTGGATGTGGCATCGTCTTGTTGAAACCACATATTCTATAAGTCGTATACTTCAATAGCAGACAAAAAAAAGACGACTATCATACGACCATAACGCTCCGAATTGATAGTGACAGTCGTTTCATCGTCATTTTCAAAGAAGTAAGGTCCAATCACACCTCTGTTCCAAAGAGCGCACCAAACAGTGACTTTTTGTGGATGAAATCGACTTTCTTCCATTACTTGAGGATTCTCAGAACCCCAAATACGACAATTTTGTTTATTAATATACCCACCAAGTGAGAAGTTTGCTTCGTCGCTGAAGAAAATTTTGTTCGAAAAATCACCGTCCACCGCCTATAGTTCAAACACCCAATGGACATATCTACGACGTTATAGGCTTCAGTTGTTGTGTCAGCTGGACTTTATATGGATGTAAGATGTACATAGATCCAAATGCAAAATACGCCAAAATGTGCCGTAAGACAGTCCTAATTCCTAAGAACGACGAGGAATCGACACATTCGGGTCTTCGGCAACACTTTCACTTACAGCAGCGATATTTTCGTACCCACGAGCAAAACGATGATGCACATGCCTTACAATATCTGTAACCAAACCAGTATCTTTAAATTTTTTAGACGATTATTTAAACCATAATCTCCTCTTAAAGCACGATTTGTGGCTGTGGCAGAATCACCATTTTTATAGTAAGTTTTAACAATTTGTATGCGTTTTGCTATAGCGATCCATTTTTGTAAATGTCAGACTTTCAACTGAAAACAAAAATTGTTTAACAGTTTAGTTTGACATATTATGTCGAATTCCAGCCCTATACTTTTGAAACCGCAAAATAGATAACCCGTTACTTTGAAAAAGAAAAATAGTTTAGATAATGAAAAAAAGTGCGCAGTTTTTTATAATATACTTTAAAAACTGCTGACGTTGTTTCAGAAGAAAGTTTAAAAAGAGGACTATCAAAAACACACTCTGTATAGATTTATTTTGAGAGAATGTATTTTGTGATGAGAAATTTGAACAAATATTATTATGACATGCAGTGTTTTGTTCACACCGCATTTTGTTGAACAATATTTTAAGTTTATAGCGTTTTAAAATATAGAATTTAAGACACACAGAATATGACCGAACAGTATCATACAGAATTTCAATCATACAGATTTCTGAAAACAATATTTCAACACGATCCCATAATTCAGGGAAGTTCAGAAGAATTAAATACAGGGTCTCGCTCTAACTCCCGAACGAAATAACCGAGACGCGCGGGGATGGTATCTCCTTGCAGCTCGAGATCTAAATTTTTAGTCGCAATGAGTCCGTTCACGGGAGAGCAGCGCGATTTCTGCGTTCGCGCCTTTTATGAAAACAATCGCTCATACGTGACTGTTCGTCGGCTTTTTCGGGTAAAGTTTGGATTACGCAACATCACCGAGTGTCCAAGTACGAATGTAATCAAAAAATGGATCGTAACATTCGAGGCAACGGGATCAACGCAAAAACTTCGACCTACAGGACGCCCACGTTCCAGGCGGACTGCAGAAACAATTGAACGCGTACAAGCTTCTGTGCGCGAGGATCCAAGAAGCTCTACACGGAAACGCGCTGCGGCCCTGGGAGTACCCAGAACGACTTTACGTCGCATTTTACGGGATGATTTGAAGTTATACCCTTACAAAATTCAGATTGTCCAAGATTTGAAAGAATCCGATTTTGTTTCACGGTTCAATTTCGCAACAGAAATGTTACGGAGATTCCCTCACTTCAATAACATTATCTTCTCAGACGAAGCTCATTTTCATGTCAACGGATTTGTTAATCGACAAAATTGTCGATACTGGGGAACAGAAAATCCACGCTTAAAACATGGACGACCGTTACACTCTCCGAAAGTGACCGTTTGGGCCGGAATAGCCAAGTGGGGGATCATAGGGCCGTATTTTTATGAAGATCGATACGGGCGTAATGTTACTGTTAATTCAGAGCGTTATGTTTCGATGCTTAGAGATTTTTTAGCTCCAAAACTGCAAGAATCGAGTGGTTACACTATTCACACCTGGTTCCAGCAAGATGGCGCTACCTGCCATACAAGTAACGACTCTCTGGAGGTCGTTAGAGAAATGTTTCCTCGAAGGTTGATATCGAGGAGGGGTGATATTGCTTGGCCACCCAGGAGCCCTGACTTAACGCCACCGGATTTCTTTTTATGGGGCTACCTCAAGAGTAAGGTGTACTCTAATAATCCTTCAACGACGGCTGAATTAAAAGCGAACATTGAAGAAGAAATCCGCTTAATCACTCCGCAACTTTTGACAAAAGTGTTCCAAAATCTCAGAGTCAGATTGGAAGAGTGCTGTAGGCGAAATGGACAAGATTTGGATGATTTAATTTTTAAAAAATAAAAATTCATTTCGTTTTGTATAATTTAAAATAAATATTTCATTTAAAAGCGCTACAGTTGTATTAATATAATTTTTTTTTAAGTGCAGTTATTTACGGCCCACCCTGTACTTTAATTAAAGACACTTTTCGACTGTGCCTAGAAAACGGTTGTACACATAAGGCAAGATTAGTGCAATTTTGGTTGATGTGGAACTACCCCTATGTGATATAACCACCTATACAATCACAAGACCTCAATTAAATGAAAATTTATGATCCAAACTTGAGCGTGAAATAAGAAAACATGGCATAAGATCAAAGACAAACCTACAATAAGGCTCTTTTTGAAAGAATACAGGGACGGATCTCTTTAGCAAAAGAGATACCACAAGTTTTTGAAATATAGTTACATATGTCTTTAATTACCCGCTAAGGTAAAAAAAAACATTTATACTCCCGTCAACTTGGGAGTTTCAAATAAAAACACAACACGAATTTTTTCTTAGTTTTTAAACTTTTCTTTAAATTTTATAAAGTATTTTACTCGGGGACTAATAATTTATTATTGCAGATTTTTAAAGATAAATTTATCAAAGCTTCTAGTCCCTTACCGTGGGTCGGGGGAAGCCATAAGCTTATACGAAGTGATAAATAAGAATAGACGACTCATCCACTGTTACAGGCTTATTTATAACCAATCGATCATCCCCATTCCAATATTCTGAAATACGATCAATACATGATCTAACGGGAATGATGGTGACACAATCGATAAGATGTGCGAGTCAGCACATTTATGTTTACAGCGAGTAATTGTTTATATTGCTCGCTGGGAAGAATTTTTATCTGTTAAAGATTTTTGTCAATGGTCATTGACGGAAGTGATTGTTTATATTGGACGGCGCCGATAGCTCGATGGCTATATCCGTCCATCACGTTAAGTGATATTGTAAGTATGGTAGTGGTGTATGTCTGTGACATTGACATAACTATATATTACATAATAGGTATAGAAATAATATTGAAAACGGGTATTTTTAAAATTTGAGTTTTAAATGAAGTTTGGATTCGTAATCTAAATTAACCCAAAACTTATTTTTTAAAACCATGAAAGTATTAAATTCAAGGTTTGCGCAAAACTTTATAATGAGAATTTCCAGTAACTAAGCAAGATACAAAACTTATTTAAATTCTATCTAAAGAAGAAGAATGTTAGCTCAACAAAATCATCATACAATTTGTTGTAAAGACATAATTTTTTAACTAAGCCTTAAAGACCCCGTTTTTGGTTGTTTTAAGCATTTTTAAAGATGCATAAACGTAATTTTGTCGACCAGTGATATTAATTACATTTGTTTTTTTTTCTGGCACTGTTATTAAACAATAACAAAAATAATACATTCTTATTCAAATGGTAAAACTTGAATTTATCTTTTTTTCGGTAATACTTTATTTATGTACAATGTACATAAATAAACACTGATGACATTTTTGTTTTTTATTCAATTTACCAGTGTTTCATTCAAACTGGGAGACACTGTATATTGGGGAGCTATAGATACCTAACCTACCTACTGTTTATAATAATATGAAGTCGGATTTCTTTGTAGGTCATACACATCCTAATATGTAAGTGCAAGGCCAAAGAAATTAATGATGTTCCTCGCTTGGATTCCTTGAACGCAAAAATGGGGGTTGTTGTTCCGTTAAGAATACATATATAATATAAAAATAACATTGCATTACATAGAACTTTTTGAGTGTGTATTAATGTATGTAGGCTCCTATTCTGATACATATATGTTATGTATGTATGTATTTTATGAAAACTTCAGTCAGATTACCTGTCCTTGTAAGTGAACAACTGAACAACGAATGAACGAACTAACGACGACGACAACGACAACGACGATATGATGGAGCAACAACCGTGACATTGAATCCCCCATGGTTGGTTGTGTCGTAAAGATGTAATGAGTATAATGGTGACGTGGATTATGGTCGTTCAGGGGTAAGCTGTTCGTTCAAAAACAACCATACGCCTTCACTTCGAGAATAACATAAGGTTCTTGTTACAAAAGCTAAAAAAATGGAAAAATACCTACAACATAATGAAATAATCGATATCTACACACAACACGTTATTTTTTAAGATAATGTTTATTTAAAAGTCTATTCAATCATTAAGTTTTTATTTTTACTATACACATAAATCCGATTCTATACTTGCTCGTCCGTAAAATATGCAAGCTACGAGTTTGCTGGCTGCGTACATTAGGGTACCTTTAAACAGCATCTATTGAAATCGATATTTAAAGATTTAAAGGAAGCCCCAAACTCATCGCATAAAATACTGAAATGATAAGAAGAAGATTTATGAAAGTACATACTTGTATACAAACGTTACAGATAATGGCTGCGCGGATTAATGTTACCTTTGAAATAAGTTGTTCGAAGAGGAGATTTATCGTTGATCTTTCAAATAAAGTACACATAAAAATAAAATGTTAAATAATCTCGACAATGTTGTTTTTAAAAGCTTTAAACCTCAATTATTGTATAAATTCGAGAATTAAATTTTCAGCTGGAATAAAATACATACTAAAATTTTAAATACAAATTTACAAAGAAGAGAAAATGCCCCAAAGTTATTGTAAACGGATCAATATGTTGAATTGTCAAAGTTGAAATTTTTTAACGTTTCAAGTTCCCTAACATTTTAGTTCATGCTTTTAAGAGAGTTTTATTCATAAATTTAAACATCGACATATGTATATTGCTTAATTACTTAATATCAAATAACGTGTAAATAATTTATAATGAACTACAAAGAATTTAAAATAAGATATGTAACATTCGTTTTAAATTGTACACAAATATCCAATTCATGTTATTATAGGCATGCAAAAAGCTTAACACAATGAGAAATTGACTTACGCTGTCCATAATTAGTAGAATATAGTATTTCAAAAATAAATTGCCTCATTCGCAGTGTTCTATACTTGGTGCATAAATGTTCAATAATGAAAGCAAATCTCCACAATCAATATATATGTACAAAGAATGTCTGGAACAAACAAAACACTGCGCCTTGATTTAAGAGTTTGTATTCCTAACATACTCGTACTTCAAAAAGTTCTTTTGAATTTGAATTTTTTGAATTTTTTCAATCCTCACAGTTAATTTCTTAGAATCTGGATTCTATATAATACAATTGTTGTATTCTAGCAAACGGACGAACTAAGGAACAAAACAAAGCTTTAAGTGTATGATCCTTAAAATCGTAAGAATTACTCTTAAGAAATCCAATCATAGAGTTTGCTTAAGAAACTTTATAACTAAGATGAGACTCAAAAGTTTAATCAAATTTAACGTCTAAGTCCTTTTTTTCATTAACTCTGTACAAATTGTTTCCATTGCTATTATATTAAAATATTATAGGTCTCGATAAAAGGTTGTTAGTTAGTTAGATAGATAGATAGATATTTTATTTTATAGATTAATATTTTATTTTAAGTTACAGAGTTTACAATATTTTTAAGTTAGTTAAAATAGAGCATTTAAATTTAAAAACTGGTAATTTGTCTTATACCAATCCTCAAAATTATTTAAATCTTTATGAAATTAAGGACAATCACTGTACTTATTTATGACTTTAAACATTTTAATGTCATCAGCGAACATGAACTATTAGGAAACAGATGATACTAAAGAGACAAAAAAAAAGAGGCTGGGATGCGACCCACACTGATAACTTCCCATCCCGTCTGTCGATTTGTCTTGCTTAAAAGTTTGTATATATGTATCAATTTTTACCAAATTTGCGTACTATATTTTGTAGATTTTATTTTTCTATGAAAAAAACGGACTGTTGGATTTTTATAAAAAAAATACTGATTATCGAAAACAATATTTTCTGTGAAATAAAATAAGTTTGAAGCCAATATTTTTAATTTTTGAAAAGCTATTTGAGTCGAAAGTAAATTTTTACGAAATTTTAGTATTGTTTTATTTTTAGGTTTTTATTTTTTGTAAAAAAAACTGTCAATTCGATTTTTCTCTAAATAGTTCCTAATGTTGAAAACAATATTTCTTATAAGATAAAATTAGTTTGAAGCCAATGTCTCAAATTTTTGAAAAGATATTTACGTCGAAAAACAATTTTTACCAACTTTTGTTAAATTTTTGTTTAGGTTTTTATTTTTTGTAAAAAAACTGTCGATTCGATTTTTCTCAAAATTTTACTCAATGTTGAAAACAATATTTTTTGAAAGATAAAAGTAGTTTAAAGTCAATATCTCCAAGTTTTGAAAAGATATTTGAGTCGAAAATCAATTTTTACCAACTTTTAGTATTTTTTTATTTTTTTTTTTTGTAAAAAAACTGTCAATACGATTTTCCTCAACATTTTTTTCAGAATGTTCAAAACAATATTTCTTATAAGATAAAATAAGTTTGAAGCTTTAATCTCAAGTTTTTGAAAAGATATTTAAGTCGAAATTCAATTTTTTACCAACTTTGAGTAATTTTGTTTTTTAGGTTTTTATTTTTTATAAAAAAACTGTCAATTAAATTTTTCTCAACATTTCCTTAAAACAACATCCTTACTTAAAATTTATTTGAAGTCGATATCTCTTCTGGTTCTTGAGTTATGGACGAGAAAAACGCCGCGAATGTACGGACGAAAGAACGTAAGTAAACACACGCACGCACAGACATCTCTCTAAAAATCTTTTATTTCGACTCTAGGGACCTTGAAACGTCGAGAAATATCAAAATTTTCAATTCGACAAATCGGACCCATTACAATAACTTCCTATGGGAAGTTAAAAACTCAGCTCAAATATTTTAAAACGAAAAACTATATATTTTAATGCTGTTTTTATTTATAAAACATATTCAGAAAAACTCAAACTGTTTTGTTGGATTTTTTGTCAAATGGGAGCTTGAGGCATTATTTGACACCTTCTGTTTTCAATATTTGTATGGTAAAAATACCTTGATGGTACAAAAATAAATGCGCTCTCACAAATAACTGTATCCAAACTATAGCCAAACTAGTTCACATTGAAATTCTTTATTAAATTTGTTTGAATAGTATTTTAATTATCTTATACCTACATACATATATACAAAGGTACATAGGCTTAATATATGTACATATTTATTTATTTATAACTTAATGAATAATGACTTAACTTAAAAATGAATCATGTCGCTTTTTCTTTTGTGTTCATCTGTACTCTCCTTAATAAGACGCCAAATATAGTCTCCCGCCATATGTACTTTCGTTATACTGGCCTTGATAACGGCGGCGTTCAAAGTCCTTAATATCTTGATGAAATCGTTCTCCCTGTTCCTCACAACATCGTCCTATGTTGTTTTTAAACTTGTCAAAGAGCGCGTAACATATGCACTTTAAGTGACATCCTGCATCCCATGCCATGCTCTGTTATTTCCTAAGAAACCAGATACTACGACTTTAAAATTGTGCCAAG
This sequence comes from Eupeodes latifasciatus, assembly GCA_920104205.1. Lineage (NCBI taxonomy): Eukaryota > Metazoa > Arthropoda > Insecta > Diptera > Syrphidae > Eupeodes > Eupeodes latifasciatus. The sequence goes on from OV049926.1 coordinate 74,539,269, forward strand.
CTTTTCTTTGAGGCTTAGTTAGTAACTTCGGGAAATCTTCACTGTCGAATATTTTTTTAATCTGTGGGACAACAAAGATTCCGGCCTTAATTTTAGCCTCCGAGAGTTTTGGAAAAATTGTTTTTTTTTTTTTAAATTGAAAGCTTCAGATTCAACACTCAAAGCCTTAACAAATTGTTTCATCAACCCTAATTTGGCTTCCGACCTGAAAATCCGTCCTTTCTGGCCACCCTCATTAACTGTGGTACCAACCATCCTCAAGTATATTCAATAATGTTTATTTAGATCAGATGAGTTCGGTAGCCATTGAAGGAAGTCAAATGTTGCTCCTCTTTCCAACCTTTTATTTTTTCCACCGAGTGAATAGGAGCGTTATCATGTTGGTAAAAAAAGTTTATGGGTGAAACAATTTAATAATGTTTATAACAACGTCAATATCAAGTGTTATATAATAACTGACAGCTGTGGTGCTTTATAAACCATTTTATTTTCTCAAAACTCTAAAACTCTTGTTCGATTTAAACTTTTTAAACACTATAAAATAAATACTCTTAAAGTTGTAAATCAGAAATTTAATTTCAATGAAATTACTAAATGTGTTGTCTTATACTGTCTAGTTTTGAAAAGGCTTATAATTAACGATGAAATTGTCTTGCATTAATTAATTCACAAAAGTAATTCCCGATTTTGATTTTAAGCTTGTTATATTAGTATTATTAGTAACTTATTTGAATACTACTTAAGAATTTTCCCAATTCAATTCAGTTTACTTAAACCATCTTATTCTTTATTTTTTTTAAGCTATTGAAATCAGAAAATTTCCAATTATATTCAGGTTGTTTTAAAGCGAAAAATTTCCCAATATCTCTTGTGAATTCTGTAGGTACAATTAGTTAAAATCAACTTACCTAATCGGTTGGCAAAAACGGTCCTAGCCTGTAGAAAGAAATTAGGTAACGAACGAAAAAAGGTTAGGTGTTTGGTTTGCTAACTTTCATAGCCAATCTCTTCGATTTAAATAAGTTGATCTTTTTGGTTGAAGCTAGTAAACTTAGCTACTTGTCGATAACATGTTCTCAAGAAGGTCTTAGTAAATTATAATATCATTTTAACTGTAATATATTAAATAATTATTTATAACCGATGACTCTGTTAGAATCAACAACTTATTTGATTATTTTTAATTAATTTACACATTTAATTTTAACAGGCATTACACCAATATTTCTAATTATTGTAAATTTGTAAAAGTTCATTCAGTTCGTTTACACTATTGTTATTTAAAGTTTTAATGCATTAAGAAGTTTGAGCTCGATTCCTAAAACGATTGTAGTTTATACTTATACAAATTAAACTTGTTCTAGTCTATGCATAATAGTCAACGAGGATACATTTTCTTTATTCAATTAAAACACTTTGAACCCAATTAAATTTAATTCCGAAACTCCTCAAAACATAAATAGGCTTTATAAAATATACATAAACACAACAACTTATACACAAATATTGTATTTATTGGCATGAAAAACAACAATAATTTCGATTGATTTAAATTCAATATTTACAATAACTAATTTAATTCAACAAAAACCGAACAAATAACCAACTCATCAATAAAAGCCGAAAATAGTGATAAATATTAATAACACTTACGTATGTGGTATGATTTTAATATCATGTAATGTTCTTAAAAAATAACATTTTTGTAAAAAGAAAATTGATTAAAAAACATTCTCAACTTTATTTAAATTTAAAGTAAAAAATATTTTTGTTTCTTGTTAAGGTCTTTTCATTTTTTAAAATTTTTAACCTGAATCCAAAACAGTTTACTCTCTCCACTATGGACGGCTGATACATATAACAGTTGAAGTATATATCCATTATTATTTAGGTATATAAAATATATAGCACAATCACATCGTCATCACTTTCCCATTTTTTTGATCTTAAATGGATATTGACAGTTATTTTAACGTGAAAAGGAAACACGCAAGTCCATCATTGGAATGGAATGCCGGAAATGTATAACAATCGGTTATATGAAGTGAAAAATTGTGAGTTCGATGTAACTTTCTCTCTTACCAAAATGTATCTACATAGTTTATTTTGGTATATTTTACCAATAACATGTTAAATGTAACGAAAAACACAAAAAAAGGGTTCTTTTTGTCATATCATTATTTTGCAAAGGCATTCAGCCAGTTGGGCGACTCCAGTGTTTCAATATGAATGTGTTGCTGAAAGCGATTTTACAGAAGAGATATAGATATAAGATAGTTTTAGATCATTCCTTTTTCCTTTTGTGGTACACATTGTAAATCTTTGCACTTTAAATAGGTTTTTTTTTAGATTGATTTCTTCTTGCGTAGAAATTTGCGTCTACAACGCTCTCCTAACCTATTCTTGATTTCTGTTATCTCTGGAGTTCCCTCAGGTAGTCACTTAGGTCCACTTCTTTTTTCCTTGCAATTAAAGATAAGGACATTTTTACTTTATTCTTATGACTCCAAGTGCTTATTTAATACCATTACTTCGATGCCTGATTTTTCTCTTATTCAACTACACCTCGATAGTTTCTCAGTCTTTATTCAAAAGAAATGCTTAATAACAAGCAAATGACAGTCAATCACTGTTTACACTTTCTGTGAAATCAATTCATTTCCTCTGTTGGATTATTCTAGAATTTGAGCTTTTATGTGATCAGGAGCTTAATTTCCTAATCCATATGGAAGATATAATCAAAGGAATTGTTGTTACCCGGTCGCTGTACATAATCTTCTATCCTCCTACAAAGATTGGTTAAATTTTAAGGGCCGATGTTGAATGGGAATCACACCTATAAACGTCAAGTTTTTTTCTGCATTTCATTTTACATTTATCAATTTCAGACTAATTCAATTTGAACCATGAAAGATACATAATCGACGCTCCTATTTTAGAATATATTGCCGCTTTGCGCGATAGTGTGGCTGAAGAGCCATCCACCTTAATTCGAGGTCGTGCCAAACAATTGCACCTCACACGCTCGTCGTAGATTAGCATTATGCATAAAGCCTTGCTTTTTTATGCTTACAAGATGTAAATGACATAACAACTAAAGGATGTATTCATTGCAAGCACCATCAATGAAAATGGCAACAGTGGATAATCAATTTTATTTATTTTATTATTTATAAATCATCTTCAGTGATGAGGCACATTTTCACCTCAGTGGATTCATCAATAAGCAGAATTACAGATTGTTGAAAAACAAATGCACCCCCAAAAAAAGTGACTGTTTGTTGCGGTTTATGGCCTGGCGGCATCATCGGTCCTTATTTTTTCAAAAATGAGCCTGCAGGCAGCTACTGTGACTGATGTTCGCTATCGTGAGATGATAACGAACTGTTTAAGACCCGAATTGGAATTTATGGATGTGGACGATATGTGGTTTTAACAGGAGGGTGCCACTTGCCACACACCTAACTAACCAATGAGTTATCTTACGTGGTGGCGATGTCAATTGGCCGCCAAGATCATGTGATTTGACACCGTTGGAATTCTTTCTTTGGGGTTATTTAAAAGAAAAGGTGCATGACTCTAAGTCAGAAACAAGAGCTAAAGAATTAAATAATTTGGCACATTAACAGCATAGAACACCAATTAAGCCTCAGCTTCATCGAAAATAATAATTTCCATATAATTTGTTTTTTAATCAAAAAAAAAATCGGCTCTTTAAATTTAACCACCTTTTATTTTAAGAATGAAGAGCGTTCGACGTTGATCCTTTGATCCTAACTCATCAATATTAAGACAGCCTTGAAATATAAAAAGTTTCAAATGTCTAAAAAAACGTAGGGAAATATCTTGTTTATCCATCGCCTCCTTTCAGGCTCTTTTAACTGTCCAAATATTATCAACTCCATCTTTTCAAAAACAAAGATTTCCTCAGCTCTTTTATCTTTCCACCCACTATACCTATAATTACTCAATTGAAACAATTACTCGAAAGCTACAGAATGTCAATCTGAACCAAAACTATTTTGATTACAATGTAAACACTTCCTACTTAAACTAGGCCGAATAAATCACGATGTTGGCCTAGCCAAAAAATTAAAATTTAGTCGCTAACATGAAAATGCCAGAATGCTAAAACTGTTTGAATTTGGGGAGAAGTATTTACACCAAAAAATTGACTTTGGTATTTTTTAGTTCAGGATTTTAAATTTGTGGATTTTTGAAGCATGGTAAAATTTTGTAATGTTGTTGGGAGAAAAAAAAAAGTTTTTTTCCAAATGTACCTACTCTTTATAATCAAATATACAAAAATATTTCAACATTTTTTATTGAAATTTAAATTCTAACATTTCTAATAAATTTCTGTTTTCTATCTCTCTCTATCTTTGCAGAATTATAAATAAGAATATTAAAACCCACTTAAATACACTTGACTCATAGAATACCGCAGCGTATACTTGAACTTTTGTATTCTCAATTAAAAAAAATAGAGAAAATAAATAATATTTCAAACACCACCAGCGCATAGATCCAATCAATGGTCTATGGCAACCAATCTAAAACGCTTAATTCGAAACTACAAAAGCTGTAGTGATTATGGCGACAAAATTAGTTATTTACCTATTATTTTTCGGCTTATACACAGTCCAAATCGGAGGCGGCCAAATGACCAGTGATCCAGCGCCAGGTCGATCGCCGGGACCACCCGGTGGTATAACGACCATCGAAGACGATGCACATGGCTCAAGTGGAAGTATAAAAGGTACAACTTTATTGCTAACCAAGGATCCGACTGAGATCGATGACGACGAGGACGACCGCGACGACGACGATTTGAATGAGAACGTTGCCAACAACAGTGAAGCCAGTGAATATTCTAGTGATTCTGATTTGAGTAAATTGAATGAGATAAAACCCGACGAAGATGACTTGCCACCTTCTCTGCTGGAGGACGACGAGGTCATACCACATTTGGGTACAATAAATTTTCATAGTGACTCCGATACAACAGGTGGCGGTGATGGTAATGGTGATGGTAGCATGAATAAGCCCTGTGTAAATGAATTAAGCGAGTTCTTGAATGACGCCATTGTCGTGGATAAGGACAATGTCGATGAAGTCCCATCACTGGATGGAAAGAATAGCAGCAGCACCAAAGAGATGTTTGCTGAAGCGAAGAAAATTCGAATTAAATTGGAAGTCATGCATGACATGTACGAGACAAAGGAGGGGTTAAATTGTGGCCTGCTTTATCGTGGTAAGATTAATTTATCTTTAAGTTATTTTGATACACGTGGGTGTGGGTAGGAGAAGATAATAATCATTAGCTTCATAATACAACTTTTCTCTTGATTAAGATAAAGATTCTAAGAGCTCACTCTATTAAGACCTCATACATATATGACCAGACCAATAAAGTTTAGCTTTATTTTGTATAACGTATGATAAATTCCCAGAAAATTGGAATTCCCAAAGATAGTTATATATCCTTCAGGACTCAGGAGCATTTTCAATTATACATATTATCTAGATCTACATTATGTAACTTACCTCTCGTTTAATCCTAAGCTCTTTATCCTAATGCCATATCTTTCGAAATAGAAAATCGGATGACATTAAGACTTAACTTCCATATATCGCCCACGATAAACATTACTGTTCTTCCGCTTAGATGGAAATGCAATACCCATGTTCCGGAAATTCACTTCCATTGATGACATGCTAAACTTTTGTAAAATATTTGCTTTGCACTTTCCGTCATCATCATCGTTGTTGTTGTAGTACGTCGTCACTCGTTGCTCGTTGGCGTTGTATGTCGGTGTTGTCGCCACAAATGACGTGATGTTGTTGTAGTTGATGATTTTGCTTCTAATGACGCAGTTTTTAACTTTTAATTAACATCCCATCAAAGGAAATATTTGTTTGACTATTTTATACCAAATCAATATAAATTTTATATATGTATGTTTCGTAGAAGTATGAGTGAGTATCTCAGTATGTATGTATGTATGTACATTATGTCATCAGTGTTTAGTTAAATGGAAATTTTATATTAATTAGAAGATAAATATGGTGTTCCTTAAACAAAACAAATCATTTAGCTAGACGATTTTTGTATGACAAGCGAATGTCCTACATATGTACATATGTATGTACGTATACAGATTTTATTTTGATCGAAAAATTTTATATCAGAGTTAAGTATAAATATCAAAAAAAAGTAAATGCTTATATAATTTTATTTTAATAGAAAATGCATTCATTTAAATACATTTTTACTTAAGAAATAAAAGAACTATGTGTGTGGTAAGTATAGCATTCGTAAATTGAGCTCGAGATTTTAATCAAACAATACATTAAGATTGTAGGTAAGTCGAAAAAAGTGTCAAGGTCCCTAGAGTCAGAGTAAAAGATTCTTAGAGAGATGTCGGATCGTACGTTCGTACGTCCGTACGTTTATGGCTTAAAATCACCAAGGTGCAGAATTGGCTTCTCTAGCAATTTAATGTCTTAAATCTTGACTTAATTAAGAAAAAAAAATTAAGAAAATACTAAAACTAACCTGTTTTGTGTGTCTATCAAACAATATAATTTATTAATAAACTAAATTAAATCAATATACACGCATAGAAAATCATTTCGGGAACGCGTCCTAATCTACAATCTTCAACAACAAGTTCAAAATATAATTGAAAAATGTAAGGTATTCAACCCCGGTCATCACTTAATACACCGTATTTTTTATACAAAATCTAGTTTTAGAAAGGATACTAAGAGATTATTTATTTTTAACTATAAGAAATGCAAAAATAGTTTGTCCGATACCGCACAAGTCATTTCAGTGAACATATCGATAATCGATCAAAAATAATTTTAAGTGAACGCAGCCATTCGGTGTGAAACGTCAGTCGAGGTAGAGAACAATAGCAAAGCCGGCTGTCAGAGTATTTATCGTAAAATAAATTATATCTAAATGGTAAGTAACTTTCTATTCATCATTCGTAGATCGTACATCAATAGTCCGTCATTCCGTGAACGCATTTATTACATTTAATTATTAATGAAATTCTTTTCTACGACACGAAATTTCAAAGTTACCTGAAATATTTTCCTATTGACAAAGTCAGATCGCATTTAAGATGACCGCCGAATAATTAAAGCGCGCACTTATTTGAAATCGTCATTTCGGGAACGTTCCCGGACATGATTTTTACGTATTTTGCTTGTAGAAGATTTTGTATGTATTGTTTTCATTATTGCTTATTTAATACACATACATAATATATCCATGTTAATTAACAAAGCTTAAATTATGTACTTTGTTTTATTTTTGTTGATTTTATCAAACTTAGAAAAACGTTCCCGAATTGATGGTTTTCTGTATGATATTTAGTACTAAAAAATATTACTAAAAAAGTATACAATTCTGTGCGCTGCCCTGTCAAAGTTTATTTATATACAATTTTTGCAGCAGTATAAACTAAAATTCATCATCATAGCTTGCAATTTTTTTGTCATACAAAAATTTTGAAATTTGCAACCTTGGTGATTTTGAGCCTTATACGTTCGCGACGTTTTTTTCGTCACTCATAGCTCAAGAACCAGTGGAGATATCGACTTCAAATAAATTTTGTTATACAGATAATAATGAAGAACGATGCAGAAAGGACTCTCAAAAAAATTAAGTGGGTGGCTTTTTTTACCATAGTAATTTGAAAAAAGGTGACAATTTTGGATAACGTTGAATATCTCACAAACCAATAACGCTAGAGACTTGAACTAAATTTATATTATTTATTGTAACGTGCTACCAAACAAATATATTTTTGGAAAAAATTCCAATCAACGGTTTTTTATAAATCACAAAAACTGAAAAAAAATATTCGTCACCTCGAAAATTTTACGAACAAAAAAAGATTTTATTTTCAAAACAATTTTGTGCAACGAAGAACATCGTTTTCAACATCTAGTAAAATTTTGAAAAAAAAAAATCGAATTGACAGTTTTCTTACAAAAAATTAAAAACCTATAAAAAATTAACAAAAGTTGGTAAAAATTGATTTAAGACTTAAATACATATCTTCTTTCAAAAATTAAAAATATTGGCTTCAAACTTATTTTATCTCACAGAAAATATTTTTTTCGATATTCAATAATTTTTTTATAAGAATCCAACAGTCCGTTTTTTGATAAAAAAATAAAATCTTCAAAAAATAGTACCTACGCAAATTTGGTAAAAATTGATGTCTCAAATTAATTTCATTCATCCAGTTTGTATTTGTTTATATAAGAAATAAAAACTTTTAAGAAATGCTACTAAAATTTGTAAAAATTGTTTTTCGACTTAAGATCTCGTTTACAAAAGTAGATTTCGAGATCAAACTATTTCATTATATGCCAAATATTGTTGTTCATTTTAAAATTTTTAAGAATTATTCAACTGACAACTTTTTTAACACAACACGAAAACCTGCAAACTTTTAAGCAAGACAAATCGACAGACGGGATGGGAGGTTATCAGTGTGGGTCGCAACCCAGCCTCTTTTTTCGTTTTTAAATTATCTCAGGAACTATTGAACGGATTCAAATAATCTTTTTTTCTGAACAACGAGATTATCAGAAATGTCTATTTTTTGGATTCTTAAGAACAATGTAGTCATTTTTTGGTTTCAAAATTCGATATCTCAAAAAAAAGCTATTACGAATTTTGATAAAATAAATAGCAATTAAGTTTTTAAAATAAGCTTTTTTGCAGGTGTATATTTAAATCGTTAAATATATTTACTGTTTCTGAACAGATTCTTTGGATACAGCATAATTTTATATATAAAGTAATTATTCACACACTTTATACGGTTTTACCATGGAATCTCAAAAACTATAATCTAGAAAGCAAAAATCTCAAAAACAAAAATGTAGGCTGGAAAACTCTATGAACACAATTAACTTATTATAAGCTCATTTAAGTTTTGACAGCATTGGAAAATTATTAAATGTGAAGAATTGTATGCTTCAAAAACGTAATGCTGTCTCCTATCGTTAAATTTAAACCTATAAAATAAATAAATTAGGTAGCGCAACGATCTTAGAGAACCAGGACGTAGTGACTTACAAATCTTAAACATTCCTATGCGTGAGTCGTGTCAGGGATGGAGGGGACCTACACTTTCAATGCCGAAGCCAAAAGGCTGATTTGAGAAAGCACTTTTCATGACAGAAATTACTCTTGGAGGATTTGTTTATTCCTCACAAGAGACAGTACCCGTGGAAAAAAAAACTTTTTAAGTGTCACAGGCAGGGATTGAACCCAAAACCTCTCGCATGATAGTCCTATGCACGCCACGGGTGCTCAGTCAAGTAAAGGGATTCTTTTTTAACCACACATCTAGAATGTAGATCGCTTTAGCGAGCTTTGTTTTTCCTTCTTATTATATGGCCCAATTATGCCTCTGGACCAAAATTTGCAACAAACAGTGACTCGTTTTGGGTCTATCGGCTTTTCAATGTATGCGTGCGGGTTTTCTGTGCCCCAAATGCGACAATTTTGCTTGTTTACATACCCGCCAAGATCAAAATGTTTATTTAAATACTAACGTTAACAATTCTTATTAATGAGTTTAATCTGAAAAGATGATTTGTTTAGCAAAATCGGCATCTTCTCTAAGCGTTGTTCAAATGTATACACAACCATATTCGTTCAGCGGAAAGATAAAACTAATTATTTTTCAAATCAGACATGGTCTAAGTGTTATAATTTACGAAATAAGCACTAGTTAAAAAAAAATAATTTTAAGATCAAAGTGAGAATCGTTAGAGCGTTTTTTTAATTAATTTAAATTCTTAATTTTTCAATTAAAAAAAGTATTTTTGGAATGCAGTTATTTAGAATATAACGGGTTATCATTTTGCGGTTTCAAAAGTATAGAGCTGGAATTCGACATCTGTCAAACTAAGTTATTAAACCAATTTTCGTTTTCAGTTGAAAGTCTGACATTTAGGAAAATGGATCCCTAAACTATCCCACAACTCATAAAAATTGTTAAAAAAATTGTACTCGTATGTAAACATATAAAATCTTAACAATAAAATTTCTAATGCATACATTCTAAATAAATTAAAAATATGCATTTCCAACATACCTTCCATATGAAGTTATTGTAATCGATTTGTCGAATTAAAAATTTTGAGATTCATCGACGTTTCAATGTCGCTAGAATCTAAGTCCGTACGTCCATACGTCTGTACGTTCGGGAAGCTTTTTCAGTCGTTCATATCTCAGTTAAGATATTGACTTCAAATTAGTTTTGTTTTACACATTGTAATAGGGTATGGCGCAGAAAGGAAAGAACAACGTTTTTGATATCCGTTAAAATTTTGAGAAAAATCGAATTGACAGTTTTTTTTACAAAAAAAAATAAAAACCTTAAAAAAAACATTACTTAAAGTTGGTAAAAATTTATTTTTGACTGAAATATCTTTTTAAAAATAAAAGATATTGGCTTCAAACTGATTCCATCTTATAAAAAATATTGTTTTCGATATTTAGTAAAATTTTTATAAAAATTCAACAGTCAGTTTATTTTCAAAAAAAATAAAATCTACAAAAAGTACTACGCAAAATTAGTAAAAATTTGGTATTCGAATCTCGATACCTCGTGAATAAATGAAGGTATTAACTTCAACATTTTTTTAAATTCTGTGCTATATTTTCAAAATCCAACCTGCATTTGTTTATATCGGGTGATTTTTTAAGAGCTTGAGAACTTTTTAAAAAAAAAAAACGCATAAAATTTGCAAAATCTCATCGATTCTTTATTTGAAACGTTAGATTGGTCCATGAAATTTACTTTTTGAAGATAATTTCATTTAAATGTTGACCGCGGCTGCGTCTTAGGTGGTCCATTCGGAAAGTCCAATTTTGGGTAACTTTTTCGAGCATTTCGGCCGGAATAGCCCGAATTTCTTCGGAAATGTTGTCTTCCAAAGCTGGAATAGTTGCTGGCTTATTTGTGTAGACTTTAGACTTGACGTAGCCCCACAAAAAATAGTCTAAAGGCGTCAAATCGCATGATCTTGGTGGCCAACTTACCGGTCCATTCCTTGAGATGAATTGTTCTCCGAAGTTTTCCCTCAAAATGGCCATAGAATCGCGAGCTGTGTGGCATGTAGCTCCATCTTGTTGAAACCACATGTCAACCAAGTTCAGTTCTTCCATTTTTGGCAACAAAAAGTTTGTTAGCATTGAACGATAGCGATCGCCATTCACCGTAACGTTGCGTCCAACAGCATCTTTGAAAAAATACGGTCCAATGATTCCACCAGCGTACAAACCACACCAAACAGTGCATTTTTCGGGATGCATGGGCAGTTCTTGAACGGCTTCTGGTTGCTCTTCACTCCAAATGCGGCAATTTTGCTTATTTACGTAGCCATTCAACCAGAAATGAGCCTCATCGCTGAACAAAATTTGTCGATAAAAAAGCGGATTTTCTGCCAACTTTTCTAGGGCCCATTCACTGAAAATTCGACGTTGTGGCAGATCGTTCGGCTTCAGTTCTTGCACGAGCTGTATTTTATACGGTTTTACACCAAGATCTTTGCGTAAAATCTTCCATGTGGTCGAATAACACAAACCCAATTGCTGCGAACGGCGACGAATCGACATTTCACGGTCTTCAGCAACACTCTCAGAAACAGACGCAATATTCTCTTCTGTACGCACTGTACGCATTCGTGTGGTTGGTTTAATGTCCAATAAAGTAAACTGAGTGCGAAACTTGGTCACAATCGCATTAATTGTTTGCTCACTTGGTCGATTATGTAGACCATAAATCGGACGTAAAGCGCGAAACACATTTCGAACCGAACACTGATTTTGGTAATAAAATTCAATGATTTGCAAGCGTTGCTCGTTAGTAAGTCTATTCATGATGAAATGTCAAAGCATACTGAGCATCTTTCTCTTTGACACCATGTCTGAAATCCCTCGTGATCTGTCAAATACTAATGCATGAAAATCCTAACCTCAAAAAAATCACCCATTATAAGAAATAAAACCTTTTGTAAAATTTGCGAAAAATTGGATTTTGACTAAAAATCTCGTTAGCAAAAATATATTTTTAAATAGTAATACTATTTCATCATACACAAAATATGGTTGGTTATTTTTAGTTATTTTTTTTTAGAAAAAATTAACTCATGACTCATGAAAATCTACAAAATCGGTAAAAAAAACTGATCAGAAATAGTTTTCGACTCGAGTATTAGGAGAACAAAGAAAGTTATTGACTTCAAATTATTTATATTACCCAAAATATTGTTATGAATATTTTGCTTTTTTTGTCTTAAGCAAGACAAATCGTTAATAGTGTGGGTCAGATGTCTGCTCTTTTTTTTCAATATATTTCACAAACATAATGTTTTAACCTTAAGACAACGAATTCGTAGTAAAAACAAATCTTTCCTTATACCGCTTTGCTTTTTATGTTAAGAACCATTCTAGCATAAATACTTCAGAGTTCTTTTAAGGTTTATGTATGTCAGGTGAAGGCTTACAACTAATAAGAATTTTTTTCAAAAGTAAATAATGTACAAAACATTTTTAAAAAGGATTATTGAAGTAAGTACGGAATTATAGATTTAGAAAATCATCACAATTGTGATAAAGGGTGAAATTGGCTAGGGTGATAGTTGACTATCATTTTTTTTGATAGTCAAATTGACTATCATTTTCATTCCGTCTGTGTAAGATGATTCAACTCAATTCAATTCGATTGAACAATTTCAGATTCAAATTGTCAAAATTCATTGTTGCCTTGGTGAAATTTTAAATTGATCCTTATAAAATATCTAGGTAAATAAAAGTATCAAATTGGCTGTGTTTGAATAAAATTCTTACTTTTCTTGCTTTTTTCGAATTTCGTAAGCTTTGTCGTTCATAGGAATGTGTTTTTTTTTAACGAAACAAAGCGAACTAAGAAAATTTTCCAGTCCTTTGTGTAAGCGTCTGGTAGGTCTATACAGTATAAATATATTTGTTTGAAAATTACTATCACATTTTTGTTGTGACAGCTCTTTAGGTATCAATTTGACTATCATCTTACGTAGATCAGATTAAATCATTCTGATTGTCATTTATCAACAATCACCTTAGCCGATTCCACCCCAGTGTTTTCAGTAATATTCTGTAAATGCCTTTCCGACAACACAATTTACTTTACATGATAATTGTGTTCCCTATCCTTTTTTCTGCAATTTATTTTACATTCAATTAATTTTCATATAAAATACATTTAATTCCTTTTCAAAATTAAAACACAAGTACTGTGATACAAACCAAATAAAATGTACAAATCATTTCATATTTTTGTTTAAATAGTTTATTGCAAAGTCTAGTAAATACATTTCCATGCTTTCGCATATTAAACCAACACGATAAATATTCATTAAGTAACAAAGTTCTTCTTGCTCTACCATAAGACCATGAGGTAAAGTAGGGCATTAACATTAGACTTAGATGTACTTAGATGTATATAATAGCCCTTGACAAACAAATTTATTTCATTTCACCATCTTACCCATTTAGAACTCAAAGCTATTGTCAAATGTTAACTGATGGGCAAGTTTAAAATTCTCAACAAAAATAAATTAATAAAACTAATGAAAAGCCATCCAACCAAGTGGATATAGAATACACCAAAACACAATGAAGGAAAACATTTTTCATGGTTCGTAAACGTATACTCGTATAACGTAGTTCATGTGACAAAAATGTATTCCCCTCATAATATTGTTACAAAAATATAAACTAACAAAAATAATAATAAAATATTTCTCATGTTCTGCTACACAAAAGCACCCCTTCAAATTCTTCTTTTAAAGGGAGCAAAAATGTAATGCCATTTTTGTATCTAATAAGAGTGCAACCTATATTTTGTACGATTGTATGTCGCCAGTAAGACTTGATTTTGAAAGAATTTTCGTTTCAAGAAAAGGATGCACTATACAGTACTTACTATTATAAATACATAGATATATATGAATACTCTGTTCAGAAAATATAGCAACAACAAATTGCAAAAATGTCAGAAATATAAATTCAATTTATCTTCTTTTTTTTAAGAAAAAAACGATCCGCAAAAAGGAAATAATTTTTAAGTAGAAACTGATAGCAAAATAAAATTATATCTTCCATAGCACAAAATGTATCGCATAAAGCCATAAATTAATAATCTTGCACAAAGAATGCGAATTTATATGTATGTATATGTACACACAACATAAAAGAAAAACATGGGAGTCATTTGGAAAATAATGCGCAGTAAAATACCTTTGCCCTTTGCAAAGTCATAGAAGTTTAAGGATATATGTAAGTGCTTTCACGCCAACATCCATAATTCTTTAATTTTTAAGAGAAATCCCTTCAAACAAAAACTCCAAGCTTAAACTTACTGCAAAACCATATACAGTATTGCTTGATTCAATTTCTTCGACTCCTCTTTCAATCTGGAAATATATACGACTCAATTGTTGTAGTGTTGTCCTTGTGGTTTTTGCGAAATTTGTTTAAAATATAAATCAAATAATGCTAAATTAGTATAGCCAACGAAATGATTAAAAAGGCAATCTTAATTAAACAAGATTATAATTAAACGTTTGGTACAAGAGATGGCACTTCAAAGTCTATTTTTCCGAATTTTATTTGGCGAAATTTGACACAGTATTCATCCTTATAGATTGGCCTTGAATATTCCTGCTTTGGGTGAAGATTACCTCCGGAAGAGAAAGCTAATTTTGCACGAAAAATTATTTCACTGAAGTGTGGATGGATGACTATTCTAAAATACAAGATTCAACAAGTGGTATTGGACTTACTACAAAATATTGCTTGAATTGGCCAACATGGTGTCAATTACTTTTACGAAAACAGCGTTGATCCACCAGGAATCCCCGTTGCGTTGGTATCGAACGTGAACTCTACATAGTGTTTGAATAATGAGAAGTTTTTTTTTTTGGAAAATGGCGTAAATTGGGCATTAAGATCTTCAGAGACGATTCGTACATAAAGAAGGAAGTGACATAATATTACTTTACGTAATACAAATATTTGTCCTAGAATTTAGATCTCATGAAAACTAGTTCCTGTAGTGCCAGTGTTAAAGTTTCAAGTGGTATTTTCGTTTGCCATTCGTTGAACGAATTTTTCGACTGAGAATACAGAAATCTCTAGGATGTTACAAATATAAACTACAGAAATTATGTATTTACATAGTTTTAATAAAAGAATCGGTATTCAGGCAACATATTTCATCAATTTTATTGTGTCAGCTGTCAATTTTTCTTTTAAAGAATAGAAATTTTGAAGTTGATGAATGGAAGATTCAAGGACTTCTTTTATGACAGGATAGGACATGCAGTTGATTGTGTACATCAAAATTGTGGTAATTTTTTTTAAGAGTTACGCTTTTGCAAAAGAAGTTTTTTGAACAATAAAAGAAGAATGAGATTTTAATAGAATACATTCCACAAATTCTATACAGTAATAGTTGTGTTACTGTGATTATAAAGTGTTTTTGAATAAGGGCGGAAAGATATTGAAATGGAATAAAACAAGCTGTGTGTGAGGTATTAACAATTATTATTATTTTTTTATTTGAAAGGCGCATGTATGCCATTAAGTGTGGAATATAACATCATTCAAATGCCTGCCTCGGCTTCTTACGGTGGCACGGATCCGAGTGGTTCCATTTTTAATGACTCTTCCGCATAGATCCGGATGAGTTAGAGCGATGGCCTGTGTTGTGTTCACCTTTAGGGCATCGGTCGATTGAAGTGACTTCAAGAAATCCCGCAGGAAAAAGTCTAGCGGGGTCAAACCGCATGACCTTGGTTGCCAATTCACATCACCCCTGCGAGAGATAACCATACCCTCAAATCGTTCATGCAAAATGTCAATCGTTGCGTTTGCTGTGTGGCACTTAGCGCTGGAACCACATGTCTTAGGTACATATGGGTTAATTTGGACCATAAGAAATTAGTTATCATCGTTGCGTAGACATCGATTTTAACGGTGACCGCCTCACTAACTTCCTTTTCAAAAAAGGAGACCAATTACGCCGCCGCCGACCAAAAATCCACACCAAACGGTAATTTTTTGAGGATGCATTATCACCTGGTGAACCTCGCGTCGTCCCATATACGTCAATTTTGCTTGTTAACACAGCCATTACTCCAAAAATGCGCCTCATCACTAAAGATGATTTTCTGCCAAAATTGGGGTCCTTTTCTAAACGATTCGAAGTCAGCGAACAAACGGCGGCGTTGTCTATGGTCATGAACTTTGAGCTCCTGGGTCAATTGGATCTTGCACTTGTACGGGTGCAGGCCCAAGTCCCGACGCAAAATTCACCAAGTTGAAGTCTGCGAAAGGCCGAGTTCTTGCGCACAGCGAGGAATAGACTGCCTTGGGTTCCAGTATTGATTGATTCAATTTCTTCGACTCCTATCTCTAAAACTCTGGATAAAGATTCGACTAAATTTTTGTAGTGTTGTTCTTGTGAGTTCTTGATTAAGAAGCACGTCTAAATGATAAGAGATTATTATTAAACTTTTGGTGGAAGAAGTGATGCTTCAAAGTCTATTTTAAAAGTTTTATTTGGCGAAATTGGGCAACTATTCGGCCTCATGACAGAACTGCAATAGATCCGCCTTAAGTATTCCTGCTTCGTATAAAAGTATTACAAACGTATAACTTTTCTGCATACGTTGAAGATTCAAACTAAAATTTAAAAGATATGCTCCGGAAGAGAAAGCTAATTTCCTCGAAATATCATTTAACTGAAGGGTGGATGAATTATTCCAAAAACAAGGTTTAACAAGTGGTACTGTTCTTACTTCAAAATATTCCTGAAAAGTAGTTCTTCAATTTTAAAGTTATGTGGCAGTATTAAAGTTGCAACTGGTATTTTTGTTTTGCCATTCGTTACGAATTTTTCGACTGCGAATACAGAAATCTCTGATATGTATGAAAAATAAATAAATAAATTAGGTGGCGCAACAGTCCATGAAGGACCAGGGCCTATTGACTTACAACTCTCATCCATCCCTGTGTGCGAGTAATTTTGTCAGAGATGGAAGGGACCTACAATTTATATGCCGAATCCGGACGGCTAATTTGAGAAAGCACTTTTCATGACAAGAATTACTCTTGGAGAATTTGTCAATTCCTCGCAAGAGGCAGTACCCGTGAAAAAAAGTTAGGTGACACAGACCCCTTGCATGACAGTTCAACGCACTAACAATCACCCTGCGGGTACTACCAAGAAATACATATTAACTACCC
Organism: Eupeodes latifasciatus; assembly: GCA_920104205.1. NCBI lineage: Eukaryota > Metazoa > Arthropoda > Insecta > Diptera > Syrphidae > Eupeodes > Eupeodes latifasciatus. The sequence continues at coordinate 74,556,607 of OV049926.1, forward strand.
AAATTATTTACTCGGTATAATTGAGCAAAATATTTCATCAATTTGCTTGTGACTGCTGTCAATTTTTTCTTTAAATCCTACATTTTAAAGTAAATGAATTGAAGACTCAGGGACTTCTCTTATAATAGGATAGGATATGCAGTTAATTGTTTAATTTTAAAATTGAAGTAATTTTGTTTAGAGTTACGCTTTTGCAAAAGAATTAAAGAAGTCTTTACATAGGAGAAATAAAAATTACAATTATTATTGAGAAAATTTAAAGTTTTAACGAATAATGAGAATTTCATAGAAAATATAGGTTAACTACAAATTATATATTTACATTCATATTGTTACTGTGATAAATTTTATGCGGCATATACATTGTTCAAATGCTTGCCAAGCATGTGAGAGAGTATTAGTTAAAATGAAACACGTATACAATGTGTGTATGCTTGAAGCAAAATCAAAATGTTTTGATTTTTCTTCAATCAGATAGACAGCATTGATATAATGTATATTCGAAATTGATTGCTTGATCAATCTTTTATATTTTTTAAATGAAATGAAACGATCAAATTCGCAAAAAAATATTTTTCCCGATAAAACAACCGCACGTCTATTCACCTCAAAATTAAAATAAATATAAATGATTGAAAGCTTATGCATGATGTGTGTATATGACACGTCAAACAATATTTACTAATACACTCTCACATGCTTGACAAGCATTTGAACAATGTATATGCCGCTTAATATATGAAGATTCGTTTCATCTTATGGTAGAAATTGATTATATTAAACTTCATAATAATTGTAGCATTAAGTAAATTAAGTCTCAAGTCCAAATAAACAACTCTCATGATTAAGTCCTGGAAGAGCCTTGGTGAAGATATCTGCAACCATCTTTTCCGTTGGTAAATATTCCAGTGAAATCGGCCAGCTCTTCAAAACTTTTCTAATATATTCAGATTCTCGGCCAGGTTCCCTGCGCCTTAATTATCATTAAAAATTTGTATTTTGCAAAGGTTTTGAAACCTTACTTCTTCAGGAACTTCAGAAGAAAAACAGCTTCTCTACTTGCATCATTGACCGCCATATTCTCTGCTTTTGGAATTCCCAAGAAACAGCTGTTCCACTGATGACGAAAGTTGATCCTAGGTCTGGCGGCGGCATCAACAAAGCATGTTAATATTCCTGTATCATTTGTATATTGTATTGAAGATTATAATGAGACGTCCCTTTCAGGAACAGCAATACAATGTTAATTGCAATACAGTGTTCTTGATTATAGCACTTGCTTAATTTTCTAAAAGTGATATATCGGAACGTGTCTACATTGCGAGATACATATGTACATAAGAAACACCAGTTAGCTCTCGATTAGGAACGTTACAAGATTGGTCCTTAGATTCATAATATTCTTTGGAGAGTTTCAAGCCTAATGCCATCATAGGAGTTGCTGCAAGCTTGCAATCTTCCATACCAAACATCTTCAATATGTCATCGATTTCTCCGCTATGCGATAACAGAATTTTGTTGTGAAATATTTTGATTTGTATTGTCAAACAGTAATTGGATACACCTAACTCTCGGGTGTTAAATTATTTGGTTATTGCAGCTTTAATATTATTTACCATCTCTCGATTACATAGAAAAATTAAAATATCGTCGACATAAATGAGTGCAAACATTTACTTACATTGGCTGGTATAGATGCATGTGTCGGAAAAAGTTGGTGGCATTGCAGTCGTCTTTAATGTTCTGTCAATTTCGATGTTCCATTGACGTCTAGCTTGTCGTAACCGATATTAAATCTTTTTGAGCTTAAATACCTTGTAGCCATTTTCTTGAAGTTGATGTAGCATTTTGGTAGCTTTCTGTCGTTCTTCTTAAAAAGCACAGGTTTTCCATATAAATGTCCTAGTTGACTATTCTTAAGGTATGCTGAAGTAATGACCATCTGGTAGATTTTTAGTTGGTACTTTGAAGCGAAAGCGATCATGAGTCGTAACAAACTACATAAGTCTGGCCACAGAAGCGAACGTTTCATGAAAATCTGCTCCAAACTATTGTTTAATGCCTTTAGCCACTTATCTTGCTTTCTGCCTCTCGAGTGTTCCGTATACAATCCATTTGTTTCGTAATACCATTCTACAGCCTACAGTTCTTGAATTTTAAGCCTTATCTTCTTTTTTGTTGGTTTTGAATTTCTATGTAGATAGCGTCTTCCCAGTCCTATTTGTCATCTCCTGATATAGTCATTTAGAATGGTACCTCAGAACCATTCATTGCAAATCGACTCTGTTATCTTGGTTTAAACGAGTTTTGATGTCAGGAAGAGAGTCCCGAGATTCAATGGCACATATGAAATTTTCAAAAGAATCAGAAAGACTTTACTATGACAATATCACAACTGACAAATCTTCATTTTTGTTGACTTCCATAATTTTGTAATTTATCAACTGTATTGACAAATTTGGAAAGATATTCCCTTATGTCTTGTCCATAAGCCATCTTACTGTGGGTCAAAATTTAAAACAATGTTGCCTTTCGAGCAACATTGTTCCAAATATCCCGGATGTTGAGCATCCTCGTATTTGACTTAATTCAATTAGATTAGATCAGATCTTGCTTTTCGGTCTTCCAGCATACTTAAGTCCACAACTTTTGGCTTCTTTTTGGATACATATCGCCACGTATCATTTTCACCATCACGGCTTCCATTTGGATCTTTCATGTTTCATAAATCTGCTTCGATACATTTTCGATTCCAATGAAATTAACGTGTGCCATTGTATTTTTAGGATTCTTTAAATCCTTTTAAAATTTAAAACAATCTTATTTATCTTTCTCTGAGCCCATAACCTATTTTTGTATGTTACGCTTTTGCAAAAGAATTAAAAGAAGTTCATAGAACACTAAAAGGAATAATAATTATATTTTCATTAAGAAATTTTAGTTCCTAAAAGAATGAAGTTTAATCGAAGAATGAGAATTTCATATAAAATATTCTACAAATTCTATATAGTTATAGTATTTCAACAGTGATAAATTTGTTAATTGAAGACTTGTTTCCTCTTAAGGTAGAAATTGATTATTAACAATTTTTCAAACTCAACTCATATTTCCAATGGTTAAAAAATTTCCCGAATATTTTAAAAAAACTTACATTTTTTGGTTCAACAGTAGGAAACGTAAATATCTAAAATTTAAAACCCTTAGGTTCCAGCACACTGCTTTCCAATTTGAAAGGATTGATAAATTGGATCAACCTTAAATGGACTGATAGTTGCTTCCCGGGTGAAAGTCTCAGATTTTTACTTATAAATCTTAATCCATAGAGGTACCAAGTTCTTCGATACTAATAAAGCTTGGAACATCTTCAAATTATTTTAACACCCCTTCCTCCCTTTTTTCTATAATTCAAAGATTGAAAAGCAAGAATGGCTTTTTTTAAAATCCAGAACACAGATTATTATTATTAGTTTTTAAATCCAAGTCACATAAAAACTATAGTTTTTCCTTGAATGACAAATTAAATTTGTTCTTGCTTCCACTGTTTTTGAATTCTTCGACTAACTATAAAAATATATTTTCAAAAAAGAGAAAAAATACATTAGAAACATCTGCAGTTTTTAAGAAAGATCTTGAACGAAAGTTCACAATCCAAGGTCCACATAACTTTTAAATCTGTTGCAATCATCTTACATTAATGACAACGACATCTTGGCCAACGACGCGACGCCCACCTTACCACTCTGCTGCCATACCGCCACGCTGCTGTTATTATTATAAAGGAAACGAAAACTTTCGTCCTCGGTTAACCGGCGGAAGATATTAATTATGGCAAAAAAAAGTCATTAGCATATTTTAATGGAATTTTTCATTTGGTTTCCTTTTGCATTAAATTCCAAATGAATAATTATATACAGTACCGTTACGTTGCGTTGTCATCATCGTCGTCCTTTCCTTTTTCAAGTTCTTCTCATATTTATTTTTTGTAAATTAATTTCCAACTTTCTACTATAACACAGATTTGTTATAATTTTTCTCTTTCGAATATACACATTTTTGTAAAATGAAAAATTTACAATTCTTGGGGGCTGGCAACTCCTCAGAAATATCTCACACATAATCAGATACAAGTAGCAGTTGAGTGGCTGGGAAATAGGATTGAGATGAGGTTTAGTCTTTAGACTTTAATGAGTGGAGAGGTAATAGGTGTGAGGTGGTTGCTGCACATATTTAAAATAGTATAATTACAACGGAAGGGCGGAACACAACATCCTTTCCCATTTAAGTCCGAACAACTTAATTGCCCTACGCTTATAGAAAGTAGGTAGCGGCACTATAGTATACGAGGAACAGCAACAGCAGCAGAAAACCTGAGCTAATTCTGGGAAAGGCTTCACTTTCAGTAGATTATAGCTACATCCTTGAGTTCTACAAAACTGAGGTAGAGAGGTAGGTAGTTATAGTTGTAAAGTCGTCCTGTGTTTTGGTTAAGGTTTCCTCTGTTTTTTTGAAGTTTTATTTTTTTGAAGTTTTTTATTTATTTCAAAACTGCCCAAGCATATTAAAAGCAAAAAACATTTTTTTTTTATGGGTAGGTAATTCTTTTTAGCTTTGAAATTATCAGTTCGCAAATGGCGGCGGTGCTGTTGGGCTTTGTCTTTCATCATGGCGGACTTCCTTGCCATTTAGTAAATTAGTCTATGCTGTGTAATGGTGGCAGAGTGCAGTTTTATATAACAAGCAAGAGTTTGCTTAGACAAGGTGATTTAGTTCTCCGGAAGGAGATGCAAATTTTTAAATGGGTTCTTGTGTTGGAAATGAGTTAAAGTTTCAACGCCTTGATTTGGTTTCGAGTTAGGTTTTGGTAAATGCATATATACATATATATATATATATATATGTACACGGGTATGTTCGTTGGTGCTTGGAGTTGAAAGTAATAGCATTAAGAGTTGAGCACTTGTTGGTTTGCAAACTTTTGTGCATTGAACTTTGAAATTTAATCCACATATAAACTGAGTGTTAAACTTTGCAAATTAAGTTAATATCTTATCTTATCTGGAATTCTTTTTAAAACAAAATATTTGGAAAATCATTATCAAAGTTAATGACTTTTTTAGAAATTCGTCGATCAGGCTATCTGTTTGCAGTAAAAACCTCAATGAAAAGCAATTCAAAAATAGATTGAATCCACTTGGGACTTAAAATTTCACCTGCAAAAGATTGCAATGATTTAAGCTCAATCCCTTTTGCAGTGCTTGCAATCTATGCATTCCCTTGAAGCAAAGGCTGAAAATAAATCCAAGAAGTCTTAAATTCACAATCAATTGATTTCTTTGGTCAAATAATTGGTGACTGGAAAATATGAAGTTCGCAGCGCTTACGTGTATTCAATAAATAATTTAAATCATTGCATTCAGAAAAGGACCAAATTGTTCCTTTCCTTTCTTCATGGTCTAGAAGTATTTTATTAGATTTGAAGATTTAAAATTGAATAATATAACTTACTTACTTACTTAAGGTGGCGCTACAGTGTCCCTAGCTAGCTGTCTCCAGTTTCGCACGCCAAGTTGTTTGAGGTCTTCACCCACCTGCGTGCGCCACCTGAGTAGCAGTCTTCCTCTACTGCGCCGTCCCTCAGGATTGGATTGGAAGACCTTCCGGGCTAGATTTTAATGCTTCAAAATCTCAATTCTGTCTACTGCATCAAAAGCGTAACCTTCCCCTAATGTCACTTTCAGGGGCGTCTTTAGACTTTTGGGGGCCCTGGGCCCAATAGGATTTGGGGGCCAAAAAAAGTAGGTATAATCTAATTTTTGTTTAATTCTTTACGTTAAAAAAATCATTTTAAAATTAATTTGTGTTTTTTTTTGTAATATTTTTACTTTTTAAAAAGAACTTAAAAAAAATTATAACAGATATTTTTTGTATACTTTTGTAATTTTTTTTAATTTACCTTCAATAGTTGAACATTTTCCTTTATAGATGATTTTTGATAATTTTTATTGTTTTTTTGGTTGATTTCTAATGTTTTTATATTTTTTTTTTTAATTGTATGTAAGTTTATTTCTTTATATTTGTTTTGATTTGTTTTTTTTTAGATATATGTATATGTAAGTTTAAGTATACAATAAAATATTATTGATGGCTTACTTTTCTGACTTTGTCAGTTGCAAAATTATGAATTAAGTCATCAAACTCAATTTCCTGCAGTAGTTAATTTTCAATTGACAAGCTGTTTAGTCTATCTTGTAGCATTGTGCTTCGTAGTTAATTTTTATCCGGTGCAAATTCGAAAATGAACGCTCTCCACTGCAGTTTGAAACCATCAAAGATAAAAAAATTCTACAGGCAGTTTCTACATTTGGAAATGTGTTCCCAATTTCATCCACTGTAATTAGACTGTACAATTCTACTATTGAAATAAGATCTTCATTTACATCTTTATTGAATTCTTTTAAATACTGTATGAGGTGCAAGCATTCTACCTCAAGTTCTTCTGCATTAACATCTCTATGGTATTTTTTTGAAAACTGTTCGCAAGAATTTTGCAACTCCACTTAAGTCAAATATTGCAATCGACAAAAAAGCGAAACAATGCATTTATTTCTTTATAGCAATTGAATCGTATTTTTAATTGCAAAGTAATAGTGTCAATAATTGGAAAAAAATTTGATATTTAAAATTTTCATTCCCAATTAGCTGGACGGATGGTGCAGGACCATCAAAATACCTATGTGGCACGCCAAATTCGTACTATTTTTCGTTGGAATAAGTCTTTATAGATAGATAGATAAATAAATCTTTATTCATTAAAACGATACATATTAATTTACAATAGAATAAAAACTTACAAGTATGGCATTAGAGCCGTCTGCCGAATATTATCAAGACATTTACATTGAGAAAAAAGAGTATACAATTATGGAATATAAAATAAAGAACATATGTATATAAATAATATTACAGAAATGTGATCAACTTGTTAAATGTTTTTTTGTTAAAGTGGCAAAATAATTTAAAGAAGAAAAAGAATAGTTAACAATAAATATGTGTTACAATGAAAAAAGAAAACAATTAACAATTAGGTACTTTAAATGATTGTTCAAAATATTTAAGTTTAATTTTTTTTTTTAAACTAAAAAAACCGAAAATGGCGAAGAAGTGGAAAAGTTTCGGAGAATATGGACTTTTAGTTTAGTTAAAACGGAAAAAGGCGAACTCTAAGAGATTCAAGTAATGGAATATTGTGGCTTTTAGTTTAGCTAAAACAAAACTTTATTTTCTTTTTTTACTTAAGTAGATACTTCAAAACAAACTCAAATAAGAATTTCTGTAATTATTTGCATGGGAGACATAGCGTACCAGCAATTTCCAACCATACTCCCCGTTCAAAACACGTAAACATTCTTCCGACGAAAAGAAGCTTTTATCAAAATGAAGTCTACGGATTTCTTGTGAAATAGGACAAGTTGCTAAAAAATGGTAAACATTTTCGTTTTGGTTTGAGTTGCAGAGTGAACAGTTTGCATCTAAGTCAGTTCTATGTGGCCTGTAGTTGAGTTCAAGAGTTTCAGTCCGTATTTTGAATATATTAAACTTATACCAGAAGCAGAAAGGTCCTCACAGAAATAATTATAATCACTCAAAGTCAAATTAAGACGGCTATAGGTTGCTTCTAGAAAGTGATTCCCTAGCCCTTTCGAGATTAGTTTTGTACATTTCCTCATCAACCATCGAAATGCAGTTGTAAAAGGTATTTCTCCATTCTTCTTTGTTGTTTGCATTTAGATTCATTGCTAAATTATGTGCTGTGGCAAGAGCATGCCAATTTCTAATCCACAATGGAGTGATATAAGCAGGATTTGCTTGTGCAGATTACTATCGGGTCTATGCATAACTTTAATAAGATAGTCTGCGTTGGCCTTTAAATTTCTAACATATATTTGCGGAAGCCCGGACTCAACATATATGGCGTAATTAGGCGTGCTACGCGGTAGCCGGAAGATTCTTTTGAAAAAGTATCTTTGAATAACTTCCATATCCTCTAGAAATTGGTATCCATACACTTGATTCCCATAACAAAAGCAACTGTTCACGGTAGCTGATTTGGCTAATACCAGTTTCTCTTTAATATGATTTTTGATGTTCAAATTATGAGTGATAGTAAAACCAAGATATTTATACTCGCTGACAACTTCAATAGTGGTACCATCTAATGTCCAATTTCGTACATTATTATCTGAACGGTTTTGAGGTTTAAAAATCATAATTTTAGATTTAGAAATGTTGATTTTGAGATCCCACGAATCGCAATATTGTTTAAGTTTATTTATCTGAAGCTGCAATGTCACTGGGTTATCAGAGAATACCACCAGCATAGAGCAACATCTTCAAAGATAAATCGCCATAGTTGACGCCTCCCGGTAATTTATTTTCAATATCATTGGTAAAAAGAGCGAACATCAGCGGACTCAATATACAACCTTGTGGAAAACCTGTTTCGGTATTAAAGGATTTTGACATAGATATACCATTGAAAAACCATTGCAGACGTGTTTAATAAAAGTTGTTCATAGATCCGAATAATAATAGAATAAGTCTTTATAATTGGCATCCGGATTCTGAATTTTGGCACACGCTTCAAATTTATCAAAATTCTCCCTTATATCATTTATGAAAGAACATAGTTAACAAAGCAAATTGGCAGCAACGTCAATCGTTATTGTTTTATGAATTCTTTCTATTATTGTGCTCCAAATTTCTGTTAAAATGAGGTACTCCAGCTTTGACATTTTCTTAGACAGGCTTAGCGCTTCGCGTTTTGTGTCTGGAGCTTGCTCTGGATCTCTAAAGATAGATGTCAATGCTTCAGTAATTTGCTTATAACCATTATAGAACGCGTTAACTGCATCAGCTCGTGCAGACCATCTTGTTTCAGAAAGGCTTTTAAGAACTCTATGTGAAACTAAACATTCATTCAATTTATTCCAGCGATGGGTAGAAGCAGAAAAAAAGTTGTATATTTTTTGAAATACTTGAAAGAAACTTGTTGCCTCCTCTACATAACCAGGCGTATGAAGGCCTACTAAGTTAAGAGAATGTGTTGCACAAGGTACAAAGGTAGCAAATTCGCACTTCTTCTTTAATCTTGCTTGCAAACTATCTAGAATATTTTGCCGACATATTAGACGCATTATCATAGCTTTGTCCTCTACAATCCTCTATTGAAATATCATGATTTTCCAGAAATGTCAAGATTGTGTCAGCCAAAAATTCAGATTTATGCTCTTGAATGGGTATAAATTTTAAGAACCTTTCGATGGGAACCCAATTTTTAACATACCGAATTACAAAAGTCAACTGGTCCATATGAGAAAGGTCGGGTGTACTGCCAACACTTAGGGAAAATTATTTTGCCGATCTAATTTCACCTAAAATTTTCATTAGGACTTGTTTTCCCATTATATCAACGAATTCGTTGCAAACATTTGCTGATAAATAGGAAGTGTATCCCTTTCCTGAGTTCCCACATTTTTTTAAATGATCTGCGATGAATGAATCACCATGGGACAACTTTTTGTTTGTTTATGGAGTGAGTTGAAAAGTCAACATGTGTGCAGAACTGTAGAGCAGAACGAAAGCAGAGTTGTTAAAGTAATGTTGACAGCGTGTGCAGATGTATGATTAAAGATTCATGTTGCCAGAAGTTTAAGATGTTGAGGAGGAGAATTTCAATGAAACGGAGATTAAAATGAAACTTGTTTTTCTGTCTACTAACCTTATTTCGTTTTCCATATAATTCTTGTATAGATTCATTCATTTTAAGTTGGTGGATTTGGGGGCCAAATAATTGCGGGGCCCTGGGCCCTGGCCAACCGGGCCCATGCCTAAAGACGCCACTGGCCACTTTCCATGGGTGGTACTTGCATCGAGGAGACTGAACAGCTTTCGATTCTAGGTATGTGTATCACAAACCAATTGATGTGGAGTGATCACATATTCGACATTGCTAACAATGCAGCTAAGTGTTTAGGTTTTCTCAGACAATGCAAGAATTTGTTTACCCCTTCTGATCTGGCTATAATTAACAAAGCTTTTATTCGTCCAAAACTCGAAATAATTCTCATATTTGGGCTAGTGCCCTTAATAACGTACTTGAGTCTTCTGTATAGAATTAAAATGAGAGCTCTAAAAATGATAGGAGATCGTTCTCTTACCGAGACATTTGCTATTCTTGAACACCGCCGCAAGGTCTCATGCTTATCTTTGTTTTGTCGTTGTGCTCTAGTGAAATAGACAGTTGCATTCTTCTCCTTAAAACATTCAATCGTACAGAGATTCTTTCTTTAGCCATAATACACGAATGTGGAATGCTTTTCCAGGTTCAATATTTCTCACTCATTATAATGTGCCGACATTCAAAACCAATGTGCATCGGTCTCCTTTCTAACACTATCCTCCTTTCTTAATAGTTTGCACTGTGTCTAATCATTATAAGGGTATTCATAACCCATTTAGTGCGCACACAATAAAAAAACAAAAAACAAAACATGACGTGATGTTGAAAGTATGAGGTTACAATCTAACATCAAATCAAATCATCATAATCGGAAAACCCACGTCAAAAAGTAAATTTCCCAAGAAGTTAATTAATTTTTGAGTATTCTTCAAGATTTCTACCATAGCCCTAACCACTGTGACCCTTGACTCAATCAATTTTAGAGTTTACTACAGTTTGTCAAAAATTTCATAATTCAAAAACGATCGATTGAATTAATGCAATTGAAGGACACAGAATAAAACATGAACTGAATTTATAACCACCATATTTTTTACATTCCAAATCCTGCTACACCACCCTCAAGTATAGAAATATTCATGGTGACAACTTAGTTTGTTTGTTGTTTCCTTTGCTTTAAGTATAGTGACGCCACATCAACCAACCCTGATATACATAGTAGGTAGGTACCTTTCCTAGAACCAAAAGAGCTCAGAAGAAGAAGAAAAAAAAAGCTAATTTCCAAGTTGACGTGCAATCAATTAATCATTTGGGCTTCATTGATGCCAGGTCACACCACTCTAAACTGCATCTACTTCTACGATACGTTCACGTATCATTTCAGCCCTCCCAAAAGTTCAGTCCCAATAGATGGCGCAATCAATCTTCGTTTTGTATAGTTACTCGTATAGCGTGAAAGACGGATATGCTGAAGGTGAGTCTTGTACTTAACTATCCGAACAAGAAAAACTTGCAATTCTAGGACGTACAAATACAAACACACAGGATATATAGAGAAGGGACAGGACGATGAGATGTGGATGCGGTTTAATTAATGCTATTTCAGAAATTGTTTCATGTTCAACAACTGATTTATGTTGAAAAGTTTTCTTATTTACATATTTTAATTCATAGCAATGTTGCCAGAAGAGAATGCGTGATGATATTTTGTTCAATTGGTAAAGAAATAGATTTTTTTGAAGAACATAAATCACTTGACGTACATAATTTTATGGTAAACAAAAGGAAATAGATTTTGTATAGAATTTATGAAGTAAATTAATCGTTTTTCAAAACTTAAATTGCATTTATGCTTGGATGGATATTACAGAAATATCGTTGCATCAAGTTGAAAGTTGGTTTCAGTTCGAAGTTTATCGGTTTAAAACTTAAAGCAAAGTAAGGTAAATTTGAAGACCTAAAGATTTTTAAGATACATATATGTATGTACATATGTTTCCAATAGAAAATACTTATGAGGCCAGTAGTTATAGCAATACATATTATTGATTTCCATCATTGAAAATTTAAGATTCGATAATTTATCATCAATAAATATAAATACTTGTAAAATTTGTTTACTGAAAAAAATAATTTATTTAACCCAGAATTTAATTTTTGTTAATTTTGACAAGTTTTCAATGATGAAATCGTTTTGTATGAACAGCTGATTTTTAATTTTAAAGTTCAGAACGAAATCATTCCACTGAAAGCGTTCCATTTGCATAGTATGTATGTTTTATTAGTTTTATTTCCAATCATCAACTTTCATCTAAAATGCTTTATTTCAATAATAACAATTTTCAATGATTTCTATAACCCACCAAATTCCAGTGATTGGTCTCAATGATGAAAACCATTGATAATTATAATTGTCCCTTTAACCTTTAATCTAAATATTTGTGCTTTGAGAATTTCATATTCAATTGATTTGACTCAACAAAAATTAAATACTTCGAGTACCAATCGTACCTTCAAACTCGTCAGACGTTTGTCCTATTTTGTGCGGTACCTTTCATAAACATAAAAATTACTAAGAGATCTCGATCCCCAGTTGGTGAAGACACCATGTCTTCCACCAGCATAAACCCAAAGATTAGCTCTATTGAGCATAATCGTTGGATTCCTTTATAAACTCATCCAGATACAGATATCGATATTGAAGTAGACGACGAAATTATTGAGCAACCAATTGTGTCAAATAAAAAATCCAAAATCCCATCGGTCTGTGTACTGCAAAAAACAAGTGAATGTATTCACGCCTTACTTAATGAATTCAAAATAGAACACTACAGTGTAAAGAAAATGTCCATTGGGATAAAATTGAGTTGATTTATTGACCAATTTGTGTACTTATTTTGATTATTGGAATTATAGTTTTTCGTCGGCTTTTTGGTCACTATAGTTTTTGCAATGAAACAATTACGTTACATTAACTTTCCCAATTAATATGAATTAAAAATAAAATTATAAATGTAGTTAGCACTTCGAAGAGTGAAGTTACGTCAAAATTAAATAAAGCACAATTTACATTTAAGAACAAAGAAGAGAGCAATATACAGCAGAAATGTTTTGTGTGTCTTGTTTTCGGTTCATGTTGTTTTTGTTATTGAGAATATGTAATGTTTCTAACGTGTATCGTTTCGAAACATGTTTCTCTGTCTGTAGAACTTCCACGCCTTCAAAGTTTGGAGAATGACCGCTTTCAATGCAGTGACTGGCCAGGGCTGTCTTCTCAGAATTTTTTAATTTTATGTCGGACTTATGATTCGAGATGCGTTGTCTAAGAAGTTGTTTAGTGGTCCCAATGTAACACAGGTTGCACAGTTCATTTGATTTACCATTGCAGTTAATTTTGTAGATTACGTCTGTTTGTTTGTCCTTATCCGGTTTCGTCTTGAGTTTAGTAAAACATTGGTCAAGTGTTTTGTTTGATTTAAAAGCAAGGCGAACCTCTGTCAATTTTTTGGAAATCGATTTTTTGAAGTTGTTAGATAAAGTTGGGACGTAAACCATGGTTTTGTGGTGCGTTCTAACGGGTTCATCAATGTTTTGTCGTGGAATATGCTTTTGTCGTGGAGGCTTCGAATTATGGTAGAAGAAAAACCATTATCACTTAAAATTTTGATGACTTTTTTCTCGTTGGCGACGTGGAATCGTACATCACTTATTTTGAAAATTTTATTCACGAGGTTGGACGCAGTATTAATGATGATATGCCTTGCTTGGTTTGATCGGAAATTAACTAGTCTTCCAGATGCTGTTGGTTTTTGATACCAGTCGAAAAGCAAACAATTTTCTTCACGGTATATTTTTACATCTAAGAACGATATTGTTTTGTTGAACTCATTTTCAATTGTGAATTGAATTTTCGGGTGGAATCCGTTTAGAATTTTTAGTACTTTTTCTATGTTTCTTTTATCTATTACTGCAAATATGTATGTCATCAACATATTTTGCTATGAACACAGATTTTTCTTCAATGTTGTTTAAACATTCGTCTAAAACGTGGTCCAAAACCAGATCTGCAATAGTCGGAGATAGTGGGTTGCCCATTGGCATCCCAAAAATTTGTTTGTATATAGTGTCTTTGTATTGAAGAAAATTGTTTTCTTTAAGACAAAAGTCTAGTATCTCAATAAATTTGTTTTGTGCGATCTTTGTGCTTTTATTTATTATATCCCATTTCTTCTTGGCAATGGTGATAGCCAGTTGAACGGGGATGTTAGTAAACAATGAAACTGCATCGAACGAGACTAAAACATCATTTGGACTTAGTTTTACATTCTTTGCTTTTTCAACAAATTCAAACGAATTTTTTATAGAGTAGATTGAATTTGTTGTCACGCACTGTAAAATTTTTCCAACATACTTAAATAGCTCATAGCATGGTACATTCATGGATGACGTAATCGGTCGTAGTGGCATGTCTGTTTTATGAATTTTTGGCAGTCCGTAAATGGACTAAACAACTTCTTAGACAACGCATCTCGAATCATAAGTCCGACATAAAATTAAAAAAAATTCTGAGAAGACAGCCCTGGCCAGTCACTGCATTGAAAGCGGTCATTCTCCAAACTTTGAAGGCGTGGAAGTTCTACAGACAGAGAAACATGTTTCGAAACGATACACGTTAGAAACATTACATATTCTCAATAACAAAAACAACATGAACCGAAAACAAGACACACAAAACATTTCTGCTGTATATTGCTCTCTTCTTTGTTCTTAAATGTAAATTGTGCTTTTTTTAATTTTGACGTAACTTCACCCTTCGAAGTGCTAACTACATTTATAATTTTATTTTTAATTCATATTAATTAATGTAATTAATATTAAATTTTGTTTTTTTTTTTTAAATCTTTCTTGAGTGAGTAAACTACATTGTAATTGTATCCTATTTATCTAACTTAAATTATTTGTATATTTTTGTGTTAATAACGTTCCCCTGAGGAAGGCAGCAACCCCTGCCGAAACGTTGGGAAAGTTAATGTAACGTAATTGTTTCATTGCAAAAACTATAGTGACCAAAAAGCCGACGGAAAACTATAATTCCAATAATCAAAATTGGGATAAAAGTGAATTGTGAAGACATTGAAACTCATGCCAAACTTTGCGATACACTTAAGGAAAAAAACTGGCAGTTTTTTACGCATTGACGTGATTAAACAAGAGCTATTATCGCTTGGTTTAAAATGCCTTAATGTAAAAATTATTAAAAAAAACTATGAAAACTTTGTTTACATCTTCTATCTTGTGTACCTCGAGTGTGGCTCAATCAAGTTAAATGATTTGAAGAAACAATGCAAATCGATATTTAAAACCCAAGTGAAATGGGACTTTGCCCGAAGGCAGAGAAACAAACTTACACAGTGCTACAACTGCCAAATGTATGGGCACGGAGAGAAAAATTGTCATATTAAAACTCACTGTGCCAACTGTGCAGAAAATCACGAAACCAAAAATTGTAAATCAAACAAAATTAAGTGTGCAAATTACAAGGAAGTCCACAAGGCCAATGACCCAACCTGCATCAGCCGACAAAGCTTCTTTAAAATTCGTGAAAAGTTATCTATACGAAATAGAACACATGCTAAGGTGACATCAAGGGATGTTTACCAACAACATACTTCGTATATTTCAAATAAATCCGACTTTCCTGCGCTCACGCCATACAAGAAGTCCAAAGGTCCAAACAAAACATTACTGAGGTATTAGCATCAAACGATAATGAAGCAACAAACAACAACTCCAATGTGTGGACTAACACCTCGCACAAAACCGGTTTTGCTGAGACTACGAACAGTGGGAACAACGTTCTATTTTCGATGGAAGAAATCAACTCACTCACAGCAGAGATGATAACATTACTTAGCCGATGCAATACTAAAACAGATCAGTTCAATACGATTGCACTTGCACAATTAGCAATTAAGTAGTAGTAGCAATTAAGTATCTATACTTAGGTAAATAAGTATGAATAGTAGTTTTAAGATAAATTGTTGGAATGCTAGAAGCATTCGGAATAAAAAATTAGAATATTTTGCTTTCTTAAGCAAACATAATATTGATGTTAGTTTAATAAATGAGACTTGGTTAGATGAAAATGTAAATATCTCAAATAAAGACTACAAATGTTATCGCGTAGATAGAGAAGAGAGAAGAGGGGGCGGTGTTGCCGTGGTAGTTAAAAAAACGATTAAGCATAAAATACTTCCTGTGATTAAAACTAAACTTGTTGAAAATATTGGCATTGAAGTACCATTTGAAAATGGGCGTTCTATACAAATTTTTTCAATTTATTTTCCGGGTGGTTCTACTTCCCCAGAAAAAAGGATTGATTTCCGTAACGATTTACGTAAATTAATTGCATTAAATGATACATATTTGATTGGTGGCGATTTCAATTGCAAGAACAAAAATTGGGGCTGTGTCAGAGCTAATGCATGGGGGAATATACTAGCTGATTTAGACTCAAGACACCCATTTAACATTTTGTATCCCCCTCAACCTACTTGTATGCCCCCAAACAATAGATCTAGTCCCTCTACTATAGACTTGTTCCTAACAAATTCCCCCGAACTATTCAATCAACCTATTGTTGAAAACGATCTTAGTTCAAATCATCTCCCTGTAATAATAAACATAAATTCAACCCCTGTGGAAAATTGCAATCAATTTTTTGACTATGCAAATGCTGATTTGAAAAAATTTAAAAAAAGGTATCCGCCTTAAATTAAGAAACATTACAGAGACGAATCCAAATAACATCAGTATCGAACAAATTGACGGAGCAGTTAGAACGTTTACAGCATCAGTTCTTAAGAGTGTTGAAGAAATCGTGCCCAAAAAAACTCAAAGTCGAAACAATCCTATATAGTGGAAGCAATTAAAGTAAGAAACAAAAATAGAACCCAATGGATAAGGACCAGGGACGAATACTTTCTCTCTGAAATGAATAGAATGAAACTGTTCATCAAAAATTCAATCTTTCTTTTCAGAAATCAGAGCTGGAGCAATAAATTACAGGGTTTAGATAAAGGTAGCAAGCCGTTTTGGAATATTATAAAAGTAGTTAAAAAGAAAAAAGTTCATATTCCGTCATTTAAAATAGGTAATTCTATATTAATATCCAACGACGAAAAAGGCAACGCATTAGCCCGCACATTTTGTGCAAACAGTTTAGTTGCTGGCAACAGTGTAACTAATAATCACATAGAATGTATTGTTAATCAATCAATGCAATTACTAAACGAAAGTGTCCTTGAAGTAACCGAAGATATAGTATCTTCTGAGGACGTTGAATTTGTTTTAAAATGTCTTAAGCCCATAAAATCGCCCGGATTTGACGGAATCAAAAATCTTTTTTTAAAGAATCTTCCAAAAATAGGTATAAGATACCTCAAAAACTTGTTTAACAATTGTTTCAAAACCGGTTACTTCTCCACAGAGTGGAAAACAGCCAAAGTCATTCCTATCCATAAGCCAGGAAAAAGTTTTAGTGATCCTTCTAGCTACAAGCCAATTAGTTTGTTGAGCTCATTAAGCAAATGTTTAGAAAAACTTATAAAAAACAAACTCGTTTTGCATGTAGATCAATTTGATATCTTGCCACCAGAACAATTTGGCTTTAGAAGGTATCATAGTACAACTAACCAAATTGACAGAATAACAAAGTTTGTTAAAAATAACTTGTCTTCAGGAAAGAGAACAGGAATGGTACTTCTTGATGTGGAAAAGGCTTTTGACACTGTCTGGCATGAGGGCTTGATTCATAAGCTCGTTACCTTGAGATTTCCCTTGTATATTGTAAAAATTATTTTGTCATTTCTCTCAAACCGAAAATTTAAAGTCTATGTGAACAACTGGTACACTGAAGAAAATAATATCACTTCAGGTGTTCCCCAAGGGTCAGTTCTAGGCCCATTTTTATATAACATATATACTTACGATTTCCCTAAACTTTAAAATTGTGAAACTGCAATATTTGCTGATGACGCATGCGTTTATTCATCAGATTTAACTGGTTTTTGCATTGAAACCAACTTGCAATCTGCTCTGAATACTATTCAGATTTATTTCAATAATTGGAAAATAAAAATAAATGCATCAAAGACACAGGCTCTTTTTTTTACGAAAAAAAGGAAACCTTGTTTACTGTCATACAGCCTTCAATTGAACGGAGCGCAAATTGAGTGGAAGTCAAGTGCTAAGTATCTTGGGGTACACCTGGATAAAACATTGACGTTTAACTTGCACATTCAGCAAACATTAAATAAGCTCAATATTCTGATAAAAACACTTTATCCTTTAATAAATCGCAAGTCTAAAATGAGTGCAGAAAACAAATTAATGATATTTAAGTCTATTTTCCAAAGTATAATTTTCTATGGTTCCCCTGTCTGGGGAAAATGCGCCAAAACTCATATACAAAAATTACAAATAATGCAAAATAAAATATTAAAAATTATGCTTAATCTGCCCTGGTACTTTTCTACAAAAGAGCTTCATAAAATATCAAATATTGATAAGGTTCCTGTAAGAATTTCGAAGCTACAAGACCGTTATATTTTATCGTGTAATTGTTAATCTCAAACTTAGCTGCTTAAGGTGTTAGAAATTTTTTTTTCTCTTGATTTACTTATTAATAAATGAATGTTACATTTATCTAATTATTTATTTATATACTGATTTTTTTTATTTCTATTTGTTTCTTGTTATATACATAAATTTAAACAACATCTTAAGACAGTTTTCTGCTCCCCACTTCTCTCTTCCTATGAAAAAATGTCTAATATCTAATGAAGGTTTTTTTTAGTAACTTTTCCTTTAAAATGTAATAAATCTGTGATATAAATTGAATGCTTGTTATAATATTTTCAGTAGTAAGGTAGAATGTAAGACACCATATCTCTGTAAATTGTGCAATCTAGGTTTAAATGAAAAAAAGATTATAAGAATTTCAGTTACAATAAAGATCTATCTATCTATATATCTAAATTAAATAGTTTGAATTTAAAAGTGCAATTGATATTTAAAATATTGTTACTAAATTAAACTGAATAGTAAAAACATAAAAATACATAACAACGATTTACCAATCAAAAAATGTTCCCTCGTCCTCGTGTAACCTCAGATTAATTGAAATTAAAAAAAAATAATAATAACAAAAAGCAAAGGAACTTATTAACATAATTGAATTACAAATATGTCAAGTTGTTCACACACGAGTGATAGTAATCTTGAAAATATTAATTAAAGGTACACATTCAAAGCATTAAGGCAATCAGTTATGGCTATAAACAAAATTATACCAAATAACGCTTTCATCAGATAAGTAATATAAGAACAAATAGTGAATATAACATGTATATTGTATATTCTGTTAATCCTTGTATATTTTCATTTTTTATTTAAAGTTTTTTAAACTTAACTGAAATATAATTTATAAATTTTCTTAAACAAATTCAAGTCAAATTTTCTAAACTTATGCTGTTAAGTTGCATATGATTCTTCAAAAAGATGTTTCGTTTTGATATTTAAATAAAAGGGGGTTTCCCAAGACAAAAGACATCCAGAGCTACAGCTGCAGAACCAAATACTTTTTAGTAAAGTGAATAAAAGTCAAGTGAAATAAGACCAAATCTCAAAAATTGTCTCTATTGCACTTTACAAAAATAAAATGTGACCAATTTTCACCAGTTGCTCGTATAGAACTTTGAAATAAGGGCAATATATTTTGAGAAATAATATCGACTTCAGCATTACGGTAAGTTTAAATAGTGGGTGATGTAAAATAAGGCGAAATTTCAAGAATTAGCCTTATTTCACTTTTGTAAAGTGCATTAAAGCCAATTTGCATCAGTTAATCTTATAACACTTAAACAAAGTGAAATAAAGTCAAATTGGTCAAATTGGTAAATAATAAAAAACTTTGCATACACTCAACCTAGCACCTACCCTATATCTTATAGTGGGCTCAAGCAGCAGAGTTCCATACCTCACTGTAAAAATAAGTTAGTCTTATTTCTTAAAATAATTTGGCCTTATTTCACTTTGTCAAAATGCGGTATGACCAATCGCTGAAAATTGGCCTTATTTTATTGTAAGGTCCAGTAAGGCAAATTTTTGAAAGTTGGTCTTATTTCACTTGGCCTTATTTCACGGCACCTAAAAAGGAGTGTGATAAGTGCCTCACACAAATCAATCACCGTGCAAACAAACCTATTGAAATTAAAATAAAAACATTTTGGCTTAATTTCACATTGTTTAAGTGTAATGAGGCCAACTGCCGAAATTTCGCCTATAAATTTTAATACAAGGTCTTGATCGATGTATGGAATATTGATTTAGGATTTATCTATGACGTGGCCTCAAAAAAAAAGGTTTATATCACAAAATCTTATTGGACACATCTTATAAAATAAACACGAACAGGAAATTTACCTTTTAAAATTGCGATTGTTTCGTTGCTAGGAGCGCCGGCCGGCCGCCGCGCCGCCGCCGCTGCCGTATTGTTAAAGACTGAATCATTCCATAAAAACATTGGCATGTTGGAGATGGAGAGTCTTCTCAACAATCATTCTTTGATTATCCTTTTCTTAAAAGCGACAATTCTGCTTATTAAGGTAGGCTCCGATGTGAAAATAGGCCTCATTACAGAAGACGATATTTCGATGAAAATCAGTATCATTTTGATGCATTTCAAGGATTACACCACCGAAGATAAGACTTTTCTGTAATTTACCTGCTCGGTTTCTGTGGTTACTGAATTTTGAAAATTTTCAGACAAAACCGCTGTTATATCGTTTCCAATGGTCTACGAGGAATCGATAATCTTGTCAGCAATATTCTCAGTTAACGTTGCATCACACACTGTTTCAATTCTTAAAATCACTAAATTTTGTGAAAAGCCCAAATTTGGCACTATTTCGGACCCGAAGGTTCTTCACGACAGCTTAATAGTGCTTTAGTTTTGCGAATTGTGACTGCAAAATGTTCACCATTTGTGTAGTGAATTTTAAAAATTGTATACGTCCTTGAAAAACGCATCGTATAGGGTTATCCATTTTTATCGGTTATCATATGACTATAACGCTCCGAATTGGCGGTGACAGTCGCTCCAAAGATCAAAGAGCGCACCAAACATTGACTTTTTGTTGATGTAATAGCCTCTCCTCAATTACTTGAGGATTCTCAAAACCCCAAATACGAACATTTTTTTTATTAACATAACCACCGAGTGAGAAATGTACTTCGTCGCTGAAGAATGTTGTTCAAGCACCCATTCGACGTATCTACGATGTTGTGAATGGCTTCAGTTGTTGTGTCAGCTGGACTTTATATGGATGTAGGTATAGATTCAAATGCATAATGTGCCGTAAGACAGTCCTAAGAACGGCGAGGAATCGACACATTCGAGTCTTCGGCAACACTTTCACTTACAGCAGCGATATTTTCAGTGGTACGAGCGAAATGATGATGCATAGGCCTTAAAATATCTGTAACTAATCCAGTCTCTTCAAATTTCTTCACAATTGCTTGCGTAGTTGGACGATTATGTAAACCATAATCTCCTCTTAAAGCATGATATTGGCTGTGACAGAATCACCATTTTTGTAGTAGGTTCTAACAATTTGTATGCGTTTAGCGATAGTTAAGCGATCTATTTTCGTAACTGGTTTAACAACTTAGTTTGACAGATGTAAATTCCAGCCCTGTGCTTTTGAAACCGCAAAATGAATAACCCGTTATCATTTTTATTAATAACGTAATTTTTACTTGTCAAATAGTGGGGTACTTTACAGGAACATTCTTATTTTAAGACTCTTCATAAATGTTGATAGTTTTAACATGCAGCACATAGGAACTTTATGGCAAGTATTGCATATTGCATTGCAAAGTCGAGATTTTAATCAAACATGACATAACGATAGCGGAGAAGTCGAAAAACGTGGGTCTGGACAGCTTTACAGCCAAAAGCATTGGGTCGATTGACTTCAAATTTCGAAATGAAGGTTCTGAGCCGATGCGTTAGGCTTTTTTTCATTTTGTTAAGACTAAAACTAACAGAAGTCCTCATACAAATTTTTTGGTCAAAAATCGAAATTTCATATTTCCTCAAAAAAAAAAACGATAAATTGTTTTTAAATTTGCGCTAGATTTTTTTTTTCTTAAATTGGCTTCTTTCGATATGAAACAAATATTGTATTGCTCCAGAATTGTACCCCCCATAGAACCGTTATTTTGTTTTAAAGTTGTCTCGATTTCGAGAACTAATCCCCTGATTATAATATTATTTTTCTGCACAAGCTCTTATGGTGCCTCAATAATAATTGATGATCAAAAATGTCATTAAATATTTTTGAGTTCTAAAAAATACTAAAACACTTTTTTTCGAAATTCGATATCTTGAAAATAGGTCATCAGATTTTTACGAAATTGAAATGTAAAACGTTTTTCAATAAACTCTCAATAACTGCATACCAAAAATAATTATAAACTAAAATTGAAACATTTTATATATACAAAATTAATTTTAAAAAAGAACGCTCTAACGATTTTTAAATACAAATTTTGAAAAATAAAAGTATTATTGAGAAATCAAATTGCATTTAAATTTATGAAAACTACCATTTTTTGCAGTTTTTTTTTTTTAAAGAGACTCTTTGGATGCATGATGAGCAAGTACGTGCAAACCTGTAGTGCAATATATTTTATTTCCAGCCCTTGAAAAATAACATTTTAAAACCAAAACACTCAAATCAAATCTGTAATTTTTGAGATAAAAATATAACATGGGAACAGATTTTATTGCATGCATATTCTTAACTCCGAACAAATAAACAAAACATAAGAATTTTAAGTGCTCAACTTGCTTCCTATACCTTGTTCTAAAAGGTTTTTCAAAAGGGCGGATAGATGTTGAAATGGAATAAAACAAGCTGTGTGTGAGGTGTTAACAAAATTATTTTTTTTTTATTTGAAAGGTGCATGTATGCCATTGATGCCCGCCTCGGCTTCTTACGGTGGCACGGAACGAGTGGTCCCATTTTTAATGACTCTTCCGCATAGATCCGGCTGAATTAAAGCGATGGCCCGTGTTGTGTTCACCTTTAGGGCATCGGTTGCATAAACCTGCGACTTCAAGACACCCCACAGAAAAAAGTCTAGCGGGGTCAAATCGCATGACCTTGGTAGCCAATTCACATCACCCTTGCGAGAGATAATTTTACCCTCAAATCTTTCATTCAAAATGTCAATCGTTGCGATTGCTGTGTGGCACGTAGCGCCGTCCTTCTGGAACCACATGTCGTCTAGGTAAATATGGTTCAATTTGGGTCATAAGGAATTAGTTATCATCGTTTTCAAAAAAGTACGGACCAATTACGCTGCCTCGCCGGCCCAAAATCCATAACCAAACGGTAACTTTTTGAGGATGCATTATCACCTGGTAAACCTCACGTGGGTTGGTGTCGTCCCATATATACGGTAATTTTGCTTGTTAACACACCCATTCATCCAAAAATGCGCCTCGTCCCTAAAGATGATTTTTTGGCCAAAACTAGAGTCCTCTTCCAAACGATTTGAAGCTCAGTCAAACGGCCTTGTCTATGGTCATGAACTTTGAGCTCCTGGGTCAGTTGGATCTTGGACTGGTGTGGGCCCAAGTCCCAAGTGCCAACACAAAATTCGCCAAGGTGAAGTCTGCGAAAGGCCGAGTTCTTGTGCATGGCGAGGAATAGACTGCCTCGGGTTCTGCTGTATACTTTTACGGACCGTGGCGATGTTCTCGGCAGAACATTCACTCATTTTGATAATAAAGTCTTAACATTGGAACGTGCTTTTCAATCGTGTAACTTGCCATGATGATTTGGCATAAACAACTGAATAATAAACAAAGGATTTGACAGATATCACCAAAACAAAATGGCCACCACGGGGCGCCAAAATCTACCAGCGCCAATTGAAAAACCCTTTGGAGGTACTTGACCCGAAAAAATTTTGATTTTTTAATTTTCTTACAAAAATACTTCAAAATGTTCTTGTTAACTTCCCATAGGAAGTTATTGTAATGGGTCCGATTTGTAGAATTCAAAATTTTGACATAAAGATTTTTAGAACGATGTCTGTGCGTGCGTGTGTACGTACGTTAATACGTCCGTACGTCTGTATCTGTACGTCCATACGTCCGTACGTTCGCGACGTTTTTTTCGTCGTCCGCATAGCTCAAGAACCAGAAGAGATATCGATTTCAGATAAATTTTGTTATACAGATAAAAGGGCAGAAAGATGCAGAAAGGGCTCTCAAGAAAATTGCGTGGGTGGTTTATTTACTATAGCAGTTTAAAAAAAGGTGAAAATTTTGGTTAAACCTAAATATCTCATGAACCAATGACGCTAAAGACTTGAATTAAATTGTATATTATATATTGTAACGTGATACAAAAAAGGTATATTTTTGGAAAAAAATCCAATTAAGGTTTTTTTTTATAAATCAAAAAAAACTGAAAAAAAAATTCGTCGCCTCGAAAATTTTACGACTAAAATATGATTTCATCTCCAAAACAATTTTGTGCAACGAAGAATAATGTTTTTGACATCTGATAAAATTTTGAAAAAATTTAATTGACTGTTTTTTTATAAAAAATAAAAACCTAAAAAAAAACATTACTCATAGTTGGTAAAAACTGAATTTCAACTCAAATATCTTTTCAAAAACTTGAAATTGAAAAATGTTGAGAATAATCGAATTGAAGGTTTTTTTTACAAAAAATAAAAACCTAAAAAAAAATTAATAAAAGTTGGTAAAAAATCATGTTCGACTCAAATATCTTTTCAAGACTTTGAGATATTGGCTTTAAACTACTTTAATCTTTCAAAAAATATTGTTGTCAACATTCAGTAAAATTTAAAAAAAAATCGAATTGACAGTTTTTTTTACAAAAATTGAAAACTTTAAAGAAAATTTAACAAAAGTTGGTAAAAATTGAATTTTAACTCAAATGCCTTTTCAAAAATTTGAGATTATGGCTTGCAACTAATTTTTACTTATAAAAAATATTGTTTTCAACATTCTAAGAAATTTTAAGAAAAATCTAATTGACAGTTTTTTTACAAAAAATAAAAACCTAAAAAAAAACTTGGTAAAAATTTACTTTCGAATCAAAAAGCTTTTCAAAAATTACAAATATTGTCTTCAAACTTTCATAGAAAATATTGTTTTCGATATTTAGTAGTTTTTTTATAAAAATCCAACAGTCCGTTTTTTCATAAATAGTACGCGAATTTAGTAAAAATTTATGTTCGGTTCTTGATATCTCTCAAATTAATTTAATTCATCTAATTTGTAAAAATTTAAGAAATGCTACCAAAATTGGTAAAAATGTGTTTTCCACTAAAAATCTATTTAACAAAACTAGATTTTCAAACTAAACTATTTCTTTATATGAAAAATATTGTTGGTAATTGTAAAATTTTTAAGAATAATTCAACTGCATCCCAGCCTCTTTTATTTTATTTTGTTATTTATTCATTCTCCAAATGGTTCAATTTTTATACAAGTTTCCACACAAACGGTGTAAATTCGATCCCTGACACCACCAGCATGAATTTTTATAAAAAGGCACTTTATTCAAGTGCCAATCATTGTGTCAAAAAATAAAATTTTCCTCGATAAAAATTTTTGTCACGTCCACGTGCCAAAAGATCATAATCCATAAGAAAAATTCTAAGAAAAATAATCTAAAACCCTCGAACAATCTCATGAATGTTTAATTATTACTTCTTAAGTTAAGAGTCCAAGTTATTATAATTGCCTCCTTATTGCTTATTCGTTATAAACGCGACTACCACCACCTATATCACCACACCAGACCACACCACGCAACGTTCGTCAAATCGAGAGGCGAGCAAAGCTGTATTAATGCATTAACTCTATATCGGAACTTGATCTAATAATTTGCATTAGTTTATAGGGAAAATAGTATCTAGGTATGTATATGTATGTATGTTCATCATCAACCATAGCCACCCCTAGTTAACCTCTTAAGCTCGAGTAGTTACTTGTTAGTGTCTTGCATAAGATGACGTCAGTAGTTGCATATTGTGATTTTATGGAAAATCTCCACACGAAGAGTCCTTGAAGTTGCTCATTTGCCTGGCTGCACGATGCTGATGTTGATGTTGATGATGATGAAAGGACATTTCTATGCGGTTTTCAACCAACACAGTGAAGCGCAGAGGGGTTTTTCTTCTCGGAATAATAATTGTGCTAGCCCAAGTTTCTGTCGTCGTCGTCCTTGTCGTCGTTGGGGATGGGGATGGCGTCGTCGGTCGGTCGTTGCTCGGCTGTAGTAGGCAGGTTTCTCAGGTGCACCAGCAAAGACGGCTATTGTGTAGTGCTTGTTATGGCTTTGAAAATTCCCTTTAATGAATTCAATGTATGTAGGTAAATATACCTTATGCTGGTCTTTGTTTTTTTTTCTGTTCAGTCTTTCTGAATTTGCGTTAAATTGTAGAACCAGGCCGGCCGACCATTTCAGGAGCACTATTGAAACAGATTTTAAATATATGCCACTGCATGTTTCTGAATTTCATTAGCGAGTATTGTGTGTGTGCGAATGCAAATGATTTGATATTAATTTTTATTCTTGTTGAGATTTTAGATTTTGATTAAAAATTTCAAGAGAACCGATTTTTCTTGATAAAAGAAGCCTTGGTATAAATATTCGTTCAAGGACACTATGGGATTGGTCGATTTATTATCAAGAAATGGTAAATTGAAGTGGTGGAATCGATATCATATCAAGATTAATATTTGTGAATACATATGGTTCACTTGCACGTCTCCAACTTAAATATATATGTATACATACATATATACATATGTATATATTTTATACAAAAAGAATCTTCTTCTTATTGAAACTTTTAGCATATCTGCGGTTGTGACTTGTTTGCAGCTCACGTTTCCGTCGATAGGCACTTCCTCAAAAGACACACATTGCATGTGACAGCTTTAAAGCTTTGATATCGACAACGAATGGCATAAAGGAGTGTCAGTCACATCTCAAAGGATATAAATACAATAATGAACATTTTGGTTATAAATTACGTAAATACATGAAATTGATCGAAAATTTGATAAAGTGGTACGGCTTGTGGAAAAGACTTTAATATTGTATGATGCTGCGTAATATATGTATTTCCGCTTTCACTATCAATATAATATTGCTTATCATACAAAGCACTCTTTGACAAATTCATAAAGAATTTTCAAAAACGTAATAAAAATGTAAACTATGTTTGTTGTCCGATAAATCCTATAAAATTTCACACCCCAAAATTACTTCAAAAAGAGGGTATATTTCGTTTGATGATACAAAAACCAACAACAAATCATATCTAATATAAAATATGCAAACATTCTTTGATTGAATTTAATAAAGAAGTTCATTCACTTAGACAGAAAAAGAATCAATAAAAAAAAAAACTTCTGCAAAACAAAAATATAAATCAAGATAAAAATTAAGTAGGGAGTTATAATATTCTGAAATTTTATCTTCAAACTTTTTCCAAGAACCTTACACGAAATTCAGTTCGAAAATGTATATCAAATCGATAAGTTGGATTTTTGTGTTGCTTATAGCGTCATTTTGCAGCTGTTTTCCTTTAACTGCTTCAACTCCGAAGCATGTTATATTTTATAAACCCGATTTGAAAGCCAAGGAGGCCAACCTCTTAAGTATTCGACCAAGATGTCAACGTTTCGATTTTCGTGGACGTTGTCGTTCTTAAAAATAATAATAATTGAATTAAAATTCAAAAAGTTTATAATTCTTTTTGTTTTTTTTTTTTTGACTTTTAATACACCATTTGTGGAAATGTATTCTAAATAATTAAATTTATCTCTCAAAAACTGGTGGTGTTTTACTTATTTGTTGAAGGAAATCTATTTATTTAAAAAAGTTTTAATCATGAATTATATGTGCATTAGTTTATTTTGCAACGACGCAATTTTGATTACAAATGAAGTGAGTATAAAAAGTCAATGTTATACCTAAACAAAGAAAAGGTAAAAGATCATTTTCTTATAAAATTGAAAAAGGTTGACTTTTAAGTTTAGAGTGAGAAGGAAATTTAATTAAAATTAAATGCACGACTGATTTCAAAAAACTTGTTCTTTTACATAGTTCAGGAGTATACCGAAGTTTTGGAGATTCTATACCTTCGTAGAATATACATATAAGACACTTTTGGAATTGTTTTAATTAGATTTGAGAATGTGTATTTCTGTTTCATATAAATCTTTAAAGGATTTATTAGTTATTTATTATTACCTACATAAATCTTTAAAGGATTTTTTTTTCGGATAAATTTCCGCCACGGTTTTGCTGACAAGTAAACGTTTTCAAAAAAAATGTGGCTGAATTTCATTAAATTATAAAGTGTGACTTCAAAAACCAAATGAAGGAGTCCATCGGCAATATATCGCAGAATTTGGAGGTACAATTCTATTCCCATTTAGTCATGCAGGGTAATTTAATTGTTTTTTTTTTTTTGCTGTATCCAAATTCCATAATTTTGATGATTTATGAATTCATCAAAACGCAAGGAATCATCAACTAGTTGTTGTTGGAAAATCCATTAAGTACACTAAATTTGATCTGCATAGTAAGGAGTTTTCGATTTTTGAGTGAATTGGACTTTGGACGATTCAAGTCTTTCGCTGAAATTCCTTGTAGAACTCTTCTTGAAGTACCTAATTCTTGACTGTGGTACTGAATTGATGTTCTTAGGATGTCAGCTATAAAATAGCGAACTGCTTCGTTGTGACTGTTTCACAAAATGACACTTAGAAAGTTTAAGATGATCACTTAATACAGTCTCCCTGAATTTTCAAAATATTCTGAACTTTAGCTGACAATTTTTCATCATTTCGTATTATCATTCATTGATGTTTATTTTCAACAAGACGGTACTCCCTGCCACCCAAACAACGAACAATTCACAATTTTTCAAGAAAAGTTTCCTGGCCGTTCTATCTCTCGAAAAGGTCAACACAAACGTCCATCACAGAGTACTGGTAATTAAACACTTGCGGTTTAACAATCCATTCAAGATCTTCGATATAAAAGTTGTGAAGTTAAAATTAAGGTAGATAACGGTTGTTTAGGAATAAATATTTCAGGAATTGAACATGGTCTCTTGAGTTCAAATGCTGACAATAAAAAGGTCCAGATAAAATGCCACCTATTGTTCTTAAAAATTGTGCTGCTTCACTTGCTAAACCGCTTTACTTAATTTTTGGTAGTTCTCTCGAGAACGCCGAATTTAGTCCGGTATAGAAGAAATAAATCTTAAGCCCTATTCACAAATCAGGATTTAAGCAATAAATATACCGCGCCAACGTGGTTTAACAACGTCCAATTACCAATTTTTTACCAATTTCATTTTAAATAATCTCGAAAATGGACACCAAATTGATGCAATTGATACCGATTTTTCAAAAGCACATCATAAAGTAAGTCACTCTATTTTAATAAAGAAATTAAAAAACTTTGGTTCTCATTCAAAGTTATCAGAAATGGTTGAAATCCTATCTCAAGGGTCGGGTTGAATTTGTTTGTATTGACGAAGTTCTCTCAAAACCGATATCGGTTTCCTAATAGCATTGACTTTAAAGACTCTTTTGCTCTCAAATCGCTTCTAACCTCATATGTAAGACCAATCTTGAAATACTGCTGTGTAATCTGGAACCCTTTTTATAACAATGCTCGAAAATCAGTTACAAGGTTTACAATTCAGAAATATAAAACCAGGTATCAACTTTAAGGAATTAAATCACTTGAAAATAGACGCAAAATGTATTATATGATGTTTATAAGTGATATTTTTTTTTATCATTTCAAATGTGTTTAGAACTTATTTAGTGCGAATTGATCATTTTAATGCTAATGAAGAGGATATAGAGCAGTAACTGTTCCATTCGTTGGCATTTTACTGAAGTAGTTTTCCATTTTTAATACTTAACAATAAAATAAACATCCGTAGATTTCACTTAAAAAATACTCGTTTCTTTCAATATTTAAATTAAACCCATTATTAGAAACTGCTGTATTTGTATATTTGTAGGTCAATTACATTTTCCTGAGTTTTTATATGTACATACATAGTTTTCAAATGTTTTGCCATTTTAATGTTTTCCCAAAATTACATTTGCCATTTATGTAAATATTTTATAAATAATCCTTAATTATTTCAAATAAAAGAGGAGGAACGTGAAACCCACTTGTGAATATGATTTTTACTATTTTGTTTGTTAAACATTTATTCTAAGATTTTTTTGTATTAATTAGCTTATATTTTTATTCTGCTTCTAACAGTTTTTGGTAGCTTAATTTTTGTATATACTCATCAGGAATCACGCTCGAATTATTTTGACCTTAACTCATATGCCCCATTACCCCATTTAAAATAGGAAATAAATTTGCATTAAAGGATTTTAAGCCAAAGACCGAAAAATGTTTTCGGAATCCGCTAATGAGGGCAAACACACAAAAAATAAACAAATTACTTCTAGCACATGCATACATACATACATTACATATATGTAAAATGTTAGTAACACCGGATTTTCCATCACATTAAACTAGTACTTTACTCGTATTAGTATTATGAAAATTCAAAAGTTGAGTTAAAGTTTTCAACTTGCTTGGATGTGTTTGCGGATAATATTTTTGACAGGATGATTAGAGTTCGTGCAAGCCGCTTTTGAGTCTCTATGATATCCCTAATTACATTTCTAAAGCAAAAACGGATATCAATATACAATTTAGATATGTAGTTAGCTCTATCCATGGTTTTTTTTTGAGACTTTGTGGAGCTTCTGGATTTCAAACTCGACCATTTATGCTACCATCATGGTTAATAAGCTTAGAAAACTTTTACGTATCTTATTTTATGTGTCTGATACGTATGTACATATTATATACGCTTACAAATGTTCATTACCGAAGTTTTTACTTGTTTGTCACACATTAGGAAATATCAAGTTGTTAGCTGTAGTTATTCCTGCCAACACATGTCCTTGTGTAAGCCAGTTGTTGTTATTGTTGTTGTATTTTTTCTTTATTTTACAAATATATAAATTTGAATAGAAATTCACCGACAACAAACTACGCAGAAGCACGTACATATTTCGTATTGGTACGTAACTTTATACATACAGCTATGGCCAAAATAATAGGAACATTTCATATAAAGAATTTAATGAGTAGACAAATGATATGTGCCATGCTTAGTTAATACAAATTAACAATTTATTTAAACAAATAGTTTTGTTTGTTAAAAAACTAAAATTGTTAGTTGTATTTTTGATGTACGATTAATTTTGAAATTATATCATAAGTTTTCTTTAAATACGAGTATACTACAAAATAATAGCTGCAGCGATACACTGCACAAAAAACCAATTCAATTTTCAAATGATTTTTATTTCATAATACAATTTACAAAGATTTGGTTCACATTCATTATATGACATGGCATACGCCGTCTGCCAGTTGGCGAATATTATAATAAATTGTTATAACATATACATAAGTGTTCAGTTTTTTTAAGTTATTTTAAAAAAGTTCATCAAAAATTCGTTTTCTGTAGCTAAGAGCTATCTTAATATATTGATACAAAATATCCCAATCAGTTACCCCGTTAAGAGTATTAATCATTTCAGCATCACTTAGGTAACTCTTTGCAAAGGTGCTTCTTCTCGTTTCTGCCAGAATTGGACATCTACCCAGAAAGTGAAAAACATCCTCTTTCACTCCAAGATTACATAGCTCACACGTTTCTCGTAAATCACTTCTATGCGGCAAGAAGTTCAGGGGGAGTAACTCTCCTCGTGCTTTTAAAATGAGTGCCATGAGGTCGGTTGAGTATACTCCGCCCTGAAGTAATTGTTAGCTGCCAAGTTGTAGTTAAGTTGCGCATATATACTCCTGTGAGTTGAGCTCCTGGCTTTCTCAATATATTCTTCTCTTTTCCTTTCATCTACCAAACTAATTAAACGATAGAGTTCGCTTTTCCACGTTTCCATCCTTTCAACTTGAAGTGAAAGTGAGATTCCACAGTACTCGGCTAAACTTCTCCAGGACTCGAACCATGATGTCTTCTTCCGTATCACCAGCATTGTTATTTTCTTTGGTAAACGACTATCCTCCATTTCGGTCGTTTTAAGTATGTAGTCAATCTGCATTTTTAGTGTTGATGTGAATAAAGGAGAAAGCCTTGTCTCTAGCATAAGAATATGGTTAGCCGTACTATTTGGTAGCCTCAAAGTTCGTTTCAAGAAGTATCTCAATAGCTGCTCCACTTCTTCAAACTGCTTGTGTCCCCACACTTGAGCTGCGTAACACATGATTGCTTCCGCTGTTGTTCTAAAAATACGATATTTGGCTTCGTATTCAACATCCTTGCATTGCATCACACTC
Organism: Eupeodes latifasciatus; assembly: GCA_920104205.1. Classification (NCBI taxonomy): domain Eukaryota; kingdom Metazoa; phylum Arthropoda; class Insecta; order Diptera; family Syrphidae; genus Eupeodes; species Eupeodes latifasciatus. The sequence goes on from OV049926.1 coordinate 74,588,878, forward strand.
CTCCAAGTTGCGTTTAGGGCACTTTTGGACTTCGCTAGTTTATCTATCATATGGTTTTTCAGGTTTAAGTTTCTGGAGATTCTTATTCCAAGATAATTGTATTCTTTCACAACCTCGATATTTTGGTCTCCAAATTTCCAGCTTTCATTGCGACAGTTGCGGCCTCCACCGTTCCGAAATACCATTATTTTCGACTTGGCGAGATTTACCTGGAGCCTCCATTTGTTGCAGTACTCGAACAATCTATTGATCATCAATTGGAGACTTCCAGGTGACTCAGCCAAGACAACGATGTCATCAGCGAACATTAAGACTTTTATTAAAAGATCAGCTGAAATGCGTGCTCCCCCTTGCAATACATCTTCAATGTCATCTATAAATAGAGCGAATAATAGAGGACTCAAGCTGCAGCCTTGTCTCAGTCCTATTTCAATTCTAAATTGTTCGGAAAGTTTGTTTCCATATGCAATTGCAGAGGTAGTTGAATCATACAGTTGTTCTATCGGGTGATTTCTTAAGAGCTTGAGAACTTTTTTAAAAAAAAAAAAAAACATAAAATTTGCAAAATCTCATCGATTCTTTATTTGAAACGTTAGATTGGTCCATGACATTTACTTTTTGAAGATAATTTCATTTAAATGTTGACCGCGGCTGCGTCTTAGGTGGTCCATTCGGAAAGTCCAATTTTGGGTAACTTTTTCGAGCATTTCGGCCGGAATAGCCCGAATTTCTTCGGAAATGTTGTCTTCCAAAGCTGGAATAGTTGCTGGCTTATTTGTGTAGACTTTAGACTTGACGTAGCCCCACAAAAAATAGTCTAAAGGCGTCAAATCGCATGATCTTGGTGGCCAACTTACCGGTCCATTCCTTGAGATGAATTGTTCTCCGAAGTTTTCCCTCAAAATGGCCATAGAATCGCGAGCTGTGTGGCATGTAGCGCCATCTTGTTGAAACCACATGTCAACCAAGTTCAGTTCTTCCATTTTTGGCAACAAAAAGTTTGTTAGCATTGAATGATAGCGATCGCCATTCACCGTAACGTTGCGTCCAACAGCATCTTTGAAAAAAATACGGTCCAATGATTCCACCAGCGTACAAACCACACCAAACAGTGCATTTATCGGGATGCATGGGCAGTTCTTGAACGGCTTCTGGTTGCTCTTCACTCCAAATGCGGCAATTTTGCTTATTTACGTAGCCATTCAACCAGAAATGAGCCTCATCGCTGAACAAAATTTGTCAATAAAAAAGCGGAAACACATTTCGAACCGAACACTGATTTTGGTAATAAAATTCAATGATTTGCAAGCGTTGCTCGTTAGTAAGTCTATTCATGATGAAATGTCAAAGCATACTGAGCATCTTTCTCTTTGAAACCATGTCTGAAATCCCGCGTGATCTGTCAAATACTAATGCATGAAAATCCTAACCTCAAAAAAATCACCCGATAGAACGTTTGCAAACTTTGTTGACATTCCTTTGTTGTACAGCTTCAAAATTAATGTTTTCCTGTCTATGGTGTCGAATGCCGCCTTAAAATCAATGAAAAAAGCGTAGAGCTTCTTTTTATTACCTACAAATATTTCAGCTATGTTGGTGAGCGAATAAATTTGGTCAATTGTCGAATAATTTTCCCGAAAGCCAGCTTGTGACTCACTCAACAAGCTGTTATTCTGGACCCATTTATAAAGCCTTTTTGAAAGTATTTTTGTAAAAAATTTCATTGAAGAGTTCAGCAACGATATGCCTCTGTGGTTCGCCGGAACTCTATTATCATCGAGAAAGAACTAATAGAGAGAACCAACTTCGACGGTTTTTCTCTTTTTGCCTACAAGCTATGATTTGGCCACCAACTTGCATATGTAGTAACTCCATATAAAAAAAATGTGGGGAACAAATACTTATGCAAGTTTGTGCACTTACTCACCACGAAAGAGAAAAAACTTTTCTCTCTTTTCCCTCTGCTCACCACCTTTTAAAAATGGCGACCACCTTTGAAAAATGGCGGATGTAGTCAGCTGTTCAGAGGTGTTCAAAGAAAATTCAAAATTGTGTATGAACAACTTTTCGGTACTCTCATTGTGTTCGTTTGATATGAATATCATTCGAATATGAAGTGAAATTAATTACTCTTGTTAGGTGCCAGAACAATGAAGATTTAGAAACAATTCTAAATTACGCATTTAGATAAGTATTAGTTAGTTATTTGAAGCCAGTTTTAATCATTAAGTAAGTAAAATAAATTAGGTGGTGCAACAGTCCAATGAGAATTAGGACCTAGAAACATAAAACTCTGAAAGCACTACTACTATTATTTGTATTATTAGCTGAGTTTATGCGTTTAATTTTCGCTCCGACCGTTGAAAGATGCAAACAAACTCAGATTTGTTTCAATTTTCAGAGTTTATCGACTTAATTTTGTCGACGCGAGAGTTGCAGGAACATTGAAAACGAGAGTTACAGAATGTAAACATGGAACATTGAAAACATTTTTATATACTCATCTCTTTTTCTATTCCTATTTTATTTGTGTGTACTCGTTGTTTATTTTCTTTACATTACTCACGACATTTCCAAAATGCTAAAAATAAGTGATTTAAGTAGACACTAAATAAAATGACCGTCAACTTGTTACTTCTGTTGACAATTTTCATTGTATAAGATTTGTGAATAGGTGATAAGCTATTCTTACTGCTTTCCCCTAAGGTAGTGTGTTGCTTTTAAAGGCTTAACTACATAAGCCGAAAAGTACTTTTGTACAAAAGTAAAAATATTTGTATTCTTGCTAGTTCAGTGGTTTTGTGAAAAGAATATACAACCAAAATTTAAGTCTTATGCATCATTTTTATCAGTTATCCAGTTCTAACTATTTATATCTTATCTTTCAGTTATATAGCGACAAGGAAAAATCTGTCAGGGAAAGTTCTAACTACAGTTTTACTGAAAGTGCATTGTGGCTTATTCATAGATGATTGCTAAACTTTTTAGGCTATTCATAAATAAATGCAAATCAAAGTTAAGGGCTGAAAAAATAATTCATGACAGATAAATGCGACGTTAACACTAAGTTCCAGAAAATATTGATTGATACCGCAATTGCAGAAGATATGGATATTTTTTAAAAATATTCCCGGTAAACTGTAAAACTTTATTAATTCCGCCTTTTATAATTCAATGTAAAATAATTCAATGCAGTATATTTTAGATAATACAGTAGTTAAGTTATTAGTTAAGGTATTACTATTGAAATAAACATAACATATGTTCATTTATAAAAAACATGTACTCGTTCAAATATACAAATAAAGTCTAGTCTAAAAAACCTTAACCTTGTTATACTCTTTCTGCACACATCCTTTCTTGTTTTGGTTGTTAATGCCATCTATCTGTAACTCAGAGAAGGTTGTTAATGCCATCTATCTGTAACTCAGAGAAAGAGAAGAGAAAAACAAATTCACCACGAACTACCGGTATAACTTCTTCCGGTATTTATTGACAAACAAAAATGTTTTCCTAGAATTAATTTGAATTATAGGAGTATTTTTTTGTAGATATAAAAACGACAAGATGTTAGTAAAATTAAAGAAAGAAATTCATGAGAATTACAAAAATATTATAATGAGACTTTAAAAAACATAGCCTTCTTGGCTATCAATAAACAAAAATGAGAAATGTCGCATTTCCCGGAAGTGATGTTTTTTTGTGTACTTTTTTCCGAGGTGAAAACATGTATACACCGATACGAATTCAACACGCTATAAAAAATGAGAGTAAGAGGTTTCGAAGAGACGGAGACGAGGAAATTTGGTTCTCTCATTTAGTTTTTTCTCTCTGTCTATTATCGCCTTTCTTGAAAATAGGGCAGGTAATAGCCTCTCTGAAACAATCCGGTAAACAGGAGCTTTCATAAGCTTGGTTTAAAGCACAAAAAACCATCATGTAAGTCATAAAAGAAAAAGTTAAACAAGAATTGTACTTAATTCCATAAAAATAGAATCACTTAAAGAAACGTTATCAATAAGAAAACCTAAAGGTAAACTTAATATGGTGCTATCAAAAGCTCTGCAGCAAGGTTTTTGGACTCAAGTCAACTGTTGGACGGTTTTTTTGTACTACCTGAGGCTGACTTTAAAGCAAAATCTTCAAAAAAGGTGCGATTGCCAAATTAAGACATATCCGAAATAGGATTCATTTTGCAATATTTACAACATAAGCCATAATTTTTTACTCAATATATGAGAAGAGTTTAACCTCAAGCTCATACAAATATACGGTTGCTTCCCTTGGGTCAACGTGTGTTCAAGTTTTTTAATGGATGGAATAATTTAGAATAAGTCTTATATATAAATATGTTGACATACTTCAGAATTTTGCCTGTACAAAAATGTCCTCTAAATAATGTTTTGCCCTCAAGTATGCTGTATTATTGGAAGATGAGCCTTCGAACCAAACGAACTTGACTCAAGAAAAATGTAGGTCCCTATTTTCGTAGATTTAATGCAATAAAATTAAAAAAATGTTTTTTTAACATCAAATGTATTTTACTTCTAAATTTCTAAATATATTATCAACTTCTCATAGGAAGTTATTGTTATCGATCAGATTTATCGAATTGAAAATTTTAACATTTTTTGACGTTTCAATTTCCATATTACTAAATCAAACTTTTTAGAAAGATGTCTATACGTTCTGTTGAAGTGTTGATTTTTTTTAGAAAAAGTGAGTTGTTTTTGAAAAAAATAAACACCTAAAACATACTCAAATATCTTGGCAACAGAAACAAAAATAACTTTAAACTAATTTTATCTTATAAAAAACATTGTTTTTAACATTTGATAACATTTTTAGAAAAACCCAATGGACAGTTTTTTTTATAAGAAAAATACAAATCTACACTCAACACAATTGGTAAAAACTGATTTTCGACTCAAATGTTTCGAGAATCAATGATGGTATTGACTTCAAAATTATACTATACAAAATATTAGCGCAAACATTTTAAACGGTTTAGTAAAGCAATTGTTAAGCAATTTATTAAGCTTAAAAGAACGACTTTAACATCTTACTATCTCTTAAAAAATTGCTAAAGTTAAAGTCATGGAGTATCTACTTTAACTTTTAGCAATTTGCTAAATCCATATCACATCTATGCAATTATTCTTATAAAAGCAATGTATGGAATGGTCCAGTCAACAGTTGCGAATACCAATAGGTCCGTTTAAGCTTGTTTACTTTGTTTATTTGCACAAATTGTCACATTTCAGATATGGTTGGATGCTTTTTAAAAGAATATTAGCAATTTAATAGTAAGCAAAATGAACATAAATGTTTCAGATCTTAGACTAAATTGCTAAATATTTAGCAAATTTTTAACTAGTAAATTTTTAAACTAGATTAGATTTTAGATTAATCCAATTGGGATTTTTGAAGATTTGTTTTTCTTATCAAAAATGCCAATTGGATTAACCTAAAAAATTATGTTATAATAAAAAAAACAATGGGGCAAAATTCTAAACAACCAATTTTTGGAATTTAGACCAGATACATTACATTACACAGCACATAAATGTACAGAGTAGAGAACACAGCACCTTAAGCGACTAGACTATATAAGGTGATAACAACACAAGACATTAATATAACTAACTACAAGATAGAAGGACAGAATGGAGAACGAACAATAGACAGAAAGAACATACGAAAGAACATACGAATTTTTTTTTTCAAAAAAAGCAACTGATACAAAATTTTCTCAAAAGTGAAATCGAGAATGCTATTCAAAGTTTAAGAAACGAGAAATTGTACGGAAATGATGGAATAGCTGCAGAGTATTTAAATACGAAAAATGTTCATTGGTTGAAAGATGTTTTCAACCAGGTTTTGGTTACCGAAGAAATCCCAGAACAATGGAAGAAATCCGGAGTTATCCTCATTCACTTAAAAGACAAGAAAGAGGGTATAAACAACGATTGGCCCATTACCATCATATCTTGCGTTTATAAAGTATTTTCAAAATACCATTTAGATCGAATGAAAGCTAGTCTTGAATTCAATCAACCTATTGAGCAAGCTGAGTTCAGAGCTTGGTTCTCAACAATAGAAAATAGACATAAAGAAAATGTTCGTATCCTACAAAATATGTACAATTTTAATATTTTATTTTATTTTACACGTAGAGTAAGGCAAGGTGAACCACTTTTACCAGCACTTTTTTCAGCAATCTGGAAGAAATTTTCCGCAAGTTAAAATAGAAATATAATGGTTTGCAGATATATTTTATATCAAATCTAAGACTTTCAGACGATAGCGTATTAATCGCCACAAACAAACAAAAATGAACCACAAACTATGCTAAACAAACTTTGTTTGGAATGTAAAACACAACCACTAATCGACAAGAAACCAATATATCACTTTTGATCACGTGGAAGACTATAACTATTTGGATCAAATATTTTCATTCACCTATAAAGGTATGAAATATGTTAATCAAGGAATAATAAACGCTTGGTAAAAAATTGGAATGCGAAGAATCTGATGCAAAATATCTCGACTCAAACAATTAAATGCGTTTTTGACTCCACGATTCTTTCAGTCTAAACATATGGCTGCAAAACATAGCAATCCCACGAGAGCCTTTGAAAATAAACTTCAATCCTGTCAAAGAGTCAAAATTTAAGGACCCAGACGAAATTTGAAGATGTTCTTCACGAAGCGAGTCAACTTAAATTGGATTTGGCTGGACACAAATTTCGGACGTCAGATGATCGATGCACTAGACAAGACAGGAAGTGTAAAAAGGAAAGGAAAAGGAGGAAAGACGAAATACAATATCCTTGTCTAAATTATTGGAGAAAAGCTTTAGACCGACGAAAAAAGCACATTATAAATTTTTAAGATGAAATAAATCTTGAATAATAATTGAAATCAAATTCATTATATCATATGCAAAATATTGTTTTTAACTTTTCGTTAATGTTTTAGAAAAATGCCAATTGACAGCATTTTTTACACAAAAGAAACTTAAAATTGATAAGAAATACTTTTCGACTCAATTATCTTGAGAACAAAGACAAACAAAATGTTGTCATTAATATTTTGTAAAACTTTTTGAAATATTCCTTTTTTTGTAAGTTTAATCAATTGTACCGATTTTCTTAGCCAAGGTATTGAGAAACGTACAGCAAACGGACTCAAAAATCTTAATGACCCATGTTACATTTTAAAACTCACATATTAAGAACCATTAACAAAAAATACTTACATATTAAAGTAAATGCTTACATTTTAGATTTGTTGCCTTGAACAAATGCTAAAAAAAGACAATATTGCCAAAAAATAAGTTTTGTTCCTATTATGTTGGCCATAGCTGTATGTAGCTGCATCAACATACATTTTACTTTTATGTATGTATGTCATGGCTTAAACATCGAGCTGAAAACATGTTCGCCAGACGGTCCCCAAGAGTAATTAATGTGCAATGTGGAACGTTAAATTTCTCTATGGTATTGCAAGGCATTACACTCTGTTGCATCCTTTTGGATGTGTATACAATATGGTTTTATAGTAAATAACATAGAACAAAAATATAGACGAACACGTGTTGGAAATTAAAAATAAAAGTAAAAATAAAAAACATAAATATTTTGTTCGTATTTTATGTCCATGTCTATGGGGGGTAGATGCGAGTATTATTTTATTTTCATTAGAAGTCCAATAAACGATGCGATGGTGCTGAAGTGATACGAGTTTCTAGCAATGGCTATAGCCTAGATGTGGAACAATTTAATTAAACTCACTTTTTGGTATAAAGTGATTTAGTTTCCAATATTTAAAACAGCCGATTTTTTGTCTGTGCTAATTTGTATGTGAGTGGAATGTTGAATAGGTAATTGTTTCATTATACCTATTTTTAATTCCATTCCAAATTTGTTGTTAAGAGCACAACTTCTGACAATTACAGAGCAAAATATCGCACCTGTTTTATGAAGAGAAAATCGATTCACGGCCTTTTAGTTTATAATTGATTTTTAATTCGATTCTTTTAAGATTTTAACACAAAAAAGATCTAAAAGTTTGCTGTCTTTGTTTTTTTTTAAATAAAAAAGGTGCTACCTACTTAGTTTGTTTATTAACTTCACATACGAAGTTATTGTAATCAGTCCGATTTGTCAAATTGAAAATTTTGACATTTCTTGACGTTTCTAGGTTCCTAGAGTCTAAATGATTTTTAGTGTACGTTCGTTCGTACGTTCGTGATGTTTTTTTCGTAGTCCATAGCTCAAGAACCAGTGGAGATATATTTTGTTATACAGATGATAATGCAGAACGGACTCTCAAAAAATTGAGTGGGTGGTTTTTTTATCAAAGCAATTAAAAAAATGGTATACATTTTGGTTAACTCAAAATATATCACGAACCAATAACGCTAAACGGCTTCAATTGAATTTTGTATTAAATATTGTAACGTGATACCAAGCAAGTAAATTTTTGTAAAACAATCTAATTAACGACTTTTTTTATAAATCAAAAAAACTAAACAAAAATAATTGTCATCTCGAATATTTTACGAATGATGATTCAACCTCCAAAATAATTTTATGCAACAAAGAATAAAATATCTAGTAACACTTTCAAATTAATTTTGTTTTGTAAAAAAAATATTGTTTTCAACGTTCAGTAAAATTTTGAGAAAAGTCAAATTTACAGTTTATGTTACAAAAAATAAAAACCTAAAAAAAGCCATTAATAAAAGTTGGTAAAAATTGATTTTCGACTCAAATATCTTTTCAAAAACTTGAGATTATAGCTTCAAACTAATATTATCTTATAAGAAATATTGTTTTAAACATTCGGTTAAATTTTGAGAAAAATCGAATTGACATTTTTTTTACAAAAAATAAAAACCTTAAAAAAACAATACTTAAGCTTTGTAAAAATTTACTTTCGACTTAAGTATCTTTTCAAAAATTAAAAATATTTTCTTCAAACTAATTTCATCTCACAGAAAATATTGTTTTCGACATTCAGTTAATATAAAAATCCAACAGTCAGTTTTTTAATTTCCCATAGGAAGTTATTTTAATGGGTCCGATTTGTCGAATTGAAAATTTTGACATTTTTCAACGATTCAAGGTCCCTAGAGTCGAAATAAAATAATTTTAGAAAGATGTACATATGTGCGTGCATGTGTACGTACGTTCGTACGTCCGTACGTTCGCGACTTTTTTTTCGTCGTCCATAGCTCAAGAACCAGAAGAGATATTGACTTCAAATAAATTTTGCTATACAGGTAATAATGCAGAAAGATGCAGAAAGGGCTCTCAAGAAAATTGCGTGGGTGTTTTTTTACAATAGCAGTTTAAATAAAGGTGACAACTTTGGTTAACCCTAAATATCTCATGAACCAATAACGCTAGAGACTTGAATTAAATTTTATATTATATGTTGTAAAGGTATACCAAACAAGTATATTTTTGGTAAAAAATCCAGTTACCGTTTTTTTATAAATCAAAAAAAAAACTGACAAAAAAACATTTGTCACCTCCAAAATTTTACGAATAAAAAATGATTTTATCTCCAAAACAATTTTGCGCAACGAAAAATAACGTTTTTAACATCTGGTAAAATTTTGAGAAAAATCGAATTGACACTTTTTTTTATAAAAAAAATAAAAAAAAAATAGCCTTAAGCTAATTTCTAATAACTTAATCAATTTTAACACTTTATTAAAAACAAAATGTAAAAAATTATGCCATATTTGACTTTTTCGATTAGTACCAGAGTGAATGTCAGGGTCTTTTGTTCTGAAAAAGAACAAAACATTTGATAACATTGAAAATATACAGGGTAAGCAGGCAAGTTGACTAGACATTTCTTAATCAAGGCATAATTTTTCGAAAATAGGGTACAAAAAATGTGAAAATTAAGAATAAAATTTAAAAATATCAACATTTTGCCTTTATTCTGACTTTATTTGTAAGAAAAAACTCCAATATTTACTACAATTTTCCAAGACCTTGTTAAAGGTTTCAGGCTGTAGCTTACGGATTGCTTGGTTGATATGGGCCTTAATTGTTTGAATAATTTATCGATTTTTGGCATAACATGAACATCAGTCCTTCACGACAACCTACAAAACAAATTCCCAATGGGTCAAATCGCTGCTCCAAGGTAGCCAATTGACATCACCATGTTAGTTGTTGGTTGTAAATATAAATTAAGTCACGCACTCTAACCTATAGCAGCCCCATTCACATCGCGTCGCATTGTTAGAATGTTCTCTACTAGCACTCCGGTCTCTCTGCCCATGTCAAAATAACCTTTGGTCTAAAAAGAATCCACTAAATGGACCAAGAATTTTGTTAAAACAATTCGAAGTCGGAATGTGTTTTTCATTTTAATTGGTTAAACTGTTGAACGTGCACTCGTTACAAGTCCGACACGAGTAGAAGCAAACAAATGTCTAAATGGTTAAAGTAGAATGATTTAAAATGAAAAAAGGAACGAAAAATTTTGTTTTTCATCATAAATAATAAATCAAATAAGCGAAAATTCTGGAAACTCAAGATGCTGTAGTAAAGAGTTGTTAAATTTCAAGTTCCGATGTTGAATTTGAATAAAACAAAAAATTATGTAGGAAATAATTGTCATTTCTTTTCATTATGATAATATTAGTATGGTTCAATTATGATAGTCTAAAATTTCGTTCATGTGCCGAATTACCTCATCCTTTAGCTCTCGAATTTTTGCTGGCTCATCGACTTACACCTTTTTTTACAAATAACCCCAAAGAAAGAAGTCCAACGGTGTCAAATCACATGATCTTGGTCGCAACATGGCATTTGAATTTGTCTCGAAAAAAAGCCATTGTTTTTTAGCTACAGTCAAACTTCGATAACTCGAACTTTGATAACTCGAATTTTTTATAACTCGAACCAAATTGTGTGGCAGTAGCGTTTAGAGTCTATATTCCATACATATTTACTTTGATAACTCGAACTTGTATAACTCGAATTTCTCTATAACTCGAACAAGAAAATGACACTTACACTGCGTAAGTCGAATTTTATAGGGGAATTCCCATTTTTTAGAAAAAAGAAACTTTGAAGCATATGGATGCAGGAAAAAAACACGATATCACATTACTTGAGTGCATCAATACAGTTGGAAAAACTTGGACGTCAAAAGTCAGACTATAGCTCATTGCTTCAAAAAAGCTGGTTTTAGCCAATTTTCCACATGGGGCGAAGAGGATGACATTCCTCTTGCTTCTTCAATAATATTGATGAAGATCGAGCTTTGATGGAAGCTGAATATGTTGAATGGATAAGGCAGAGTGATATAGCAACGAACATAACTTTAGATGATTATATGGAGGTAGATGACGATATTTGTACGTCGCCCTTTCCTACAGACGAGGATATTATTGAGCAGTGTAGCTCTGAATCGTTGAACCCAACTTCAATCAATATTGAAAGTGATGACGAGGCTTCGTTTGAAGAGGAACTAATTCAGCAGCTTTCAAAGCGTGTTGTGGCAGATGCATTGGATAATTTGAATTTGTATTTGCAAACGTCTGAAGATACAACAGATGAAATTTATGCAGCTCTAAATAAACTAGAATTTTTTTTCCAAAAAAAAACAATCAAAAAAACTACTTGCAGACAAAAATTACTGAATACATGAAATAAGTTTTTGGTTTGTGTTTCTACATATGTATGTTTAACTTATTTGATAAAATAAAGCACATAATGTTGTGCATATGAATTTGCGATATGCTATTGTTTCATTTTAAAATGGTTTTTATTTTTATTATACATTTTGATAAGTCGAACTTTTTTCGTGGATAGTAGTAGTTCGAGTTATCGAAGTTCGACTGTATTTGACAAGTGGCACCGTCTTATTAAAACCACATGTCGTCCACATGCATATCTTTTAATTTGAGCTATAAACAGATCGTTATCATCTCAAGATAGCGATTCACGGTAATTGCCTGACCAGTCTCATTTTGGAAAAAATCGCTTTGGACAATCACTGCTTATTGACGAATCTCATCACTGAAGATGATTTTCTTCGAAAATTGATCATCCACTGTTGACATTTTAAGCCACCATTCTGAGCATTGAAGACACTTGAAATGGTCAAGAGGCTCTAGTTCTTGAGTCAATTGCACCTTGTAATCGTGTAAATTCAAGTCTGTATGCATAATGTTCATCAACAATGAGTGTGAGAGGTGCAATTTTTGAGCACAACGACAACTTGAAGTAGACCACTCTTCAGCTACACTATCGCGAACAGAAGCAATATTTTCGGTAGTACGAGTTGTACGAACATGAACTGACGTTTTTACATCTCCTTCCAACTCGTTTTGCTCAAATTTGTGCACGATTTTTTCTATTGTACGAAATTGATTCGGTTTTTAATTATAGTCCATGGGAACGTCTTGGGCGTAGTTTAACCACATATTGTCTACAATCCTTAAATATCCTTCCTGTGAATTTTTGCTTAATAAATACTTAATCTTAATAATAACGTGTTACATTCACACAAAATTATATGCATATGAAAGTTGATTTGTTTTCAAAATTCAAAAGTAGGCCAGATTTAAATTTTTAAATGATGAGCTAAGAAACCAATAAGTGAAAGAAAGAAATTTCCGCACTTATGTTTCAACTTAACTTAAGAGTTTGCCTCTAGTTTAGCAATAGTGAAATAAATAGCTCTCATTGTTTTTGAAATTTCTCGCCTTTTAATTTTTTTTTTATAGATTTCTTTGATGAAAATTTCCTTCTTGCTTAATTCCATGTTAGTATGTTGCAAGCAACAAATTTATATTTCAAAAATTTGACGCCGGCCTAATGTCCAAAACCTGCCGTCGTTTGTGTTCGTCCAACAACTATGTGTAATTTAGACACCCAATAACTCAGTTTCGGCTTTAAGATAGAATTCAAAGAAAAGCTTTAAAAAGCATTGGCGATATAACTATAACGTCTATTTTTAGATGACTGGTTTTCAATCTGGCAATACCTTTTTAGCTGGTTGGCCTTAATTGCCATCTGTTAATATTAAATTATGCTCAGTTTTGTTTACCTTTTCATAATGAATAGACTTAAACTTACTTCTTAGGATGTTGGTGTAGACAGACTTTAGTTCCAACAACACGGTGCACATGTGGATCGATTCATGCATGCTAGACGTAAAAAAGTCAAAGCAAACTCTTAAAAAAAATGTTGTGTCTAAATTTTAACAAGCTAAAATAAACTGCAACTTAAATTTAGTATAAATTGTAATTTATTTAAACTTAAAATTAAAAGTAAGTAAGTAAGTAAGTTAAAAAATTGTGAATTGAAAGCGGTAGCTAATGCTGATGATTTGGTGTTACTGGTGTCGTGAAAGTTTGTCACCGTGATTAGCGAAATCTCGGAAATGGCTCTAAAGAAAGTTATCAACCAGGTCACGAGCAGTGGACTAAGTTTTAATCAGAACAAAACTGAACTGATGCTCTTTACTACCAAAACTAAAATACCTTCACCCTACCCCGACTGAACGGTCAAAACCTGTGTTTGTCTTTCAGCGCGTAATATCTAGGATTCATTCTAGATCCCAAACTAAACTAGAAAGTAAACATTGAAGAACATTCTTAAGGCTTACATTGCCTTTTACACCTGTAGAAAAACTTTTTGCCAAAAGCGGGGCCTTCAATCGAAGATGATTGTGTGGACATACACAGCCGTTGTACTATCTATTTTGTCTTATGGATAGATGGTAACCAGCGCTAAACAAGAACTACAACATCGAGGAACGAAAGACGGTTCAAAGAATAGCTAGTGTCGGCACTGCACCTCCTACCAATAAACCTACACATTTCATATTTAGTATCGTGCAGCATGCTAAGGCTTAAAGAATCAAACTGTTGGTTTTCCAGACCGTATGGGCATGGCAATTTTTGCAACAGGCACCGAATAATGAACCCCTGCCTTGAACCTCAGTAACACAAGATTTTAAAGTCATCTTTCCTGCCAGGTCAAAGATGGAGTGTAGAGTTGGGTCGGGAGTCTTTTCGGCTACCTGATTTTGCCATCTGAATTACTAGCAATCAGAAAAGCATGAAAACACTCAAATCAAAATCCACAGCATCCTCTATACTTGGCCAATAATGTCGGGATGAACTATGCAGCCTCAACATCCACTTCCGTGTCACTCTTATTTGGATTCCGGGTCATTGATGGAAATGAACGGACTGATGATTTGCGTTCTAGAAGCTATAAAGGGCAAAATATTCTCAATTTTTCTGAAAGAATCAAACCTCGCAGCAACATGGAAGGGAAACTGTTATTCACTTTCTCTGTCGTGCCCTAGAATGTTAAGCTTCGGAAGGGCATTCTTTAAAGGTCAAAGACCTGATTCCTTTTTTGAACGCCACGAAATGGCTCTAGTGTCGCTAATTTTGTCAATATAAATCCGTCCTTCTCTATTTTTTTTTAAATGCAAAGGTCTAACGAGTTTATGGTATAAGAACAGCAGCGCTTTCCATCTAATTGAGTCTCGCAGAAATGGCGGCTTGTGACTGCCATCAGTAAAACTGATGTACAGGGTATACGACAAAACCAACATCTTTTAAAATAATCTTGCATCGCTGTGTTCATTGTGCGGAAAACCTTTATTTTATACACACCAAACCGATAATCTTTCCATATTTGAACAAGTCAAGGATATTTTAAATAGTAAATTAAATTTAAAATTGAAACGATCAAAATTTAGTGCATCAAATGTTTTACCTACGTTGTTTGATTTTCTACAGCGCACAATTTCAGCTTTATCTTCTGCTGCGGAAACAATTATCGAGTATAAAACTTTTTGTCAAAGATGCAACACAAAAATAAAAACAAAAAATATTACGGGGAAATTGTGTTTCTTAATTTTTTCTTGTACACAAAAGTATACCTCTCTTTTGTTTAAACATTTCACGACAAGCAGCTTTGTGAAGTAAAATTGTATTAAAAACAAGAAAAAACTACACCACAGGCATCACTTTTATCATCAAAGAAATAGATTCAAAAAGGATGAAATGTGTTTTCACAAGAATTCCAACATTTTCCATTGTATCCCCAAGACAAACGAAAAAGAAAAGAATCAACCATGTCGGAAACTTTAAACCCCTCCCCCGTTTCAGGTTTATAAAATTCTTCTGTGAAGTCAGTCAGCGACCCGTCAGCTATAACAATAATAATTCTGAAACCATCTAAGGTACCGTTATTTTATGTATTTCATTAATATAAAACACACAGTCAAAAAATTATTTGATGCCTAGGTGGGATTAAGCAGGATATCCGAAATCAAAAGAAGGCTTGTATATCGCTCTATCCTAGAAAATTTTCCAAAGCTCATAAATAATTGAATGTTCTTTCAAAGACAATCTATATACAATCATACAACTATAATATATAAGGCATTAGGTATGTATGAATAAGAGCGGAAGGATGATGTGGGCAAAATGCTAATACCAGGCTTATTTTCCCTAAAGGCGACCAACCTGCCTTCATACTATCAATGAACCTCTCTTTCTCTCTCTGTTTTGAAGCAAAATCACAATAGATTCTTAGTCTCATCCTCATTAAAGTAAAAAAAAGGGTGATAGACGACGAAGAAGGATCAGAAGAAGATTCCTTTTTGTGCTGATAAATCTTAAGTATAATGAATTTGGGTTAACCATTTTTGGTTGCAGTAGCAATCATCCAACCCCTAAGCGATTTAAACGGATTTAAGCTATTTAGATATAAAGTGGCATATCCCATGAGAATTTGCATAGTGATAATGAGCTGAATTATATAATATATATAATAAAGTCTATAAACATACATATACATATACACGATGCGATTCTTATTAACATAAAATTTAACCTTAATATGCAAAAAGAGAGAAGACTGAGAGACTTTCTGTCTTTGTCTTAATTTAACGGTTGGAAATTTGATATTTTTATCAAGAAACACGCCCGAAATGAGCACTAATTGTAGTCTTAAATATTTACATCTCAAAGTAGTAGAAATGGCCTCTTTGATGAAGCTGACATTTTTGATTATTATGTGCTATGTATCTTTTATACTAAACTATGTTTAACCGATATTATAAGGTATCACTTAGTTAAGTACCGTTTAACAGATAATCTCCTCTATCCTACAAGAACGGATAGCCCGATACGCTAAATCTGTTATCGGACAATAGGAGTGTGGCTTAATCTCAGGCAAATCAATAACCGATTTTTAGCCTTGGGCAAGGGGTGGACAAATGTCTAGAAATTAATATTCCAACCTATCACCTATTTAAAAAATTAAAAGCACCTACGATAGCAGAACTGTAGAACTTAATTAAAATTAATTGACACGATTATTAGGTTGATAATGACCAATATAACAAGCCAAGTTAAAATAGCCCGATTTCTATGCAGACCAATCAAGATCTACAATGGACTCCGACAAGGAGATGGTTTGGCCTGCCTCTTCTCTAACCTGGTGTTGGAGAAAGCAATCGCGTGGCTCTGACACACCAACGAGAGGGGCCATCTTCACCAGGTCCAGTCAGATACTAGCTAACGCAGGCGACATCGATATCATTGGAAGAACCAAACAAGCTGTACACTATTCCTTCATCCAGATTGAGCAGAAGTCGGCCTAAAATCTGGGACTGCACATTAGTGAAGGAAAAACAAAGTACATGTTGGCGTCGACTGCGAGAAGAATAGTTGGTCTTATAAACTTACCATAATTTCTAAGCTGTTGCTGTACAGGACGATAGTTTTCCCAGTAATCACATATGAATCCGAGACCTGGGTGCTTAGTAAAAGTCACTAAAATCTCTTAGATGCGTTCGAGAGAAAAGTCTTAGAGAGAATTTTTGGCCCTTTAAGGACGATTCTGGAGACTCTACATCCACATAATAAACTGTATACAATCTCTCTCAAACCAGATATCACACAAAAATTAAGCTCGGTAGACTCCGGTTCTTCTTCGCTCAAACGAGCTAGGTGTCCAGCTCGGAAAGTCTTTTGTAGTACATTTTTTGGTAGACGACAGCGTGACAGACCATGCTTACGCTGCGCTGGCTGGTGAGATGGCGGCGGCGCGGCGCGGCGTCGGCCAGAACGCCTGAAGTCTTGGGTTGCGCGTCGGCTTGCAGTCTGAATAAATGGAGAAACCTGTTAAATAATTTTTATTAATAGCCATTTGACAAAAAATAATTTTTTTTAAATTAAAGAAGGCAGACAGTGCAAAAGTCATAAACTTTGTAGGCAACTTTCTTCGGCTTAGGAATATTTGTTCTCCTTATACTTGAGTCAAAAACCATTTCTTATTAGTTGTTTGTTGTTTTTGTAGGTTTTTGTAGGTTTTCGTGTTTTCTTAAAAAAATTGTTTGTTGAATTTTTCTAAAAGATTACCTAAAAATTACCAACAATATTTTGCATATTATGAAATAGTTTGATTTCAAAATCTATTTTTAATAACGAGACTTTTAGCCGAAAACCAATTTTTACCAATTTTAGTAGTATTTTTTTGAAAATTTGAATTCCTTCTATAAACAAATACAGCTTGGATTTTTTTTATAAACAAGTACAAAATGAATTCATTTTGAAGTCAATACCTTCATTTATTCACGAGATACGACTATAACAGCTTCCCGAACGTACGGACGTACAAACGTTCAAACTTACGTACACACGCACATACAGATATTTCTCTAATAATCTTTTAGTAAGATTCTAGGGACCATAAAACGTCGAGAAATGTCAAAACTTTCAATTCGACAAATCGAATCGTTGACAATAACTTTCTTTACAAAAGCTAAAAGCTTAATGCAACCCTGACAGCAAACCAAATGCATCCATTATAATGAATCTAGTTGTTCTCGAGTTCATTATATCTCGTAAGGTATTAAATAGATATCAAAAACCCTACTTCAAAAGCAAAGCAAGACAAATTAATAACTTCACAAATAAATTTCCTAAATCAAAGATAAGTAGTTGTATACATTATTTATTTACACACATTTCAAACAGCTTTATTTTATCTTCAATAAATAACAAATAATTCTCTACGTATTAAATATCGATATATACATACATATATAATTCCAATTCTATTTAAACATTCGACCATTATTTAACAATTTCACAATTGAATCCATTTAATGCACGTTAAGTGTTTCAAAGTCGTTTCTGTATTAGAAATCAAATTACTTACCTCATAGAGAATGTGAATCATGTAGCGAAAACTCACAGAGTTTTAGAATTTTGTATTTAATATATGTATATCGTAACTGGGCGTACAATATTGCTCTTGTATATCTAAGATAAACATGTACATGACTACCCCTATAAATGTACATTTAAACAAAAATCTTATTAAATTTTACTTAGAATTATGTATTTAGATATTTACTAATTATTCCAAAATTTGAATACAAATTAGTAAAATAGTAAATACCTTTTATTTAACAAACAGTTCGTAAAAAAACACATCAAATAATCGTAGTTCTAGAAAACAGGATATTTTATACCAACAATTACGAAGTCATATAGATTTAAATAAATACTTAAAGTTTAAGTAAGTAGACATTTGTGATTTAAAACTTAAGTAAAATGTTAAGAAAATAGTAAGATCTTAAATTGTTTAAAATTTGCTAAATTGTTTTTGTGGCTTAGCTACTTTATAAAATTATCTTTAACATTTTGATAAATCGTTTGAAATGTTCTGTCATTTTCTCTTTTAGTGTTAATTTATTTTTGTAAATCAATTTTAGTAATATAAATAAATAATATTAAAAAACAAACAAAAAGAGTCTTCGATTAAAAAATTCTAAAGTTGTTTATTAAAATTGGGAAACTGCGTATCTCAAGGTTTTATTAATAAGAGGTTACGTTTTTATTAGATTAAATGTCACTTCTGAAGCTGTCATTGTCTTACATTTGACAAATAAGCAATAAACTCTCCAACAACTCACTGACATTTTTAAAACGTACTGCCAAAATGAATTACGTCTCAAACAAGCAACGAAACAATCGTATTTTGCAATAATGGTTTCCTGAAAGTGTTATTTCTCAAAGAGGTTATCACAACTGGCCCCTTAAGACTTTTTTATTAGTGCATTTTACGATAAGGCCAGTGCTTCACAATCAATTCAAGACATAGGTTATGAAATTTGGGGGAGAGTACGATAACTTAGGCGACAAAGTTTAATGACGGATTTGTATAGAACAGTTAAAAACAAGCATTTTTTACTTTGGGAGGGGGTCTATCTCCCCCCATTTAGGCGGTAGGGGCAATTAAAAAAAATATGTACATTAAATGGAAAAAAAATAATTAAAAAATAACGGTAATGCTTACAATTAAGTATTATACCTTTTTTTAAAGCCAACATTTTTGTCTATTAGCTTGTTTTTAAATCAAGACAAAACTATACAAAGTTTTTGAAAAAAAAAATTTTTAAACTAAAAATTTATGCAAACAAAATTTAAAAAAAAAGGTTTAAAGTGTAGTTTATCAAAACTTTCAAATTATTTACTGTTTTTTTTTTTAGAATTCATTGCTCTTATTTGTTTTTGATCAAAAACTGAAAACTAGATGACCTTATGTCTTCTAGTTCTTGAGAAAATTAAAAATTACCAAAATAAATATTTTAATTAAATTACTTTTTCCTTGCTTTAGTATTAACGTAGTCTTATTTTGATAGTAATAATCGAATATGGATTAAGATACACCTAGGGTAAATTAATTTTTCTTAAATCCAGCTTATTTAAATGCAAAAGAAACTTTGCATGCAGCCCATCTTGCACCCACCGAACCTTGCACCCTCCCCACCTTACACGCACTCCAACTCGCACCCACCCCAAATCCTATAGTGTTCCCAAGCAGGGGGTTGCAGGGGCCAGCATGCCCCCCTTACAGATCCCACTGTTACACACCCAAACTCCCACATACCTTACTGTTGCATACACCCAAACTCGCACCTACCATTATTACTATCAAAATAAGACCACTCAAGCAAAAAAAAGAATTAAATTAAAATAGTAGTTGTGGTTATTTTCAATTTTCTCAAAAACTAAAAGACATAAAATCATCTAGTTTTCAATTTTTGGCGAAAAACAAATAAGAACAATAATTACTGAAATAAAAACAATGGTAGATAATCTTGAAGTATTGAAAAATTACACTTTAAACCTTTTTTTAACTTTTTTTACTCAAATTTTGAGTTTAAAATTAAATTTTTCAAAAACTACGCATAGTTTTGACTTGAATTAAAAACTGGTTAATAAAACAGAATGTTGGCTTTAAAAAAAATGTATAAAACTTAATTGTAAGTATCACCGTTATTTTTTAATTATTTTTTTTCCATTTTAAATAATAATTTTTTTAAATTGCCTCTACCGCCTAAACGGGGGGAGATAGACCCCCGCTCCCATAGTACAAAATGCTTACTTTTAACTGTTCTAACAAATTCCGTTTGTTTTGTATTGATGTCTCTTAAAAAATACTTGTTTTTTTAAAATATCAAAAGTTGTGACATATCTTTTAAAAACTACGAAGAGATTATACAGAATTTAACTGATCTTTCAAGACTTAGCACTGTGAAGAACAAAAGCCCATACACAAATCGATAGTGACATTTTTCCAAAGACATTTGTTTAATATTTAGTAAACTTTCCGTTTTTGAAAAAGTCCCATAATACTTCCAGAACAAAACTAATTTTTGTAATCACTGATATTATAGATTTCGCAGATATTTTACGAAACCAGAAATATTATAACTTTTCAATTATGGGAAAAAGTTTGTAATGCGCTTCGGTAAATTCAATTTACCGAACTACTTTAAAAAACAACACTAATACAGCTTTAAAATCACAAAATTACAATAAGAACATAGTGGATTTGATTTTTGAAAAAAAAATATACAAAGTTGAAAAACTAATAATTTTAACGATTATGATATTGAACATAGCCCTTACATTTACATTACAAAACATGTAAATGAGACGTAGTTTCTTTACACAAAACTTTATTAACAGACATTTCTGATTCAATATTCTATTTTTTTTTTCGAATCCATGTATTTGACCTTTAGGAAATTTGCATTTTAAAATCTCGAACAATATTTTTTAAAGAACATTCCAGTGGGTTAATCGTCCCGCGTTAGCACACACATTCCAAAACACATACTCTTCTGTTACTTTGTGTTCATCCTTGATAGGAGACGCACGGCTCGTCTCCTATAACTATATAATATTGAGTCTTGTGCTCGAGCTCTCATTCTTATATACACATTCTAAAAGATTAAGATAAGTTGTCTGAAGGATAAGCAGCAAACTAGAAGCTTATTTTGTAGCTGGGATAAGAGGTCTCTTAAAACATAATAGCGACCATAAGAGCAGTGTGCATTTTTATTTTATTTTTTTATCCTTTGAATTACTTTACTCTTTTTTGTTGTTGTTGTTGGTGTTGCTGTTGCCAAAGGAGTGCATTTTTATGGGTTTAACAAAAGAACTCGTAAGTCCCAATAACGAAAGGATTTACCTTATAAAGTAGGTATACTGGTATAGGTATATCTAACCAAACCACACACCCACACAAAGTAATTTTATATTTCTTCTTGTTGCTGTTCTTTTTCCTAATCGATTTTATTTTTTTTTTCAATTTTATATAACCTTAACATCTGATTATGGATTTTATTCTTTTTTATCATCTAGCTTCTCATTACTTTAACGGTATTTTTCTTGATTTTTTCGTTCATTTTGTCCTTTATCAATTCTAGTTCAATTGACATCATCACTGATAGATGGCGCACCCATTGCTGGAGAGTTCTTCGTAGAAACCATTTCAACGGGTAATAACATCAAGAAACGAGGGCATTTTGTGGAGCATTCTTCGGGCGGCAACAAGTCGCCAATGTCATGGTTGAAAACACCACAAAATGATGGTGGTGCTGGTGTTGGTGATGGTAGTAATTGGGCTTCTGAGGCTGAGAATAATAAAGCAAATGCCAGAGCTCGTAATGTGGGTGGAACTTTTGTTAGAGGCCAAGGTGTGACGAATACCTTTCAGCCATTTGCAAGCCAGTGGGCAGAAAACGACGAAAAGAATGTTTTAGACGAAGATAGTGGGATGAATGTAGACACGAAGTGTTCTGGTGATAATACATGGCATGGAAGGAATGAAATACCCAGAGGTGAAGGTGTCTCCTCAACATCTGATGTTAATAAACAAAAGGAGACCGGGTCTCAGAATTTATGGATTCTAAATGAGTCTTGCGACCACGATGACATTGTTGAATTCAGGTAAGTGGTATTTTTAAAATATTTCGTCTATATCTATATCCTATAAGCAAAAAAATAAAATTCGAATTTATTTTTTGAAGATTAAACCCATATTATATCGTATTAAAATTAAATTATCTATAATCATTTTCCTATATTTATTTATTTAATACCAAAGAGGTTTTGAAGTATACAATTGTTATGATTTGTGTTTAATGTAAATGTGTTTCATAGTTAAATGAACAATTTCTTAATGTGAAAATGGCCTTGAAACAAAATCAAAATATACCCATTAGACCCGAAAATTAGTATAAATATTTACAGGAATTATAGGTCGCAATTTAAAGATAAGAGTGAAATATATTTCAGTGGCATAATGTTAATGGGGAGGTGTTTTTGAAATAAATGTTTGATTTTTCCAGATTTGTTTACTTACGAACCCTTCGAAGTGATGTTAAACAATACATACAATACCTTCGAATATGGATGTTAAACAATACAATTTAAAGGAGTGATAACCAAAATTCCTTGATGTGCATGTGTCGATACACAAACCATTATTAACTTCCCATAGGAAGTTATTGTAATGGGTCCGATTTGTCTAATTGAAAATTTTGACATTTCTCGACGTTTCAAGGTCCCTAGAGTCGAAATAAAAGATTTTTGGAAAGATGTCTGTGCGTGCGTGTGTACGTCCGTACGTCTCTACGTCCGTACGTTCGCGACGTTTTTTTCGTCGTCCATACCTCAAAAACCAGAAGAGATATCGACTTCAAATCAATTTTGTTATACAGATAATAATGCAGAAAGATGCAGAAAGGGATCTCAAAAAAATTGCGTGGGTGGTTTTTTTACCATAGCAGTTTAAAAAGAAAGGTAAATATTTATCTCACGAACCAATAACGCTAGAGAATTGAATTAAATTTTATATTATATATTGAAACGTATATATATATATAATACTAAACAACTATATTTTTGGAAAAAATCCAATTAACGGTTTTTTTAATCAAAAAAACTGAAAAAATAAATTTTTCACCTCGAAAATTTTACGAATAAAAAATAGTTTTATCTCCAAAACAATTTTGTGCAAAGAAGAATAACGTTTTTGATATCAGATAAAATTTTGAGAAAAATCGAATTGACAGTTTTTTTTATAAAAAATAGAAACCTAAAAAAAAAACGTTACTCAAAGTTAGTAAAAATATCTCAAATATCTTTTCAAAAATTTGATATATTGGCTTACAACTAATTTTATCTTATGGGAAATATTGTTTTCAACTTACTTACTTAAGGTGGCGCTACAGTCCTGTGTGAACTAGGGTCTCACCCAACAAACTTCTCCATCTAGCTCGGTCCTTAGCTAGATGTCTCCAGTTTCGCGCTCCAAGTTGGGTGAGGTCACTTTCCACTTGTGCGCGCCACCTGAATCGCGGTCTTCCTCTACTGCGCTGTCCTGTGGGTGTGGCTTCGAAGACTTTCCGGGCCGGAGCATTGGTTTCCATGCGCTCTACGTGACCCAGCCATCTTAGTCGTTGGACTTTTACCCTTCTGGCTAAGTCTACGTTGTTGTACAGCCCGTACAGCTCGTCGTTCCATCTTCTCCTCCACTCCCCTTCGATGCATACGGGACCGTAGATCACACGAAGAATTTTTCTCTCGAAACGACCCGGTGCTTTCATCCACTTTTGTCATAGTCCATGCTTCTGCACCGTATAGCAGGACGGCGATGATGAGGGTCTTATATACTGACACTTTGGTCCCTCGAGAGAGCGCTTTGCTACTCAATTGCTTTCTTAGCCCAAAGAAACAGCGGTTAGCAAAAGTTATTCTTCGTTTGATCTCAGCGCTGGTGTTGTTTTCTGCGTTTTGTTTTCAACATTTAGTAAAATTTTGAAAAAAATCGAATTGACAGCTTTTTTTATAGAAAATAGAAACCTAAAAAAACGTTACTCAAAGTTGGTAAAAATTCAATTTCGACTCAAATATCTTTTCAAAAATTTGAGATTATGGCTTCCAACTTATTTTATCTTAAAAGAAATATTGTTTTCAACATTCTGTAAAATTTTGAGAACAATCTAAACTAATTCTATTTTTTTTAAATATTTTTGTCAACATTCAGTAACATTTTGAGAAAAATCGAATTGATATTTTTTTACAAAAAATTAAAAACCTTAAAACAAATTAACAAAAGTTGGTAAAAATTGATTTTCGACTTAAATATCTTTTCAAAAAATTAAGATAAAGGCTTAAAATTAATTGTATTTTATAAAAAATATTGTTTTCAACATTCAGTAGTTTTTTTATAAAAATCTAAGAGTCAGTTTTTTTATAAAAAATTAAAATCTACAAAAAATAGTACGAAAATTTGGTAAAAATTGATTTTCGGTTCTCGATATCTCGTGAACAAAAGAATATATTGACTTCCAATTAATTTCATTCATCCAATTTGTATTTGTTTATATAGAAAATAAAAACTTTTAAGAAAGGCTCCTAAAATTGGTAAAAATTGATTTTCGACTAAAAATCTCGTTTACAAAAATAGATTTTGAAATCAAACTATTTCATCATATGCAAAATAGCCTCTTTTTTCTAATTCAAATGGGTAGTAGGTTTTTTTAGCCGTGGTCGGAGGTTAGCGTTCGAAAATGGTAATTTTTCCGATTTTGAGGTTGAGTGATACATTAAAAAATCTGAAAAAATCCCCTGATTACAAAAAAGTGTGTCCAAGAAGACGTTTTACTTTTAGCCTTCTGCTTGCCAGACCCATTTTAAGGTTTTTCAAATGCATTTTTGAATTTAAAACCCTGATAACTTTTTTCCTATAAGGTATAACTAAAACTATGATATACCAAAACTTTAAAAAACTTCCCCTGATTACAAAAATGTATGTCCAAGACGTTTTGGTTACAACCTTCTGCTTGCCAGACATATTTAAATAATTTTTACAAATGCATTTTTTAACTTGAGACCCCGGTAACTTTTTTCCTATGTTATGTAAACAAAATAATGATACATCAAAAACCAGAAACAAATCTCCTGATTACAGAAATGTGTGTCCAAGTCGTTTTGGTTGCCACGAGATCTAAAAAATAGACAGATTAAAACATTTTTTGAAGACTTGAAAAAATTGACCACAGAAATAGAAAATTTTAGTAATTCTTTTTCAATTACAACACGTCAACAGAGTGATCCCTAGAGATTTGAAAACAAAATTCTAAATTTTGCTTCAGAATACAAGGTCACAAAGACAGTTGCATGTGAAAAAAATTGGGAACTAAAAATGGTAAGGAATTTGATATGAAAGAAATGTTTAAATATCCATTAACTCCCGTTCCTCAATGTTTGGACATTTAGATGGATCGATGAAAACATTGTAAGACTGAAATGGTTTAACGGAACTGCGCCCCCAGAAACCATCGAAAATTTCTGTGTAAACGAAAATAAAGACATTGATAAAATGAAGACATGACATTGAATTCATTCAATATCCGATGAATCTGATGATGAATGATTTTTTCTATTAAATACATTTTCAAATAAAGTGTTTGACTTCAATTTAATTTGATGATGAAATAAGAATTGTGTATTTATTTGTTTCGTCAAAATTAAAAACCATCCTTTAAGATCGTCTAAGATGAAGGAGAAGTGTTCTGATATAGGAAAAAAGTTATTATGGTTTTAAGTTGAAAAATGCATTTGAAAAACCTTATGCGTCTGGCAAGTAGAAGGGTTAAAGTAAAACGTCTTCGGCACACTTTTTTGCTATCGTGGGATTTTTTCTGAGTTTTTGATCTTTCACTCATATGGTTACCATTTTGACCTCAAAACCTGAAAAATGTAAATTTTCGAACGCTTTCTTCACACTACGGCTGAAAAAAAAACCTGTCAGGTGGTTGAATTTTATACAATATTGGCTATGTCTACGCATTCACTCCACTCCCAAAATTTACTAACGGCTCTAGGTCTAATTAGTTTTGTGAACTATGACTGCAAAATGTTCGACATTTTTTAGTGAATTATAATCCGTCAATCCGTTTTTGAAACGCATGTGTGTAAATAGCTCCATTTTTAGCAATAAAGTTGTTTTAACGTGTCACATGTCAAAAGATGACAGCTTTAACAGTGAAACCTCTTATTTGAAACCCTTGATTTTTAATTTATGTATTCATAGCATTTACTTTCATTGAATCAGTACTTAAACAACACTGTTCGACAAAGTTTTGTTCATGGTTTTGATGGCCTTAATTCAAATCCGACATTAAAATTAAAATATCAAAAGTAATTTTTTGTTTCAATAAAATTTCCAAAACTATAATCCCTATCTTTAATATTAAGTTAAAATATTTCATAAAATTTTCGAAAAATGTTCCATTTTAATCCATTTGTGCTAAAACAGTTTTTAACAGAAAAAGTCAAAATAGATTGAAAGTAATTTTTGTCCCTGTAACAAATTCATTATCTTTGAAATATGAACAAATATAAAAATAATATTGAAAACGGGTGTTTGAAAAATTTGAACCGATAGTTAGAATAGAAATCGAAATAAGCACTAAAATATATCTCCAAATCGTGTTTTTCAGAACTTTCATAGTTTGCTCAAAACTTCACACAGAGCCAAATAAATACTCATAACTAATAAGAATTTCTAGAAACTAAATAAGATACTAAAATGACTTAAACTGTATCTAGAAGACAAAGATTACTTACGAGTACTTTGGAAAATCATCATAGAAAGTATTGTTAAGGGATATTTGATGCGCTTCAACTTTGCCTTAAAAACACGTTTAGGGCAGTTTAATGGAGGCTGATTACGTTAATATAATTAAGATCGTTTAGATCAGTATAGAAAAATTCTACTAGGTAATTCTTGCGTTTTTGAGCTAGAGCAGGGCATGTACAGAGGAAGTGAAGAACTGTTTCCTCCTCTTTCTCATTCATACAGCTTCTGCAAAAGTCATTTGAGAATACGCCTAGCCGGGTGGCATGCTTTGCTATTAGACAGTGTACGGTTATGACACCTATTATCTAGCTTCTATGCGATCTGCTTAGTAGTTGCAAGCACCTGGTCGTTTTTAATCTAGTATAGGCCAGATGTTTTTTGTGACCTTACACGTGGTGATGTTATGCCACCTGATGTTTTCTTTCTTCATAGTGTCTTGTATTAGCAATAGTGTACATGTAGCGATTAGTATGCCAGCATTTGACAAACGTGGGTTGCACTGTACCATTCCTGGCGAGTTCATCTGCCTTACAGTTTCCTGGAATGTGTCTATGGCCCGGCACCCAGCAAAGGTTAATATTAAACTGTTGTGCCATTATAGCCACCTGACTTTCTGAGAAGACACGGATATCAGATGTTGATATCACGTTTTCTTTAAGCCAGGAACACGCTGTAATGATTGTGAATGGGAAGGCGGAATGAGAGACTTAATTTCAGTCTGTATCGAACGCTATGTAATAAATAATATATTATGTTTGTATAAAATCACAAAGATATTGTAAAAGGCATGTAACGTAAATATCATTGTATTTGTATAGAATGTATTGCCTTTGAGCACTTTGATGTTCAGTTGATATTAAACTCTCGTACAGGACGGTCGCTGCCGTGTAGAGCTCCTTCAGAGCTAAGTAAAAGTGTACATTCTGATGGTCTCTTCAGGACCATCAATTCAATAGCGTTCAAGTCGAGTAATTGTGATAAGAAATAGTAGTATAGGGTTTTCTGAGTTTCCCGACTCTAAACAAATCGGTGTTTCATTTTATCCGTTCGGTTCAGAGTACACACCTACACCAACCACTGCATTTGTTTTTGATCCATCTGTATAAAAGTGGACTGACTCGTCTTCCAGGAATGCCCTATCCTCCTAGAAAGATCTTTATGGAATAGAAATCTGGAAGTTTCTGTCGAATTGCAGTTGGGGGATGGTGTAGTCTGTGTGCTTTGGAATTGATTCTTAATACCTAAGAATTACGGAGTGGCCAATGTTGTTGTTAAATCACTGCGACGAAACTTTGAGGCAAAAAGCAAAGCTTGCAGCTATTTTTTTGCTAAATATATCAAGAGATGTTAAATAGAGTAGAGTGTCCAGTACCAGTGCGGCAGAGGGTCGTGCAAAGCGATCCGCTTATACATAGGCAAGCTGAACGTTGGACTTTATTTAGTTTGTAGCGGATTATAGCTGTTTCTAAAGCAGTCCACATTACTGCCACATCGTTCATTAAAATCAGTCTAATTACCGATTTGTATAACCAATGTGTGATTCGGGGTTGTAAGCCCCTTTTATTACCAATAGCTTTTTTGCAAGAAAAAAGAGCTACAGTTGCTTTTTTAACACTTTCTTGTACATTGCGTTTCCAATTGAGTTTTTTGACTAAAATAAGACCCAGGTACTTAGCCTCGTCTGAGAACCAAAAATACTCCATTTACCAAGATCGGAATCTTTCGTACGTTTTACTCTCCAAAACCCTTTTATTTACATTGTTGTATTTGTAATTTTGACAATTAGTCCATGAATAGATGTGAGCACAAACAAAAAAAAAACGATGCCGTGGGCTAGCGGCACTTTGCAAAGCAAAAACAAAATGGGGAGGTTAATAAGTTTTTTTCAGGTTTTTCTTTTTACTTTTTCGATGAAAAAGTCAGTTTTAAGCTTTAATTTTGCACTCATTTTGTTGATAGCGAACCAATGTACATGTTTGTCTTGAAAGAAGCATTTCAACATCAGTTTATTATAATTAATTCACTAATTAAGAGTAATCACTACGAAATTCTTTAAATTTCATAATTAACCTTGAATTATTGTATCAAAGATGCGTTCGAAGAACCATCAAGTTAAGGGTGCGAGCGCAATTTTTTATTGTTTGCAAGTAATTGAAATCTGTATCAATTTAATTGATCCAAGTATATTATTTATAGTTTGTTTTAAATGATTTAAGCTTGCAACAATTTTTCAATTCCATTTTGATTAATAAATATACATTTAAAAAAAGAGTTATAATCGAAAAATACCTCATCCATAACATTCTTGATTGATGGAAGCATACATGTACATATTTGCTATCAAAAAAAAAAATTATGCTTCAAAGGAACACTAATATTAAAAAACAAAATAATCAGAACGATTATAGCGAACTTGTTGAATAAATGCATAGCAAATAAAATGCAAATTTTGACGTTTATCACAAAAGGAAAACGTCAAAAAATCGTCCTGAATTCAT
The DNA here is from genome assembly GCA_920104205.1 of Eupeodes latifasciatus. NCBI lineage: Eukaryota > Metazoa > Arthropoda > Insecta > Diptera > Syrphidae > Eupeodes > Eupeodes latifasciatus. Next base: position 74,618,405 of record OV049926.1, read on the forward strand.
GCACAACTCATTCAATAGATCATGTAATCGACATGAATGTTTATGGGAGCGGTACGATTGATCGCAAACTAAAATCTCTTATAACGAAATCTCGCATTTTTAAAAATTTCACGCAAAACAAAATTTCGCATTTTTAAAATCTTACATAAGAAAATCTCGCATTTTCAAAATCCCGCAAACCAAAATTTCGCATTTTTAAAAAAATCTCGCTTCTGCATACAAATCTCGCTATAACAAAATCTCGCATTATAAAAGTCGAAACATTCGATCGAATTAAATCCTTTAAATCCTTAATCCAGTTGATCTTGAACACTATGAACAATTGATATAGAAGTCTAATATGCATATAACAAACTTTTCTATCTTTTTCTCATAAATAAACAACAAAAAAATAACAAAAACAAAACACAATAAATTCCCAGGAAAGTCATTTAATTGAAAAATAAATTACTTCAATAGTTAACAAACAAAAAGTAAAGATAATATAAAAATTCCATACAAAAACAATAATTTTAAGATAGCGAGAGGTTTTGAGCTATGCTTCGCAAGTAATCAATTTTTGACAGTTGAAGTCGTTTTTTATATATAATACAATGATTACAATTTAAAGTAGTAAACAAGTAGATTATGCATAGGTAATATCAGACAGACTTATAATTACGCATTGAAATAAAATATTTATTAATTCGCGCGCGAATTTTGTATTTTAAATCCTCCGGGATTTTTTTAAAAAGATTTTAAAATAAAACGCTAGATTAAAATTTCAAACAAGCATTTTATTTATTAATTTGAGCATCGGATCCCTTACCACTGGTGGGGGGAAATCTTCTGCTATACGTAGGAGTGTCAAGATGGAACTGAACTTATTGTCAGGAAAAATCCTGCTTATTTATACTATTTTGATAATCTTGATTTCTTCTTACAGACTATAAATATGTGTGTATTGGTACACATGCATTATCATCATATTTTATGATGATTCAATTTTATTATTTTTGATCGTTGACGATTTTTGTTTACATTAGTTTGATTTTTGATCGTTAACGATTTTTGTTTACATTAGTTTGATTTTATATTTATGTTTGGATATTCTGTATCTGTGGGAGATTCTTTGTTTACAATACTTTTAATATTTTATGTCTATTCACATAAATTATGTTCAATGAAATATGCTTGGTGGGCATTTAATATTTAATGGTATTTTTATTAAGCGATATGGAATACGCTTGGTATGGTTTGGTTGTTATGATTGGAAAGCAATTCTATAACTCCTCCCCCCTTTGATTTTTGTTTCTCCTGGAACAATTTTTTGTATAGAATTATAAGTATAATACAAATTATAACAATTACAAATATATTTACACCAAAGTGAATAAAGGATTGGTCAGAAACTTTTTCTACTATTTCTTTAATATTTTCAATGTTTGTTATATTATAATCTTCAATTTTTAAGTTAATGTCTGTCAAATTATAATTATCTTCCACATAAATATTTATTGGTTGTTTTAAAATTGAATGTTTGTTAACATATTCTTTTTCGTTTATCTTGATTTTACAGTTTTCAAAATTTATTAATACATTTCTTTTTATTGGAATAACTTTTCTTTCATCACAAGAACTTTGTATTTTAGAGTTGCTATTTTTAACAATTAATATTCCATTTTGAAGTTCTTTTACAATATTTTTTTTTTCATTCTTTCTTTTAAGACAATTATTTTTATTTATACAATTAGTATAGGTTTTAAGATGTTTTAATTCTTTATTTTCAAGATATTTATAAAAAGTATCATTTATTTTTATAATATTTTCATCATCTATTTCTAATTCAATATTTTCCTCGTTGGGGATAGACGTTATAAGATATTTATCAAAACTATAAATTTGATCTGGTATTTGAATTATAAAAATTAAAAGATCATTATCATATTCACTTATAGAGAGTTTAATGTTTTTAAGTTTGAACAAATCAATATCATAATTTTCTATTTCTTCCGCCGTTAATAAACTATTTGTCATTATCTGTAATCTACTTGCTAAAATGATATTTTGTATTTTTTCAACGATTTCTTTCAACTTATCAACTCTTCTAGTATACTCTAGAATTATAATTCTTTTTTCTAATTGTTTAAATTTCTCTTCAGAACCGGAATATTTTTTTATTTTAGTATCAATTAAATTTTTTAATGTTTTTATTTCCTGTTGAAGTTGATTATTTATATCTACCTGTTTATTATTATTAATTATTAACTCGTGATTATTTATGGTTAGTGTTTTTAATCTGTTTTCTATTTCTATTTTGTCCTCATCATCCATAGTTCCGAATAAAAAGTTTAAGACTCTCCCTCCTATGTTAATAAGACTTCTTGTTTTTCGTATATGGGGTTTATGGCCTTTAATGCTTTTTAGTTCTTCTTCAATTAAATTTAGTTCACTGTCTATGTGTGTTGTAATTATAATATCTTCTGGAGATTTCACTATAAAATTCTTTTGTTCTAACCACTGTTTGTTTGTTTTTGTTAATAACACTTTTATTTCCGTTAAATTAATTACATATATGCATTATAAAATTAAAATCGTTTACTATGTTTACTTCGTCATATTTGATTACCGCGTAACCATTATTGTTTATTACTTCTTCAATAATTAATTCGCTGCTTATTAAGCCAATAACATTGAATAATAACACGAGACTTTTCATTTTCGTACGTCTTCCTCTATCTGTATTTGACACTAAACTAAAACTCTTCTCTGGGTTTTTCTGTTCATTTGGCTAGCTTTGATTAAATTGTCTTGATTTATTTGCTTACTCTTTCTTTCCTTTTGGATATTTTTCGTGTGTTGATCTTCGAGTTTATTGTATTTGTATCTTGGTGCTGTTTTATGACGTTCTGTTCTAGAATTTTTAACAAACCCTTCCGTTCTATTTTCACTATATTCCTCTCTATTAGTATTTAATCTATCGATTATTTTTGTTTTGTTTTTGATCATTAGATCATGAAGTTTATTTTTATCTACATTGCCTTTCTGTATATCATATGGTTTTTGCTTAGTAGTAGAATGTATCGAAGTATTATAAAAAATATTAGCTTTGTGAACAGCTACTCGAATTTCATGTATACTAGGGTTCGTTTTTCCGTTTAGGATTGCTCTTATTTTTTCAGCTAATGTTCTATGAAAGACTTCAATGTCTGAATTCCCTGTATGACTGTTTGGTTTAGTAAAATGTACTTCTATGTCAAGGTCTTCTAATAATTTAATAATTCTTGGAAAGTTAAATTCATTATCCATAATGAATATTTTTGATTTACCATTTGTGGCTAATAGTTGTAAAATTGTTTCTTCTAAGGTTTCATGAGAAACGTTTGGAACGTATGTAGCTGTAGTTAGCTTACTAAATTTGTCAATGGAAGTTAAGTATTTTGTTTTATTAATACAATAAATGTCTATATGAACTATCTCATTAATGTCTTTTGGAGTTTCTGTTAAATGAAATTTTTCTTTAATTGGTCGTCTATCATACTTAGATTGTTTGCAAATATTGCAACTATTGATTACGTCATTTATTAATTCTTTTAATTTCTTGAAATAGATTTTTGTTCTAAGTCCGTTATAATTTTCTTCAATGCCTGCATGACCTGTTTCTTTTTCATGATACAATTTTATCTGTTTAATGGCTTCTTCTTCTGTCTCTAAGTCTTTAGCAAAATGTTCACATTTATAAAATTTTATTCTTGTTCCAAATAACTCTATCAATTTTTGTTGAAGAATATTATATTCACTGTCTGTTAATTCAGTATAAATTCCTGTACTAACTTGTTCTATTAACGGTATTATTAAATCATTAAAATTATCTTTATATAATTCATTTATTCCAATATGTATTCTTTTATATTTAGGGCTTTTATTCAATCCATTTCCTGCTTTTAAAATAATTTGTTGCTTAAAAATATTCATTGCACTATCTTTTATTGGAAAATGATCATTCAGTTCTTCATGTTGTGAATGTACTGTAGGCCTGACTGAATCCTGCTCTAACATGTGAATTTCTTGTGTGTCTTTAATTTCTCTACTCAAAAAATCTGCTACTGTATTACATGTACCTTTTAAATATTCGATTTGCATATCGTATTCTCCTAATTGGAGAATCCATCTTTGTAATCTGGGTGAAATATCTCTGCCTAAATTTTTTGTTTGTAGCCATTTTAATGGTTGGTGGTCTGTTTTAAGATCAAAGCGTCTACCATATAAATACGGTCGTAAGTATTTTACTGACCAAACTATAGCGAGTAATTCTTTTTCTGTTGTACTGTAGTTTCTTTCATGTTCATTGAGAGTTCTACTTATAAATGTTATTGGATGCCCTTTCTGTGTTAGCACTGCTCCAATGGCATAATTGGATGCATCGGTCGTTAAGACGAATTTTTCATTAAAATCAGGATATGCAAATACTGGTCCCGTTTGAAGCGCATTTTTTAATTCTTGATGTGCTTTAATATAATTTATATCGTTTTTATCAATTTTTGTATCTTTCTTTAAATATTTGGTAATGGGTTGTGCAATTTTTGCATAGTCTTTAATAAATTTCCTGTAATATCCTGTTATTCCTAAGAATGATTTGATTTCTTTAGCTGTACAAGGAAGTTGTATTTTTTCTATAGCTTCTATTTTATCTATATTGGGTTTCACACCTTTGTCTGTAATTGTATGCCCTAAGAACTTTGTTTCTCTTTTAAGAAAATTACATTTATCTACCTGTACTTTAAGGTTATATTTATTTAAACGTTGAAAAACTAATCGAAGATTTACCATATGTTCCTGTAATGAAGTACTAAAAATTAATATATCATCAAGATATACTACACAGATTTTATTTATTAAACCTTCTAAAACCTCATTCATCATTCTTTGAAAAGTGGCTGGTGCATTTTTCAGACCAAATGGCATTCTTAACCATTCATAATGTCCGTATGGAGTTGAAAAAGCTGTTTTTTCAGAATCAAGGGGATTCATTTTTATTTGATGAAAACCTTTTGCAAGATCAAGGGTTGAAAAATATTGAGCTCGTCCTAATTTATCTAATATTTCATCGATATTAGGTATAGGATGCTTAAATTCGATTGTTTTTTCATTTAATTTTCTATAATCGACTACCATTCGCCATTTTTGTTCACCTGAATTATCTATTTTCTTTGGGACTACCCAAATAGGTGCATTATAAGGGGAAACACTTTTTCGTATTATACCTTGTTGTAATAAATCATTAACTTGCCGTTCAATTTCTCTTTCGTGGATTTTAGGGTATCTATATATTTTACTGAATATGGGACTATCATGCTCAGTCCTAATGCTATGAATAGTTTGTGTTGTTGAAGTAAGTTTATCACCTTCTTGATAAAAAACATATTTATTTTCATCAATAAATTTTTTTAATTCCTGTGTTTCTTCATAATTTAAATTCTTATCTATTAATTGGCTCATTTGCGTTGAGTTGCAATATTCTAGAGTTTGAATTTCTTCATATTCGTATATACTTTTAATTTCTCTCTTTTCGCTGTCATAATTCTCAAAGTATGTTTTTCTGTTATTTATTTCAATATATCCTTCTTTTAAATACAATGTCGCTCCTATAGGTTTTAATAAATTTTGACCTATGATTCCTACAAATTTATTATTTCGTATTCTCATCAACTTCCATGCCATGGTAGCTTCATCTTCATTGAATTCTACCGGTACTTCAGTTATGATCTCAAATCTTATAATATTTTCATGATTGAGCGATTTAATTTTGATTGGAACTTTTATTAAAGTTCTCGGAATTTCTATTAGTTGTGACTCATCAAGTATACTTGTTGTTGAGCCAGTATCTATAAGAATATTAAATTTTTTATTATTTATTGTAACTTTTATTATGGGAAGTGATTCTTCTTCCCGGCTATGGTAAAAATTTACCTCTTCATTTTTTATTTCCGTATTATTTACATCCATAGGTTCTGGCCTTGGATTCCTATTAGTATTATTATAGTTATTATTCCTATACTGTCCTGAATTGAATGATCTTTGATTATTATTATTAAAATTTGCCTGATGATTATTTCTATTAAATCCGAATCTAAAATTATTTGGATTTGCGTTTCCAAATATTCTATGATTATTTTGTCTAACTTGTTCTGAAGAGATTCTATCATGTTGCGGCCTAAAATTGTTATTGAAATTATTTTGTCTAAATAAGTTGTTGGGATGCAAATTATTTCTAAAAGGATTCCGATTTAGATTTTGATTAAAATTATTTTGATTTGATTTTGGTATATTTTGATATTTAATTTGTTCATTGATTTGTCTTATCATATTATTACTCTCTAACAGGTCAAAAGCCTCCATAATATTATTTGGTTGGCTTGCAATCACAATTGCCTTTTGACTGGGTGACAATGTATTTTTAAATGATTCTAAAGCTATACATTCATTATTTTTCTGAGTATAAACATTATCGGGTTCTAGTTGAGTTTTTGTTTGTAACTCTAGCAACAAATTGTCAATTTTATTATAATTCCTAATTGTGTCGTTCTCATTGACACTATTTATTTCTGTCACTAATTTAAGATAAGATTTTGTAATGCCAAATTGTCTTACCAGTTGTACTTTTACGTCTGCCCAAGGTGCAAGATGTTGTAGACTATTTATTGCTCTCAAAGCCTCGCCTTGAATTTTCTGATGCACCACAAAAACTGCTTGTTCCATGTAAGTTGGATCCTGGATTCTCTCAAGTAAATACTCCATCGATGATATAAAAAGAGCCAGATTGTCTGATGATCCTTTAAATGGGTTAATCATCCTTAATTCTTTTAAATAGAATTTTTGCTGTTCTGCCCAAACTGCATGTTGAACTGGATCCATCGGAGCTTGTGCTCTTGCTTGAGCTTGAATTTCGGCTAATTGCGCTTGCTGATTTGCAAGTGAAGCCTGTTGAGCTTGATGTTCTGCGGCGTTCATTTTGTTTATAGTTTCTTCTTGTATCTTAAAAATTCTTTCCCTTAGTTTCCGCAAGTTTTTCATTCACTTATATTTTCTTTAAAAGTTATTATTTTTTTTGTATGCACTTTTTAATTTATTTCTTTTTTTTTCACCTGCTTGTCTTTTGCATAGACACTTTGTCTTTTTCGTAGACACTATGTTAATGTTTTGTTTACTTATCTCTCTATGAGAATGCGTGTATTAAAAAAATTTATGAACACTTAAGTATACAAATAATTTTGTTTTTCTGGTACGAAATTGTTTTGTCCACTAAAACACTTCAGTGTTATTAATTTTCACAAAGCACAATTTAATTTCGATCGTTGAATAATGTTTTAGATAATGTACGTTGTACTTTAATCCGCACAAAACTCTACCGGTTAAAAAACTTTTTTATTTTCTTTTCGGTCCGATCACTGAATCTCATCTATTCATTAATTTTCATTTAACTTCTTAGTGAGATCCTACCGACTGCGCCAATTTTGTATTTTAAATCCTCCGGGATTTTTTTAAAAAGATTTTAAAATAAAACGCTAGATTAAAATTTCAAACAAGCATTTTATTTATTAATTTGAGCATCGGATCCCTTACCACTGGTGGGGGGAAATCTTCTGCTATACGTAGGAGTGTCAAGATGGAACTGAACTTATTGTCAGGAAAAATCCTGCTTATTTATACTATTTTGATAATCTTGATTTCTTCTTACAGACTATAAATATGTGTGTATTGGTACACATGCATTATCATCATATTTTATGATGATTCAATTTTATTATTTTTGATCGTTGACGATTTTTGTTTACATTAGTTTGATTTTTGATCGTTAACGATTTTTGTTTACATTAGTTTGATTTTATATTTATGTTTGGATATTCTGTATCTGTGGGAGATTCTTTGTTTACAATACTTTTAATATTTTATGTCTATTCACATAAATTATGTTCAATGAAATATGCTTGGTGGGCATTTAATATTTAATGGTATTTTTATTAAGCGATATGGAATACGCTTGGTATGGTTTGGTTGTTATGATTGGAAAGCAATTCTATAACTCGCGCGAATTAATAAATATTTTATTTCAATGCGTGATTTTAAATTGCGAGATTTTAGTTTGCGAGGTTTTAATGTTGCGAGCTTTCGTTAAGCGAGATTTTGTAATTGCGAGATTTCGATATAAGAGATTTCATAATGCGAGATTTTAAGATGCGAGATTTTAAAATGCGGTCAATCGTACCCAACCCAATGTTTATTGTTGACGTACAGAACTTTCTTTTAGTGAATTCCCACAGTTTAACGCAAACTACAATTTTCATTCATTCCTTAGAAATGTTTAGTTACCAAAGTTCAAGTTTTCTTTTATTGTTGTTTCAAGGGTAGATATGTTTAGTAAAAATGCTGCTAATAATGAAAACAAATTAATGAGTTTTAAGTACATACATATATGTTTTTGTTTTTCTTAATATAATAAATACTACCGTAGATTATATTTTATAATTGCAGAACATAAAAGAAAATATACATAAACAATAGTTTTCAGATATAAAGCAGAGGTTAGCGTAGAAAAATATTTTTGAGAAAGCCAATAATATTTTAGGTTGTTCATTAAAGAAATTTCCGCTTCGGCTAACCTTCATCAACTTTTTAGAAAAAAATTTAGCATTTATAGCAGCCAATTATTGGTGTTTGGTTTCTCCATATTGGAATAAAAAAAGTTACTTAAATCTATTTATTGCACTCATTTAATTGGTATTGTGTGTAACCATATTGCCTATTTCTATTCCTTAAAGATGCTTTTCACAAAGCAACTTATTTTTAAAACATGGTTCCCTCAAATCTCTATTCCAAAATCTAACTACAAACAAAATTCTAACTCTAACATAGTCCCTTTAAAAGAAATTTTCAGGAATATTTATGCAACAAAAAAACTAAAATTTTGTCTTGCAATTATCGAACTGCTTAAATGATGAAAATACTAATCTAATTGAGAAATCTTAACTAACTAAAGTTGGCAATGGAACTTCACAAGTATGTTTCTCGTAGCATTGTCTGTACAAAAAAAATACGGAGACACCCGCCTATTGTTTTCACCTGAACTTCTAACGTCGCCAAAAAAAAAATGCTCTAAGCAAACTATAGCTGAAAAAATTGTCTGTTTTGTTGTTTTACAAAGTATTAAGTTACACTTTTGTCCATTTCCAATTTTACTTAACCAGTTGCAGCGCATATTGCGTTCGCAAATAATTTAAGTAAACAAAATACAGCACTAATAAATCATTAAATATATATTTGGTCAATTTTATATTATTTAATATACATTAACAACATTTTTTTGGATTGAAAGTAAAAAGCTATACAAATCTTCTAATTTAAGACCATGTCAGCACTTCAGATTCTGTTGGTTAGGATTATTTAGTTTTTGAACGAGGCCATGAAACATTCAAAATGAAGCATTTAGATCTGGCTGAGGGACTAATATGAAGTATTTTGATGGGCCTGAGGACTAAATGTGAGAATGTAGTAGCTTGTAGGCAAACCGAAATGTCAGTCTGAGATTCCGATCTTGGTAATGGAGTAATTTTGCTGAGAACTTTTATTGGATTCCTTTAATATAGGGAGGGTTAAAAAATGGAATTTTGTATCTCCTCGAAAATAAGACTAATTCGGTTTTGTGTGGGTTAACACCCAGACCACACCGATCAGCCCAAAGTATTTGTCTGTCTAAGGCATTTTCTACGAGTTTTTTTTAAGGTGTTAAGATGTTTTCCTCGTCATCCGCATAGGCAATCACTCTGAAACCCTCCGCATCCAGACCAGTTAGGATTTCATTTACCACTAGGTTCCAGAGGAGAGGGGATAGAAGATCACCTTGCGGTGTCCCTTTACTAACGAATCTTCTGTCAGAAGAGTTGCCCAGTTTTGAGTTAGTTATTCTGCTAATCAGCATTAAATGAATTAACTCCCCAAGCGAACTCTCTACGTTTAGATATGTTAGTGCAGATGTGATTTCAGATGTGTTTACGTTATTGTTAAAAGCGCCTTCGATGTCAAGAAAAGCAACCATAATGAACTCTATATGATGGAGGAAATATTCGATGGTGCGTTTTAGTGTGTGTAACGCGATTTTCACATATTAACTTTTACAGTAGGCATGTTGAGACGTAGAAAGAAGTCTTGTATCAATACTTGCCCTTAAATGGACAACTTTATCTTTTAAAAAAGTATTCTTTTGTTTGTGCTACAGAATTAGCATTAACTTTGCCGACCAGTGTAATTAATATATGTACAGTACGTACATAAGTCGATTAATTAACGACAAATTCAAATGATTACGTTACAACATAAGATTCAACCTAAAATGTGCAGTTTTAATTTTTGCACAAACATTTGAATTTGCCTTGAAATTATTTCTGTATCTATTTTTAACTTCCCATAGGAAGTTATTGTAATGGGTCCGATTTGTCAAATTGAAAATTTTGACATTTCTCGACGTTTCAAGGTCCTTAGAGTCTAAAACAAAGATTTTTTCGTCATCCATAGCTCAAGAACCAGAAGAGATATCGACTTCAAATAAATTTTGTTATACAGATAATAAGGCAGAAAAATGCAGAAAGGGCTCTCAAGAAAATAGCGTGGGTGGTTTTTTTACCATAGCAGTTTACAAAATAGGTGAAATTTTGGTTAACCCTAAATATCTCATGAACCAATGACTCTAGAGACTTGAATTAAATTTTATATTATATATTGTAACGTAATACCAAACAAGTATATTTTTGGAAAAAAATCCAATTAACGGTTTTTTATAAATCAAAAAAACTGAGAAAAAAAATTTATCACCTCGAAAATTTTACGACTAAAATATGATTTCATTTCCAAAATAATTTTGTGCAACGAAGAATAATGTTTTTGACATCTGATAAAATTTTGAAAAAATCTAATTGACAGTTTTTTTATAAAAAATAAAAACCTAAAAAAACATTACTCAAACTTGGTAAAAATTGAATATCGACTCAGATATCTTTTCAAAAACTTGAGATTAAGGCTTCAAACTTATTTTATCTAATAAGAAATATGGTTTTCAACATTCTGAAAAATGTTGAGAAAAATTGAATTGACAGTTTTTTTACAAAAAATAAAAACCCAAAAAAAAAATTTTAAAAGTTGGTAAAAATTGATTTTCGACTCAAATATGTTTTCAAAACTTTGAGTATTTGCTTTAAGCTACTTTAATCTTTCAAAAAATATTGTTGTCAACATTCAGTAAAATTTTGAAAAAAATCGAATTGACAATTTTTTTACAAAAAAATTAAAAACCGAAAAAAAATTTAACAAAAATTGTTAAAAATTGATTTTTGACTCAAATATCTTTTCAAAAGTTTGAGATAATGGCTTCTAACTAATTTTAACTTATAAGAAATATTGTTTTCAACAATAGGAAAAATTTTGAGAAAAATCGAATTGACAGTTTTTTTACAAAAAAAAAAACCTTAAAAAAACTAATAAAAGTTGGTAAAAATTGATTTTCGCCTCAAATATCTTTTTAAAAATTTGAGATAATGGCTTCTAACTAATTTTATTTCACAGAAAATATTGTTTTCGATATTCAGTATTTTTTTTTTATAAAAATCCAACAGTCCGTTTTTTCATAAAAAAATAAAATCTACAAAAAATAGTACCTAGTCAAATTTTGTAAAAATTGATACATATAGACAAACTTTTAAGCAAGACAAATCGACAGACGGGATGGGAAGTTATCAGTGTGGGTCGCATCCCAGCCTCTTTTTAACATATTTATTTTAAACTTAGTCAATGCGTGTAGTATACGTATTCATTCCATTCTTAAATTAAATCATATGTTTGAGGTGTAGGTTTTCAAGCTGACACGTTGCAATTTCTTTTTTACTAAAATTGTGTCTAACAAAGTGTGACCTAACCTCTCGTAAATGAACAAATTCTAATAAACTACTAAACGTAAACACTCTTATACTCGTATAATCGAGAATTTCGTCAGAATTAGAATTCTCATTATAGATGTACTTTTTCATGATAATTTATACATAATTATTTAGGAAAACACTCCTTCAAAAAGCTCCATTAGTATTTTGAAATATTTTCTTTAATAAGTTAGACTAAAATAAAGGGCAACCAAAACCAGAGAGAAAAAACTAAATGAGAGAACCAAATTTCCTCGTCTCCGTCTCTTCGAAACCTCTTACTCTCATTTTTTATAGCGTGTTGAATTCGTATCGGTGTATACATGTTTTCACCTCGGAAAAGAGTACACAAAAAAACATCACTTCCGGGAAATGCGACATTTCTCATTTTTGTTTATTGATAGCCAAGAAGGCTATGTTTTTTAAAGTCTCATTATAATATTTTTGTAATTCTCATGAATTTCTTTCTTTAATTTTACTAACATCTTGTCGTTTTTATATCTACAAAAATACTCCTATAATTCAAATTAATTCTAGGAAAACATTTTTGTTTGTCAATAAATACCGGAAGAAGTTATACCGGTAGTTCGTGGTGAATTTGTTTTTCTCTTCTCTTTCTCTGAGTTACAGATAGATGGCATTAACAACCAAAACAAGAAAGGATGTGTGCAGAAAGAGTATAACAAGGTTAAGGTTTTTTAGACTAGACTTTATTTGTATATTTGAACGAGTACATGTTTTTTATAAATGAACATATGTTATGTTTATTTCAATAGTAATGCCTTAACTACTAACTTAACTACTGTATTATCTAAAATATACTGCATTGAATTATTTTACATTGAATTATAAAAGACGGAAATAATAAAGTTCTACAGTTTACCAGGAATATTTATATAAAATATCCACATCTTCTGCAATTGCGGTATCAATCGATATTTTCTGGAACTTAGTAACATTTATTTGTCATGAATTACTCTTTCAGCTTTTTTATACACCAAAAAAATCAATTATGAAATTTGGCTGCGATAATAACTACTTGAACACAGCATTTTCATTGTTTATAGTTATTCAGGTTTAGCCCTTAACTTTGATTTGCATTTATTTATGAATAGCCTAAAACGTTTAGCAAACATCTATGAATAAGCCACAATGCACTTTCAGAAAAACTGTAGTTAGAACTTTCCCTCACAGATTTTTCCTTGTCGCTATATAACTGAAAGATAAGATATAAATATTTAGAACTGCAAAATTTATAAAAATGATGCATAAGACTTAAATTTTGGTTGAAGAACAAATTTGTATATTCTTTTCACAAAACCACTGACCCAGCTTATGTAGTTATGCCTTTAAAAGCAACACACTAGCTTAGTGGAAGGCAGTAAGAATAGCTTATCACCTATTCACAAATCTTATGCAATGAAAATTGGTAACAGAAGTAACAAGTTGACGGTCTTTTCATTTAGTGTCTACTTAAATCACTTATTTTCAGCATTTTGGAAATGTCGTGAGTAATGTAAAGGAAATAAACAACGAGTACACACAAATGAAATAGGAATAGAAAAAGAGATGAGTATATAAAAATGTTTTCAATGTTCCATGTTTACATTCTGTAACTCTCGTTTTCAATGTTCCTGCAACTCTCGCATCGACAAAATTAAGTCGATAAACTCTGAAAATTGAAACAAATCTGAGTTTGTTTGCATCTTTCAACGGTCGGAGCGAAAATTAAACGCATTAACTCAGCTAATAATACAAATAATAGTAGTAGTGCTTTCAGAGTTTTATGTTTCTAGGTCCTAATTCTCATTGGACTGTTGCACCACCTAATTTATTTTACTTACTTAATGATTAAAACTGGCTTCAAATAACTAACTAATACTTATCTAAATGCGTAATTTAGAATTGTTTCTAAATCTTCATTGTTCTGGCACCTAACAAGAGTAATTAATTTCACTTCATATTCGAATGATATTCATATCAAACGAACACAATGAGAGTACCGAAAAGTTGTTCATACACAATTTTGAATTTTCTTTGAACACCTCTGAACAGCTGACTACATCCGCCATTTTTCAAAGGTGGTCGCCATTTTTAAAAGGTGGTGAGCAGAGAGAAAAGAGAGAAAAGTTTTTTCTCTTTCGTGGTGAGTATGTGCACAAACTTGCATAAGTATTTGTTCCCCACATTTTTTTTATATGGAGTTACTACATATGCAAGTTGGTGGCCAAATCATAGCGTGTAGGCAAAAAGAGAAAAACCGTCGAAGTTGGTTCTCTCTATTAGTTCTTTCTCGATGACCAAAACTAGCTTTAATTATTATCACTTTAAAATAAACACAAGGATATGAAGGAATCCAAAAACTTTTCTTCATAAAATTCACTTTTTATATTGAGGGCTACATGATTTGCCATTTGACCATAACAACGGAACATCAATGGAAAAAAAATTAAAAGTAAACTTATTTTAAGTTCTATTTGAAAAACTTGTGTTTATTATTTAGTTCTCCTGCTTTTTTTAAAGTCACAGACAGACGTTGGAAAACTCAGAATATAACAAACAGACCATAATAAATATTAACTTGCTATTTCATGACATTCTCAAGTTCTAATTCAATATTATATACAATTTTTAGAGGTATAAAAAGTTTGCTTTACTTTAAGGTGTTTCTTAATACATAAAATGCTTGACTTCCTGAAATTAACTTCAAAAAATAAAAGAAAATACAAAAATCGTTCATTCAAATGTTTTCCTTGTTTTTCAATATTATATTCATTATCCATTCATACAAACAAAGAAATTATTTTTATTTAAATTTAACTGATAAACTATTGAGCAACAATCTTTTTTGTTGTAATGTTATAGTTTTCGTAAACGTTTTTGTTGTTGCTGTAAGAAAAAGTCCTTTATGTCAGATTTATCTGTGGATATATATAATAAACAATTTCGATTCCATTAAAATAAAACAATTACCTAAACCTTTTAATTTCAAGTCACGAAAATTCCATTTACTGTCATTCCATACTAAGTGTATTTACATAAATATTTTAAATAAAATTATAGAACAATATTTATTATTTAATTTATTATACATACATCCTTCCATACATCCAACGCACAAAGAAATATGTTAATAATTTAATTATTCATGATGTCTTTCTTTGCAGAATATTTTTTCGTCCTGCCACCACAAAGACAAATGTCAACCACAACTTAAACAGACGAGAAACTTCTTCTTCTTCATCATTGCATTTGGTCGTAATCAAGACTGTATTTTCATTTAAGATTGCAAAAGGTAATTTTGTTCTTATAAAAGTTAATCCTATTAGACTTGCAAATTTATTTATTTAACTATATACATTTGTATGCATATGTATGTAATTATGAATGAATTTATTTATAATTTCATCCTTAAGACTGTCAACTTACTCTTCGTGAAACATCGGGTACACTTAACCACACAACTTTACCATTCTACAGCACCGATTGTACGGTGCACTTTCCGTCCTTCCAGATGGCCACACTTGGCCAATTACCACCGGGTATCCTTGTCGAGCTGACACGCCTCAATGTGCCATGCATCAATGGGGGTTACTTAAAATTCAGCAACCATTCACAGCTGTGCGGCAAACTCGAAGAGCTCTCGCTAAACGAGCGGACGTATCATTTTGATGTGCTGCGAAAAACTAGTGTTAAGATTTATAAAAACCCCATGTTTAGCTTAAATTATAAATTAGTCGATTTCTGTTATAACGTTTCGTTGAACAACGAGAGCGGCCAATTTTACGTGCGTCCGACGCGACCCGAATCATTCGAGTGTTATTTTCGCATTCATCTGCCGTACGGAAATCGTATTCAATTACAATTAGTTACGAATAACGATAGCGATGTAGTGAATTCGAACTCAAATCCTAGCCCAGCAGAGGGCGCCACCACCACCAACACAATCACCACTTCTTCCTCCACCACAACGACAACACAAATGGCGGCAAACGACCGTGACGCCACCACGATTTACACGAGCCTAGGTCTAAGTATCGAAACCAATATTGTTAATCTATCTTTAAGTTCGCAAAATGAAGAAGTGTTTGTTAATAGAACGATGCAAGAGTCCTTGTTGCGGGGTCCTTCGGGTTCGGACTCTAATAATAATAATAATAATGTGTACAATAGTGATACTGGATTTGCCTCGGATGAGAGCCCATTGAGCAAATTACCGGCCGAGTGCCACGGGGTTGTGATAAAAATATTCGAAAACGATTCCGCCAAATGGACGCACTGTGTAAATAGTACGAGTGATGTTAGTGGATTCTTTGTCGAATCCTCGGGGAATACGTTGAATGTTCATCTATTTCGACCGGTTAGACTGAAAATATTTGAAGCTTCTATACCTGGTGTGTTTGGTCGAAGTCAGCAGGTACAGGATGATAAGGAAGAAACTAAACTTATGCAACTGCCGTCGATTTATTTGTCGTATGCGACAAAACCAATTGCAGAAATTGTTGCAGACTGTGCCTTCGGTTGGATTGCTCTGCAACAATTCTGTGTATCTGCCATAGAAAAGCCCCAGCCCTGGATTGAGGGTGAAAAATATTGCGCTAGCCTGGGAGGGCATTTAGCATCGATACGTAGTAAGCTGGAACAAAGCATAATCGATAACTTACTTATAAATAGGTGAGTTTAGTAGTAAGTTTAACTTTTCCCTTCTTTTAGTGAACTTCAAAATTTATCTTAAAATCACGTGCACCTTACAAATGCCTTTGGCTTTACTTTCTTAAGAAATTGATAGTGATAATTATTTTAGATTTAGACATAAGGAATTTTAAATTGAAGTCTACAAGTCATTTTTGAACTCAAAATAGACACGTTTGTTCGGCTATACGCGTGGTAGGAGTTAGCTCCATATGTCGGTGATGGTCAGTACTGTACTATCAATGGTAGGCGATATGGATTGCTATCTTTTTAGCGTGCTGAAATCGGAAGGCATTCATTAATGTTAGCCCGTGTTGCAAAATAGGATTATCTTATGAATTAAGACTTTTGGTATGCGTGCGATAATATTTTAAATAAATCATAATATGAGCCGTATTTTTGAAAGTTGTAAACGGTTTTCAATGTCAATCGTATCGTTTGCTGTGTGGCACGTAGCGCCGCCGCGCCGGTCCCAGCACATGTCGTCTAGGTCCATATGGTTCAATTTGAGACATAAGAGTTTAGTTATCATCGTTATGTAGCGGTCGCTGTTTACGGTGACCGCCTCACTAACGTCGTTTTACAAAAAAGAACTGACCAAGTACGCCGCCTCGCCGGCCCAAAATCCACACCAAACGGTAACTTTTTGAGGATACATTATCACCTGGTTAACCTCGCGTGGGTTGGTGTCGCGTCGCCCCATATACGGCAATTTTTCCTGTTAACACAGCCATTCATCCAAAAAAGCGCCTCGTCACTAAATATGATTTTTTGGCCAAAATTGGAGTCCTCTTCCAAACGATTCGAAGCTCAGTCAAACAGCCTTGTCTATGGTCATGAACTTTGAGCTTCTGGGTCAGTTGGATCTTGGACTGGTATGGGCCCAAGGCCGAAATCCCGACGCAAAATTCGCCAAGTTGAAGTCTGCGAAAGGCGAAAGAAAGTTCTTGTGCACGGCGAAAAATATACTGCCTCGGGTTCTGCTGTACACTTTCACGGACCGCGGCGATGTTCTCGGCCGATCTTGCGTCCTTTGAACGTACGGGAGTTAGCTGATCGTTTACTGAACCGGGCGGCTCAAATTTGGCCACCAAACGTTGAAGAGTCTACTGTGCTAGGCCACCACGTCAACTGTTAAATGGGTTAATGAACACTCATTTTGGTAATAAAGTTTTATCATTTGAACGTGCTGTTCAATCGTGTAATTGACAGATGGCACCAAAACAAAATGGCCTCCACGGGCGCCAAAATCTACCCGCGCCAATTGAAAAACCCTTTATAAGTCCACTTTTAAAAAAAAAATATTTACTGGTCAGTTAAGTGAAGTATGTACTGTACAATGTACATCCTTATTTTTATATTATCATTATTTGAGAGCCCTATCAATGACATTATGTTTGCAATATTATCATCTTTTAAATGGTTCGGCCGACTCGACTTCGCCGGGTAGCATCGATTATGTTGTCTTTGAGTGCCTCAGTGTTGGGAGGTTTATTTGCAGAATATCGAGGGTGTCTTAAGTATCTTGGTGATCATCGACCTATAGCGATCGCCGTTGACGGTGATGGCCTGGCCAGTGGCCAGCCTCATTTTCGAATAAATACGGACGATGACGCTTACGGCCTAAAATCTACGCCAAAAGGTATCTTTATTTTAATGCATTGAGCACTTCGTGAATCTGGCGTGAATTGGTGTCCTCCATAATCTGGCAATTTTACTTATTCACGTTTCCATTCATCAAAAAATCAGCCTCATCGCTAAATATGATTTTTCGACCACAATTGAGATCAACTTCCAACTGCTCCAAAATCCAAATAGCGAACATTTTTGGATTTTGTATGGGTGCAGGCCCAAATCACTACACCAAATTCGACATGTTGTAACCTGCTACAGACGAAGTTTTTGTTAGTGGAACGGAATTGACTGCCCCACATTTTCACAAACAGCGGTGATGTTATCAACAGATCTTGTGTTAAATTGACGTACGGGTGTTGGATGATTTTTCTCTGAGCCGTAAGACTCATGAACAACTTGAGAACAAGCATTTTGATAATAAGGTTTTATTATTTGCATGTACTGCTCCACGCTCTAACTTGCCGGGATGATTTGTCTTTAGTGACTGGTTTAAAAAAGATATTTGTACAGGAAGTAAAAGAAAGGAAGTGACCCCCACGACCTGTCGAAATCAACCCTTCCCTATTGGAAAACCCATTATTATAAATCACAACACAAAAAATGGACGATTTCTTCTTTATTTACTGAACAAAAAATTTTTTAAAGTAATCTAATTAAACCTTTCTTTTTAAGCATAATTTTATCAACTTTAACTTTGCAGTTATTATTTGTTAGAGCTATTTTAGGAAACAGTAAATATAGTCATCAGTTTGTACTTTTTAGAACATCATAGATGTAAGATAAAGGTCGTTTTAGGCGGGAAATTGCAATGAAAAGGTATTGTAGTTGTTTTATTATTTTATTAAAGTTACTAGAGTACCTACTTAAAAATCTTGACATTCACAAATCCGCTGGCCCGGATAATATCTCCGCTATTGTTCTGAAGAGGTGTTCTTCAACGCTGGCAAGACCACTGCGTAAGCTTTTCCATCTGTACTATTCTACAGGTCTCTTTCCGAGTGGATGGAAAACTGCATTTGTCCAGCCTGTCCCTAAAAAAGGCGAATCCTCCTCACCATCTAACTATCGTCCAATTGCACTTACATCCCTTCTTTCCAAGGTCATGGAAACGTTGATCAATTTTCAGCTTAAGAAATTTCTTGAATAACGGAAGTTTCTTAATGACCGGCAGTATGGATTTCGTTGCAATAGGTGGTTTATCCAACCGAACAGTGGAACAAATCTTTACATCGCTTTGGAGAAAGTAAGATAATTCATATTCCTATGGCATTTGATAGAGTTTGACATCAAGCTTTCTTATCGAAAATGCGTGCATTTGGTATTGATAAATCGCTTCTTCGTTGGGTTAGAAATTACCTTTCGGACCGTTCAATTCAAGTAGTTTTGGACGGGTTCAAATCTGATATCCACAAAATAAACGCTGGTATGTCCCAGTTCTCCGTTTTGTGCCCGACGCTCTTCCTTATTTTTCTAAATGATCTTTTGTCTGAAACTTCTAACCCATTAAATTGTTTCGCTGATGATAGTACCCTCAGATTTTCATATTCGTTTTTATATTCTCATCCTTATCCTTCGGATGTGGACTATCAACGGCAGCGTATGATAATCTTATTAAATTCTGATCTTGACAGCATAGTCAAATGAGGAATCAAAAACCGTGTAAAATTTAATGCTTCGAAAAATCAATACTGTCTACTGTCACAAAAGCGTAACTCTTCCCCAATGCCACTATCCATATGCGATACTTGCATCGAGGAGATTGAACAGCTTTCAGTTCTAGGTATGTGCATCACAATTCACATATATAAAGTCATCAAAAACGCTACTAAGTGTTTTCTCAGACGGTGTAAGAAGTTTGTTACGCCTTCTGATCTGGCTATAATTTATAAAGCTTTTATTCGTCCAAAACTCGAGTACAATTCCCATATCTGGGCAGGTGCTCCAATAACACACTTGAGTCTCTTGGATAGAATTAAAAAAAAAGCTCTAAAATTGATAGGTGACCGTTGTTTAACTGAAACTTTTGTGTCTCTTGATCACCGGCGTAAAGTTTAATGTCTTTCATTATTTTATCGCTGTTTTCATAAACAATGCTCTAGCAAAATAGCCAATGGCATTCCTCCCCTTAAACAATGTGGAATGCCTTACCAGATTCAATATTTCCCACTCATTACAATGTGCAGGCATTCAAAACCAATGTGCATCTGTATCTTCTTTTGCAATCCTATCCTCCCTTTCCTAATTGCTCGCACTGTGTCTAATCATTATAAGGGTATTCATATCCCCTTGAGTGCGCTCACAATATAAAAAAAAGTTAAAGGTGACAAATTTAATAAACATTTTTATCAACAATTGAAGGTTTTTTTTAAATTTATAACAAAAAGTATATTTTTGGTTTTCATTTTTAATTATGATTTTAAAAGTTAAAATTGTCAAAGTTTTCTGCTCAAATACCATCTTTTTCCATGAGTCGTTCTAATACAATAAGAAAATTTAGAAAATATTCCTACTAGTTAAATTTTACAAAAGGCATTTTTTTAAACAAAGTCTAATTTTTGTATTTGACTTTCTACATTAAAATAATAAATATGACTCATGAACATTAGTTTTTCAAGTTTATTTTTAAAGTTAAAATATGCAGTTATTAAAATGATACAATAATTGTGTTGCTAATAAAATTAGTAAAAGTCTATTTGAGATTAATTGGGATTAATCGTTAAAATCTTTTGATTTTTGTTATTAAATTAAATTTTATAGTACCTACTTAAAAAATATTTTAATATTCTAAAAACCATAGTCCGAACACTTTAACGTATTTCTATATTTTTAAAAACGCAAACTTTAAATATCTCCAAATGTATAAATTCGAATTTATACTACTTTCAAAAACAACGGCTTACGATATTGATGCGTTTCATTTAAATCCTTTTAATTCCAAATCTGTTTTTTATTTCAAACAAATATTTTCAAAAAACAGCTTTTATTATTTTAAATCCTTGGGGACCTAAAATCAGACTATTTCTCCATCCGTCATATCTCAGTACGTAATAAAATTAAACGCGTATAATACTTAAGAAAGAAGGAAGCAAAATGGTGGCAATGAATTCATCCTAGAAGAAATTCTTATATTTAAAAAAATAAAAATCAAAAAAATTGTAACTTTATGTACAAGTTTTTGGTACCAACTACACTAAAACTACGTCAGCTACCACCCAGAAAGAATAATTCACCTAGAACACATATTAACCAATCTCAAACTTTAAACAAAAAATCAAAACATAAAAATAAGGGTGTTTCAGTTGTACTTGTAGTTTAAAAGCTTTAGTAAAAAATCTTGAATTTGAGGTAGGTGTTGTAGCATAAACAATCATCGAAAATTTGGTTAAGATATCTTGAACGGTTTTGATTGTAGAGGTACCGGAAGGTTAAAAAATGGATTTTTCAAGAAAAAGACCAAACGCGTGCCAAAAATGCTTAACTTACCATGCGCCTGAGCAACTATAAAGACAAATTGAGGCAATTAATTTCATTCCTTATATTATTATTATAACCTTTACATAATTGAAAAGAGGAAAGCGCGGGCTTTCAAATTAGCCACAAAATAAAAAAATAGAAATGTTAGTCATTTTTCACATACATTTCTTCTCAAACATATAAATGTGTAAAAGTGGTCCTACCCTTTAAAAAAATATATATACTAGTAGTAGTAGTAAGTAATTCATTTATTTATAAACATTTTAATACAGTTTGAATAAACATAACGAATTTTATAAAGCTTTGGCATAGCCGTCAGCTCAGTTGGCAAAGTATATAAAGCGATTTTAGTTTATATAATAAAATTTAAATGAATTGATTTAAATAAATTTAGTCATTAAAAGATTTCTATATATTTATAAATTGAACAGTATACAATAATTTCCAATTTACACCATTTAATAATTCTATTGTTTCTTGCATTGTAAAACTGTTTTTCTAGAAAAATCTTAGTCTTTGGTGTCTTAATACTGGGCAAATGCTTATAAAATGAATGGAAGTAATCTTCTTTTGCTTTCATGTTGCATAGGGTACATAATTTCTGGAAATTTCCGTTGCATGGCCTGCCATTTAAGGTTAGGAGCTCACATCTGAATTTGAATATTAACGATATTTTTTTATAGCTAAATGTGTTTTCAAAATAATTATTGCTTAAAAGGTTATGGTTTAGTTGTGAGTAAATTATTCTGCTCTCAGACTGCTTAGCCTCTGCTACTAATTTTTCTCGAACAAAGTCTTCGTGTTTTTGAATTATCTTGTAAAGCTGCTCCTTTAGTTGAGCCAAGTTATTTAAATCAAATTGGATAACTTTTCCACAGCTATCGCCAATATTTTGCCATTTTGCAAGCCACCAGTCCTTATTCCGCATTTCATAAAGGAGCATTTTTTTTGTCAAACGAGCATCTGAATGTGAAGCAACTTTATAGATGTAGTCGGCCTGCATCTTAAGGGTGTTGGTTAACAGTTTTGCAACCCCCGTTTTTAAATAAATTGCGTAGTTAGGTAGGTGTTCCATTTGGCAGATTAAAAAGTTTTTTATGAAATTTCTTTAGAACTTTTCTACTGCTTTAAATTCATCAGTTCCCCAAACTTGTGGCGCGTAACAAAGAGATGTTTTAACAACACATTCAAATATTTTGTATTTAGCTGACAACAATACATTTTGATTTGAGAAAATATTCCTCTATGTCATATTTAGCAAGCTTTGCGAAGACTTCGCCTTTTCAATTAGATGATTTTTGAAATCCATCGTTTTGTTTAACTTCACGCCCAAATAATTGTAATCTTTAGTGATTTCAAGACGATGCCCATTGAAGAACCAACCTTCTCCAACCAAACTGTGAGAAGATCTTGTAAATACCATGATTTTGGATTTTTCAATATTCATTGCAAGTCCCCATGTGTTGCAGTAATTTGACAACCGATTTATCATAAGCTGCAAGGATCACTAGATCATCTGCATAGAGTAGAACATTGATTGTAGTGCCAGATATCCGAATCCCACCAGGAAGATATTTGCCAATATCGTTAATGAACAACACCAAAGCACTCAAAGGGCATCCTTGTTTAACACCAGCATTAGTATCAAACCATTGTGAGAACGTAGATCCATACCAAACCGCAGCTTCTGTACCAGTATACATATTCCTTAATATATTTTAAAGTTTCGAGGAGATTTCGACTTCAGAGAGTTTAAAAAACGTGCATTTCTGTTCACAAGGTCGAAAGCTGTCTTAAAATCAACAAAACAAATGTAAATCTTCTTATTTCTGGATTGGAATGCTTTGACAATTGACGTCAAAATAAATATCTGTGTCACAGTACAATAGTTTTTCCTAAAATCCTTGAAAGTCAGTTAAAATGCTGTTATTATCAACCCACTTTTCTTTTCTGTTCACTAAAACACCGCAAAATATTTTAGCCATAACATTCATAAATGATATTCCCCGATAATTTTCGACATTGTTTGGATCACCTTTCTTATGAATAGGGAAAATAACAGATTTTTTGAACGAAAAGGGAATAAAGCCGGTTAAAAGAATGTTGTATTTTAATCTGAATTGACATTTTTTTAACAAATGATTTTAATAACAAGCATTGAACTTGAACCTTGTACATATGTATGTACGTGCATTTTATAAATCACAGGCTTAACAAAAAATAGTTTTGTTCAGTTTCAAAAGAAAAAGTCATTTATTTTTTCTTCAAAAGTTAACATTTAATTTGACTATGAACATGAACAAGTCCATCAATTATCCTTAAAACGAATTTGCAATTTTTTCTTTTGACAAAGGCAAACAACTCCCGGTGACGTATAATTGAATGAAATTCTGTATTACTCACTTACTTACTCACTTCTTCTTTGTTGTTGTATTCATTTTAATTGAAATTTAAATTCATTTTAGTCCTGGATACCATGACCACTTTGCCTACTGGGTAGGAGGTTCAGATAAAAATTTCGAAGGCGATTTTCGATGGACTGATGGACTTCCATTTCAGTATACAAGTATGCATAAGTATTAAACAAAAGCTTTTAACCAAAATTCTAACTTATAACTTTGTTATTTCTTGGCAGATTGGTTTCCAGGTTGGTCACAGCATGGTAACTATAACAAACAACCCAATGATGACGGTCTTAGCAGCCAGGATTGCATTGAATTGCGGCGTTATTTTCGAACTCCCCCCGGAATTCAATCAACTCGTAGCCCGATGACAAATAATTTTATGTGGAACGATCGGGATTGCAATGCCAACAATTTTATCATCTGCGAGAGACCAATGAGTGATGGTATGTGTATTAAGTACGTTTTTGTTTACGTTTAATTTCCCTTCATTTCATTTCATTCTGTTATGTATGTATGTATGTAGTTAAAACGTTTTTTTAATTAACAACCCAATAAATAAATAAAAAGTATTGCTGATAAAATTCTATAACCCATATAAATTCTGAATAAAATTATGTATTTTTTTTTTTTTTTTTTTTTTGTTAATTTTATAGAAACATATCGGAAGAACTGGGTAAACGACTGTAATAAAACAGTATCACTGACAAAGGAACATCCTAGAGCATCGGTATGGAGTCCTTCTTTCCCTCGGCAGTATCCGGACAATGCAAATTGTTTCACCACAATAACCGCACCCAGTGGCTATCGGATAGTTCTGGAGTTTGAGGAACTAGTCATCGAAAGTGAACAGGGGTATGTTGTTTGAAATAATAAAGCACAAATAAAAAAATATTACGTATACGCCAGAGTGTACTTTTGAACTTTTGTTTATTTCTACTTTGTTTTCATAGTTGTACATATGATTATCTGGAAGTAACAGAACCAACCATCAACGGCAATAGTCCGCACATGGGCAGTTTTAATATTGAACAGAAATTTACAAAATCTTCCAGGCATGGCAATAATAACAAACTTAAAATGCCACCATTCACCAGCAGCGCCAGTAGCGGTGCTAACCTAAACACAAATATAAATACAAATACAAATACTAATCGAGACTTTCAGCAGCGAAGTTCTTATGAAAACCCTAGCCTTAGTTTTACTTCTAGCCACATGAATGAAAATAGTTTTAACAATTTTAATATCGCTCAATCTAACTATCAGAATTTGTTGAATATCTTTTCGAATCTCTACAAACCGCATGCGAATTTTTTGATACAAACTCCAGACTATCCCAAAGGCAATACCTACTACCCAACGGGGAAGAACAGCAAACCGGAAGCTCTACCGAAACGACTATGTGGTGATTGGAGTTCAAAGTTGAAACTATTACGACACATATCGGTTGGATCGTATTTGGGTTTGCATTTTGTCTCGGACTATTCACATCATTTTGGTGGATATAAGGCAAAGGCGTTCATGGAAAATAGTAAGTTGCCTATGGATGTTGTATACATGTTCATAAATATAGATTTATTTAAGGTATAGGGTTCGTTTCTATTATATTAAAATAACTATCATCATTTGTGTCTATAAACTCTATTAGAACTACCTATAATCAAATTAACATTACTCTAAATATTTAACCATTTCCTGTTCTATTTTTTGAGCAATTTATAGCACACACTATGTTATCATGATGTTCACTGCATGATAGTTTATTTCTTTTTTTTTATTTTCCCTCGTGTACATACAAAACTTCATATACCTGTCATAGTTTTAGGGAAGGGATTGATTTTCCGCCAAATTTATAAAGTTTGACTTTAAATTCATTTCTGACAATGTTTAGTTCCTTGAAATCATTGCAGTCTTATTTCTTTTTTCTGAATTAAAATAAAATGTATGTAATTTGTAGGAAAAAATATAGGGGTTGAGCTTGGAGTAAATATACTATTTTAGTTCAAGAACATGGATTTAACGGCGTAAAACATTATTTAATTCTAAATAAGTATATTGTGGTAACAACAAAAAAAATGGTTTAAGAGGGTTCAAACATACTTTTAGGCAGTATCATTTAAAACTACTAATTCTTCTAATAATTCAGAATTAATCTATTATTATGTCCAGAAGAAACAAGAAGAGTTCTAAAACATAAAATATGGTCCGTGCCTAAATTTTGAAAAGAAAATTAATGCAAAATGTTTATTTTTCTATATTTTAAACCAAAAAGAAAATTGAAAAAAATCTCAAGCATTTCTATTAATTTTATTTGAATTAAAATTTAAATATGCAACTTAGCTAATCCATCAATTTGTATGCTGACAGTCTGAATGCACCACTCATTTAATGCACTAAATAAAACTCAAATTTAATTTAAAAATCATTAAGAGAAAATTGAAAATGTTTATAATAGTCCACTAACTTTGTCAAGTTTCTGACCCCAAACGCAAGATGTCCAAAAACCTGAAAATCCCCGAAAATGTTGCGTTTTTAAAAGGTCGGTTAAATTTTAAGAGCCGATGTTAATTTTGAATAAAACACGAAGTATTTAAGAAATCATTTTCATTTCTTTTTATTATGATAATATTGTTATGGTTTAATTATATATAGAACAAAATATCAGCCTTATGGCTGCCGCAACCTCGGAAGCACACCTCCATCCGATTGTCCAAATTGAGTTTCTATGTCGTTAATGCGCTGAATTATCTCATTTCTTAGCTCTTAAATAATTGCGAGCTTTTTGACGTACCTACGTCCTACACCTTTTCTTTTAAAGAACCATACAAGAGAGAAGTGTCCAACGGTGTCAAATCACATAAACTTGGCGGCCAATCGACATCGCCACCACGTGAAATTGAATTTGTCGCTCAAAAGAGCCATTGTTTCGTTAGCTGTATGGCAAGTGGCACCATTCTGTTGAAACCACATACCTTCCACATCTATATCTTCCAATACTTCTGTATCTTCTCACGATAGCAAACAACATTCACAGTAACCGTATAACCGGCCTCATTTTGGAAAAAAACGGCCCTTTGATGCCGCATTGGTTTTTCAACAATCACTCTTGGATTATCATTCCCTCGAATGCGCCAATTCTGCTTATTGACGAATCCACTGAGGTGAAAATGTGCCTCTTCACTGAAGATGACTTTCTTCGAAAATTGATTATCCACTGTTTCCATTTCTTGCCACAATTATGAACATTAACGACGCTTGAAATGGTCAAAAGGCTATAGTACTTGAATCAATTGCACCTTCTAAGCGTGTAAATGCAAATCTTTATGCATAATGTTCATCAACAATGAGCTTGAGAAGTGCAATTGTAGGCACGACGACGAGTTGAGGTGGACGGCTCTTCAGCCACACTATCGCGAATAGCAGTAATTTTTTCTGCAGTACGAGCTGTGCGCCCACGCACTAGTATTTTCACATCATCTACAAATCCGGTTTGTTTAAATTTTTGCACGATTTTTCCGATTTTACGTTACGCACATTTTTTAATTATGTTAGTCTGAAAATGAGAAATGTCAGATGAAATTCAGAGAAAAACTTGACGTTTAGGTCTGGTTCACATTCAACATCGGCCCTAAAATTTAACCACTCGCTCTTTACAATCATGTTCCATGATATTAAGACAGATAAAACAACTAGGTGTATAGGTTTTCAGAATACAGTTGCTCAAAAATTATCTTAAATACGTTTTTTACGAAAAATATATAAATTTATAATAAAATGACAAAAATATACAATTTGCGATAAGGTATACTACAATTCTGGAGTGAGAATTTTGGGCCAAAAGAAAAATAAAATACTTCGGGATAAGCGGTCTTTTAGGTGACAAGGCCTCACTATTTCAGAAAAGTGAGTTGACATTCAAAATCAATGATTGGAAATTAATGGCAACGCCATTATTGTGATATAGCTTTTCTCAAAGCCAGAAATGTGTTCTTGCAGTAACTTTTTATAGTATATAGTATCAGAAAAACACAATTTTTAATCTCAAAATTAAAAACAACAAAAAAATTATGTAAACAAAAAGTGTTTTGTTTCGTTGTTGTATGTTATTGAGTAGGTACTATTTCAAAACCCCAAATAGTCAAATCTAAAAATATATTTGGGTATTTGAGAAAATTGGAATCAATTACTATTTTCAAGTCAAATAATCTTGTCTCTGGACAGAAAGAGCCGTTTCCGTAAATCCGATAGATTCAATTGATGTTAATGATGTTAGCCTTATAAGGTTTTCGAACTCGAGGTCTGAATGCAACATGGTAAAAAATCTACAAAACCTGAAAAAAACATTCGTTTTATTTTTAGGTATTGCCGATTTTAACCCTGATGGGCAAGTTTCCTCACCATAAATACACTCTACGATTTCAAGCCAACTAAAAGTTCTTTTTGTTGAGCCCAATTCATTTCTTATGGTTGTATTTCGGAAAGTATTGGGTACACAGAGACGCGATCATAAGCAAGTAGCAAGAACATCAGAACTCGGATTTATCCGATATACCCGTAGTTACTGGACAATAAAGAATGTTTTTAAATTTTTAAGAAGCCAGCTCTTGAATAATTAAATCATTTGATAAAATAAAAAGGAATACAATATTTAAAAAAAAATAGATTTTGATATATGTAATTGCATTTTGAAATCTTCTACAACATTTTTAGTCACTTCAATTTCGTTTGGACATATCGTCATCATAAATTAAATAATTCTATTTGATTTTTGAATTGTGTACCCACTTTTTTGTATTTAAGTTTTGAAAAGCCTTTCGATCTTCAAAGTCTTATTATTGAACTTGAAAATGTTTGAAATTTATAATTAGATAAAGGCGTACAAAACTAGTTACAATTTTAAGAACATTTTTAATTAATTCAAAGCATTGTTTCAATTGTTGTTCAAAAAGCTTCAAAGACTAGTTTTTTATTAACAATGCAAAAATCTTCAGATAAAAACAAAACGTTTAATGTGATGAATTGTCATTTTGTCAATATCTTATTAGATCATAAGTGTTTTCCTATAACTATTAAAATGTTACAGACTCGTTAAATCTCCACAATAATGCCTTGAGTCAAGTACATATATGTATAATATACCAATTAAATCGCAATACAGTGTATGATAGAATTTATCACCATCGAATTATTATATCATCCCAATTCAATCACTTATATACCATAATGGCAACCACAAAGGATTCAATTTTGACCAAACGCACTATAAATATAAATTGATAAGCATCCATATAATTATAATTTATGATCCCAAACATTTTCATTTGTTGCTGAATCATAATTCCCTCGACATGTTCACAGAAAATAAAAAAAGAAAAGTATAAAGCAATAAATCCATTGCATATTATTCGTAAATTATTATTTTTATTTGCTCCCACATTAAGAAGCATATTTTATGAACAGGAAGAAAAATACACACATGGGTTCATGTTTTGACATTTTTATCCATCGAAAATTGATTTCACAAAATAAAAAAGAGGAAAAATTAAATTAAATATGAGCACTGAGCACACACTCTGATGTCAATGCATAATAATCAAATTTAACTTGATATCAAAAAAATAACAAAAACGAAAAACTTTGTCAGCTCACAATTTATGCAATAGTAACCCAGTAATTTTAGGTTTTTTGTTGGAAAATAAATGCTAAAACAAAACTTACCAAATTTTACTTTAACATCTGGCACTGAAAAATTACCCTCTGGCAGTTTTTATAATTCAATTTTTGAAGTTATCAAACAGGATTTTGTTTATTAAAAAAAAATATTTTTAATTGCAATGTTAAGTGTTTGACATTTTTGACGTACGGATGTCAAACAAAATTATTTTGAGCGTTGATTTAGTTTATTAAAAAACTTGTTTCATTGGGACACAAGAATACGCATTTTAAATAAAAATACTCCAAGCTGAATTCTAACAAATAATTGAGTAAAGAGAGTTTTATAGAAGCAAAAACCTTAAAGTTTTATTATACAACAGTTGAACGAAGTTTGTGAATTAGACAAAAAATATTTGTTTCAACAATAAGAAACCCTTCGCTTCGATACAATGTAATTAAAAATAGAGTCACCACAGTTGAAAAGCTCCATAAACTATATTGAAAATACCATTAAATTATTCGTTCTAAATGTTGGGCCACTTTATGAAAAATGATTCCAATTCATATTTCTAAATAAAATAAGAATGGAAGTGGTAGTTACAAAACGTTAACGTCAATTGTGATCTCTTTAGAAAGGCATAAATACAAAACCTATCCCTGCCTTAACTTAGCAGACAAAAACATTTGATGGAGCTTGGTATTAGGCCCTCTTATCGAAAATGTGTCCCTTCGCATGTAATGAGTCTAACCTTTCTGCCCGTTCAAGTTTGACAATTACAACTAGTAAATACTGGTATTCCCCAGGGCTCTGCCCTGTCTCCTATATTCTTTCTCTTTTTTATTAATTATTTCTGAAAGTTTTAATCCACTTGTACCTGCTTCGCTGCCGACAATTACACCAACTTTTCATATTTGGTTTAAGATTTACAACCCTGCTCTTTGGGAGTGCAACTTCAACACCATTGTATAAAAAGTTCCTGGAATTTCGACCTCGACAGAATTGTCAAATAACGAATAAGAAAAAACGTTTCAAAGTTAATACTAATAATAACAAATTCTCCAAGAGTAATTCTTGTCATTCAAATTTTTTTCTCAAATTAGCCGTTCGGATTCGGCTTAAAACTGTAGGTCCCCTCTTTATTACCTTTGTTTTAATGGATCATGCTGTTATGAAATATCCATTGCAGTGTTGAAGAATTTAAAACAATTCTCTTTCCCAATAGTCTAAATAGAATATCTACCCTCATATGTTTTTGATAATGACCAATATTTTATCAAAGATATTAATTGGAATAACAATTTGCGCTTGAGTTGCCTAGCTATAACCTGGCCCTATTAGAAGGTTGCCTGGCATGAAGAGGTGGATCTGTGGAGTAAAATATACGCTATAAAGTTGGAAAGAGGATTCAATACCATTTCATATGACACCAAAACCAACTAAATAACAGATGATGGTATTTATTCCTTCTAAGTATATTCGGCTTAAAACTGTAAGTCCCCTCCACCCCTTACAACATTATACTCGCACAGAAGTTATAAGTTACAAGGCTCTAGTTCTCAAAGTACTGTTGCGCCACCTAATTTATTTTTATTTATATTATGCGAAGAAGCAGTGTGAGCAATAGAAATGAAAGAGGGAGTTTAAAAAGATGTGTCGGTGGTTTTAAATTCCTTATTATTCCAAAAACTGAGGAAGACAAAATGTGGTAAGACATTCCATATTCGTACAGTAAGGCTAAAAAACGAATTTCTGTACTTAACAGAACGACGAAGTTGGGCTCGAGAATATACTGATATAGCCTGAGTATAACTGGTGATGAGTTTGAGGGAAAGAATGCAACTGCGTATTTCGCTTGAGCATAATCCGTTAAAATAACGTTAAAATAGGGTCAGACAAGAAACTTTACGACGGTGTTCAAGCGACGCGACGTTAATAATTCAATGATCATCACCAATAAATTGTAATGCTCTTCCTTTAATACTCTCTCAATCTTTAGACGTATATACTCGTAAGTCTCATAGATAACAGCCAGATCAGAAGGGGAGCAAAACTTCTTGTATCGCCTTAAGAAAACCCAAACAGATTGCGGCATTTTTGACGTTTCGTCATCGTTCCACAAGAGGTGGTTTCAGATAGGTACTCATAACATATACCGAGAATTTCGAGATTTTCAAACATCAACATTGAGTTTTCGACGCAATACACTTTACTCCATTTTTGATTCCCCTTTAAGCAAAGCTGTCTAGGTCGGAATCAAATGAACTTGTCAAACATAGCCGTTCCAAATCCACATCGAAGAGCAGGGTCGTAAATCTAAAAACGATTATGAAAAGCTAAGGGAGCTATCTTCACCGAAACAGTTAAGCGTTTTAGAAGTTACAGACAGGAGATCATTAAAAAAAAATCAAAAGAAGTGTCGCAGACAGAACGGAGCCTTGGGGCATACCAGTATTAATATTGTTGTTTTCAGACTTGAACTAATCAAATACTACTTGTATTGAAAATTCTGAAAGGTAATTTCTAATCAAACCAAAGAGGAACCGAAGGCACGCATTTTCGATAAGCGAGTCCGATTCCAAACTCTACCAAATGCTTTTTCTACAAACTTACCTACTTAATTGTTATTATCATTAAAAAGAGTGGCACTAAATGACACTTATAATCGCTTATATACTTTTATTTGAAATATGTAAATTGAAAACTTCATGCTCAGATAGGCATCTAATCGAAGATTTTTTTAAGTTTCCTACATTTGTTTGATAATGAATCTAAAATTACTGGACTATTATTTATGTTTATGTCATCAGAATGACATAAAATATAATTTAATGTTGTGCTTTATATTATTATATGTATGAATATTGCGATAGGAAGTCACCTGCGTGGTAAGTTTATAAATTTATAGTGTTTATCTTTTTTTGTTAATTATAATAAAAAAATTGTATTTGTTTTTAATTTGTGTGTAAAACTCTGTATGTATGGTTGTTTTTGTTTGTATTTATTTTAATGTTGTTTGAATGTTTGTGTCGTTAATTATATGTTAGTTGGTGTTAATTAAATGCAAACAAATAAATTATTTAAATAAGAAAAAACATGGGGTAGGTATGAATAAAATACATATGTTAATATTTATTCCTGGCATATAAGCAAATAAAATATTTCAATTATAAACAAAGCAAAAACGAAAACTTTCATAAATAATTTTAACACCAAATTAAATCTACAGTGTTAAAAAAAAATAAAATAAATGCACATAATATGAATTTTAAATGCACGAAAAGAACAAATGATTTAAAAAATTGTTTATAAATTCACAGATTGTGTTCACTACAATAGATTAATTAAATATTGGTGTATGGGCTACATATGGTTAAATTGTGATTAATTTGGAGTATTCTTGAAACTGCTACTGGAATGGGTTTCCGTGAAAGAAATTAACAATTTATTTATTATATTATTTTATTTGTTTTTATCCAAAACATATTAAAATATACTATTATTTATTAACAAATTGATAGGAGCACTAGCAGCGGAACACTATCGGCTCTCGGAATTAACCAATTATGGATTTAGCCCTCTAATCACGATTTTGATTTAATACATATTTTTTTTCAAGAACATGTACCCCGTAAAATTTTCTGTCGGTAGTTGAAGTCCGATCCTGAAAAAAGGAGACCCTCTAAACTGCACCAATTATAGAGGAATCAGTCTACTTAACATCGCTTATAAAATCTTCTCTGCCGTAATATGTGAACGTCTAAAGCCCATCGTCAACAACCTGATAGGTCCTTATCAGTGTGGTTTTAGACCAGGAAAGTCCACAGTCGATCAAATATTCACATTACGGCAGATCCTGGAAAAAACCCAAGAACACCAAATCGACACCCACCATCTTTTCATCGATTTCAAGGCCGCATATGACAGTCTCTATAGGGACGAGCTGTATAGAGCCATGTCTAGTTTTGGCATCCCTTCCAAACTCGTCCGTTTGTGCAGGATGACCATGGAGAATTCACGCTGCTCCATAAAGGTTGGAAACAACTTAACTGAACGTTTCGATGTCAAAAAAGGTTTTAGACAAGGTGATGCGCTGTCATGTGATTTTTTTAACATCGTACTTGAAAGAATAGTGCAAAGCTCACACGTCAACACCAGAGGCACTATCTTTCAAAAGTCTGTCCAATTACTAGCATATGCTGATGACATTGACATAATCGGAAGAACTCAGCGTGATGTCAATGGGGCTTTTGTGAGTATTGAGGCAGAGGCGGATTAAATGGGTTTAACGGTTAATGAGGGCAAAACATAGTACATGCTGTCATCAAGAAAGGACCTACAACACCGACGTCTTGGTCAAAAAGTCACCATCGACAGACGTAACTTTGAGGTAGTCAAGGACTTCGTCTACCTAGGCTCCGCTGTAAACGCAGAAAACAACACCAGCGCTGAGATCAAACGAAGAATAACTCTTGCTAACCGCTGTTTCTTTGGGTTAAGAAAGCAATTGAGTGGAAAAATTCTGTCTCGAAGGACCAAAGTGTCGCTATATAAGACCCTTATCATCCCCGTCCTGCTATACGGTGCAGAAGCATGGACTTTGACAAAAGCGGATGAAAGCACCTTGGGTCGTTTCGAGAGAAAGATTCTTCGTATGATCTACGGTCCCGTATGCATCGAAGGGGAGTGGAGGAGAAGATGGAACGACGAGCTTTACGGGCTGTACAGCGACGTAGATTAAGCAAGAAGGGTAAAAGTCCAACGACTAAGATGGCTAGGTCACGTAGAGCCATGGAAACCAATGCTCCAGCCCGGAAAGTCTTCGAATCCACACCCACAGGACAGCGCAGTAGAGGAAGACCGCGAATCAGGTGGCGCGCACAAGTGGAAAGTGACCTCACCCAACTCGGAGCGCGAAACTGGAGACATCTAGCTAGGGACCGAGCTAGATGGAGAAGTTTGTTGGGTGAGGCCCTAGTTCACACAGGACTGTAG
Source organism: Eupeodes latifasciatus (assembly GCA_920104205.1). Classification (NCBI taxonomy): domain Eukaryota; kingdom Metazoa; phylum Arthropoda; class Insecta; order Diptera; family Syrphidae; genus Eupeodes; species Eupeodes latifasciatus. Next base: position 74,653,198 of record OV049926.1, read on the forward strand.
CGCCACCTTAAGTAAGTAAGTAAGTTGAAGTCGTGTCGTCGGTAAGGCCAGTAGTGCAGGGTTACCCATTTTGCAGTTTCAAAAGTAAACGTTTGAACGTTGACATTATTTATGAAACACTGCATCATTTAAATGACCACCACGCGAATTGTTGCAAGCATCGATTCTTTTGAAGTAATTTTCAACCACTTTTTGACACATATTGGACGGTATCTCAGCCACACCTTGACGAATGCTGGTTTTTAAGTGTTCAAGAGTTAAAGATTTATCTGCATAAACACGATCTTTCGCATAGCTCCACAAAAAAGTCCAGCGGTGTCAAATCGCATGATCTTGGTGGCCAGTTGATATCGCCAAGACGAGAAATTACTCGGCCAGGAAAAGTCTCTTGTCTCTCATATTTTCCAAGTCATATTCTTCAATAGCACGCAAAAAAAGTCAGTTATCATGTGACCATAACGCTCCGAATTGACGGTAACAGTCGTTCCATCTTCGTTTTGGAAGAAGTAAGGTCCAATCACACCTCCGGACCAAGAGGCCTTTCTTTAATTACTTGAGGATTCTCAGAACCCCAAATACGACAATTTTGTTTATTAACATACCCACGGAGTGAGAAATGTGCTTCGTCGCTGAAAAAAATGTTGTTCTAAAAATCACCGTCCACCGCCTGTTGTTTAAGCACCCATTTGACGTATCTACGACGAACGTTGTGAATGGCTTCAGTTGTTGTGTGAGCTGGACTTTATATAGATGTAGGTGTTGATCCAAATGGAAAATACTCCATAATGTGCCGTAAGACCGTCCTAATTTCTGAGAACGACGAGGAATCGACACATTCGGGTCTTCGGCAACACTTTCACTTGCAGCAGCGATATTTTCAGTGGTACGAGCAAAACGATGATGCACAGGGCTTACAATATTTATAACCAATCCAGTCTCTTCAAATTTCTTCACAATTTTGAAAATTTCTTGCGAAGTTAAACGATTATGTAAACCAAGGACCATACTTCTCTTGAAGCACGATATGTGTCTGTAGCAGAATCACCATTTTTGTAGAAGGTTTTAACAATTTGTATGCGATCCATTTCCGTAAATGTCAAACTTTCAACTGAAAAAAAAAATGGTTTAACAACCTAGTATGACGGATGACGAATTACAGCCCTATACTTTTAAAACCGCAAAATTGATAACCCCTTACAAAAGCAACTTCCTTGATAAAAGATGTGTTCGAAAACAATATACATATATTTTCAGTCTTAAAAAATAGGCAGCAATGTTGTAGGTCGTGGCAAATTTCTAAACATTTTTTTTATGGAATCGTTTTGATAAAAAATTGTATATTCCAAAAACAATTTGGCTCACTTATAGTTAAATCAAAAATATTGACAAGTAGAGACTGTCAAAAATTCTTTACTCATTTCAAATTTCAGATTTCAAGAACCTTTTGTAAAGTAGAGCAAAAATGTTAAAGAACTAGTAGCAGTGATGCAATTATATCCATTTTCCCAGAATTTCACTTAATTTAATAAACTTGAAAGATTAAATTGGTCAGTCTTTCAAGTTTATATTTTATTAAAAATGAAATATATATTTAAAATGTCTATTTTTATTTGTATATCTATTATTAAATCCCACTGTATACTTTGGCTTTGCCTTTTGGTGTCCCTTTTTTTCTTCTCTTCTTGGTAATTAATTGTGTCCATCCCATAAAAGTCCAAACTGACCATTTTTGTATAATAATGTGCGTTTTGTCAACATAAATTATACAAAATTTATTAAATCGCAACAATTTCATCATGCGTGATTATTGTCATTGAAAATCTAAATATATATTCTTATTCAATTTGAAAAAAAAAAGAAAGTCTTTATTATTGTTTTTTTTTTGTCAAATTAACTTTTGTCTGAATTTTATTGCCAAACTGTTGAAAAAAAAAAATATTTCAAAATAATGACAGCTAACACGCAAATAAAATAACAGACACACCCAACTAATTAATTCACAGAATTTTAATCTTGTCCATCTGTATTTGCTATTGCTACTATAAATGGGTGTAAGCTTTTAGAAGGTGAAAATTAACAAATATATATTTGAAATCAATTTTGAATTTGTGGTTATATTTCGTCTGCGTGTCTAACAGGTGTCTATTAAATAGAATTATTATTGACAAATTACTTTTTCAATTTGAGGGAAGTGATAACTTTAAAAGTAGGAATATCCACGCTCTTTTCAAAAGAGGTGTGTACAATTTCCGGTCAGTAAAGGTTGGTGCAAATTTTTTTTGAAACACATTTTAATTCATAAGTTAAAGGTTTCAAAGCAGTATCTAGCTTTATGATAGCTCTAAGGCAAGGTCTTTTTTCACTTGCGTATACTTTAAAACTTTCAGATTCATCTTCTCTGCTTCGATTTTGGTCTTAAAAACTAACTTGAAACGGATAAAAGGGCAATATGGCGGATTTTTTTAAGGTACCATAGTGAGATCTCGATAGTTATTTTTGTTCCACTTTAAGACTAACTGAGACAAGTTAAAGTTGTTTTTATTCCAAAAGCCGGAAAATCCAACCACGTTAACCCTAAAGACCTAAGACCTATCAGCTTATCATCATTCCTTCTCAAAACTTTTGAACGTTTGATCGATATCCACTTAAGGGCAAGTATTGATAAGTCCCTCCTTTCAAAGGCTCAACACGCCTACAACAAAGGGAAATCAGTTGAAACGGCTCTACACAGTATAGTACGTACAATCGAATATTCCCTCCATCATAAAGAGTACACCTTAGTTGCCTTCTTAGATATAGAAGGTGCATTTAACAATGTCGACACATCTGCAATTGCACGTGTATTGACATCTCTAAAGGTAGATAAGTCGATCAGCGAATTGATTAATCAAATGCTGATAAGCAGGATTATCAATTCAAAACTGGGCGATTTTACTACACAAAGGGGTGTCAGTAGAGGTACGCCACAAGGTGGTATCCTATCCCCTCTCCTCTGGAACTTAGTAATAAATGAATTACTAAATACTCTAGAAAGAGAGGGATACAGAGTGTTTGCCTATGCGGACGATGTTGCTATTGCGGTAACGGGTAAACATCCCAATATACTAAAAGACCTCTTACAAAACGCTTTAAATAAGCTCACCAGATGGGCAAATCGGTGTGGACTAGGCGTTAACTCACAAAAAACGACCTTGTCCTCTTCACAAGGAAATACAAAGTCCCACACATTGACCCTGCCCTCATAAACGGTGTACCACTTAAATTCTCTGAACAAGCAAAATACTTGGGTCTCATTTTAGATAAGAAATTAAGTTGGAAACCTAATATTCAAGAGAGTATAAACAAGGCCACAGTAGCCCTGTTCTCCTGTAAAAAGGCCATTGGTAATAAATGGGGCCTACAGCCTCGCATTACACACTGGCTATACATCTCGGTCATAAGACCGATCCTTACTTATGGAGTAGTGGTATGGTGGACGGCGCTAGATACAGCGACAAACCGCGATAAACTCAGCAAAGTCCAACGAACAGCCTGCCTGTGTATGGGAGGAGCACTTCGCTCCACCCCCTCCGCTTCACTAGATGTTCTGTTCCATCTAATACTGCTGGACTTTTTCAGCAAGCAAACGGCCGGTAACACTGCCATACGGCTTCAAGCCTCCTCTCTGTGGATCAATAATGGAATTGGCCACACCACTATTTTGAACTCGTTCAGAACTATAAGTAGTAATATTGACTACACCATACCCCATCCTCAGTTTAATAACTATAGCTTCAAATTGACTATACCTCCCAGGTCTTCTTGGGAGAATACATCATTTTTGAACGATGGTCCTATAAACTTTTATACAGACGGATCAAAAACGGAGGATGGGGTCGGTGGAGGCGTATACTCAGATGGACTAAACTTAAGTCTCTCCTTTCGTCTACCCGATCATTGTAGCGTGTTCCAAGCTGAAATCCTGGCTATAAAAGAAGTCCTATCCTGGCTTAGAGAAAACGTTATATCAACTTATGATATACGCATCTTCTCGGATAGCCAAGCTGCATTAAAGTCCCTAGACTCTGTCTCCACAAACTCATTAACAGCCCTAAATTGTCGATCATCTCTTACGGAGATGGCTACACAGTTCAACATTCACCTTCTCTGGGTGCCGGGCCATAGAGACATTCCAGGAAATTGCAAAGCTGACGAACTTGCAAAAAGCGGAACAACTTTACCTCTGCTGGCTCATAATGCTAACATAGGTATCCCTCTAGCTACATGTAAACTTATGCTAAAGAAAGATACCATAGAGAAAACAAACCTCAGGTGGAATAACACCACCACCTGTGTCGCAACAAAACTAATTTGGCCCATTCTTAGCGCCAGGCGCTCAAAACAATTAATCTCTCTGAGTAGATTGCACATTAGCTACGTTATAGGTGTCCTGACTGGGCACTGCTTAATAGGAAGGCATGCTATTCGACTTGGAGCCCCTGCAAATGATTTTTGTAGGAGTTGCATGGACGAAGAAGAAGAGGAGACAATCTCTCATCTTCTGTGCACATGCCCTGCCTTATCACACAGACGTAGAATCCACCTTGGAGACTACTACTTTAACGATACCAGCGATCTAAAAAATTCAGACATTACTAGTCTCCTACGCTTTATTCGAAGCTCCAATTGGTTCAACGAGTTAAGCTGATTAACTGATCCATGTGGTATCACAATGGACCATACTTTGGTCTAAGTGTATTGGATGTCCCAACCAACAGCCACTTTAACCTAACCTAACCTAAGACTAACTGAAATACCAAATCAAATCTACTCACTGCCCTATTATACTAACTTTATTATCCTTCTTTTGTCTATATCTGCTTGTTTCTATCCTTTTCATTTACACGTGTGTAAAGTTTTCGTCACATAGAATAACTAAAAAATCATTTTTAAGAAATATGTAAAATTGACAATACCTCAAAAATAAGGTATTACTTGAAACAATTTTTCAAGTGCATTTCAACGCCTCAATGACGATATAAAAATAATGGAAAATGCAACTAACTTTTAACATCTAATAAGCTAAAACGACAGCTCTGATCCACACTCGACAACTCTGACCGGCAGGCATAATATAACAGTTCTTCATCACGTATATACCTGCTACTTCTGCTAAATGGATAATTGAAATGAATGCGGTCTAAGGATGTTGAATGAACGTAATTTGCATACATAAATTATACACAAGTAGAAAATGTGGCACTTTGTGGTTATTAGAAAATGTATCCATAGCCATTTCCACATCCTACTTATCTACTTGTATAATATTATGGGAATTGCCCATATATGTATAATACATACAGTTTTTGTCATATATTTAAGCCACTGAAAATAAATGGATCTTCTTTTACTAAGCATTTAATAAAATATTAGTTTTATAAGTAAACTATTGAATAATTATTAATACAAATATTGCTATACTTGTAAACATAATTTAACATTTAAACGCAATTTGTGAAGTAATATGTATATAATAATAATATGTTCAGATTCCGTGAATAAACATATAATTAACCCATCTACAGTAAGGGATAGTGATTATACAACGTATTTTTTTAAAAACGCACACATAATTTTATGTTATGGCCAAGTTGCTGCCACGGCTGTCTCTTATAAACTTCAGCTGAGAGGTCCAATTTTCGAACAGTTTTTGCAGCTATTGGAGCGGTATTTCAATCGTCTCAGGCTGCACAAACTGAACCATTATTTTGGTAAAAGATTTGCACGAGTTGCAAACGTTGTTTATGAGTAATTATATTCATTATAAAATAGCAAACCAAGTGACAGCTGTCAAAAATACCAACTTCGAAAAAAGTATTGCTATATTGAAAACTACATGTCTAAAAAAAACAACCGTTATGCAGCTTCGTTGCACATTTGTTCAAGATCGTGCCGACTACCGCCCAAATTAAATATGTCATAGGGCCCAAAATAATTTTATTGAAATGTTGTTGTTGTATGATTTTGGCAATATTACCGAAAATTTTGGCGTTACAACTTTTTTGGGTTTTATGAAATTACAAATGAAAAGAAGCGTTCGGTCGTATTTTCCAATAAAATAACGCCAAGATATTAAAAATGTCATATCGCCCAAAAACTTTTTCAGAAGCAAATGCCACTAAGCCCCAAATCAATGGCATACCGTGTTAATCTTAATTGACATATCGGTATTCTGACAAACTTTTTGCTTATTTTGGGCACCACGAAATTCAGATCGCCCAAAAACTTGAAGCTTTGTTTTATTTTACTTTCAGAAAACGAAAAAAGGCTATTTATCAAAGTGAAATAAAACGAAATGGTTTGCTTGTTCACAGTGTGAGCACCCTGCATTATGTCGTTTAAACAGTGAAATATGACTCTTTAAATGCAAAGAAACTTGCATGCACCCAACAACAACTATTTCACAGTTCATACGCCATAATACTGGGTTCTAGCACTGTGAGGAAGCAAATCATTCTTTTAGGCGTTATGACATTTCTAAATTTCGGCGTTACGACATTGAAAGTTGGTTTGAGTGATATGACATTTTATTTGGAATAAGTGACGTTTTCTTAGTGATATTTTTAACAACGTTTTTCTTTTTGAGCTTTATGTTATTTTATGAGTTGGGTGATAAGACAATTAGAAACGATAGAAATCATAATCGTCGTAATGCCTTAAATAAATGTCACAAAGCCTAACCCCAATGTCATAAGACCCAATCTAAAATGAAAAATTCTTTTGGGCAAAATGGCAACTAACAATTTGGCGTTATTTTACTTAAAATTTATTTACGCGTTGAGACATTCGCTTTGGGTGTCTTGGCGATTTTTCTTTTACTATTTGGGCTTTGTGACCAATTTTGGGCTTTATTAAATTTTAGGATTTGGGACCAATTTTAGAGCAGGCCACTAAAATAAATTCAATAGAGTTGGAATTAACCAAAACTTGACGATCGATGACTGTCCAAATTGTCTATATAAATATTTTCCAGTAATTTTTGTATTGATCTGTAAAGGCCGATGACGATGGAATAATGAAAAACATCCCAAACCTTTAACTGAAAAACTGTCCTTAACAGTCGATTTAGTAGATTAAGAGTACAATTTTTTTGAACACGGGCTCCTTAGATTCCTCACTTTTATCGCTGGAATCCCAAAAACATAAAAAATTGAAAGATGTTTTTTGGGGAAACGAAGTTTTCCGTTAATATTTAATTTCAACACCTCGTGTTTACGTCTAGCAAATCCTCTACTCAGAGTCTTTTTCTGGAATCACCTTTTTATGTTTTGTGCCGATATTTCTTTGTGCATAGAAGTCCATCTTCATTTGGGCTTCAATTTGTACCGATATTTACTATTAATTTTACATCCAAAGTCACTTTATGCAGCTTAAATTCTTTTCAATTCTCAAAAGTTTTATTATCTGATAATAAAAAGCGCGTTACCAAATTAACCTTGAGAAAAAAATATAACATTGGTTTTGGAGTTTTTGATCGCATTCCCACATAATTGTGACCGTTTAAGTTAAATGCATTACGACCGTATAATCTGCAAGCAATAGCCAATTTAATAACAAAGAAATATTCTTCTTCAATTCGATTTTCTTACATAAATATGCAGACGACATTAGTTAATGAATATTAAAGAAAAGAAATCTAAAATAAATTGAAAATATTGTTTCGAGATTTACAAGTGGTTAAGTGAATTAGTTTCTTTCAGTAAATTTTTTTTAGTTTCAATGATGAAATCGTTTTGAATGATCAGCTGATTTTTGATTTCATATTTCAGAACAAGATCTTTCCACTGATACCGTTCAATTTTCCTTGTATTTTCAACTGTAAATTTTTCTTTCAAGGATTAACTCTACCCTCAAATGTATAGATTCCAATCAGAAAACTTGTGTCCAATAACAGACATTTTCAATGAAAGCTATAATCAACTTATCGAAAAAAAATTGCAATGATTGATTTCAATAATGAAAACCAATGATAGCTATAACTGGCCCCTAAGTTGATTCAGCAGTACAGTAATAGGAACAAATATTTTGTTTTGTTTTGTGTCCTAATTATATGACCACAACTGTATGTGATAAAATAAATATATAGAAATAAGAGTTATGTCTGGGGGATTGGCAAATAATAAACATTATGTGTGTACCATATCTTCACCTACACAAAAACACAAATACAGTCAGAGGAAAAAGTCAAATTAAGCCAAGTTAAATGAAACATATATGTATTTATCCTGATGGAAAATGTCATGCACTTTGAAATAATTTATACCTAACTCGAATCAATTTATAATATAGCAACAAGAGATGCCATATATATTTAAAAAAAAATCAATTAAAAAATTGATTTTTAACACACCATCATCTAGATTCTATCAAAATATACTATAGACTTATCTAGTGGAATGTTAAAAATTATTTTTATTTTCTTTTTAATTAATCATGATGAATGCAAATGATATGCATCAGCAAAAAATATAGACTACTTGTTTATTTGCAAACATTGTTGGTAAATTGTTTTATCATTGATTTAAAAAAAGCACACACAGTTCTGAAAACTAATGGAAGCTTAAAAATTCAATGTAGTTACCTACCTACAATTTAAATATACTGAATTAAGGAATTAAAATGTGCATTTAATAAAATTAATAATAAACTAAGTGCACTTGACTTTTTTGAGGATATAGATTAATTTTGTTGGATCATTTTGCTTATGAACAATTATGTCAGTTTTTATGAACGATTATAGGCTACATCATGTATAAATTATTTAAGTTATTTGTACTTCTTTATTTTATAATCTACATTGCGATCATCAAAAATTTTTAAAAGTATTGGAATGAAAATCGAGTGAAAATTAAATAAGAAAGAAGCTAAGAAGGATTTAGTAGTAAAGCATTTCTTTTTCTTTAAGACTTATGGTTTTTAATCTGGCAATACCTTTTTCGGAGTAAGTCTCTTTGACAGCTGTCACTTAATTAATGCTCAGTTTGGTTTTTCATTTTATAATGAATATACTTGAACAACGTTTCGAAATCGTGCAAATTTATTACCAAAATAATGGTTTCGTTGCAATGCAGCCAACGATTGATTCGGTGTAGCCTACAAGAACGTGCGATTTAACATCATTGGACTACTCTTTTTGTATTATGTGAAGTCGCTTGTCTTCGTAGATAAGCCCGAGATGATTGACGCCTTGAAAGAGAATATTCGGTGCGTTATTGCTGACATATGTATGGCTCCAATTGCTGCAAACATTTGTCAAAAATGGGGCCTCACGGCTACAATTTATTCTTGCCTATAACATTAAATTATATTCGCTTTATTTCTTCTTGGAAAACAACCTTTAAAAAAATAAAAAATTATTTCATTGTAAAGGGGAAGACATTTCAATAACTATAGGAAGCAACATCAGCCAAATAGCAGTCATGGCTGCGGTTGCAGCAAGATATTCTTTTTATGAATATCCTCTATAACTTTACGATTTCCATCTTAAATTTTTTGTGGAACATTAGCATAGACGTTATCTTTCACTTGATGTTTAAAGATTGTAAATCACAAATAAAAAGAACACTACACTTTTGATGAAAATGTCGATTTGTTTCATTAATTTTAAGTAGACAATCATCGATGAGCTTGAGTTCTGGGGCCTATTTTAGCACTTGTCACTTAGCAACTTAACAAAGTGAAAAAGACTTTTCACTGGAAGTTAATTCTTAGTTTCACTTTACTTTGTTCACTATTTTTAACTTCTTCGTTTTATTTATAACAGCTTTTAAAAAATAACGTTTTTCGCTACTAAACTGTCAAATTCTATTGAAGGATAGCTACCATGTCGAAGGATTTAAAAACCTCTTGAAAATCTGACATTTTTAAAATTGAGATTTTTGAAAATTAACGCGTTTTTTGTTTTCAAAGTGGTTAATATATTTTATTTTAGTTTTTAACAACATTTTTCACTTTTCAGAAAAGACTTGGCACTATTCATATTTGAGTTTGGTAAAACGTTTTTTGCAAAGAGGAAAACTTTTCAATTTGATTATTTCCTCTTTGCAAATTTGAGTTGCGTGAGACGTAATTTTGAATGTGAAAATGCAAAGTTGCTAAATAAAAAGTATTTGGTGAAACAGGACCCTAGTGTTAGCTGAACCTTAAAAGATCGATAAAAAATCGACAAGTCTGGATTTTCGTCAACACAACAAAGTACAAGAACAATATATTGTCAGTTTTTCTTGAACAGGATATATTCTTTCAAGTTCTTACATCAATAACTTGTCGGCTCAAATTTTGTTACTATTGTGGACAGAGAAGTGATTCAATTTATAGAACTGTTTCTGCAAATTATTCACCATATTTGCAAAGCATTTTAATAATTAACAAGCCCCACAGGAAATAGTCTAACGGCGTTAAATCGCACGACCGAGGAGGCCAACCGACTTGAACATTTCGTGAGATAACACGTTCGGTTATCATTGAACGGTAGCGATCTCCATTCATAGTAACGTGCCGGTCTTGATCATCACGAAAGAAGTACGGCCCAATGACGCCGCCGCCAAACCATAAACCACACCAAACCGTAATTTTTGTTGGGAAGCAATGATAACTCATGGAGTACGTGTGGATTGCTGCCTGACCAATACCGCATATTTTGTTTATTGACGAAGCCATTCAACCAGAAATGATCTACATCGCTGAAGATGATTTTTCGACGAAAATTCGAATCATTTTCAAGTTGTTGTTCAGCCCAATTCACGAACATACCACTCTTCTGGTGGCCAAGCTGCTTCAGTTCTTGCGTCAATTTAATCTTGTAAGGATGTAGGCCAAGATCTGTTCGCAAAATTCGCCACAACGACGTCACAAAGATGCCCAACGCTTGAGAACGACGTGTGAGAGACACATTTGGGCTTTCTGCAACTGAAGCCTCAGCGGCAGCAATATTCTCTACACTACGGGCCCTTCTTTGTCTCACTGGTACAGGAACATTTTGTATTGTGCCTGTGGATTCAAATTTTTCCACTAGAAGCTCAATTTTTGATCTGCTAGGACGATTATGACGACCATAAATTGGACGTGGCGCTTTTAACGTTGAGGCCATTGACTCCAAATTTCGACTCGTTGTTGGCTCGTATATCTTTCCATCATAAAATGGCAAACCTTACTGAAGAGAAATGTCAAAAGAACGGCAAGAAATAAGGTGTCGTATGCTGTCCCTGTCGCTCTACTTTTCTAGCGTCCCTGTTGAAAAACCTTGTATTATGAAACTTCGAAGAACAGTTAACTTTTGGAAATTTTAAGCACTTGTCGGCGCGGCTTTTTATCTAAAAACTTGCATGATCATGAACTTCTCTGGTTTAAAAAAAAAACGATGTGGGCACTCTAATTCACAAGGTCGGTCGTTTAAGCATCTTGGATAGTTCTGAATTAGTTCGAAAAATATAAAAAATGATTCACCTATTTCTTTATATTTATTTTTATTTTTAAGATATTGTATTTATAGGATTTGTAATTGAATAATTTTGACTTGTATTAAACATAAAAAAAAAAATTAAAAAAAAGTAGACATGGTACATTTAAATCAACTATTAAAAACTCAAAAGCAAAACTCTTTCGAATACATTTTCAATAAATAAATCAATAAATTTCTTAATTCATGAAAATGTAATTTAAAACACAAATTAAATATTCCTTTTGTTCAATAAAATTTAATAAAGTTTATTTTCTAAATAAATTGAATGTTGATTATTATTTGCTATACTAAAAACCATGTATCTAATAATAATCTAAATTTAATAAGTTAAAATATAACACAACCAGAAATGTTGCATGGCAGTAGCTCCCTTAAAACTAGAATATAAAACACTTTAAGTTAAACTTTTTACCTATTATGCTTTGTAGCTTTATAAAATGCATGAATTAACTTAAGCCTCTCTGTACATGTATACTTGTAGTTCTATGGAAGTAGACCAATAACATTTTATTGTTCTGCTTCTTCGTTCTTCTTTGAAAATAAATCTGATCAAATTATTGAAGAAATTATTAAGAAACAGAAATTCCTTAGAATAAAATGTTTAAAGTAGCTTAATTTAACTTTACATTGTTACCAAGACTTTCTACTTTAATTCAACATTCAAATTGTCTTAATTTAAGAAACTAATTATAGAAACCAATTTTCTATAGCTTCAATAATTTGAACAGATAAATTATTATAAAGCCTTTAAGAAATTAAATGTGGCATAAAATTATGAACAATATTATCAATACGTTTTTGTAGGTGCTTCGGAATGTGCCAATGAAAGACTCCGACCATATAATGGTTCGTGTTATCTATTCGTATCATATCCAGAAGCTGATTGGGGAACAGCTCAACAAGTCTGTAATGGCATGGGTGCTAAATTATCATCTGTCTCTTCTGCCGATGAGCATAAGTAAGTTATGGATGGACATTTTGTTTTTAAATTCTATTCTACAAAAAGATTGTTTTTATTCTTTTTATAGATTCATTACGTCAAATATTCGAAATCACATCGATTATTCACCACAGTTGGTTTATTGGCTGGGAGCTGAACTAGAAAAGAGTGGTCAATTTGAATGGATCGATGATACTAAGATGAACTTTCAGGTATTTGTAGACCAATTTTTAAAAAATAAAATTACATATATTTTAATTAAGATTTGACTCGGGTTTCGGTTCAAATAAAGTTTAAGTTAAAAATAAGTTACTACTTGATGACATGTTAAGTTCCTCCTCAATCTTGAAAATGTTTCAATTCCTTAGTAATGAAATAGTCTGTCACATTCGTAGTATTTTCCATGGATTCCCTTTACAAACCCTAGAAATTAAATGTGACACTTTCAAACTTGTACATGGTTTAAATATTTTGTCCATTAATGCTGTTTTCTTACTTATTTGTTAATTAGCAAAACTGCGACAACATTGTAACTTTTACAATTAATTTACAACTAATTAAAAACATACTACTGACCTAATTACATTTCCATCAGAAAATATTGCTTTACTAACTTGGCATGCATATTCACCCCTTTAGTTTCACTTTATCGATTGAAAACTCATTTCTGTATAAAGCAACAGGAACCACTGTAATTACAGAAATATGTACAAATGTTTCATACACATATAAAGTCTTTCATTTCCATTAAACACCAACTTTCATCACACCTATGTATATACAGTTTCACAACTTCACCCTCATTTAATTATTTATATCCTTAGGGTTGGTTACCGGGACAAGGCCAATTTGATCAAATCCCCCATGATCCCACATGCTTGGGGTTGCAATGGAAAATGTCACCAACCCCCATGTTGCCATCTGGTCTTTACTGGCAGTCACAAAAATGCAACAGAGTTGGCGGCTATGTCTGCAAGAAGCCCAAAGAGTCCTTTAGTGAATATGCTCTAAGTAACTCGACAGTAATGGGAACCGAAGGAAGACTTATCTCACCAGGTAAGAAAATACAAAAAAAACTCCCCTACTTTTGTACATTTTAATCCTAACTATAATTAAATGCTAAGCTTACCCCAATGCATATCCGCACAACATCGACTATTGGATTCACATAAGAGCACCTGAACGAACTCGCATTATAGTGCAATTTCAAAAGATTGACCTGGAAGCACAGGACGAGTGTCTCTACGACTTCATTAGCATTCAAAACTACGAGTTAGTATCGAAAATCTCTCTCGAACCGGGCACAAATCCCATCCCCATGGCCATGTTCGCTGATAAACAAGAATTTAATGAAGTGCAATACGAAAGTAATCACATCCCATCATATACCAGGCATACACGAAGTCTACCACCAGTAGTGAACTTGAACCTTCACAGTGTAAGCTCAACCAACCCCGATGAGGATTTAATGGATAGCCCCAAAATGCAAATGAGAACTGTGCCAGATTCGGTGGCGTCCGCGTCAATCGCGGATATCCTATACAAAAGATTGCAACAAGATGACAGCGAAACCTTCAACTCTGCAGCGGTAGCAGCAAAAGCAACAACAGCTGACAGTAATAGTGTCAGGAAAAAATCACAACACCCACCACCAGCTCTATCGCTAACACCAGCAGCGCCATTGAACGACAATGAAAATCACGCAAATAAAGTACTATTAAATCCAAAACGACATCGTCGAAAAAATCCGCCGGAAATTGAAAATAAATTACCACAACATCGGAAAGTGGAACAGAAACAGAAACGGCAACGGCAACAGCAGCGCCATCATCATCAGAAGAAGCAGGAGCATCATTTAAGTAAGCGCAGCACCATTCTGAGGACGATTCCGCCTGCTGACAATGCACAATCTTTTTTGCCGTACGTACGCTGGTGCGGATCGCACGACTCCAATATGTCGAAATTCGATTTTGTGTCCAGCTCGAATCAGGTTGTCCTCAATTTTCACAGTGACTACTCGGTGACGGGCCTGGGGTTTGCAGCCGTTTGGAAAGCAATCGATATGTCCGGCTGTCCCATGCAAACTCTGACCTCGCGCGAAGGCACCGTTTTAAGTCCAAATTATCCCCATTTTCTGTTGAACAATTTGAATTGTGCGTATGTCATTCAAGCGCCGATGGGTCGTCGTGTCTGGTTGGAATTTATTGAGTACGATTTGCTGACCGATACTTTATTGGAGGTGGACATTGGGAATGGTTATTTTCGACCCTTTCGGGCGAGAAATCATGTGAATGAAGGTATTTTTGTGAGCATTCGAGAGCAAATCCGAGTTCAGCTGCGGACCGGACAGAGGCCACGTGGAAGGGGATTTCAAGCTGTTTACCATACAGGTGAGTGAGCATAGGTAGAATTTAAATTCTTTGAAAGCTTGTTATAATTTGAATAGGAATTCTGATAATTAATTATTGATGAAATGATTTAGTATTTATTTTTTGTTTAGTGAAAGGATGATTTGATGAATATTTTATTGATTTCGAAAAGGATTGAAAGAGACAATTATTTCTGTTTGAGTGAACATAAAAATTGCAAATTTTAATGTTTATGGAAAATCAGTTGGTAACTCCATGAAACCGAGAAATTTCCAACGCTTTTAATAGCCAAAAAATTCAAGCTGCTTGCATTCTATTTAGGAATACAAATTTTAACAAACATTGTAGGCTAGTCTATTTTTTCATTGTATATCAGGCTTTCTAATAGGTACATGACAACTCTGAATTTCCTTTCCCAAATCATCGAGCTGTCATTGTCAATTTATTCAGCAAACTCAATATTTTCATCGTGGTGGAGTACACGAAGAAGTAACGTCTGCTAAAGTTTTCTACCGAAATTCGAGGTCCGCAGCAGGTTTAAGAGCGTTGACTACAATTTTCGTTTGTAATCCTCGTCGCAGTAGACACAGGGCAATAACAAGTTAAGTTCAAAAATTTGCCTTTATATTTATATTTGAAATATTCGAATCGGACATCAGTTCGTACCAATTTTGCGTAGTTTTTATTTGTAGATTTTTCTTTTTATTAAAAAAAAAACTGATAGTTGAATTTTTCTAAAAAATGTTAAAAATAAAATTTTGTGTAAGGTAAAATTAGGTTAAAGGCAATTCTTCAATTTTTGAAAAAATATTCGAGTCAAAAATTAATTTTGAATAACTTTAAGTGGTGTTTAAAGTTTAAGTCACTTTGATTTTTCTCGAAAGACGATTTAATTTTTAAAAATAAAGTCAAATATCAGTTCTTCTTTGATTTTTGACATTTTTGAAGTTAATAAATGGAAAATATAAGTAAATGGGTCCATCCAAAACAAGCTAGTCTCAGCTTAAGCTAGACAGATCATAATTGTCTTGTGGATTTTTCTGCTATATTGCATATCATTGCCAACTTTAGTCTGTAGAAGCCTTTTTGATTAATGAACTTCTTAGGAAATCGTTGAGGTATGTTAATTCCAAAATTTCAATATGGGTGTAGTTGATAACCTTAAAGGCTCTAGGATACAAATGTTTTGAGTTTTCAGATTGGATTTATTCGCAAACGGAATATGAACTAGAGCCTATTCCATAGTTTTATTTTTGCATACTCTACTGAAATCCAAGTTTGCTCATATATCTCAAATCTATCTGCATCCTCTGGTCAGAGGTGCATTTCCTCAACGGCTTGATGAGTTCCTTAAAAAGTTATTATAGGGCCACTAAAATTTGAATTTGTTTCGAAAACCTAAAAACCTACTGAAAGCATCATTGCAAATTTCCGACGGCTTTTTAATTCATTGTTGGTAATCTTTCTCGTATAAGCCCGGCCATAATCGCACTATATCTAAAGAAAATTTTGATAAAAGGACTATCCGAAGCCTAGAAGGGGTTGAACAAATTTTGATATCATAAAGAGTTTATTACAATAATCTAGCTTATTTTTTACATAAATAGAAGTTTAATCTGGAAGAAAGGTCAACATTTGGATGAAACTACCCTTGTTAATTTAAAAAACTTCACGTCTTCAATAATCACTTCTATACTCCTATGGACTTATTTTCAAGTTTCTTCTTTGAAGCGAATATTCATTTAGATACCTATTAAAGACAGTAGAAATTCTACAAACGTAGCTTTTACCATTAATCGCCTTTTGCTTGGCGTAATTTTATGATCGATTTTGAAATTGACAAAAATTCCCAAAAATGTTGCTTCTTATTTTAGTATCATTTGAAAAGCTTATGTCATAAATAAATTCTATTATTACACAGAAAATTCGTACAATCAACACAATAACCTCACAAAATTCGTCGTAATTTACATATTTTTCAGTTGCCCAAATGGAAAAGGACCGAGTGATAAACCTTACAAACAATTTTACCGGCTATTTGTATCAACTGAATTACCCCCACAATTCACCGGAAAACGTTGATTTCACTCAGCATCTGGTTGCGCCGTTCGGCGACAATATACTCCTCGAGCTGCACGGAGTTGAGTTTAGTGACAACGGTTGCCCGGGCAATAATGTAATTGAGGTAAAGACTCCAATTTTGTTGTAAACCACTATGGTAGTGGTTTTGAATTGAAAATATATTTTAACCTCATTTATCTACAACACAAAGATGTACATATATGTAGTATATATGCTCTCTATTTCTATATAAACTTATATTTGCATATAGATATACGATAACTATGCTGACTACAATGGCACCAAGTGGCAACTATGCAAATACCCAAATTTAACTCAGCTAGACGATGAACAATATGTTGACATCAGCAAGCCAGAGCATCAGAAACTACAGCAACAGCAAAAGCACGATTATCCTTTGGAACCACAATTGGCCCCAGTCTACATAACATCATACCTGAATACATTACACATCCGGCAGAGGACTTACTCCAAATCAGATATCAATTTGAATGGAACCGTAAGGATCCAACAAGGTAATGAATTAATTATGTCCTTTTTAATAGATGGCATAATCCTTTGGTTTGTTTTGCCTCCCATCACAACATACCACATTCGGCAATAACAAGTGTGTGTTTGATATTTTTGAAGGTCCGAATGTGATAATTGGACTTTAAGATACATAGGTCATATCAAACGCCTGTTTATTTATCCTGTCCGTATACAGAAATTGGTGATGATGGCAATGGCAACAAAGGATTATAAATGTATTTGTCCCAAAACACCATTATTGATTTAGTATTTACCTACACAAATGTTATGACTGACTGATAATGTATTCGTATACATTTTGAATTTTATTTTTAAAGATAATAACTACAAACTAAAGCTGGCTTCGGGTGACAAGTCAGTAGAGTCCTGTCAGCTTAATCCTTGTCAATTCAATGGAAAATGTGTCGCTAAAAATGGGAAAAATCACTGCCAGTGCCATGGACACTATACGGGAAGGTAAGCGTATTTTGTTAAATTTAATCTTATTAATTTTTGGTTTTGTTTTTCAAGAAGAGTTTAATTTATTCTTGTAATATAAAGATTTACAATTAGGTTTGATCTTAAACTGAATTTAAGAACTTATTTAAGTAAAGATAACTTTACTTTGACTAAATCTTAGTAAGGCCAACGACTGACAACTAATTTAAAAACTATTATAATTTGTGTAACTTTCAACAATGATTTATCTATAGTGTTTGGTTTTTAAGAAAAACTTATAATGATATTCATGTATTTATCACAGTAAAATTTTTAAAATATAGAAAGAAACAAAAAAGTACGTATCCGCCACAGTGAACAAGTTCATTCAATAATACTAGGTATATGAAATTTTAAACATTATAGAATTAAAAAATGTATACATTTTTAGCTGATCTTAATACAGTTAATTCAAGCTAGAATGCCATTAGAAATAAAATCATACAAGTTTCAATAAAGTATTGAAATTTTTAAAACTACCCAAATCAGTATTGAAAATTCTGCAGCCACAGTTTGCAAAACTGAAGCATATTTGGGTCGTGCGTTGCGGCCGGCAAAAAAAATCTGAACTGTTGGAAAAAGTTAGCCCATTTATTACCAAAGACATTTAAAACCAAAATTTAAAATTTTTGATAACATAACTTTATTAAAAAATATCCAAGGAATACAAACATATTTTTTTTTAATTTTTTAATAAAAGTTGGAGAACTGTAGGACAATATCTCTTTGAAACAACATTAAGTCATCTTTGGAAGCAGCTCTGACTTTATAAAGTTTCTAAGCGTACAGCAACGTAGATCTTAGCACTGACGTAAAAAGCGGATACCACCACTTTTTACCTAGCATTTTTATTCTATATTCATCGACACTGGTCGTATTGGTCAACGCTACCTATTTCCTCATTGTAATCCACATTAAGGTCTGGCTGCTGAATGAAAACTTTTCTTTTTTCTAGTAATGACCAACGTTTGACATAATGCATGGGCAGGATAGTATCGAAGTTTGTGCACATAGTAATGATAACACTATTGTCACTCAATTTAACAAACAAAATATTATTGTTTACGTCTTATATGTGCTCAAAACCCCTCTGTGTGCCTTCTTGAATTCTTTTTTCAGCTTTAATAGACATTTTTTTGTTCCTTTTTCTCTAACTGTTCCTGTTGTTCTAAAGCATTTCAAAGCCTTTCTCTCTCAACAATCGCTAAAGCCCATGAGAAGTAAAATAGTTGTCAAAATATGTAGTGTAATCAGAAGGAAATTAAACTTTTTCTAGAAGCTCAAGTACAACTGGAGATCCCAAAGACATTTGTAACATTCAGCTTTCACATTTTTTGCACCACAATAAGTATCAAAGTTATAAAGGTAGCCACGACTGCTCATTAAGATTTTTTAAGTTCTATTAAGACAATAACAGAAGAACCTCGATACCCGGCAAAGTCGTATCTACATTGTTTTGAACCTTGGAATGCATCAAAATGATCAAATTCTCCATCAAAATATCGTCTTCAGTGATGAGGCCTAATTTCACCTTGGAGGCTAAATTAAGAAGCTGAATTATCGCATCTGAGGTTTTATAAATCTAAATTTAAGAATGAATGTTGAAAAGTCGATGTAATTAAACCTTAATTATTTTAAAATTATACTGATGCACCAGTTAGGGTGAATTGATTGCGTTAGTTATTATCACTTAAAACCTTCAGAATCTTTTCTTGAGGCCACTTGCAAAAGACAATGCCGATGCTGCATTACCTTTAAGATGGTATTTGTTGAGTTATCGAGTACATATATGTACATAGCTACAAATTTGCGAATTAAAAAAGCTACGAAAAAGCTGTTGCTGCACGGCAGCATAGCGGCCGTTTGGCTCATATCGTTTTCTTCACCTTTATAATAAAAGAAACATACCTGGTGTA
This sequence comes from Eupeodes latifasciatus, assembly GCA_920104205.1. Classification (NCBI taxonomy): domain Eukaryota; kingdom Metazoa; phylum Arthropoda; class Insecta; order Diptera; family Syrphidae; genus Eupeodes; species Eupeodes latifasciatus. Next base: position 74,673,013 of record OV049926.1, read on the forward strand.
TACTGAGTTTTCTTAAAATATACTCATTGTTTGTAATATCAAAATGGAACTTCTTTTTGGAAAACCCTGTATAAAATATACTATATACTAAATTTTATATCTGTACAATCTTAAAATTACATTCTTTAACGCTAATTATTTTTCTATAGATTCTGCGGATTGAATTCTTGCGAATTGGAGCCCTGTGTTTTTGGAAAGTGTGAATTAACTGCTACAAATTTCAAGGTACTTACAATACACTTCAAAGTTTATAAGACTTTTAACTGAGTTTACTTACAAATCAAAAACCTCAGTGCCATTGTCAACCTGGATACCAAGGAAACACATGTGAACATAAAATCCGACCATGTGCTGATAATCCATGTGAAGGACGTGGCACATGCTTCGAAAGAAATGGTGGATATTTTTGTCGGTAAGTAAATTAATTAAAAACACATAAACAATTTGAAAAACAAAGTGTTAATTTTTGTAAAATTTAAGTATACAACTAAAAACAAAATTAAAATACAAACATTTTAGCTGTCATGCATGGTGGGAAGGACATCGATGTGAACGTCGCATGTTGCATATTCCCTATAAGCCGCTCTCTGAAAGAATGCTACAAGAGCCATTTTGGTTGGGGCTCATAACGGTTTTTGTCGTTCTACTGGCCATTGGCTTGGTGTGGTGTGCCAAACGTCATTTTCCCGAGAAAATTGAAAAACTTCTCGCCGAGGAAGCCGACCGTAATAGACGTATGCTTTTCATAAATATAACCAATATTTAATTGTCTCAATTTTTTCTTCTTTGATTTTTCTGATTAACTTTTTTTTAAAAATGAATTTATGAATTTTCTTACACCTGTCTGGCATTTTTTCCCTTGAATTTCCCTTTTTTTTCTCTTTCTCTCTCTCTCTCTTTCTTCTTATCGATCATACATACATATATATTTAATTACAAATTTTTGTTTTGTTTTTTTATTTTTAAATTTATACTTTTTTCCTCTTTCACAATCAATCATAAAAATGATTCGTCAATTTTATTTTGTTTTCTTTCTCTCTCTCTCTCCCTCTCTATCTTGTAACTATCTGTGTTATCTTAATCTAACTTTAGCACCTGGTTCAGTACATGGACATCACCATCACACATCACTTCGAGAGCAATTGCAATTTACTACAGCCATACCTCAGTCAACAACTAATGTCGCACCGGGGGCGCCACGTTCCATATTCAACAGATTGGGTATAAGAAAACCGTCTCTTTTGAGCCTCAGCAGCCCCAATCCCACCGGAGGGGCGACAGCCCGTACTTTTTCGCTAGATGATTTATTACGACCGCCTCCCCGACGTAAGATAGGCTAAATTGAAATTTTAAAAATGCAAAAAAAAAACACACACATGTGAACATTTTTCGTTTTTTTTTTTTTTCTTTTTTTTATTTAATTTTCTAAAACTACTTTGTTTGCAATTGGAGAACAACAAAATTAATTTTTATAAAATCTCAAACTATACTACAGTAAAGTCAATAGGAAATAAAACAAGAAAATGAGAAAGTTAACAAATTGATGATTCTAGAATGATTTACAACTTAATCGAGCGAAAGTTAGTTTTTTTTTAAGTCTGCGAAGCCTAAATAGGGACTAAAATTGGTTAAACAGACTTTATCTTGTTTAACTAGAAGCGAAATACTGCCGTAAAAAAATTAATTTATCGGTAAAATAGTTTTAGTCGTGTTTTTAAACTTGAATCATTCGTTTAACTATTTTAAAAAATTTTAGAACTCACTGTACATTCATTTCTTTACTTAACAGCAAACCACTGAAATTGTGTTTATTTAGACGTCTGGATGAAATAAAACACCAATCTGAGCATAAATCAAGTGACAGGTGACAAAAAGACAAATTTCGAAAAAAAGTACACCTTCTTATGATGGTACCTACAAATTTTCGATGACGCTTAGGTATAATTGAGGTTATATACCGTTAATGTGCCAAATTATCTCGTCTTTCAGTTCTTAAATTGTTGGTTGCTTATCGACGTACACCTTTTCTTTTAATAACCCCAAATATTGAAGTCCTACGTTGCCAAATCACATGATTCGCACCAATTGACATCGCTAAAACGTAAGATAGCGTGGCCATTGAATGTGGGGCGCAAAAGAGCCATTATTTCGTTAGCTGTGTGGCAAGTGGCACCATCCTGTTGAAACCACATATCTTCCACATCTATATTTTCAAATTTAGGCCATACAAAGTTCCTTATCATCTCACGATAGCGAACACCATTCACAGACTAATTTTTCAAAAAATACGGCCTGATGATGCCGCCATTCCCTGAACCGCATTAAACAGTCGTTCCTCTTTGTGGGTGCATTGGTTTTTCGACAATCAGTCTTGGATTATAATTCGCGCCCAAATGCGACAATTCTGCTTATTGAAGAATTCATTGAGGGAAGATGTGCCTCGTCACTAAAGATGATTTTCTTCGAAAATTGATCATACACTGTAACGATTTCTTGCGCCACCATTCTGACCATTGACGAAGCTTGAAATGGTCAAAAAGCTTTAATTCTTGAGTCAATTGCACCAAATACAATTATTCATGTATAAAGAGAATGAGAGGTGCAATTGTTGGGCACGACGACGACGAGTTGAGGTGGACGGCTCTTCAGCCACACTATAGCGTACAGCCGCAATATTTTCTGCAGTATAAGCTGTACAAACATGCACTGATGTTTTCACATCTCCTGTAGACCCGATTTGCTTACATTTTTCCGATTATACTCACATTTGGAAAATAAAATTGACCAAAAAAATCACGAAGTGGACGATATGCAATTTGATCTGAACGCCCATTTTCATAATAAGCCTGAATATCTTTGGCGCGTTACTCGATTGTGGATATTTCCATTTTTTCAAATATAATTAGTCTGAAGTTGAGAAATTTCCAATGAAATGCAGTAAAAACTTGACGTTCAGGTGTGGTTCCAATTCAAAATCGGCTCTTAAAATTCATCCAGCCTTTATTACTGAGTTTTGAAACCTATCTTGCCAAAAACAGATCCGAAATAGCAATTATAATTTTTAATTTTTTACTCTCCATTATTGAGGTAAATGTCAATCAGTTTTCGGTCATAACATTAAGCTTATCCTGTTTCCTATGGAACTCCTGATGATAATATCAGGTAGTGAAATTGATGAAGAAGTGAGTAGTCAAATTTAGAATTATAAAGCTTCATGGTTAAAGAGAGGAAACTTGAAATTCGCATCGCATTAGTATACTTACGTAATATTATTTGAACAAATGATACATTGGTCTACCTCTACATATTATCAAAACGTACTCCCAAAACGTTTTCCCTTGTATTTGCTCTAAAGCTTTTTTTAAGGTTTGTCCACTTTTTCCCTAATTTTAGTGAGACGGTTCATATTTGATCAAAAGATCACTTCCTTCATGGCCTACATCTTTATTTTTTCTTAGAAAATAAATAAAGACAATTTTTAGTAAGTTCATTTTGTTCATATTTTATATCAAGCACACAAAACATCTCAACTTCTTTTCATGTGGAACACAAAGTATGTATGTTATTTTATTACTTACCTACTCATTGGGATTTTCTTCTCATCCTAATTGCACGATATTATTCCCATATTGTTCTGTTTTTTCTTTGGATGCCAGTAATTATTTCGCATGTACGGTTCGTATGCATCCCCTATCAACTTTATTCGATATGTTAATACATACATACAATACTTTTGCTGATATAAAGATCGGTGCCTACAAATCAGAGAGCCTCCAAATGCTCTGTAGATTTAGAGATATCCAGGTAAGCTTAAACTATCTACTGTTGACTGTAAGATCTTACAATATTGTCAGATTATTCAGTTCTGAGTCTTAAAAAATTTCACTGTCAGATATTTTTCTCACTTGTCAGTGAAAAAATTGTCAATTGATGGCTGAAAATGACGTTTTTGCGCCTGCACTGAAAATGTATCTGGCCAGTTAGTTAATTGACACATGGAGACACGGCACCTGTCAGTCAGCGGGTGAACCATCAATTGAAGATAGATTATTTTCGAGCCGATTTTTGAAGTTTTCTTATGGGATGACATTGAAAGAAAAATCGAAAAAAAATATCTTCATTTGCCATAACAGTCACTGACTTTCAGGTTATGTGGAACATCCCAGTTGCCAATATTTCTAAGATATCAGAGAATTTATATGATTCCATGAAATCACTATCGCACAATTCAAAAAGAATGAAACGAAATGCAAAGCTAATTTGATTACTAGGTGAGAATGAACAGTGAATTGTGTTTATATTTCAGTCTCCTGATCTGTCAATTCATCTATGAAAATCCTCAGAAATCTTATAAATATTTATAAACTCGCCAAAATTATTTACATGTATTTGTCAATCAAAAAAATTGTCAGAAATGTTCAATGTCTCCATTAACGATATTTTCAATTGACAATTGCTTACAAAAGTAAGTTCACAGGATTTTAAAATATTGAACACTAATTTTTAACAATAACAGATCTGATGATGAGATGTGTAAGGTCTTGCAATTCTGTATGGACTCTTAGGCCGTAAAGAAATTTCAAGCTTAAAATACTAATCCTTAAGGTCACAGTTTCTTCCCTAAATTCGAACAACAACAGTTAGCTTGTTAATTTTTTTATAATTAAGAATGTTATACAGGATCAAAACATAAATACTATAACTTCAGTTAGTAAATATTAATAGTTTGGTTGCGTTTACAACATTGAACTACCTCAGGCAGGTCTTTGGTAGAACTTTTTACTTAAAAATCTAATTCCATTGCTTATTGTATCATAAAGAAATGTTGACATTTATTCACGTCACATCTTTTTATTCGGATCTCCTAAGACTGAAGACTTTTTAGAACAAACTATACTTTGAGATTCTCCTATTGAGCTAATATCGAAAAATGTAACCTTCGTACTATAACTTTTGAGACTTGTAGCGACCCGTTCGTAATTGTACTATCAAACATTAAAGGAGTGATTGTAATTGATCCATCTACCGTCATCCTTAAACCCACGAATGTAGATCAAAAAAAGTAAGTTAATAGTAATAATGTGATAGGTACAGATACAAAAAATAACGGTACTTTTATTATAAAGTATTTTAGGGCAATATGATACATTAATAGATAATAAAGTGTAGAAAACTAATCAACCTAGAAATCATCAATTAATATTTTTCGATTGACTTTACTTTAGTAAACATTTCCCTCTCACTCTCTATCTCTCTCTCTCTCTTTTTCTACCTCTAAGTGTGTATTTCACTATCTCTCCTTATACGCTATACGTTGTGGCATTTCCTTGATCCAATATTATATTATCTCAATTAAAAAAAAAAACATACAGACAAATTTTGTAGATATTTTTGAATATTTAATGCAATTAATCCTTCCTATACTATATTTTTGTAAAAATACACAAATTATACAACTTACTATATTATATTATACTCGTATCTCGTACTCTCTTTTAAAAAACACTACTTTTAAAATATAAAATAACAACAACCATACTATATGCGGTTTCATTTATAATTTTGATGAACAAAATATATCCCGTTTTTGGCAAATATTATATTTTATTTTTAATTTTTACCTTTGTTTTTAAATGGTCAGCACATGTAGTTTGTTGCTTTGGCAAAAAGGTCCCAACACACAAAAACTTCTCCTTTCCAGTATAAATTTTTTGAATTTTCTGTTTTTTTTTTTAATTTTTGTTTTATACAAAAATGCAAAAAAAAATGTAGATACATACATAATTTTTTGTTTTATTTTTTTTTTATTTTTCCCTCAATAACTATCTGTAGATACATCTACTAAAGTGTAAATATAAAAATCAAAAAACTATAAATTCTTCAAAAAATTCATCCAATAGAAAAACTTGCAACGGCTACCTTGGAACTATCGCCAATAAGTATCTACATTACAAAAACAAAAAAAAAAGCATTTCTCCTCCCTAGACGTAGCTAGATACAATTTCACTGAGCTTTGTCCTGTCGTTTATATCATTATATTCCCGCTTTGCTTTGAAGCTTGTCGTAAATCAGTGGAATTTATTGTTAAAGCTTGCAGTTTTTTGAAAAGTACATTATAAATACATAGTAGAAAAATATTATTGTATATGAAGTTAAAACACTGAACAAAAAAGTGTCATTCAGAAGGAAAACATTTACAGTGTTGGCCAAAACAAAAGCAACTTTATTTGCCGCGATTATAAAATAATTAAAAAAAAAAGATTTAAATAAATATTTATAGTTTCTAATGGAAATAGTTTTTTCCAATGGGAATAGGTTCATTAAATATAGCACAATTAGTACAATTAGTTCATTATTGGGCTGGTCAAAATAAAAGCAACTTTTAAAAAATACATATATTTTTTTTAGTCTTACTAAAATATTTCTAGTATTTGGTAGCAAACCCCTTGTTTTTAATAACTTCAGCACATCTTCATGTTTGGGATATTTTCCCAAGCCAATTTAATTTGATCAAACTGATCATTTTTAATTTCCCATAGGATGTTATTGTAATGGATCCGATTTGTCAGTTGAATTAAATTTTATATTATATATTCTAACGTAATACCAAACTTGTATATTTTTATAAAAAAAAATTCCAAGCAACAGTTTTTTTATAAATCAAAAAAAAAAATATATGTCACCTCGAACATTTTACGAAAAAATGATTTTATCTCCAAAATAATTGTGTGCAATAAAAAATAACGTTTTTGGCAACTGGTAAAATTTTGAGAGAAAATCGAATTAACAGTTTTTTTTATAAAAAATAAAAACCTAAAAAACATTACTAAAAGTTGGTACAAATTGATTTTCGACTCAAGTAGCTTTTCCAAAATTTGAGATATTGGCTTCAAATTAATTTTATTTAAAAAAAAAAAATATTATTTTCGACATTCGGTAAAATTTTGAGAAAAATAAAATTGACAGTTTTCTTACAAAAAATAAAAACCTAAAAAAACATTACTAAAAGTTCGTCAAAAATTTATTTTCGACTCAAATTTCTTTTCAAAAATGAAAAATATTGGCTTCGAACTATAATTTAAACTCACAGAAAATATTGTTTTCGGAATACAGTACATTTTTTATAAAAATCCAAAAGTCCGTTTTTTCATAAAAAAAAATAAAACCTACAAAAAATAGTACCTATACGCAAAATTGGAAAAAAATTTTGTTCGGTTCTCGATATCTCGTGAATAATAGAAGATATTGACTTTAAATTAATTTCAGTCATTCAATTTGTATTTCTTTATATAAGAAATAAAAACTTGTAAGAAATGCTACTAAAATTGGTAAAAATTGGTTTTCGACTAAAATTCTCGTTAACAAAAATAGATTTTGAAATCAAACTACATATTTCATTATATGCAAAATATTGTTGGTAGTTTTTAAATTTGTAAGAATAATTCAAGTGACAACCTTTTTAACAAAACACGAAAACCTACAAACTTTTAAGTAAAACAAGTAGACAGACGGGATGGAAAGTTATCGTTGTGGGTCGCATCCCAGCCTTTTTTTATGTTTGCAATTAGTCCTTACAATTTCCCATAGATTTTGTATGGGGTTGAGATCTGGAGACTGTGCTGGCCATCTTAACACGTCAATCCGGTTTTCTTGAAACCACGTCGTAACCGTGCTTAACGTGTCCTTTGCCGAAATATCCATTTCAGAGGCAACTGATCCTCAGTGTGTGGCAGAGTTACATTTGGCAAAATGTCAAGGTACATAAAACGATCCATTGTTCCATCTTTTTAATGAATCAGTCTCAATAAATTCCCTTGAAAACATCCCCACACAATAACTTTACCTCCTCCGTGTTTCACAGTAGCTTTGGTGTAACGCGGATCTAGTGCCTCTTTGGCTGGTCTGCGAACGCAACGGAAACCACCGAAACCCTTGAGATTGAATTTGGACTCCTCCAAAAAGAGTACGTTCGTCCATTTTCTAACGATCCAGTTAATGTGGTTATGAGAAAAATTTAATCTCTCCAGCTTGATTCTGGTTGAAATGAAAGGCTTTTTTACAGCTTCGAAAGATTTTAGTCCACCATCAACAGTTCGTCTCCGAACTGTTCTCGCGATAACATTCAGCTCGAGATGGGTTCTTATTTTTCTCGATAATATAGAAGGGTATTTTTTAATTGATTTCATTACTGCGAAATCCTCTTATTTTGTTGTCTTTCTTGGTCTGCCACCTCGATGAACCGTTTGGAATAACTTTTTGGATTTGTAAAATTTTTTTCATCGGCAAACCACTGATTTCGGAATGAAATATTTTCCCGATGTTTTAATTTGACTTATTTCAATATAATATTCTTTTATATTTTTTTCTTTTATTTCGTTAGATTATTTCTTTCCGGCCATTTTACAAAAGTTAGCTAATAACACTGATAAACTCGCCCGTGAACTGAATAACACCTAACAAATAGATTCAACTGCACTCGTTTGCCAACAACCTTTAATATGAGCAATGGATTTTTTAGTTAACGGACTAACTTTTCTCTATTGATAAGAAAAAGAGAAGAGATAGCAACAAAAAGTTGCTTTTGTTTTGACCAACACAAAATTGGGTTAACTGTCGTACTTATGTATGTCATATTTAATTAACTATTTTTAAGACACTTTACTCTTGTGGTCTATTCAGAAGAAAATTAACATGATTTGTTTAAGTTATTAATTTTTGAATGACATACAGATGGAGGTAGTTTTAGTTGCTAATGTTTTGGCCACCACTGTATTTATTGTAGGTTTTTTTTTTGTTCTTTTGTTTTTAGGGAATTTTATTTAAGTATTTTACTTTTTGAAAAATTGAGTTTATTTCTTTCCCACACTTTACAAGGTGACTTTGATCTTTGAAATTTGGTCCACATGGACCCCCCCTCCCTATATACACATTTATCATTTCAAGGTCTTATAGGCAAAGCAAGTGTGTTACTACAACAGTCTTAAGATGAATTATAATTTTTAATTTTTTTAAACGCGGGTCCTTAGATTGCTTAACATTTGTTACTGAATGCAAAATAGCTTTGCTCGGAATCGGATGTCTCGAACGTTGCGCAAATAACAACTTTTTGTCCGATCGTACAATTTTAAAACAAGGTTCTATCATGAAAATAGTGAACATTTTTAAATTCTAATAAAAATATGGAATACGTATTTGAACTGAAAACAATAAATTCTGCTGTTATTTTTAACTCCTGGTCCCTACTTTGGAATTTCACAATCTTAAAATCGTTCTGATCTTTTTAATCTTATTTTAGAGCACATGTGTTTTGAAAAACAAAACTAAAAAAAAAACATTAAATTTACAAGTTTTAAAATGGAGTGCAGTATTTATGCACAAAAAAATATTTCACAGTTATCTTGTTTTGAAATATATACTTAATAAAAAAGAAATTCAATTGTTATTTACATTATAAGTGTTCAAACTTGTATTCAAATATATTTTTACAAAATAAAAAAAATATACAATTTAAAATGTTCCAAAAAAAAAGATTACTGTACCAATTACAAAAAAAAAATAAACTATATAATATATTTTCAAAAACCAAAAGCATATAGTTTTTTTATAGGATTTATATCTAGAATATTAATAAATTTTAAATTTCTATAAATTTTAAGTATTTAATAATATTATGAATTTATATTCCAAAATTATAATGTAGATATAATTTAGTTTAATTGAAATTTTATTAATTTGTTGGTTATAATCCAAACAAAATTTAGGTTTGAAAAAGTTTTCTTTTTTTGGTTATAAGACATCCAGTTTAGTAAAATCAAGGTGATATAATGTAGTTTTTATGTTTTTCAAAAATATCCAAATTTATATTTTGATTTTTGAAAGCGGTGGGTAGAAGATTTTTTATATCATGAATCACTCGCGTTTAATTTGAGTGGCAATTGATGTTGCGATTTAAAGAAAGGCATTTTGCTGAAAAAGTTACTTACTACATACCAAAAATTGTTATCACTTTCAAATCATAGATTTTCAAATTTAATTGAAAGATGATTTTGATGTCGATCAAAAATTCAGAATTTATCGTCTGAAAAATGGTGACGAGATAAAAAGAAATGAGCTACTAATAAAATTGTTTATAAAAACACACGACACCAAGATCGAGACTAAGTTAACTTAGCTAAATAGTATAATAAGGTTTCTTTTTGAATAGCCCGCCATAAGTTGTCATGTTTACAGATGTTTTTTTAACATTTGACAAGTAGAACCTAAACTAATTATGTATAAATACAGGATAGTTCACGGGATTAGGGACAAATAGATATAACTAATGATGTTTTAGATGAACAATTATTTTATTAATATTTTATCATACACAAATAAGTGCCATTTATAGTCTTGAAAAAAACATCGAGCATATGACGTCCATCTTGTTCGTATAGCACGAAGAAATATGGTCCAACAAACTTGAGAGATCACGTTAAAGCAAGTTTTCGTCTACTAAGGCAATTTCCTTTTTTATTGCATACTTAAGTTCATCTAGTATACGTGGTTTTGACTCGTAAACACTTGACTTTAGATAACCCCAAAGGAAAAAATCGCGCAACGTCAAGTCAGGTGATTTAGGAGGTCCAAAACCTTAAATAAGGCTGCCGGGAAACATCTCGCGTACTACGTTTATTGTGGCGATCGCAGTGTGAGGAGGTGATCCATCTTAAAAGCAGCCATTTGACGGAGTGATAATTCGCCACTTTAGAGATGTGTGCAACGGTCGTTTGTGGAGGCTTTGAGGGTTTTCTGCAGCATAATAACGGAGATTGTGCTTATTTACAAAACCGATGAAGTGAAACTGCGCTTCATCATTTATAAATAGCAGCTTATCGTCATTCACCTCAAATAACGAGAGCGTCTCTAATGCAGATTCTGAACGTTGGTAATAATCAGTGAGTTTCAACTACGAACGATTAATTTGTAAGGCCTGAGCTTGTTTGCGCAACTAGTGTCGTGGACTTTGGAGAACAGCGGCTCTTACTCTTTCCGTATTTTCGGGAATTGTTACAGTACGTGCGGGGCCAGGTGCCTTGTTGTTCAAAAAGTAGTGACCCATCTCGTAACTGTTTTCCGATCGGGAACCGCACCGTGACGTCCAATGTTAAAATTAATTCTGAATTAAAGCTGTACTTTCACTACCGATTCGTTGTTTTTGACAAATCAGTCGTACGCGAAAACACGGTGAAGGACATTCTACTGCTTCATTGTGAAAACTAAATGGCATTATCTAACGGATCGAATGAGAACATTCCGACTTACTCACACTCAGCCTTCGCAAAGAAAAACCAATCTATTTTTAGCCCTATTCCTGTGGCTGACCCTGTATTTATTTCAGGCTATACAAGGCTAGCAAATTTAATTCCATACCCTTCCTGCAAATAAATAATAGCAAAAATATAATGATTCAAAAAGAGTTATGGTATTTTTGTATTAACAAAAATCTTAATGGGCATATATTATTAGAAGACATAATGCCCGCATGAATACAAAATTTTCCTTTTAAATGTTAGCAGTATATTAACGTGCATATGCTTTTATGTGAGCTTTTGCTTTTCAAGACTCATAACTTAGATATGGTAATACACTTGAGCACACCTTTAACGTTCTTTTTTTGTTGGGTCTTATTTTATTTTTGCTTAGTTTTTTAGGATAGGTATTTAGAAGAAATAATAGATTCTTTTTTTCATTTATTCACTGTTCTTGAAAGTCAAAAACTTAGATATTTTTGACGTTTCTTTAGGTACATATTTAAATATATATAAGAATACCGTACACATTTTAATGGCTCAGGAATAATAACGGACAAAATGTCCACAATCCTATTTATGATCTTGTGGCTAGATCCCAAAAAGGAGCATCTTTTGAATCCTTGCTTTTACATTTTATATTTTTATTTCCAATTGGAATATTGATTTAGTCTGAGTGAGATATACGTGTGCAAATCCTTTACGACCATGTAGCCTGTGGGATAATGTCCTTGCGCCTTAACAACTGTTATCTAATATTAATGTAGTTTATCCTTTAAATAATAATATTGTCTAATGAAGACAACTATAAAACCTATCATTAAAAATACAATTCGTTAAAAAAAAAAAAAACATTATCAACCAATGTATTTTTCTTTTAAAAATATAGTAAATGTGTCTGTAATATTTATGTAAATTAGTACCCAAGCTCAATAAATAAATATATAAGCACTGTGTCAATGTTCGCACCAAATTCAAAGTAAAAAATAAAATTGGGTCACATAATAAAATATCCCGTCCCTCCTAAAAAGAAAAGGAAAAAAAAAATTAAATAAAAAAAACTTTTATTTTATTTATTTTGAACAAAATCACGTGTACAATAATTTATTTTAAAAAAAAATTAAACCTTTTTTTATGTTATCAAATTTTTTTAAGGACTTGAAAATGAATTTCTTTGTGGCTGCTGGTGGGCAATTTCACTATAAATGTTTTTTTATAAATGTTTTTAAACTATATATTATATTATAAAACTAATTATTATTATATTGTTGTCATTTTCTTTAAGTTTAATTTTAATTTGTAGAACGTTATGTTGCATAAATAAAATAATACATATATCTTTTAATTTTCAAAATTAGATTTGTTTAATATTTTTCTTTTTCTAATTTATGGCATTTTGTTAAAGTAGTTCTTCTCTTAGTAGTTCACAGTAATTTGTTTCATATCAAGTTTAATTAAAAAAAAAGAAATATATATTTAAATATTTTCCTCAAAAATATATCACAAAAATTGCTTCCTAATTATTATTAGTAGTTTTAATAGTTTAGTTCAATGTTTAAATTTATATAAATAGGTATCTAATATACGGACAAAATAAATGTATTCTAATATTGAATTGTTTCTTCTTCTTTTTCTGTTTGTGATTAGGTTCTCCCTCACCACGAAAAAAACGCAACAATTCAACACCAGTTAAAAAGAATGCAGCCGAAAAGAAACAAATCCTTCAACAGTTAGTCTCACCAGCTGCCAATCCTCCAAAGCCCAAAGTTAGTCTAGGCGAATTGATTCAAATGTCGGAAAATCGACTACGTGCTGTCAGCACTCAGGATTCGGGTGAAAGTGGTGGCGATAAGGAAACAACATTCTCAGAAAATTCCGGATCTGTTGCATCATCATCGGCAGCAGTGGCTGTTACAAGTGCAATCAATGATCCTAAGTTGGAGAAAAAAGTGACATTTGCTCGATTGCTGAATAAGGTTTCAGCTGAAATGAGTTCGGGATCGGAAATTGATGTTGGACATGTAAGTTTAAATTAGATTTTTCTGAAATTTCCATATGTTAGTCTGATTTCCCCAAAACTATGTTATATTCATCTTCTATATAAATAAGATAAATTATCAAAAAACCTATTTAGGAGGAACGTTGAGGGTCTTACGATTATAAGTTAATTTTTAGTCTTAGAACTTTCGAGTGATAATTTTTAAGGATTTTTTTTTTTAAAGTTTTTAAAAATAATCTCCAAATCATTTTTTTTGTTATTTCTTATACCTCATCTTATCAAAAATACTGACTTGATAATTACTTATTTAAAAATATGATTTAACATAATAAATCATACAAATCTTACATATATGTTTAGTCCTAGAATCCTGCTCTTATACCCATTTTCAAACTTTTTCAATTTGTGACAGTGATACGTATATACAAGTTTCTTTATTTTTTCTATCAAAATATTTCTGCTTTTTTGTTTTCTTTCATCTTTGCTGCACCTGCTCTTGTGTGTCTTGCGTCTATGTTATCCAACAACAACAAAAAATCAATCCAACCCCACCCACCATAAAGTTTACACGGAATTCAAGCGCCCTAAGTCTACCAACTGACATCCAATTCCGAGCTAGTTCTATGCCCCCATCACCATGCACAAATGACATGCGTTCACCGCACAGCACCTCATCAAATCAGGGAAGTGATTCATTGTCCAGTTCTGATCTCGCACTAACCGACATCGGAATGCGAAATATAATGCAATTTCAAAACATCAGTCGCAATCGATCGCGTCCGAAAGTTTCCAGTGCCGATTCAATACTGGCGATGTTTCGTAACTTTGCCTCGACAACAACAACTGCCTCAAACACTGCAACAATACCATCCAATTCATCAACATTTATGTCACCATCAACAACACCGACTGCCTCTAGTCCCCAGGATGATGTTCCCGGTGATGATGATTCAACAACATCCTCAATGCACACACCAGTCAGTTTCTCGTCGAGCGGTGCTCCGGACTCGCCAGTATTCTATAGGCAAACAACTATCGAAGTACCTGTCCTCGATGCCCTAAGCGCCCACAAGAGCAACGCCACCAACTCAAATCTTCTCCACCCACCGACAATTCTACTCGAGATCCCAAGCAATGGAATCAATAAGTGCCTATCGCCGATCCGTGAAATGCCAACGCCGATACCGTCCCCAGCGTTAACACCCATCATGCCAAGGCCACAGCGTTCAATAAGTCCGATTTTCCAGGACGATCAAATATCGGCAAGTTGTAGCGATGACGACGACGATCGAAGCAGTGACAACCAAATTTCGGTAACTATCAATGAGTATGGATGTTTAAATTATTTATATTATTATGTTTTTATTACAAACCTCAATATATAAAGTAAGCTTGATAATTATATATATATTGATTTAAAAGATCCATTTTTATGTATTTAATGTATGGTAATCGTTTTGGTGTAAGCCCGCTAATCAGTTTCTTTGTCATTACAATGTCATATAATTGAATATTTTTGTATTTGATTTTTTTATTTAAATTATTATATTTTGTTGATTCGCTTTAATTGGCTAAAATTCATATGTCAGAAAAAATAAAACATAAAATATATTTTGATATTTATTCAGAGATTGGCTGATGTATTGTTTAAAAATTATTATTTTACTTAAACAAAAATGTTTTTAATTTTTCCGTTTTCCGAGTATAAATTAAGGGTAACATACATATAATTTATTCAGAAAAAGTTCCAGGCTTTTAAGTCAATAGATTTAAGGTGTTATGGAAGTATTGGAATAACATTTATTATTTAGGTACACAATGATTTAACCCAAAACTATAAAATTATAATTATAGACACATGGCTCGTAAAGTAAATTTTAAAATGTCTTTGTTCAGCGATTGTAATCATCCAAGTGTTTGAATTATACATACATAGCAACATACGTTTAGGGGATAGACTTAAAATTAAATTGTATTTTTAGGTTTAACAAGTGTATTCTGTCGCCTTCTTCATTATAAATTAAATAAACTTCGATATTCAAAAGCTGAGATATTTCAAAAAATGTATGAAACAATTTATGGAAATTAGTTTCACTAAATATTTTTTTTTCTATTCATCAAAGTTCAAGATTATGAAAAATACATTGAATTTATTTTAAATGCACTTTCATTTCACCATTCAGGAAGAGGATGTCCCAGCAGAAGTGCGGATTCTAAGAACTACTATTTATTTGTTTCTGGGTTGGCGGCAGTGTTCCAATCTTTTTCTTATTGTATAACAGCTCCTATTTGTCATCGCAAAGAATCTTGATCTGCATCCATATAAGATTCAGTTTAAAAAAGAATTAGCAGAGAAATATTTTAGGAAATTACCAACAATTTCAAGGATGCCATTATTCGATCCGGATCGCGGAAGTGGACACGACATTAATTTTCATCATTAAATTGAAGATGTTGATGTTTGTCAAATTTCGTTAATTTCGAGTTAATGCGTTTTTAGAATTTAAGCTTCTGTTGGGACACCTTGTTCTTCTGAGACTTTAGAAAGATTATTGGTTTTAAGGTTCGTATAGAAGGAATGCAATTTCGACGTTTTTCTTCACAAAATTAAAAGCTGTTATACTCGTAGCAAATAAAGGGCGTGTTTTAAAAAAGAAATATAATATAAGCAAATAACTTAATGTCATTTCCAAGAATTTAAGTTTGACTATTTTGCGCCAAATATTCTCTTTCATGGCGTCAATTGTCACGGGAATTTCTGCGTAACCAAACAATAGTTCAGCAGTGTTAAATCACTTGATCTTGGAGTACACTCCCCAAATGCGCACAACACGAAGTAATGCGCCTACCAAAAGTTTCCTTCCATAAATTGGTTGTTTCGTGGCACACCAAAACAGTGGCTTTTTAAGGATGTAACGGCGTCTAACGAATGCCTTGTGGATTATGATTACCTACTCCATAAACGACAAGCCGGTGGCCATCTCTTTTTGGGCCTATTCACCAAACGTGCGACGCGCTTGATGTTCGGTCGGAGTCAATTGCTGCACAAGTTGGATTTTGTAAAACCCGAAACCAAGATCATTCCGCAAAATCTTCCATAAAGTGGATGACATAGCTCCATCCATCTCTGGCGTCTCTGTCAGATTGAAAACCACAAGTCTTAAAAAAACACCCTTTACTTTACTAATGGCTTATAACTATTTATTTTAAAGCAAACAAATTCTACTTTCTGCGAGAAAACTACCTCCACAGTTTGCACCAACAGTGGAACAACGTTTAACTTGATCCAGGCAGTATAGGGTCATTCATTTCCTGATTTCAAATTGTTAGAGCTGTAATTTAACACCTGTCAAACTGAGCTGTCATTGAATTGTCATAATATTATTGGTTGCTGAAAGCTTGCTACATAAGTGATGCTTTAAACGTAGACAATTTTAGAGTATTATTCGAATCTCATATTGTTATAATCGATCATTGGGTAAATTGTAAAGAAATTTAAAGACAGTGGAAGAGTTACATGAGATGCTTGTGCATCATCATTTTGACCTTTTCAGACAAACCACTAAGGCATATTTCGCATTTAGATTTGTAGTTGAAGCCTAAACAAGAGACAATAAGCAATGAGTATGTAAAACAATCAAAACTGTTTTCTATTTATGGGGCTCAAAAACCCCACAAGTGATCAAACAAGTGATCAGACAAAGGGTTGAAGGGTTGTATTGGTCCGTATTTTTTTAGAAAATGCCAATACACAAAAGGGACGGTAAAATCCGTTTGGAACGATATGATGGAATGATGATCGATTTTATTTGCTAGCGTGGACTGTGGAGATTCAATATCATGACGATATATGGCTCCAAAAAGACAGGGCAACAAGCCATACAACCATGATCAATCATGGATCAAGATCCTACGATTTGGCACGATTATATTTCTTTTCTGTTGAGAAATGCAAAAAATCGTAGTTAAACGAATAATTCCAAAACTCTAGATACGTTAAAGCCCAAAATGTCTCAAGCTATTACTTAAATACTGCCGAAAAGTGCGAAAACGT
The DNA here is from genome assembly GCA_920104205.1 of Eupeodes latifasciatus. Lineage (NCBI taxonomy): Eukaryota > Metazoa > Arthropoda > Insecta > Diptera > Syrphidae > Eupeodes > Eupeodes latifasciatus. Next base: position 74,690,354 of record OV049926.1, read on the forward strand.
CATTTAATATTACTACGAAAAAATAAAATGTTATGAATTTTCCCGAGGCCTCCATTTAAACGATATTTGTTTGCTTTAGAAATCAAAAAATGAATGACCCTTTACCAACATAAAGTGTTTAATGCTTAAAAAAAAAAGAGTATTTAAAAAAGAAATCTGAACTTCCCATGGATACGATAAAAATTTGCTAGTCTTATTAGAAAATATCTCATTTTAACGCACTTATCGCCGTAGATTGCTGTAACTCTAAGATTGTAATAAAATTTTAGTGGACGTATTAAACAATCGTGTCAATGTTAGTTTGCCATAAAACGCATTTTTTCAAAAACATCAAAAGTTCAATCGTCTTTTCAATCGACTTTCTGTTTGCTATAAAATTCAAACAATTTTGTATACCAATAATTTAGGTAAATCTGGATACTGGTAAAATGCTGCGAGGATATAGCACTGAATGACTACTTGATGCACTCGTATTATGGTCAGTGAATTCTTCAAGTAAAATTTTATTCATTGAATGTCTAGAAAAAATATTGGCTTTGAGATCTATATCCTTTTATCAAATAAAATCATATGCAACGAAAACAATTAAGAAAAAATCCTTATAGGCTAGAAAAATCGCATCAAACCTTGATATCATTCAAAATAATGGCGTAACATGCATTTATATCCCTCAACGCTTTAGAAAATGAAAATAAATAATATTTTAAGCAATTTCCAAGTGTGATTCGTACATCATTATAGTTAGCACACACACACACATATAAATGAACACAAACATATACCCACACGACAACAAATCGGGTTCATTTATACAAATATTGCATTTTTATTTTTATAAAAATTCTTTCCCCTCAAGGCAAGTATATTCTTGGACCTTGGCCAGAACGAGAGCTTCATGAGCCATTTAAGCCGTGAATCAGAGAATAACACACCAACCGAAATGTACACTACCTTCAAGGCGGACGTGCACAACCAAATGTCTTTCAAATGTCGATTGCCACAGTCATCTATGCAGCAGCAGCAACAACAGCAGCAGCACCAACAACAAAAGTCACCAACGTTCCTTATGCCTAGCATCACCATTGACATTGAACCACCAACGCCCGAAGAGAAAACACCACGTCCTAGAGATTTAATCATACCAACTTTGACAGTGGAACAACCTAGTCCAACGAAAAATTGTTTCCCTCGAAATATCTTCCCTGGATCACCACCACCTCAACGTGCAAGCATCGGCGAGACTAGTTTCATGTTTCCTAATAAACAGCAACAGAAAAGGTATCAATTATAATTCTCAAACAATAACAAATAAATCTTCCACGACTCCCAAGACTTTTAAAACATTTCCCACCATTTCCATTTTAAGTGAACTTCCTCTGTAACTCTGTTAACCGTAGAGTGTTAGTTTGTTCTTTGTGTAATCTGTCAAAAACTGTCCTTCTAGATCTATAATTTATGTTTCTGTTTGCTTTTGATGTGGCACAAAGCCGTAGATCTGTAGAGCTATAGAGCCTCTTAATATTGCATATTAGTATTGTAGTTGTTTCGCCTTCGATGTTGCTTTATACTTCTAGCCATGTTGGGACATTAACTTTTGATTGTTCTTATACGAGTAACGTAGTTTTAGATCAACATCAAGGCCTTTAATTTTTGATTGCAGATTGCTGAAACAATTCGAGAAGCCTACATCTCTTGACCTGCAGTTTGTGCCACCCACGATTACAATTACGTCGAATATGAGCGAGCTTGAGTCTGATACGGAACCACTTTCGCCTGCCCCTAAGACAGGTGGACCAGGAACCCTCTTGGCACCTGGCAACCCTGGTATGTGTTACCTTAGTCCGTTTACCATGTGCAGTCGAGCCGATCGCACTATATCGGAGAGTAATCTCAGTTCGTCAGGATACTCAAGTATGGCAAGTCCAGGCCCCAGTCGCTGTGGATCGAGCAATCCACTATGTCCAAACGAAATGGACGAACCTGGCAGTGGGCATTCTGGGCCCAGTTTGTCACTCCACGCCAGCCTTCTGAGTCGAAGGAAGAATGCCGCCTTGGCCAGCTGCAAGGAAAACATCACAAATGGAAAGCATTCAGCATCTAATGATGATCACCAAGAAAGACTGCGAGCCCGATCCGATTCCGAAACTATGTCAGATGACATTCTACTCGAATCCAATGACGAGGGAATCGGAACGGATCATGTTGATGACAAAATTGATGACAACCGTAATAATGGTGGACAACAACTAGGAGTTTTCGTCGAAGAACAAATACTTGTCGAAGTTGAAGAGCCCGCTCCAACGCCGGTCACTCAAATGGCACAACTTCAACTCCCACAAATTGTCATACAGATAGATGGAACTGACAAGGGTTTGTCACCGGTTTCATCACGCTCGGAGAGTCCACTGAGTGAACGTGCTGGTATGGGCCGTTTCTCTCCTCATTTCTATGGTCGCAAAGATCAGCTACCATTTACTGACTCCGATGGTCTCTATGATTTCCCATCTTCCGATGGTAAAGCGAGCACTTACAGCCATCAACGGAGGAGTAGCAGTAAAAAGCGGGAACGAAAACTCTCCAAATCAGGCTGTACACAGTCACCAACAAAGAATCAAAATGATGTGTCGGCAAAAGATTCCAGCACACCGACTACAAGTAGCCACGTCTGTTCGAAACACTGTCGATCCTATCATCATTCATGTCCCGTGAACGCAGTCACAGCGCGAAAAAGTCCCAAAAGACGGCCGGTCAATAGACATCCTGTGGCAAGTAGTAGTAGCTCTTCAGAAAGTTTGACATCTACCAAGGATATGACAGTCCGATCGATGCCTAGACGTATGTCAATTACAAATGATTGATAATGACATTTCCCTAGCGGTACAATTTTGTTTTTTTTTTTATTTTTTCTTTTTGTTAAGGACTGAACTCACCAAATAGGGAGAAAAGACTCAGAAAACACGATAGCAATAGTGAGGATGAGGCCGCTGATGTAAGTTTCTATAAAGTATTGAATTTAGAGACTTTTAACGCTATATACATGTGCATTTTAAATGTAGGCACTTCTGCGACGAATATCTCCAAGCATTGTAAGCACTGAAAATAACCAAATACAACCACGATGTAAAATAAATCGCCTTCGGGCAATAGGAAATCAAATTAGGTAAACATTAAATATTTTTACAGCTCAAACAATCAAATTATAACAATTTTTGTATATATGCATAGATTCTTAAGACGCCTTGAAAAATCAATCAAAACCCGTGAACGTCTTGTATCGCCATCAGACAGTTGCGCTGAGGAAAACACTGACGACTTGGATTCACCACAAGCCACATCTCCTCTCCTACAACCAACATCACCAAATCGAACAAAAATGGCATTATGTCGTCAGAACCGCATTCCTCCGGGAACGTACAATTTAACAAATTCAACTGTTCTCAATTCAGGCAACTGGAAAGGAAGAGATCGCAGTATTATCACCGCAGATGTTAATAGTGATTAAAATTAGGAAGAAAATATAGTATTTTATTCTAAATGGCGCCCAACAAAAAACAACATTATTAATTCTAGAGTTGAATTTTTTGAAGTTTGCAGGACTAAAGATACATATAAGAAAAAGCAATAGTTTAAGAAAATATAATTTACTAAATACTATGATTGACGTTTGAGCAAAAAAAAATAATAGTAACAAAAAATTAAATGGCGCCCAATGCAACGCCAATCATTTAATGAGTTAAGAAAAAAAGCACTTTCTTAAATGTATAAACGCATTAGAAAATCTGCAACAATTTCTAAAACCAGTGCACCTAAAAATAGTGTTAGTTTTTTTATAAGTACATAAGTTAGCATAAATATAGAAAAAAAAAATCATAGAGCACTCTTAAGCATGGGTGTAAATAGCCACTTTTCAAAAATTATAGACCTTAAACAAAATAAGCACACCGCACGAAAATTTAAAAACAAGAAATATTTTATAATTCTTCGACATTAACCTATAAAAAACTGTAAATAAAAAGTATAGAATAAGCAATATAAACTTAAACGTGATATGTGATAAGAATCTCTGCGCTTAAATAGCATTAAATTCGTGACACTTTACAAAAATATATTATTTTTGAACTTAAATTTTAAAACAAAAACTACATATTTGTTCTTTTTAAGTTTTGTCTAAAATAAAAAAAAAAAACTTTTTACAAAAAAATATAATGATCTACTAAACATGTGTTCATCATCACGTTATTTAAAACAAATTCAATTTTTGTTGTTTATAATTTAAACAAAAAATAAAAATATTATTGACAAAATAATATTGTAAGAAAAATTATTTAATACAAATAAAACAATTTAAAAACCTTGGGAAAATGAGGACAATCGTTTAATCACTTTTATCTATAGTTTCGCTTTTGCGTGCATAAACTCTTTTGTTGCAATATTTCAGTGTTAGATATTTATTTTAGAAATAATGAAAAATGTATTTATAATAATCTAATGTATGTATATATATTTTCTGACCATTGATTGTAAATCTCTTAAGTATAAGGTGCAGGTCAAGTAACACACATGGTAATTCATATTGAGGTTAAACTTTATTTTTTCTTGTATGCGTGGAAATAATTATAGAAAATTACTGTTAAAATAGCCATTAATAATGGAAACCGGGTATATTAATTCCCCGATTAAATGCTTTACCTTTTAAATTGTTTTTGTTTCTTTTTATTTTATGTTCACGGAATTTTGAGAAGCCAATCCTAGCATCGGGTTTCAAAAACTCTCTGTTAAAACCCTCATAATGTGTATTGAGAATTTTAAACTTCACCATTTTGTGATTTATTTGTCCAAATCAATTGTGATTCTTTCTTTAGATTTCCTTGGAGCCAATAAATAAATTCAAAATAGTTTTCCGCGCCCTTTTAAAAAATACGTCCTCATTGTTATTCCCAATTAAGTTAATTGTTATCCATATTATACATACTTCATATTATTAACCCCGCGAGTGCGTGCTTTTCAAGCAGAATAATGTTGCCATTTTGGCCTTCAATGTTTTAGTCGAATTGAGAATGAATTAGTTTAAATTGTTGTAATCCCATAGGTAAAAATAGTTTATGCAAGAAAGAAACCTCAAGATACTATACATGTTCTTTATTGTTTTATGGAAAACTTGAAAAGCTGATTGCCAAACCCTTGAAGATTGTCTGTGTTCTGCAATTGTCAAGAATTCTACTGCGCAAATTATATCGCGTTTCTTCTAGAACTAGCGGTGTCTCAGATACCCTATAGATCTCTCACCCAAACATAGCCATTTTGAAATCATTCTGACAATAGAATCTTAGTTCACAATAACTAATTGTTCAGTTAAACGTTAAAATGACAGCTTGTTTTTATTCTGAAATTTTTTCAAAAATTATTTGATTTAATTAATTAAAATGAAGAAAAATTTCGGTAATGAAACTATTGACTACGAAGAAATATTTCCGTTATTTACTATTTTTTTTAATTTAAGTAAATTTTAAGGAAAAAATAGTAATGAAAAAAGAAATCTCAAGATATTAAATACATATATTCTTTATTGTTTTGTAGCAAATTTGAAAAGGAGCTGGCTACAAAACAGTTGACGATTTTCTTTATTTTGTAATTATAATGCGTTTCTTCTCGTAGCTTATTTTGGACCTTGGTGGTAAGATATCAAAACTAGGGTGTCTCAGATACCCTACAGAACACAGCCATTTTGAAATCATTCTGGCAATTGAATTGAATGAACAAAATGATGGTTTGTTACTATTCTGCACGTTTTTCTTTAATTATTTTATTTCATTGTTCATTATGAAAAACAAAATTCTTGAATGAAACCATTGACTAAGAACAAATGTTTCTCGAAATTAAAGTCCAATCTAAAGAGGCGGTTATTTACTTTTTACATTATTACATTAGTTTATGGCCTTGAGACTCTAAGCTCTTAACAAAATTTCAATGTCATAATAGGGATGTAAAATTTAAAATAAAAAGATTCAGACATAGTGTTTCCTCCCTTAAAATTTTCTAAAGGGTTTTAAACAAGTTGCCTAAGAGCCGTCATCTTAATTTTTTGTGTTGAACAGAATATCTAAGCGCTGCAATGCGTATTTTATATTAAACTGCAATCATCCTATATTTTTTGCTATACAAAGAAAACAAACTTAAACGGGTAAATTATTATATATGTATGTAGTAGGTATATAAAATCTTTTACAGAAAACTTTAAAAAAAATATTAAAACAAAAATAAATAACATTTTTGTTCAAATGTTTATGGTAGAGATATTTAAAAGACAAAAATTATTAAATATAAACAACAATAACTGTCCCATTTACGAAAATCACAATTTTTAAAATTATATATTTTATTATTCATGCCATAAAATTCACTGTAACATTAAATGTAGATAAATTTCTATCAATTTCGTAATTAGGACAGTTCCTTCCAAAGCATTATTAATTCATCTATTCGTAACACAAACTAAAAATATAAAACAAAAACTAATCATCGGCAAACCTTTCTACTGCTTACCCCATCGAATTAAATTAAGAATATAAGTTTAATAATATTAAAAAAAAAATAATAATGTTTAAATAAAATAAAAGAAGGAAATATTTATTTGAACTTAAAAAAAAAAACTATATAAATCGCATTAACTTTAGGCAAAGAAAGATTTAAATGGCTTGTATTGAGACTGATTTTGTAAAAATTGTAAAAGAAACAAAAAAAATAATAATTACTAAAATTCAAACAAAACAAAAACTATATAGATCTATAAATGGCAAATAAAATAAAATATAATGTATGTTTTTATTAAATTAAACTTTTATTAAAAATTCATTATGCACAACATGTTAAATATTTTTCGACTATAGAGATATATTTGCAAAATGAAAAAAAAATGTCATTCATTTACATACCTACCACTTAATTTACACTCATCAAATAGAAATTAAAACAAAAATGTTAGGTAAATGTAGTGAAATATATTTAGAAGAGAAAAAAAAATAAATAAACATTTGCACTTTTCAAATTTAACATTAAAATTCTTCGTACAACTGCAGTTTTAGTTTTAGGACTCTGTGATAAAACTTTAAAGAAAATGTTAATGCTAAATTTTACGATACATTTCGACAATATATGATACAAAATATATTAATTTTTATATATTGTTTCTTTATGAAGCTGCTGCAAAAAGAAAATTATCCAATCAATAGATATTATTATTTTCAAGCTTTGATGTTTGATTAAATAAGTGTTACATAGGGAATTGTTAAATCCTTTTCTTACCTTATTTTTTGTTCGGAGTAATTAATTTCAGCTTTGTCAAGGAACGTAATTGGTGTTGACGAGAAGGTAAAGCGTTAAAGTTAAAAACAGCAGTAAATTTTCCAAAAAAAAAATACAACAATAAATAAAATAATACAATTTAAAAGTTATAACTTATTAGTCAGTTTCATTTCATCGAAATCAATGGTATCAAATTAATGTCCATATAAGCTTTTATTTCAGGCAGAGTTGGGAAATAATGATTACTTTTAGCAATTGAATTTAACACGTTACAATTACCCATAATTGTAAATGAAAAAGTATGAATTTCAATAACTTGTAATTGTAATTGAAAAAAAAATGAACTTACTAGTTACATTTTATTGAAAATTGTAGCGGGCTTATTCAAGTTCTTGAGAGAATTCAAAGCAAAACACATGAAATATTTTAGCATTTTATTTTTTATTATTTTTATTTATTGCAAAAATGTACAAAATGTATTTGGAAAATGTTATCATTATTGGATTTTTTATCATTAGTCTTGTTTTCAATTACATTTATGTAATTAAATTTCAAGTAACTGACGATTGTCAATTACATGTTTTTAGTACATTTTAAAGTAATTGAAAAGTGTATGGACATTTAAATTGCAAGTTATTGTAATTTAATTTTTTTTGTAATCATTTTTTCACAGTCTCATTTCAGTTAACGATTGATAAAGGATCTCTCCAAAGTAATTTATTTTATAGCTATTAGAGTCCTCTTCTTTATTTAATTTTTATTCTCAAGAATTTAAGGAGTCTCTGTATAACTATACATATAATTGTTCAAAACGACGCGAAGAGGACTAAAATATGACTTTAATATGCAATAAATACACTTTAGTGCACTTTTTGTTGTTAAACTTTAAATGAACGGCAGTTAAAACTTAAAAATAAATCAATTTCACAAATAATTCAAAAAGTTACAGATTACATGGGGTTGTATAAAACTAATAGGATATGTCAGAAAACCCATTTCTAAGGTGATTCAGTGCCAACTTACCAAATTTATTGGTTGAACTCGAATCTAGAAGTCTATTTAAAATTCTGCAAATCAAAAATATGATACAAAAAATAAATTCCTTTATTTTACTTCTTTTCCGTCAAAGAAAAAATTGCTATTCAAACTATTTCCATAGACATCTGGAAGGCAGTAAGACGAAGATTCACCCCCCCCCCTGAATTTAAGCGTGGTCAATTTTTATTAAATTGATTTTCCATCATTATATGTTTTTCTTTTTCATAAAAATCCATGATCTGCCGAATCTTTGAATAAAGAGAAATTTTTTCGTCTTTTCTTTAAAAATGTTAATTCAATTTTAGTTTTCTCTCCCTTGAACGATGACTTATTCCTTGTAACACTATCAAACCCTTCATCTCTTTAATTTCCTTCTACCTACCATCAACAATGTTAACACTTCAGGTTTTTGCCAAAAATGCACATTTCATAGGCATACAATATTAAAACAAAAATATTCCAAACCTCAATAAAAATTGCAACAGCTTAAAACTTATATATTTATACTTTCGTGTAAATATTCTAATCCATTAACAATAACAACAAAAAATATTAATAATCAAAAAGTTTCTTAACAAATCTTATGCAGCAAAAACATAACTTAAATTTTATGTTTACCTAAATGTTTATAAAAATTAAAAAAAAAAAAAAAAAAACTTCCTATGACACCTACTGACCTTAAATTTAAAACAAAAAATATGTCTTTAATCTTTACAAGCAATATATTACCAATAGTAAATTATTATTACTGTAGCTGCAATAAAGCGAAGTAATTAATTAATTGAATAGAAATTAATTATTAAAAAAAAAATCACAAGAAATTATTTGTAGGTATATTAATAATAATAATATTGTAATAATATTCTAAATAACTTTTATTTTGTATATATGCACTCTTGCATTTAAGGAAAATTTAAATTATTACATGAATAAAATCAATTATTATTTGTATAAGTTCAATTATTCAAAAATTACACACACACATTGTATAAAATTATAAAAACAAGAAATGAAAACATGAACAACATAAAGCAAAAAAAAAATTATATACTTAAGAAATATATTTGCAAAATAAAAAAAAAAATAACAAATAAAACCGATAACTCTATTGTGTCGTTATTTTTTAGGGGTTAAAATTAAAACGCGTTAAATGTCGCGCGTTAAAATGCCATCAGCACTCACCTTAATGTGGATTTTTTAACAAAATGAATTACATCTCTAGATCAAGTTTCAAGACTAAAATTTCAAACTAAATGGATGTATTTTGGAATTCATAAGAAAACAAAACTATATAGCCCAGACATTTATCAGATTTGTCGAGTTAACTTACAATTTTGTTTGAAAATATCAGCCATTTTCGAACGAAATTGTCAAAAATATTTTAAAGTCACAGTTCGCAAGACCAAAGCAAGTTTGGATTTGCGTGAAGCATGTTCACCGACAACAATAATTAATGAAACTGGAGGAAAATTTAAGCTGTTGAGACAAGTTAATGACGTGAAGAATCGAAACAGTTTACGTCGCTCAATACAAATTAGAATATTAATGCATTAAACCCAGGTCTAGAGTAATAAATGATTGTCACATTTTTATAGTCTAATGTAATAATCAATAAGCTTTTCGCTTCTATTTATAGTTCGGTTGATTTTTAGAATTAGGCACTCCACATTGAGCTATATTCGTATAATTTCTTTAAAAATACTCGTTTTTTTAATATGAACATTAAATAGGATTTCGAAACCCCATAGTAAACTAATGAAAACGCACACTTAACAAGCCAAACAAGCAGTGATAGCCGGAGCGATCTGAATTTTAAAAAGAATAAAAATCCACCAAGCTAAACATGCTTTAAAGTGGCTTACAGTAAAATGGCTCGTTCGTGTATGACAGACTTAAGTTTTTAGATCTTGATTGAATTTAAACAAAAAAACATTGTTAGATTTAATATAAAATTAAATTAAATTAAATTAAATTAAATTAAATTAAATTAAATTAAATTAAATTAAATTAAATTAAATTAAAATTAAATGAGTGAAATATAAAAAATCTGGGTTAATCTGTTCTGTAAACTAAGTGACTGTAAAAATTACGTATTATGTAAATGTTTGTGGCAGTTCAATTGCTCACAACCGATTCTAAAATTAATTTTAAATTTGAAAGGTTTTCTTTGTCAGAGGTAATATTTGAATTTCCATTTTCTTTCATTAACTTCACTTTTTAATGCATAATTCCATCAATAATAAACAAAAACCACCAGAAAGAGCACACAATTTATTTTTTTAGTTATTGCTTTACACATTCTACTAAAAATACCTTCTTTAGTTCATCAACTTCAAAAGTTACAAACATTATATTTTTTATTCGTTCTTGTTGATTCTCATTATATATCATATGCATTTTTTTCGTTAGTAAGTATCCCTTTTCCGGCTTTAACACGAAAAACGCGAATCTGCTTAAAACCTTAATTTATAAAATTGAACTCAATCGACCCAATGGTTTAGCCAGTGGAGGTGCGGAAATACAGACAGACAGGTGGAATCACGGGACGCACTTTTTTTAACTTCTTTATGCCATGTTTGATTAAAATTTTGAGTAGACATTTTTTAGGAATGCAAAACTTACCATATAGTTCCTATATATCGCAAGTAACACAAAAAGTAATGACAAAAATAAAATTGATATAAATAAATGTGGGTATTTAAGTAATATAAACATATTGAAAAGTTTTACAATACAAAAAAAAAAAAAAAAAACAGTAAAAGTAAATACAACTATTTCATACTCTATTCAATTGAAATGAGATGACCAAATGTAACGCTTAAATCTTAAATAATTGTATTACAAACCTTAAAAAACGCATATTTTTACTGTTTTTATCATTTCATTATGTTGTTGGCAAATAATCTTTCCTTGAGTTCCATAGTTATTGAGAAATAAGTCAATAAAACGCCTTATAGTCTTGCTTATATAAATATTTTATTGATGACGCGTTTCGGCTAAACAGCCATCCTCAAATCACCATCGACTTTGAAAGATTTGAGGATGGCTGTTAAGCCGAAACGCGTCATCAATAAAATATTTATATAAGCAAGACTATAAGGCGTTTTATTGACTTATTTCTCAATTCAATTAGTCTTGTTGGCCGAACTTCTTTATTTAATAATTCCATAGTTATTCTGTAAATATAAAAACATTAATTTTTTGTTAAGTTAATGATTCGTTGATACCATACTTATGCAAATCCGTGTTCCATTCCAGTTGTCGGATACCCGATGATGTTACGGGTACATAGGTACCCGAATCCGTATCGTGGCATGCAGGCCACAGTGATAACTTCCCATTGGTGCCCGCTAAAAACGTTAAAAAGTTTTTTCTTAAAACACCTACATTTTTTCATGTAAATACATTTAAAAAAAAGAGAGTATGCAATCAAAGATATACCTACATATACATATGTGTTTAAATTGTTTTCTGTCGAGATATATTCGGAAAGTTAATTCAAATAGTGTACTGCTTTTGGTAAAATTTTGAATTTTGGAAAAACGCTGTCTTTAAATATTACAACACATTAACTCGAATATTGTTGTTGACTTTCAAGTCAGTAACTTAAAGTTTATCAGAATATTACTTACAAAATTTTGCATGAGATAAATCAATGTTTATCAATTTTGTTTTTAATTTTAGTTCTTCGTTTTTTGTTAAACAAAAAATGGTTAATTGGATCTTTCTGTAAAATTAACTTAATGTTAACAACAATATTTCGTATATGACAAAATATGTAAGTTTGATTTCAATATTTATTTTTATTCTCGGGGTTTTAAGTTTCAGAATAACTTTTTACCAATTTGTTGTAGCATTTTTTAAAGGTTTTTATTTTATATGAAAACAAAAACTTTATTGGATTTTTTTTAACAAACAAAAATCTAATGTTAACAACAATATTTTAAATTTTAAAAGAATGAAATTTTCGAATATTCGAGGAGAAAGTAATTTCGTAAGTTAATTTTAAGTATTATTTTTTGTAAGTTTATAGTTCTTATTAAAAAAAACTAATGGTTGAATATTTATAAAGGAATTACTTAATCAAATTTCGTAAATTCCATACGTTTAAGATACCATGTTTCGTCGTCCATATCTCAAGAACCAGTAGAGAAATTGATTTTAAATAAATTTTGTTGTACAAATAATAATATCGAAAGATGACGAAAGGACTATCAATTTTCAGTGGGTGGTTTTTTTACTAAAGCAATTTTAGATGAAAAAAACATTTTGGTTGACCCAAATATCTCACGAACCAATTTTGGGACTAAAAATCACGGGAACAAACTGGCTTAACTATTATGAGAACAAAGATATTGTATTGAACATTTTTAATCTCACACAAAATACCTATTCATATTAATATTTTGTTAGTTTTTGGAAAATTTGAGTGGCAACTCAGCCTCTTTTTTTTTAAATTGCATTAGTGAAAACTTGCTGAATTTGTTTAAAAAATCCTTCTGTACCTTTTACTGTTATTTTCTGCAAAATAAAGTCTACTTGATTATTTGTTTCTTGGTAAATTGCTGAAAAAATAATTTACTCAATTTCGACATATGTAAAGCATCATTCACATGAGCGCGACCAACGAACGACGAATGAATTACAAAGTGTGAGTTTATATACGTTTGAAGACATATTTCCACACAAATTCTTAACAAAACGATAGCAATATAGTTTCTATTTGATTTATGATGCATACTTTTACTTTTCAATATCATATATTAATAAATTTAAGAAAACAAATTTATTCGTCGCGAAAAAAATTATAGTTGAAACGAACTGTCAAACTTTATTCGCGTTCCACATTATCCACACTCGCAACGAATAAAAAAATCGCACGTATTTAACCTAAAAAAATCTTTCTTGTTTTGGTTTCGGTGGTGAATGTCAAACTTCATTCGCGACGAATTAAAAACTCTCATGTGAAAGAAATGTCAAAATCGACGAATATTCGTTCATTCGTTGGTCGTTGGTCGTGCTCATGTGAATATTGCTTAAGTCGACAATGTTCCATAGGTTGTGTAAAACATTTTATCCATTTTTAAGCATAAATCAATGAAATAAAATATCGAACATCTTACTCTCAGTCTCAATTTAATATCCGCATGGAATGTTTCATATAACAACCCTGCCAATGAATTCTGGAATAAGAAAAAATACAACAAACAAACTTCGAATGAATCATTTATATCAAAACAAACCCACTCCATCTCTCTTCCACCCATTCAATAAAACACAACTTTTGAAACAAAATTAATCATTTATGATAATTTATTTTGCTTTACACAACCACAAATCAGCGTTGCCACAATGTTACAAGTGTAACAAAAGTGTTACACTTTTCTTAATTTTTTTGTATTTGTTCCTATGTTATTTTTTTTTCTTTTTGTTACACTTTTTTCTCCAAACTTTTTTTTTCTTTAAAAATTTACTTTATGATTTTTTTAATCAGTGTGAAGTGCGCTTAAACAACACTTCCACCTATTTGCACACCTACGTCCTAAATTGAGTTGAAATCACCTTCATTCGACTCGATCGAACCAATTTAACCAATAGGTATCACTTGAATACCATTGAATCAATAATGTTTGCAAAACAAATAAAAGATCAATTCTCTTAATTTGCCTAAACATGTTTTATGTAAAACTTAAAATGTGTCTTACTTATAATAATTTATTAACTTATTATTTAATGTATAGTTTTGTACTGAATTTAAAAACTGTGATGAAGAAAACTTATGTTCCTATTAAAAATAAAAAATTGAGTTCAAGAGCATTCTTTGATTTAAATAATTTTTTTCAATTTGTTACATTTTTTCGCTTTTGTTACGTTTTTTAAAAAAAATTTGTTACCCTTTCGTGAAGCCCAGCGGCAACGCTGACCACAAGTAGGTACACAAATTCATTTCTTCAGCAAAAAAATCCAATTCGCTTTGAGCTGTCATCGAGTCCAGTCGGTTTTGTGTTTTCGTCTCCATTCATTCAGACTCAACTCGGATTTATTTTATACTTTTATTTGTTAAAAAGCAAATCCTCAAGCAGACTTTTTAAAACAAGTTCATTCGTTACCTCTTACCTGTACTTCAATATAAGTTATCTATTTTAAATTATTTGATTTGATAGTTAAAATATAAGTTTGCAAATTTGAATTACATTTGATTTGATTATTCTTACCGAAAGAACTCTTTGAATGTTTTATTAAAAACCGAGTACCTGCCTATTTTGTATGTGTTCTAATTGAGAGAAAAGTCGAAAGCAACCAAATTGAATCCCTTGAAAAATCGATAAAAATAGAAATACCTATCGCGCCACACCACCACCGTTGGATTTGTCTTCTTTTTTTGGTATTGCGGGTGTTGAATCAGGCGAATTACATTAGGCGCCAACAATCCTGTCCTGATTTTTATAGACAATCAGCTGATTTATTAAAGTAAACAGGATTTACAAAGCAATTTACGTGCAACAATTAAAGGGACGGCCGTGGCGACAGGCGAACGAAAAAGAAAAACCAGAAAATCAATCCACCAAATCCCAACATATTGTCTGCAACTCTTGCAAAAGACATAAATAGACTTTTAACGACAATAATTTTATAAATCAATAGGATTTCTTGTTTTTCTTCGATTTGTTTCTGTTTTGTTGTTCTTGATTT
Organism: Eupeodes latifasciatus; assembly: GCA_920104205.1. Classification (NCBI taxonomy): domain Eukaryota; kingdom Metazoa; phylum Arthropoda; class Insecta; order Diptera; family Syrphidae; genus Eupeodes; species Eupeodes latifasciatus. The sequence goes on from OV049926.1 coordinate 74,705,387, forward strand.
TGTCAATTATGGGCACAGAAGGCTGTTGCCAGCAACAAACCGAAAGTATAGCAACATCAAAGCTTAACTTGGAGACTGGTGAAGAATGTTGTAGTCGGAGCAATGGAAGTTGCAGTACGAAGAATATGTTTCGCCAGCCAGAAACGGAAGTTCCATTCATACCAGTGACCGTTGATGAGAACGATGTCATATCCGGTGCTAAAGATATTTTAAAAGTGATCCGATCTAACTGGGACATGTCCTCAGTTGAATTTAAGGTAACTATGAGTTTTTTTGTATTATTATTTATTGTTATCAGTTAAATTTAAATATTCTTATAAGTAAAGCTTATCACTTTGTTTTTTTTTTTTTTTTGTTTTTTTTTGTATAAACTAAAGGTTATCAGTGCACTGGGGTGAATGGATGTTTGAGACTTGGTTGTTGTTTCTATGTGTCTACTTAGTTTTGTATTAATAATATTTGAAGTAAATTTACAAAGTGGAAATTTGCTGTGTTTCATTCAATATCAATATTTTCACTGGCTCAGATGATTTTTCTTTCAAAAGGAATTTTTTAGGTGTATGCTTTTCAAGAAGAATTAAAACTCATATGTCTTTTTATGCTATGGCCAAGAACTTAGCTTTATTATAAAGATAAGGGTTTGCAATTAGGTTTTAAAAATTATCTCGGGCAAGTAATTCCAGTCGAGGTGCGAAATTTTCTACCACTTTTTGCAATAACTGGACCCGTTTGTAAGCAATAAAGCACTAGATATTTTTTTCCAAGGGCTTATAGACAAGCGACTACACGTAACCCCACAAAAAATAGTCCAGCGATGTTAAATCGATCTTAGATTTAAAGCAAAGCCACAGATCCCCTACGCGGAATAATGGACTCACTAAAAGTTTTCTTCAATAAATAAATTGTTTCCTCTGTGTCGCTCTAATATTCGATAATAAATTTGCACGATTTGAAAACGTAATTCAGGGGTAAGTCTATTCATTGAGCAGGTGAAGACAGAATAAGGAACTCTATTTGAAGTCAACTACATTTTGCAAGTTCAGACGACATAAGGGACTTAAAAGTAAAGCAAGTTTCCAGCATCTGATTGATCAGCTGCCAAAAAATTGCCTTCCACTTAAGGCAAGTTAATTGGAAATTTTATTGAAAAGTTCGTCTAGAAAAATCTCCCTAACTATTAAGTCAAGTCTACTTCTGTCAAAATGACAGTTCATCATGTTTTTTTCATTCAACTGAAAGCTGTACTTTCTTAATTATTTTCTATTTGATGTTTTATGTAAAAGGGTTTCTTGCCAAATTAGAAACGATTTAATCAATATTTCTTTAAAATACAAGTCGAGATTAAATTGTAGCTAGCCTGAGGATTATTTTGTAGACAATAATTGTGTTGTTGGTAGTTTTTGCGGGAGCAACTGAGGGTAGAAGTTAGTGAAGTACAGTTCCGAGTTTGAAGTTTATGACACTTAAAAAACTAACTAGTTGCCTTGTCAAAATTTGCGTTCTTAGAAATTTACTTTACTTACCCCTACCTTAAGTTTATCGTGCAGAAGCCACCAAAAACATTAGTGTTTACAAAACACTCCTTAGGGGCCGGTTATAGCTATCAGTAAAATCCATCAGTAAAATTTTTGTTTTTAGTTTTTGAACATGTTACAGATTTATTTCTAGCAAAAGATTGATGCACTAAGATGAATCCTATATTCAAGTATTTTTTAATGCATTTAAAGTTTTATTTAATTTATAAATCCATTTTATATTTTTGTAATGATGAAATTTCATTTTACTGAACAGCTGACTGCCAAAAGCCAAAAAAAAATGCCTTTTCATTTTACTGTTAGTGTTCCAATTTTTTACTTTTCCGATCACATCATTTAAAATTTTACTGATGAAAGCAACAGTACAAAAATTGTCGCGAAGCCTCAAAGTGGCATTTTATTTAATGACGTAAATTTACTAATTGCTACATATAAACGCTCATCAGTAAAACATTTCAGATTCCTCCTGTTTCAAATTTTACTGATAGCTATAACCGGCCCTTAGACAAGCTACAAGTCCATTAATTACTTAAGGTGGCGCTACAGTCCGGGGCGGACCTGGGCCTCAACCAACATGCGTCTCCAGCCAGCTCGGTCCCTAGCTAACTGTCTCTAGTTTCGCACGCCAAGTTGGTTGAGGTCTTCACCCACCTGTGTGCGCCACCTGAGTCGCGGTCTTCCTCTACTGCGCCGTCCCTCGGGATTGGATTCGAAGTCCACTACGTTTTGTATATTGTATTGTAAATAAATATTTCTTATTTCCTTTGCCAAATTGAAAACCAGAGTTCTGAAAAAAAACACCCGTTATAACATAAAACCTATTTTTGGTTCCTAAAGAAACCTAAATAAATTAAGTTTTTGAGCTATAGTAAAATTTCCATTTGATACTTAGAATTTACCTACCTTTAATGACTTTAATGCACTATAATGCACTATAATGCCTTTTTAATTTCCTCTGATTAAGATTTGTTTAGTTGGTGTACTTTGTATTATTTTATATCTAACAACGTGTATCTATATTGGGGTTAAAATACCAAATACCTACCTCATATTCAGGTATTTTTGTAAGTTGTGAAAACTTTGTTTACAAAAAAGCAAATATTTCTTTAGTATTGCTTGCTATTTAGAATAGGAAGTACAAAAAATATTATTTAATTTTTTTCTACGCCTTAAAATTAAGTCGAGTTTAAACTACTCATAGATACTCGTAGATACATGCTACAAATTGTTAGATTTATTTTTTGTTAACGACTGCTTGAACACGAGTACTTACAAAATTCGTTGTTAGTATCCATTAAATAGAAATGATTAATGGGATAAACACGTATGTAAGTGCAGTGAATGTTTTTCAACACACGGAATGTAGTAAACAAGTTTTAATTTTGTATGCAAAGCTTTGTCCAAAGTCGTAGGAGAACAATTGTGATTAGTTTAAATTATTTTGTTACTTATTAAATAATCGAGAGCTTATCTACATAATACGCGCAAAGATTTCAGATAACTGCAGATAGTATTACTATCAAATTAATCATACATTTTTTAATACCTTATAATTTATTATTATTAATAAGGAAAACAATTGTGTACAAAAAACCTAATAAATAATTGTTCCCAGGCAATGTTTCGATTAAAGATTGTTAACTCTTTAATATACTCGTCCATACAATGGTGCTAAGATTTCATTAAACAAAATTTTTGATAAACATTAATTAGCAATTGAGAAATTTATTTATTTATTTATTTATTATCACAGGTACTATGCAAATAAATTTACATCGTCCGGAACACATAAAGCCGGGGATCTAAGCCCATAAGTGGCTGACTTAAAGTAATTACAATAATAGGAACTTGTATAATAGAGTATTATTATGTTATAGGGTTATGGTTGATGTAATTTAGGAATTAGTATTAATTAGTATTAGGAATTGTTTTAATTTTATATTTGGTTTATTTTGTGTTTGTTTAAAAGTGGGAAAAGATGTGATGCGTCTGGAGGTTTGGTTGTATCGAATAGAGTTTGTAAAGGTGGAATGTTGTGATTGAAGTGACTTCTAGTTAAAGGGCAGGATTGCAGTACATGTTGGATGTTAAGAGTTTCCTGGCAATATGTGCAAGTAGGAGGATTTTCTTTTTTGAATAGATACATTTTGTTGAACAATGAATGTCCGAGCCTCATTCGAGAAAGTTGTACGGATTGTATTCGGTTGAACGATTCATGATAAGTGACTCGCCCTAATGTAGTCTTGTGTTTTCTCAAAAACGAAGTAGAGTTATTCCATTGGGTTTCATTTGCTTGATTAATATCCTTTAGGACTAAATTGAGCATAGATGATGGGAAAGGTGGTATGCTGAATTCCAAAGGCATTTTGATAGCTTCACGAGCTGCGGCGTCTGCTTTTTCATTACCCAAGATTCCGACGTGGCCAGGGGACCATATAAGGTGTATTCTAGGATAGTTGGACCGGATGATGGAACGTAGTAAATGAATGATCGGTTTGTTGTTGTTATTGTTGGCCACACTTCGAATAGCACTTAGGGAGTCACTGCATATAGCTGTTTTTTCGTGAGTTTTGTTAGCAAACTCAAACGCTTCTACCAATGCCATCATTTCTCCAACAAAGGCGCTTTGGTTTGGAGTCGTGAGTTTTTGCAATAGTATTTTTTTGCAATTGTTGTCATGTCTATATACACTATAACCAGTATTATCATCCTTTCTAGAAGCGTCTGTGTAGAGTATGCAGTCGAAGTTTCCTATCGATATTATTTCAGTAAATTTTTGTCGATAGATTTCGGGTGAGGTTTGTTCTTTTTGTGATTGGGCTAACGATGTGTTGATAGTGCTTCTTGGAAATAACCAAGGAGTGACATCTGTGTCGTAATAGGGGGTTTTTGGAAGGGGGATATTGATGGATTTAAGGTGTCGGATGGAGTTGAAGAGAGAGCTTTTAATTTTTGATTTGTTCGAGGTTTCCCAGCCTGTTTTGCAAATATCGTGCAGAGGATGTTTGTGGTCTGTTATGCTTTTAATGACAATTCTTGACTGTGCAACTTTTTTCATGTTAAAAAAGAAAGGCGTGTTGGTTTCTGCCAATAGTGCATCTATTGGTGTTGATGGCAAGGCTCCACAAGCTTTTCTTATTAAGGCATTGATTTTTATTTGAATAAGGTTGTCGTTGTTTTTTGTCCAGTGTGAATATATGGATATATTGTGTTGTGTTGCTCCTCTAATAAGAGCTTGTGCTATATTCACAGCCGTATTCATGTGAGGACCTTTGTTTTTCTGGCAAATAATTTTGAGTAGGTTTAGAGATTTATTCATTTTATCAGCTACGAACTTGGCGTGAGCTTGCCATTTCCATGTCTTTGTGCAGACAAGACCAAGGACTCTCATTTTTTGGCTAAGTGCAAGGGTTGAGTTATTAAGTGTTATTGGACTTCCTGGGCAAGATCTTTTCCTGCATATGTGTAGGGCTTCCATTTTTTGCATGGGTAATTTTGCACCATATTTTTGACACCATGTTTGAGCCTTTTGTATGCATTGGTTGAGAGCGTTATTAACTTCTTCTGGTTTACCAGAGCCTAAAATAAAAAAGTTATCAGCAAAAGCTAAGGTTGCTTTAATTTGGCTTGCCTTAGTATTTAGCTCATTTAATAGCGAATTTACGTAGGCATTGTACAAAATTGTTGAAATTGGTGACCCTTGGGGAACTCCGTTATCGATTTTGTGATCTGATGAATAGTATCCGTTGACTCTTACTTTTATTATTCGATTCGACATGAATGAAATGATGACGTTCAATAGGTTTGAGTCTAGACCCCAGTCATTAAGTTGTTTTGTTACGCCTGAAACAGTTACTCTTTCAAATGCCTTTTCCAGATCTATGGACAGGAGTACTGTATGTTTTTGTGCAGCCAACTCTGAATGTACTGCTTGATCAAGCATGTGCATCAGAGTGTGCGTTCCTCTACCAGGCCTAAAGCCGTGTTGTCCACTATTAATGCGTTCTTCTATTGTCCATTTTATTCTATTTCCAATTATTTTTTCAAATAATTTGGATAGAACAGTGAGCAGAGAGATTGGGCGGTAACTATCTAACGATTGGGAATCCATATTAGGTTTAGGTATTGGGATTAAGTAGGCTTTTTTCCACTCATGAGGGAATGTTCCATTTTTTAAGATGTTGTTATAGAGGTTGGCTAGTCTGCACAAGACCTCTAATGGCAATTTTTTAAGCATGGTAAAAGTTATTTTGTCTGGACCAGGACTTGACCCTTTTGTGAGACTTAATGATTTCCTCAACTCGGGGATAGTAATTAAAGCAGCACTTGAAGATGTTAAGGAGGAGTAAAATGAAAGTGAGTTGTTTTGTTGCAGGATCTGATCCGAAAAGTTTGCATCAGCGCTGTACCCAGCCCATTTAGCTGCGAAAAGTTGTGCAATATCGGTTTGATCGGATATGGAAGCCATGTTGTGTCGAATAGCAGTGATGGAACAACGTGTGTGATTACCGTTTATGGTTTTCACTTTGTTCCAAAGTGTTTTGGAGTCCATTGTTGGATTGATTGAGTCCAAAAATGTTTTCCACGTGTCTTTTTTTGCTTCTCGAACGATTCTTTTGACCTTTGCTGCCAAACGTCTGTAGGTAATGATGTTAGTGGTAGAGGGATGCCTTTTCAGATTAAACCAAGCTGTTTTTTTCTCAAGGATTAGATTTTTTATGTTTTTGTTGAACCAGATGGGTTGGTTAACATTGCAGGGAGGATGAGAAGTGGGAATTGTGGTGGCTGCAGCCCGCCTTATGATTTTTCTTACATTTGCCGCTTCTTTGTTGACATTAAGTGACATGGGAATGTTGGTCGAAATTTGAACTGCGTCCCTGGAAAATTTTAGCCAATTGGCTTTTCTTTCCAAAAATCTAGGTTCAAATTTGCGGGCTAAGGAATATGTTGAGCCTGTTTCTATTATTATGGGGAAGTGGTCACTTCCTTCCAAGGAATCTTGGGTTTTCCATGAGGTGTTTGCTGCTATTGACGGTGACACAAGTGTCAAATCTATAGCAGTGAAGGTGTTTCTTGTTGAAAAATGGGTCGGGGAACCATCGTTCAACAACACAAGGTTAGAATTTTGTAACCATTCGGCTATCACTGTTCCTGCACTATTAGTATGCGGGGATCCCCACATTGTGTTATTGGCATTAAAGTCGCCAAGCAGGATTCCATGTGACAAGTGATTTACAGCCAGATCTGAGTAGTCTTGCTGAGTCAAGTTATGATCTGATTGCCTGTAAATATTTTGAATTGTAAGTGGTTGGGTTAAGAGGATTTTTAGAGTCTGGGTTAGTATTCCGTTTGGACAGCTTGTGTATGTATGCGGTATATTAGATTTAATTAGATTGGCAGTACCATCTTTGTTTCTATCGTGGATTTTATTATTAAAATAAGCTGTATAATTTTTGTATTTTGCGGGGGCTTTGTCTGTGGGAATTTTAGTTTCTTGTAGAGCGATTATTTCAGGATTGTATTTTTTTACAAGGATATCCAAGCTTGGGAGATTGTTGAAGTAACCTTGGATGTTCCATTGGAGAATTTTTATATTAATTTTTTTGCTACTGTTTACTGTGGAGTTATTATGAATTTGATGTTGGTTTGTTGGTGATGAAGTTTGTTGTTGATCAAATGTTGTCGGCCGTGAATTTCTCTGGCTGGAGCGAGGACAAGGAGGCTCTGCACCTGAATTCCTCGTTCCCTCTCCCTCCAGGGGCACCCACGACCTTGTGTAAGGAATGTTACTTGTGTTTTTATTCATTGTCATCATTATCAGATGTGGACATGAAGTATGTTTTGTTTTCTATTTCGGTATTTGTAATTTTTGATATCGGGGAATTATATGTGGTTGTTGAAAGTTGAGATGATTGGTTGTGTGAAGTATGTTGTGGGTTTTTGTTGTGAGTGTCTGGTCTAGGAGGAAGTGGAAGATGTGGAATTTTTGGAATGATAGAGTCTGTTGTTGCCTTTGTGGCATTTTCTGAGTTGGGTTGAGATTCGGAAGTTATTTTAGGTTTTGTGATTGAGTTGGTTGTAATGGGGGTTGTTTTGCTATTGTTTGTTGATGTGGATGTTATTTGAATATCTTTTTCCATGTTTTTGTTTTTTGTTGAGTTGGATAGATTTTTGCTAGGGATATTTTTCTCCTGGATATTTTGAGCTTCTCTAGCTCTGGATGCATAGGTTTGGGAATTTAAATTTGATTGAATTAAGTTTTGCTGTCCATAAATGCGCTTGGCTTCTCCCATGCTGCACTTATTTCTAGTTTTTATTGTTAGGATCTCTTTATTTTGAAGGTATTTAGGACAGGTTTTGGATGAAGATGCGTGGTCATTGCTGCAATTGGCACACTTGATTTGTGTGCATTCTAGGTTTTCATGAGCTAAGAGACTGCAAATTTCGCATATTTTTTTATTTGTGCACCTTTTTGCTGTATGTCCCAAAATCTGGCAATTTTTGCATCTCATCGGATTTGGGATGTACTCTTGCACTTTAGTTTTGTACCAAGCAATATCGATTGTGGGAGGGTAGTTATATCGATCAAAAGTGAACAGCATTAGCCCCGAAGGACGCATTCCGTTATCGGTTTTCTTTTGGAATTTATACACATCTGTTACACCTTGCTGTTTCAGTTCATTCACAATTTCTTCTTCTTTTATGTTGATTAGGCAAGGTGCATACACAATGCCTTTCGATGAATTGAGACTGGAATGAAGTGTAACCGTAACAGGGACTTGGCCAAGATTTGATATTTTAAGGAATTTGTCTGCAATTGACTGTGATTTTGTTAGGATTAATATATTTCCATCTCTGAGTAGAGAGATGTTTTCATATTCCTTGCTAACACCATCAATAGCTTTGTTGAGAATGAACACACTTATTTCTGAAAGGGGTTGTTTTTTTTCATCCTTAGGAGAAATTAAGATAAATCTGGGGTTCTTTAGGTTGGACACATTAGGGAGTAAGGGGAAGTTAGAGGTCGAAGAACTTTTCATTTTCTTTGCAGCACTGGGTTCGAAAAGGAATGAATCTCGGTGCTCCGCTAGCAATTCGAATTGATTCCCTTTTTTTCTTCCAGGCCCCGGGCCCGACATTTTGATAAATGGGGACAAAGTTTCACGCGCCAAAAAACTTAACACGCGGTTTGTAGAAAAATAATAATTCAAAAGGAGGGAAAGAGAAAGATATTTGCGATAGAGAGACTAACAGAGATAACCACTACTGTAAAGAGAAAATTGTCAACACAAGTGATCGCTATGAAAGCTAGACGGTGACTCCAATTGAGAAATTATTAAATGTTTTTAAGACTTTTATCATTTAAAGAACTCATAATCCATACATAAGATCAATTTGTAGTAGCGTAATAAATATTATCAGTTTTACCAAGGTTGATACTCGCCCTGAAGTGCTATCGAAAATTAAAAATATGTTTTGTAGTTGGGGCAGCCCCTTTCAAGTAAATATTTCAAGATAACTGGTGCAGCTGAAGTTGTTTTGGAAGTCATGGTTATTATATTATGAATCTTAGATTTTATAGAATGAAAAGAATTTTTCACGATTTCAAGACTTTTAAACGTGTCGAAAGGACAACCATATTAAGTCCATTTTTATTATTTTCTGGTTTTAGCAATGGCAATGTAAATAATATATGCATATTTAAGTACAGTCGAAATTGGTTATAACAAACTCCATGGGAGTGGTAAATTTATTCATTATATCCGGTGTTTCGTTACAATCTATTTTCAATTTTTTGTTCTTTATTAAAAAAAGACAATATCTATCAATAAGATTTTAATTTATTAATTTTTGTAATATTTATTTAATTTAAAAACGTTTAAAGAATTTAAACGTGCAATAATATTTTAACTTAAGCAATCAGAAAAAAGACATTCATTAGACTGTACTTAAGAATATAAACATAATTCAAAAAGAAAGCTTTATTTAAGGTGCCATTTGTAGCTATCATTGGTTTTCTTCATTAAAACCAATCATTGGAATTTTGTTGGCAGGTCGTTTATAGCGATCATTAAAATTTCTACATTTTTTACTGGCAGTAATCTTTCATTGCAATTGTGTGAAATTGTAACACAAATCAGTGAAACGATTCGTTTCACTTTTGAATATAAAAGTATCAGCTTTTTAGGAAAATGATTTTCCGTCCGGAGAATCGAAAAATAAATTTTTAGCGAAAAATAAATGCTCAATTAAACTTTTTTCCGATCGATCAGTATATAATTTAATTTCCAAGCGAAGGGAGACACAATCAAATGTCCATTCAAAGCAATTTTCGGATTGATTTCAATGAAAGCTAACACTAGCCCTAAGCAAAAGCATACATTTTAAGTTATGAACATGAATTTTATACATTAAATAGAAAAATATACATTTCTGCAAGCTTTTTCGTCAAATTTTGTGGGGCGTTTTGTTGTCTGGGACTTTGAAGTTCTCGATCACAGAGTAGCTCTAGTTAAAATTTGGTTTTTAAACGAAAATCTATGGTTTTAGGTTGGAGAGTTTTCGTTTTTCTTGAAGGTAATTTTGTGTTTCCGAGTCAGAGGCGTAAAAAGCATTTGTTTATTGAAGAGGATGTTTCCGTTGGATACATTTTTGGTTCACCCATTGATGGAATTGTGGTGGGTGAACGTTCTGTTCTTTTATGTTTTCCAATAAGTTTTTACTTATACATAACATACATATATGTACATTAACGTAATCTCTTTTAGATGGCAGAAGTTGGCTGATCGTCGTTTGATCGGAGGCGTTTTTTGCTACACTGTCTCTCTCATACCCTCTAATACCTGGTACTCATACGAATTTTTTTTGTTTTTGAAAGTATTTTTATTTTAGTTTATTTTGGTAATTGATATTGCGCAGTTTTTGGTATTCCCGATTGCATTTATAGTTGAAATAGTAGATCACTACGTTTTTATGTATACTGTTTGCTATTTCTGTTGCTTTAAGTATTGCGTGTACTTCTGTAGATAATATTGAAAAATAGTTTGCCTAGCCTCACTGCATAAAGGATGTCACCTCCCCCCAGAAACAACTGCAATTCCAGTTCCATGTTCAGATTTAGACTCATCTATATAAAGGATTTCGCATGGATTTTTTCTATATTCGTCTATAATTTCGTTGAATAGTTGGGAGTAGGTTTCTTTGTTTGTAGATTCCTTTTTGAATGCTGCGAGTTTGGTATTAAATCTGTTGATTGGTACCACCCATAGAGGGGTATTACCTAGCGTCTGTGTGTTGATCGCTAGAGTGATACCAGTGTTTCGGGAAACCGAAATCACAATGGATTCTTAATGTAGCCATTCTAACCATTATTATTCGACTCAGCTAATGAGATAGGTTGGTGCCAACACTAATATTGGGAGTGGCCATGGCTCGCAGAAAGTCTGCCTTTCTAGTGGTTTTGTGAATATTTTTAATACATTAATGGTTTATTTTTCCATTGAGCTCATGAGGTATTTATCGGTTGGTTCCTGGACTATTTTGTTAAGAATTACTACACAAACGCCTAGGATAACCTATTACAATTTTGAGAAATTCGTAACGTATAGTCATCATTAACCTCTTAACTGTTTTTTTTTTTCTTGAAGGTGGACTTGTTCTCTTGTATTTTATTTTTACAAGAGAACACTTATGAAACGTAATATCGCCAAGTATCTTAATGTTTTATAGATTTTGTATGTCTATGCATATGTCATTTTCGACTTTTTTCAAAACTTGCCAACGACAGATTTTAAGAAAATGCTTTATCTATTCATCATATAACTTCTAAAAAAATAAGATCCTTTAAAAATTATAAATAACTTATTTGGGTCTTTATTTTTAAAACAAACAAAAAATTTAAAATCTAAACTTATAAGAACCACACTAATTTATATACTATATATTATTATCTTTCAAATTGTATCTTCACACAAGATCAAATTTTTGAAAATCTGTAGCAGTATATTGTCAATACTTTGTTAAAACCTGGTAAAATAATAAAAAATAATTATAACGTTTGGTATAGGTGTGTATTTGTATATGTATGTTTATTCGTGTAAAAATAGACATAATTATGTCCCATATCTTTTTTTTGAAATAAATTGCCACAATTAAGATTTTAAAGTAATATAATTTGTTTGTTAATTTTTATCTACCGATATGTGAATTTTTAACTTTATCTTAAGGTGACACATAATTGCAAATTTTCCCTTCAGCACGAGGAACATTGCCTTAAAGTTATATATCTATAAGAAGGTATATTTATCAACATTTTGCTGTCGCATAAGATACAAAAATACGTTAAATCAATATCACTATCTGTTGCTTAAAAAAAAAAGAACTAATTGACAATTTTTCACTTTAAACAGACGTCACCTGTTGGGTAAAAATTAAGTTATTCTAGAGCGAACAATAGTATGTCGTATAGTCTATTGTTTCCAATAAACAATAAGTCATACAATTGACTTTAAAATAATTTTATTTAGACATTTTGCATCATAAATCTTGTGTTGATTTTATAAAACATGCACACGATCGTTTTCTCGATTATACAAACAATCGAAAAGCCATAACATCAGTGCTATAATTGTCTTCAGTTTAGACGTTGTACAATAGTAAATAGGTGAATATTTTTGTGCAAATAAATATGAAACGAACAAAAAAAATTAGCAGTTTGTAATTGAAGGTCAAAATATTATTTAAAGCACGTTGTTAATTGTTTACAGACGAGTAGGCAGACTTCTTTTTATATCAATTACCTTTTAATGAAAGGAAGAGAACTATTTCTGGTTTTAAATAATGTTGGGTGTCATATTAAAAGTGCGAGTATGAAATCAACTTTAATGACATATGTATGTACACACAAATAAATTGGCATATTTCAAAATGAGGCTTTTTTGAATATCAAAGCACTTTTTTGTAGTTAATCTAACTTCACGACGAACTTCATGTTTAGGGTTTTACTATTTTAGGTACAAACGTTTTCAGAACAAATTTAGAAAACAGTTTATCATTAAGTTTTACTTATTACAATTATAAAATTATTTTAATTTTTTAAGAAGACCTATCATTAGACTTTTTTGAAATTTGAGTGTGATTTATATTGCTCACAGCAAGTTTAAAATTTGTCTTCATATTAAATTTAATTAAGTAGAGACCATTTTCGAGACAAGAATGCTTTTGGTAGTTTAACCCATTTTTGGTCTTGAACGAATGTACAGCGCCTTTCACTCAACGACAAAGGTTCTGAAAATCCAAAATCATGGAAATGATATTCTTTGCGAAATCTGGTAATGCGACATACAGGGAACAAAGGGTTACTTTAAACCATTAGTATGACAAGCATTAATAACAAATTAAATTAACACTTATTTGTGAAAAAGTATGTTCACGTTGTACATTTTATCACTCTCTTAAAAAGAGATTATTACACTTGTCAACAAAAAAAAAAATCGATTAGGATGGGACATCAAGTTTTACAATCGATTTTCGCTTTTTATACCCGTTGGAAGTTTTGTACTTAGAAACGCTTATTACCAGTGAATAGGTACGTATCTCCTATTCAAATTTTATAAAATGAAAGGTAAATTGGAAACGACCGTTGGAACTCCCCAAAATCAAAAAAAATGGACTACATAAAAAGGGTATACAAAAGTGTTCACTAGGATGAGGCAACGTACAAAATTTAAGAAAAAAAACTAAAGAAATAATGAAATGTTTATATTTTAAGGTCTTGCAACATTTATCTATAAAGTTTACCCGCCATTTTTGGGTATAACCTCTATAAGATGGTTTGGAGTGGAATCAGTTTTTTTTTAGATACTCATAGTAAATTTGGGCCCAGGCAACACGAAAAGCTTCGATTAAACTGTCCTTGTCTTCATAAACTTTACGAAATAGCCACGTTTTGAATTATGTTAAAGTCCATTGATCCACGGCAAATGTGCAAAGTCTTCGGATTGAATCCAACTTCTATTAACCGTGAAAGTGTGGACGGAGGCATTGTCTTGCTGGAAAATTCCAGGCAGAAGTCCAAGTGTTTTTCGTTTTTGGAAATGACCGTTGCAGCAAACATTTATAATTTTTTTTAAAGTTATAGCTTCCCACACCATTACACGTAATGTACGGCTATGATGCCTTTTCGAATTAAGCTCATCCTTTTTCAGATCATGTTCCTTGTGTAACTTGGCCCAAAACTGGTTTCTTTTTTAGTTTTCTTCTCTAGATAGTATTAGTTTTTTGTATTATCCTTCGAACCGTTGTTATGCTGGCTGATACTCCACTTTTGGCCTTTATTTTAGTTGCTGGTGAATCACCAATATAATTGCTTACAACTGTCTTGCTTCTGTTAAGTCTGCTTGCTATTTCACGTCCTGAGAAATCCGAAATGGCCTCATTCTAGGCAAGCATCTTTTTCATACGCTTTCTTAGTAGTTCATAATTTGATTTTATCAATTTGTAATGGGAGAATACATACCTATTCCCGAATAATAAAAGCTCCCGGGTACAAAACTTTCAGCAGGTATACAAAGAAAAAATCTTTTCCAAAATGTGTGGCCTCATCCTAGTGATTGACAGTGTACTAACACATTCGACCTTCTAAAAAATTATTCTAAATCATTAAATTGATAAACTATTAACATTTTTATATAAAGGGTGATTTTTTTAAAAGCTATAGAAAAGTTTTTCAAAAAAAAACACATACAATTCAGAAAAATGCATGAAATCTTTATTTGAATCGATAGTACGGTCCATATAATTTAATGTTTGAAGATTATTTCATGCAAATGTTGACCTTGACTGCGCCTCAAATGGTCCATTCGCTTAGTCCAATTTTGGCATACTCTTTCCAACATTTCGGCCGGTATCTCACGAATAAATGCTTCAATTTTGTCTTTAATATCGTTAATTGAAACGGGCTTGTCTGTATAGACATGAGCTTTAACATAGCCCCACAAAAAATAGTCTAAAGGCGTTAAATCGCACGATCTAGGCTGCCAATTGACCGGTCCCGAACATGAAATAAAATGTTCACCGAACTCGCCTCTCAATAAGTCGATTGTTGCGCGTGCTGTGTGGCATGTGGCACCGTCTTGTTGAAACCACATGTCATGCAAGTCTAGCTCTTGCATTTTGGGCAAAAAAAGTTCGATATCATCTCACGGTAGCGCTCACCATTCACAGTTACGTTACGATTCGCATCATCTTTGAAGAAGTACGGTCCAATGATGCCACCAGCCCATACAACGCACCAAACTGTGACTTTTTCTGGATGGATTGGTAGCTCTTGCAATGCTTCTGGCTGATATTCACTCCAAAATCGACACTTCTGCTTATTTATGTACCCATTGAGTCAAAAATGAGCTTCGTCGCTGAACACAAGAAGCACGCTATGAACTTTCTTAACAGAGCACGCATTTTGATAATAAAATTCAATAATTTGCAAGCGTTGTTCGTCTGTAAGACGATTCATGGTTAAATTATAGACCAACTGAAGATGTTTGACAGTGACACGAAACGTGCGTCACCTGTACCAGTGTTGCCAACAAGAAAATAGCTAAAAAATCACCCTTTAACTACGTACCTATCTGCATAAATCTGAACATAGACATAACTTTGTCTTATCATTAAAAACTTTGTTTTTCATCCTGTTTCCTCTAAAATAAAATATACGTTTAGAGGAATTGACACAACATTTAAAAATAATTTTAATTTACCCCAAACTGGAATAAAAAAGATAAAATCCATTAATCTTCGGTTACCACTGTTTTCTTGGGATGAGTTTTTATTTCCGGTATGAGATGTCTCTGAGGTATGGGCTGTGTTCACGCCGCTTACAAAAACATTCCTCACGGTTCATTCAGTCGCTAAGCTCGTTCTAAAACCGCTCGTAACGTAAGAGGAAACTCGTTTAAGAGTTCATGAGTTAATCTTTAGTGCTGATTCCGAATCCGAACTCCGATTTAAGCTTTATGTGCTCGAACTTAAAACTACCCGTTTTCAGTATTATTTTTATACTTTTTCAATAAATTGCAAAAACTTGATATTATAACCTTGAGACTAAGAATTTGTAATAAGAACAAAAACGTTTTGCTTTTTTCTAAGAACAACCGTGTTGACATAAATGCTCCAGCGTTATTTTAAGGTTAATGTATGGCAGTTGAAGACTTACAGCTAATAAGGACTTATGGAAAAATAAATAAGATATTGAAAATGTTTAAACGGTAACATTGAAGTAAAGGATTATGGAAAGCAAAACATCTTTATGAATTCACATATTTTCATATTCTCAAAAAGCCTAATATACGTTTTTTCGAATTTTTAAAGATTGTATCTCAAAAACCTTTAAAGTCGGGTTCTAAGGGCATCAAAAACCTTACAAAAAGTACCAATTTCTAAAAAATGCATCACAAAATCCTTTCGTAATGCAAAATTGTTCGTAATCTAAAATTTCGGGATTCGTAAAACTTTCCAATTACAATGGAATTCGTAAAAGGGCTGAGTATAACCTTGTTGACCAATGTTAAAAATCATGGAATCATTTCTTCATCATCCACCTATAGCCTTGATCTTACGACCTTTTTTTGTTCCCAAACACCAAAAATATATGTTTTTCGTAAGCCAATAATTTTTCCCTTGCCAGAAGAAGCCAAAAATATTTGTTTACAGGTCTTTCACGTGGAGTGGTAACAATGTATCCAAAATTGGTAGAATTGCATGAAATTTTAGGAAGTAGGCTGAAAAACAATTAGAACCTTTTAAAATAAAATATTAACGCACTAATTAGGTTAGGATTAGGTGATGAACCTTAATTACCATCTATGTGCATCTCAACCAACTTTTCTGAAATCACAAACAAATTAGTTTTACTTGTTTCGTAATTTTAAAGTCGATTGCTTGTTCATTTTTTTATTTTCATTTGATTTGAAAAGAAAACAAATGTAGTCCCATACGAGCTAAACATATTTACATTTTGTATAAATAAAGCAGATGATTAGATATAAAATGTATACCCACGTATATTCGGTTTGATATGTGAGTTTGTTCCGGAAAAAATAACAATGTTTAAATTTCTTGACATTTTAATGGAAAGTTTACTCTTCTCTTTTTTGAAAAAGGTGGATGTTTGGTTTATTTTTCCTCAAGATTAACTTTGTCTATGCGGTCTTTTAAACTTCCTTTTGTTATTTGATGTTATGTAACCAACGTTAATTCTAGCTACATTATAGAAGTATACATTTTGACATTTATGTTTTACATATAAATTAAATAAAGTAAACAAAATGGTTATAAAATACATGTGTTTTTTGTTTGGCTTAAGACAGAAAATTTATTTTCTATTTTTATTTGAAAAGCTGAAACCAAAATGTTAACTTATTTCAAATCTTAAGCTATCTTACTCAGCTTTATGTAAATAACTCAATTAAATGTTTGCAATTAAAACGAATAAAATTTACATTAAATAGATTCGATCAAAAAATAGACTTTTGGAGTTTAATGAAATGAATAGAATATTTTTAAAGTAGCTTCTTTTATTTTAAGAACATTTTACAGTTCAACTTGGATCCTTTTTCTGAATTGTAATTAAGTAAATTAATTTAGATGATTGTAATAAAAATAAAACTTCTTATTTCTAGATTTTCACAGACGGAATAACAAACAAACTAGTTGGTTGTTTCAATACACCAAAAATGGATGACAATAATTCCTCTCAAAATGGCTGTACTGACTATACAAACAATGT
Source organism: Eupeodes latifasciatus (assembly GCA_920104205.1). Taxonomy (NCBI): domain Eukaryota; kingdom Metazoa; phylum Arthropoda; class Insecta; order Diptera; family Syrphidae; genus Eupeodes; species Eupeodes latifasciatus. The sequence goes on from OV049926.1 coordinate 74,722,706, forward strand.
CGTTCTTGTACGAGTTTATGGCAACAAAACCGACCTGCTTATCGATCGTAAAGCTGAAACCCGCAACATAAAACTACTTCATTCCTACGGATTCGCACCCTCGCTATTTGCTACATTCAAAAACGGTCTCGCTTATGAATACGTACCCGGAAAAACGCTCACTCCCGAAAGTGTAACTAGACCCGAAGTATGGCAGCTGGTGGCGTGTCGCATGGCAGATATGCATAAAGTTACCCAAGATAATGGTTTGACGATACCACCGGCACGTGAATCAATGCTTTGGAAAAAGGTTCAGAGTTTCTTTGATTTGGTGCCAGAACGTTTTTCAGATGCAGACAAGCACAGCAGGTAATTTGGCAAAAAACATCCTATGACATTTCAACACAAATTACTATATTCACAGGACATAAGAAGGACAAGATTTCGAAGAAAATCGTCATCTTCTTCTCCTTGGTGTAGTTGTGATCTGGTTCTGTTGTTGCACTCAGTTGTTGTATACGAACTCTCTATTGTAATTTGTCATTTTCTGTCTTTAAAACAAACAAACAAAAGAAAAACACTAATTCAAAAATCAATCAACCCAAATGAACCAGAGTTTTGATCAATCTTATATGCTAATTTTCCTTACTCATTCTAGGTTAGAAAAAACCTTTCTACCCATTTCGAAGATCCGCAACGAGTTTGAGTTGCTTTACAAAAAATTAAAGTCACTTAATAGTCCGCTAGTATTTGCACATAACGATCTATTGTTGGGCAATGTCATCTACACAGAATCTCTGCAACAGATAACATTCATCGATTACGAATATGCTGATTATAATTTTCAAGCTTTTGATATTGGCAATCATTTTGCTGAGTTTGCTGGTGTAGATGAAGTTGATTATAAGCGTTATCCGTCAAAGGAATTTCAACTTAAATGGCTGCGAACTTATCTGGAGGCCTATTTGGAGAGTAGTGAGGTTTCCGAAGAACAAGTTCAGAGGCTATATGTGCAGGTGAATCAGTTTGCACTGGCAGCGCACTTCTTTTGGACGATATGGGCCCTCATTCAGGCGGAATATTCAACAATTGACTTTGATTTTGTCGAGTAAGTATATATTTTATAGTTGTATATCTATTTGTTTTTAGTTTTTGTCTCTTAAAAATATGGGCAGCTTTCATTTAAGTAACTATGTCATTTAAAACCAAATTTAACCTCATTGTTCAAATATATTTTCTTTTGTATAAAGTGCAAATCATAAGACACCAAATATTTTAATATCTACAATTGACTCATCTTTGATGGACACTAAGCCTCGCGCTGCGGATTTTTTAAATACTTTATCATTTTTGTGTCTATTCAATCATTTCCCTCAAAAAGCATGTGTTAAATATTTATTAATTGTAGAGCTGTGGCAGATACGGTAATTATTCTGCTTCAGTAAGATTAAGTATCTGATAATTTTCAATGCGCTGCTGTGTTATTTTGTTCAGTAAGTTTCTTTAGCAGGTATAATAGGTCTTACGAAAGCAAAACCCAATTTAAAGGAGAAGTACTTACAGTTGTGTTCATAAAAATAGCAGTGCTCTCCAAATAAAACAAAAAGGACTTCAATATCAACGTTATAATATATTTCATTAAACTTCTAATAACAAACTAAAATATTTTATTCATAATAACAGAAAATAAGTATTATCAATTTTTTACCCTTAGCTTTGTCACAGTAAAAACCGTTTTTTAAATATATGGCTGTTCATAAAAATAGCAGTACATGACAAAGTACTAGATCTTTTATGTTAGAAGTAAGAAAAACTGTAATAAGTTCTATGAAAGTATACAAATAATGTTAGCTTACAATTAGTACTTTGTTGCATAACTATTGTTTTTTATGATGCTTCGCATCATAACGGGCCACTCCATAACGGATAACTTCTTCTGCGCAAACCATGATTTTGCCTTTTTTGACGTATGCTTTGGGTCATAGTCTTGTTGGTATACCCAAACCAACGGCATTTCCTCTTCAGCATAGGGTAACATAACCTCCTCGAGAATTTTCACATACTCGGTTGCATCCCTTATACCCCCGATGGGATAAATAGGCCCGACCCCGTAATATGAAAAGCAAGTCCATACCATAATTTTTCCTCCACCATGCTTCACTGTTTTTTTAGTGTACCGTGGATCGTATGCTGCATTTTAGGGTCTTCTCACATATTCTCGACGACCCTTGGACCCAAAAAGGACGACTTTGCTTTCATCGCTCCACAGAACATTCCTCCATTTCTCTTTTGCGCTTTAACAAACGCCATTTTCTTTGCCACATGTCTTTTCATCAAGAATGGTACCTTGCGGGGACTTCGGGCTGGTAACTTCGCATATAAAAGACGTCTTCGTATTGTGACAGCGCTAACAGACGGTTGAAGTCGATTTCTTATTTTCCTAGAGCCTATGGAAGGGTTCTGTTTTGCTAACTGAACAATTTTTCTGTCAGTTCTTTCAGTAGTCATCCTTTTTGGGCCTCGCGTTTCGGTTTATTTTGCGATTTTAAGGCGTTACTGACTATTTTTGCTGAGCAGCCTAGGATGTCTTGAATATTTTGGTAGGTTTATCCCTCCAAACGCAGTTCTCGAATAAGTTTTCGAATTTCTTCGGTGCAGTGTCTTGACCGTCCCATTCCTTATTTTTGAGCTGATATTTATTAATTTTTTATATGCTAGTATGTTACAAATACTTAAAACTTTAAATAGTAAAATATTTACTTACCGAAAAATAAAAAAAAATTGAATTTTTAACACTTTAAAATTAATGTGAATAGCACTGCTATTTTTATGAACACAACTGTACATCCCTATTCTGTTATACATTTCCGTATTTTGCATAAATAAAATAGAATGCAAACGTCGCTCTTGGGGTCTCTTATTTTTATCTAACGTTTCCTTGTAAAGTGGTAGTATTCGTGGCGTGATCGTATATGTGTCAGACTCTCATGCCTGAGGTCATGGTTCAATTTATATTTGTCCAACCTAAAAGTTCTTTTCTAGTACAGTATCTTGAATTGAGAAAAGCTTCAAGAGTAACTCTTGTCATAAAAAATGCTACTCAAATTAGCCGGATTCGGCATAGAAACTGTAGGTCCCCTAAATTGCTGCTATCATCACAAAGAAATGCTTGAAATTTGTAAGTCAGTAGGGTCTGGGTTTGAAAATGTCCAGAACAATTAGTTTGATTTTGTTGTCTATTAAAATTAACTACCACGATAATTTTATGTTTAATATTATTTTTTGTTTTCTGTCTTTCTTTCAGCTACGCCTTCACCCGTTACAATGAGTACTTAACCAAAAAGGATACATTCCTGTCACTGGATATAAACACTAATAGTCTTAGCTGAGACAAGTTTCTTAACCACATCGTTTGACACGAAACCAGCAAGACATTTAAAAAGTTACACGTGAAACTAAAAACAATAATTCACAAATATGTATTTTTGTTGTTGTATAAAGTAAAATAAAAGATTTGTTAGCAAATTCAAAAAAAAAAAAACAAAAATAAAAACTAATAACAAATGATAATAAATCTTCCGCAAATCTTATAAAGAAATTTTAGTTTCATCGATTTTTAAAATTTTTATTTTTGTAATATTTCTTTTGACGAACTTGGTTCGATTTTTAAATTATAGTTGTTAAGCTAGATATATGTATATGTATTTCAATGATTACTTAAAAGGGGACGAATTTTATTCGTTTTAGTTTTAGAATTTACAAATAATAAAAAAAGCATTCCCATTAAATGCATTGTTATATTGTGTTAAAAACAATTAATTTTATTTTAATTTTTTATTTTGTTGAATGTATAAAAAAGGTGAATAAATGGTATTTAAAAAATTATATTTAAAAACACATGATGAGTTTCTGTTTCAACTGTTTATAAAAATAGTACATATTTTTGAGGTTTTGTGGTGGATTTGTTTATCCTTCGAAAAAAGGTTGGCAATGCGAAAGTAAAGGTTAGTAAAGGTCCAATTTAATTTCAATAATTAGCTGATTTTTAATGAGAAATAAAATACAAATTGCATATGTTATTATTGAGATGCACGACAGGGAAGATGTTGGGCGAGTTCTAACTGCTGCCAACAAGTTGCGACAAACAGGTATTTCGATGCACAGCGACTATCCAGCTGCCAGCAGGAAGAGGAGGAGACGGCTACTTAGATTTAAATCCGAAATTACAAAGAAAAGCAACATTATTAAAACACAGATGAAAGGAAATTCTTTACAAGTTGGAGAGAACATATTTTATTTTAATATAAACAACAAATTTATGTGTGATGATGATAGCGCCATGATGAAACTTCAAAAACTTCTGGGTGACAGTCTTTTTATGATATTGACAGCTGAGGTAGAAAACGATTGTACTAGATTAAATCTTGAAGGCGCTAACACAAGCAGACTGCCAGCTGTGGATGCTGAGCGGGGTCTTAGGCCCAATAATAATCAACAATATTTTTAATGAAAATGCCATCTGCCCCATTAGTTATAGTAAAAAAACCTCTTGTAAGAAAAGTATTGTAAAAAAATTTGAAATATTATCTTATAATGAATCAGGCCTTAGTAATAAGTCTCTTTTGGTAGATTTCTATAATTTTGTCAATAATTTTGAGTTTATTTTTTTGTACGAAACATTTTTAACTGAACAAAATTATTCTTTATGTGAAAATAAATTAAGTAATAACGAATTCGTGTGGATCCCTGCAACGAGAACTCATTCAATGGGAACAGCTAGCGGAGGTTGTTATTTTGGTTATAAAAAGAACATAGGTTAGGTTAGGTTGGAGTGGCTGTCCAGATGTCGTTGACTCACTTTGACCTCAAGGGTCCCTTGTGATACCACTAATGAGATTACTCATGGGAGAGCAATGAAAATTAAACAAACCATTTTGTGCTTTTAATAAAGTTAGAGAGACACTTTGTGTCAATCGTTGCCAGTTCACTGGTATTGTCGAAGAAGGGATTACCGAGAAAGTTATTCCTTCTAATGGAGAGTGCTGGACATGTACATAGAAGGTGTTGGACTGAGCTCATCGGCTTTGCAATTTCCCGGAATGTCTCTGTGGCCCCGCACCCAAATGAGGTGAATATTAAACTGTTCTGTCATCTCATGCAGAGATGATCGACAATCGTGGACTAATTGAGAGTTTGTAGAGACAGACGCGAGAGATTTAAGAGCGGCCTGGCTGTCCGAGAAAATTCGTATATCTTTGCAAGATATAACGTTTTCTTTGAGCCAGGATAGTGCCTCTTTAATCGCCATTACTTCTGCCTGGAATACACTACATTGATTGGGAAGTCTGAGATTAAGTTGTTCCGAATAGATACTACTTCCAACTCCGTAATCGGTCTTTGAACCGTCTGTATAGAAGTGTACCGCATTGTCTTCTAGGGGTCCCTCTTCTTCCCAGGAGGATCTTGAACGGATGGACACATGGAAGTTTTTGCCGAATACCATTTTAGGGGTGGTATAGTCTAAGCGATCTGGGATAGATCTGAAATTGTCTAGGATGGTAGTATGTCCAGTATTGTTACTGTTCCATTGAGAGGTGGCTCTAAGCCTCACACATGAGTTGGCTGCCACCATTTTGGAGAAGATGTCAAGAGGTGTTAGGCTTAAAAGCACTTCCAGGGCAGCAGTTGGTGTTGAGCGAAGTGCTCCTGTGATGCACATACCTGCTGACCTCTGGACTTTGATGAACTTATTTAGATTTACCATCTTGTTCAGTGCGGTCCACTATACGACAACTCCATAAATGAGTATCGGTCTATAATTACCGAAGTGTATAGCCAGTGGGTTATTTTTGGGGAGAAACCACATTTTGATCATATGGCCTTTTTACAAGTAAAAAGCGCTACAGTAGTCTTTTTTACTCTTTCATCAATATTTGCCTTCTAATTTAGTTTTTTGTCTAAAATGAGGCCTAAATATTTAGCTTGGTCGGAAAACCTTAATGGTATTCCTTTAATCTTGGGTGGGCTGATCTGAGGAATTTTTTACCTTCTCGAAAAGAGTACTAGTTCTGTTTTATGTGGATTGACGTCCAAGCCACATTGCTTAGCCCATTTTGTTAGCCTATTCAAGGCATTTTGTAGGAGTTCCGAGAGAACTTGGGAGTGTTTTCCAGATACAGATATTGCAACGTCGTCAGCATAGACAATCACCTTGAAACCCTCTGCTTCCAATAATGTTAGAAGGTCGTTTACCACCATGTTCCATTAGAGAGGCGAAAGGACCCCACCTTGGGGGGTACCTCGATTCACCGATCTGGTGGTAGTAAAACTTCTCATGCTAGAAGTTATTGTCCTGCTTTTGAGCATAAGACTAATGAGATCTATGTGTGGTTTCTCTAATTGCAGCTTATCCATTGCTGTCGTGATCGCCTGGTAACTGACGTTGTTGAAAGCTCCTTCAATATCTAGGAAAACTACTAGGTTATATTCTTTGTATTCGAGGGAATATTCAATACTTCGTACCAGCGAATGAAGTGCTGTTTCTACTGATTTTCCCTTAGAGTAAGCATGTTGAGCTGTGGAAATGAGACATGGTTTTAAGTTATGTCTGATGTAAATTTCAATCAATCTTTCCAAGGTTTTAAGAGGGAAGGATGATAGGCTGATTGGTCGTAGATCTTTAGGGTTAACGTGGGAGGGTTTCCCTGCTTTAGGAATGAAGACTACTTTTGCCATTCTCCAGGCTTTGGGAATATATCTCAACCTTTAACAGCTTGTCAGAATGATTTCCAAAGGTGGAATGATCATCATCAAAGAACATACAAAATATTAAATGTGAATTTAGAACTTATACAGGAATTACCTATCTTAGTATGCAATTCGATAAAAAAAAGTTTTTGGATATTGCCCACGTGTATAAATTGCACATCCTGGGATTCAGATTTTGAGAAACTTCAGGAGATGCTTTCCACGAAGAGAAACTCAAATGTAATTGTTATTGGTGATATGAATGCAAGAATAGGAGAGGAGCAAGGTACGGAAAATATTTTGGCTGGAATTACAAGAAATTCCCTTTGTGGGACGGCAAGGAACATCTGTTATAGATTTCAGTCTTATTGGTGGAGATTGGAAGTCTTACGTCACAGACTTTAAAATTGGACAGTTACCTTATTCAGATCACCTTCCAATAATTGTTTCCTTTCAACTTGATAGCTTTATGAGCGAGGATGAACGCAAAATGACGTTACTTCCTAAACTAGCGTGGTCAAAGGCAAAAGGAAACAATTATCGAGATAACTTAGAAAACTTGCTAAGAAATCAAGAAATAGCCAACTTTGATCAACTAGAAAATGTGATTAAAACAGCATATCCTATTTCGAACCAGCAGAGAAATGGTAATAAGTTATTTGTCGAACCATGGTTTGATAGTGAGTGCCTTAATACAAGGCAGAAATCATTTTCGTGGTTGCGAATTTTCCAGCGCAACAGCAGCAATTTCAACAAAAAACAATACCTGGAAGCAAACAAGTTGTTTAAAGAGCTATGCAAACACAAAAAGAAAAAATATTTTGAAATGGAAGCCCAAAAACTGGCGAGCTGCAGAAATTCGTCTTAATTTTGGCAATTGGCATGGAAACTTAACGGTGTACAATACACAATTGGTCGACACCTTAATTTTGATGTTTTATCGCGGCACTTCAATATGCTTCTTAATCCAGTTATGAACCGGATTGTCATTCATTATGCTGCTCCAGGAGTCGAGAATCAAATCCTTGATCAACGAATAACTCCGGATGAGGTGAAACTGGCAGCTGAGGGCCTTAAAGATAGAAAAGCACCAGGGTCTGATAGAATACCAGCTGAATTCTATAAATTTGCGAATAGCGGCCGTTTTGAAAGTTTAGCTCTCTTGTTCAATAATGTTTTTGAAACAGGCGTGATACCGCTTCAGTTCAAGGAAGCATTGATTTTTCCTATTTACAAGAAAGGATGTGCATCGGATCCAGCAAACTATCGGGGAATTTCGTTTCTTAATGCATCCTATAAAATATTTACCGCAATAATGCAACGAAGACTGTCAACATGGATAAAAGAAAATAAACAATGAAAAGAATTTCAAGCCGGCTTTAGACAAGGGTATTCAACTGTTGATCATATATGTATTTGTGCTGAGGAGTATTGCAGATTCATTCTTAGACCAAGACAAAAAACTCTACGTGTTCTTCATTGACTTCAAAGCTGCGTTCGATACTGTGGATCGTAAATCACTAATCTATAAGCTGTTCGAAAAGGAATGTCTCTGAAGTTTGGCAGACTAATTCAAAACATATATATTAAGACACTCGAGCTGCTGTGTGGAATGGTGAAGAAAAGTTTGATTGGTTCCAATTTGCATCAGGTGTTAGGCAAGGTTGCACGCTAAGCCCGCTTTTATTTGCAATATTCATAGAGGATCTAATCGACTGGTTGGCCGGAGGTATTGTTTTATACGGGGACGCTGATTAAAGCTCTGCTATTTGCAGACGACATTGTACTGCTCGCATATACTCCAGAATCACTTCAACTAATGATTAATCGGATACACGAATATTCCAAACGTTGGGGATTAATTGTCAAATTAGAGAAGTCGAAAGTGATGATCTTTAAAAAACATGGAGGGAGAAATTGCGCAAACGAAAAGTGGAAATTCAATGGAGAATTGATTGAAGTGGTTAGAGTTTAAGTACTTAGAAGTTACCTTCACGAAGAACTTAAGTATGGAGAAACACTTTAGTGAAAAGCTTAATAAAGCGAAAATGGCGATAAACCTCACATGGAAAAGATGTTTCACGAACGAATGTGTGGCTCATAGTAGGTTAGGTTGGAGTGGCTGTCCAGATGTCATCGACTCACTTAGACCGCAAGGGTCCATTGTGATACCACTAATGAGGTTACTCATGGGGGAGTAATGAAAATTAAACAAACCATTTTGTGCTTTTAATAAAGTTAGAGAGACACTTTGTGTCAATCGTTGCCAGTTCACTGGTATTGTCGAAGAAGGGATTGCCAAGAAAGTTATTCCTTCTAATGGAGAGTGCTGGACATGTACATAGAAGGTGTTGGACTGTTTCCTCTTCCTCCTCGTCCATGCAGCTTCTACAAAAGTCATTTGTGTAGACCCCTAGCCTCAGAGCATGTCTTCCTATGAGGCAGTGTCCTGTTATTACTCCAATTGTAGAGCTTATATTTTGTCTGCTCAGGGATATCAAGCCTTTTGACCGATTTAAATCTATGCTTGGCCATATTTGCTTGGTTGCTAGGCAGGTGGTACTCTGTGACCATCTAGCATTTGTTGCTTCTAGAGCATATTGTTTGAGAAGATATTTGCATGTAGCAAGTGGTGTTCCTATGTTATGTTTTTGTCTAACATTAGGCAGAAGTGTTCCGTTTTTGGCGAGCTCATCGGCTTTACAATTTCCCGGAATGTCTCTGTGGCCCGGCACCCAAATGAGGTGAATATTAAACTGTTCTGTCATCTCATTCAGAGATGATCGACAATCGTGGACTACTTGTGAGTTTGTGGAGACAGACGCGAGAGATTTAAGAGCAGCCTGGCTGTCCGAGAAGATTCGTATATCCTTGCAAGATATAACGTTTTCTCTGAGCCAGGATAGTGCCTCTTTAATCGCCATTACTTCTGCCTGGAATACACTACATTGATTGGGAAGTCTATATGATAGACTTAGATTCAGTTGTTCCGAATAGATACCACTTCCAACTCCGTAATCGGTCTTTGAACCGTCTGTATAGAAGTGTATCGCATTGTCTTCCAGGGGTCTCTCTTCTTCCCAGGAGGATCTTGAAGGGATGGACACATGGAAGTTTTTACCGAATACCATTTTAGGGGTGGTATAGTCTAAGCGATCTGGGATAGATCTGAAATTGTCTAGAATGATAGTATGTCCAGTATTGTTACTGTTCCATTGAGAGGTGGCTCTAAGCCTCACACATGAGTTGGCTGCCACCATTTTGGAGAAGATGTCAAGAGGTGTTAGGTTTAAAAGCACATCCAGGGCTGCAGTTGGTGTTGAGCGAAGTGCTCCTGTGATGCACATACCTGCTGACCGCTGGACCTTGATGAACTTATTTAGATTTACCATCTTGTCCAGTGCGGTCCACCATACGACAACTCCATAAGTGAGTATCGGTCTAATTACCGAAGTGTATAGCCAGTGGGTTATTTTTGGGGAGAAGCCCCATTTTGATCCTATGGCCTTTTTACAAGTAAAAAGCGCTACAGTAGCCTTTTTTACTCTTTCATCAATATTTGCCTTCCAATTTAGTTTTTTGTCTAAAATGAGGCCTAAATATTTAGCTTGGTCGGAAAACCTTAATGGTATTCCTTTAATCTTGGGTGGGCTCAGCTGAGGAATTTTGTACCTTCTTGAAAAGAGTACTAGTTCTGTTTTATGTGGATTGACGTCCAGGCCACATTGCTTAGCCCATTTTGTTAGCCTGTTCAAGGCATTTTGTAGGAGTTCCGCGAGAACTTGGGAGTGTTTTCCAGATACAGATATTGCAACGTCGTCAGCATAGGCAATCACCCTGAAACCCTCTGCTTCTAATGATGTTAGAAGGTCGTTTACTACCATGTTCCATAAGAGAGGCGAAAGGACCCCTCCTTGGGGGGTACCTTGATGCACCGATCTGGTGGTAGTAAAGCTTCTCATGCTTGAAGTTATTGTCCTGCTTTTGAGCATGAGACTAATAAAATCTATGAGTGGTTTCTTTAATTGCAGCTTTTCCATTGCTGTCGTGATCGCCTGGTAACTGACGTTGTTGAAAGCTCCTTCAATATCTAGGAAAGCTACTAGGTTATATTCTTTGTATTCGAGGGAGTATTCAATACTGCGAACCAGCGAATGAAGTGCTGTTTCTACTGATTTTCCCTTAGAGTAGGCATGTTGAGCTGTGGAAATGAGACATGGTCTTAGGTTATGTCTGATGTAAATTTCAATCAATCTTTCCAAGGTTTTAAGAAGGAAGGATGATAGGCTGATTGGTCGTAGATCTTTAGGGTTAACGTGGGAGGGTTTCCCTGCTTTAGGAATAAAGACTACTTTTGCCATTCTCCAGGCTTTGGGAATATATCTCAGCCTTAAACAGCTTGTCAGAATGATTTCCAATGGTGGAATGATCATGTCTGAGCATTTTTGTAGTTCGGCCGGGATGATTCCGTCTGGTCCTGGAGATTTATATGGATCAAAGCTATCTATGGCCCATTGCAGTTTTTCCCGCGTTATTAGATCAACTAAATCGCTTGTAGAAGCTTGAGACTCTGATGTTAAGTCGTTAAGTAAGTAAGAGCTACCTGGAAAGTGGGTGTCTAATAGCAGATTAAGAGATTCTTCATCTGTGGTAGTCCATGTGCCTGCATCTGTCTTTAAAGCACTGGGTATTGTTGGACTTTTTGAGAGAATTTTTCTGAGTCTTGAGGCTTCTGAAGTATTTTCTATTTTGCCACAGAAGTTTCTCCAAGAAGACCTCTTACTCTTCCTTAATTCTTTTTTATATTGCTTTAGAGCTTGTTTGTATAAGTCCCAGTCAGAAGGAGATCTAGTGTATTTAGATCTATTGAAGAGTTTGCGACAACTCTTTCTGAATGGTTCTAGTTCTTTACGCCACCAATGAGGTTTCTTTTTTCCCTTTGAAATGGTTATAGGGCATGAAATTCTCATTGATTCATTGAAGGCTTCAGTGAGATGATTCACAGAAAGATCTAGTTCATCTTTACTGGAGGAGCTTTTAAGAAGGTTGTAATCAAGTAATTGTGTTAGTACCTCCCTATATCGTTCCCAGTTTGTATTCCGGTGATTGCGAAAACCCGTAGATATGTTTGCCACATCTCTGAGCTCAAACTGAATGTACTTGTGGTCAGAGAAGGAATTTTCTTTTGAGACATGCCAGTTTGAAATCAGATTGTAGATCGAGTCAGAGGTAAGTGTAATATCAAGTACCTCTTTCCTATTCTTGGTTACAAAAGTGGGTTCATTACCAATATTACTTATGAGTAGATTAGTGCTTAGTAAGTAATCAAATAAGGACTCACCTCTCTCATTTATGTCAGAGCCACCCCATACCGTGTGATGAGCGTTAGCGTCCGATCCAATTAGGAGACCAACTTTTTTCGACTGCGCGTCCGCAATTGCCTTCCTCAAGGTGTCACCTGGAATTGGGCTGTCGTGGCCAAGATAGGAGGATATGAGCCAGTAGGTGGCTTTATCCGTTGTTAAGACAGCGGTGGTTGTGTCCTTGTCGCTGTAATTGGGGAGTAAAAATACATTTAAGTCATTTTTTACTAACATACATGACCTTGGTCCACCTTTCTCCGATGCATACAGTAGCTTGTAACCAGGAGTCCTGAGGCCTCTGATGATGGAATTTGAGACCCACGGCTCCTGTATCAAGACGATGTCATCCTTGTTTGTGTGCAGTCGGAGTGTTAGGTTGTTTGTGGCCATGATGGCGTGATGGAGATTAATCTGTACTAATCGCAGCATTGCTACTATTAGTCAGATTAACCTCCACCACTGTTTTATCGGCGTTTTCATCGTCTGAGGAGGAGTGAAGTAGGTCTTCCTCACTCAGAGTGGTGCCTAAGGTGGCGTCTTCAGTCTCCATGTCGGAGTTACTGTCGACTGTAGGTTTAGCCTCCACGTCGGATGGCTTGTTTGGGGCTGTGGAGGTCGATGGTTCCACTTGTGGTGTTGCATCGACCTCCATTATTGGTGGTAATGAAGCGTTTCCTTCCGCTGAAGGGGCTTCTGTCGGGGGCGTGTTAAGCAAATCTTCGTCTTTTTTGTATATACGGATCACGATTTCATCGAAACCATACCTAATCACGCCTTTGGTCGCGGCCAGTGGATCCAGTGATTCCCTATTGATCAACACGAGAGCTGATCTATAGTGACCCACTGTCTCCTTCTCAACCTTTGGGACTTTCCAGTCGTGCGTAGGCAGGTTTGGATTACTTGTTTTGATCAATTTCATGATCATATCTGGGCAGTTGTGTAGAGCCGGGACCATTATACGTGCTCTTGGCCGGCAAGGAATATTCTCCCTTGCAACAACCTCGAGCTTGGCACCCGGCCAGACTTCTGGCAAGCCATTGACAGCAGCCCTGTATAGATCGAAAGATCTCTGATCACCACAGGCGATGAGTTTGATACGATTTTGGTACCATCCTGCATCGGCTGTGTCTGGGAGAGGTCCCGGATTCTCCTCGATGACAGATAAAAATCTGAAACCGAGGTGAGCCCTGACGTTTGCCCATTGATCATGAGAGATGTTGCCATCCACATGACCCCTGTCAATGACCGCTGCTATGATCTTACCTTTTAGCGCGTCGCTAAAGGAAAGATCCTTATTGAAGGCTGTTGTGCTGTTTGAATGCACCTTCTGCCTTTTTGGTTCGGGCTTGTCGCCCTCGAAAGACCTATTGCGCTTTGATGTTGAGTCGCTGCAGGTCTGTTTGGTGATATTGCTAAGAAAGCCACTAGCCCACTCGAGTTTACGCGTTTGCTCCGGGGTTCTTTCCGCCGCCGGTATGACACCGACTGCGGCTAGAATCCTCTCAGCATTGTGTTGGTCTCGTTTGGCTAGTGACTTCCTGGACTTCTTGCTGGCCGACCCAGAGCTATGTCCGTGTGACACAGTTGTGGGTCCACCATCAGAATTCGTCGCTGCCGATACCAATCGGGGTGTGCCCTCACCTTTTGAGACAATTCCACATGTCGCAGATTTTGTCTCTCCGGATGGGGTGTCCCTTCTTGGGGTCGCTTGCGACGTCCTAGCAGGAGCGGGGAGGGGGTGGGGTGTGGAATTACCGCCCTTGGGACAGCCGAGCGTCACAGCTGTTCCACTGACGGGTATTTCCTTCAAGTATAGGTTGCGGCTAGTAGAGGGAGAAGGACTCCCGCTACTAGTGGCAACCACAGGGTTGCCAACACGTTCACACCTCTGAGTAGGCTCGACAGCCTTTCCAGTGGATGTGACCGCATTGGCAGCCATGGCGCAATTTTTGTTATTATTCCTTAATGTTTTTCTGTTTGATGTTTTGTTTTGTTTCATTTTTGTTCCCACGAGTAGGGCGGAAAGACGGTCAGCCCCGGCAGAGCCGCTTGCCGGGGTAAGGCAGAAATATGACGGACCTTGCCACAGCATCCGAAAGAGCTCGTTAATGGCTGGTTTATCCCCCAGCCTTTCATTCTTCGGCACGGTTTTCGTACAAGTACGCTCACACCACCACTGAAATTAGGAACCTCTAAACTATGATTGAATTGGGTTTCCGAACGTTGCACTATTGAGGAGCTACAACAATTCGGCTATCCAACTCAACCTTAGCTAATCACCATCCTGCCAAAAACGCACAGGACTTCTGTGGTGATCATTGCCCGCCTGGCACCCACTTGGAGGGTTTGAATGAGGATTTTGCCAAGCGTGGCTCATAGTAGCAAATACAAAATTTTTGAAACGGTAGCAGAATCCATAATGCTTTACGCTGCACAAACTTGGGGAAGTAAATATTATGAGATGGTTGCAAAGCTATTGCGCTTCTACATTAAACGAGCATTCTATTTACCAGCCAACACACCAAACTATGTCATAATGCTAGAAACGGGAATTTCTCCACTTTTTGTGAAAACATTAAAACTGCAAGTGGATTACATAATTAGAAGCTTAAATTTGGCAGACTATCGTTTACCCAAAATATCAGCTCTTAAGGCTATCAATTCAAGGAGTGGATGGCATCGCGAATGGCTTGAATTGGCAGAAAATTGTGGAATAAATATGGTTTGTAATGTCGAGGACCTTTAAAAAGGACATGTACCAAATTATTTCCAAGGTAGATGAAGCAGCTAGAACCAAGTACATGGATGAAGCTTCAAACTCCTTACATCGTACGGTCTACTGCCAGCTTAACCACAATTTGTAGCAGTTAAGTTAGTTTTGGATTCATCAGACCAAATAACCCTTTTCCAGTCATCTGCGGTCCAATTTTTGTGTTTTCTGCAAAACTTTAGGCGCGCTGACATTTTTTGCTGAAAGTGCTGCCTTCTTTTGCTTAACTGTCGATGTCAAGCCGATTCTCCGAAGTGCTCTTCGTGCTGTCCACTCACTTACGGTTTTGTTTAAAGCCGTTGCATCTTCTTTTGGCGTTCTTACTTGCCTGGTTATCATCATCCGCTCCATAGCTCGGGCATCTCGATCGGAAAGCAATGTCGGCCGCGATTTTTTCACCTCAGACGCGCTAATATTACGTCTTTTTCGAACTTGAAGCACTGTTCTATGACAAATTTTTAGTTTTTTTTTTTGCTATTTTTCTAGCTGAATAACTTTTTGTTGTCATTTCAATAATTTGATTTTCCAAATTTTCCGAAATTTTTCTCATTGTTGTTAAAAAACCTTTTTTGCACTGAACAGCAGAAAATATTTACAGAAACTAATTACTTTTAAACGAAATGTGGTTTGTTTTGATGAGTTGCATAACAGTAAGAATAACTGTACATTTTTGTTTTCTTACACTCAAAAATTAGCGTTGCCAGCTAAGAAAAAAAACGACTTAATAAAACGTGCAAAAGTGGATGCATCCTTATTTTTCATAATTTGAATTAAATGTTTATTTTGGATTTAAGTTTTGCAAAAAGTTTTTATTTTTATAGTTTCTAAGGAAAATAAAGAACTAATTTAAAAAAGAATGACCGTGATAACTATATTTTTGCGCATTTTGTGGGATCCCAAAGTAAAATTTGAGAATTATGTATCCACATGTGCTCGCCACTGTAAGTATTCAAAATATTCTAAATTTAACTAAGATAAAATAAGTTATAAACATACATAAATAATGATTTAAGAACATATTGACTAGAAAGAGTTGAAAATTAGATGTAAGAACAAAAATATGAGAAAAGCTTTTTTCTAAAGGAAGCTTATGTCTTGACAACAGAAATAAAAATAGATCGTTGAGTAATGGCGTGTGTAGAGCGAAAAAAAATGTAAGGCCTCTCCGACTTCTGGACTTCTTCTATTAACTATATGTTATGAAGTAACAGAACGTTTCTATGCAAAGTGTATTTATTCAAATTAATTCCTACTGAAGAATAATGTTCGAATAAAATGAAGGCAGTCATTAAATGCAAAATTAAGTTTAATTTAATAGTCATAGACGCGACAGGAGTAGACGGTGCAGTTAAAAGTAAAATATACAAATTAAACGTTTCACAAGCTGTTTTCTTTTCAAATCAAGATTCAAAAAACGAGGAGAACCTCAAGGATCGTAATCCACTGTGAATTCTGCGAATGGTGTCAGATATTGCTCTCAACAGCTCAATTTAAATATTCAATAACTTGAGCATTTAAAAATATATTTGGTAGGTCCAAAATTCTCGTCCTTAAGATATCATACTAAAAGTGTGACGGATTGAGTTGAAGTTTATTAAAGTTAGCCCAGCTTTGAATATAGGCTAAGTTTTTAATTATGCGAGCAATATAACCATCCATTAGTCGAAAATCACAAAAAATGTATAACAAAACATCATCAGCATACAACTGATGGAAGATCATTAAAAAAAGAGGGAAAACAAAAGTGTTTCTAGTATCGACCCTTGCGGTACACCGCAATTGATAGAAGAACAATGCTTCATTTTATTGGTTTGAGGTCTATTTAATAGATAAATCCTCAAAAGCTTCATACCAGTGTATGCAAAATTAAATTATTACAAAGTTTTAAAATTAATATTTGATGATCAATGCAATCAAAAGTTTTTCACACATCTAAAAGTACCGTAGTATCAAGCTCATTTTTATCTAGCAGCACGGAACTCGGATGTAACTCCTACTACGGCAGATTCACAACTGTGTTTTTTGTGAAAACCAGACGGCCATTTTGAAATGTTGTTATCAGATTGAAGAAAATGAAGAACTTGATTAGCCATCTACCGTTTTAAAACTTTTCCAAAGAAAGGCAGTAAGCTTATTGGTATAAAATGGTTCACATTAATTGTTCTTTTTTGGAACGAGGATAACAATAGCATCATTCCCTACGCCAGGAAACTCACTTCTATAAAAACAAGCATTTAAAATATGTTTCAAAGGAGGAAGAACAGTTGGTAAAAGTAACCGAATAAAGAAGATGCCCAATTTTTCTATGGAGCTTGGACCCAGAGCGTAAACCTGTAAGCACAGATAAGAAACTATACAGATGTCTCATCCCCATAGAAGAAAATGTCCCATATTTTTTTCACTACTCCTTGGCTATCAACTGACAAAAAGCTTTTTGTCAGTTGATCTTCAAGCACAAAAAGCTGTTTTTGATTGCACATATTGGCTTGCCAGCACGGTTGCCACTTGAAAAAAAATTGCATGACCAAAGCTGAAAATAAAAATGACCAATCGTACCAAAAAAGGACCAAAATAATTTGTGTCCGCAATGGCTTTTAACTTCCCATAGAAAGTTATTGTAATCGGTCCGATTTCTAGAATTGAAAATTTTGACATTTATCGACGTTTCAAGGTTCCTAGAGTCTAAATAAAAGATTTTTAGAGAGATGACTGTGCGTGCGTGTGTACGTACGTTCGGGAAGTATAACGTTTTTGATATCTGGTAAAATTTTGAGAAAATCGAATTGACATTTTTTTACAAAAAATAAAAACCTTAAAAAACAATAGTAAAACTTGGTAAATATTTACTTTCGACTCAAGTATCTCTTCAAAAATTAAAAAAATATTGGCTTTAAGCTAATTTTATCTCACAGAAAAAAAATGTTTCCGACATTCCGTAAATTGTGCATAAAAATCCAACAGTCTGTTTTTTTCATAAAAAATTAAAACCTACAAAAAATAGTACGCAAATGCTACGAAAATTTGGTAAAAATTGGTTTTCGACTAAAAATCTTGTTAATAAGAACAGATATTGAAATCAAACTATTTCATCATACTCAAAATATTGTTGGTAATTTTTAATTTTTTTTAGAATAATTCAACTAACAACTAGCAAATCACGAAAGCCTACAAACCTTTTAAGCAAGACAAATCGGCAGGCGGGATGTGAAGTTATCAGTGTGGGACGCACCCCAGCCTCATAAAATAAGTTTGAAGCCAATATTTGTAATTTTTGAAAAGCTATTTGAGTCGAAAATAAATTTTTACCAAGTTTTAGTTTTATTTTTTTTTTTAGGTTTTTATTTCTTGTAAAAAAAACTGTCAATTCGATTTTTTTCAAAATTTTATCGAATGTTAAAAACAATATTTCTTATAAGTTAAAATTAGTTAGAAGCCATTATCTCAAATTTTTTAAAAAAATAGTTGAGTCGAAAATCAATTTTTACCAACTTTTGTTAAATTTTTTTTAGGTTTTTAATTTTTTGTACAAAAGCTGTTAATTCGATTTTTTTCAAAATTTTACTGAATGTTGAAAACAATATTTCTTATAAGATAAAAAAAGTTTTAAGCCTTAATCTCAAGTTTTTGAAAAGATATTTGCGTCGAAATTCAATTTTTACCAACTTTGAGCAATGTTTTTTTTAGGATTTTATTTTTTATAAAAAAAAACTGTCAATTAGATTTTTCTCAAAATTTTATCAGATGTCAAAAACATTATTCTTCGTTGCACAAAATTGTTTTGGTGATGAAATCATATTTTAGTCGTAAAATTTTCGAGATGACAAATTTTTTTTTGTTCAGTTTTTTTGATTTATAAGAAAAACCGTTAATTGGATTTTTTTCAAAAAATATACTTGTTTTGTATCACGTTACAATATTATAATGTAAAATTTAATTCAAGTCTCTAGCGTTATTGGTTCATGAGATATTTAGGTTTAACCAAAACTTTCACCTTTTTTTAAACTGCTATGGTAAAAAAAACACCCACGCAATTTTCTTGACAACCCTTTCTGCATCTTTCTGCCTTATTATCTGTATAACAAAATTTATTTGAAGTCGATATCTCTTCTGGTTCTTGAGCTATGGAAGACGAAAAGAACGTCGCGAACGTACAGACGTACGGACGTACGAACGTACGTACACAGTACACACGCACGCACAGACATCTTTCAAAAAATCTTTTATTTCGACTCTAGGGACCTTGAAACGTCGAGAAATGTCAAAATTTTCAATTTGACAAATCGAACCCATTACAATAACTTCCTATGGGAAGTTAAAAATGTTTTTGCAGACCAAACGCTATGGTTATTTTTGTCATCTTGACGCTCTTTGGCCAGCATTACATTATTAATGGTACCCAAATTAAGCCTGCCTTTCGTTTTTTTATCAAAGTTAATTCAAAAAAATTCCTCTCAGCAGCAGCTGAGCTGTGAGGAAGTAACATGAAGTTATAAACGAAATAACTTAAATTTTGAAAACAATATTCATATTAAAATTATCATAAAAACGATAATTGAATTTTTCACAAAATTTTTTAGGTATGTATTTTATTTCTGAGATTATAAAAGGAATAGAGTCGAGTTATTTTTTTCAATTTCTTAAAAAAGGGACCAAATGGAATAAAAAATGACCATGCGACCAAGTGAGAAAATAATGACCAAAGTTGGTCGTAAAAGACCAAACTCGCAACCGTGCTTGCCAGTATGCCTGTTCAAAGCTATGTGTATAACTATAAAAAATTCTAAAGTTGTTTTTTCTCTCAAGTCAACGTCCATAGAGACAAAGAAAAAAAGAAACTGTTTTGGTTTCGATGATGTTTTGGTGCCGATGATGTTACCATATTTCAGTTGCTATTCTTCAAGCGATGTAGGTATTTTATGCTATTTATGCTATTTATTATTGAATATGAAAATAAAAACCATAGTTATTAATTTTTCCATGTTATATTTTACTATATCAAATAAAACAATATACATATATGTTGAAAATACATTTAAGAAAGGAAGAGAAGATGAGTTAGGTGCAAGACATTTTAAAAATAATTTGTATGGATTCCTATGGTAACACTGATGCAAATGTACATACGTGCGCCGCTGGTGAGCGTATGAGGCTTAGTTTTGGTTGCCTTCCTTATTTTGATTTTTTTTATACATATATTGAACGCATGTGTGTATGTCATGTATCCATAGATATATGTATATGACAAAAGGGTAAGTTTCAATTTCGGTCTTTTTGTTGTTTGTTGATTGTTTCTTTGTTGTCCTATGCAAAACGTAAGTTGCGTATTTTGTGAACTTAAACAGGTGTAGGTAGGTACTCATGTAAATAATTTCGATACAAAAAAGAGGCTCGGATGTGACCCACACTGATAACTTACTATTGATGCCCACTTAAATTTTTCAAAATTTATTTTTTTTATTTGGAAAAATTGTATTAGTAAGTAAGTATGCAAAAATATACATTTAAGCTGTTTTCTGTGGAAATAGATGTATCGAAAAGTTAAATTAATATATTTTGAAAGAAGTTTGGTTTCTCTCAAATAAACATTGTCTTAAATTGTTACAAAACATTAACAACAATATTTCTATGGGATGAAACAACTTTAAAGTCAATATCTTTCTTTATTCAATCTAATTTATAAATTCAATTAGGTTAATCATTTTTTATTTTTTTTTTTTTGCTTAAGGTTTTTAGTTTTCTGTAAAATAAAAAATTGTTGTTAATAACAACAATTTGTACAATTTCTTTCTTTCTTTTTTCTTTCTCCTTTACCCGATATTTCAGTTTAAGAATCAATTTCACGTTTTTTTTAGGTTTAAATTAAAGGAAAAAACTATCGGTTGATTAACTTTTTATTTTAAACTATATTTTAAACATTTTTTGTATATAATTAAATAAGTTTGAAGTCAATATCTTTCTCTGTTTTCAAGATGCTTTAGTAGAAACTATTTTTACCAGTTTTTAGTAGTTTTCTAAAAAATAGTTAATTGGGATGTTAAAATAGGTCTGTTAAGTTTTGTTTAGAAGTTTGTATATGTTTAATACATCACTGCTCTTAGCCTATTTAAGCAAAGGTGGTTTTATAAAAAGTTTAAGAGACAATTTTTGGCCTTGACAATTAAAAATAAAATATCGTAAGTATTTATAATTATTTATTTTATTATTGATCTTTTATAAAATTGCCTTTGCTTAAATAGTTTCCAGGGGTCACGAACGTGGACGTGGCAGAATATCGACCCCCACCCACCTACCACCCGCTGAATTGTACATTTATATATATATATGTAAATTGGTTATGTATTTGTTTTTTTTTTTATTGTTCATAACGTTCATAACGCGTTCATAACATTTATTAATTTTTTTATTTTAGTTCTAGGATTTTTATACCTTTTATCTTTTGTGTCAATTACCCATTTACAATTTTTCCAAAGTAAGACTTTTATTAAAAAATGTATGATGTCAATTTTATGTGCATAGCATTCATCGGAATCATCGAACCAGCTAGGATATTGTCTGTTTGTTGCGTTTATACATTCTCTTACAATATTTTCTTTTAATCTCGATATAAAAGGTGTTTTTTTTGAAGAAAGTTGTAAATATTTTTACGTGAAGACTACAGACTTGGAAAAAAATTTCAGAAGGCCATATAAGAACCGTATTTTCTTTTGAGGTTTCGTATTCTCTCAATTTAATTAATATTTCCGTTAAATCAAATTGAAGCTTATCTTTTGACATTTGTTGAATACAGTTTTCACAGATACTATTCATTTTTTTCATCGATTTAAAAAGGCAATAGCCTGCATAGTATCTGGTAGCAAGATCGTCGATTTCCGGCACCTTTATCAATATCGTGTCTTCAGGCGGTAAAGCATTTAATTTATTATCAATATTCATGTCGTTTTCTATATTCTCAAATGATTCACTCTCCGGTAGCTCATACGAAATCGATATTTGTTCCTCAGCATTGGTTTGTAAAATAGCATTCCAATCAACTTTAAGATATTCTGTATCGTCTTCTTCACAGTTTGAACATTTAGATTTGAATACAAATTTCTTAGCTATAACTTTTGCTAGAAGGGAGCCAAATTCAGCAGCATTCGGATTACTTTTATTAACATTTCTTGCTCTTATCTTTCCAAATAAATTTTCTAAGGGATCTTGGTTAAATTTGTTAATATTTAAATAATATAAATCATTATGGTCTATATATAATGCTTTTTGTATTTGCAAAATGCTCTTAATACTTAAGGCAAAACCTTTGAAACAAAACGCTTTGTTTCTTGAATTAATAGGCTGAATGTTGAGAATATATGTTTTCATTTCTCTTATGAATATTAGATTTTGATCATTTTTTTTAATAGCTGGTTTTCCATTTAAAAGGTCGAAAAGCCGGTTTATTTTGTTTATAAAATTAGCTGTTGGTTTTGCAAAATGCGATATATTTATGGGAAATTTATTTAGACCTAATAAAGCTTCAATTCCACAAGCTACAGATCCACTTAGTACTTGTGCCGCCAACTTTACATTCATTTTTTGAAATTCTGTTGGGTCCATATGTGCCGATGTTAATTTTGGACAAATTTTTGTTGCATTTAATCTTTCAGAATTGTACATATATTCAATTATTTTCCAACTTACAATTCCATCATCCGTGGCCAAATTATATTTCAATAAATTATTCCTAATGCTTTTCAAAAGATGAGGAATATCATACATACCATACATTTTTTGTTGTTTGTAAACAAAGTTACAACTTTTGTCATCTAGACATAATTTATTAAACAAACTTCTATTTGTAGGCCCTTGATCGCAGCAAATAGCTCGTACATTTAATTTTAATTTCTCGCATATATCCAAACAGTTATGCACTTCTACCTCAAGTTGTTGTGAAGGGATATTACTTGGGCAAATGACATGATACAAAACTTGTTTAAAGTTGCCACATACACTACGTATCATAAAAACGCAGGCTGACTTAGCACATATATCAGATCTTTGGTTTTTGCCATAATCTACAAAACCTTCAATTACATCTTTGTATTCATTGTAGGTTAAACTTGTCTGAAGGCTCATTTCATCAAAAATTAGAACCACTTCTTTCTCTTTCGTTGCCAATTTTGAGGTAATTTTTTCTATCTCCTCTAAAACGTTTTTGTTTAAGCCTGGAGAAAGGCCTTTAATACTTATCCATCTATGCAAAGAAGATGGATGAGGCAAGTGAAATTGTAATTGATTTCTCAAAAAATTATAACCGGCGGCTGAACGGAAAAATATACACTGTGAAATCCATTTTATATTATATTGTCAAGCAGAAGTTTAGATGAAGAGGTTCAATTTGCTTGCACAAATTGTGAGGCTCACGTTAAAAGGCAAACTTTTTATATAAAAAAAATTGCCAGTCTTAAGAAAATTAATATTGCTCTTAAAATGAAAATAAACAAAAATCGAAGACCGAAAATAAATGTTTGGAAACAAAATAATCGCTTAAGAGAAGAAATTAAAATACTTAAAGCCCGTGCAAAGCTAAATATACAAGAGAAAATTGACGTTTTACCAATGAACCAAAACTCTTAAAGTTGATTGGAATGCTATTTTACAAACCAATGCTGAGGAACAAATATCGATTTCGTATGAGCTACCGGAGAGTGAATCATTTGAGAATATAGAAAACGACATGAATATTGATAATAAATTAAATGCTTTACCGCCTGAAGACACGATATTGATAAAGGTGCCGGAAATCGACGATCTTGCTGCCAGATACTATGCAGGCTATTGCCTTTTTAAATCGATGAAAAAAATGAATAGTATCTGTGAAAACTGTATTCAACAAATGTCAAAAGATAAGCTTCAATTTGATTTAACGGAAATATTAATTAAATTGAGAGAATACGAAACCTCAAAAGAAAATACGGTTCTTATATGGCCTTCTGAAATTTTTTTCCAAGTCTGTAGTCTTCACGTAAAAATATTTACAACTTTCTTCAAAAAAACACCTTTTATATCGAGATTAAAAGAAAATATTGTAAGAGAATGTATAAACGCAACAAACAGACAATATCCTAGCTGGTTCGATGATTCCGATGAATGCTATGCACATAAAATTGACATCATACATTTTTTAATAAAAGTCTTACTTTGGAAAAATTGTAAATGGGTAATTGACACAAAAGATAAAAGGTATAAAAATCCTAGAACTAAAATAAAAAAATTAATAAATGTTATGAACGCGTAGCTCAAACAAAAACAATAAAAAAAAAAACAAATACATAACCAATTTACATATATATATATAAATGTACAATTCAGCGGGTGGTAGGTGGGTGGGGGTCGATATTCTGCCACGTCCACGTTCGTGACCCCTGGAAACTATTTAAGCAAAGGCAATTTTATAAAAGATCAATAATAAAATAAATAATTATAAATACTTACGATATTTTATTTTTAATTGTCAAGGCCAAAAATTGTCTCTTAAACTTTTTATAAAACCACCTTTGCTTAAATAGGCTAAGAGCAGTGATGTATTAAACATATACAAACTTCTAAACAAAACTTAACAGACCTATTTTAACATCCCAATTAACTATTTTTTAGAAAACTACTAAAAACTGGTAAAAATAGTTTCTACTAAAGCATCTTGAAAACAGAGAAAGATATTGACTTCAAACTTATTTAATTATATACAAAAAATGTTTAAAATATAGTTTAAAATAAAAAGTTAATCAACCGATAGTTTTTTCCTTTAATTTAAACCTAAAAAAAACGTGAAATTGATTCTTAAACTGAAATATCGGGTAAAGGAGAAAGAAAAAAGAAAGAAAGAAATTGTACAAATTGTTGTTATTAACAACAATTTTTTATTTTACAGAAAACTAAAAACCTTAAGCAAAAAAAAAAAATAAAAAATGATTAACCTAATTGAATTTATAAATTAGATTGAATAAAGAAAGATATTGACTTTAAAGTTGTTTCATCCCATAGAAATATTGTTGTTAATGTTTTGTAACAATTTAAGACAATGTTTATTTGAGAGAAACCAAACTTCTTTCAAAATATATTAATTTAACTTTTCGATACATCTATTTCCACAGAAAACAGCTTAAATGTATATTTTTGCATACTTACTTACTAATACAATTTTTCCAAATAAAAAAAATAAATTTTGAAAAATTTAAGTGGGCATCAATAGTAAGTTATCAGTGTGGGTCACATCCGAGCCTCTTTTTTGTATCGAAATTATTTACATGAGTACCTACCTACACCTGTTTAAGTTCACAAAATACGCAACTTACGTTTTGCATAGGACAACAAAGAAACAATCAACAAACAACAAAAAGACCGAAATTGAAACTTACCCTTTTGTCATATACATATATCTATGGATACATGACATACACACATGCGTTCAATATATGTATAAAAAAAATCAAAATAAGGAAGGCAACCAAAACTAAGCCTCATACGCTCACCAGCGGCGCACGTATGTACATTTGCATCAGTGTTACCATAGGAATCCATACAAATTATTTTTAAAATGTCTTGCACCTAACTCATCTTCTCTTCCTTTCTTAAATGTATTTTCAACATATATGTATATTGTTTTATTTGATATAGTAAAATATAACATGGAAAAATTAATAACTATGGTTTTTATTTTCATATTCAATAATAAATAGCATAAATAGCATAAAATACCTACATCGCTTGAAGAATAGCAACTGAAATATGGTAACATCATCGGCACCAAAACATCATCGAAACCAAAACAGTTTCTTTTTTTCTTTGTCTCTATGGACGTTGACTTGAGAGAAAAAACAACTTTAGAATTTTTTATAGTTATACACATAGCTTTGAACAGGCATACTGGCAAGCCAATATGTGCAATCAAAAACAGCTTTTTGTGCTTGAAGATCAACTGACAAAAAGCCTTTTGTCAGTTGATAGCCAAGGAGTAGTGAAAAAAATATGGGACATTTTCTTCTATGGGGATGAGACATCTGTATAGTTTCTTATCTGTGCTGTAAGGTTAGTACCAAATAAAACCTTACGTTCAGCCCAGTCTATCTGCCAAATTTTTTGGAATTTCGCCCTGGGGATTTTGAGATCATAGGACTTGAAATCCAAAAGTATAGCACTTAGGGTAATGATGATTTAAGTATCATATGAGAGATATACTTTTTCAAATTTAAAATATGAGAATGAAACTGAGTGTTTTTAAGATCATGTTCATTTGGTGTCAAATGAAAGTTTATTTAATTTTCTTAATAACAGAAAAGGATTGCCTACCCAAAAACTTACATAACCCAGGGTTGCCTGCATTTAAAATTGTAAGTCATTTATAGAGAATTTAAAAAATTTATCACATGTATTGTTTAGTCGGTTTCAAACGGAAAGATATTTAACTATGTGTCTATTATTAGACCACATGGTGGGCTCATTTGCGGGAAACGTTCAATCAAGGTAGATGAACAAGCATGAAGTGGGCCAATGTTTGACCTACCTTGGGTCAATACTAGCGACCGAATATAACATAGAAGACTTATTAAATCTTTCTTTAAAAATGACACCTTAAATTCAAAACTTCTGTTATATAAGACTATGGTCATAAATTTAACCTCTAATCCGCGTGAAATGAAAAATGATGAAAAAATGTATTATTAAATTAGTACCTAAATTTATTCAAATGAAAGAAAATAGGAATCGCATTTAAAAACACTAAAAGAAAAATTCAAACAAAAAATGACCTAATTCAGACTGCAAAGGTAATCAAAGCAACAATTTAAGAAAAACTCTGTGCTAAGATCTTGTCTTCAAAGGAATGGGCAAATCATTCCAGAGCTTAAAAGTGTAGATGCAAAAATTGCGTTCGTATACAAGGTCGCAGTTCCATAGCATAGACCGAATGATGGCGTAGACCAGGCCGACGCTGGACGGCGGGCGTGTCGGCCAAAAGCCGGAAAAAGTTTAGAAGCATCTTGAACAAAGGTTTGGATCTCATCCCGTTTGTAGCAGCAATGACGAATTCATCAGTCCGGACGATGAAGTAAGTAGTAGTCAAGGGTTTCCAAACCAAAAGTTGCCTGATTTGATATGTTAAGTATTTAAGTCAATGGCTTGGCACCCCATGTACAAACTATTATCATCCTTATTAATATCTTGTATACAATTTTGGGCATTATCAACTAACAGATGAGGATAGTTATTTCTTCTAGCTATCTTAGTCGATCATTCGACTCAAAGCGAGCAATCGGTATACCCAAAATGGCTTTATATTTAGAAAACAGTAAAATTCGTTATTTTTTTAAATAGTGAAACTTCTTCTTTGCTAAACTTTCGCCCTTTGAAGTTTATATAAAAATTATAATTCTTTTATTCAAACGCAAAGAGAAAGTAAATCCAGAAATTTAAAAAATGCTTGTTTTTGAGTTTCAAAATTCCCTAAAATGAAAAATGTACAGAAGAGTATACAAACCTACAGCAATCTAAACTACAAATAAAAAAATAAAACAACTTCGCTCTCATAAAATATTTTGCTGTATTTTTATGGGATATGAATATCCTTATTATTGCACCTTATCATAATTAATACGATTATTTATATATGTCTAAAAAAATCACAATTGAATATTTTTACCTTATAATTTATAAACGGTTATAAGAATTTATCAAATGATGTACATATTCATAATGTATGTATTTATTGAATCAATAATATAATATAATATTTAAAGTATTATTAGTTGTGTTAAATGTATTTTATTGTTCCTTCTTAAATTTAAAAGGAAAATATCACAAGTTATTGTGGTGGTTACGGGGTTTGGGAAGGATTGGTACATTGTCTAAATAGTTTAAGTTTATAATTTTATTTTTAAATAACTAATTTTTAAGGGCAAGACGATTTATATTATTTATTAGATATATTAGAACGTCCTACAACAATGTAAATGTGCGTTTGGGTATGGTTCCTAGGGTGGATCAAATATGAAAATATTGTTGACTAAAAAGTCTTGAATTGATTTGATAAAACATTCCAATTAAAATCACATGTTTTTAATTTGCTTTAATTAATTTTAAAAGCAAAAGCTTAATTTAAAAATTCTATTTAAAGGTTTTCGGTCTAACTTCAAAGTTAGATTTTTCTTTTAACAACATTTATTACAATTCTTAAAAGTAAGAAGATCTTTTGTTACAAATTTCGGTTTAAACCTTTCAACATCTTTGAAATGAATAAAATGAAATGAGTTTTACAGCGAATACATTTTGCGTGTTTCCCTCTTTCGAAAACTGGAAATGTGAATAACGAACGAAATTCTAAAAATTAGACTGTGATCACATTGAAACTTATTAAAAGCAAGATTTTGGTACAATAATAATAAATATTCCGGGGGAAATATAATTCCATCCGATATTTTTCGATTAACCTACCGTTTTAGGAAAAATTTTGCATTCGTATCGCGTAAAACAAAAATGATCGTATAGAGAAAAGTAAACAGAACATTAGTCAGAACGACTGTCAACAAATTGACTACCACATATCACCTTAGAAGATCCCATGCCTGGACTATGACATTCGTCGATTAAGAAAGAATAAAAGAGTAATCATTAAAACAACTATCAAAAGATTTACAATCAGCCATCACCATATCACCGATATCATCCAAAAGGATTTATTTGCTTTTTTGATTAGCTTGGTTTTAAAATTGTACACTTTTCTGAAAGATGTTTTCTTGGCCTAAAACTATTTAGAAGAGAAGAAAAGAATTTCAGTACAAAATACAAAAATGGTGCAAATAAAGTGTGGAGCGAAAATAAATAATAATATATTGTGTTCGTTGTTAGTGTTGTGTCTATTAAAGAAACTTATTTATTTTAGCACATAAATTATTGTATGTTTTCATTTTGTTTCGGTTTTTTTTTTTTTGAATATATTTCAAAATAATTTTTCTTAACATCTCAACCATTCGGGTATATCTCTCCAAAAGCATGGCAGGGTTGTATTTTAGTATCCTTCTTATTTAACGTAGAATGTACACTGCTTACATTTACTGGGTGGGTCAGTTATATGATTAGCATCGGCAGAGTATATTTCTACTTTCGCCTTGTTTCTTCTTTGTTTTTTTTTTCGCCTTGAACCCCAACCAAACTTATCATCCACAATTAGCACAACTAAATGCAACTACTCCATCTTCGTTTCTTCGTCTTTATTTTGACTAGATGGCTCGGTTGAAGGGTTCGCAGCAGATGCAGTTGGCAGTGAATCGGAATTTGATGACGAAGTTCCTGCTCCCGGTCGTTGGTTAGTTAGCACCTGAAGGAAATAATCACCAAATACTGAATGATTGTAGAGAATTACGCGTCGTAGGGCAATAGCAAACGCTTGTAATTCATCTTGATAATCAGTGTAGCCAGGTGGCGGTGGGGGTGTACCAGACTTTGAACCTAGCACAAGTCTAAAGTAGGTATGTATACGTTTCCCTGATGTATGTTAATTTGTTTCAAAATAATACCAATAAAGAAATAAATTACTTCAAAAAACATAAAACTATAAAAAGAAACTTACATAGTAGATTATAAACTGGAGAATCAGTGTTACCAATTTGTAGAACTTGAGTTTTAAGTGTGCTTTCGGCAGTGGCATCCATTTCGTTTTGACCCTCTTCAGAAAGTTTAGTGTTAATGAATGACTTAATGTGAACCCAAATATTTTTAATTGCCTCAGAGAGTTCCCTAGAAAATAAAAGAAAATAAATACATTCAAAACGATTCAATGCGAAGGTGTAACTAAGTTAACTTACTTTTCATTAGATACACTTTGCAATAGAATTTCAATCTGCTTAGCAAGAGTTGTGCGATTAGCTGTGCGTTGAGAAATAATTGGAATGGCTGAACAGATGGATATTAATGAAGCACTGGCACACAATTGTTTAGCCCTTTGTCCTAACTTCAAAATTCGATCCTTATCGACTGAAAGCACTTCGGGAAATGTATCTGGATCAGACCAATTCATTAATTCCATGTATGCATTGTAGATGGTTTGGTCGGGGCTCAGTAAGTTCCCTGTTTGTGCTTGAACTTGGTTACGTCTCAACCAACTGTCCGTGCATGGGAATCCAACTAAATTTAAAAGTGATTATTATGCTTAGTTTTGTTTTTCATAACTTACATTTGTAGTATTCCAAATACTCATTGAACTTGGCCTTTTCGTATTCTACGGAATTTGCTAAAATATCATTTCGTGCTGAATTCAACATATAATTGGTCATATCTAACTTCATAACGGTCATAGTTTCAAGAATTCCCTTAAATGTCTCCACAACATCATCAATTTCAGTGAGTTTCTGTACTTGTTCATCTCTTGCTGGAGCACACGATTTTGCCATAATGGTTATAACAAAATTAGCATAAGACTTAAAATCAAGAACACCCTGTTCGGCTTGTTGACGGATAACACTTGCATCAAGAACTTCGTTAATGTGTTCCAAGGCACGTTTATTACTCGAAGGAATTATTTGTGGGAAACAATCTTTAATGTCGGCTAATAATTGAATAGCATGGTCGAAATTGGGTGGATCTAAATTTAATTGTTCACGTAAAATGTCCCAGAATACTTTGTGCATAACTTCCTTAATGCGACGTTCCAAACTTAAAATATGATAATAATTTGTAAATATAAAGGTGCATGAGTTAATATGAATAAATAAATGACTTAGTTACCTGTTTTCTGGAGCTTCATAAGGTTCAAACTTGAATTCAGGATTCACTGCGATTTCATGAACCAAAGACATATTTTCAATATTGTTAACAACATGAGTCAATTCATTAAGGGTCACTACTTTTGGGGGACTTCCATCTGTACTTGGGAGTATGAAGCGTGCTCTATTTTAATTAAATATAAACAAGAGTTAGAGAGCAAAATAAAATAAAACAAAGTATGTATTTGGAGGATTGTTGTATCTTACTGATCAGATCCTTCACTATCCGTCCTTAGTCTCATGCTTGTAGCAACAGGAGAAGAACTTAAAATATGTTCCATGTTCTTTCCTTCATTGGTCGAACTATTAGAATCCATTCTATAACAAAATAAAAAGTAAGAACAGTTATCAATTACTTCAATAAAGCCTTAATAAATATTTAGTTAGTTCGACCTTAAAAACTCCATAGGTGAACTCTTACGCCAAAAATGAAGAGTTAAACAAATTTCAATCAATACAATAATTTATAAAATTAGCGTGTTTACGTCTTTGTTTATTATGTATGTTTTATTGCATTAGGAATCTTTTAAGGACTTCGTTTTCTTCGTTTACAGTCGTTACCAAGAGACTGGTAATTCCGATCGAAGACGCGGTTCGGAAGAAAATGGTACACATCCGAGCTAGATGACCGATTCATTGTCAGCATATCGCTGAGAAATCGGGCCTTCACCGGTGTTCAAGTGTAACGAGAGCTCAGGGAGCAGCTGAACAATCAGAAAAAGACTTAAGGCAGCTAATCCAAGAAGGCCAGCTAATGGTCCCAAATTGACTCCAGCCCACCAAGCAGCCCGTCTTCGATTTACAAGAGAGCACGTTTCTTGGACTGATGTACAATAGAGCTCCGTTCGTTTCTGAGACGAAGGCAGAGTGTGCCTGCATGGTAGCGATAGAAGAGGACGAGCCTACAGAAGGCCTGGAGAAAGACTCGCAGTCTTGGGTAAAAGACAACATGGCTTTTGGAGGAGGTGTCTGGATAGTTTGGGCGAGTATTTCAATGGAAGCAAACACCGAGTTGGTTTTTATTGAAACTTGCGGTGAAGCGGAAGATTAAGAAATTGTAGGAATCGGCGAAAACTTCGTCCTATTGCTCATGTCATTGCTTATTATTTCGCCCCACACATTTCCATATCAGTTTTGATCTAATGAAATAGGAACTTAGTTTTTTTAATTGGGCTTGTCTATATGACATGATGGTAATTTTTTTGGTTTCTGAGTTCCTTTTTTAAAACACGTTCTGCACATTTTTGTATAATGTTAACTTCTACCTAGAGCATGGTAACGGACTGCCTTATAGGTGCTGATATTTTTTTTCTAGGTATAAAACCTTGCACCAGCCTCAGATTTCGATCCTTCAGTGTACGACTTGATGGCACATGAGTAAATCTTGTGGGATTTGTTAATTTATAACGAGAAACTATGATCGTGAAAAAAAAATTAAACTTTAGTTGTACAGGCCTTGAAAAACGGAGTACCTCAAAACTGCACCAACTATAGAGGAATCTTTTTTTTTTTTTTTTTTTTTTTTTTTTTTTTTTTTTTTTTTAATTCTTTATTAGTTTTAAAAAACTTTTTTGAACAATTTATTTCTAATAAATATATACATTTATAATATTCTGCGCAATTTTTTTTTAAATAAATTAATATTAGTTTCCATTTTAGTATTTACATCTAAATTATTAAACATTTGTGTTCCTTTATACAAAATATTGTTTTGAGAACTAGTTCTCCTATACAAAGGTAGTCTAAAATCACCTACATTTCTTAGGTTGTAATAGTTACCAACATATTGCAAATTTCTTTGGAGGTACATCGGATACAGTCCATTTTTAAGTTTAAATATAAATATTAATAAATTAAATTTAAGTCTCTGGCTAACACTCATCCATTTTAACTCATTCAACATATCAGATATATGAGTTCTTCTGCCACATTGTAGGACACATCTCATAGCTCTATTTTGTAAAATTTGAAGACTATCAATTTTTCCATTGTTACATAAACTCAAGATAGCAGAGCAATAATCTAAGTGAGGTAATATAATAGAGTTATAAATACTGATTGCACATTTTTTTGATAATTTTTTTCTTATTCTATATAAAAAATTTATTTTTTTAGACATTTTTGAACTAATAAAGTCGGCATGATCATTCAAATTTAATTTAGAGTCAATTAAGACACCTAAATATTTTATTTTTTTAACACACTCAATATTTGAATTTTCTATTTTTATGTTAATATGATAATTTGTATTGCCTATATACATACTTTTCGTTTTTGACACATTTAATTTAAATTTGTTTTTACACAACCATTGAAATAATGAATCAGTATCAGAATTTAAATTACTTTCACATTCTTTTAAATCTTTTCCAACAATATATACAAGAGTATCGTCCGCAAATAATGAAACTTTCGAAAACTTCAAACAGTCCTTAATATCATTCACATAAAGAAGGAAAAGGATGACTCCAAGAATTGTTCCTTGAGGAACGCCCAATTCAACGCCTATTGTAGAAGAATGCTCTTCACCTAATTTTACTTTTTGTGTCCTTGAAGAAAGGAAGGAATCAAACCACTTAAGTTCAGTTTGTCTAATTCCATATTTGCACAGCTTCTTTAGAAGAATACTCCTGTCGACGGTTTCAAAAGCTCGCTTCAAATCAAGGAACAATGCCATCACAAAATTTCCCGAATCCATATCTCTTTTCCACTCATTTAAAACCCAAGCTAATGCAGTTTCTGTAGAATGGCCTTTGCGAAATCCAGATTGCTCCTCGCAAAGAACTCCATATTAAGTGAGGTAACTTTCTAATTGAATGCTCACAACTTTCTCCAATATTTTTTCGTAGATTGGCATCATATTTATGGGACGGAATAGTTCCAACTTGGTGGCGTTTTTCTCCTTTTCTACAGGTACAACAATCGATTCTTTCCATGAAATTGGAAATACTCCCTCAACCAAAGAAGTGTTTATGATGTTTAAGAGAACTGGGAACATTTCATTTTTACATTTCATTGTTCCTAGCATCGCATACAAAATCTTCTTTGCCTCTAAAGCGTTTAAAACTCTTCGGCAACAACCTAATTCCACCTTATAAAAGCGGCTTCATACTAGAAAAATGAACAGTCGATTAAATATTCACATGACAACAGATTCACCATCGTTTTCAGAGACAGATAAGACACCATCTACACTCTACAGGGACGAATTGTATAGAGCTAAGCCTAGTTTTGGCATCCCTGCCAAATTCATCCGTTTTTGCAGGATGACTATACAGAATTCACGCTGATCGATAAAGATTATAAATAACTTTACCGAATCTTTTGATTTCAAAAAAGGCATTAGACAAGCCGATCGGTGTCAGGTGATTTCTTTCACATCGTCCTTGAGAGAATAATCTAATCACCATGTGCACTATCTTTCAAAAATCTCTTCAGCGCGATGTGATATTTGTGGGCTTTCGGATAAAGGGTTCAAAAATGTGTTTAGCGTTTAATTTGGGCGAAACAAAGTTCAAGCTGTCATGTCATCAAAAAAGGCCCTATCATACCGACGTCAAAACGTTACCATCGAAAGACTTAACTTTGAAGTAGTAAAGGACTTTGCCTACCTGGGCTCCGCCAGTACGGACTGTACTGCGACTTAGATTTAACCACGAGAATAGAATTTTAACATCTGAGATGACTTATTTATTTATTTATTTACATCATTTAGAGATTTTAAATCTACAATTAAAATTCGAATACATGCTAATACATCGATATGAACTTATAGCGTATTACATACAACAAAATATTTTTAATAAAATAAATATAAACATTAACAATTTGACAACAGTAAATTTATATTGTAAAATTAAAAATCAATTAAAATGAAAATACAATAAAAATATATCTACTCAGATGAAAGTCAAATTCAATATGAGATTAGTTTCACTGACACAGCGGGTTATAGGTTAATTTTTTGCATAGTTACGAGTAATTCTATGATCATCTTCACGAAATAAAGAACGTACTCTCAGTTGTCGCGATGGAGCATATACATTAATTAAGGATAAAAGAAATGGGCACTTAATATAGTACGATAAAATATCACTTATATCACATCACTGAATACATTTTTCGTCTATTTACAAGTGATTGCATAAATAAAAGTTGACATCTGGTAGTATATGATGGAGTTTCGATGTTCAAACTTCAAACCTAATTTCCGAATTGCGAAACCTAGTAAATTTGTTTGAATCATTTCAATTCTGTTTGAATGAATGTTATAGAAAGGATTCCAAATAACACAGCAGTATTCTAATATTGATCATCAGCAAAAAGAAGTTGAACAGAATTTTCGAAAATATCAGGTAAGTCATTGATAAAAATTACGAAAAGAAGTGCCCCAAGATGGCTACCTTGGGGAACACCTGAGGTTACCAAAACTGGACTTGAAACCATATTTTCAACTCTAACAAATTGAATACGATTCTTAAGGTAAGAGTCCAACCATTTCAAAAGATTTGAATGAAAAACAAAAGAAATTAATTTTCTCAACAAAATTGAGTGATTTACTCTATCAAAAGCTTTCGCAAAATCTGTGTAAATTACATCAATTTGGTGACCTTTTCGAGTTTATTTAAAACAAAATTGGAGAAAATAGACGGATTGGTGGTTGTTGATCTTCCCGATACGAAAACGTGTTGAAATGGTGAAATCTGTTAGCTAACTTATTGTATATCAATTTTTCGAACAGTTTTGGTATACATACATGATAATTTACAAATTGGACGATAATTGTTTATTTGATGCAGATTTATGAATTGGAGTTGAAAATGATTTTTTCCACACTGATAGGAACTCACCATTAGATAGAGACTTACTTACTGGTGGCGCTACAGTCCGGGCGGACCTGGGCCTCAACCAACATGCGTCTCAAGCCAGCTTGGTCCCTAGCTAGCTGTCTCCAGTTTCGCACGCCAAGTTGGTTGAGGTCTTCACCCACCTGAGTGCGCCACCTGAGTCGCGGTCTTTTTCTACTGCGCCGTCCCTCGGGATTGGATTCGAAGACCTTCCGGGCTGGAGCGTTCATGTCCATCGCTCTACATGACCTAGCCATCTAAGCCGTTGGACTTTAATTCTGTTAACTAGGTCAGTGTCGCTGTACAGCCCGTACAGTTCGTCGTTATATCTTCTCCTCCATTCTCCATCTATACGTACGGGACCAAAAATCAAACGAAGAATTTTTGTCTCGAAGCATCCTAAGACGTTCTCATCTTTCTTTGACAGGGTCCAGGCATCAGCGCCATAAATGAGAACCGGGATAATGAGTGTCTAATAGATGGTGATTTTAGATGCTCGAGAGAGGACTTTACTTCTCAATTGCCTTCTAAGTCCAAAGAAGCAGCGATTTGCAAGAGTTATTCTTCGTTTGATTTCAGCGCTGGTGTCGTTGTTCATTGTCCTTTTTTGATGACAGCATATACTTGGTCTTGCCCTCATTGACCACTAAACCCATCTTCTTCGCTTCCGTCGCAATGCTCAAAAACGCTCCACTGACATCACGCTTTGATCTTCCAATTATGTCAATATCATCTGCGTATCCGAGCAATTGGATGGACCTTTGGAAGATTGTGCCTCTAGTGTTGATGGTTGAGTTTTGCACAATTCTTCCCAGAACGATGTTGAAGAAGTCGCATGACAGTGCATCGCCTTGTCTAAAACCTTTTTTGACATTTTCCATCGTCATTTTGCACAAACGGATAAGTTTGACAGGGATGCCAAAACTTAACATTGCTCTGTAGAGCTCTTCCCTATGGATGCTGTCATACGCGGCTTTAAAATCGATAAAGAGATGGTGGGTATCGATTTGAAGCTCCTGGGTTTTTTCCAAGACCTGCCGTAGTGTGAATATTTGGTCGATAGTGGACTTTCCTATTCTGAAGCCACACTGATAAGGACCTATCAGGTTGTTGACGAACGGCTTCAGACGTTCGCATAATACGGCAGAAGGGATATTATATGCAATGTTAAGGAGACTGATTCCTCTGTAGTTGGAGCAATTTAAAGGGTCTCCTTTTTTATGTATCGGGCAAACTATGCTGAGATTCCACTCATCGGGCATGCTTTCTTCCGACCATATTTTGCAGATAAGTTGGTGCATGCTCCCTACCAAGTCATCGCCTGCTGCTTTAAATAGTTCGGCAGCGATGCCGTCAGCTCCAGCAGCTTTGTTTGACTTCAGTTTAGATATAGCTATCTTCACTTCGTCTAGGTCGGGTAGGCGGAATTGTTGATCTGCGTCGCCTAGGTTGAGTGGTTCTATCTCCCTTACAGCGGAATTCGGTTCGTCATCGCCGTTATATAATTTGGAGAAGTGGTCTTTCCATATTCTCAACATAGACTGCAGTTCTACTACGATGTTCCCCTGATCGTCTTTACAGGTATCTTGGGAGGTTTTTTTTACCTTTTGGTAAAATTTACGAACCTCAATCCTGTTGTGACATCCCTCTATCTCCTCGATCGCGCGCTTCTCGTGCTCTCTTTTTTTCCATCTAAGAAGCCGGTGTTCCTCTCTCCTCTTCTGCTCGTAGAGCTCGCGAGCAGATCTGGTCCTTCTGTGCAGCGCCGTTTTGTATGCCTCTTGTTTCGCTGCGTGCGCTTGCCGGCATTCGTCGTCAAACCAGGGGTTTCGCTGTTGTGGACGTGTGAAACCTAGCACTTCAGAGGCGGCATTTCTGATGGCTGCAAAGCAATGTTGCCACTGGTTTTCAATGCTTAATGCAGGCAGCATAGGACTCCTTAAGAGGTTACCAGAGACTCGAAAAAGGACATGGCAGTCTCTTGCGATTGTAGCCGTCTAACGTCGAAACTTCTCACAGTACTTCCTTGTTTTGGCTTGGACCGGGATATCCGTAGCCGTACCTTGGCTACAACGAGGTAGTGGTCCGAGTCAATGTTGGCCCCTCAGAATGTTCGGACATCCTCTATACTGGAGAAGTGTCGTGCGTGGATCGCAATGTGGTCAATCTGGTTGACAGTTGATTGATCAGGAGATTTCCATGTCCTCTTGTGGATATTAAGATGTGTGAACTGCGTACTAGCTACCAGAACGTCTCGCTCCGCGGCGAAATCGATCAGCCTGAATCCGTTGTCGGAGGTGGTGTCGTGCAGGCTGTATCTCCCGATTGTGCCACCAAAGATGTCTTCTCTTCCTAGCTTGGCGTTAAAATCTCCTAAGATAATTTTAATGTCATAGCCAGGGCACTGCTCATAAGTCTTGTCCAAGAGCTCGAAGAATATGTCTTTGGTGTCTTCATCTTTCTCCTCTGTTGGGGCATGCGCGCATATTAGGCTTATGTTGGCGAATTTAGCCTTGATGCGGATTGTCGTAATGCGCTCGCTCACACTGTTGAAACTCAAGACTTTTTGCCTGAGTCTAGTTCCAACAACAAATCCACACCCAAATAGACGCTGTCTTTGTTCTCGGTAGCAGTCGCTGTAGTATATATCGCAGTCTTTTAGTTTGCGTTTGCCCGGTCCATCCCATCGCACTTATTGGATGGCGGTAATATCTGCCTTGCAGCAGTTTAGGGCTTCCGCTAATTGTTCGGCTGCACGTGGTCTGTTAAGGGACCTAAAATTCCACGTACAGATCCGAAGTTCGTTGTCCTTATTTCGTTTGCTTGGGTTGTCAACAGTGAATCCCTCCGTATCCGAGGCTTGTTGGTGCTTCGCAACTAATGTATTTTTACGTGGTCAGGAAGTCACCCTGACGGCACAACCCCCAACCTGGAGGGCCGGATCCTTAGTATAACTCCAAGGACCGGGAGCCGGATAAACCGCTCCTTATAGGCCTGGGCTCCAAATAAGTCGTAGAAGCCCTATAAGGTGTTCACTAAGTAGTTCAACCTTACTGGAACTGTAGACGCCACCGTTGATTCCATCTCGAGAATTCGTCCGCTACCGGCTGGATAAGGAGAGGTGCCTTTGTGAAAAAAAACAATCGTTTATAGGCCTGGTTTTTTTTAATACATAAATTACAAAGCCTTATATTAAACCAACGAGGCTTCGAGTTATTTTTTACTTGAACTATGGGTTCATACATACATATCAATTGCCGATTTCATATTATCAATAAAATAATCACAGAATTGCGATAAATTGAAAGAATTAAAATTTTCGTGCCACGGAACATCGGACATATACATAACTCGCTATGCCTTCAAAATTAGCTTTTGTGTAATTAAATTTTACCTTATTATAATTTGAAGACTTAACGTACTCATAAAATGAAAAATGTATATCAAGAGCAATAATGGTGAATTGAGTACGAAAAAATTGGATTTAATGATTTGTCTACATTAATAAGACCTTGGTCACGGAAAGTCTTCGAATTTACCCCATATGGACAAAGCCACAAATCTGAAGCGCCACCTTAAGTAAGTTAGTATTGTATTAAAAGTTGGATTATAAATAAAAATTGTCGGTAAGGAATTAGAGTCTAGTGACTTAAACAGCTCTCAACCATTTATGTGTGCGAGTCATGTCAGGGATGGAGGGGACCTACAGTTTTATGTCAATCCGAACGGCTTATTTGAGAAAGCACTTTTCTCGACAAGAATTACTATTGGAGGATCTGTCAATTCCTCGCAAGACGCAGTACCTGTTTTAAAAATTATAAAAGGCACATGCAAGGATTGAATCCAATACCTCTATCATGACAGACGAACGCAGTAACCATAGTAAAATACCACCGGTACTATAAAAGTTTGATTTATTATTTTTATTTTGACTAAGAGTTTAGAAAAATGATAAATATTACTTTTTTAAAACTCAAATCAATGAAATTTGTGTTTACATATTGTTACTTTGGAGTCTAAACAAGATCTGCATACAAATCAACTATTGTCAAATTCATATTGAAAACCAATTTCGTGTAGGTAGGCAGGTACTTACTTAGTTTTTTCTTTAATAAAGTTCTAACGCACTATTGTATATAAATAAACACCTTGGGTGCAACTTCAAGCACTTTAACAATAAACTTAAGTCAAAACAACACTTAAATTAATTGAAATAAAGTTCTTTGTTATTGTGGGTATGGTTAACTTTTACTACTTAATGATCCAACCCACCTAAACACATCAACCCGCCACTGACATCAACCTACCTACCAACCCTCAGTTAAAAAATAAACCAATAATTATAATCTCTTTGTTCTTTCATATTCTACTGTTTGAACAATAAATTGATTTTCATTTTGCTTGTTGATTCCCAACTTTGTCAACAACACAACGCAACACACGACTTGACAACATTGAGCTTACGATCGTTGCAATATAATTCCTGTTTCAATGTCCTCATCGTAGTCATCGTCGTCGTCGTCTGTCAATGACACCACTTACCACTACACTTTGCCAATACAAGTTTTATATCTTCCAAAAATGGTATTAATCCCAGACTTACCTTGAAACTGAATCAGCTGGCATTATTGCGTCGTTGTTGCTGGTGAAAGAAAAGAGGACTTCAGGAAACAATTGAGCTTTGCTTTGTTCTTTAAAAACACAAAGAACCTGGCAATGGAGTTGCTCACTGTCTGAGAGTTGTGACTTTGAGGTGATGCACCACTTCGACTTCACTATTAATGTAAGTGAGACTTTTTCCACAAATCAGAAATCCAAATCGTTCCTAAAAAATATCTAAAAATACTTTCCAAAATGAGTACGAGGGCAAATCTATTTGATATTGCACAAGAAACTATTTTCTAAGTGGAATGTTAAATTACAAAATTTTCACAAAGCGATTACGTAGTAGAGATTGTTAATGGGAAGGCAGACTATCACGAATTATAAACACAAATGAGAGAGGGGAGAATCCACTGACCACTTCCACTTCCACTCAACGAGGAAGAAGCTCTGAGCTATGACTTGTTTGTTTTCTTTTTTGTTTAATTATTTATGCAGTAAAAATACACAAAATGTTATTTGTAGAACTTACATTTTTAGATTTGGAACAGATCTCCTATTTAATTGTTTCTATTTTGGCAAATATTAACTAGGTCAGTTTGTGTAAAATTAACATTCAAGTATATTTTTTATTTTGTTGGTCACTTATGAAATTTCGTTCGGAATAAAGCAGAACAGAACTTTCTGCTATGGTTCAATTTTTCTTAGAGCTTTTTATTTTCTCTTAATTAGAATTTATAAGTAACACATTATTTGACTAAAGTACACAAACAATTTATATTTATATTTCTATAAAGTTCGAGATGCAACGAGCGAGAAGAAATGTTTTTTATCGAATGAAAGCAAAATGAATCAACTTTTTGTTTTTGAAGGCCCGAATTACGAATAAAAATTGAATAACGTTGAATGAATATTGAATAACATTGAAAAATATTTGACAGTCAAAATTAATGGCAGCATTCAGTTACATGATTAATGTATAATGGATGAGTTCGAATGCAAATTTGAACCGTATTACAATGAAACCGTACAGCAAAATAATGTATTACAAATTGTCTGAAGTTTTCCATTCTTTTTTATTTTTGAACTGGAACAATCTGCATTTTATACCACGTTTTCGCCTACCATAAATTCAAAATTTAGAGATGTAATTTTAGAATAAATCTTGAAGCGTTTCTTGAAAGAGAAAATATTCATAGAGACAAAAAATGCAATGAATATTTTGTGAGTTTATAACAAAAAACTAGCATCACTTCAAAAAATAAGAAAAGTTGTAGCCATTGGTGATGTAGTAAAATCTGGTAAATGTTTTTATAAAGGGACCGCCAAATAACTTCTTTTTTTTTTGGAAAATGCTATAAAAACATCGAATTTAGCTTCGGCTGTGTGACACGTAGCGCCATCCTCTTGAAACTAAATGTTGCCAATATCTTCCTCCTCCTTTTGTGAACAAAAATTCGGTCAACATGGCTCGATAACGATCGCCATTGACTGTAACGCCACTCCTTGCTCATTTTCGAAGAAAAATTGCCCAATTATGCCTCTGGACCAATATCCGCACCAAACAGTGACTCGTTTTGGGTGTATCGTCTTTTTAATGTATGCGTGCGGGTTTTCTGTGCCCAAATGCGACAATTTTGCTTGCTTACATACCCGTCAATATCAAAATGAGCTTCATCTGAAAAGATATTTTTTTTGGCAATGTCGGCATCTTCTCTAAGCGTTGTTCCCAGCGTTGTTCAAGCGTACACACAACCATACTCGTTCAGCGGAAGGATAAAACTAATTATATTCTTTTGCGCATTGTATTTTTTGGCATGCATCTATCCCGCTCTACTTTTCCTCATAAAAACAAATGTATTATGCATGTAAATGCGGCATTACGGAACTTCCAATAATCTGCATTTATGAAGATCTCTGATTCGTCACAAATCCGACTTATTTGATTCTAAAAGCGCAGAACAGTTTATGGCTGAATCACAAACACGCTTCAGCTTCGGCTTCGCCTGACGTTTACGAGTTCAGCCATAGGAGTTCAATGCATGCTATCACAATGGAGCTTCGACCTCACGTTTCGTTTGACAATCGTAAGGAAAAGAACGTAATGTAACGTAATTTGACTCCAAACGGAAGCTCTAGTTCAATTATCTAAACATTTGCTTTGTCTGACAGCTCAACAGCTGTAAAAAATGTCAACAAACAAAATCTAATCTAATCTCTGTGGACTCGAAAAACTCAAATGGTTGTATCGTATTGTGATGTTTTACTAATTTAGGGCTATAGCAAGCAAATATTTTCCAAGAAATCTTTAACATAAATGAAATTAGTCGACAAGTTCGATTGATTTCGAAAATATATTGATCTGCTTATAGTTACTTACTTCTTCGGCCTGAACAATGAATTGGTCATCGTTTCCACAACCGGGAACCGGTCCGGGTCTCGTCCAACATGCTTCTCCACCTTTGCCGGTTGTTGACCGACGTTATACAGTTACGCACCCCAATAATTCGGGCGTCCTGGTCTACGCCAGACTTCTAGCGGAGGCATAGTCTTCCTCGCTGTCTTCTACCATAAATCGTACCGCAAAGGAATTTGCACTCGAGCTCTTCTTCGCTTATGCTTTCTACGTGCTCTGCAGCCTATCGGAGTCTAACAAACTTTTTCTTTGTTCATCGACATACTAGATATGGACTGCTATTCAATACTAATTCTAATACAAAACTCCCCCTAAATTTGATTCCACCTCTTTAGATATGCTTGCCACCTTGCAGGTTTAGAAACAAATTGAAATTAATTTCCAAACGCCGTCTGTTGCTCCTCAAAAAGCTTTTTTGTCGAAGAAACTAAGGATATCTATTATTATAAAGTTAAACAAAATCCAAGAATGAAGTTCAAAATTTTCTTCATATTTCCGCTGAAGCTATAGAAGGGATAGTAGTGTTAAGGAATAGATGACACCAACGTGAATTTGACACAAGCAGTCCATATCTAGTATGTCAATGCCCATGTTGGTATATAAGCTTTGTGGTATATGTATTTCATATAACGTATCGTTATATTTCCTCTAGAATGGTTTGTCTGTACATGTAAAAATAAATTAGGTGGCGCAACAGTCCGTTGAGAACTAGGGCCTAGTAACTTACAGTGAGATGAAGGGGACTTACAGTTTTTAAGACGAATCCGAACGGCTAATTTAAGGAAGCACTTTTCATGACAGGAATTACTCTTGGAGAATTTGTCAATTCCTCACAAGAGGCAGTACCCGTGAAAAAACTTTAGATGACACAGGCG
The DNA here is from genome assembly GCA_920104205.1 of Eupeodes latifasciatus. Taxonomy (NCBI): domain Eukaryota; kingdom Metazoa; phylum Arthropoda; class Insecta; order Diptera; family Syrphidae; genus Eupeodes; species Eupeodes latifasciatus. The sequence goes on from OV049926.1 coordinate 74,766,096, forward strand.
GGTTTGAACCCAAGACCTCTGGCATGACAGTCCAACGCACTAACCATAATACCACGGGTACTACATGTGCATGTGTCTGGCTTAAAAACTGGTTCTCGTTTCCCGCGCTTCAAAAAATTATTGAAATAATTTATGTCGATTACAGTTATCCGATAAATGTGTTGCGGTTGGATTTAAAGTGAATTTTTTCCTTTTTGGTATGGTAGAAATGTCAAAATTGGAAAGGGCGCATTCAGCTAGTGGCTACGTAGTCAAGGGATTCTGATTGGCTAAATCTAACTACAAAAGTAGTTGAAATTTCCCCTCCGACGTAGTGTAAAATTTTCGGCTACAAAGTTATCAGTGCACACTGGTTTTGACGTTTCACAATCAGCTGCTCGGCAAAAACACAAGAATTCAAAATGAAATTAATCATTTAGTATTTAAATACAAATAAAAATCACTCATATTATATCTTATATTCGGTTTTATTGATTTTAAAAACAAAACAAACTATTTAAAGTACTGAAAACACAAATGTTTCCTGTATTATATATTTGCATTTGTCATTGATATGACAGTTCCGGATTGACTAGCTTTGTAGTGAAGTTTTGCATTCACAAATCTAGTTGAATTTCGACTACGCAGTCACTAGCTTTATGTATGTACGTTGTCAAAATTGAACCAGCTTTGTCAATGCAAACATTTGTAGTTTGAGAACTTTAAATATTTTGTTTTTGTTTTTAAATTTAATAAAATCAAATATTAGATATATTATGAGTGATTTATATTTATATTTAAATACTGAACGATTAATTTAATTCTGAATTTGTGAAATTGTGTCTACCGAGAAGCTGATTGTAAAACGTCAAAATCAGTGTCCACAAACTTTGTAGTAGAAATGTTTACACTACGTCGGAGGGGAAATTTCAACTCATTTTGTACTCAGTTGCATTAAGCCAATCAGAATGGCTTAACTACGTAGTCACTAAATTAGTAAATGCCCCCCATGCTTGGTTCCTGCAATTGATGTGACCGCAATTTTGACATTTCTATGAATTTGAAAAAATGGCACTCTTAATCCATGCAATTCATTCATATGGAGCTTTCCGTGGGTGAATTGAATTTCCTTTAAAAATTGATTTTTTTCGTGGCACATGGAACAGGATTGGAACTGTTTTTTTTTTTGTTAATTGTATAAGTGTATTTTCGTGTACGTGTTAACGACTGCAATAGAGCTGTCAAATTCCTAGCTAAACATTTTTTAAAAATTTAATTAGAATTTTTGAAAAAGACAGGTAAATATGCCGAAAAATCCAGATCTGCAGATTTGATCTTAAATAAAAAATAATTCAAAACATTTTGCCCCATGGAATGCAGAAATAGGGGAAATTTTTGTTTTGACAGATCTGGATGAAGAATAAATTTATTTGTTTAAAAATTCTCGAGGAGTTTATGTTACACTTTGCTGAAGAATAAATGCCTTTGGTTGTGATATACCAACGAGATATTGACCTAAAGCATTCTTCAAAAAGGTTATGCGTTACGTGTGATAAATTTTTGCTGATACATTTAAAGCTTAACTAAAGTTTTTCATACATTATCAGACAAATTAAGTTTGTAATTTAAAAACTAATATGTGTATAGCATTTTAAATTACAAATAGTTATTAAAAGATAATATAATATAATAAATATTAATTAAAACTCCTTTACTGTGACACTGCAATATGTAAATAAAAAACAATTTTGTTGTTGATAAAAATGGTATTTTATTGAAAATGTATTTTATATTAAAACTATACATATTTACATTTTTATTTAAATAAAAAAAACTGCTTAAATGCTTAAATTTAATCAGATTTATTAGTTTCTATATAATTTTATGCATGTTTTTCCATTTTTGTATAATTTATAATTATTCAATTTTAGTGCAAATTCAAAAATTAAATTACTCCAATTATGGACGTGTCTCCTTCTTCTTAACAAAACATTTACAGCTCAGTTTAGTTAATTTTAAAAATTGAAATATAAAATTATCATAAATATTTAGGTGTAGGTATATAAAAAAACTGTTTTATTGTTTGCGTTCGTAAGTTATGAACATTTACTAAGCTGTGTAGAATTTTTTTTAAAGGAAAACACGCCGGATGAAGAGTTTACGCGTTATTTTTGTTTTTGTTTCTAAATTCTAAAATACTATCAAAGATAAAAAAATAGTTTGTATAATTATTGAAATTTTGTTCTTACAAATACATAAATCAATTACTTTCAAGCGAAAGAGAGCAAGTTCCAAAAAACCTTTATCTCAGTCTAAAATCTCAATTTTTTGTTTTTCATATATAAAATAAAAACTTAACCAAAAAATCAAATTGAGAAAACCATTTTAATATTATATCATTACAGAGTTAACAAAAATGAAGAATTACAAAAAGGATTCAGCACTATTCTGATTTCCATCGTAATTGGAAACTTTAAAGAACCCCCAAAAAAGCTATCACCAAATACCATAGTAGTAGAAAATGTTATAAAATTTTGCATGATGAATGAATTTCGGGATTCATAAAAGTTTCCGATTTTGATGGAAGTCGTGATAGGACAGATTATCAGTTAATGAACCAAAAAAATGAATTTTAACAGACATTTTTTTGTTGTTGAAAAATTGGTACTTACAAATTCTGGTCTAAATTGAAAATATTCTAAAATTAACGCAGTGGATGTTACTTTCAGCACCCGCATTATGAGATGTGACTTCTAATTATTATTTTTTTGATTTTTGATAAAAACTAGTAATAAAAGCTTTAATAATAATTGTATACGTATCTACATGGTTTATTGATTAATAAGGCGGTTAGTTTTATAATGTAAGTGGGTGTAGTATGTCATTGTAAAATGTTTTTGTTTTTGTTGTATTTTAAAAATCTAAGTACTTTAAGTTTGAGTTTATTTTTAATTCTTAAATCGAATTGAACATCATTTTATTGCTTTCTTTTTTTTTTAATGTTTAATTTAATGAAATAAGTACATTTACAAAAATTTAAATATACCAAAGGAGCACTTAAGGCAGTTTTGCTTGTGTGAACTCTTTTTCTAGATTGATTGATTGATTGTTTTTGTTTATTTTATTTTGGTTTTATTCAATTTAATGAACGTCTACTTTTATTTTGTATGTTGTATGATGGTATGACGTTTTGAGGCATGTTTGTCCGGAATGTTGTTATTTAAAAATACAAATTCGTTTTGCTATGCCTTAGAAAATTAAAAAAAATATATATTATTCTTAAGTTTTATTGCTTAGCTGCTCCCAGTTCTTTAAAGATGTTGAAGATTACTTTGACTTTTAGTTTTTTACTGTTTCGCAGCACCACGACTGAAAAGAAGTTATTTAATTAACTTTGAAATGTTAGTTTTGTATATGTAAGTTGAATGTTATGTAATATGTTTTTTTTCTTTTGTGTAAGCTAAGAATGAAGTTTTATTTACATAAAGATAGATTTACAATGTTTTTGTGTTTTGTGTTGTTTGTCTTTTTTTCCAATAAGTTTTTTTTTTAAACTAAAAATATTCGACCGTTTTTCGCTTGAATAAATCATTATTTTTGAAAAATATTAAGCTTTTTAAATAAGAACACAGTTATTTTAATTTAAATACAATGGCTAAAACAGCTTTTGAAATAACAGTTGCAATATTTTTGAAGTTTATAAATTAAAACTAAATACAGATAACGTTTTTGAAAACGGTCTGCAACCTGCAACTACATAATATCGCCTTCAATTGCGCGATATTTTTTTGGAAACAAATATTATAGTTTGTATCTACCGTATTTCTAAATATTCAGAAATGCCATTTAAAATACTGAAAATTTGTTATTTAAATTTGTATTTAAACAAAGAAATTGTATAATTTTAGTAGAATGGATGTGTCAAAATTCAGTTCTGCCTTGATAAGTTTAACCTCTATATATTTGAAATATACAGAATATAATTGTGTGAATAGATTTCTAAAAACAAATCATTTAATTGTAGCTCTAGAAGACTTAAATTTAAAGCTTGTTAATACTTAAAGTATCAAAATGGATATTAATCATTGTCCAAACAATAAAATGTTTGATTACAAAGAATATTAAACTTAAGTCAGAGAAAAACTTTCAAGACTTTTATTCAATAGCTTGTTTTGTCTTTTTTTATATTAAGCCTGTTTTTTTTTTTCAGTTTTAACGAAGAGTAGCAATTTACAAAATTTAGCTTTGAACTTAAGAAATGTCTTTGACAAATATGTAAATAAAACAAAATCTGTTTTCTTAGAATTCTGTTTCTAGTGGATATGCATTAATTTTCTAATTTATTCATGAAATTATTCCTAAAAAAAGAAACAGTTGTATTTTTCTAGTAAAGTATTGCGTTTTTAACTACATTTGCGGTTTGAATAAGAAAGCTGTGAAAGATATTTGTGGTCTGAGATTTTATTCGAAATGCCAAAAAATAAGCATGATAAAATTTAAAAATAAAACTATTCTACCAAGAACAAAGTATATGTACAAAAACTTTTTTCACACTTAAGAAATGAGTCTTGATTGAAAGACAAAAACAATAGTTAACATAACGTAAAATAAAACAAAATTCAATTGAGTTTTTTTAAAAATAGTTTCTTTGTTTTTTTTTATATAATATTAATAAGTTTATTTATATATATTTTGTTTTGTTTTTAAATAATAATATATAATAAAAAAGAATTATAAAAAATAGTAATAAACAAATAATAAAATTACAGAAAAAATTAAAGTAAAATAAAAAAAACAATATTAGCAGCGAAATAAAAAAATCTTCTTCAAAAAATAAAAACGAATGTTATATCTTCAACATCAAGGAATTATTATTATTAAATTATAATATTTAAGTTCAGAAGATTTATATATTTAAATTTGTTTTTGTTTTTTTTTGTATCGTTTCGTTTTATTTTAATTTAATGAGAAATCACTTATATAACGATATATTATTAAACTAAACAAATTTAAGAATTAAACAAAAAGTTTATTGTGAAAACGAAAAATGTTTTATTCAAAGTAAATGGAATTATTGTTATTTCGATTAAAATACGTTTTTTTTTTTTAATGAACTCGTGGATGTGTGTTTGTGTGTAATACATAATAACTAATTATGTTTTGTTATAACTGCGATAATCAACAATTACACATTCTCCTTTTTTTCCTATTTATTATTCAGTATTTATGTCTACACGCTGTGTTGACTTTTTAAATAATTAACAAAATTTTAATTAAATTTTAAGAAGATGTATTATAATGATATGATATATTAGAATTTTTTCCATTGTGTAAAATTAAATTAATTATATATATATGCAATTTATTATTAGTACTGAATTTTTTGTTGAATTTTTATTTTTTAGTTTTGTTTGTATAAAAATATAATATATTTATATAATATTTATTTTATTTTGTTAAAAAAATTTCGATAATCACTGTTTTAATGATGAATTAGCTGGAAGTGTTGCTGATCTTTGTACATTGACTGCAAATGGCTTGTAATTGGAACGAGTTGATTGGCTGATAAATGGTTGTGATGATATATAATAGGCATTGGTTTTGATTTTGATTTTGATTACGCGCAAACAATAAGGTGGATAGTTGATATGTTAATTAAATTTAAGAACAAAGATTACCATATCCACATTTTTTTGTTTGGTTATCATTTTGATTGCGAATAGTTAAAGCATGAAATAAAGAAAGTTTTAAATGGTTTTATTTAGTTTTGTTGGATACATTTTTTAATAGAAGAAATTTATTAGAATGACTTATTTATAATGGAAAATTATTCATGTTAAAAAAATTAATGTACAATTAAATAAGTATGACACATAAAAGTAATACATATTGTAAGGGAAATACATGATAAAACCTTTGTACACTAATTGATAACGGTTTAAAAAAATGTTAGTTTATTTTTCGGTGTAAGCACGAACAGAACTTTTTGTAAAGAATGATTGTCTACGGATTTAAAAGTTAACTGTTGATTTTTTTCAAAGATCATTTTGTGAGTTATATCGTAAATTAATTAACCGTCCGTGGATTAATAGTTTGAATATTCCATAAGCGACAAGGCGGAAGGGAATTATAACATATTCAAATAAATGTTTGAATGGATGTATCGTAATTGTGTTTTGAGCACAAAAGGATAAGACCTCAAGATAGCGAGATACATACTAAACAATATTTAACTTATTGATCTTTAAGACACCAAAGAGACGAAATGTACGCACAAAGAATTTTAAATCAGGTCGCAATAGTAATAGCAAACGACCAACTCCACCAATTTCAACTTTATCAATGACTATACCTAACGAATTATGTTTGCGATTTAATCTTGTGTTTCCCCTTAACAAATTAACTATCATTTTATTAAAAAACATTCAAATTAAGTTACAATTCTATTCAAAGTTGGGTACATTCTTTTTTATTTAGTTGTTTTAGGGTTGTTTTATTTTTTTTTAAATTAATTTTATCAAATTACATTTAGTATCTTACCTTGGTGAAATTTTACTACCATCTCCCGAACAATTATTGTTTGTTGATGAATTCGCTTTATACCCACTCTTTTGGATACGTTTTGACAAACGAGTAACCCAAAGATGTTGCTCATCTGGCGTTACAGCTAGCAATAACATTTCTCTAGCACTAAGAGGATCGTGATGTAATTTACATGGGGCCAATGGATCATTGTTATCTACATGTTCCTTATGGATTTTATTGCGGCATCTATTTTAAAGGGAATAAAAACATAGAATACACACACAACAAATATAGCACATCATTTTTTTTAAATAAGCAACAATAACATAACATTTAGCATTGATTTTACAAAAAAAAAATTACCTTTTGCATTCGTAGGCCGCCGGCGGCTTGAACATATGCCAAAGCGGTTTTGGACAAACTTCGCAAGCAGTTGGCATATGGTATGTAATATGGACAAATTCATGACCTAAGAAAATAAAATTATGTTATGCAATTTTATAGTGATATAATAATATTGTTTAGTTGTCATACCCTTGTATAGGATGGTCCCAGGTCGCTCGTCCCCAGATCCTCCTCTTAACACACTGATATCTAAATTTTGTTCTTCAGGGCGTCTAGCCTCACCTTCACCAGCGTATAATAGTTGAAATATTCGAGGAATTTCTTTGGCATCCGCACGAATGACATCCCCTTGTGTCACGGAACGTACATGAAATACTTTGCTATAAAATTTATTCGAGCATTAATTTAATTTGAAACTTTGGCCAAGTATTTATTGTTAAATTTACCTTAAGTCTAATATAAGCACAGGATCAATTGTATTCTGTTTGTCTATTTCGGAATTGTAGAATATTATTTTTCTCGATGATACAATAACGAACTGCCGTTTCCATCCATGTCGGCGAATGTTTTGTTTATTTGGCACACTTAACCAGCCTTCAAAGACTGAATCCTGTTTAAAGTAAAAATGATTTTAGTAAAATTAAAAAGGGGAAACATTTTATTAAAATCATGTGCATAGTGCATTTATATACATTTTTGCAACTAATCCCGTGTTTATTACAGCCTGTTGAATAAGAATTTTTAAAAATTTGATTATCCCTATAAATTCTTTTTCTATTCTAGAAGTACATACAACAGTGCATTTGATACTACTTATATTTTTCAAGCACGATTTTAAAGCAGTATCGCATAATCTCTTCTATTGAATTGCAAAACTTTCTTCAGAAACAAATACATTATTGGATTGACTTGTTATTTGGTTATGCTAGACTGCTTGTTTGAGATGGAAGGCGCAGGGTAATAAGTAACCTTTAGTTGATTTATTTACCAACTATAGGTAGTTTAACGTCCCTACATTTTCCATAATACAGGCTTACCATTTTTTAGAACAGATTTTGATAGTGGCTTCAAATTTCTTTGTAGTAAAATATATCTTATGACACTTTAAAAGGTTCAATAAATACTTACATAGCTAAATGATTACGTGAATAGTCAAAACAGGGACTTTAGTGTTCAATAAAGCACCCCTTTCATAAATACGAGATTATAAGCAATAAAATACTTACAGAAAAGTTTTAAAACCAATTCTGTGCCAATAATTTGAAAGAGCTTGGATCGATATAAGCAAAAATCGTATTTTTAATTTAACACATTAACGATTTTGTTTATCTTTCATTTGCTTTGAGTCTGTTAATTTAAAAAAAATCTATGGAGTTTATATTTAAATGGGCAAAAATGCATTTACGTAAGAGCTTATGTCTTTCTTGAGCCCAAATGGCTTAGGTGATGATAAATAACCCTTATTTTGAAATGATAGCTTAAGCAACTTTAAACCTTCGAAAATTGTGAATTATTAAGTAGCTTATGTTGACATAAGCCATTAAAAGAAAAAAGAAATTCCGTAAACTTTGTTTAATGTTACATTTTCTAAGTGCACATAGGCTATTTTAATACTTAAAAAGGATACAGAAAAACATATCTTTTATTAGCTGTGTAACTGTTTTTCAACAAAAAAGAAACCTGATAAGGACAAACAAACAGATGTGATCTACAAAATTAACTCCAATGGTAAATCAAATGAACCGTGCAACCTGTGTTATATTGGGACCACAAAACAACTTCTTAGACAACGCATCTCGAATCATGAGTCCGACATAAAACTAAAATATTTTGAGAAGACAGCCCTGGCCAGTCACAGCATTGTAAGCGGTTATTCTCCAAACTTTGAAGGCGTGGAAGTTCTACAGACAGAGAAACATGTTTCGAAACGATACACGTTAGAAACATTATATTTATAGTTTTATTTATAATTTATCATAATTAATTTAATTAATACTAAATTTTGTTCCTATTTTTCTTGAGTGAGTTAACTTTACTGTATTTGTATCCCATTGATCTAACTAAGATTATTTTTATATTTTTTTTGTGTTAATAAAGTTCCCCTGAAGAAGGCAGCAATCCCTGCCAAAACGTTAGGAAAGTTAATGTAACTTTATTGTTTCATTGCAAAAACTACAGCGACCAAAAAAGCCGACGGAAAGCTATATTTCCACTAATCACAATGATTAAGAATAAAGTGAATTATTTTACGAATAGACAACCCCAAAACATAATATTTGGAGAAAAAGCAACACTGCATTTCACATGGTGCCCTTGAAGAACGAGATACACTAGATAATGAATGGGAAGGAAGGAGAACAACTCCAAAAAAATGACGAATTGCATTGTTTATTTTTAACAGCTGATTTATCAAAATTGTATGTTTTTATCTTGCATATTCGTTAGAAATATATTTTTTACGGTGGAGAAATTAAATTCACAAGTTTTACAAGTTGTTTCGAAGTAACTACTTTTTATTAGAACCTCGCAATTCAAATTCGAGAAGTAATAAAACATTCAGAATTTATCTCCCAAAGAATATTCACTACCTGTTAAAATTTTGAATGTTTGATTTCTTTCTTTTATTTTTATTAAACAACAAAAAAAAAACCGATAACCACTCAAGTGTTTTTTTGCATTAAATTTAGTGTCCATCTTATTTCGAAAGTAAACACTAAGAACCACAACTTTTGAGTTATAAAAAAAATCAAAATCTTACATTTATTTTTATTCCACAAAACAGCACATTGTAATAAATTAAAATTAAAAATTAAAATTAAACCACAAACTTAACAATTTTGTTTCTTTTTTTTTTGTGTAAATAAATAAATAAATAAATAATAAATTAACAATAAATAATTTATTTTTTTTTTGTTGTCCATCATATTTTTTTAAAATACCAAATACATAAATATTAATAACATATGAATAAATGAAAAATTTAAATATCTAACAGTAAGCTCCATTAATTGAATTTCCAGAGCATTAATATTTGTCATATCGGTTCGGCAAGCATAGAAAAAACGTCTTAGAATTGTCAAAGCAGCAAAGGCTTCTTCGCGGGTATGATGAATTAATGCCATATTATTTTCATTGGTAAAAAGAATTTCATTATAATCACTACTCAATTCACTTTCAGCGTCATTATCATCATCATCATTATTATCACTAGTTTGGTAATTTGGGGCATCTTGATGTTCATGTACAACTTCACCGACACCGTCACCATCACCGTCACATTCAGGAGTGGAATCACAATCCTCGACACAATCATCATAATATTCGTCTTCAATTGAAATCTCCCTCTTCTTGATTACTTCCATCCCAGGAAGTTTAGGAACATTCTGAGGAAATGCTTTTTTTAAATAATTTTTGATTGTTTCGTTTTAGAAGGGTTAACAAACTCTGGTGACACAATCATTAAAGCCTCAAGACTGTTAATACATTTTATTTAAATTTGTTTTACTTTTTTTTTGGCAAATTCAATTAAAGCGATGAGAATGTTCCTCTGTCGGTGCAGTGTGATTTTACAGAAGAAGAGAACGCACAGACAGAAAGCGGAGCGAAGTTTTACAAAAACGTGAACAATTGTTTTCTTTTTGTAATTTTGTATTTTAGTGCGCATAGCAAGCAGATAGATGTGATAGATGACGCGAGTGAATGTTTTTATCTTTTTTTTGTAGTAGTAGTGTATTATTAAACATTTTCATTTTCTGAAAAATCACAAAAACATAGATTTTTGTTGTTGTTGTATTCAAATCGTGTGTACTTACAGGTATTCATTTATATACGTTTAAGTTTTTTTTGTTTTTTTTTTGAATGAAAGAATGGCGCAAAAGTTGATTTGGAGTTACCGTTACCGAGATAAAAATCACCGAGCCCGACTCAAATTAGACTGTTTTTTCTTTTTGCACGAACACGATATTTAAATATTTTTATTTCAATTCAGGCCAGTGTTGATCTTTTTAAGGTGCCGCTTGAAATTTCAAAAGCAACATTGTATTTGCTTGTATTATCATTAAGCTGAGGGGGGCAGCTCTGCTTTCTGTCGATGCGCATTGGTAACACTGCCTAATAAGAGTTTTGTTATAAATTTTTTTTTTGTTACAGATTTTCAATACATACTTCGAAATCCAACAAGTTAATAATCTGAATGATATCTTTTATTTGTTTTTAATTTTTCATAGAATTTAAGAAGCTGATTAAATAGCTAGATAAAGAATTTATAATTGTGTACAGAGCACATCCTTTTTTTAAAGTATCTCAATTGAAATTTGACTTTTAACTCACATCTGAACCACTGCATTTTTTGGAGGTCAATTTAGATTATATTGATTCCTATTTATCCCTAGACTTTTACAATAATCTTAATCTAATAAGTTAAAATATTCAATGAAAGCTTTCTGCAGACTACATTCATACTGCTTAGTTGAGACTTTTGTGCAGCTTATGTTGAGTTTGGTATAAGCAACGTTAACATGAATAGAAGCTGCGGGGTTTTGCCGCTTAAAACAAGATTCTTTGTCAGTACGGAGATTAAATTGTCAGTGTTTTTCCTATGACGAGCTTAGGACAAAGTACTCCTTTTGCAGACATAACTCTGTTTTGTTCTAATTGTTTTCTAACTCTTAATTATAGTTTATTAATAAATAAAGAGAAATTCTTATGAATGTTATTGTTTTCTACCTGTATAGAAACAATTCAACTTTATTTGAATTCCTTTTATCTTAAGCAGTGCATTGCAACAAAAGACACGTCTTTCTTTTGGCATTACAATTATATCATTCACATTATTAAATCGTTTGAAGGTTTTGAAGCAGCAGTTATTTTTATTCTGTACAAAAGAGTTTTTCTTTTTTGAAAAGCATTAACAAAGCATTTCTAGCACTTTCAAAACGGATTTTAGGATAAATAAAGAGCACACACTTTATACATAGATTAGTTTCATTTCAATAGCATAAATGCAACACGTAAAGGACAAATTATTTAGAATATATTTTTTGTGGTTCCAAGCTTGCTCATGGCATTTTTTTAGAGCTTCTTGTCCGCTAAACTAGGGCTGCATTTCATAATGCTTTAAACACGAGGTAGGGGATGGATTACACACACAAATTTGCTTTTGCTCAGTGCATATAATATTTAAGAAAAAAAAAACAAGGTTATAATTTAACTTACTTGATTATCCTCTGGATCGTTATCGGCAGATGAAAGCGAGGCTGTTTCATTTAATTTCGATTGCAATTGTTCGATCTCTGTTGCTTTACAGTCGATTTCCATTTGCAGCTTAGTTCGTGCCTGGAAGCAACAAAAAAAAAATCATCAAAAACCAAATAAGAATAATTATAAAATTTAAATCAAAATCTCACATGACTTTCTTCAATGAGTTGACTTTGAAGGTCTTGGAATTTAAGCAGCAATTGATTGTATTTATCACGCTCCTGAGTAAGTTCTTGTTGCAGGCGTCTACTCTCTTTTTCTTTTTTACGTAAATCAGCTGATGAGCGAACTTTTGCTTTTTGTTTGCCTAAAAATTAAATAAAAATTAATAAAACAATTTTCCATGAAGTTATTGAATTTGCTTTCATTAATTTTCTAATCTATATTATAAATAAAAACTGTTTTTATGCTTAAAATCTTTATTCAATTAAATTTTAAAGTTAAAAGAAAAATTAAACTTACTCTGCAAATCAGTATCCTTGCGATTCATCACTTCGGCCAGTTTATTAACAGCCACTTGCTTAAGTAACATCTCAGTCTTCCATTTTTCTTTAAGTTTAACAATTTCGTTGTCTTTGTCGGCCTTAACTTGTATCATCTCTTCCTGCATAATTTTATTTTGTTGCAGCAATTCCTCGCACTCATCTATTTTCTTGTTGAGTTTCTTCAAGAATTCAACTTCAGTTTCTTTGATAGCCACCAGGGCAGCTTCTTTAGCTGCAATTTCGTTACGATGTTTCGTCATGAAATCTTTAAGTTCAAGTTCCTTGATTGTTTTCTCTTTTTCTAGATCGGCCACAGTTTCTTCGGCAATTGATCTTGCTAGTGCTTCTGAATCGGCTCGCGCCACAGCCACTTGAACTTGATGTTTAAGCGATACACGCTCTTCCTTGAGCTCTTGAATTTCCCGACATCGTTCGTTGATCTCCTCGCGATGTTCGTTACTCTGGGTCTTGTAGAGACGAGAGAAATATTGTTCGGCTTCAAGTTGATCTTGTAGTTCCTTCATTGAAAGAATATCTTTATTGTGAGCATTTTTGATCTGAACGATATCCTCTTCGAACTTTCGCTTTGTTTCTCGCAATTGATTTATTTCCTTCTGCAGTTGTCCTTCGCGAGATTTCAAATGAGCAACTTCGGAGTTCTGTAAATTCAACTCCGACACGAGATTGTTCTTTTTGCTTTGTTCTTGGTCCAGTTGGCTCTGCAGGACCATCGCCTTCTCGGACTCTTGTCGCCATTCTCCTTCGAGTTTTTGCAGCCTCTGTTGAATTTGCCTATAGTCCACCGACAGCATTGTTATTTGACGCTCCTTTTCTTGTGAACTATGGTCGGACTTAATGCGTGCCGACTTTTCTTCGTTGAGTTTTGTTTGCAGTGCTTTAACTTCCTGCATGTTTGCCTCTTCACGACTCAGCATTCGAGATTTCTCAGTTTCTTGATGAGCCTTCACTTCTTGTTGATACCTCCCTTGTGCGGCTTTCAGCTCTAGGTCTAAACTGGCATTGGACTTTTCTAGGTCCGAGATCTTCTCAGTCAGAGTCTGATTATCCACGATGGCTTGTTGCTCCCGATTAAGGCAGCGGTCTAGGTCAGTGGATACAGTTTGTAGTTTACTTTCCAGCTCTTTTTGTATCTCTTTTATCTGTGTGCGGGCATTTTTCTCTTGAATAAGTCGTGTTTGTAGCTCGGCTACTTCCTGTTGCAGGTTGTCACGTTGAATTTGAAGGTTTGATAAAAGAGCCTGTAGTTGATTAACCTTTTGTTCGACTTCCGTTTTCGCCAGACGCAGCTCTGCCGCTTGTTTCTTCAGTTTCTGGCTATTTTCGGTTTCACTTTTAAGATTTTCTTGCATGTCAGCCAGCTGCTTTTCAAGTGTATTAATTTTATCGTTGTGGTGTTGATTATTGTTCATTTCACGTGTACGGATCTTATGCTCATCGTCGAGATTCTTTTGGGTTTCGGCAAGTAGAGCTTCGGTCTTCTTGCGTAATTCCATTTCCTGTTCTACCTTCTGCATGGCCATCTTGTAGTTATGTTTACGAATAGCCAAATCCTTCTCATAATCGCTTACTAAAACTTGCAATTCGGCTTCTCGTTTGGTAATAACTTCAATTTGCTGACGCAAAGCCGTGTCTTGCTTCTCCAGCGTATCGGAATGATTGCGTTCGCGTTCCAGCAACGCCTCGAGTCGCTTAAGTTCATTGGAGTTAGATGGGCGATGGCGGTGAATATTGTTGTTTGTAACGGCACTTTTTGTGTCTACGGTATCTGTGCCCAGAAGTTGATAGTCACCACTGTACGTGAAACCAACAAACGGCAGGTGATTTCCATCGAAGGTTTTGGGCACAGGAAACACTTCTTCGGGGCTTTCGTCACGTTCGATATCTTCAAAATTGCGCGTGTCATCATCACTACTAAGTTCCGGCACAACAGGTGGCACAGATTCTCTAATGTTTTCAAAAGTCCACGTGTCGTTCTGAAAAAACGGATGTGTTTTGATTTCATCAATACCATGACGACCCAACCGATGCAATCGATCAGTTAGAAAACCACGTATCAACGACTTGGCATTTTCGCTTATTTCAACTTCAGATGGAAATGAGAGGGAGTTTTTGTGGTCCATAATCTTGCCGTAGGTGCCGACTAGACTATCTGCATAAAATGGGGTATCGCCAACCAGCATTTCGTACAGAAAAATTCCCACCGACCACCAATCACATTCGCGTCCATACTCATTGTCAACCCCTTGTGACTGCAACACCTCAGGACTGATGTAATCGGGAGTGCCAACTGCATTGCTTGACACCACCAAGCCATCTGGCCCCATACGCATACACGTTCCAAAATCAGCTAGCTTTAAGTGACCATTTTTGTCTAAAAGCATATTGTCTGGTTTCACATCTCTATGCACAAAACCCATGTTATGGATTGTGTCCACAGCCAGGGCCACTTCCATCGTATAGAAAATTGCCCATTTTTCGGGAATTTCGTATAGGGACATTAGACTGACTATATCACCGCCAGGCATGTAGTCCATCACCATGTACAGATACTTGGTATCTTGAAATGCATAATGCAATTGCACAATCCACTCGGAGTTGGCGTGCGCCATGATGTGACGCTCCTCCCAGAAAAATGCCGAATCTGGCCGCTTCATCATGTCGAATTTCGATAGACGCTTCATGGCATAAACTTGCTTAGAGGATTTATGCCGAACAAGTTGCACTTCGCCAAATGCTCCCGCACCGATGAGCTTGATGAAATGAAAATCGTCTACATTCATTCGCAGTTCAGCTATTTCTTTTGCAAGTCCTTTATCTAAAGGTAACAAAAATGAAAGGGATGTGGATGGATTTTAGAAGTATATCTGTTTTGATATTATTACAAAATACTTACATCGTGATGCATACGATTCTATGTTTTTAAGGATCTTAAGCGAATCGTGGTCACAATCTGCAACCAGAGCTGTGACCGTATCCAATAGGCAGTCGACATTGGCATGGCTGAACGGATCGCGCATCCTCTCCTCCAGCTGCGCCGCTCTGAAAGAGAATTTTATTTTAGTTTTTGCAGACAGTCAAAATCAAAAGATCTTATTTTATATATATTTCTGGCACAAAGTAATACACCAAGGAAAGTTGAAAATGAAAAATTGTTCCTTGTTCAAAACTTTTAGAGGAGATGTTTATACAGGGAAGAGCGTTAAAGTTGTACAATACAAACAAAAAAATGGAAAAACATCTTGTATTAAAAGTGAGAGGCATATTCTGGTGGCGATAAAGGATCAGCTGCCAGAGGGCAGGATCGCTTACAGGTTTCTAGGGTGCGAATGTGAGTAATGAAGAAGAGCAGGTGTTTTAGAGTTATTGCATCAGCGAGTATTGAGGAGAATTTCGTGGATTGAAGGATGGAAATACTATGGTGTACCTAAATGGCTATGGAAAGCTGATTCAGTAGGAGCTAAGACACCTACAAGTACAAAAAACCTTTTAAGTTACAAAAATGGAAAATTCTAAAACTGAACAAAACAAAGTCTTTTTCATAATTAAAATTTATTAATTTATTAGATAGTAAGACATCTTATTTACTCCCTAATAGAATTGTAATTATTTATTCAAATACCACAATCAAAAAATCGTTTTTATTGAATCATCGTCGTCATTGCCCGTAATGATTGTCTTTTGTTTTTCTTCAATTTGCATCTCGACGTCGTTGTCGGCCGTCGATCGTCGTCAATATCGCCATCTGGGTGGAAATTCCCATAAAGATCAAACATTCAAAGCATTCCTTGATCACAATGATCCAGTTGGCGACACAATATCTACGCAAAGTAAAATCAAATATTAATCACATCCATTCAATTTTGTATTTTTATTATGTGTTTTATTGTTGTTGTTGTCTTGTTTTTTTCTTATTTTTATTATTCAAATGAAAATAAAGTACTAGAGATCATTGCCAAATATCAGGAATTTTTATAGATACAACAGTTCAATAGCACCACAAATAAAAAGCTTGGACGCTTTGAAAACAAAAATTAAATGTGATCTAGACGCTCAACAAGAACGACCCATCATTTCGTGTACCTACATAGAAATACTCTACTCTCTGAGGTCGCGGTTTCTTTTTTCGCGTACTCTTGTCTTCCTAATTACATCATTTGAATTCCAACGAATTCCACCTTGCGTCTGACGCCGCGCGCGCCGCACCGTCGCGTCGTCGTATCCATCGATGTTGTTAGATATTGGGATATTTGATTTAGAGCTCTTACGAGCTTCCTAATGTTATTGAGAGTGGCAAGGCAATTGTAATAATAATGAAGCAATATGACGTATATTAAAACTAATAGATATGTGAATACAATATAAACCGCTTGATTTCCAACTAGCTGTTGATCGTTTTTTTTTTGGGGTTGGCGAGAAGTAGGAAGGGAATTGGGAACGTGTAAGACGTTAATATTTTTGTTTGAAATTATTTAAATTGAAAAACGGATAAACAAACTTAAATATTCCACCTACGCAAAAAAAAATAAGCACGAGATATCGTCACAACTTTTTTTCTTTATTGAGGATGACTTGTTTAAAAAAAAAACTTAAACGAAGGGTTTACAGTCTGAGGCTGATGTCATTTCTTGGCAAGCAAAATAAATTAAAAATATATTTTTAATACATTTTTATTTACATTATTATTCTGATTATGGTTTTCATGTTTGTTTACCTTTACCTGAATCACTGAAATCATTTTTGAAGATTCAAAAATGTCAATTAGAGTGAAAATTAGTTTTTTATACACTCATAAATTAAGACGCAAATAAAATTAGATTTCAAAACTTATGATTAAAAAATGTATTTTTTAATTTTCACCAAGAAACTGTTTAAAAGCATGAAGATTTTTGAGCCCTGCTACAATTTTTTTAAAACGATAGGGAGCGTTTCTGGATTTTTTAACTAAAATATTTCCGGTCTTTCAATCGCCTATCTTTATTTTATGGCTGTAACACAGGGAGACATAGACTTAAAGTTTGTTAAGAAAGAAAGTCAAAAGTTTTTGCCTTCATCAATATAACAGGTCAGAGACGAATCGCATCGAAGTAACATATGTAGTTTTGGTCAAAGTCAAATTTGATGAATCGAAGAGAATCATGGGCTAGTGATTTACAACTTTCAACCATTTCTCTGTGCGCCTCATGTTAGGAATGGATGGGACCTACATTTTATCTAAAAATCCGAGCGGTTAATTCGAGAACCACTTTGACATTACTCTAGAAGAATTTTTCAATTTCTCGCCTTTATAGTACATAGATACTTCAAACTCGTAACTTTACTTCGCTTTAGTTCACCGTTCAAAAATAGACAAACTACAATTACATCTCGACCTATATTTTGTATTTAAAAAAAAATTACTTATTCCTTTTTCAATTTGAGGAGGAACCCTTTACGTAAAACATCAATTAGAATTGTGCAGAAAATAAATAAATTGCAGAGTAATAAAGTTCAGCTTTCAGTTAAATCAAAAAACATGAGCAAATGTCATTTGGACATACATATGTATGTAAGTAGACTTGATTTGATAGTTAATGACATTTGTTTTTGCTAACTAAATTTTTTGACTGCTGCTGGCCAATCAGATGCTAGAAACTTGCCTTACTTTCAAGTCCTGTATGTCTTCGAAACTGCTCTTTGTAAATCACTTCCATTAGTTATGAGATGACTTATAAACCTTTATTTGTGTTTCCTTTGATGGTTTCAAAAATAAGTCTTAAAAGTAATCTGTGCACCTTATTTATAAACCAAACTTTTATTTAAACTATGTATGAAGTATGTGGATTAAATTTGAAAAATACACATTTTCAACATTATTTTCATATTTTTTCGTTTCAAAAACTTGGTGTATTATGATAAAAAGATCTATGAAAATTATGTATGTGAAACAAAATATCGACTAACTGCTCACCTAAACTTCATTGGCATATTTTTAATAAAGCTGAGGCATAATTGAGGTAATTATTTTATCCTTAAGCTCTTGAATTGTTTTTGTCTCATGGAAGTTCCTTTTTTTTTTTCTTTTCAATACTATCAAAAAAAGAACTCCAACGGTGTCAAATCAAATAATCTTGGCATTAAATTTCTCGTGTAAATGAGACGTTGGTTGTTTCGATTTTTAAATGATACCATTCTGTTGGAACTACTTTATGTCTTCAATTTCTAGCCACAAGTAAAATGAGAGGAAAAAACAGAATTGTTTAGAGTATACCACATTCGCGATGTGCGGTTAAAAAAGAATCTCAATACTTGACAGTAAAAACATCGATAAAACAACTAAAAGCAAGGAACATCACTCCGGTGTTCGAGTGATGTACATTTTTTGGTTATAGTTTTATCGCCTATCATTTTTAAAGCTCTTTTTTGGATTCTATCCAAAATACTTAATCCTGTTTTAAGGGCACCTGCACAACTATGCGAGTTAAATTCAAGTTTTGGGGGAATGGATGCAATTTAAAGCCAGATTATTAGAAGCGGTGAAAAGTTTTTTGCAGCGTCAGAGAAATCCTAAGCACCTAGCAACATATTTGGAAAAGTCGAATATGTGATCATTCCATAATAGATGTTTGTGATGCACATACCAAGTACTGAAAGTTGATTTGTTTCCAGGAGGCAATTTGCGCTTTAACGTCAGGAGACAGCATTGAGTTTTTGAAGCATTCCATTCTATACGGTTAATAATTCACCAATACTTCGAGATTGGAATTAAATAAGTTTATCATACGCTGTCGTTGAAGTTCCACATCAGAAGGACAAGGTTGTGAATCTAGAAACTAATATTTAATAGTTAAGAAAACTGTCGTCAGCGATACAGTTTAATTTATAAGAAGTATGAATAAATGATCGTTTATGAATATCAGGAAGAGAGTCAGAGACAAAACGGGCCGTTAGAGACACCAGCATTTATTTTATACATTTCAGAGATGAAACCATTCATTACAATATGTATTGAACGGTTAGAAAGGTAGTTTATAATCCAACGATGAAGAGATTAGTCAATATCAAAAGCACACATTTTCGATAACTGAGCTTGGTGCCAAACTCTATCAAATTCTTTTGAAATATAAAGAGCAATAATCCTTCTTTCTCCAAAACGATGATTTAAATATTTTTTTTCATTGTTTGATTAGATAAACCATCAAAACACCGGTGGAACTATTGCTACGAAAGGTATACTGCCGGTCATTGAGAAGATTACGTTCTTCTAGATATTTCTCAAGCTGATGAATTGTCAGCGTTTCCATGAATTTGGAAAAAAGAGACATGCATGCAATTGAACAATAGCTAAAGGGGGAGGAGGTTGCACGTTTTTAAAGGACAGGCTGGAAAATCCCTGTTTTCCATCCATTTGCAGACCTGTATAATAGAAAAGATGAAAAACCTTTTTTTTTATAATAACGGTACACTCAAGAGGATATTACTAATCTTATTATATGTATGTAGACACAGTGTGAGCAATAGGAAAGGGAGAGAGGGGTTGAAAGGAGGTGTCGGTGCACATTGGTTTTGAGTTCCTGAATATTGCAATGGCTGGGAAAGACAGTGTGGTAAGGAATTCCACATTCGTGTAGTACGGCTAAATAACGAATCTCTGTACTTGACAGTACGACCAAAGTTGAGCTGGAGGGTATATTGATGAGAATTCCTAGAAGTGCGAGTATTACGGTTGAACTGTTTAAGGGGAGGAATGCAGCTGACTATTTCTCTAGAGCATAAACGGTAAAAGAGGGTGAGACAAGAAACTCGACGATGTTCAAGCGACGTGAACGATCCGATGATGGTGTTATCCCCAATTAATCTAAATGCTCTACGTTTAATAGTCTCCAAGAGGCTCAAGTAAGTTGCAAGAGCACCAGCCCAGAGATGGGAGTTATACGCAAGCTTTGGACGTATATAAGTTTTGTAGATAACAGCCCGATCAGAGGGGGAGAAAAACTTCTTGTATTGCCATAGAAAACCCAAACATCGTGCGGCATTTTTGGCAACATCGTGTATGTGAGCGTTCCACAAAAGGTGGTTGGTGATACACATACCGAGAATATCGAGATGTTAAGTCTCCTCGATGCAAGTTCCATCCATGGATAATGGCATGGGGGTATATCTCGCTTTAATGATACGAGACAGCATTGAGTTTTCGAAGCATTAAATTCCGCTTAGCTTATCAGCGTTGAAAAACACCTCTTCAAAACAATATTGAAGCGATACTATCCGGGCCAGCGGATTTGTGTATGTCAAGTGTGACTCACAATTAACATCGTGCGTCATGTTTTAAACTAAATTTAAAAAATTCATTTATAAATTTGCATATACTAAGGTAGTCTTATTTATAATATCTTAAAAACCTGACGTGTTAAGAGTTATTTGTTTGACGTTGGCTTGGAACTAAGGCCATCAAAACCCTTCGAAAATTATAATTTGATTGCCGGCAAAAAAAACTTTGTAAACCAGTATAATTATTGTTCAATTAAAGTTCAATCCGTTAAAATTAACAACACCTATCAAAAATGGAACGCGTTTTCCCAGACTACACCTATCTAAAGTAATGAACAAAAACGAAATTAAATGTTTCCAAAACAAAATTAACGCTCTCTTTAGATTACATACTCGTCGTACATACACATATTCTTTGTATTATTTTCTTTTGTTAATTTGTAATTTAGCTTACTCTTGCCAAAAAACATAACAAAAACAAAGCAACAACAACAAAACCAAAAAATGTGAACCTATATATTCTTTTTATTTTGTTGTCTTTAATGGATTACTTCTTCGTTATAGAATAGACTATAGGAGTATAGTGGGAAAAGAATTTATCCGTAGTTATTTTTGGGATCGCGCATTAGATTTCATTGAGTGCTCTTGAATTTTGTTGACTTGGGTGTTTTTTATTTAATTTTTGTTCGTTGGTAATTCGTTTCCGAATGAAAAAATATCACAGGTCATAGATTTTATAGCGAAGAGATACAGACAAACAATTTCAGGAAGTCAAATTGGCATTAAACACATGTTTGGCATTTTGTGTTTTTCTTTAAAGGTGTCACTGGTTCCAGAAATAGACACAACAAAATTTGGGTTCAACATTATTTTTATTTTGCCATTTTTGAATTTATTATGGGTTATTAAAAGAGCAGCCAAAAATACATTTTATGCTTTTTATAGTTCGAAAATTTTAAATATAAATTTTCTAATTCATATTCTCTGACGGTTCTAAAACAGAGCACCGCACAGGCTTTGCTGTAACATCACAAAATGGCAAACTACTCAGGATAGGTCTCCTCCCTGAATACTCATCAGTTTTTACCGCAGAAGCTCTAGCTGTCTACGAAGCTTTAAAATATGCAAGCAACACCAAAGGACACTGGGTCGTATGTACAGACAGCCTCTCGGTCATCCATGCTATCATGAACTTGAATAACAGCTCCAATCACAATTCTTAGGGATATTGTTATCAAGACAGCAAACAAAGCAAAAATTATGTGGGTCCCTGCCCACATCGGCATCATGGGTTACGAATACGCTGACAAAGCTGCGAATTCTGCCAACAAATCCCCCTCCTTCCTATTTAATGCATTCGATGAGACGGATCTTATAAAAACCATCAGAACTAATATCGAGACAATCCAGAGGCAAAGATGGTCGACATATACTCACCACTACTCTAAAATCAATATTAACAAAACCCAACCCATATTCCCAGCTACTATACCCAAGGAAACTATCACAAATTTCGTTCGTCTTCGTTTAGGCCACACATTTTTAACTCACCAACATCTTCTAAAAAAAGAAAACCCACCGATCTGCTCTACTTGCACAGTAACAATGGACATGCCACACCTACTAGCCCACATAAACCGACTTTTATCTAACAAAAATGTTAACATTTACGAACTACTTAAAAATATAAATGTACAAAACGTAGAAACTATTCAAAAATTAATTTTAAAACTTAACTTTAAATTATAAATCTTTATCAGCGAGCCGAACGCCTATGCAGCTTGTGCTCTCTAAATTTTGTACTAACTTAGCAATTTAAGATTACTATGTTAGTCTGTATAAATAAATAAATAAAAAAAATAAATATTAAATGAGTAATCATTTCCTGTTCAAAGAATTGGGTTCTTTCTGGGGTTGAAAATCATACTTGCGGAGCTTTTAGAAGTTTTGGTTTTGAATTTATATACAGAATTCTTTTTAAAAATTTTGTTAACTATCGGAACAAAATTCAAAAATATGTTTTAGATCAAGGCGTAAGTAAGTTGGGGGATCGTTTTTGCTGAGGAAGTGTGTCCGAGTCGAAGTCTAGCGGAGTAAATTATATTTTGTTTCGAATAGTTGTAGGAAAAATCGGCGTAGATATTAAGTCGTTTATATTTTTGTATTAATGGTGATAAAGGCTCCAGTCGTGGCTCTTACAAAAGATGTCTTTCTAGTAAGCTTGAGGAGGATTTTGGAGGTGAATACAGATGCTTTTATGGCCGAGTTCGCACCACTGTTGGCATATTCATTTCCGCATATTCCAACATGGCCAGGAGTCAACATTAGTTTAATTTTTTTTTTGAATTGCATTTATTGCTAAAATGATGTCGGAGCATATAATGAATATTTTGGTAAGATTGGCTGCAGCTTTAGGCAGTAAATTTTCATTTACTTATGAAAACAAACGTTTTGAGATAATCTTTTCTATTGTATTGGAGAGAAATGGCGAGCCCTTCCCGACAATTTATCGTAAGCGTCAAAATAAATTTTATCGGTAACGACAAATCAAAAGCTTACTGCTGGTCCTTGAAACAACTTTTACCCATAGTCAAGACATGACCTTCAGGGCACTATGTATTACTAGCAAATTTTAATAATTAACTTGTCTTGTTTTATTGAAAATGTCGCTTACGATAAAATGGCGGGAAGGGCTCAATGGAATAAGCGAGATTGGCGCAATATTTCAAATTTATTTGTATCTTTTTTGGGTTTTGGAGTACGAATGGCTTTTATAGATATCCAGGATTGAGGGATTTCATGGTTGCTAAGAATTCTGTTGTAGAGGGCTATGATTCTCTGTTTGATGTGGATGGGTAGGTTTTTTAGCATTGGGTAAGAGATCGTGTTTCTGCTCATTTTTATATTTCCGGCCTAATTATGATAAATGGATTTACATTTAAATGGTTATAAGCTCCCTTAAGTAATCAGAGAAGGTCGTAGTACTTGTTTCCGATAAAAGGAATTGTCGTTCGTCCAATGAAAAAATTAAAAACGTACAATTTTTAGTGCTTTAGTTTTACCTTACAAAAATCAGTTCAAAACCCGTCCGTCTATAATAGGTGTTCGATAATAAAGCTTTTACTGTATATTGTACTATTTTATTTATAGTACATTTTTCAATGCGTTTTCAACATTTTTCGAAAGTTTTTTTGCCACCAAATCGTTGTCCACGAAATTTATTTTTCATGTTTTTGGAATAACAAATTCTTGCATACCATTCTGAATTGACTGTTCTACCTTTTTTAAGTGGAATGGTGACTACACGTCTGGTTATGGCGAAAAAACAAGCGACAATTTGTTTGGAAGTGGTTCAAACACGAACATAATTTTTGTTGGATTTAATTGATCTTGAAAAATGCATAAAATTGACTGTGTTAATTTTATTTGATTTGAGCGAGCCCTTTTCTTTTTTTATTTCATTCATTTTTTGAACTGTTACTGATTATGGATGACTTTCACGAACTTCTCCATTGAGCGAATGAAGTACAGGATTGAATTGAACTAAACTAAAGATGCTCCATTCAATCTTGATTAGTCCATAAAATGAGATCTGGTCTATTGTATTTTCTTATGAAAATAAAACTCACAGCTTAGAATAATTGGCGCTCAAATACCAAAACAACTTCAGGATAGTATTTGTCAAAAATTACTTTTCAATGATAAGCCCAAAATGTACCTTATAAACCCTTTATATAACCTTTTCTAAAAGTTATTTTTAAACTGAGTAAAAAAATCCAAAAACGGAAATATAGTTAAAATAAAAGTTTAATTCAAATTCTAAAAACAGTTCAAAAGTCAGAATACTACGGCTCTCGATTGATTCCGTGATTAGTGCACATTTTGGCTAGTTTAATGGCCCATTGTGATGCCACATGAATCTTGAGGCTTTGTTTTAAGCTCAATGAAACCAGTTTGAGTCTCTTAAGAAACCTAAAAGACTGATTATGTTATTACGATTAAAATCGTTCAGATCATTATAGAAGAATTCTCCGAGTTAAGTCTTGCGTTTTTGGGCTACTGCAGGGAATGTACAGAGGAGGTGAAGAACTGTTTTCTCCTCTTCCTTATATATACAGCTTCTGCAAGTCATTTCACAATACGCCTAGTCGGGTTGCGTGCTTCTTTATAAGACAGTACCCAGTTATAACACCGATAATTGAGCTTATATGCGATCTGCTTAGAGATAGCAAGCACCTTTAGCGAACATTAGCCAAACGTGGTGAAATGGGTTGTACTTTACTATTTCTGGCGAGTTCATCTGCCTTACAATTTCCTGAAATGTCTCTATGGCTCAGTAGCCAGAAAAGATTAGACGATATGCAGTTATGGACTGTTATAGAGTTTGTAGACTCTCTGAGAAAATACAGATATCACATGTTGATATCACGTTTTCTTAAATCCAGTACAAGACTTCTTTTTTCGCCAAAAGTTCTGCCTGGAACACGCTTCAATGATACATGTCTCCTCCAAACCTGTTTATATTAATATAAGTGTACCCGTGGCATGATGGTTAGTGCGTTGGACATGCCAGAGGTCTTGGGTTCCATCCCCGCCTATGCCATCTAAAGTTTTTTCACGGGTACTGCCTCTTGCGAGGAATTGACAAATTCTCCAAGAGTAATTCTTGTCATGAAAAGTGCTTTCTCAAATTAGCCGTTCGGCTTAAAAACTGTAGGTCCCCTCCATCCCTGACACACAGGAATGGTTGAGAGTTGTAACTCACTAGGCCCTAATTCTCAACGGACTGTTGCGCCACCCAATTTATTTATTTTTGAACCCTCATTCAAAACAGCCCTATCAACATTATTTTCTCGTCTCTTACTCCTTTCTTAGATTTTAGCTTATTTTTTATTTTCTAAATGTTTAAAACTAAAAATAAAACCACACTATAATTACTGGGGTAAAGGATCTCGCTGTTTTTGAGCATTTTCGACCTCGAATTTGGAAGCTTATGGTTAGCTAGGATTTTCTTTTACATTTGTTTTACTTGAAATAGCAAAAGAAAAACTTAAATAAGGCCAACTACGAATTGGATATCGCGATTAACTTTAAATAACTTTTCAACACTCTTCAGTACCGATACTACCCTCTTCCCTATGTTTGACTTCCAAAACTTCTTATCTGAAGTTGTACCTTTGACGCGAGTTCCTTGGCACAAAGATAATTTCATCTGATAAGAAAATTACATTCTTGTTCTCCTGGTGTTATTGAATGATTTTGTACATATGTTTTTTTTTTTAAATTAATGACTCCTGGTTTTACTTTTGACTTATTTCCGAGAACAACATTTTATTATAAGAACGCTATCTCTGTTAAGCATATAAAAACCTAAACTTTAAGATTTTTTGAACATAACAAATACTTTACACTTTCATAATTGTTTAATCTCCAACCCAACCTCCCTGACTATTTTGTTTCTGTCAATGACTCAACTTTATAAAACTCAACTTAGTCATAAAATTAACATACTTGGTTCTATAAAAACATTTAAGTAAATAATAATGAAATAAATTAAAACAATTATATTTTGCCAAACTATCAGCCCACAGTTAAAAAATAACAAAAACAACAACAATACAAATAATGCAGTACCTATAAAGAGCCAACAACCAAAGAAATGCCATTTTCATATTTCTTTTTCTTTGAGGTTTCATTATTATTTTTTTTTCATTTTGGACATTTTCCAACTTTATTTACGTTTTCTGGGAGAACATTTTTGGTTCAATTCAATAAAAATATTAATAATTTGTTGTCCCAATAGCATCATCATCGGGAAGAAAGGCACTCCGGTCGGTCGGCACGCCATACCATACGATGTAGCTCATGTAGGTTGACGGAATGTGTATTATTGCAAAATTATGGCATTGATGTTTGTTCGAATTTGAAAAACAAGACATCAGTGTTTTATTTTGGATCAAAAGTTTTGAACAAATCTTTTATAAACGTTTAAAAGAATTCTATGGATATTTAAAAGGTATTTAAAAATAATAAATGCAACACACAGGGAATACGAAGAAGCAGCAACGTCTAATGATCATAAATTATTTGGCGCCATAATGAAAGGGAAAACTGAATTAAATGTTTTAAAAAAATTAGAACATAGCCTGGAAATATGGAATTAAATAAGACTATACTCGAAAAGTAAAACCTTATTACAATTTAGTAATTTAAATTATCTGCACTATGCATTTTGCTAAAATCGTAGGTCAATGAAATTTACTTCATTAAATCTTCCTAGTTGCTTTTGAATGAACTTGTAGTTAGATAAAAGCAAATGTTAACTAAAGAGAGAAATTAACTAAATAAACACATTTGATAAAAGTTTTTCTTTTTCAGACAGTTAAAATCTAAATTTGTCCAAAAAGCAATCTAAAAATTGTTGAAAAAATAAAAGCTTTGGATGAATTACACAATTATTTAATGGACTAAGAAATAATAAGTTACTTGCAATAAAATTGTACGACGTTTGAAAAAATCAAGTAGTCCAAAATAAAAAAAAAAAAAAAAAAAAAAAATAGAAAACATCTATAACATTGCCCAAGATAAAATATGTAAACAAAATAAATAGACAAGATTCAAAGAATCTATGAAATAGATCAATTTGAAGTTATTTATAGAATATTTTTAAAGTGGAGCAATAATTTATTCTTGTTTTTGGATTTTTCTAGTTCAAATTCATTGTAGAGCACTTACTAAAATAATAGATATGCACTTTAAAAGTTGTTTTGTTTACTAAAACAATATCAATGCATTTGTTGTCTTTTCTTTATAAATATGTACATATGTACTTATGAAATTATTCTTTTTAGTCATTTCAACTAAATGAGAAGCACTACTCGTATTATTTTGTATCTTGACAGTTTATCCTTTACACCGTCTATCGAATTCATATGCTATTATTAGGCGATAGTTCGGTATATTTGTTTTCTCAAACAATTCAAAGCCAATCGTAATACGTTTTTTAACAATTTATAAGGTTAACTTTAGAATTTTGAGTCAGATTGTGTATAGAGAATTAGAAAATCAATATCTTTAAGTAAATGTTAGTTTTTACGCAAGCCCTATGAGACTCAAATGGCTCTTTTTAATATTAACAATCTTAAGGTGTTGTGTGAACATCCTCAGTTTAATAACTATAGCTTCAAAGTGACTATACCTCCCATCATTTTTGAACGATGGTCCTATAAACTTTTATACAGACGGATCAAAAACGGAGGATGGGGTTGGTGGAGGCGTATACTCAGATAGACTTAACTTAAGTCTCCTTTCGTCTACCCGATCATTGTAGCGTGTTCCAAGCTGAAATCCTGGCTATAAAAGAAGTCCTATCCTGGCTTAGAGAAAACGTTATATCAACTAATGATATACGCATCTTCTCGGATAGTCAAGCTGCGTTAAAGTCCCTAGACTCTGTCTCCACAAACTCACTAACAGCCCTAAATTGTCGATCATCTCTTACGGAGATGGCTTCACAGTTCAACATTCACCTTTTTTGGGTGCCGGGCCATAGAGACATTCCAGGAAATTGCAAAGCTGACGAACTTGCAAAAAGCGGAACAACTTTACCTCTGCTGGCTCACAATGCTAGCATAGGTATCCCCTTAGCTACATGTAAACTCAAGCTAAAGCAAGATACCATAGAGAAAACAAACTTCAGGTGGAATAACACCACCACCTGTGTAGAGACTAAACTAATTTGGCCTAATCTTAGCGCCAGGCGCTCAAAACAATTAATCTCTCTGAGTAGATTGCACGTTAGCTACGTTATAGGTGTCCTGACTGGGCACTGCTTAATAGGAAGGCATGCTATTCGACTTGGAGCCCCGGCAAATGATTTTTGTAGGAGTTGCATGGACGAAGAAGAAGAGGAGACAATCTCTCATCTTCTGTGCACATGCCCTGCCTTATCACAAAGACGTAGAATCCACCTTGGAGACTACTACTTTAACGATACCAGCGATCTAAAAAATTCAGACATTACTTGTCTCCTACGCTTCATTCGAAGCTCCAATTGGTTCAACGAGTTAAGCTGATTAACTGATCCATGTGGTATCACAACGGACCATACTTTGGTCTAAGTGTGTTGGACTTCCCAACCAACAGCCACTTTAACCTAACCTAACCTGTGTGAACTTGTCAATTTGATAGTTGACGATTGTAAGCAAAATATCAAAGTGTTTTCAATGTACGAAATCAGGTTTTTAGTTTCTGAGTCCCTTAGAATTAAATCCGAATCTTGCCAATTTCAGGTCAGACGTCTTACTGATGCTTCTTTATAGGTCCTTGACCCTTTTACAAAAATGCACTCTACGTTCTATTAGCTGCGTTGGAGAGATGTCTTACGGATGATTTTCCCCGTACTTGAGGAATAACTATTAACTGTACGCTAATTACTTCGAAGCAGATACAATGTAACAGAAATTAAGCTCGAAATACTCCGGTTGCAAGTAAGCTCTCATAAACGAAAAGAACCGGGTCAGAAAGTATTTTGTAGTACTTTCTGTGGATCTGGTAGACCATGCTTTTGCACAACTGTATGATGAAGGTTTGAGATTAAGATAGGTGAAAAGACTAATTGAATGCGGCTAGGACCGCACGCCAATTGTTAGTGGTTATGGCTTTTTTTTGCAGTAAAAAAGCCGAGACGCGTTGAAATTTCGGTATGACAACGATTCCAGAGACGTAACAACAGCTCACGCAATCTGCTTCGAAGCAGATACTGTTACAAAAACGAAGCTCGGTATTTTCCGTTTGGAAGTCACTTGCCTCTCACAAACGAAAAAAAAACCGTATCGAAATGTCTTTTGTATAACATTCAATGGTAGGCGGCAACCTGATAGACAATGCTTACACTAAAAGGACGGCACAGCACTGAATAATGAAAACTCAATATTTTGATAGGGGCAAAGACTTGTTGAAGGAAGTCGAGCCAATGATGATGATCATGTCTTGTTTTTTGCGGTCAAAGATGAGACCTGCTGAATGGAATATTTGACTCAAAGCAAAAATTTTTGTAATAACTCATTTCCCGACTTTCAGTGCATTTTAGAAGTAAACGTTCTCTAAAGGATTGGTGAGATTGAGGCTGTAAGACAGATTTTCTTAAATATGCATAATAAATTTACAACAACAAAACCTTAGGGAGCTAATAAAAACACTTAGTATGTCATTGCAATTGATAAACATAAAGCTTACATTGGGAGGACCTCAATTAACCAGCTGTAAGCTACTTGGTCAAGGTTCGATCCTCATTGACGATAGAAAAGTTGTTTAATCAATATTAACGAACCAAAGACTATGTACCACAAATAGAGGAATCTGAAGATCAGTTAGTACCCCTGAAACAAATTAAAATTCAGCCTTGTTGTAGCACAATGAATTTGTTGTTGTAGTATTCAAAACCAACTATAGAGGAATCAGTCTACTTAACATCGCTTACAAAATCTTCTCTGCCGTAATATGTGACCATCTAAAGCCCATCGTCAACAACCTGATAGGTCCTTATCAGTGTGGTTTTAGACCAGGAAAGTCCACAGTCGATCAAATATTCACATTACGGCAGATCCTGGAAAAAACCCAAGAACACCAAATCGACACCCACCATCTTTTCATCGATTTCAAGGCCGCATATGACAGCATCTACAGGGACGAGCTGTATAGAGCCATGTCTTGTTTTGGCATCCCTGTCAAACTCGTCCGTTTGTGCAGGAAGACCATGGAGAATTTACGCTGCCCCATAAAGTTTGGAAACAACTTAACAGAACCTTTCGCTGTCAAAAAATTTTAGACAAGGTGATGCGCTGTCATGTGTTTTTTTTACATCGTACTTGAAAGAATAGTGCAAAGCTCACACGTCAGCACTAGAGGCACTATCTTTCAAAAGTCTGTCCAATTACTATCATATGCTGATGACATTGACAAAATGGGAAGAACTCAGCTTGATGTCAATGGGGTTTTTGTGAATATTGAGGCAGATGCGGCAAAAATGGGTTTAATGGTTAATGAGATCAAAACAAAGTACATGCTCTCGTCAAGAAAGGACTTACAACACCGACGTTCCGGTCAAAAGGTCACCATTGTATATAAGACCCTCATCAACCCCGTCCTGCTATACGGTGCAGAAGCATGGACTATGACAAAAGCGGATGAAAGCACCTTGGGTCGTTTCGAGAGAAAAGTTCTTCGTGTGATCTACGGTCCCGTAGGCATCGAAAGGGAGTGGAGGAGAAGATGGAACGACGAACTGTACGGGCTGTACAGCGACGTAGACTTAGCCAGAAGGGTAAAAGTCCAACGACTAAGATATGCTGGGTCACGTAGAGCGCATTGAAACCAATGCTCCGGCCAGGAAAGTTTTCGAGTCCACACCCACAGGACAGCGCAGTAGAGGAAGACCGCGGACCAAGTGGCGCGCACAAGTGAAAAGTGACCTCACCCAACTTGGAGCGCGAAACTGGAGACATCTAGCTAGGGACCGAGCTAGATGGAGAAGTTTGTTGGGTGAGGCCCTAGTTCACACAGGACTGTAGCGCCGCCTTAAGTAAGTATTCAAAACCTTACTAAATGTTAATTCAAGAAAGAAAACCCATTTACAAATTATTTTATCAAGCTGTTATGATTGATCATAGTACCCTTGGCGTGATGATAAGTGCGTAGGATTGTTATGTTAGAGGTCTTGCGTTCAATCCCTGCTTGTGCGATCTTTAAGTTTTTTTTACGGATACTATCTCTTGCGAGGAATTGACAAATTCTCAAAGAGTAATTGTTGTTATGAAAAGTGGTGCATTCTTAAATTAGCCGTTTGGAATCGGCCTATAAACTGTAGGTCCTTTTCATCCCTGGCGTTACTCAAACACAGGAATGGTTAAGAGTTTTAAGCCAATAGGGCCTGGTTATCAACGAGCTGATGCGCCACCGACCTTATTTTTGTGATTGCTCAAAATCTTTAAAAGTACTACTAGCGTAGCATAACATAACCTACCCCAAATGCACTTGCATTTAGGCATCTTCATAGCTATCATTGTGATAGGAATAAAAACAGGCTGTTTAATGACTCACCCTTTCCGATTTGATTGTAATCTATAAAGCTTGTATTTATCTAAAACTGTCACATGTTGGAAGTTTTATTAATTAAGATAAAACGTATTGGAAAGAATAGAAAAGAGACGTCTAAATGTCATCTAAGATATAAAATTTGTTACAATCAAAACGTCATTTACCGGCTAGAAAATCCCAGTTTTGTAATGGAACCTCTATTTAATACAACTTAAATTATCTCGAAGTTTGACTAATGTCACATAGAAATCGATTTAGTTTCAAGGTGCACCGTAACGAATTATACATAGCAGGGGATATGACCCTTTAGTAAAAGACCGGTGAATGAAAACTTTGCACTTTTTTCATATCTATGAGCAGAATTTTTAACTAGATTTAAAGATTTTATTGATCTACTGTAGCCACCTCCCTAAAAAATAAAAACAAAAACACAACTCGCCACCTCTGCCAAAAATCATAAGCCATGATAGGCAGACAACCACAACAACAACAACCTAAATATACTAAAAGGGAATATGTAGGTATAAAAACAAACATCGCACGCCACCGCAAAATCAAGGATGTTATGTGCAACTACAAAATCAATAATATGCATTATGAAGTGGAAGGTTGTCAGCAACTAAGGGTTCCGCCGCGCTGCGCCGCGTCACACCGCACCTTTCCGGCATTTGCATTAATGCATAATTATTGAGAGTCGGCTGCACATTTTTGCACATATGTATGTAGGTACATACTTATTTTCCAAGCTTAAAAGCTTAAAACATTATAAATTAATAAAAATTAAAATAAAAAACATGGAAAATGGGACAAAAATCAACATGAGTATTATTTTTGTTTCCTCCACATTGTGACCATCAACCCAAGAAACCAATCAAAACAAAGCTCACCGACAACAAGAAGAAAAAACAATAAAAAAAAAGAACCTACTGCCAGATGCACAACCGCAATCGGAAGCTACCGCCACCCGCACCACGTTTTCTTGCTTACCATTCTTCTATTTAATTTCCTGGTACCTACTACATATACCTACCTATCTAGCTATCTGCCAAACTAACTCCTAGCTATCTAGCTACCGCTAAATAGCTGGCTATATAAATCTTCTTTTACTACATTTACATGCACATTAATAATAAATAGTTCTGGTGTGTTATTTTTATTTTTAAATAAATAAAAAGAAAATCAATTATGTAAGTTTCTTTGAAGTCCACTTAACACAGGAACATTTAGAAGCAAAGACACAGGCAGGGCAAGCACAGAGATGTTGGATGTTGGATGGTGGTGGATTGGTGGTGCGTGGTGTGGTAAAGAGTTTTAAGCTATTTATGTATGAAAATGTACCTATACGAAGAAGAGGAATTACCTTTTCCTGCGATCTTCATCTATTAGGCCGGACATCTTCACTACTATGGTCCTGCTGTCCCGCTGCTCCAGGCTCCGGTTATCTCCCGATTTAGTACAATTTTGCTGGATGGCTGTGTCGCTTTGTCTAGGCAAAGGCAAAGAAGTTCTTTACTTCTTTCTCTTCTTATCCGGGGCAAATGAGGAAATATTGGGAAATTCCTTAAGGAACTCGCGTCGAAAACATTAAAAATGCAATTTTTTTCTTTTTTATATTCAATTTCAATATTTCTTGTTATTCTTTTTCGTAATATTTTACTTTTTTGTTTCCTATTTTGTTGTTTCTTATTCAATCAAAGAAATTCTCACTTTTGTGTGAAAAAAGTGAATTTGCACTCGCTATCGACATTTTTTTAACTGCAACGCGACAATTTAATGTAAATGGTGGCACAGCGGAGCGCCTCCCGGATTCGAGTTCTCGAGATGATTTGGCTATAACCGCGGCGCCTGCGGGACGACTTCGCATCCAAGGAGCTATATTTGCACGCTTTTCTCTGAGTTCAAAAACAAAATTGACAAGAATCAGAATCAAAATTAAAGAATTAATCACAACTCTGTGTTTTTGTTACGTTTTTAATTCTTCTCCCAACGAAGAAAATAAAATTCTTTTTCTCTGGAACTATTTGGCAAGGTGGGTCTTCGTCGACGAGACTTTTTCGAGTTTTTCTTTTTTAATGCGGGCGACAAAGGAAAAGAATTGTACGACAAGAAAGAGTGAACGAGAAAATGAACCGACTACAAGTTAAGAAGGAAAAGGAGAGAAAAGGAAAGCAGTACAAGAAAAGAAAAACGTAAAACACACAGCGATCGAGATTTTCTTGTGTCGAAGGTGATTTTTTTTTGTTGAAACTTTCGTCGGATTGAAAATTTAACTTTAGCGAGGGATATTTATCACGAAATCACATTGCAATTGATTAAAAATTTATCTGCGTTTAAAAGTTTGATGGAAAATTGAAAATTAATAAAAGTTGATTTGATGTTTTGTGGAAAATTAAAAAAATGAAAAAATTCGTCCAAGAGATTTTCGCGTATCCGTGAGGAAGACACAACACACACACATACACATACATACGTCAGCGGTTTTGCCTTTCATTAGCAGTGATACCAACTACGAGGAATGGAAGTTTTTTTGTTTAATCGCTGAATACATTAGTTGGTTGAATACGATGGCAAGCTTCAGCGACAGCTGTAATGGGTGATGTACTGTTCACACGACGTTTTGTTCGCTTTTAAATGGTTTTAAAAGAACCAAAGTTTTTAAATAACCTAATTGAACCGATTGCAAAATTAGGACGATTTTTGAATTACAGAGCACTATTTGGGGCGACTATCTATTACCGCAGCACGAATTTCCTTCTGATTTTTTTTACAGTTAGGTAGGGGTCCCAATAGAGCATGTTTCAAATATTAAGGCGAGGAAACACCTTTAATCATAAAAAAAAATATTTTCTTTTTCGGACTTAACCCTACTTTTTTTTGTATTTCGTTTTTTGCATAAAACAATTTTGTTTAAATTGATAGCACGGCGTACTAACAGCTAGGTATATGAAGGGGCATGCTGCCCCCTGCAACCCACCTGCTTGGGATCACTATAGGATTTGGGGTGGGTGCGAGTTTTGATACATGCAAAGTACTTTATGCATTTGAGCACTAAAATCAATGAAATCCCCACCAAAAAAATAAGTATGGCAATACTGAACAAAAAACAGGGAAGAAATGTCAAAATCAACCATTTTTGCGTGTGTTATAAAATACAAATAAATCTTTCCTCGCTTTAAAATTGCTATTATTATTATTATTTATTTGCACATATCTATCAAATAAAAAAAAAAAAACGCGTGTTGAAATTCGTGCTGCGGTAATGGAAAGTTGAGCCCACTATTTATATAAGGCCATTCAATTTTTGGAAATAAGGTTAATAGCGATATCATTTGACATCTGTCAAAACCGACTATGGGCCAGTAAGTGAAGAAATTCAGCTGTCATATTATAAGTTGTATGTATATTTTACATTTACGATAATTGGCCAGTTTATATTTCTAAGATTTTTGGAAATTTTATCAGATGAATTGACACAGCAGGAGAATGAAATATAAACACAATTTACTATTCATTCAATGAAATAAGCCTTACATTTCGTTTCATCGTTTTTGAATTACGCGATGGAAACTCCTTGAGAAATGAAATCATAAAAATTCTTTGCTCAGGTTTTCGACAGAAAGCAGTGAGAAATTCGTATGGGAAATTTGATTTATATTTCTGAAAATACGGAATCTTCGAAATATAAACTGGCCCAATGTATCGATAAACAATCGAAGAAAGTCCGGTATTACACAGCGCATGTTTTTCCTTGCATCAATGAAGTGCGAAAGAGAAAGGAATAAAAAAAGAATGAAATAGAAATAAATCTGTCTCGGCATGCACGTACAAGTCCCCTATTACACGTTGACTCATGACTCACGACTCACTTTTGACTTTCCTTATAAATTTGTATTCGGTAAGGCAAGCGCTATTACACGCTGACTCGTGCCCCATGCCTCAAATTTGACAATTATTGTTTGTTTTGTTTTGAATGCTCCTTCTCGTTGGCTTTAATTTTTCGATAGTTTTTCAATTTGAGTAAAATTAATAAAACAAAATAAATAGGATTTTGGAAATGGATTCCGAAAATTTATTAAAGCTGTTGAAGTTAAACACTTTTCTGGTTTTCAAACAAATTCGATGTTGTTTATCCCAGCAACAAGAAAATCGAATGAAAAAGAACAGCATAAAACGAATATGAGTAAAAAGAAACGTCAAAGTTAGTCTACTGAAAATTTGCCCGAGACTCACCGGAATTTTTTTTTTGCATCCCATTTTCTCACAGCTGCTTTCTTTTTCGCACTCATGTGAGTCGTGAGACATCGTGTAATAGCAGACCAAGTAATTCCTTGCATGTTTTTGACGTTTGTCTTTCCTTTTCTTCGTATTTTTTCGCATTTGCTTCACTTCGTGTTCGTGTTTAGTAGAGCTAATACCTCAATATGGGACACGAAAGTGAATTCAAGTGGACGATAACGATAGTTATACCCATGGTTGCCACTGCTGGAAAAAAGTTTGTGTCCAAATTTGAAAATAAACATGACCACTTGTAGGTAAAAATTACCAACATTTTGTTTAACATATTTTCCATATTATGCAGATGAGATTTATTTTTTTAATTACGTACAAAATAAACTCACAAAATCCTTAACAAACCTAATTAAATTAGATAAACTTAAATAAAGATGACGAAATATAAAAACAAAGCGTTTTAACATGAGATCACAGTATATAAGTTCTTACAATAATTTTATTAAGTAGTAAGGTTCGATTTTGAGAATTTGTACGGCTTGTGTAATGCGTAGATAATTCTCTCTGTTCCCTAAGTCCAATTCAGATCAAGAGTTTATATTTATATTTTTAATAAAGCTATTATTTACACAAAGTTGCTTGAATGAGTTTAACCGTTGTTTCTGTTTAGCCAAATGAGTATGTTTAAAGAACGTTTTCGTTACTCAAATTATCGAACATATTTTTTCGTTTCCGAAAAATATGACCAAATGGAATTAAAAATTAAGTTTGGTCACAAATGACACATGTGGCAACCGTGAGTTGGGTAACCGAGCGAGCAACGAAAGCAGAAATAAAAGATATCTGTCAAAAGAATGCACAGACTTAAAAATCCGAAAAGTCTTCGTGTAATAATGCGCGCATGACTCTTCAAAACAAAATAGCCGATTAATTCGCATTAAATACATGCGCTGTGTAATACCGAACAAAGCATTCAAATTATTAAAACTACGTAACTAATGGTAATTTGAAGGAATTCACTTTTCACGTACTACGTGATAATTATGGTCCAGCTACATTAGCAGACACTAAAATTATCAAATAATTTAAAGAAAGTGAAAATGTAACATATCTACTAGTAGGTCAATATTTATGAGTTTTTGTGATGCACGCAAATTTTTCGATTTTCCGGTAATCGCACCAGTTTTTAGCCTGCGATTGACGATCATGACTTTGGATGACTCGTGGTTTCTAATAATTTCTATTTTTCGAAAATAAAATGTTCAGTTGTCCTAAACTTCACGTAATTTCTTACAATGTTAATATTTAAAAATAGAGGCTTCTCTAAATTTGGAAAATGTCACTAGAAATAGAATAATTATTTAAGAAATACGGATAAATCTTTTTGAACTCGAAAAACACAGAAAAGAATTTATGAAAAATCACAAAAGTAAACAGTCCTTTGTTACGTAATGTAACGTTATAACATCATAACACAAATATTCAAACTTCTATCCCAAATTAAAATTACGAAACGTGTGTATGTTTGTAAATTGTAAATTGCTTCCAGAACTGTCAAATCTTTTACATTTTGTTAATTATTAAATAAACTATGCTTCTCCAAATTCCAAAAACGGTTATCCAAGTTTGAGAAAAGCATTCCCAATCGGTTAGTACCAAAAAAGCTCACATTTGTAACTATGTGCTTTCTTCTATAACAATCTTAAGTCTTAAGACGATCTCAATTATATTAACATAACTAGTCATTTACGTTTCGTAAAGAATTTA
Organism: Eupeodes latifasciatus; assembly: GCA_920104205.1. Classification (NCBI taxonomy): domain Eukaryota; kingdom Metazoa; phylum Arthropoda; class Insecta; order Diptera; family Syrphidae; genus Eupeodes; species Eupeodes latifasciatus. Next base: position 74,804,048 of record OV049926.1, read on the forward strand.
AACTGATTTCATTGGCCTTAGAAGAAAGCCTTGAGATTAATGTGATGTTACAATTGGCAAATAAACTGGCCTAGTTGTGTCCTACTTCATCCCGGACAGCCACTTTAATCTAACTTAACCCCCCAAAAAACCGATTATAGTACTATAGGTTTCATATACAAAGATTGCGGTTTAAAACCCAACATGCAAAATTTACTTCAAAATAATCGCTATAATTATCGATTTTCTAACTGGGTTTTCCATGGGCGAATTCAAATTCCTATCAAAAATTGAATTTTTTCGTGGCGCATGGAACACGATTGGAATTGTGTTTTTGTCATTAAATTAGATAACTTCGTGTACGTAATAACGAGTGCGAAGGAGCTGTCAAATTTCCAACTAACTTATTTTTTTTTTTAAATTGTATTAATATTAGTGCAAAGAGATATAAATCTACCAAACAATTCAGGTAAATCAAAATTAAATCAATTTATTTCGCTCTAGCTATAGATTATAAAAACAGATAAAATTCGATCAAAATAAATTTGATTTATTTTACCCATGGAAAACCCAATTACTTTATAAATTATTGATTTATTAGATCTGGCTGCTAGTAGCGAACCTCAAGTTGATGTTATCTCACTTCTGTAGGTTCAACTGATATTTAGATAAACTTTGTATGTTGTTTATTTTTTTTTTCAAAATTTATAATAAAAAGAAAGATTATTCAGACAGAGAAACAAACGATGGCGTTAAAAATGAATTATATTTTTTTACATCAAACCTACAAAAGGGCAAGTATAGCTAAAGATGTGAAACTACTTTTAAGCTGGCATTTGAGAAAAATAGTCGACTAAATTTTTGAGCATGGCAGCATTTAAAACTTCATATTAAATTTCAATTGCTAAGTTAGTTTGCTGTCCAAAATTCCAGAAAATATTTTCAATTATTGTTGATATATAACTTTTGCGGAAAGTAATGCAAACGCAATAACAACTGCGAGTAAAAGATAGCTAAAGCAATTACAGAATTTGATGAATTTGTTCGGGATACTTTCTGAGTGCTTTTTTACATTTCTTAATACTGACATTTGTTTCTATCAGATACAATAGGCGTGTACCATCAACTGAGCGCTCAGTGAGCGCTCAATGTCAGATTGACGGAGGCAGAATCGTTTTGTGGGACAAGAATCTCCGTACAAACATAAGCTGTCAAAAACATATGTTGTCAGTCGTAGTTTTTGATGTGAATTTATTATTTTTTTCTATTGATAATTCTTTGTTACTTTTGGAAAAAAAACTATTAAAATGGATAACAAACAAGAACAAGTTTTGCGTCTAATTTTAAGTAGTTCATCAGATAAAATAAGAAATAAAAAAAGGAATGAGGAGCATGAAAAGAATAATTTAAATTACGCGCCACACCAGACAAATGACAACTGAACAGCTGTTTTGGGTGAGCAAGCAAATTGAGAAATGAATCCATGAATTTTTTGTCTCAGAGATCTCCGCAAAAAATCTCAGTGCTCAGCTGAGATTTTTTGTCTCACTTAAAAAAATAGTTGAGCGCTCGGAGCGCTCAGTTGATGGTACACGCCTAATAAGTGGATTCTGATTGTGGAGATACTACAAAGTAGAATCCACTGTTTTTGTTTTCACCAATACACATGTATGTCAAAAATTGAATTCAAGGCAATCTGCTTAATTTTGACGGATAGTAGATATATATAGTGTAAATCCTCTTAGAACTTGGCAACATTTTGATCCGCATACTAGGCTTAACAATCAAATTTGAGTCCCATTAAATATTTATATTTTGTTGCTTACGAGTCAGAAGTATTGTTCAAATGTTCGATAACTAAAACCAGCACATCCCTATTGAATTAACCGCATTCAGCGACTAATATTTTACCTTCGATAGTGTTATCGCTCCTCCGCACATCTCTAAATCTAATTCAACCATATACGAATTCATGAACATATCCCTCCGCACACACTCATCCGTGTTCAAGTCAAGTCAAATTCGAAAAGTCGACTCGGCCAGTCGAGACATCTCTGTTCTCCGTGTCTGAAAGTGTAAATAAATCTCAAAGTCATTCTGCAAGAATAAATTAGCTGATTACTTAAATTTTCGCTTTCAATTCTGCGTGCTATATAATTAAATTCGAATTAAGTTGAAATTCCCAATCAACAGGTAAGTCGTGTAAAATCTAATTACCAATTAAAATCGATGAAATTTAACGAAAATCCCCACCCAAACGGTGTCATAAGGTAAACCTCTTCGCCTTCATAGCTTTTGCCTTTTTGCTGATTTTATCTTATACTTTTTTCCACATATTTTCTTTTTTCTGCGCTACCCGGTTATGTCAAGTGATTCAAGTGAAATTTACCTGTTCTCGACAGCAATAAGCAATAACCGAATGGAATCAAAAACTCCATTGAGCTTTTTGTTCGAAGAAAAGAAGAGAACGAACTGAAAAAATCAACTAAAAGACGCTGATTGATCAAAGATTTTTGTTTCTGTTTACAACGAAGACTATGAGACTGTAGCTCTAGTCAATGTAAACAAGCTGTAAACTTTCCTCCACTGTGCTGTATTCTGCACTCTGCTCTTGCTCTGCTGTCAGAGTCATTGTCAGGCCAGGCCAGGCTGTCTCTACTCTGCCAGGTTCTACGATACGATAACGATTGCAATTAAGCTCTAATTGTTGTCACAATCACAACCCAAAATTTAATTGCCTGCGGCTGCGGTTATAAAAGTTTCGTATCTAGCAAAAGCAACAAATTAATGAAACCACCTTACCTACATTTTATTTAATTTTTTATTTGTATTTTTCCACTCTATGTGAATTGAAAAATGAAACAAAATTGATGTTGATGTTGACTATGGTCGGTCATGCGTCATTCCCCATTGATCAGAAGCATTTAAGTCGCTTATGTTACGCTGATTCGCTTAATTTTGCAATACAAAGGTCACGAGACTTGTGTCTCATAAAAAAGTTCGTAGTTAATGGCAGAGTTAGTTAAATTAGAACGAGTGAGCTGAGGAAGTGTACATTGTACAGAGTACACTGCACGAAGATGTGGATGTCGTTTTCTTTATCAAAGTTTAAACAGTTGTATCAGGTTTATTAATTGATACTGCCGATTAGCGATGTACCTACACCACACAGTGGACCAGGAACTCACAAAAAGTAGACTAAATTAAGCAAAAAAAAAATATTTATAATAAAACTATTTGACTTTTAACAGTCAAATATTTCTTTTTCAAAAAATACTTGAATAAAAGTTTTTTGTGCAGAGCTAAAAAACATATTTTCCATCCGTGAAAGTCAATTCTTTATATTTATACAGTCTCTTAAAGCGCAAAATTTATCATGGGTAATAAATAGTTAATTGCTTTGTTGATAGTAATGTCGTTTTTATTTGGTAATTCGGGAACTGGACTGGACTTTTTTCAGAGTGTTAACTTTGAAAAAAAAATGACATTTATCATTTGAACAAGAAGTCAAAGTTACTCGAAAGTTGTTATTTTTGGTATCCTAATTGTGTTAAAAATATAATTTTTGAAATGGTTAACAGAAAAAAACTTACTTCACACGGTAGTGTTAAGCCAAGTTCTTAGGCACTATTCCCTTATTCAAAATCGCTTTATCTTTTTCAACTGCATAGCACAAGTGTTTCCTGAATTGTCGGACTTCAAAAAATCGGAAAAACCGTAACTGACTGACTGATAGACCATCGAAATATGAAACACTTCGCCATCGTAGAATCTTGAGATTTCATATTTAGGTAGTTTATGTAAAAGGTAGTGTTTAGAACAATACACAAGGTAGGCTGCAAGATTTAATGTGTTTGCTATTGTTTGTATGCAATAATTCTGAATCGTGTAGAATGATAAAATTAAGCATAGAGTTTAAAGTTTTCACACAGGCTAAGATCGAAGATCTGATATTATGCACTTAAGGGGTGTCTTATCCGCCCACTTTTCATACATTTGTTATCATTTATATACTAAACTCCTGGATCATGAAGAATGATAAAGTTGGAGGCATGTACAATGTACATACAAAAAAGATTAGTTAAGTCTGCCAGGAAAAGTAATGAAATGCGAAAGTACGCTAAGTTCTAAATTTATGAAATTAAATATCAATTTATTTTTAGTAAAGTGAAATCGAATTGTGTCAAAATAAAGGGTGTCCCAAAATTAACGCAAGATTTGAATTAAATAGAAAACGCCGTTTTTAGTCTTTTGATAGTTATATTTTTATTGACTCGTAAAGTACATAGGATAGGGTTATGTATGGAATAACACATCGGACAAATGGCCTCCACGGCTTTGCATGCACATGCGCACTCTTTTGTTGAAATTTTCCATGACCATTCTGCATAAATGTGGCTGAATTTCGTTGATGCAGCGTTAAATCTCCTCCTTTAATGCACGGGTGGTTGTGGGCTTGTTGACATAGACTTGTGATTTCAAATAACCCCATAAAAAGAAGTCTAATGGTGTTAAATCACACGATCTAGGAGGCCAATTTTGATCACCGAAACGAGAGAGTACACGACCTGGAAATGTCTCATGCAGTAATTGAATTGTTTCACGGGCTGTATGACATGTGGCACCGTCTTGTTGAAACCACATATTGGACACAACAATATCATCCAATTTTGGCAGAAAGAACTGTGTAATCATGTCGCGATATCGAGCGCCAGTAACAGTCACTGCTTGACCAGCATCATTTTCAAAAAAATATGGCCCAATTATGCCTCCAGTCCAAAATCCACACCATACAGTCACGCGTTGTGGATGCATTTGTTTTTCGACAATCACATGTGGGTTCTCCGAACCCCAAATGCGGCAATTTTGGCGATTGACAAAGCCATCAAAATGAAAATGTGCTTCATCGCTTAGGATGATTTTGCTCGAAAAATCAGGGTCCATTTGTTGATGTTCAATAATCCATTCAACGAACTCTCTTCTCTGTCCATGGTCATTAGGCTTCAATTGTTGTGTTAATTGAATTTTGTAAGCATGAAGACACAGATCTTTGGTGAGTATACGCTGTAGAGAGGTTCTTGAAATTTGCAATTCTTGTCCACGACGTCGAATTGAGGTTCCTGGATTGTCAGCAACACTCTCGCACACTTCTTCGACATTCACATTTGAACGGCTTGTTTTTGGACGACCAGTGTGTTTGGCGTCTCCAACGGATCCAGTCTCCATGAATTTTTCAATTAATCTCTTCACAGTTGACGAAGTTAAAACACTATTGCGACCATATTTTGTATGAAATTTTCGAACTGCAGCCGCCAAGCTTTCACTATTTTTGAAATATTCTTTAATATTGAAGACACGTTGTTCTATCGTGTAACGCTCCATTTTTAATAACCCTATACTGTTAGCTGTCAAATTGTTTTTTTTTTTCAGGGTTGCCAACACTTCACTGCACAAATGGCGGCAAATTCAAATCTTGCGTTAATTTTGGGACACCCTTTATAAATATATATTTTGTTTATTTAACTAAAGCAAAACTTTATTAATCGGTGATTTTTTAATTTTTGTCTGAACATACAGTGAACCAAAAAAAAGTTGTACAGTCGATTTTCTTTTGTTAAAATGCAATTATCTATGGAGTTAATTGCAATAAAAAAAAAAAAACAAAATACTTACCAAAAATAGGGATTTTTTTTACCTCCAGATTAAGTAAAACACATTTTTTTAAATAAATAATTTTAATAAAAAAAATTCAATGAATAAAGTCCGTTTTATGAAACCAAAAAAAACTTATACACTTTGTAGTTACAATACTGTATAGAACCGTTATCCAGTAGGCTTTATCAGATCATCTCTTTTTTGAAAGGTTTAGTTTTTTCATGTTGCCAGAGTAATAATTTGTTAAAAATTTATAAGAGAAAAATTAAGAAAAAATGGAAAACAAACAAACTTCACTTGATATGAAAAACTTATTGTTAAGTTGTGGGACGAAAAGAAAAGTCTAAGGCAAATCGCTGATATTGTGAAAAAGCCACATTCCACAGTTCAGTACGTTATTCATTCTTAAAAAAAAAAAACGGAATTTTAACAAGACCAAGTGAAAGTGGGAGACCGAGAAAAAATGATACTTAACAAACCAAGAGGCGTATAGTAAGTATTGTACAAAGTAATCCCAAAATTTCGGCAGTGGAAATAGCGGAAGACCTCAATAGAAACAAAATTGTCAAAGTTCATCCACAGACGGTAAGAAATTTTTTACATTCGGAAGAGTTTAGAGGTTTTACGCTTCGAAACAAACCACTTTTATCCGCCATAAATGTAAAGAAGCGCCTACAATATGCCAAAGAGTATATAAATAAGCCGATAGAGTTTTGGAATTCCGTTATTTATACCGACGAATCCAAATTCAACATTTTTGGATCCTATGGGTGACGTTTTGTTTGGAGAAAAAGGGGTACAGCGTTAGATCCGAAGAATGTAAAATTGTAAATTGCACAGTAAAACATGGCGGTGGTAGTGTTATGGTGTGGTGTGCGATGGGAGCAAATGGAGTTGGAAATTTTCAATTTGTGGAAGGGACAATGAATAAGTTTGATTACCTGAACATCTTGAAAAATAATTTAAGAAGTACTGCATCAAAATTGGACCTTGGAGATAATTTTAGTTTCGTTCATGATAATGACCCAAAACATTCCTCGTTGATAGTGAAGAAATGGTTGTTATATAACGTGAAAAAGTACTCCCTCATCCACTTCAAAGTCCGGATTTAAATCCAATTGAACATCTTTGGGCTCATGTTGCAAAAAAGTTGAGGGAAAGGAAAGTAAAAAATAAAGAACAGTTAAAAGATGCAATACAAAGGATATGGAATGAAATTTCTACAGATGTTACAAAAAAAATTGGCTCTTTCAATGCCAAAGAGGTTGCAAATGGTCTTAGATGCAAAAGGACATTATACAAAATATTAAACCATTTGGGTTTTTGAAATGTTGCTGTTTTTTCATTGAATTTTTCAAATGTACAAGTTTTTTTTTTGGTTTGTAAAATAGACTTTCTTTGTTTAAATTGTTTTTTTGTATTAAAATAATTTATTAAAAAATGTATTTGAAAAAAAAAAAATACAACTTAATAAATTTGACTCCTAAATATATAAATTAGGTAGCGCAACAGCTCGTAGAAAACCAAGGCCGATTGATTTAAAATTCTCAACCATTTCTGTGAGAGGGTAATTTCAGGAATTGAAGGGACCTTCAGGAATGGCTAATTTGAGAAAACACATTTAATTATGAGAATTTAATTGGGAGGAGTTTTTAATTCCTCGCAAAATGAAGTACCCGTGCCTTTTCGCCAAATAGGCGACGTGTCGTGAGTTTGTCAATCAAAGTCAACACGTCTATTTTTATTAAAAAAAGCCGTAAAAACGATTTAAATAATAGAAATATACTTAAAAAACAATCATGGCGCAGTTCGATTTAACAACTAAAAATTACCAATTCTTGGATAGGCATTTAACTTTCCCGCTATTGGAATTTTTATGTGGCAAAGAGATTTACAATCAACAAGATTTACTGGAATACATTTTGGTTACAGTAAATAAAACAAACATGATTGATTATACGATGGATACAAGGAAGCGATTGAATTATGACAAAGAAATGCCCTAAGAATTGGTGCAGCGAAAAGCTGAGGTTTTGGCCACGCTCAAACAATTTCAAAATGAAGATGCTCCAATCATGAAAGCAACCGATATCCTCAAGAATGGCGAAAGCGTAAAAGATTCGAAAACATTCGTCAATGCTTTGCAGAAGGATTACAATTTCAAGATTGAACATTTGGAGAGTGCCTACAAATTGGCCAAGTACTTGTACGAGTGCGGAAACTATCAGGAGTCAACATCGTACTTGTACTTCTGTTTGATTGTTATGCTTCCAAATGACAAGAACTACCTCAATGTGTTGTGGGAAAAATTGACAGCTGAGATTCTCACCCTCAACTGGAACACCACTTTGGAGGACTTAAATCGTCTGCGTGACTACATTGACAACAGCAACTACACCAACATCCAAGCCTTGCAACAACGTACATGGCTCATTCACTGGGGTGTCCTTGTGTTCTTCAATCTATCTCGACCCAATCACTGAATTCTTGGAATGCCTCTACGTTAATTTTGACTTCGAAGGAGCCCATATGAAATTGCATGGGTGTCAAACTGTCATTCTCAACGATTTCTTCATTGTCGCTTGTTTGGATGAATTCGTTGAAGATGCCCGTTTAATGATCTTCGAAACATTCTGTCGTATTCATCAGTGCATCACGATCAGTATGTTGGCTGATAAGCTCAACATGAAAGCCAGCGAAGCCGAATGCTGGATTGTAAATCTGATTCGTAATGCACGATTGAATGCGAAAATCAATTCGAAATTGGGACATGTTGTTATGGGAACACAACCCCTGAGTCCCTATCAGCAATTGGTTGAGAAGATTGATTCACTTTCAGTGAGATCAGAACATTTGACAGGTTTGGTGGAACGTAGGAATAAACAAAAGAATCAAGAAGACTCGTGGAAGTATTTCTAAGTAAAAAAAACAAGAATTTTTTTTACCCCTAAACTAAAGAATAATCAAAAACCAAGAGTATTTGAGTTTTTTCTTATTCTATAAGAACAAATAATAATTTTTCAATCAAACAACCAATTACTAAAAAAAAGATCCACAGTTCTTTATCAATACATCAAATCTCTCCTAGAGTGTGAATATTTATGGATTTTTGTAATAAATTATTCTGGAAAAAAACATCTATTCAAAAGAGTAAAAAAAAAAAAAAACTTTCAAATGGCACAGACAAGAATTGGACCCAATACCTTTGGTATGACAGTCCTACATACTAAGGTTCTTGTAAGTGAAGTTAACTGGAAAGCCATCTGATTTTTTTAAGTTTACAAGTTTCCAAAATTTTTTAGGATTCTCTTTCATAGAGTTGCCCATATAAGTAACATTAATAGCATATACAAAATTAGAAAGAGAATGTACAATGCAACAATGTATTTAGATTACATTCCGTTTCGACTGATTATGTACACACATTTTTAAAAATGCTTGGTATATTTGTTTACAAATATTGTGCTATCTCTTAATACTTTCTACTCGCTTAAGATGTTAAGAAAAGATTTTGAAAAGAATTATCCAAAACCAACTAGTTTATCTTTCGCCCACTTGCAAAGCTTTCTACAATAGGAAAAATTATGTTTTTCTTGTGTCAACTGAATATAAGTACAAAAATTAAAATTGTTATTGGATTGGACTAAAACATGTTTCTGTTAAGTTTGTTAGTTGGTACTTCGCCCTCGACTTTTTATCATATCGTAAATTAGTTCGAGTATAAATTATAAAGCCTTTTAATATAGTTCAACGAAATTTCAATCCACGCTAACTTAATTGCATGAATTAAGGGAACTTGGTTATATACTGACGACTAACCTCATAAACTATGGGTACCAACCATCCTTCACATTTTGCTCCTCTTACAAAGTTTTTATTTTTTCCACCGAGTGAATAGGCGCATTATCATGTTGGTAAGGAAAGTTAATTTGTGAAAAAAACTTAAGAATGTTTATACAAATTTCTTTCCAAAATTCACGGCTATGATGTAGCTTTGAAAATCATTTTATTTTTTACATCGTGAAAATAATAAGTTCACCCATCAGGGCCTTCGAAATTAAATAGTTTTTCGTCTGAAAAAAACCACATGATGCCATTCTATTTCCAGCTTATTTGAGTTTTGAAAAATTTTAATCGCATAACTTTGCGTTGTTCATCAAGTAGCGATTTTATTTTAAGTTTAATTTGGTAAAGATGGCTCGAATTTTTTTAATAACTCTTAGAACTGTTGAGTGATTTGCGTTTACGCCATTTTTAACTTCCCATAGGAAGTTATTGTAATAGGATATTATATATTGTAACGTGATACCAAACAAATATATTTTTGGAAAAAATTCCAATTAACGTTTTTTTTACAATTAAATCAAAAAAACTGGAAAAAAATATTATTTACCTCGAAAAATTTAGGAACAAAAACGATTTTATCTCCAAAACAATTTTGTGCAACGAAGAATAATGTTTTTAACATCTGGTAAAATTTTGGAAAAAATCGAATTGATAGTTTTTTTTATAAAAAAATAAAAAACTATAAAAAACATTACTCAAAGTTCGTAAAAATTGATTTTGGACTTAAATATCTTTCCAAAAATTTAAGATTGTGGCTTCCAACCAATTTTATTTTTTAAGAAATATTGTTTTCAACATTCGGAAAAAAGAAAGAAAGAAAAATCGAGAAAATATAATTTTTGATATTCAGTAATTTTTTTTATTAAAATCCAACAGTCAGTTTTTTCATAAAAAATTAAAATCTACAAAAAATAGTACGCAAAATTGGTAAAAATTGAAGTTCGGTTTTCGATATCTCGTGAACAATAGAAAACATTGAATTCAAATTCATTTAATTTATCCAATTTGTATTTTTTTTATATAAGAAATATGTAAAAACTTTTAAAAAATGCTACTAAAATTGGTAAAAATTGGTTTTCGACTAAAAATTTCGTTAACAAAAAATAATTTCGAAGTCAAACTATTTCATTATATGCAAAATATTATTGGTAATTTTTAAATTTTTAAGAATAATTAAACTGAGAACTTTTTTAACAAAACACGAAAACATAAAAACTTTTGAACAAGACAAATCGACAGACAGGATGGGAAGTTATAAGTGTGGGCCGCATTCCAGTCTCTTTTTGTTTTATTTTTGCCACAAAATCTGAAGAATCCGATACATTCTATACATTCTATCTATTCTTCAAGCAGCTTTTGTTGCCATTTTTTAACATCTCTTCATGGTTTTTCTGTACGACTGTACGAATCTTTATTTTGTGTGTAGGAATTTTCTTTTTAATGTAAACTAAGACTTCGGTCAATTTAAAAAAAAGACATCGGTCAATTTAAAAAAAAGACAACGGTCAATTTTGCACGTCCGGTTCGGTCTTGGTCTCTATGCAAATCGATTTAAGCCTTTTAAACACTACATAGGCCTGTAGATCTATCCATTGGTCTTAAAATTTAAGATCAGAAATTTAATTTCACTGAAACACTAAGAGTGTTGATTTAAACTGTTCATCTATTGAAAACTGCTCATAAACAACAAGTAGGAGAAAACAAAACTAGCAGTTTTATTTAGATAATTTGTTTGAATTTTTTTTTCTGAACATCCTAAAGTAATAGAAAGTATCAACATATTGCACAAACACCCGCAATATTTCGAAAAAATGCACAAAGTATTTTTAAAAATGTTTGTTCGTATTTAGTTTAAGCAAGTGTTTATATAGAATTTTCTTAAATTGTAAATACTGCTCTTACCTCTCAAGTAATGTCGCGAAGTCACATGAATTTGTGACTCAATTCTATGAATTCTTTTGAATGTATCTTTGATAGTTTACTCAGTTCCATTGGGAAATTAAATTAGAACAAATCATGATATACAGTGATGGAAAAAATAAAAGAAACAACAAGTTCATTCTTTTTAACACATAAAAAGGTATTTGTGAAGAGTATAGGAAAATAAAAACTACACAGATAGATTTTTAATAATATATGGCTTAAATGCAACAATTTTTTTTAAACATAATAATTGGAAATAGTGATAAAAAGTATTTCAAATTCTTTGAGTATTTTGTAGTGGCACTCTAATTAATAATAACTGCCTCCACTGTTCGCCCCATCAAATTGACCAATTCGGCACATGTCTCTACAGGTATGGAGTACAATTCCCTTCGAATTTTCGAAAAGAACTCGTCTTTCTTTTTGGTTTTACAATCTCTGATCCTGCGCTTTAGGATACCCTATAAGTGCTCAATTGGGTTTAGGCCGAGGAATTGTGATGGCCATTCCATAACATTGTTTTTGTTTTGTTGTAAGTTTTGTTGTTTAGCCAATTTTGAAGGGTGCTTCGGGTCATTATCCTGCATGAACTCTCATTTGATTGGCACCTCCTCTTCAGTTAATGTTAGCATAACTGAATTAAGGATGTAGACATAATCGACATCGCACATCTTATCCTTGATCCAAAATATTGGACCTACACCAGATGCTAAAAAACACCCTCAAATCATTATATTCCCACCGCCGGCCGCCGTGCTTCACTGTCTTTCTTTGTGTATTTTGAGTTAAACTTCTTGTTTTTTGGCCTTCCCACATACATTTTTCAATCGGAAGTAAACAAATTGATCTTCGTTTCATCCGACCACACAACGTCATTCCAATAAGAACTGTGTAAGTGTTTGTTTGTAAAAGGAAGTCTTTGTATAATGGTTTTCTTGGTTAAAAAATGGCACTTTACGTGGACTTCTACCAGGAAGACTTGCTTCTATAAGTTGGTTTCTAATTGTTCTAGCTATCACTGGTCCGTTTTTGAGTTGTCTTAAAGAAAGAAATGGTTTCTTCTTACATATTCTTATCAATAGTGTATCAAAACGCGAAGAAGTTTATCTTTTTTTTTCTCCTCTTCTTCTTCTTTAGGCGTGAATGTAAAGTTTCAAATACTTTTTTCTTCAAACAGTTTCAGGTTTTTGCAATTTCAACCATCACTTTTCCAGCTTGTCCTAGTTTTTTCATCTCTTCGCGTTCAAAATGAGTACAATTTAATTCACGACCGATATTTTTTAAAATTATAGACGACTTTTAAAAAATTTAGTTAGTATCGAAAATAAAATGTCTGACAAACTAATAAAAAAACTCAAAAACCCTATTTGCATAAATTAAAAACTGACCCTTAAGTTAGAATAACATTTAAAATAGCTTGTTTCTATTATTCAGCCCTATCATGAAATCCATCGTAATCGGAAATTTTTACGAATCCCGAAAAACTGTATCACGAAATCTGTTCGTCGTGGAAAATCTCATACAATTTTGCATTACGAACGAATTTCATGATACAGTTTTTCGGGATTCGTAAAAATTTCCGATTACGATGGAATTCATGATAGGGCTGATTATATCCAGGCGAAATCATCATTGGCCTCAAAATTTTTAGCATTAAGTGAAAACAAAAGAATTTTGGCATTTGAGAGCATTATTAGGTACGATTAAAATATACGTAAAAGACTAACGACAAAAGACTGTTTCTATTATTTTTTCCATCACTGTATGTATGTATGTAGATTGATTTGATTTTATTAATTTCCCTCAACAAAAATCCACGAGTATATCTCTTTTTATGTTGTATACATACATATTTCTTCCGTAATAAAACAATCAATATTGTCTTTTTTTTTAAGATTGTATTGATTAATCAAAACTGCCTGCCAAATCAAAACTTATCGATGAATCAGTGTGAAATGTTGTATGGTTTCGTTTTGTTATTTATGGTAAGATAATATCGCCATACCAACCAATAGCGCCCCTCTCTTTCAGCACATGTGCAATATTTGCATTATCTCCGAGCGCGATTTATCCGCACAGATTGATTTTGTTATAATCCTTCTACGAAAAAGAAAAAAAAAAACATTCCTTCACATTTTCGTAATTAAGATTACAGAAGAAAAGGAATGGCCTAGCCAATAACTATTCAATATTCAAAGCTGCTGAATATTTGTATACAATATTTCTGTTGCTGAATAATCATCACGTCTACTTCAAAATGATGTATATTTTCTTTTAAGCAAATGGACATTACCCTCTTGAATCTTAAAAAGTAAATCACTGCAGTTTATTGAACTGTCGTCTTGTTTTCAATGTTGGCTTCAAGGAATCAATTCGTTTAATTTTTGTTTTAATTAGGCTATGTCTTATAGAGAATCTCAATTTACCTCCTAAAGCATAATTATTCAGATATTATTCATTCTTTTATTTTTTTTTTTAAATTATATTTCATATGCTTTCATGCAAAGGAATTGTTTTTATTTATGTTAAACGTAGATTGCTGATTTCACGATGAAAATAAAAACAAAATACAGATATTTGTTATCTAAAGTTGATTCGTATTTAAGTCACGTCAAATGTGATTACTATGTAGTATTCATGTTTGTATTATGATAAATAAAATGTGCGCTAAAATTTTGAACTTGCAACATGAGCATCTTAAATTATTAAAACACATCAAGGCAATTCATGTATTCTTATTTTCTTAACCCCGCATCACCATACGACTATCATCAAATCAACTGCTTATTCAAAATCTCATTTCACAATTTGTTATATTTTTTTTTTGTTTTTGTATTCAAATTTTACACTATGGAACAAAAATATAAGAACATATGTAATTATTTTGACTTCTGTAATCTTTAATCAGTCAGTCGAATCAAATGTGGTCCAGAAAATGTTCAAATTAGCCGTTCTTCATGTTAACCCTCTACTGCACGCACTATGATCCAAAGCGCAACTGTCAAATTTGATTGCGGATTTTCGCGATTGTGCAACGAAAAATAAAACCAAATACACTAAAAAAATATTAACAATGAATTGTTCTAAGATATCAAAACGGTACTTTTCCAATATCAGTTGCGCAATCCAAGCAGTCGGCGTTTAAAAATCAAAAGCCATATATGGCTTCTTGTGCAGTAGAGGGTTAAGATTAAATTTATTGGTTAAAGGTGGATTACTTGAAATTTGAACTTTGTATCTTTTTTTTTTTTTTAGATATTTCCAAAGTAGTTTTTCTTTCATAGACATACACTGCCGCTCATGTGAATAGGTTCACAAATATATTCACCACACTGATGGCCTCCCTTCATATGTATTGCAATGACACATCTTTTTTATAAAGGGTGTCCCAAAATTAACGCAAGATTTGAATTAAATAGAAAACGCCGTTTTTAGTCTTTTGATAGTTATATTTTTATTGACTCGTAAAGTACATAGGATAGGGTTATGTATGGAATAACACATCGGACAAATGGCCTCCACGGCTTTGCATGCACATGCGCACTCTTTTGTTGAAATTTTCCATGACCATTCTGCATAAATGTGGCTGAATTTCGTTGATGCAGCGTTGAATCTCCTCCTTTAATGCACGGGTGGTTGTGGGCTTGTTGACATAGACTTGTGATTTCAAATAACCCCATAAAAAGAAGTCTAATGGTGTTAAATCACACGATCTAGGAGGCCAATTTTGATCACCGAAACGAGAGAGTACACGACCTGGAAATGTCTCATGCAGTAATTGAATTGTTTCACGGGCTGTATGACATGTGGCACCGTCTTGTTGAAACCACATATTGGACACATCAATATCATCCAATTTTGGCAGAAAGAACTGTGTAATCATGTCGCGATATCGAGCACCAGTAACAGTCACTGCTTGATCAGCATCATTTTCAAAAAAATATGGCCCAATTATGCCTCCAGCCCAAAATCCACACCATACAGTCACGCGTTGTGGATGCATTTGTTTTTCGACAATCACATGTGGGTTCTCCGAACCCCAAATGCGGCAATTTTGGCGATTGACAAAGCCATCAAGATGAAAATGTGCTTCATCGCTTAGGATGATTTTGCTCGAAAAATCAGGGTCCATTTGTTGATGTTAAATAATCCATTCAACGAACTCTCTTCTCTGTCCATGGTCATTAGGCTTCAATTGTTGTGAATTGAATTTTGTAAGCATGAAGACACAGATCTTTGGTGAGTATACGCTGTAGAGAGGTTCTTGAAATTTGCAATTCTCGTCCACGACGTCGAATTGAGGTTCCTGGATTGTCAGCAACACTCTCGCACACTTCTTCGACATTCACATTTGAACGGCTTGTTTTTGGATGACCAGTGTGTTTGGCGTCTCCAACGGATCCAGTCTCCATGAATTTTTCAATTAATCTCTTCACAGTTGACGAAGTTAAAACACTATTCCGACCATATTTTGTATGAAATTTTCGAACTGCAACCGCCAAGCTTTCACTATTTTTGAAATATTCTTTAATAATGAAGACACGTTGTTCTATCGTGTAACGCTCCATTTTTAATAACCCTATACTGTTAGCTGTCAAATTGCTTTTTTTTCTAGGGTTGCCAACACTTCACTGCACAAATGGCGCAAATTCAAATCTTGCGTTAATTTTGGGACACCCTTTATATGTAATGAAAGAGCATCATTATTCATTATGTGCTTGGTTTGGGAGAAAAAAAATTTGTCTTAAAGCTTACCGTTATTCTCCCACGGTAGCTAGACTAAATGTATTCATAAAAACAAGCATTTTTTTGGCTCATCTGAATAGGTTCAACGGATGAAATGGAATAAAACAATACAAATTATTTGAATTCAAAGATTTATTTTACCCTTTTGTATTGTATGATTATTTAACAGAAGTTAATAATGAGTGTTGCCACCTCTTTTTAATATAGTCTTGTAAATTCGATTTGGTCAGAAATCTGTTTGAATGCCTTTTCTAGCACACCTTTATAAGAATTTGCATTCTTTCTCGATGTAACAAATTGGAGCTCCAAGGCTCCGTAGAAGTAAATAGCTCCCCACACCATAATACTGCCTACACAGCTATGCAGCCGACTTAAATAATGTTCCTCTTTTTGAAGGTCATGAAAGTAATAATTATAGCCGTCAGGGCCCTCTAAATCGAACTTTTTCTCATCAGAAAAAATCACTTTTTGCCACTCTGACTTTCACGACATGTATTTCTTACAGAATTGGAGACGAATTTCTTTCCTAGATTCGTTAAGTGGTGGTTTTCTCTGATTTTTTTTTCTTTTCAAATGAGAAGCGCTTTTAATAACGCGTTTTACCGTAGCTAAACTGCAATTGACACCGGTTTTTATTTTTATTTTTGACGCGGAATCATGAGAATTAGAAGCTGCTCTGATGATAGCACGTCTATCAGCCATTGATGTGGCCGTATAAGTTCCGCCTTTCATGTTTTTTCTATAATTTTTGATATTTCGCAAGTAACTGCCTACCAAATTTTGACTTCGCTATAAGTCGTTGGCTTAGGTCTGATTCCCGAAATGCTTTTATTTTGCCTTTTTCTTCCTCACTTAAAGATTTTTTGCGACCCATTTTGAACGTTAATAGGAAAAACACACTAACTTTATTGACAGATAAAATTTCGATTACAATAAATAACACGCAACTCAACGCAAACTGCAATTTTTGCTGTTGAACCTATTCAGATGAGCCAAAAAATGCTTGTTTTTTTTGAATACATTTAGTCTAACTACCGTGGGAGAATAACGGTAAGCTTTAAGACAATTTTTTTTCTCCCAAAACAAGCACACAATGATGCTCTTTCATTACATGTGTCATTGCAATACATATGAAGAGAGGCCAACAATGAGGTGCAAATATTTGTGAACCTATTCAGATGAGCGGCAGTGTACAAATTAACTCAAATTAAGATTCACCCTAACCTAAAAACATATGGATATATGCATGCATATGCATTGATAATACATACATTCTCATAAGGTCCTTCTCAACATAATGTTTCTGTTATTATTTTGAAAATGGGAATTTTTAAATTTGGTTTATTCTACAGTTTTTTCAATTTTTGGATATTTTTAAAAACAAGTATTTTATAAGAGTAATCAATTGATTTTTATGCCATTGTAAAACACTAAAGAAAAAAGTGATGAATCACAAGATTTTGGTGGCCAATTTTGGGATAACTTTTTGAGAAATAACTGGGGCCAGGAAACTTTTTCTTGCAAAATTGCAACTTGTTCGTGTGACGCGTTGCCCTTTCGGTGAAAATAAAAGTCGGCCTTATAAATATCTTTCACTGTCGCCCATTAAAAAAATCATTAATACCTATTATGCCAGTAATTCATTGACTGGTCCTCATCACTAAAGATGATTTTTCAATGAAAATACGGATTATTTTGATGTAATAAAAAACCAAATAAGCGAAAATACGACTTTGCTAGTGATTGGCCAGCTTGAGTTCTTGTGTTAAATGAAATTTAAAAGCCTGAAGGCTTAAGTATTTTCAGAATTTTGATTTTTCACATTTCAATAAAATTTTGTTGATTGGAAAGTGATTTTTTGGCAGCTATGAGATACTAAAAACTTTCATTATAGCCTTTTCACACCAAACCCAAAACCAAGTTTTCGAAAACCCGAAAATCGTTTACACTAAACATTTACACTTTTTTGCTTGAAATTTCAATTTTTCCAACATCGACTGTCAAATTTTGTATTGATGCAAAATTTGTAAGTAAAAGTTAAGTCCTTCAATAATTATTTTGGAAAAAAATGCATTCTGACCAATTGAAATTGATTTTAGTACACAAAATGAAAGCTGAACTATGAAGATTATGTTAAACTTTTTATATTTCTCAAGCATCTATCATTAGAAAAAAACGGAGTTTTCTTTTGCAAATCTTGAAACTTTGAAAGAAAAGAAAAGCTTTAATATTGTTCTGAGATTGTGTATTTTATTTTTTTTTTATTTTTTATTAATATTTCTTTTGACAGCAGCCATCAGCTGGTTTGTTTATATTTAATTGAGCGCTGAATGTTTTTAAAAGTTTGCTACAATGGCGCAAACATTTTTAACTATTAAGTGAAATATTAAAGCCATTTAAAACAGTTTTTTAAGCTTAAAAGACGACATCTTAGTATCTCGTAATATTTGGTTATGTTAAAATCACGAAATGGCTACTCAAAGGCTGCGTTCAATCTCGTGTTGGATAGGGTATCTTGGGTAGGTGGATTTTTAGATACCTTGTTGCACGAGTTGAATAGCTGTATTGAGATAGTTGTCAAAAAATGAAAACAACTTTCAGCTGTTCACATAATGCAGAGAAACATTTAAGCTTCGAAGTCAAAATTGTTGTAAGATAAAACATTTAATGGATAATTCAACTGATTCGTCGGACGATGATGAATTGATAGGTGCGTAACAATTTATTAAATAAGAGATAACCTTAATCTGTAATCTACATACATATGGTAAATTTCCTCTTAGCTTAATAGTAAATTATTAATTTTATACGATTAATAATTTACTTGGTTTTAAACGATTTACGTTTAATAGAAAACTATCCTAACAGAAACGAGGACTAGTATGAAGTGACAATACCGTCTATTATGTACAGAACATCATCAAATACAACTTCAACTAACATTTTGTATCTGTTTGTTTACCAGCAAATACAAAAAGCTGAAATCAATTTTTAAGTTTCTTGAAATTCAACCATGTGTTGAATCAGCTGTTCTGTAAGATACCTACATACCCCAGAAATTATTGGATACCTTTGGATTCCTTTTTTGACATCTCAGCTGTTTTTGATCAGCTGTTATTTTACACGTAAAACACTAACAAAAAGGTCTGAGATTAAATGCAGCCAAAGTTTGAGCAATTTTCTAAATTCATGACATCTGTCAAATTATCATAAGAGCAGTGGATGAAATCGTGCAGTCTTCAGTTAGGAGTTCCAATTAAAAGGTCCGTTTAAATTTGTTTTATTTGTTTATTTGTACAAACTGTCACTGTTTAAAAGATTTTCGGATGCTCATTTTTTAATAAAACTGAATTAGCAATTTACTAGTCATCAAATCCAAAAGAAAGGTTTGCAGTTTTGGAGTCGCTTAGTAAATTGTTAAATTTTTAGAAATCGCTATTAAGTACAATATTTATAAATTATAAGTAATATACAATTTAAAATCTTGCACAACTTATTTTAGCAATAATTTCTCGAAGTTGTTTGCTACCTCAAATCTTCTGCCGTTACAGATTCTGAACATATGACAAGTGGTGCTTTGTTATTCGCATTTAATTTCTAAGAAACGTTCTTAGATCGAAAATAAAGAATTGTATGAGATATAAAATTCCGACTTACGAATTTCATTAGAAGCCAGATCTTCAATAAATTAAAAGAAACATGCTTAAAATATGTAATTTTGACATAGTAATTTATTGGTTTCGGATTTATCATCAATTTCAACAACATTCTATCCCACTGTTTGGCTGGGGCGACAGACGACATGTGAGCGCTACTCGCAGCCACAGATCACAAGGGATTCCTGTAAACATTCTCATGGAATCTATCTCGCGTGACTTAATGTTGTTTTTATTTTTTGGTTTTTTATTTATATTTTTATTTTTATTTTTGTGAACGCGACAACCAGTTACTTAACGCGAAAAAACAGGCTTCTGAATAGCTAAATAAAAATCAAGGTAGAATAAAGCTTTTTGCAAATGTTTCTTAGAATAAGCAATCAATAAACAGTCCGTCTGTTTAATAAGAATCAGCTGGCTATAGACTTTGGAATTGATTCGATTCTATTCATTTATTTATTTATTTCTGTCTGTCTAAGCAAGCATGAGCTAAAGCCTGTTCAAGTGTAATAATTACTCGCGGTATTGGTGATGGAATTAAGCGTTGGCAGTGGGGGCAAGTGGTGGGTGATATGATGACATCACACTCCTTGTCATTGATAACTTTAAAAAAAAAACACACTGTGCTCTATTTTATTTGTGTAAAATCGTGTGCAGACATAAGTTTTTGTTTTTAGTTTTTATTTTTTTTTAACGTGTTTGGAATTTGTATCTTTTTTTTATTATTATTTAGTTGTTACGTTTTGTTGATTCGCTCGTATTTGTTTTTTTTTTTTTTTTTAATAGATTAGAAATGTGTTATATTTGTGCAATTTGTGTTTTATCAAATTGTTCAAAAATTCCAAAAGAGTGTATACAAAAACAAAAAAACTTAAGTAGGTAATTTATCAATGACTCAAAAAATCGATCATGAATTTTTATTTCGAAACTCTTAAAGATGTTTTCCTTGTAGTTAAGGAACTTACATTGATTTCAATAAGCGTATAATTATTTTGTTTATAAACAATTTTTGATGTACTTTAAGTGAAAATAAATCAGTTCGACATTGAGAACACATTTAAATTTCCAATAAATCAATTCAGATAATTTTTTTGTATTTGAATCAAAATGATTAAACTTAAAAAATGAAATAACGCACTTTAAATCACATTTCGCTAGGACTAAATGATTTTAAACATTTGGTTGTCTCTGGCTTTCAAAATTCCTATTAAAGAACAACAAATTATGTGTATATTGTTTTTTGTTTCTTGTTAAATTCCGAAATATTTATTTTTGTTTTCTTTTTCTTCTGCTTTTGTTTTTGTTTTTGTTGATCAGTAATGACCTTGTCTCTCGACTATAAAAATACATTTAAAAAACAGGCAAACTTCTAATTAACGTCACTCTCCGACAAAAAGATTTCAATTGTTTTTATGGACTCACGTGCCTCAATTAATGTCCCATGGTGTCGTTGTAATAATTTTGCGACGACAACATCGTCGTTGATTTAGAGAGAACTGGAAATTACGAGTAAGTACCTGTTGAACTGCTTAAAAATAAGATTCTTTTGTTTTTATCGGTTGTTTCTTCTATACATGAATTCTATCTCGTTTGTAAATAGATTTGGAATACTATCTGAAACATTAATTTGTTGATCAGATAGAAACTATCCAAAGGCAGATACAATTTAAAAAAAAGAATACAAATTGATTTTGATTGAACATCATCTTGCTACATAAACTTGCTTCCCAGTTAGGGGTAAGTGGTACTACGAGTATTTACTGTACTTAATTATGTATGCGTCGCAGTAATACAGAAAGTATTTTATAAATATTCTCAAACAAAGAACGTTAACTTAAAACTGGATTGAAAGTTCCCGTCGTCTCATTGTCAGAATGTTAGTTTTAGAAGTCTCAGACTTAATCGTAGTTTGAGAATTGACAAGCTGTTTTTGTCCTGATTTGGAACCTCACCTCATAATTTTTTTTATTAGATCACGATATTTAAAAATACCTCTTTGAAAATGCAAACAAAAATACATACAAAACTGTTTTTAAGGCCAGGGTAAAACGTAATTTAAGTAATTTCTTTTACGAGTTAATTTTTAGTGCTGATACTGAATCCCAACTCCGATTTTACGTTAATGTGCTCAAACTCAGAAAGTCAGAAATACCGGTTTTGAATATTATTTTTATATTTTTTCCAATATAATCTAAAAACTTAAGATTACGAATTCTTAAGTATAACACAAATTTGCTTTTATGTCATTTTAAATTCTTCTGTTAAGAACCATTTTAAAACAAATACTTCAGCGTTCTTTTAAGGTTTATAGATAGCAGGTGAACCCTTATTTCTATTCTAATGAGGATTTTTTGAAAAATAAATAAGATACAAAAAAGTTTTAAACGTAATATTGAAGTAAGGGATTGCAGGTTTGGAAAATAATCACGAATTTCATTGACAAAAAAACTACTTCATAAATTAGCATGGTCTTAAAAAGCCTAGTATAAGGTTTTTTGAATTATTAAAAGTTATATCTCAAAAACCTGACGTGAAAGATTGATTTTGTAGTCGGACTCGAACAAAAGCAATCAAAATTCTTAGAAAGAGTATAATTTAATTGTCAGCTACATTACCTTGTTGACTAATGTAATTTAGTTTTGGTCTTTTTTTTTAAATTTATTTTTACAAAATATTAAAATCTTTAGCTAAACTAAATTTAAGGTATATTTTGCTTGAAAACTAAGCAATGTAATGGTAGAACTAAAGGTTAGTTTTTGAAAACATAACTTGTGAACAGTAACTATTTATTTCTATGGGATTAGGCCACCCTGGAAACCAAGACTTGTTTCAGAAATAACTACAGAAACGGGATTTTATTATATACTATAAAGGATGGTTAAATTTTAAGGTGTGATGTTGATTTTGAATAAAACACTAATTATTTACGAAATAATTGTCATTTCTTGTTATTGTGATAATATTGGTATGGTTCAATTACGAATGGAACAAAATATCGGCCAAATGAATGCAGCGTCCTCGGCGGCACTACTCTATCCGATGGTCCAAATTTTCGATGAAGCTGAGGCATAATTGAGGTTCTATGCCGTTAATGCGCCGAATTATCTCATCTTTTAGCTCTCGAATTGTTTCTGGCTTATCGACGTACACTTTTTCTTTCAAATAACCCCAAAGAAAGAAGTTCAACGGTGGCAAATCACATGATCTTGGAGGCTAGCTGACATTGCCACCACGTGAGATAACAGGGCCATTGAATTCGTCACGCGAAAGATCTATTACTTCGTTAGCTATGTAGCAAGTGGCACCGTCCTGTTAAAACCACATATCGTCCACATTCATATCTTCCGATTCGGGCCATAAAAAGTTCGTTATCATCTCACGATAGCATAACCCCATTCACAGTAACTGCTCGACCAGCCTCATTCTGACGGACGTGAAAATGAGCCTCATCACTGAAGATGATTTTCTTCGAAAATTGATCATCCACTATTGCCTTTTCTTGTCACCATTCTTACCATTGCATTGACGATGCTTAAAATGGTCAAGAGATTTTAGTGCTTGAATCAATTGCACCTTGTAGAGCGTAAATGCAAGTCTATGAGTTGTGTTCATCAACGTCGAGCATTTTGTTGGGCTCGACGAAGAATTGAGGTGCACGGCTCTTCAGTCACACTATCGCGAACAGTAACAATATTTTCTTCAGTACGAGCTGTACAGGCATGCACTGGTGTTTTTACATCTCCTGCAGACCCGGTTTGCTCAAATTTTGCACGATTTTTCCAATTGAACATACATTAGGATGATTAAATTGACCGACAAAATCACGAAGTGCACGATATGCATTTTGATTTGAACGCCCATTTCGAAAATAAGCCTGAATAACTTTAACGCGTTCCTGGATTGTGTATCTTTCCATGGTTCAAATTAAGTTAGTCTAAAATTGATAAATGTCAAATGAAATGCAGTAAAAAACTTGAAGTTTAGTTGTGGTTCACATTCTACATCGGCCCTTAAAATTTAACCACCCTTTATTTTTGACTGTTTATACTAATATTTTTGAAGTGTTTTATTTCAACATAATGGCTAAGCTGCGGCTTTGTGATAATATCTTCTTTTTTTAAGGGTCCAAATTGAAAATTTTTAATTTTAAGTCAATCTGTTGAGAATTGAGCAGATATCATAAATATCCCGGACTGCTGTGTAAACTTTAAAAAACGACCTTTCTCGGTGACCATTGAAAGACTAGATTTCTGTCGAAAAATCACTTTATTTTCTTTGATATGAAAAAAAGTATCAAAAAAAGCTTTGAGCAGGGGTAACCCCTTCTGATTTAAAAAATATATACAATATTGTCACCGATTTTGAAAAGGCTGTTTTGATAAAAACACGGTTAACTTTCGAAGGGGGCATACCAGGCCCACAGACCGTAAACAGTGAAAATGGTTGTAACTCGATCAATTTTGAACGGATAGACGTACTATACGTACAAATACAGGGACAGTGTTGTAAAATGTTATACTCTGAGAATTCGTGAAAAACAAAAAATTGATTCTCAAAAAAAAATCTGATTAGATTTTGCGCATAATACTTAAATTTTAAAATCGAGTAGGTACTCAAAGATTTTTCCAGAATTTTGAAATACCATTTTTGAGGGTCCTCGGGACTATTAGAAGGTTTTTCGAATATTATGAATATTGGACATTGAACATTCGAACTCCAAAGAGAACGGTTGGAAGATTAGAAAGGTTGACATCGACGCGACGTTCTAATAAAATTTTGACAGAGTCAATCCATAGTATTGGCCTTAGTCTTTCATTTTTGTTATTTTTTTGTGTCGGCAGTTGAGTTTTCATCATTCATTTTTATCTCTCAATTCCAAGACTAATTACCCGTGTTTTGTTGGAAAATATATCCACAGTATAGTAGGATTTTACACGAATAACAAAAACAATATCCATAGTATGAATACTACCGATAAAAGTTAGAGTAGAATCTTACTATGGATGGGTTTTTGACATTTATACGAATCTCGAATGGATCTTATGTGATTTCGTTCTCAAATGTTGGTACGATTGATATTGCATTTGTATCTCGATGGCTGTGTTCGTTGAGTAGTTGTGCATTTGGAATCATGTGTGTTTCTATTGGGGAAAAGATCAATCTATTACTGTTGATATTATTTAGTTTTGTTAGTGAAAATGGACTAACTGGGCTTATTTTGCAAGAGAAAACAATAGAAAAGATAATTAAGTTTTGCTATGTTTCCACCAAAGGTTTATCTCAGTTTAGATAAGATAAATCTTTTTGTTGTTTCCACCGTGTTTCGATGTTTCTTATGAAGTGCAAGTGAGATAGTCTGATTCGTGTTAAACAATGGAAAACTGAATAGTTCAGCACCATATAAGAATATGTTACCTACTCCATGTGCATTTTTTTTAATTTAAATAAAACAAAACTATATTTTTTGTACACAAACATGCAAATAAACAGATCATAACGCATTATCTGTAAAACCAACTCCTCCACACAAGTTTTTCTTCACAAATTTTGACTCGACTCCGATCCCCGACTGGAATCGAGGCAAATCAAGCTCAGTTCAACTCGATTCAGGTATATAAAGAATTTAGGCGAGCTTCAAGCTCGCTTCAACACCACATGTTAATGTAGTAGTCTACGAACAAACCCCATTCTTGATGTTTTTATTTTATGTCAAATTGTTTGGTTAAAACTTTGAAATCGACTATCAAAAATCAGCTTACACGATTTCACTTCTGGTCTGAATTTCGGTATTTTTTTTGGAATTTTTTGATAAATTATTCTGGCAAATGTTCAGTTGTATCAATTTTCAAATATAAAAACCGGACTACTGCGGATCGTTTTTTTGGCAATTTCTCACTGTACTATATATGGAATACGAAAAAAACGCACTTATTGTTATCTAAAATAGCATTTATTCTAAAAACAAAAAGAGTTTCTTAGAGAGTTAGCCTAATTTTTAAACGTATAGCATGTGTGTATATGTATGTTAAGCAGGGTCTATAAAAAGTAGTTATTGAGATCATCAACCCGCATCTCTGAGGCCAAACTTAATTAATTATTTTTCGGCAATTTTGCGGCGATTTTTCAATGGTTTTTTTTTCTCGTGCGTTTTATTGTTTTAATATTTTTATAACGATGTTCTTGTTTGCATCTTTAATTCTGCTATAAGCAGGCGGAATTCGTAGAATTTCGATCTCAAAAACCTGTATAAGTTTAATGGGCGATAAGTGTCCCACATAGATAAACTTGAATTGCTTTCAAAAATAGATTTTTATAATCAATTGCATCTGCCGTAAGATTGTATAACAACTTTAAGTCTATTGATATTGAAATTTCTATAAACCTTTACTAAAGTTTTACGTATATACTTTACCTACATATGTATGTACATATTTTTAATAATTTTAAATTCTTTGCCTTTTGTTTTTACATTGAAAAGAGATCCCAGTTTGCAATGTCATTCAATAAAATGTTCATTAAACTCAATCACTTAATAATCTAGTAGTGCACGTCGCGTCGAGCGACGACCACGACGCCTCCGACGACCGTAGCCTAAGCCACACCTCAGTCAGTGTTGGTTTATTGATAGATTAAAAATAAGTTTGTTTTCAATGCAAAGCTACGTAGCGGTATTTTTTTAATGTCATTTTATTTGTATTATCTCTATATAGACCGTCTACCTGAGTGATGCGTCCATATTACTGTGCGATGGCACGTTTTTTCATTTTTCCACCTTGAAAAGTGCGGCCGCTTTAACGCTATTGTTTAGTGCAACTTTTTGTTTATAATTATTAAAAAAACAAAATATTAAACAAAATATAATTGTTTACTCAATTTGGATTCTTCTTCTAAAAATTCATTAAATATGTATTTTCAATGTTTACCTAAATATGATGATAAAAAACAATACAAAAACACAGACGGTAGCAGACATTGCCTTAACGAGTATATTATCATTTTAATTGGTTTTATTTTAAGAAATCACACAAAACAAAAATTAACAATCAAAAATTTGATTTAAAAATATTTATAACCAGTTAAAAAGTTAAAAGCGACTGATATTTTGACGTAAACTTAATAAGGAAGTTATGTATGAATAAGTTATTGTTTTTTTTATTGATTCAAAAATAAAACATATGGTACAGGTATGTATTTGGTTAAGGTGCCAATTGTTGTTATCACTAACATACTGGGGACTAGTGGGAATCTATGGGTTAAATACTACAAAAAGACAACAATGGTTTTATGGTTTTATCAATTTATTAAACTGAAAATTATCCAATGAGCTTTTAAATATCTGAATTTTTTAAAGCCTCTGCCAGCTGTCATAAAAAAGTACGAAGATTCTTAATGATATTTAAATATGTTTTGTCAATTTTTATCTAAATTCTGAATCTGATTCATATCTAACTTAGATTAAAAATTCTAATATAGAAACGTACAATAACGGTAACTTTAACAGCAGAAGTTTAAACTTAATTCCAGTTGAAACTGAACTTCAATTCACATATTTAATTCACATATAAACTTCAACTCGTTCGAGTTTACAGTGTAAACTGAACTTGAGATCAATTAAGCGAAGATCAATCATATTAACTTGGCAGGATTTTAGTTTTTGAATTCTACAGTAATTAATCTGTAAGAAATTTTGTATGAATTTGAACATCCCGGATGATATTATTGAGATAAATAATTAAAAAAACAATAAAAGATTTTAAGGCAAAGAAGTTTTAATTTCTAATGGATGTGATGGATGTGGTTGTTATGGCCCCGTGAAATAACTCCCCAAAAAAATATGAAATAACCCCTCCAAAAAATGGCATGGGGACTAATTTAATTTTTCATGTTAAAATGACTTCCTAAATTCAACTATGAAATGTATCTCCAAATTTGAGAAGTGCTATAAAGCCAATTTTTGGAAGTTGGTCTTATTTTACTATACGAAGGTGAAATTAGGTCCTACGCTCGTTGTCAATGACACTCCATTTGTTAGCTCTTTAGAGAAAGCTAATCTCTTTGCTAGGCAGTTCGCCGCCAATTCTACGCTGCCAGTGAGTGTTATGACTCCGCCTGTACTTGAGCGAGTTAGTGATTCTATGGGACCAATCTTTTTTCGCACTCGTACTGTGGCAAGAGTCCTAAGAGATCTAAACACACATAAATCCGCTGGTCCGGATGGTATCCCCTCTATTGTTCTGAAGAGGTGTTCTTCAACGCTGGCAAAACCACTGCGTAATCTTTTTCATCTGTCCTACTCCTCAGGTCTCGTTCCGAGTGGATGGAAAACTGCATTTGTCCAGCCTATTCCCAAAAAAGGCGAATCTTCCTCACCCTCTAATTATCGACCGATTGCACTTACGTCCCTTCTTTCCAAGGTCATGGAAACGCTGATAAATTATCAGCTTAAGAAATATTTCGAAGACCGAAAGCTTCTTAATGACCGGCAGTACGGCTTTCGCAGCAATAGGTCCACTGGTGATCTCATGGTTCATCTCACCGAACAGTGGAGCAAATCTTTACATCGCTTTGGAGAAAGTAAGATTATTGCACTTGATATTTCAAAAGCATTTGATAGGGTTTGGCATCAGGCCCTCTTATCGAAAATGCGTGCTTTCGGTTTTCACGAATCCCTGCTTCATTGGATTAGTAATTACCTTTCGGATCGTTCAATACAAGTAGTATTGGATGGGTTCAAGTCTGAAAACCACAAAATAAATGCTGGTGTGCCCCAGGGCTCTGTTCTATCTCCAACACTCTTTCTCATTTTTATTAATGATCTCCTGTCTGCAACTTCTAATCCAATGCATTGTTTCGCTGACGATAGTACTCTTAGCTTTTCATATTCGTTTTCAGACTCACATCCCTCTTCTTCGGGTGTGGAACTGCAACGACAAAATATGATAAGTTCATTAAATTCCGACCTAAACAGCATTCTACAATGGGGATTAAAAAACCGCGTGGAATTTAATGCTTCGAAAACGCAATGCTGTCTTGTATCGTTAAAGCGAGATATACCCCAATTGCCATTATCCATGGATGGCACTTGCATCGGGGAGACTGAACATCTCGATATTCTCGGTATGTGTATCACCAACCACCTTTTGTGGAACGAACACATACGCGATGTCGCCAAAAATGCCGCAAGATGTTTGGGTTTTCTAAGGCGATGCAAGAAGTTTTTCTCCCCCTCTGATCTGGCTGTTATTTACAAGACTTATATACGTCCAAAGCTTGAGTATAACTCCCATCTCTGGGCTGGTGCTCCTGCAACTTACTTAAGCCTCTTGGATAGTATTGAAAGTAGAGCATTTAAATTGATAGATGACAATATCATCATAAGTTCATTTACTACGCTTGAACATCGTCGTAAGGTCTCTTGTCTGACTCTTTTTTACCGTTACTTTAACGGCTTATGCTCTAGTGAAATAGCCAGTTGCATTCCTCCCCTTAAACAGTTCAACCGTAATACTCGCGCTTCTAGGAATGCTCATCAGTATACCCTCGAGCCCAACTTCGGCCGTACTGTCAAATACAGAGATTCGTTCTTTAGCCGTACTACGCGAATGTGGAATGCCTTACCACACTCTGTCTTTCCTAGTCATTGCAATATTCAGGAATTCAAACCAATGTGCACCGACATCTCCTTTTAAACCCTCTCTCCTCTTCCTAGTGCTCACACTGTGCATCTGCATAATAAGGGTAGTAATATCCCCTTGAGTGTTTGCTTATTATAAAAAAAAAAAAAAAAAAATTGGTTTTAAGAACAGTTTAAATACAGCGTTACGGCGAATAAACAGCGAGCAACCTCATTGCTTGGACACACTATACGATTAGGGGAAGGTGTGGGGTTGGATGCATGAAAAATGTAATCATCTATTTTTGTAGAGAGATGCCCTGACGTTTTTGTTAAAAACTTAACGAACAAAATGTAAAAAAGGGATTACCTGCATGACGAAAAGTAGGAATTTGGTATAATCTTGCACCTACCCCCAAATCCTAAAACGTGCCCAAGCAGGAAGATTGCAGGGGGAAGCATACGCCCATACATACCTCACTGTTTTACTGACCTTAATGGTCGGTGCTTTCCTTTCGTTAAAATAATTTCAAAATAATTTTGTCTTACTTCTCAAATTAATTTGGACTTACATATTTCACTTTTTCAAAGTGCTATATGACCAACTCTTAAAAATGTTCGTTATATAACTTTTGTAAAGTACAAGCCCAAAAAAAAACCCAAAGTGAATGTCGTAACGCCCAAATAAATTTTAAATATAATAACGCCCAAATTGTTCTTTTTGCCCAAACAAAATTTTAACTTCCCATAGGAAGTAATTGTATTCGGTCCGATTTGTCAAATTGAAAATTTTGACATGCAGATAGGTCTTTCAAAAAAATTGAGTGGGTGTTTTTTACTACATCAATTTAAACAAAAAGTTAAAATTTTGATTGACCCCAAATATCTCACGAACCAATAACCCTAACGACTTTAATTAAATTTAATATTATGTAATGTGACGTAATACTAAATAAATATAATTTAAAAAAATTCGACAAATAGTTTTTTATAAATCAAAAAAATTGATAGAAAACATTTTTCACTTTGAATATTTTTCGAACAAAAATTCCAAATCAATTTTGTGTATAATGAAGAAAAACGTTTTAAATATCTGGTAAATTTTGTAGAAAACTCGAATTGACAGTTTTTAAATAAATAATAAAAATCTTCTAAAAATACTATAAGAATTTGGTAAAAACTGACTTTCGAGTCGAATATCTCAATAAATTAAAGTATTATAGTATTTTTTGATTCTGCACAAAACATTGCACGATAATTTCTCTTAATAAAAAATGCATTTTTTACAAAAACATACCCTTTGTAAAATTTTAAGCAGGTACCAATGGGAAGTTATCAGTGTGTGTCACATCCCAGTCTCTTTTGATTTTTTATTTTTTTTTTTATTTTTGAAGAAAGGGTTGGCTTTTTTGACATATGTTTTGGGAATTACGACGAATATGATGATAGGCCCTAAAAGATACGCGTCGTAAAAATATCACTAAGAAAACGTCAGAAAACCCAATTAAAATATCATATCACCCAAAGCAAGTTTGAATGTCGTAACGCCCAAGTTTAGAAATGTCATAACGCCAAAAAGATTTTGATGGGTTGGGCTTTGAGACGCGTATAAACAGCGAGTTATGTATGTGGGGGCATGCTACTGTATGTAAAGTTGCTTTGCATTTAAAAAATGGGGATTTAAATCCTATAGTGAGCCCAAGAAAGGGGTTGCAGGGGGGCAGCATGTCCCCCATTCATATTTCACTGTTTAGAGCCACTGTGAGCAAGCAAACCATTTCGTTTTACTTCACTTTGAAAATTGGCCTCACTAAGCTTTCTAAAAATAAAATAAAGCCAAAAACATTTGTTACACTTTCTTGTAGTTCCGAGTTTTTGGACGATCTGACATTTTTTTCGTTTAATGTTTGCATTTGACGATGAAATTTAAAACTCAAAATGTCGTAGTGCTCAAAATAAAAAAAATTGGGCGGATGCCCAAATGTTGAAACACGTGACATCTTTTAGGCGATATGTCAATTAGTAATTTGGGCATTTTGATATTTTAAAATTGATTCGATCAATATGACATTGTTTTTGGCCTTTGTGGCATTTTCTTCTGAAAAAGTTTTTTGGGCGATAGAGCCATTTTTAGGCGATATGACATTTTTAATACTTTGGCGTTATTTTATTGGGCAATATGACTGAAAGTTTTTTTTTTTTCATTTGGAATGTAATAAAAGCCAGATAAGTTTTAACGCATAAATAAATTAGGTGGTGCAACAGTCCGTTGAACTAGGGCCTAGTGACTTACAACACTCAACGATTCTTTTGCGCAAGTACTGTTGTCAGGGATGGAGAAAACCTACAGTTTTAAGCAATTTGAGAAAGCACTTTTCATGACAGACAGGGATTGAACCCAAGACCTCTGTCATGACAGTCCAATGCACTAACCATCATACCACAGGTACTACTACTTTTTTTTTAATGCACAAAGGTTTGGTAATATTGTCCAAATCGTGTAACAAAATAATAATGAAATTGTTTTGGGCGCTATGAAATTTTTAATTTGGGCGATATGGTTTTGGGAGAAAAGACCTAACGCTAAGATACGCTGAAAGGGCTTTTAAACAAATCCGTTGAGTCAAAAACATTTTAATTTCCAATATAATTGTATATGCATCAAAGAATTACGTTTTTGACTTCTGGAAAAATTTTGAGAAATATCGACAGAAAAAACACTAAAAGTTGTAACTATGTATTTAGAACAAACTAATAGTCAGTTTCTTTATAAAAAATAAGAATATCAAAATACTGCACAAAATTTATATTCGATTCGAATATCTGGAGAATGAAACAAGTTCCTGACTGCAAAATTATTCTATGCCAAATTTGTTTTTAGCTTAAAAAATGGTTTTAAGAAAAATTCAATTGACAAAGTTTTTTTTTTACAAAACACGAAAACCTACAAAAATGATAAAAAGGTAAAACATTATTCTCGACTCTAGTATTATGAAAACAAAAAAAGATATTAACTTCAAATTTTTGTATCTCACACAAAATATTCTTACTAGTTTTTGTTAAATTTTTAGAAAAGTCGAAATGCAATCTCTGATTGGAAACCCCTGTTTAATTGACGATACAAAATAAATAAAAAATAAATAAATTAGGTGGCGCAACAGTCAATGAAGAACCAGGGCCTAGTGACTTACAACTCTCAACCATCCCTGTGTGCGAGTAATGTTGTCAGAGATGGAAGGGACCTACAGTTTACATGCCGAATCCGAACGGCTAATTTGAGAAAGCACTTTTCATGACAAGAATTACTCTTGGAGGATTTGTCAATTACTCGCAAGAGGCAGTACCCGTGAAAAAATGACAGTCCAACGCACTAACCATCACGCTACGGGTACTACTACTACGATACAAAATATTCATACTAATTTATAAACGAATTTCATGTTTAACTTAATCTTCATCTTTTTAATTGACTATTTCGCTGTAAAACGGTTTTAAACTATGAACTGAGGTTTAGCTTCAACTACAGA
The DNA here is from genome assembly GCA_920104205.1 of Eupeodes latifasciatus. NCBI lineage: Eukaryota > Metazoa > Arthropoda > Insecta > Diptera > Syrphidae > Eupeodes > Eupeodes latifasciatus. Next base: position 74,836,993 of record OV049926.1, read on the forward strand.
ATGAACCTAGTTCAAGGTTTAAATTTACTTGTTTAATTGAATAACTTTGAGTAAACATACTTACAATATAATCAGGCAATGCGTTTGATACAAACTTAAAGAAATTCTTCTCTGACGATTACGATTAGTAATCATTCTTCCATAAAATCTACCGCAATTTGTTTTGTTTTAAATGAGTTTAACTCATATTTATAAATAATGTATGATGCATATCAATTGAAGGTAATTTTAAAGTACTCTCTAAAATAAAAGATCATTCACCTTAGTTGTTGTTCTTAAATCAAAAATATACATAAATAAACACACAAAAATAAGCCTTTTGTGGGTTTTTGTTTGGCATTGTGTACAGTAACATTAGCTTACTCAAATTTCCGATTCCAAATAAGTGGTTTTTTCATAATCTTAAAAGCTCACATTACCAACCCTGATGCATTTCAATCGAGAAAATAAAATGATACTAATTTGTTTCTTATAAGTTTAATAAATTTAACAAGTATATTACATCATATCATATTGATACGGTCGGCGCGGGCGGGGAGGGTATAATTTTTGTATACATAAAAAAGATTTGCTTTTGATATTTATTTTGATTTATTAATTTGAATGCTATTTATTATAATGTGCAACAATATAAACTGGTATTTGTGAGTGATTTACCTTTAAGGAATAAAATTAAATAATTTTAACTGCTTCGTCATATTTCTTAAATTAATTTTAAACATAATTCAATCATTCCATTTATGGAATGAAACGTTAACGAGGATGTATATGAAGTTATGGAAATTTGGATTCAAAATTTGATCGTTTTGTTTTACGTCAGAAAGTTGTTTTTTAACGTTTCCATTCCGTATGGAAAGAATAAGATAGAAAATATGAATTGACTTTCTGTCAAATTTAAAATAACTTTAGAATTTCATTTCATTTATTTCATTTCATCTTTTACAGTAGACTTAAGTCTATAGAAGCAAAAGTTACATTTATTATATACTACATATATTTACACTTATCCAAGCTTATCCAAATTTAGATTTAAATTGTTGCAATTTAGATCATTATATAAAAAAACAAAAAAAAACAACGAAAAATTAAATTTATATCTATTTATAAATTCAATTTTAAGAATAAGTTAAATTACATTTAAACCTTTTTTTAAATTCTTAATAACATTAACATTAAGTAAAAAAAAAAAGAAAAAAAAAATAAGTTAAGAATTTTCAGCCAAATACCTAAATACCTAACGCGATCAAAATGATTACGTCCTCGAAGCTCTCGTTTGTCTAAGGATATGGAGTTCCATAGTCTGACAGCACAAACAAAGAATTGGCGCTCAGAGGCAGAGCAAGTGAATCTTGGTTGAATAAATACAAAAGATCGGATGGAAGTAGAGAACAAAATGTTGTTATAAAGATAAGATGGCTCCTTCTTTGCTACGATGCCATTCAAAGTCTTTAAAGTATTGTAACTTAGATATGCGTTTAAGGTACAACCAAGTAAATTTTTCATGATCGAATTATGTTGTTAAAGGCAACATTTTGGTTTCTTTTAGATTCTGAGTATGACTGCAAAATATCTGGCATCCGTAAGTAATAAATGGGGATAATTAAAGTTTTTGCTAAGTAAAGTCTAATATCTTGTGATGTATTCTTCTGTGCGAAGGAAATACTGCGTAGACATCCGTAAATTTTTCCTATAATGTGTTGTATGTGACAATCCCCACAAAGTGTGGAATTAAACCATATACCAAGGTTGTTTACTTTATCAACGTACTCGATTAACTGGTTGCCAATTTGTATGGGTGGAAAATAACTGAGATCAAGCTTATGTTTATAAATTACCATACATTTAGATTTTGTTTTGTTCAACCTCAAATTATTCTCCTCTGACCAACGATAAATTTTATATACAAGTTTTCATTAAGTAGGTAAGCACCGTTTTCAATCATGCCCAATTCACACCTTAGGCGAATCTGTACATCGTCTGCATACAAATCAATGGACGAATAATGCACCTGGGTTGAAAGGTCATTAATATACATGCAAAATAGCAATGGTCCTAGTATTGATCCCTGGGGAACTCCGGAATAAAGATCCAGCAATCCTGAAGCATGTTTATCTACAACGACAGCTTGTTTTCTCCTAGAAGGATAAGAAAACATTAAATCGAAAGCTGGATCTTTGAATCGGAACAGCCTTTTCATTTTGGAAATAAGAACACTGTGATTAACCGTATCAAAGGCTTTCGAGAAGTCAAGTAATCCTAAAAATGATACTTGATCATGGTCAATAGCACATCTTAGATGATCAGTTACTTTAATGATAGCAAGCACACAACTGTGATTTACTCTAAAACCGGATTGGTTAACACATAAGATGTACAATTTTTTCTAAGACTTTTGAATTAAATGGAAGAATCGAATTGCTTAAAATTCTTATTGAATTGATGGATCAGATAACATAATGATCCATTATGCATTGCAAAGGAAATTCATCTAATAGACAATTATTGAAAAAGTCAAAATTTGAGAACACACATATCTTAATCTTATCATTGACGAATTTTACGTGGGTATAATACGCTCACAGTGAATGCGACTTTTTTGTTGGAATTTATCAAAGTAATTAATCATGGAATTATGAAGATTGACATTATGATAGTTATAACTTATAACTTTTTTTTTTAAGGGACAATTTCGGCATTGCTCTGTATTTGTTCAGTTTGATGATCCAATTTGTTTTTATCAGCATTTATTTTTATTTGTCTCAGATTATATCAAATTTGATAATTATGGCATTTGATCAAACAAAAAGCCACACGGTACAATAAATGTCATTACGATAAATTTAGTATATTACTTGCAAACATTTAATCTAAGCATCAGAGTAATTGAAATTAACTGATAAGTGTGTGTACGAGTATAAAGGGAAGTCGTGTGTCTCAGACAATAAACTTAGTTTTTTTTGTCTATTACCATAAATTAAACAATTAAAGTCATCTTGGTCATATTTTACAGCTTAAAATGGTTGTAAAATTGTCAGAAGTTCTTGTAAGAGTAAAAATAATAAAATTGACTGAAACTTACAACGCATTTTATTATAAAGACAGTATTTGATACTGCTGATTAATTGTAAAATAAATATTAACTTAAGTAACATGATGGTAAAGAACTTAAATGATTCACTTCCATATTGTTTAAATAGATACGTAGCAAGTGAATTTACTTTACTTTAGAGTTATTGATAGCTATATGATGTTAAGTTGTTAACTTCGAGCTCTAAACAAAACAAAAACACCCCAAATCATGTCTAAATGACGACTACTATTGTTAGTTTCCTACTTTTTTGTGGGTGTTTTTGTTTATTAAACTAAAGTTGACTGTTAATTAATATCAAGTGTATTTTGTTTTGTATTTTATACGCCTCTTCACTTTGGCTTAAAATGTGAGGGCGGAAAAATAGTAAAAAACTATGACCATTAAGAATAAATTGTTTACAATTGGTTAATAGACTTCGAAAATAAAACGTCAAACTGAAATGATGCGGTCATAGCGTTCACCTTATTCAACAAAGATTTTTTTTCTTTTTTAAATTTAACTTCCTTTTTAAGTTTTCGTGAAAAATATTAATTGGAACTCTTTTTTTTTAAACAAAAATTAGGAAGAGATTGGTTTAATTTAATTGGAATGAATCGATACGTTGATCTAAATTTGATATACATAAGTATTTAAGTTTTCTACAGAAACATTTAACTCTAACGACCTTAAAGCCCAATTGCTTATTAAATTATATAGTGATTTCCAATTCCAAAATTATGAAAAATGATTTTTTTTAAAGAAATCGATAGTTTATTTCATTTGAAATGCATAATCGTTTCCATTAAAACTTCATGAATTTCATTTTTTGCCCCTATCAAAATTTTCAAATTTTGGCCATACAAATCATTAATAATACTCAGTGCGCAATCCATTCATCTCAACAACGCCATTCAGCTTAATTTTGGAATAAGGTATATTCACACCATATTTTCTCAGCCTTGAATTGAATATGAGTTAGAAAACCCCAATACAATCCCATCCTCTAACTTATGGCATTTTGTTTTCTCCTTTTAAATTTAATTTAAAGTTTGTTTTACATTTTTTTTAGAATAAATTTTGATGTTGATTTTGAATAAAACACACAAATCATTTAGAAAATTATTGTCATTTCTTTTTTATTTTGATGATATCGATATAGTTCAATTATGTATAGAACAAAATACTGGTAAAATGGCCGCCGCGACCTCCATCCTATGGTTCAAATTTTCGATGACGCTGAGGCATAATTGAAGTTTTATGCCGTTAATTCGCCGAGTTATCTTATCACTTAGCTCTTGAATTGTTGCTAACTTCTTTCTTTAAAATAGCCCCAAAGAAAGAAGTCCAACGTCGCACAGTGGCGCACGTTGTATGGGGAACCGGAAAAAACTCCATTCAAGCCTAACCACTGAACTGATTTTCATCAAATTTTCAGAAAAGATAAGTAAAAGCGAGAGGAATCGACTCCAGAAATGACTGCCTACTGCCACGCCCACAAAAAGAGAAAATAGGTTTAAACCAAAATTAAAACTTGTTTTTTTTTTTCATAAATCCAACATTAAAAAAGGTAAAATTATTCAAATTGAAATTAATAATTTTGTATTCGGATTGAAAAAAAAAGTAACAAACTGTCTGAAAAGAAATTAAGGGGTATTTTATTGTTTTTTATATATTCGTCAATAATTTTCTTACTTTCGGATTCAACAAGATTCGAATAATGTGTTTTTGAAAACAATTCAAACGATTCTTCATTTTAATGATTAATTCAGCTAAAACTGACCGAAAGATTGAAAACAAAACAGACATTTTTATAAATCAACGTCTGAATTTAATCAAAACTTTGAATCATCATTGAGTAAAAAGACAACAGTTGATTTGCATCAACTGTAAATAGCATGTTAAACAAAGAACAAGGAAAAATCATCCGTTTAAAATTTTAACAGTTTAAGTTTGAGACATAATAAAAGAGAAAATTAAACTAAATTCTATTTAGAGATGATTATAATTTAATTACCCCTCTCTTTCGAATAAAGTTTCAGAAAATAAAATTTTCTTGCGAGCTCGATTATTTAAGACTTTGAGAAGGAGATTTAAGAACTAATTTGTAGGTTTAACTTTTAGTCATACATATTTATGTATCTCTGTTTTTTTTTGTGCTCTAATATTCGAATCTGATATTCGTAAGCGCCACAGAATTTTAAATAAATTGAGCAAAACGTGTTTTTCAACGTTATTTTTTGTATATTTTTTTTCAATTTTTTTTTTTAAATATGTGGATATTTTCAAAAATTAACGTCAGATTCTAATTCATCGGATCAAAATACATATTATGAAAAAAATATTATTATTATTATTATCTCTTTCTGTTCCGCTATTACATCTTTTCAATGAATCTATTTGCAATGGTATTTTCCTGAATGAGTGGAAAGTCTCTATCATTGATCCGATTTTTAAATCTGGATCAAAAAACTTAGTAACGAACTATAGTCCAATAACTAAACTACCTGTTGTTCCAAAGCTTTTAGATAGCCTTGTTCAAGATAAATTTAAATCTATCATAAAGCAACATGTAAGTAAATATCAACATGGTTTTTGAAAAGGTAGGTCTACTAATTCTAATCTAGTAGAATTCACAAATTTTGTCATTAATACTCTGGACAATCGAAAACAAGTTCATGTGATTTACACAGACTTTGTAAAAGCCTTTAGTAGGGTTAATTTACATATTGTCTTAAAAACTTCAAGCGTATGGCTTCCATGGACCGCTACTTCAATGGTTTTCTTCATATTTACTTGGTCGAAAACAATATGTAATGATCGGAGACTTTTTCTCAAAAAAGATTATGGTAACTTCTGGTGTTCCAGAAGGTAGTCATATGGGTCCTTCATTATTTTTACTTTTTATTAATGATTTTCCGAATGTTCTTAAAAATTCTCATTGCCTTATGTATGCAGATGACATTAAGTTCTTTTCTCGGATTTCTAATTTAAATGATTATCTTCTGCTTCAAAATGATCTAAATTCATTTGTTGACTGGTGCAACTCAAATGATTTGTTGTTAAATGTTGACAAGTGTGCTTGTATGGCCTACAATAGAACTTTATTAAATATTATTCCAAACTATTCATTAAATAATTTGCCATTATAAATAGTTGAACAGTTCAAAGACTTGGGCGTTATATTTGATTTCAAATTGAAATTTAATTTACATATTAATTATATTGTATCCAAAGCAAATTCTTTACTTGGATTCATCAAAAGAAACTCATTGGAATTTAAGGACCCTTACACGATTAAATCTTTATACTGCAGTATTTTGCGTCCTGTTCTTGAATATAACTGTGTTGTTTGGAACTCTACAACTGAGTTTAATAAAAAGAGAATTGAAAATGTTCAAAAAAAATTTCTCAGATTTGCCCTTTGACATATTTTAGAAAACAATGTAGAAGGTTTCGATCATTCTTATAATTCGAAATGCCTATTATTTGGAATACAGACTCTAGAGCCGAGAAGAAAAATGTATAGCGTCATGTTAACTCGTGATATTTTGACTTCAACCATTAATTGTGAGAGTTTGCTTAACTGCGTGCATCTGGATGCTCCATCAATTTCCTTAAGAGCCAGACCGCTCTTGGCAATTGATTCTTACATTATATGGACAACGTGAACCAATTTCTGCAAGTTGTAATTTATTTAATATGTTTTATTCTAATTTAGATATATCAATGTCCAGAAACTTATTTAAAAGTCGATTATTCACTTTAATTAATTAATTTTTTTTCAATTTTTAATTTTATATATAATATGGAATAATATGTATTTATAAATTAATTTGTATTAGGTATATACTTAATTTGAAATCTGTTGAATGTAAATTCGTAGATTGGCTACTTAAATAAACAAATAAACAAATATGGTTTTTAAAAAATTCTTTAAATTTTCTACTACGATCTGCATTTTTTGACATATTTTTATCTTAAAATTTCTCTAAAAAATTAATTAGGACGGAATAGGGTGAGATTTTTGGTGATGTTGTTGCCGAGATTCAACATTATCATATGAGTATGTACATATGTATGTATGTCCGCCCACAGAGGCAAACAGAGGAAGTAGTTAAAACTATTTTCGAACTTAAAATTTCGGAAAATTAATATATTCAGCCCTATCATGAATTCCATCGTAATCGGAAATTTTTACGAACCCCGAAAAACTGTATCATGAAATCCGTTCGTAGTGGAAAATCTCATACATATGTCTTTGCATAAGAAGGGTTATAATAATCCCCTAAGAATAAAAGTACCTACAAAATTTATCGATTGTTCCACGTGTAAATATAATTTTCTTCTACATTAAAATTTTCTTACATTTCTAAGATCCACTTAATCCAAACACTTTTTTTTTTAATAAGTGGTAGCCCTATGTCTTTGCAACATTTTCGTAAACCACCGATGACGCGAGACGTGGAAATTGTTTGTTACAGCTTTGATTTTTCTTTATATCCCATGATTGTTTTCACCGTGACTAAATTTGTGTGATATTACCAGAAAAAAGCTCTTAGAACCTTTTAAATATAAATATAGTAAATATATAATTAATCACTTAACACCACCAATTAAAACCATCGTAATTTATTATAATGGCAATTAAATTAAAATTATAAAAATTAAATTAAAAGTGTGCAAAATATGGTACGATTCGAAGATGACAATTACCAATATTAATCATTTTCGTCACTATCGTAAATATTTGACATTTGGTGTTCCGGTTGTAAATTACACGACGAAGCACAACCGCCTCTTTCATATCTATTAAAGTGTACAGTGCGATTAGTATTCAAACACTGAACTGGTCTTGAATTTCTAATAATTCTCGAAGTACCGTCCGATGAAAGAAGAGATCTGAATTCTAAAAGCTGTTGATAGAGAGAAAGAGAAATAAATATTATTATCATAAAAATCGAATCGAATGTTTTGATTAAAGTTTTTGTATTAGCTGGATTAAACGGATGTTGTGTAGCGGTATTTGGCGCCAACAGACGAGACGACTGACAACCACTGACCGGCCTTGTCGGTTTATCGCAATATTGTATTGTTTACACTTTATAGTTTGAACGTTCGTTGATTGATATGTATGCGTATAAGTTCTTGAGGAACCTAGTTCAAGATTATTATCATAAATTATTATCAATTGGTTCAATGAGCTGTTTTATTAGTGACATTAATGTCTATACAGTCGTGTGCCAGAAAATGATACAACAGTCAAGTTCAATAAAAACTGAGTGAGAAATATTTTATTCAAATTAATAATTAGATTTGTACTCGTTTTTATTATTTCCGATTTCTTGACAAGGCTTTGAAATTATTTTAGATTGCTATTTTTAGCTCTCTTTTTTTTCAAGAAAATAAATTTAATAAATAAAGTTATTATTATCATTTACAAATCCGCGTTTTAAGGCTAGATTTTTTCAAAACATTTCCTGGTTTTGTACCAAATTTGAACCTTATTTTGGAAAAAAAAGTATGCAAGATAAATAAATTTTGTTATTTTAGAAAAACTGACTATTCATTTTTTTTAATAAATTAATAAAGACTGTTTCTTCTCACACAGAGTGTAAATGGTGTTACTTTGTATTTGGTTCATATTTCAATGCATCAGTAAGTGAAACAAATCTATGGATAGCACTCGCTCTATTAAGAACCAACTTTGCGTAACAGACTTGTGTACTTACGCCAGGTATCACGAAAAGCGTAATGAACAGTGGAATTAATTTAATATCTTTAATTTTGTCTTGATTTCGAAGTGCAATCGGTTAAAATGTTGAGTGATTGTCACATTTTTGACTGTCAAATAGGATTGACACCGGGCTTTTTATAAAGTTATTGCAAATTTTTTTTTCAATTTGAATGTACAATTTCCAATAAAAATTGTCAAAATATTAGTTGGCATATTGAAATTTCAAAGTGGGTTAGATAATAAAGAGATTTTCTAATAACTGATTTCAACTGTTATTTTTGACATTTGACAAGTCAAAATAACGTCATTATTAAAACTGGAAGGTTTTTTAAAAGTTTTAAAATAGTTGAAGTCACTTAAAAAATGGAAATTTACAGTTATGTACAATTACAGTTATCATTTTTACAAGAAAAGTTTCTTAATCGTTCATTTTTCGGAAAGGTGGTTACACTGAAATCTTGTGTTTTAACGCCTTAAGACTTTTTTCTTCTTTGGGCCACATGAGATAATATGTTTATCTAGCAGTCGCAAAGTGCGAGTTAGTCATGTAAAGGATACTTTCCTCTTTACAGTGAAATAAATATCCATCGATTTATCTTTAAAATATATTCTTCTTTTGTATTAGTGGAAACCTCTTATTGAAAAAACCTTCGATATCGAAATAAAAGTACCAAATTGGCTTGTTTGTGATAACAGTCCTCCTTTATCTTACTTTGTTCGAAAGTTGTCGCAAGCTTTTTAGGTCCCAACAAATTTTTTTGGAAATTAAAAAGATAACTGAGAAAATATTGCAGTATTTTCGTAACCATCTGGTAACTCTATTAATATTTTGACAGAAACGTCATATTCGTTGGAAAACTACTATCATATTTGTCCAGTTTATAGTTTTAAGATTTCTTAGAATTATCTCAAGCAAATTGATCAGGTTCAGACAACTTAAGGGCATTCGTTTCTTTGAACGCAAAATTAAACTAGCAGCCAGATAATTTTTCAGATGCCATCAAGATGTTGAAGCTTGAAACTTTACTTCACTATTTTTAACCTTCAGTTCATTGTGCAGAAAACATAAACAATATTATTATTAGTTGTATGTTGTATTGTAACGAAAAAGTCCTCTTTCCTTTTCCAATACGAATTTTGACGAAAATACGATTGACTTGATTGTAAGTGAGATTTGTTTAGATTAACTTTTTAGTTAAATTTCCAATAAGGTTGCCTTTCTTGGAAGCCAATTTTTTAACAGCTGACAAATCAGATACTTGCTTTACATTCAAGTCCCTTATGTCGTGTGAACCTGCCCATTGACAGAACAGGAGAATGAAACATAAACAGAAATCACTATTCATTCTCATCCAGCTTTGCATCTCTATTCTTCTTTTTTCAAATGTGAATATTTAAGAAATCGAATCATAAAAATTATGTTTCCATTGTTGGTTATATTTCTGAGAATACAGCAATTTTTAAGATCATAGAAATATAAACTGGCCAATTATTTTTTGTGACAGCTATTTAGCCTAAACTTAGAACGCCTTAGCCTATTTCACGCCTGGATTTATAATTGTACTTAAATTGTTTACTCTACTTACTTGGCTTTCGGAAATTGTCATTGGCTCTGGATTGATAAACCATTCAACACCTTCTTCACAAGGCGGGCTAGTATTTGATCCGCCATAACTATAAAATCCCGACTTGAATGGATAACAAAGCCAAGCTAAAGGAAATGGGGGAATTTCAACACTGCTTCCGGGCTTTGTTATAAGATGAAGATTATGAATTATCGGATCAAAAAATGGATTATAGCTTGAGATCTTAGAAATACATAGATATAATTGTATAATTTATCAACAACAAACAAATTTTTAAAATACCTGAAATACATAAGCAATGATGAGGCTTTGACAACTATTTAAACACGGCAATACAGGCTCGGTCTTATGAATTGCCTACAAAAATAAATTTTACCTCGATAAAATTCATTTCACTTTTTCTACACTCGTGAGTTTCACTCGGAAGATTTTTGATAAATTCCTCTTTAAATGCTATTATTTCGTTCGTTATTGTTGCTGTTCGACTTTTTGGTTTAAAGTGAAATTTTTGCTCAAAAGTGAAATTCACAATAGCTTTTCAAATTCGTGGCGAACAAAAATATTTTAGGTGAAATATTTTCCGAGTGAAACTAAGAATAAAGTTGAACATTTCTTTTTTACTTGTATTTCCATGGCATATTTTCGATTGTCAATGGTATGCTCAGATCCTTCAGCATTTGAAAAACTCCAATGAAAACAAAGCGAATCGAAGCTGTAGCAATGAAAAAGGTCAGCACCACTAATAGTTGGTACGTTTGCTGCATATTGTGCTTTTAATATCACTTTAAAAAAATTAAAATTAAGAAAGTTTTTCATTTTTAATACAAAATTATAAATATTTAATGTTATACCAATTTTTCCATTATTTTCAATTGTAACCTTGGCTGGAATGTCTTTGTAATGATTCCACATCAATTGTTCACGAATTATTGTTAATTCAACTTGACTTGTATCGATATCGATGGGTGATTGATTTGGTCCCGTAGTTTCCCAAGAATGAGGTCCTCTTTCTGATCCATAATCATATTGGTGCTGAGCAACGCACACAAGTTTCGACAAATATGCATGTCCCATTGTGACAGTTATGGCGATACTTAAAATAAGTGTCACAATTGGATGGTAATATGCGAAATTCGCTAAGCTGGAAATTACAGAAAATACGAAATTATCCATGATATAACAGACTGAATAATCGACCATAACAAAAATTGATAAAATTTTAGTGAAGTTTTTCTTTGTTTTGAATGAGTGACATATTTTCAAAGCTATTTAAGTGAAATATATTTCTTTTTTTAAAGTAAGTACTTTTTGTAACAGACGAAATGAGTACTCGATAGAATTGTGGGGTAAATAATTATTTAATTCAAATTTTTTTTAGTTATTCTTCAATTTGATAATCTAGTCTCCGGAATCAGACAGTCTTATTCTAAAAAAATCCAAGAAATTAACTTTTTTTCGCTAAAATTTTCTTTGACTTATGAGTTTTGGGATGAAGTGTATGCAGCTGTGAACCCGTCAGTTGTCTTCGATCCAATTCTAGACAGAACTTCAATTTCATATTTCGAATAATAGTTTTTTTCATGAAAGGAAAGGCTTAAAGCTAACATGCCGCAAACCATGGATGTATTTTTCACTGCTAAAAAAAAGAAAAAACTTTTTGGTTGTCTTAAAAAACATCCGAATAACACGAGGCTTAACATTTTCTTCGAAAAAATTTGTCTAGAACTGAAATTCCCCTTTGTAGAGACATTTATTGATAAACTTGCTGCAAATTTAGGCAACTCTAAGAAAGAATGGGAAATAGTAAATGGTATTTTAAACAGAAATAAAAAAGAGGTGAATCATAATAGAAACGGAGAACTCTACTGAAACAGATCCTAAAAAAGTTGCTAACCTGTTAATTGATTTTTTCTCAAACATTAGTTTGAATTTATCAAATTTTCCATCTCTTGAATTTACGTGGTGCTGTAAATAACACTATAATTGAAGATAATTTTCAGTCAAGAAGTTTTTACTTTATAAATTTTAATTCAGCAGAAATACATAATATTATAATGTCATTAAAAAATTCAAACACTTCTTCCTATGATTTGATTTCCAGTTTAACTCTCAAAAAAAAATTAATTTTACATTTCCGATATCTTATGCTTCATTTTTAATCTCAGCTTACAAAAGGAATTCTCCTTGATGCTTTAGTTATACCCATTCATAAAAAGGTGTCACCTCAAGTCTAAATAACTACCGCCCCATTCCCTCCTATCATTTTTTTTTTCAAATTTTTAGTTAAGAATGCTATATTTTTTGAAAGAAAAAACAAACTTTATCAGTGACTACCAATTCGGTTTTATGACTGGGAGGTCTACGGAAGATGCTGTTTTAAATCAGCATTTAAAACAGCATCTTGAACAATTCTGAGGTACCTTCAGCTCTGTTCATTGACATCATTAAGGCATTTGATACGGTAGATCACGTTTTGCTGCTCTCCGGCTTTCGGGGTAACATTTTTGATTGGCTGGAATCTTATTTAATGGAAAGAAAACAAAGCGTCAAAATTCAAGATAATATATCAGCTCAGAGAGGCGTCCCGCAAGGATCTGTATTGGGCCGATCCTCTTTTTGATCTTTGTTAATTAGCTTTTTGTTCAACCTTTTAAAGACAGTATCACAGCTTTTGCTGATGATACTGCTCTGTCATATTCCTCAAAAAACTATTTTCAACTGTTTAGTGATGTAAATTATGATTTAGACATACTGCGAAAATGGTTTTTTACTCATCGTCTCTAAATAAGTGACAAAACAAAATTTATGATTTTCAACATAAGAGGTAATATCTGCGAAGAAGTTATCATTCACCTTTATGTGTTCGATATTGGCTTAATAATGATTGCCAGCATGATCCAACTACTTCCTTTAATGAAGACCTGCTTTGCTCTGATGGTAGTTTTCAAATTGAGCGCGTTGAAAGTTTCAAATACCTAGGGATACGTATAGACTTTCGGATGTGCTCGAAAAACCATACTTCTAACTTAAAATCTTATCTAAACAAAGTTGTAAGGCAAATCTACCAACTCAGTCTGTATTGTAGTTTGCATATCATTAAATTAGTATACAATGGTTTATTTAAATCTAAGCTACAATATGAACTTTCTTGTTGGGGTGGGACGAATTATAACAAAATTGAAACATTACTTATTAAGCAAAAACATGCTATAAGAATCTTAGGTAGGGTAATTCGTAGAACTCCAAGTCTTGGTTTATTCAAGAATCTTAATATTCTTCCACTAAAGCACTTATATTTCTAAAAAGTATTAAAAATATTCTTCGATTATTCTGATCATTCCGCTTCTAGATTGTATGGATCTTATAGTTTACGTGTCAACAGCATGAATCTAATCACGGTACCTAACATTAAGAAAACACACTTTTCTCAGTTTTATTTAGTAACTGCCCCTCGTTTATTTAATAACTTGCCAGAAAATTTAAGAGAGTCGAGAGATTCGAACTTACTTTCTTAGAAATATTCAGCTTTTGCTATTTTCTTTGAACTACAGTGAAATAGATAGATTATTATATGTAATTATTTGAGAATTTATAAAAATAACTTTAATTTCCTTGCTTGAATTTTGCTCTTTGATTTGCTCTATTTTAATCTTATTAATTTTTTTACATCAAATAAATGATCCTCATCAATTATGTTTAAGATTAATTTTGTAACGTGAGTGTACATCCAACTCTTGTCCTTGGACAACAGGATGTTCCTAACTATTTTATCTGAAGCTTTAAGCTATTGCTAATTTAGTTATTCCTATAGTATATTTGAATATTGTTAGCTTTAGGTCTTCATGTGAAATAAAGTTTAAAAAAAAATCATACCCTGACTATCAAATCACTGAAAAAAATTACTTCAGGATTTTCCAATAGGTAATTTTTCATTTTGAATAATCCCCTATATGGGCATCTGTTACTTTTTAAGATTTAATTTTTAAAACTTGTCTTTTAGCCGCCAGTTCTTTCACGAATAAATCAAGAAGGGCTAGCGAGAGAAATATCTTAAGGGCTGCAGTTCGTGAAGACCTCATGTCACTACTAGTAACTATATATGCTATTCTCTGAATTGTTGTCTATAACTGTAATGTTCGTTTCCTTGTGAATAAGACTAGTTCTGTCTTAAGGGGCTTAACATTGAGTCTACAGTTACTGGACCAGTAACTTAGCTTATCAATACCTAAGTCCAGAAGTTCACAAAGTGTAGGTCGCTGAAGTAAAGCGACGACTTTTAATCAATTTCTGCTTAGTTCGTCTAGGATTGATTAACTACTAGTAGCCAGAGCAAGGTAGATTATACCGCACCTTGGGGTGTACCTTTATTTCTCTTAACTTGCTGTCATCGATTTCTGCATTTACAATTCTTGTATGAAGCAAAGAAAAAATCCACTTTGACAACATTGGTTCTGTGTTGACGTAATTTAGGGCTTCTCGAATAGCGCTGATAGTGACGTTGTTTAAGGCCTCTTTTATGTCCGAGAATGCGCCTTTGGCGAATTCTTTGAAGTGAATTGATTTTTCAATTATACCCACCACTTCATGAAGTGCTGTTTCACAAGATTTGCTCATGTAATCATGTTGGATTTGTGGAAGAGCATTATTATTTAGTTTTTATTATTTAGTTTTAAATGCGTGTTTCAATTAGTCTTTCTAAAGTCCTTAGAAGAAAAGAAGATAGGCTTCTAGGCCAGAAACTTAACATCTCTCGGAATGAAAATAACATTGACTTCTCACTTAGGAATATTGGTTATATTCAGACATCCTTTGAATATATTTGATGTCGTTACAGAAATTAAGCTAGGCTGGTCTTTTTGCATAAATATTTCGTTTTTTGTATTCATTGATATTTGTAGTTCGTTTCGTTTTTCTGTGAATATGGGCCAAGAGCTTTCATAAGGGGTTTGAATGACAGAGAAACGTAAATTCTAGTTTTGAACACTACGCGACACTTTCCAATCACAGAACCGAATGGATTTAGAGTTTCTGAAAAGTTTTACATCAAGCACTTCACTTCACAAAAAAGGAGACCCTCTAAACTGCACCAAATATAGAGGCATCAGTCTACTTAACATCGCTAACAAAATCTTCTCTGCAGTAATATGTGATGCGAACGTCTAAAGCCCATCGTCAACAACCTGATAGGTCCTTATCAGTGTGGTTTTAGACCAGGAAAGTCCACAGTCGATCAAATATTCACATTACGGCAGATCCTGGAAAAAACCCAAGAACACCAAATCGACACCCACCATCTTTTCATCGATTTCAAGGCCGCATATGACAGCGTCTACAGGGACGAGCTGTACAGAGTCATGTCTAGTTTTGGCATCCCTGCCAAACTCGTCCGTGTGTGCAGGATGACCATGGAGAATTCACCCTGCTCCATAAAGGTTGGAAACAACTTAACAGAACCTTTCGATGTCAAAAAAAGGTTTTAGACAAGGTGATGCGCTGTCATGCGATTTTTGTAATACCTACTTGAAAGAATAGTGCAGAGCTCCCAAGCCAACACTAGAGGCAATATCTTTCAAAAGTCTGTCCAATTACTAGCATATGCTGATGACATTGACATAATCGGAAGAACTCAGCGTGATTTCAATGGGACTCTTGCGAGTATTGAGACAGAGGCAGAGAGGTTAAATGGGTTTAACGGTTAATGGGGGCAAAACAAAGTACATGCTGTCGTCAAGAAAGGACTTACAACATCGACGGACGTCTCGGTCAAAACGTCACCATCGACAGACGTAAACGCAACTTTGAGGTAGTTAAGGACTTCGTCTACCTAGGCTCCGCTATTGACGCAGAAAACAACACCAGCGCTGAGATCAAACGAAGAATAACTTTTCCTAACCGCTGTTTCTTTGGGCTAAGAAAGCAATTGAGTAACAAAGCCCTCTCTCGAGAGACCAAAGTGTCGCTATATAAGACCCCCATCATCCCCGTCCTGCTATACGGTGCAGAAGCATGGACTATGACAAAAGCGGATGAAAGCACCTTGGTTCGTTTTGAGAGGAAAGTTCTGCAGGCCCTTTACTACAATTTATGAAGTGGTCTTTGGATCCAAGTCCACAAATTATGCCACTGTTGATCCAGGGCTCTTGGTTCAATGTCAAAATTATATCCTTTTACAGAAATGAGGATAAGATGGCAGGGGCCAACTACTGTGCTGTAGGTTTATTTGTAGCACTTTCATCATTTTTCTTACTTCTTTTCTGTAAGTTGACAACCATTAAAGGTCTTATTTCCTTCATTTATGCGAGAAAACAATTTATTCTCTTTTGTAGTATACTCTCTGGAAGTAGGGCCATTTTTTTAGTGGTGTCTGGAGGTTGTTTTTGAAAGCAACTTTGAGGATAGCATCTTTAGTGAGATTCTTCATCTCGTCTATTTTGCTTTTCATCCAGTTAGACAATTTTAAACCCTTCAACTGTTGAAAGCGGTCCAAAACTAGCCAAGGTACTTGTAGAGGATACCACCTCATGGCTTTCACGGTGAAATTGAGTTTCCTCTACTTTGAACCACTGCTCTTTGCTTAGCCTTTTTTCAGGGCTCTCTTTATCATGTCAGCTAGTGTGTTCGGATTGACAGTTGTCTTGACCTTTTACGTTGTTAACTTTCATGTCAATCAAAAATGTCAAACAAAAACGGTAAAACATGAAAAGATGACAATTTCGAGAAAATATTGGAAAAAGATCATCACTTTTGGCATTGTATGTAAAGCAGCTGATAGAAATAACAGAAACAGTTCACCAAAAAAATAAAAACAAAACGCCATTTTTAAAAAAGTGCATCATTGCAAACATCCGGAACACACATTGCGTAAAACCGTTTTCTGTTTCAATTTCAATTTCAGTTTTTTTTTTTTTTTTTTTGAATAATTGAAATTGTAATGTTTTTAAAATAAACGATTCAATTATTCGCATGACGGAAAGCTTGTGTATTCTATAGAGAATTTTAATTATTATAGGTTTTCCCGGAATGGCATGAGAAAATAAAAACTTCATGTACTGTACATACGTCAAAGTCAACGTCAGCTATAACGGACATTTCAAGTTGTTGAAAAACCATAATCAGTAAAAATTGAATGAGTATAAAAATGTTTATTGATTTGCAATGTGTTTTTGTTTTTATAAATAGGTACATATGCATAAAATTCAAAATGTTTCCTTACAATTTATTTAGTACATACTATCAATGTCATTAATATCAAACCATAATAAATAAGCGAAAGGTAAAAATTCAATTCCATTGCAGGCAGGTCAGAAATCAATAATTTAATTGATAGGAACTATAAATTTAAAATTGTTATAAATTAACCAGTTGATATATTTACTTTATGTATACAATACCTCTATCTACGTCGTCGTCGATCGATATATCCATTCCATCCAACAAGTGTGTTGTATTGACCCTCGAGAACGTCTGACTATAAAATTCCGGCAACAACATTTTGCTGGCTAGCCACCCCGCGCCCGCGCCGGCTTCGGCACGGCACTTACACTGGCTATGGGTGACTGGATTGAAGCTCTTCCTCTTTCCCATTTTAATTCAACCCTTAATAAAAGTATACTCGTACATTATTCATTTCTTAAGAAATTACATAAATGAGGACTTTTTTTTATTTAGAGCATTCAAATAAAAAGAGTCGGGTGATAATAAGCAAACAAAGGTTATTGTATAATTTATTATAAAAATATATCTACGTTTAGAACGTGCTCAATTTTCTAGTAATAATGAAAGGTGTTAATGATGATTGTCGTTGTGTAAAAAACGTGTTTATGAGAAATTTATGATAAATAATATAAAATAAAATAAAAACAAAATCAACAATTTATAATTGCAATTAATAATCTTGAATATATGTGCAAACATCCGATTTATTAAATGTTTAATTGTTTTTTAGTTAATTTGATAACCTAATGATAATTTGCTAATAAAATAAAATTCAAATTTTACGGTGCAATTAAGATTGTGTAACAGATTTATTTATTACTTAACACAAGTTAAGCTCTTATTTAGTGGTTTATTGTTAAATTAATAATATTGAATGCAATCAAACAAGTTGAGAATGTTTAGCTGTGAAATTAATTATAAAATACTTAGTTAAATTAAAAGTAAGTACACAACTACACTTAATTGAAAAACTATATTTTGTTTTTTAATTGCGGGGGCTTGGCAAAACAAATGATAGGGGTTGTATTTTGTTTATACAGAATCGACCCTTAAGGCGGCAAATATTGGTTTTGAATACAAATTGGGTGTTCGAACAAATCGAATGAACTTGCTCTTGTGGTTTAAGGGTTTTGTGCTGTGACTAAGTGTTATGGCCATAAATAATACAAATCAAGCGGTTTATATATTTAGGCAAACAAGGACGGGATTTGCGAATTTTAAAGAACTACGTGGTATGATGTACCGGTATGTGTATCACAGATCAACTCTTATGGAATGATCTCATATTCGATATTGTCAAAAATGCTGCTAGATGCTTAGGATTTCTTCGACGGTGCAAGAAATTTGTTTACCCATTCTGATCTGGCTGTAATTTACAAAGCATTTCATTCGTCCAAAACTCGAATATAACTCCCATATTTGGGCAGGTGCCCCTAAAACAAGTTTAAGTATTTTGGACAGGATCCAAAAAAGAGCTTTGAAAATGATAGGCGATAGAGCTACAACCGAAACAATTACGTCACTAGAACACCGCCGCAATGTTTCATGCCTTTCGTTGTTCTACCGATATTTTTATAAACAGTCTTCTGTCGAATTAGCCAGTTGCATTCCCCCCTCAAACAATTCAGCCGTAATACTCGTACTTCTAGCAATGCTCATCAGTTTACCCTTGAGCTCAGTTTCTGACGTACTGTCAAGTATAGAGATTCTTTTTTTAACCGCACAACGAGAATGTGGAATGCTTTACCCAAATCTGTTTTTCCCTATCATTTTAACATTCAAAACTTTAAGACCAATGTACATCGCATCGGTATCTCCTCTTTCATCCTTCCCTATTTTCCTAAAGCTCGCACTGTGTTTAAACTTTAAACATGTTAAGGGTATTAATAACCCCTTGAGTGCCCGTCAACTATAAAAAAAAAATCATGCATAAACCAGGATGTCCTGTCCATGTCTTCAATTACAGTAACACCCACTGTTCGAGCCACAGATGCGGAAGTTCTGTTAGTTAACTTAGCCGCTGCCGATGGGAAAATCCGTTTCTTCAGAAATGATGACTTTTTACCCAAGATTGCTTACTAATTCGGATGTTCGTGTGCCTTCAATTGGATCTTGTAAGCGAATAATCTGAGAGCAGGATAGTGTGTGAAATGTTAAGCTGTTGCGATGTTGTTGTTGAATTGAACACTCTCGGCTACATCAGCCAAATTCTTGTCTGAGCGCTCCATTTGAAGACGGGGACCATGAGTGTTGTCCGCTAGCATACCAGTCTCATGCAAATATCGTGCTTCATTTCGGCTAAAACTTATTTTTGTTTTAAAAGAACTTTTTGAGATACACAGCATTTACTTTGGAAAGAAGGAGTGGTTTATAGGAATTTTACTTCACCGTGTAACTCTACCACAATCATAACAGAAAATTGAACGAGCCTAAAACTCATTCTTGTATTTGACAGATCTCAGACCGATAGAGTATCCCAATAACTTTTTATTAGTGCTTTACGAGTAAAAGAGCAGCTGTTCTAAACCAGCTGGGGTGTCAAAAAAGGAATCCCAACGTATCCCAGAATTGTTTTCATATATGGATATCTGACAGAATACCTGATTCAATGTATATATATGTTTTTATTTAATTGGAAGGAACTGGAAAATTGATTTCATTTTTGGTTGGTAAAAATCCGCTGAATTGTTAAAATTATGCGTTGAAAATTTTTTTCCAAATTTTGTTGTGGTCCGCGAAATATAAATGTTTTTCTGGTTTTTGTAAACAGTACAAACTTGTTATTATTTTTTGACAGCTAGCTAAATCAAGGTATCCAACTCGTTCAATAAGGTATCCAAAAATCCACCTATCGAGGATAACCTATCCAACACGAGATTAAACGCAGAGAACTTTTCCTTTCTTGTTTCAACGCGTCGCAGAGGAACTTAATTTTTATTATAATATCTTATGCTATTTCAACTATGTTTTATTTTCTTTAAAATTAAAACTCTACGTATTTACATTCAGTCTAGTATTGTTATTATTCTTTTTCGGTTCACTGACGCAGATTAAATAATTGATTCTTATATGTTTTCATAAACGTCAAAAGTCTGCACTAGTACAATTGTTTATCTGTTTTGTTGCATTAATAAATAATTGAGTGTTTATAAACGTCAGACAAAGAATAAAAAATGGCCGCCGCCGCCGCCGTGCCGTGAGAAAAATGTAATTGCAAACAAACTATTTATTAAAAAGTTACCAATAAAAACTTAAAATTTTCGCACTTTATTTCTCGCGCATACTGGGGCCCTAATGTAACTCGATTCTACAATGAAATTGTTCGAATTCGAAAAATTGGTACTATGTATCTACGAGTATTTGACTACTTTCGAACAAACGAGAAATGAAAAGTTCTAGTAGTGCACGTCCAGCGTTCTTGTCACCACCGATTTGGTTTTGGTAACCTCTTGTTGCCAAAAACTTCAATTCTGCTGATAACTTAATGATAATCGGAACAGCATGTCGGATGATATGGTGTTAAGTAAGAACATAAATCCGTCTTTAGAAAGACGATATTTCTTAACAAAACTAAAACAAAAGTATATATTTTTCATTAAGAATGCGTTTAAATATTCTACCGAATATATAAAGGGTCCGCCAAATAAGTTTTTTTTTTTTTTTTGAAAATGCTATAAAAACATGGAGTGTAGTTTCGGCTGTGTGGCACGTAGGGCGCGCCGCCGCCGTCCTGTTAAAACCAAATTTTGCCAATATCCTCCTCCTTTTGTGAACAAAAATTCGTTCAACATGGCCCGATAAGATCGCCATTGACTGTAACGGCCACTCCTTGCTCGTTTTCGAAGAAAAATGCCCCAATTATGCCTCTGGACCAAAATCCGCACCAAACATTGACTCGTTTTGGGTGTATCGACTATTCAATGTATAAATTGAACGCAGAAGAATAAGAGATATTCTTCTGCGTTCAATTTGCTCGTACCGTTCTTCATTTCCTTGCAAATCAAACCAAATTCCAACGGTGTCCATTTTTGTTATTATTATACTTAAATTTTATATTTTATTTTTGTTATTTTTTGTTTTTAAAACTGTCAAACGACTCGATACTCGTTCGAAAGTAGACATTTTTTTGAAAACAAGTTGGTATAACCGGCATTCGATTCTACTTTCATCCGTAGTACGATTTGAAAGTAGAATCGGAAATGAGTTTCGAATAGAATCAAAAGTATGGATGAACAAACGTCATTTACGCCGTTTATGAACAATTCATCTGACTTTATGAACACGTCTAATGCAGGTCTAAGTTAGGATGGTGCTTATGAAAACACCAAAGTTTTCAATATTTCTCAGAGCTGTTTTAGGTATAAAGCGACCCATTTCGTTTCACTAAGATATGATTAATTTTCTGCCAAGTCAGCTGTCAGTGGTAAAATTACGTTAGATACTCGTATACAAAAATACTGTAGATGGCCCACAATGATACAAAGTTTTAGAGTCTGCTAACTTTCTTGCTTTGCAAGAAATGTCAACAGCTTAAAGATTTTAAAGAGTATTTTGGATGCGTATAAATGCTTCAGCTATGAAAACATTTTTGGGCAATAATGAACTTTTTGTTCGAAAAGTTATTTTATGGAAATTTTGTTTACTTCGATAATGGGCAGGTTCAGACGACATAAGGGACTTGAAAGTAAGGCAAGTTTCTAATATCTGATTGGCCAGGTGCCAAAATATTGCTTTCCAATTTAGGCAAATTTAATGGAAAGTTGTCTGGAAAGTTAGTCAAGAAAAATCTCCCTAACTATCAAGTCAAGTCTACTTCTGTCAAAATGACAGTCATGTTTTTTCATTCATCTGAAAGCTGAACTTTATTACTCTATGATTTATTTATTTTCTGCACAAGTTCATTTATGCTTTCTGTAAAAGAGTTCCTTGTCAATTTGGAAAAAAAATACTAATATTTCTTTACAATACAAAATACAAATCGTGGTGGACTTGTAGCTTGCCTAAAAGTGTTTTGTAGACAATAATTTTGTTGGTACTTTTTGTACTATGAATTTAAAGTAGAGGTTTGCGAAGTAAAGTTCTGAATTTGAAATTCATGACACTTGAAAAACTAACTAGTTGCCTTGGTCAAAATTTACGTTCTAAGAATAAAGTTGACTGCAAATGAAGTCCCTTATGTTGCCTGAACCTACCCAATTTATTTAAGTGATAACTTACTGGCTGAAAACCATGTTGAAGCTGAAGCGTGTGGTACTGTCAAAGTTGAAAAATACGAAAACAACACACAGCGCTACAATGCGGAGCCGAAGCTGAAGCGGAATTTGGGTGAAGTTTTTTTTGACTTCATGTTGCGCAGATTTTTGACATTTATATGGTTTATATGGAAAGTTCAGGAATAAAGTTGAAAACTTTTGACTTGATGCTGTACATATTCAATTAAATTTGCGCTTCACTATTTTGGACGTCCTTTGCATCAAAACGCTAGTTTTTAATGACAGCGTCTGCTTCAAGCGTTTTTTTTGTAAGCTTACAAGCTTCCCCCATTGTGTTCAGAAGTCTAGATTCTCTTTCAAATTGAAATATTCATGTAAAAACAGTTTGACAGGTTCAGAGTGTCAGTTTGACCAAAGCCTTAAAAGATGGCAGTCTGTAAACTTACTAATAAAACACGCCTCGTCTATACCTAGTGATTGAATTAAAGTCTTATAATAACCCTTGGGGTGATAGTTAGTGCGTAGGGCTGTCATGCTAGAGGCCTTTGGTTCAATTCCTGCCTGTGCCACCTAAATTGTTTTCACGGGTCCTGCCTTTTGCGAGGAATTGACAAATCTTTCAGGAGTAATTTTTGTCATCCGTCCGCGTATTCGGCATAAAACTGTAGGTCCCTTCCATCTCTGACTTGACTCGCACATACGAATGTTTTCGAGTTGTAAGTTACTAGGTTCTATTTCTCTATGGACTGCTGCGTCACATAATTTATTTATTCATTTATAATCCAAAATTCAAAAACACCTAATGAATATAACGACCACCCTAATGTATTCATATGTATTTCACAGACGTACATAATTTACATTCGCTTTAAAATAAAACAGTTTGACGCAGCTTGGCTCTTCTCTTTTCTGAGAAACAAAAAAATGAATAAAGATGGTTTTTAGCACGCAAAAGTACGTATGTACATTAATTAATTTGGTTAGAAAAACCTTCAAATAGATAGTTAATTGCTTAAATTTCATTAACTGTTATGACTTGCAAAAATATTTAAACTAAAAATATTCATCTGCATATTAAAATAATTTGAATAAAATTGAGAAAATAACCAACTAATGATTCAACCAATATTAGAAGAAATTACAATAATTTGAAAAGAACCGATTCTACAAATGTTTTTCCTACCAATAAATCAAAGTTCAAGAAGAAATCAAAGTATAATATTAGTTTTCTAGTGAAATCAAAAGCACCATGTCATTTTTCAATGAATTAAGAGGTCTTAACCACCTTAATACTCATTTCCAATGATAAAAGTTTTCAAATACACGTGACTAGTTCGCACAAATACAGTTAGTTTGTACTATTTAATATTTCATGGTAAATGTTAGTATCGTGATATTTTTCTTTTCACTGAAACAGGTTAGTATACTTGGGGTGTTATACTCTTTATATGAGTAGTTACACCTACCGTTCGTTATGACCTTCAAGTTCAAATAGACGTATTCAGGTGAAGAAAAATAATTGCATAAAATAAGAGAAAAGAGATTGAATTCGAGAAGATTTTTAGAAAAAAGTTGAATTTAACTAAAGGGTTTCTCAGAATGACATGTTTGAAACTTTATGAACTTCCTTTACCCTGTCACGTCACGTCACGTAGTCACGTTTGAAGGAAATATCATTCTTCAAGGTAAACCAGGTTTCCAGCATTATCAAAATGTTTCAGAACCTAGGTAGTCTTTTTTAACCTTTCCGTAAAGTCCCCTAATTCATTGATAGAATTCTCTTCGCTGGAATAAACTAAAAATAAATTATCTAGAAAGTTCGCAAGGCTTATTTGCATAAAGTCGGAATAAGTAATTTTTTTTTTTATTTCCTTGAAGTCGTTATAAATTTTCTCTAAAATGTGATTTAAAGTCCACACGATCAAGTGATTAAGCACGACACTCAAACCCCTAAAGAAACCAATACAATATTATCAGACGTAAAATATTGTAATATTTTGTCATAGACAATAACAAAATGTCTCAGAAAATCTGCTTTCAGCTAGAAAGTGAAAAAGTATTTTTATGTTTTGTAGTATTTTACAATTTTCTCACGTACTATAGAGCTTTTAGTATATCAAAAAGGTCTTTAGACTAATCTCTTTAAGAGCAACTCCACTTACACTACAAGTGTCAGGTATTAACTTAAAGATTAAATTCAAGGAGGACGCTATAATTTATAATCTCAAGCTCAACAAATTTCTCTCTCAAGTACAAAACATTGAATTTTGTGACGGAAATAAAATCTATCTGTATGACTTGTATATATGCAATATTAACATACCCTTTAAAGTATAGACATATACCAGCTAAAATTCACGTGATCAAATAATGCACAAAGGGCACTTGAACAAAATATATTTATCTAATTTGAAGCTAAAACCAGAATAATTGTACTTATCTGAATTTATTTTGTTTTGTCTTTACAGAATTCATCAACATCATAATCATCTTAGGTGATTATTATTCTTATTTAATTTGAATTTGGTACTACATATAAAGAAGAGTTGCAAGATGCCAGTTCAATCACCTATTGAGATCAGCAACCGTGCTATTGAACATCGTGACGATGTTGATCCACTTGAGTACCATGGCCATTGGGAGCCAGTTGGTGTGGCTAGAGTTGCTAATACAGGTACCTCAGCAATGGTAACATTTTCCAAACGTCCCGAACAACCATTCATAATTGGTGGAGTATTAGGCGATGACAAGTATATATTCGAACAAATACATTTTCATTGGGCCGAAACCGATGATTCTGGCTGTGAGCACACTTTAGAAGGCATGACATACTCTATGGAGGCGCATGCGGTGCACTATAATTCAAAGTATGAAAATTTTGCTGAGGCTAAAAATAAACCAGACGGCCTTGCGGTCGTTGCGTTTTTCATACAGGCCTGTGGAGAAAAAGACTGTCCCGAATTTCAGAAAGTCACCGAGGGAATACGGATTGTGCAGAAAATCCATACAACCGCATCATTAGATTCAGGTTTGATGGTTGGTCATATGTCTGATAAAAGAATGGTTTTACTCAATGAAAAAAATATGTGTTTTTATTTTATTTTTTATTGTTGCTATCTTGAAACGCTTGCCGCCATGATGATGAATGTAATGCGCACAGACTGTTTATCCTGGATTGGATTGCAAGAGCTGAGCAAACACTATTACACATATAAAGGATCTCTGACGACAGCACCGTATTTTGAAAGTGTGACGTGGATTATTTATAGAACACCGATCTATGTATCGCGGGAGCAGGTATAGTTCATTCTTTATAATTCATCATTTGTATCTATTTATTTTTGTAGGTTTATGTTTAAAGGGCTTATGCATATGAACAACATTAACTTTTGTATTAATTTGGCTTTTTTTGTAAGAAAAAACATAACGTCGTTCAAATGGCTGCCTCCAATGCCTTAGCAGTAGATCATTCTATTAGTCCAAATTCCCAAGATCTTGTTGATGATTTAGTGGTTAGTGTGTAGAAATGTCTTGCTAGAGGTCTTGTGTTCAATGCATGCCCGTGCCACAAACAAATATTATATATTCGCATAGTTCTCTCAAAAATGTCGGTCGGGTTACCAAATGTTTATTAACATTTTATGAACAAAAACATGTAGATCGTAAGATAAACTTAAAAATAAAGGCCCAAATGAAGCCTGAACCTGCAAATGGACAGTTTCATGCAACATAAGGGACTTCATTTGCAGTCAACTGCCTTTTTTGAACGAACATTTTGACTAAGGCAGCTAGTAAGTTTTTCAAGTGTCATAAATTTCAAACTTGGAACTTTACTTCACTAACTTCTTACTTCAGTTTAACGTACAAAAATTATCAAAAACATTATTATGCTCCTCAGGGAAGCTACAAGTCCATCACGATTTGCAATTTGTATTGTTAAGAAATATGGCTTATTTCTATTTCAATTTGACAAGGAGCCTTTCACACAAAATTCTAAATGGAATTGTGTAGAAAATAAATAAATCATAGAGAAATAAAGTTCAGCTTTCAGTTGAATGAAAAAAAAAAACATGATCAATTGCCATTTTGACATAAGTTGACTTGACTTCATAGTTAAGGAGATTTTTCTTGACTAACTTTCCAGTCAACTTTCCAATTAAGTTGCCTTATTTGGAAGGCATTTTTTTGGCAGCTCAGATACTAAAAACTTGCCTTACTTTCAAGTCCCTTATGTTGCCTGAACCTGCCCAATGTTGTTTGAACCTGCCCATTGTCTGTTTCTTTTGTACACTTAAGTCCTTTGAAGTACTTAAAGCCATTTTATATTTAAATATCCACCAAAACATAGCACATAAGTTAATAACCAAGTAATATTTATGTATCTGAATTTTAACCGTTTTTTAGGGAAAAAAACCAATGATTTAACCAGGAAAACTCGCCACGACAACTGCCTAAAGTTAATATATATGCTCTCAATAGCTATAAGAAATCTTCAATTCTTAAAGCTCCATAGCAAAAACCAAATAAAAGATATTATAATTTCCATCAGCGAATGAGTATGGTAACTCTGAACAAATGTGTTTTTATTTTTAACAAACCAATAAGCGAGAGATAAAATCACGATTAGTCTCTTCATGCTCACAGAAGGAGGAAGAACAGGTCATGTACGTGGGCTTATGGAATATTACAAAAACAATTTCATTTAATAGCTTGAATAGTTTCCGGACTGCTGGAATAACATAGGTCCTTTAAGGTTCCCCACCAAAGAAAAATCCAAATGGGCTAAATAGCAGGCGTCAAAAGATTGATTGTATCATGGCGTGCTAGCCTACATGACCCAGCGGTCGTCCAAAACCATGTCTTTACTTTCAGTCTGTTAACATGGTACGCCCAAAATCTTTTTCCTATTGAAAATGTTCCAAGGCCCAAACGGCAACGAAGAGCAAGTTCATGCACCTTGTAAAATATACGTACACTGCTCCTAAGCTTAGTACGCCGAAAAAGAAGATACTTTATCCATTTTGTCCAAATGTTGATGGTTATTGTGCAATCTGTTGATACTTATTATTTCTTCAAGATGTTAAAAAAAGAACTATCCAAAAACAACCACTAGTTTTACTTTTTTCCACATTCAAAACTTTCTACTACAAAAATTAAAATTATTATTGAATTGGAAGGAGTGGGTAGTTCCACCTTTAATTTTAATTATTTCGTAAATTCGTTACGGCATGGAATCACAATCTTTTTATATAATTCAACGAAATTTTCCTTTTTTAATGATATTTAGATTAGTTGAGTAAGGCAACCGTTTTGCTCATCTATTCAAGTTTTCATTATGCGCGCCGCCGATTAAATAGGCACGGTATCATGTTAATATGCTAAGTTTATGCTGACTGCTCTCAATATTGCAACAAATCCTTTACGCTTTAAAAAAATCTTTTATTCTCAAATCGTGAAAATAAAAATTGGATGAAATAAAATTGTTTTTCTTCTAATTAAAAGTGTTTTTTCATTGGAGTTTTGAAAAACTTTAATCACATAACTTTCCGTTGTTTGTCTAGCAGCTGTTTCTTCTGAAGTTTTGAAGTTTGCTTGTTCTATGTAATATTGTATTATGTTTGTTTTTTTTTTTTTTAATTTGTAGTCTTTCCGATCTGAGATATTCAACTTGGGTTTTCTTCCAACATCCATTCAGCATTTTTTTTGGTGTAAAACAAAAAAACTGTCCAAATTTCAACTTCTGAAGATTGATGCCACTGGTCGATAAAGTTTTGTTATTGGCAATCAAATTGCACATTTTTTCAGTTTTGATAGCCTAATTCAAATCCGATTTCAAAATTACTATATCAAGTTTTTGAGATATTACTTTTTATTTTTCAAAAAAAAACATACATATACAAGGCTTTTTAAGGCTATCTAAGTTCATGAAGTAGCTTTTTGAGAATAATCGTGATGGTTTTCAAAATATATAATCCCTTTCTTCGATATTCAATTGAAAGAAACACTGAACCATTTGTGCTTAACGGTTTTCAAAAAAAAAGGAAAAATGGATTGAAAGTAATTTTTTTATATAAAAAAAATATAAAAATAATAGGTCCGTTCGCGTACTTTTTGCACCAAAATCCGTAAAAAGAGATATTTTAAAGAGTGGGGGTAAAATTCTCCCACCAAAAAAAAAAAAACTACAAAAAAGTAAGCGAACGGGAAAACAACAAATTTTTCACACAATATTACTGTCTTGTTGCTGTTCTTTGAAAATTTGTTTTTAAATTTTATAACTGACAGCAAAAGCGAGAAATTTATTTAATTTATTTGAATTTCTATCAAATTTGACAATTTTCACAAATCAGCCCAAAGAAATATTTATTTATTTAATATTTAAGAACCTGATGTGATAGAAATATTTAAAGGCGATATTTTGTCGACCAGTGTATTATCCATAAACATTGCGTGTGTAATGGTTACAATTTCAAAAATTATGAGATAATAATTTTGTAACCTGGTATCCAACATATGATTGCATAATTCATTGGTAGATGGTTCTGTACCTCTAGCCGAACTTTTTTACTATAATATGTATATTTAAGAATATAATCTTTTGATAACGACCTCTTTTAAAATAGTTCAATTATAACAGACAACTTTTTTACTAACTTGTCGTAGAATAAGTAATAAAAACGGTATGAACTCATTTCTTCATATAAAGGGTTGGGCATAAAAACCTGATACATTTTAAGGACCCCTAGCCGCATCAAAACATTACGAGGTCGGGTTTGAAGCAAATAAAAGTAAACAGTTGAAGGTTTTTAATCTTTATTTTTTAAAAATCACATCGTTCAAATGATGACCATTTCGTTCAATACAATTTTCGAGCCGTTTTTCGAAATTTTTGAAAACTTTTTGCAAAATTGCAAGCGATATATTCGCGATTTCGGTTTCAATATTCGTCCTAAGTTGGTCCAAGGTGCATGGTTTATTGATGTAGACACGTTGCTTCAGATAACCCCAAAAAAAGTAGTCACAGACGGATAAATCTGGCGAACGCGGCGGCCACTGAAACTCGGTGCTGCGAGAGATTAAACGGTCGCCGAAGTGCTTGCGTAGGAATTCCAACGTAACTCGTGAGGTATGGCAGGTGGCACCATCTTGTTGGAAAAAAGTAAGATTCAGTTTATGTCTCCGCTTCTCACGTGGAATTTCTTTGCTGGCTAACTTCGCTGTCATTTGCCTAGCAAACTGTAACCTCGCCGCATAATCGGTCGGTAAGAGTTCTTGTGTGATAAGAATCTTGTATGGATGAAAGTACATTGCTTTCAACATCCTTTTGAAAGATCGGCGCGAAATTTTCAACGCTTGAGAAAGTTTTACGGCCGAACGGAGAGGACTTTTCTGTAAAGCACTCCTAACTCGATCAACGTTTTCTTGTGTACGCACCGTGATCGGACGCCCGGTTGGTTTTTTTTTATCAGCCCGGGCCGTTTCCCGAAAGTTTTTAACCCATAGCATAACCGTATTCCGCGACGGGACCGGATCACGAGGATTAAATTCGTATTTTTTACGAAATTCACGAATAACAGCAATGTAAGAATTTGTAATGAAAAATCGCTTGCAAACGAACCCATGCTGTGGAGCAGTCCACTTCTACATGTTGACACTGAACAACTAAAAAAAAATAAACCTTCAACTGTCTACTTTCCGTTCTCGCAACCACGAATATCTCGCGTCTCGGTAGGGCGGAGCCAGGGGTCCTTAAAATGTGTCAGGTTTTTATGCCCAACCCTATATGTATGTAAGTGCAGTTGTTGGCACTCGAATTGGTGCCAAGTGATATCTTCACATAAGTACATACAATGTTCTACCAAATAGTTGCCGTGTACATATTAGAACTCAGTATTTCCTGGCACCGAACAATCGATATTCTAAGGGGTGATTTTTTTGAGGTTAGAATTTTCATGCATTAGTATTTGACAGATCACGCGGGATTTCAGACATGGTGTCAAAGAGAAAGATGCTCAGTATGCTTTGACATTTCATCATGAATAGACTTACTAACGAGCAACGCTTGCAAATCATTGAATTTTATTACCAAAATCAGTGTTCGGTTCGAAATGTGTTTCGCGCTTTACGCAAATTTTATGCGTTTTTTTTTTTAAAAAAAGTTCTCAAACTCTTAAAAAATCACCCATTATATTAAACAATGTCCTCTTTTCAATGGAGGACAATAAATACATAATGGGTGATTTTTTAAGAGCTTGAGAACTTTTTTAAAAAAAAAAACGCATAAAATTCAATGATTTGCAAGCGTTGCTCGTTAGTAAGTCTATTCATGATGAAATGTCAAAGCATACTGAGCATCTTTCTCTTTGACAACATGTCTGAAATCCCGCGTGATCTGTCAAATACTAATGCATGAAAATCCTAACCTCAAAAAAATCACCCTAGATAGCGTTAATCTTGGAATCAGAGCAATGAATTTCGTTTTATTTATAAACTAGCGGACCCGACAGACTTAGTGCTGTCATAAACATTTGTAATGTGGCAGTTTTTTGTTGCTACGTATTTTATAGTCGTGGCTAAAAATTCTCCTGAACAGAACCGTCACCCTGGTGATATGGGCGTTGTGAATAAAAAATAATTAAATGAAACATATATAAGGATTTAAAAGTAAGTAATCGCTTTATTGTTAATCATATGAATCATAATTATTAGCAGAAATCAGTTTTATTATCATTGTAGTGCCTTGTGATATACGATGTTTTTTTGTTTGGTTACTTGGCGCATATACAAACAAATCTGATGGTTTTCCAACACGGGAACAGGCAACATACAATTCCATGTGAGAAACATGGGGTTTTTAGATTAATACCACAAACACTTAATTATTGCCCCTGGGACTTGTTTATGGTCATAGCAAAAGCTAGCCACACTGGAAACTGTAGTCGTTTTAAGTCAAATGGCACATCAGTCGGAATCATTGGGATGCGCGGTATTAGATCATCTTCTCCTTTATACTTTCCTTTGAGTATAGTGCTTCTATCACGTTGTTTAGTAATTTTTTTATCGCTAACCGTGTAGACGCGGTTGGTTGATATTTCGCAATATTATAACTATTGATCCAACCTTTAATTAAAGATTGTGAGGTGGCAATCCTGGCATATTCAGCGAGTTTAAAAATTCCGGTGGATAGTTGACTTGGTTTGTAGCCGAATCAACTGATTTATATATCCTCGATTCGCCTGCAATTTGTTCTTAAATTTTGAAATTTAATTCATTTACATCTGTTTTTTGCAGCCAATATAGCTCGTTCGTTCAACCAATCATGGCTTCTGTAATTTTGAGAAACATCTGGAAACACCTTCTGAATAAGTTCATCTTTTGATTGCGTTAACTGACAAAAACTTTGAGGAAAGTTAATGTAGCCAGTCAACACGTCTATAGGAAATTTGCCATAACCAATGTCAATGAGTTGTTTAGAGAATATGTTTCCAGATTGGTCATTTTGCAACTCGACACGCATGTTCTTGCTTAAATGAAGTACTTTGACATGTTTCCACAAATTGGAGGACTTTAGACATGCATTGATTTCATCAGCTGGCGTTGATCGTGGAATCACTGGCAATGTTTGACGAAAATCTTCTGCTTATAAAATCATTGCACCACCAAATCTGTTATTATTTCTTCGTAGATCTTTTAAGGTTCTGTCTAAAGCCTCAAAAGATTTTTTATGTGCCATCGTACATTCATCACTTTCATAAGAGTATCAAATCAAATACATACTTCTGTTGTTCATTCAACAGTGGAAGATTTGTTTGAATTAATTCTTTCAAAGTTTTGAGATCATACACTTTTCTCGATGCAATTTTTGGTTAAAAGCATCATGCATTGGACGATTGGGCGCGGTCAGGCCCAACCCAACAGTGAGTGCTTGTAATTTAATATGAACTACGTTTTTAAACATTTGTATGGGAAAAAGAAAAGGGCTGTTTTAATGGTTTTTCCGCCAATTATTTGAATTTTTTCGCCGTAAAAAACATCCTTGAACTTCAACGAATATTTTAAAAAAAGAATTGGCCGAATTGGTCCAGGCGTTGTTGAGTTATGCGCTTACCAACACATTTTGCGATTCATTTTTATATATAAGATTTGTTGACTATTGTTTTTATTTTTTTAGAAACGAGTAATTAGTACAAGTATTTTTAATTATATTGATTTTCATTGTATTTTATGTTTTTGTATGTAATTTCTTATTTACTGGAGGCAAAATATGCTTAAAATTGAATTTAGTTTATTTTTTTCAATTCGCCTCATTATTTTCAAAACATTGTCAGAGATGTGGTACTGCTTCGGAAAATTCAAAACTATTTTTATTTTTACTACTATCTAAAAATAACTTTCATTTATTAATTATTTTTGTTTATTTCTATCTTTTTATCTTTTAGGTCTCCGTGTTTAGAAATCTTCAGTCGTGTCCCAAGGACGAGAGCAAGAAGATTGTAAATAATTTCCGTGAAATTCAAAAACCTCATAAGAATCCTGAAGTATTTTTTGCTAGGAATGCAAAACCAAAATCAAAGTTATGAACTCAATTCCATGATAACAACAGCTGCGGCATCATCACCATTAATCCTTATTTTTTATAAAGCTCTATATATATATATATATAAAAGAAAAAACAAAAAAAAAAGAACAACACTGTCCTTCCTACTCTGGCATTTCTTTGGGTTTCTTTGGTTACACCTGTTGTTAATTAAATACATAAATAATATAATTATTATTAAAAGATATACATTTAAAAAATTACTTCTTACACAAAAATAAAGTTGTTACGGTGCAATTCCAAAGCAGTTTCTTTATAAAATAAACGAAACTGTTTTATTTGAAACTAATAACGGTTATTATAATAGTACATGTGCATATTGAGTCTTTATTTTTTTAATTTTATCTTTTATTTTTTATTGTGCGTGTGCCCAATGAAAATGCCTTCAGAAAGCAATTATTCATTAAAAACAAAAATAGAATGCATAGGCGAAGTATAGATATGGTATCACTTAATATAATATTTTTGTACTATTAATCGAATTAAATTAATATTATATATACAATACATATAGAAACACATACATATTTAAAAAAAAAATAATAATAAATTCTTTAAATCTATCTAAGCTCAAGACCAATTTAAGAACTATTCACAGTTCCACTTTGATTACGTTTTTAATAAAATAAACGTAAACGTAAACTTGGCTAAGTATTTCTTTTTCGAATACAGGCGTTTTTGTTTTGTTTGTTTGTAAATAATACTATAATGTTTGTTTTGCATGCGTAAATATTAAGTTAAAATGTTTTTTGTTTCTATAGTATTTTTGGCAATCAAATTTATTTTAATCTTTTATATATAACTCTGTTATACCTATTATTAAAGAAAAAAAAAACAAAAAACAAATTGTATTAATTTAAAAAATTGAAAAAAAAACTTAAAAAATATAAGAAAAATAAATTTTCTATGTAAATTTAAAATAATTAGTTGTTTTTCCTTTCTGTTCAAAAGAATTGGTTATTTAGGAATAGAAGTGTGATAAAAGTAATATTAAATATTATATAGATGATTGATCTAAGCTACTTATTTGATTAGACTTCTTTCTTTCCTAGAGCAAGCTAGCAATGTCTTTTTTTAGACATCATTTATAACCTAAAGTCAAATTAGAATGCGAGAGAAAACATAGCATAGTTTGAATAGTATAGTTATTTTAATGTAGTTATTGGAAAACGCATAACATAAGTGGCGAACATGTTTGATTGATTTGCTTTACTTAAATTATCACCCTTATTAACCAAATGACTGGAAAACGTCAAGCCGATAGTTCACTTACGATTTACACCTTCTTATCATGAGATAGTTGACCGATAACACCGAATGTGCTATTCCATTTGAACACCAACTTATGGTCCCTAGCGGCTTGTGCGTTTCGTTTAAATTTGTTTACTTCAAAAACTAATGAAGTTTTTGAGAAGAAAATTAATCTTATTTGTATCAACAAAATAGACATTTCCTTTGAAAAATGTATGGATGGAGAGAACTTCTTCAAGTAAAACAAGAAAAAAATAGATTGATGTGTCAAAACTTAAAATTTTAAATAATATATGTACATTAACCGAGAATAGTATCTGGATTGTAAACTGATCTATAGATTAAACTAATCGAAATGAGTTTCGTCAGGAGAAATTTTATATGAAAACATTTAAAAACAGGTAAATTCTAATCCTTTTAGAATATTTTTTTCACTGTTACTCTTTATTGTAATTATAGTTTTCTGAAATTGCTTGTAGTTTTTAACGCTAAATTCCAAAATGTTTTGAAAATATTTTCGGGCAACAACTTACTACGTTTATCAAAAAAAAATGTCTTTTAAAAACGAAACAGCATCAAATAGTTCAAATTGTAAATGCCCCAATAAACAAATTAAAACGTCCAAACATCTCCAGAGGCTCCTGATATAACCGTTGACATTATCCAAAAAAATTATTACAGAAAAACTGTGTGAATGATCGTTAGAAACTAGCATGTACCATCCGAAAAGTTACAGACAAATGTCTACCGCAGGTACTCTACAACTTGAAGGTTATAGAAATATAAAAAATGACAAACGTATCATTTAAAAAATTCCGATATCTTTGAAACATTGCCCCGGTGTAAAATATCAGAAACAAGATCAGCTTTGCTGAATAATAGATGAAACAAGTTGATAATGACATTTTATTGTCCGATTTCAATGAAATCCTAGGGCCAATGCCAATCCATTTTTAAAACTTATTGAATACAATCAGGAGACTGATCGAAGCATTCTTTTGAGAATTTCTGATATTGAGAATGCTGATATTGAAGAGTTGGTGGCTTCTAGTGTTAATCGGAGAAAAAATTGGACAGGTTCACATAAGGGACTTCATTTGCAATCAACTTCATTCTTTGAACGTAAATTTTGACCAAGGCAACTAGTTAGTTTTTCAAGTCTCATGAATTTAAAATTCAAAACTTTACTTCGCAAACCTCTAATTAAAGTTCATGGTACAAAAAGTACCACCAAAATATTGTCTACAAAACACCCCTCAGACAAGCTACAAGTCCATCACGATTTGTATTCTGTATTGTAAATAAATATAACTTATTTCTTTTCCAAATTGACAAGGTTCCCTTTTACAGAAAGCATTAAACAAAGTTGTGCAGAAAATAAATAAATCACAGAGTAATAAAGTTCAGCTTTCAGTTGAAAAGCATGATCAAATGTCAATTGGATAGAAGTCGACTTAATCATGACTTAATAGTTAGGGAGATTTTTCTTGACTAACTTTCCAGTCAACTTTCCATTAAAGTTGCCTTAATTGGAAGGCAATTTTTTGGCAGCTGTACAATCAGATGCTAGAAACTTGCCTTACTTTCAAGTCTATGTCGGCTGAACCTGCCCATTCTTATTGAATGTGAATTATTTGAAAAACTAAATTCAGTATTTAAATGCAATACAAATATATGAGGATCATCGGAAATTCAAAGAAATTTTCAGACAAACCAAAAATGAATCCCATCCAAATACTTGGGATTTAAAATTACATACTTTAAAATTGCTTAGTTAAAATGATTTCAGAAGAATCAATCGAGAAATGAGATTACGAAATTCTTTTTGTGATTTCGATATTAAAATTGGAAGCTAAGGCTATTCAAATTGTTAACTCCGTAGCACGCATTGAAATAGATGAACTAGTGATTAAAATGTCATTCAAAATAGATAAGCTAGAACAATTCTGAACTTCGGAACATAATCAAAATATAATAAAACACCATTCTCTTTATATTCAAATGAATTGTTATTTTTGTAATTTTATCGATAGAATTGTATCGTTTATTGAAAATTGTATAATAATCGAACAAAATCTTTAGTTTCCAAGTAAATATGGCAAAATATTTGCATTGAACCATTCATTTTTAAATTGTAAATGATCGCCTTCAGTTGCGAGGAATACAAGTTTTCCTTCTTTATCCATTTTTTGTAATCCAAGATCATCCTGAAACACAAAAAAAAAAAAAAAAAAAAACAAAAATCACATGGGTTAAGATTGATATAATCGAAATTATTTATATAATCTTACGTTGAGATATAATGAAGTTTGTCTGAGTGGAAGAACTTCTTTATCTTGACCTGGGGCATAGAAACCAAACCATTGGGATTCTTTTGGTTGGACAACGGTGTCATTCAAAAATTTGACCATAATAAATCTGAAATATTGTGATTAATAAGTTTTAAGTGGTACAGTTTTCTTTTTAAGACAAATTGATATATCATTGATAGAACATTGATTTGATTAACTGATTTAATTCGAAAGAGGTCGATCTTAAGAAATAAAATATTCTTACTTGTTTAGTTGTTGAAGGTTCCGGATGTAGTCTTCATTTCTGTGCAAAGCATTATTGATTGGACTTATGAAAGTGCTCAGATTTCTGTATTTTTCTTCATTCTCAGGATCATGCCAATATGTAGCCTGGACAATATCTCTTTGCGCCCATCTGTATAAAGATGAATTATAAATTATTATAAGTTTTTGTATTTTTAAACTATATTCTTACCCTTCATAAGCAGCTGTGGTCAATGCTCGTCGGATGTATTCACAAGAATCTCGACTTAAGGATGGACATTTAGGCAGGCCAAAAATTCCTTGATGTTGTCCACCGAATGATATAAGATTATTCATTGGCGGTGTTGGACACTTTTGTGCTAGAGCTCGCCTAAAGAAGTTCAAACTAAGTAAGAGAATAATATTTGTTGTTAAATAACTTACAGAAATTGTCCACCTTGGGAGAAACCTATAGCATTGTAACCATGTTGTAAACTTGGATCATTACGTATTTGATTACAAACATCTTCAATCTAAGAAAAACAAAACATAAAATAATTTGATAATGAAAATTATACAAGAAGCAAAGCAAACTATATTTTTTAAAATAATATTTTATTACCTGTTTATCAGGATGAATAAAAAATCCACTGCTATAATCGGTTATTATTGATCCTCCAATTTCAAGAGATTTAACATATGTATTATTTGTTTGACGTTGGATTAATTTTTTTATTGAACCAAGACTGAATGGAAAACAACAAGTGTCACCTATTCAAAAATAAAACAATCAGTTGTGTCTTATCGCAAAAAATAAATTATAATTTATCAATTTAGTTAATTTATTTATTTAAAGTTGAGTCAATAATTAATTTTAACATCTAGCTTGAGAAAAATAATTTGGGAGGCTCAATTGTTTGTCTTTTTAAGCATATGAATAGATTAATGGAATGAAAGAGTGTTAATAAATATTACTAAAAAAAACTTAATAATTTAAGGGTTTACAATAAAAAGGTGTTAATTGACTTTTACTTGCCAGTTTCTACAGTATGTAGTTTATAATAAATTCATCCATGATGAAGGTGTTTTCAGTTTAGATACAAATTGTTTCAACAAAAACTTTAATCCCTTCTTATCGCAAACACTTTGATTGGTAAATGGTTGATCTTTTCGTGGCTTTAAAAATCTTTGCTCTCAACTCAATTTACAAGTAGTTGTAGTCCCAACAAGACACTTATAGATAATACTTAACACAAATCTAGAGTCTATTCTCTTTTAAAAACTGTTTCGTTGGTTAATTTTGTTTTTAAATTAAAACAAAAACTGATAGGTGGTGAGTATCATAATATAAGATTATATCTTACTTAAATGCTATTTTTAACTTTAACGTGTATGCTCTTAAAATTGTTTATGTTAGTTTACCACTCTTTACGTCATTAATTAGCAAATTAATTATTCAGGTAACTAAGTAAAGCAAACAAGGAAAAGTGAATCTTTCGCAATTGTCTTTACCTACTCAAGCCATGGATTATAAATTACACTCTAGTGTTCAATATTGTTTTGTAAAAATATATTACAATTTTTCATTCATTTGTATTCCAACTTAAGCCATGATTTATTTTAGTAATTATTCTTGGCAAACAAGAATACTGTTGACAATAAATTTAGCTGACTATCGAACATTGAACTACTATCGAATTTGAATAACTTTTTCTCGTGATCGGTTTTACGTGATCCTTCCCTCCAATGATCCTTCACAAATGATCA
The DNA here is from genome assembly GCA_920104205.1 of Eupeodes latifasciatus. Taxonomy (NCBI): domain Eukaryota; kingdom Metazoa; phylum Arthropoda; class Insecta; order Diptera; family Syrphidae; genus Eupeodes; species Eupeodes latifasciatus. Next base: position 74,875,960 of record OV049926.1, read on the forward strand.
AGACAAAACTTACAAAAATCGCTTATACAGTTTTAAGGATCATAAAAATCATGTTATAAATTTGTTCGGTTAAATTTCAAAACTGCTCTTAAACTTTATAGATTCCCTTACTCCAGGAGAATTACTATTGTTATTTACAATTTTCGTGGGCAAATATATAATACAAACTAGTGTAGGAAACACTTAAGTCTGGCAGTGTTATTGTTGTTTAATTTGGGTGGATTGGTTTAGACAAAAGTGTGTTATGGCAAAACATCTGAAACAATCTCCAAATTAAAAAATATATGTGCAAGACATCTCACTTTCAGTATTTCCCGACAGATGCCCTCAGAAGTGGTCTTAAACACTCATTTTTGAAATTTAGATGCATAGAGGTTTCCAAGACGAGTAACTCGCACTTTTAAATCTGTTATCTTTTGAAAAGTAAAACGTACGTCAATATTAAAAATGGAACAATAAATGATTCAACAACACGTTGAAATTGTTAAAGCTTACTACAAAGATGCACTACGTGCGTCAAAAGTATCAAAACAATTGCAATTTCACGAGCAAATATTCCTGTCAGCGCTTTTTTCGAAGAGGTAATTTAGATTTTTTTGGAGACCACTTTAAAGATAAAGTCTATATCAATGCTACACAATAAATTCAAGACCTTAAAGATAGAATTTCTGATCATTGACAATTTTATGAAATGGATATGTTACTGCAGACTGAAGCTCTAGCCGTGGCAACCATATAGATGATACCGTATTCCTTTGTTAATAGCATATGTGGGTACATTCCCCCATTTAAAAATCATACTTGCATAACCAAAAGTTTGATACACGAACATATCAAATAATCTTTTTAAAAAATGTTACACACTTTACTCTTAGCTTTTACATTACCAGACATACGCTTTTACATTACCAGACATACGCCCGCGGATGTTTTCGTTGTATTTTTTGGCTTTATTTATTTTGCCTGGGGTGTATGTAAATTGAAGCGGCATTCAATTGAAGCGATCGCATGTGGGCTTTTTCAATGGATTATATCACCATAAGTATTCAATCCACTTGTTTCTTGAAAAATCTTTTAAAAAGAGTGTTGTATTGATATTATGCCATTATGGTATGTAAACAAGCAATAGGCATGTCTATGCCGATGCCTTCTCACTTTTCAAGACAGTATCATTTAATCAAGATAGACCCGCGGCAACAGTTGGTATATCGACGATAAGTTAAACAGTTTAAATAATAATCTTGCTGTCAATTTATAATAATTCTATCAATTATACTAGATTTTTATTCAAAATCAGTGTCGACACTCATAAATTAATCGATAATAAATGTATTTTTAAAAGATTATCTCAAACTTACCCATTCCATGCCACATAACGACCGGCAAAATGGTCTTGTTGATAACATTTTCATCAGCATTAATCTGAGATATATTATGAATTAATAAAATTGATAAAAAAATAATTAAATTCATTTTGCTTTGTTAAAAATAAAAGTGATTAATTAAATGAACACTATTATTTAATTAACACTGTGAGTTCGGCTAAGTGTTATTTGTAAATAAATAATAAACTACTGGAAGCAAAACAAAACAATAATTTCAGAAAGCTTTTGAGACGGATAATATTAATAATCTGTCAGATAACAGAAACAGATGTTTCAAAATGAATTGAATGAAGACTTTAACGAGCTTTAAAAAAAGCTTTCGAGAGTGTGTTCGTTCAGTAAGTAAGAATAAGAACATTTAATTTAGGGGCCGGTTATAGCTATCAGTAAAATCCATCAGTAAATTTTGAAACAGGAGGAATCTGAAATGTTTTACTGATGAGCGTTTATAGCAATCAGTAAATTTACGTCATTAAATTAAATGTCACTTTGAGGCTTCGCGCCTCAGACAATTTTTTTACTGCTGCATTCATCTGTAAAATTTTTAATGATGTGATCGGAACAGTAAAAAATTGGAACACTAACAGTAAAACGAAATGGAATTTTGTTTAGCTTTTGGCAGTCAGCTGTTCAGTAAAATGAAATTTCATCATTAAACAAATTAAAATGGATTTATAAATTAAATAAAACTTTAAATGCATTGTTTCTTTTTGAAAAAAATACTTGAATATAGGATTCATCTTATTGCATCAATCTTTTGCTAGAAATAAATCTGTAACATGTTCAAAAACTAAAAACAAAAATTTTACTGAATGATTTTACTGAAAGCTGTAACCGGCCCCTTAACGAATTATGTACATTCAAAAATCAATAGACAAAAGTTTAAAAAGGATAATTTAATGATAGAAACATTTATAAAATAAATTCAAATTAAATGAAAACTTAACAAAAACAAAAACAAGTGAAAAATGAATATTTCAATTGAATCAATTTCGTTATTTGTATTTTTAAAACAAAACAGAAATTTCAAAAATAGAATTTTGTAGGAAAAGTGTTTTATGTTAGTTATATTTCTTTTGCAAAAACTAAGGCCAGCAATTTACGACAAATAATAACTGCGCAAATTGTGTTTTGTAAAAATTGCTTGTGATGTGTTGTTTGTGCGGTTTATACAATTAACTATGTTAAATTCCAAAAAAATTTGATATTAGCTCAGGTTCGTCAACTTGCGCAGGTATTTTGTGACGTGAATATACAAATCTGTACAACCGCTCATTAGAAATGAAAAATCAGGAGTAAACATTACTGGTAATAGCTCAAGAAAGTCCAAAGCAGTCAGAAGTCAGGTGCTGAAACGGATGATATTTATGAACAGTGTCGTTACGATATTTTTCATCGTTTTCGCATGTTTACATGACTATGTAGTTTTGTTTACGGTTCGTTTCGTTAACAAAAAAATATATACATACCTATATTGTATTCTCTTGTGAGAATACCACCATCAAATAAAACACTAGTGATTTTTTAATAACATACATAAATTTATTATGAGCTTCAGATCCCTTACCACTGGTGGGGGGAAATCTTCAGCTATACGTTGGAAATACTAATTAGAACTAAACTTCTAAGTGATCGAAGAAACCCTTTTATACTTCATATTTTTTTACTCAGCAATATGATTGAAGATCATATGCTGCTCTTTGTTTAATAAAATTGCTGACACAAGAATTCTATTGGAATTATTAAAGATGCTTTGTGTACACAAGTTACTGAAGGCAAAATGTGCTGATATGCAGTTTATGTTTATAATATCGGATATCGTCAATGAAATTATGAATCATTGTGTGAGCATTACATTTGGTATATGGAAAGATACTTTGTATCTTTCTTCATTATCATAGGGTGTTTAATATTATTACAAAGTTATGTGAGGGTGTTCCGATAATGTAACCATGTGTCCAATTCATACCGGAGAAAGCTGTGTCCGACGGCCAACCTTAAAGTTAACGATAAGCGATGATAGGCGGATATTGATTTTCGTATTGTAATGGGTTTTTCAATATGGGCGGGTAGATGTTGTGTGTAGATGTCGTGGCGTTTAGTGTATGGCAGGTAGCACCGTCCTGCTGGAACCACATGTCGTCTAGGTTCATGTGGTTCAATTTGGGCCATACGAAATTAGTTATCATCGTTATGTAGCGATCGCTGTTGACGGTGACCGCCTTACTAACGTCGTTTTCAAAAAAGTACGGACCAATTACGCCGCCGGCCAGCCCAAAATCCACACCAAACGGTAATTTTTTGAGGATGCATTATCACCTGGTGAACCTCGCGTGGGTTGGTATCGCGTCGTCACATATACGCAATTTTGCTTGTTAACACAGCCATTCACCCAAAAATGCGCCTCGTCACTAAAGATGATTTTTCGGTCAAAATTGGGGTCCTCTTCCAAACGATTCAAAGAATAAAGTTTTATCATTTGAACGTGCTCTTCAATCGTGTAGCTTGCCATGCCGATTTGGCATAAACAACTGAATAATAAACAAAAGATTTGACATATGTCACCAAAACAAAATGGCGGCCACGGGGCGCCAAAATCTACCCATGCCAATTTTAGAACCCTATAGTATCTTTTTTTGATTACTGTTGTCACCTAAGAAAGAAAGTGTTCAAAAGCACGCTTCTCCATACGTACGTAATTGTTAAGATCTTCTTTAAAAGTTAATACTTATTCTCTTAACAATTTTGTTTGACCAAGTTTTTGTCTTTATAAATATGTACATGCTCTCAGACCACATACGTCACTTTGCGCAGTTATTTTGTGTCGTGACTGGCTGGCTCAAATCGATGGGAATGAAATTCAAAACATAAAAACTTCACTTGGATCTACCCTATTTTCAACTAGAAATAGCTCGTTTTCTGTTTCAAATTCGATGTTATAGTAAAATAGTAATACCTACGCATTTCAAAGCCTCTCTGCACGAGATCTAGAATCTGGGATAATTCGGATTTTCTTGCAATAATTATTACTATTAGCAAAATTTGGCATTACTTTCATTAGATTGGTAGCTTAAAGTTTTCAATCAAATAGCTACGAATATCATGTGATATCAATTACAAAAAAATGTGTGTTTCATCTGAAAACATACATAGTTAGAAACATATTGTAGTTATCACGTGATTATGCCATATTTTGATTAAATCCAAAGCAAATGTATCGGATTTTTCAACTTGAAACGTCTGGAGTCGGGTTAACCTCATTTTTAATCATAACGCCTTGGAGAACTGACTACCAGGCCCTGACCACCGTATAAGGGAAGTTTTTTAAAATGCTTCCTCGACTTTTTTGAAAAGTTTAGATGCATTTTTGGATTTCGCCTTAGCTAAAGCTTTCTTTACATACTCCACAAACTTTCTAATGGTTTGAGTTATGCACATTGAGATGACCAATCCAAAACATCAATTGCTGTCTTGCTTAAAAATGTAAACTTGCTTCCAGACCAGAGAAACATGTTCGAAACATTAAAAAAAAAACGTTTCAGAAAGAGCCTGTACGCCCGCGAAACATTTTTGAAATGTTTATGAAAAGCTTTTTTTGAGACATGACACGCAATACGACTTGGTGTAGCCTCAAATGACTTCTGCAGGAGCTGCATGGACGAGGAAGAAGAAGAATCAATCTCTCACCTCCTCTGCACCTGCCCTGCTCTTTCACGAAGACGCAAACTTCATCTGGGAGAATACTCTTTTGATGATCCCAGTGAACTAGCTAAAAAGGATATCAGATATCTCCTTCGCTTTATAAAAAGCTCAAAATGGTTCGACTAGTGGGAAGTAATTCTCTAGATTCATGTGGTATCACAATGGGCCTTTCTTCTGGCCTAAGTGTGTGGTTTTTGTATCCACAGCCACATTAACCTAACCTAACCTAACCTATGACCCGGAATCCAAATAAGAGTGACACGGAGGCTTATGTTGAGGCTGGATAGTTTATCCCAACATTGTTGGACCAGTTTAGAGGATGTTGTGACCGAATAATACACTGGCACAATCAGTTAGGATTTACCAACACTTAAGGACTCGGAGAAGATTCCCGACCCAACTCCACATTCCATCTTTTACCCGTTAGTAAAAATAGTGGTATCGAAGTCTTTCGTAACGATGCCATCCTCCCAATCCTTTCTGGCAGGAAAGATGACTTTAAAATCTTTACTGAGGTTCAAGGCAGAATTGCAGTAGTCGGTGTCTGTCGCAAAAATATCCGCTGGAATCAGTTAATTTGTGTTTGATTCTTTGAGCTCTAGCGCGCTGCACGATACTAAATATTTAATGTGTACGTCTACTGGTAAAAGGTGCAGAATAACATTTAAAGCATCTGTTTAGCTATTCTTTGAACCTTTCTTAGTTGTATTTCTTGTTAAGCGCAGGCTATCACACAATCGATCTATAAGATAAAATAGAACGTACAACGGCTGTGTAAGGCAAATCATCTTCGAATGAAGGCCACTTCTTACCAAAAGTTTTTGTACAGGCGTAAAAGGCAATGCAGGCCTTCTTAACTCATTCTTCAATGTTTACTTTCTAAAATGACTTGTAAATATTTCTGGAGCTGGAGGATAAAGACAGGACTACTAACTTTTTTCAGAGTCATCTTCGTGATTTCGCTAATCATGGTGTCGAACTTTTCCAAAACCAGTAAAACCAAATCATCAGCATAAGCTACAGCCATCACCCCACAACTTTTTAACTTTACGAGGATTTTATTCATGACAAAAAGGCATAAGAGCATTGAGAAAACACCTTCTTAAAAAAAATAGCGTAAATTTCAAAAACTTAAAAAATATCTTACTAGCCCTATGCGGGGGCTCTAAGTTAATCCATTATCTTATATCTACTGCCTTTCGGCCTAAGAACAATTTTAAAAACTACTTAAAAACTACTTAAAAACTAGAACAGCCACAGTAAGCTTTTTTTTGTGTGTGTTTTTTTTGTTTGTTTTTTTTTTTGTGTTTTTTTTCTTTTATATTTTTTATTTTTTTTATTTAATTTTTTTATATAATTTTTTTTTTATATAATTTTTTTATATAATTTTATTTTTGGTGCCACCCTGACTGTCCCTAACCTATTCCTTAAACCTATGTAGGCCGGCCAAGACCAAACGTCCTAGACAACTTTAAATGACATAGAACCAAATAAGGTATGGAGAAAAATGGAGGCGGAACAAAACAGCATACTTTAAGGAGCTTATAAAAATGTTGATGCTTCAAATGCATTTGATAAACAATTAACACATCTCGACCTGCGACGTCAGTGGTCTAAAGTGGTGGAGTGCGTAGTGCACACGACCTCTAAGACTGAGCAAATCTGATATGTGTGGGTTCGAAACCTATGTTGTGCATAAAAAGTTTTTCAAATAAAATTGGATTAAAGCTCAGCACCACAAAAAAAAAAGGAGACTGATGAGTGCAAAAGTGGCAAAGCACGAAATAGCTATATCTCCAGCCAAAACAATGAGTGGTAGCACCTTTAAGTTGTTGTTGTTGTTCAAACATTCAATGAAATTGACGGAATAAAGAATGGTCAAGTCTAACAAGCTGATATTCTAGTACGAATAGTACAATAAAAATAACTTTAAATGACATTCTTAATTTGAAGCCACCAAAACTGGTTCTCCTGCTTCACCCTATCTCTTCGGTCCCTATCGGAAACAGTCCTACTGAACCGAAGGCACTCGGCTCCGTCCAGTGCGAGGACGTCCCGACTGTAAATGAGTCGCCTATCTACAGTTTTACGGCTGACGTGGTAGATTAGCGGAACCGCCTCCCTATCCTGTATCAGCCCTCTGTTGTCTAAATAGAAAAAAGCTTCGGGAGGAATGTTGCCACTTAAACGTGCACTTTCGTAGTACTCATTGTTGGGGTAGTAAGCTCCAAAAATTAAGCTGTTAACGAAGCTAGATGTTTAATGTACATAATGTACATAAATGTATATTTTATTTATTAACTTTTAAAACTAACTTATAATTATACAAATACCATTAAAAAATAAAATTCGGTGCCGCAACAGTCCATGAAGAACCAGGGCCTAGTGACTTACAACTCTCAACCATTCCTGTGTGCGAGTAATGTTGTCAGAGATGGAAGGGACCTACAGTTTATATGCCGAATCCGAACGGCTAATTTGAGAAAGCACTTTTCATGACAAGGATTACTCTTGGAGGATTTGTCAATTCCTCGCAAGAGGCAGTACCCGTGAAAAAAGTTAGGTGGCACAGGCAGGGATTGAACCCAAGACCCCTTGCATGACAGTCCAACGCACTAACCATCACGCTACGGGTACTACACAAATACCATACTTATACAATATTAGTAGGTAGGTATTAGGTATTCCATTTAATATGTTTGTTTTTTATAATTTGTATTATAAGGCTCTGAGGCCTCTTATTTATTTAGGTACATATTTATTTTATGAAGTGATAGCAGTAAAAATCCACCGAAGATGTCATTCCATAAATCTGAATCTTAAACCGTTTACTTTAACTTTAAATAACAGCTGGAATAAAGTTTCCATAAATACAGCTACTTAATCAATAACCCCTTAAGTTCTGACCACATCTAGAATGTTCTTTATCTTAATTTATTATTACTTTCACTTTATTTATACGTGGAGGTATTTATATATACTTGGCATACAATCTGGAAAAAATGAAATAAACACAAACACAAAAAATGCTCCAACCCAAAGACTTACATTCCCAAATAAAGTTTACCAATATTATGGTTCTATGGAAATTCGTTACCAACAAAAAAAAAATTAAGCATAATAAATAAATGAAAGAAATGTTTATAAGAACAACAATAACTTTCAGGTTCATTAACTTTTTTTGCCACTTCATTTGTTTTCATTTTCACAAGTAATAAACTTTCAGAGCCCAACAACTTTTGACATTGCAAACTGCTCATTACTAATTGAACATTCGTGATCAGGTGACGCCAAACAAGACGAGGACGCAGACGGTTTGTGTATAGACGTTATAGTCGGTAAAGACGCAAAATCGCGCAATTATCAAGGAACGTTGTCGGATTCTTTTAGGCCAATGACTTTGATTAAGAATATTTGGTTAATTATTGGAATTTTGCGATATACCTGGTGTCTAAGTGATGATGGAGATCCTATTCCTATAGTTATTTGGCATGGAAGCGGTAGGTATACTCTTACTTTTGATATACATATATAGTATATGTGGTATTTAAATAAATTTCATTTAATTTCCACTCGACAGGAGATACTTCCGAAGGAATACCTAATTCGATGATGAAACTTTTAGAAAATCATATTGATGGTGTTTACGTGAAACGTATTAAAATTGGTGCCACTCCATGGGATGAATATCAAAATTCTATATTTATGCATCCAGATATACAGGTAGGTAACAATAATTTTTAACAGTTTTAAAATTTAAATCTACATATATACATATGTACATACATTTTAGCATTGAGTTAACTTAATTTTCTTAATTGTAAAAAATTCACCCAAATCCGAAACAAAAAAGAGGCTGGGATGCGACCCACACTGATAACTTCCCATCCCGTCTATCGATTTGTCTTGCTTAAATGTTTGTCTAAATGTATCAATTCTTGCCAAATTTGCGTTCTATTTTTTGTAGATTTTATTTTTTTATGAAAAAACGGACTGTTGGATTTTTATAAAAAAATTACTGAATATAAAAAACAATATTTTCTGTGAAATAAAATAAGTTTGAAGCCAATATTTTTAATTTTTGAAAAGCTATTTGAGCCGAAAATCAATTTTTACCAACTTTTATTAATTTTTTTGTTTAGGTTTTTATTTTTTGTAAAAAAACTGTCAATTCGATTTTTCTCAAAATTTTTCCTAATATTGAAAACAATATTTCTTATAAGTTAAAATTAGTTAGAAGCCATAATCTCAAATGTTTGAAAAGATATTTAAGTCGAAAATCAATTTTTACCAACTTTTGTTAAATTTTTTTTTCGGTTTTTAATTTTTTGTAAAAAAACTGTCAATTCTATTTTTTTCAAAATTTTACTGAATGTTGAAAACAACATTTTTTGAAAGATAAAAGTAGTTTAAAGCCAATATCTCAAAGTCTTGAAAAGATATTTGAGTCAAAACTCAATTTTTACCAACTTTTTTTTTTATTTTTTTTAGGTTAGGTATTATTTTTTGTAAAAAAACTGTCAATTCGATTTTTCTCAAAATTTTATCAGATGTTAAAACCATTATTCTTCATTGCACAAAATTGTTTTGGAAATGAAATCATATTTTAGTCGTAAAATCTTCGAAGTGACAAATTTTTTTTTTCAGTTTTTTTGATTTATAAAAAAAACCGTTAATTTAATTTTTTTCCAAAAATATAATTGTTTTGTATCACGTTACAGTATATAATATAAAATTTAATTCAAGTCTCTAGCATCATTGGTTCATGAGATATTTAGGGTTAACCAAAATTTTCACCTTTTTTTTAAACTGCTATGGTAAAAAAACCAACCACGCAATTTTCTTGAGAGCCCTTTCTGCATCTTTCTGCCTTATTATCTGTATAACAAAATTTATTTGAAGTCGATATCTCTTCTGGTTCTTGAGCTATGGACGACGAAAAAAACGTCGCGAACGTACGGACGTAAGTACACACGCACGCACAGACATCTTTCTAAAAATCTTTTATTTCGACTCTAGGGACCTTGAAACGTGTATTTATGTATTTATTGTCTTCCATTGAAAAGAGGACATTGATTAATATAATGGGTGATTTTTTAAGAGCTGAGAACTTTTTTAAAAAAAAAAACGCATAAAATTTGCGTAAAGCGCGAAACACATTTCGAACCGAACACTGATTTTGGTAATAAAATTCAATGATTTGCAAGCGTTGCTCGTTAGTAAGTCTTTTCATGATGAAATGTCAAAGCATACTGAGCATCTTTCTCTTTGACACCATGTCTGAAATCCCGCGTGATCTGTCAAATACTAATGCATGAAAATCCTAACCTCAAAAAAATCACCCGATACAAATATCTCGAATAGGGAGGGAAGTCTTTTCGTATGGACAAATAGTTTATTGAGCTTACGAAGCAAGAAAGAATCAAAAGAATTAATAGATACCAATAGCTTTGGCTGAAATTTGCATTTTTTGCTGGGAAATTAAAAAGATAGAACTGTCGGGGTTTCCAATAGGGACTTGAAAACTTTGAAGTTTATTTGTGGACGCACCCTTTCACTATAATCATCAAAAAGTTATTCATTAAAGTTATTTTATTTAGTAAACTCAACATTTTAATCTTGGTAAAGTAGACGTAAATTTTCTAACAAAATTCGCATTCTCTGAACGCAGCTTTAAAAGCGTTTACTCCAATTTTCGGTCGTACTTCTCGCCTTATCTATCAGTAACAAGTTAAGTAAAAAAAATTGGGTCTACATATTTGTTGTGTGATGATGCCGTATCAGTGAGACAACGGGTTGTCTGTGAAGAAGTGTCAAAAATATTAATCAATTCTACAAAGTTTTCAAGAATTGGACCTCAGCCCACATTATGGCGTATTCTGCATAAGGATCTTGGGTTACACCCAACAAGGTCAAGTTGACTTTTGAGTTGAAGCCAATGGAAGCGACATAAGTTTTTTGTTTGGGGTCTGGAGAAAATGGGTCAAGATGACGAAATTCATCAAAAAATCATCTTCATTGACGTAACTCATTTTTGGCTCAATGGGTTCGTCAATAAGCAAAATCTAAAGACATAAAATAAATTAGGAGGGCAATAATCTGTAGAGAACTAGGGCCTAGTGACTTATAACTCTCAATAATTCCTGTGTGCGATTTAGGGGACTTACAGTTTTTATGCCGAATCCGAACGGCTAACTCGAGAAAGCATATTTTTTAATGAGAAGAATTACTCTTGGAAGATTTGCCAATTCCTCTCAAGAGGCAGTTACCGTGAAAAAACTTAAGGTGGCGCAGGAAACCAAGATCTCTAGCATGCCAGTCACGCCACGGGTACTACTAAGCGAAATCTGGTCGGGTAAAAATCTACATTTACTTGATGAATCACCACTTCATAAACATAAAATAACTGTTTGGTGCGATTTGCATGCCGCCGCGATTATTGAGCCAGATTTTTGAGTTGACAATATCATTCGTCATGATACTATGTGAACGGCCCGCTTTAACGCGCCTTGATTACCGAATATTTTTGGCTTGAGTTGGAAGATATGGAATTTGACAACATGTGAATTTGGAGGGACTAGCCATGAGCCACACAGCACACCTTAAAATCGATTTACTTAAGAATAAGTTTAATGAACGTGTTATCACAAGAAATGGCTGACCCATTTTGTTGGCCGTCTCGTTGGTGCAATTTAAAGTCTCTAGACTGTTTTTTTGGGGTTACGTTAAGTCATTGGTTTATGCCAAGAAGCCGATGACTTTGGGAGAACTCAGAGCCAATCTTAAACACGAAATAAACGCTGTAAAAACCCAATTGGCTTCAAATAATAAGTTTAATTTTGAATAGCACGATATTTGCTAACTTGTCACATTTTAAGCTCTATTTTTTTTTGACATTTTAAAAGTAAAAACTACGCCATTATTTTAAAATTCACTATAAAATTGGTGAACATTCGCAATCACGGGTCTCAATAATAAACCACACCACTTTTGGTTCGTCGTTCTTCTCGATCGACAGAGTTGTGTCCCGTTTTGGTGATGTGAAGAATAGAAACCGAAACAACTGAGAATATCGTTTGGTGGTCATTAGTCGATCCTTACAACGAGGCATTCAAAAAACAAGATAACACCATATTTTGCAGAGTAAATAAGGTCTTAAAGTTTTTAAAAAAAAATTCATCTTCAGTGACCATCTTCATTTCGACCACTGAAGCTTAGTTAAAAAATAAAATAGTCGCATTTGGAGCTCGAAAAATTTAAAAATGGTTTTTGAGGCTTTTCAGCTTTATTATTAATGTCTCTTTTTTTTGTGGTTTTAAAGCTGACGCTGTAAGTAGATCTAACTTTTTCAAAAACCGGGCTGGTACAAATTTAAAGTTGAATGATTTGTGCTAAAATTATATAATTAATGATTTTTTAGCTGGAATTGGAAGACGCTAAGTGACAAAAAATCAACGATCAAATCGCGATTTTTCAAGAAAAGCTTCCTCACCGTGTTATATTTCAAGATCAAAAAGTTATTCACAACGATCGTTTGATTTAACACCTTAAGACCACGTGAAAGATAAGATCTTTGCTTATGCTCCAAAAAAACTGGTATTCAAAACCTTAGATAAAATTCGTGGAGTTATTGAGGACAAACCAATTTCATGAAATGGTTATGGTGGTGCAACCATAACCGTATTCGTTTTCTTTACAATAAAACTTGATAAATATTAAAACAATAAATAGCTATTTCATGAGTATAGGAATTTATAACCTGAAAAAATGAGGCACATTTATGTGTTTAAAATCTTAGTTTCTTTTAAATATGTTGTTTATCTACTTTAACAGTTTCTTAGGTTTCCTTGGTTTGTAATGAGCTGCAAAATGATTTCAAACTTTCGAAAGGCTATAATAGCATTGGTCTCTCCCAAGGTGGTGTTTTTCTGTAAGTAAATTTCATTAATATTGAATATGTTTTTTTCTTTCATTTGTTTAACTTTTGTCTTCTATGCCTTAGGCGAGCTATAGCTCAACGATGCCCCTCGCCTCCAATGAAAAATCTCATTACTCTTGCCTCCCCACATCAAGGAGTTTTTGGCATTCCCAAATGTCAATCAATGCAATTATGGATATGTGATATGATGAGACATTTTTTGTTCTTAGCTGCTTACAAAAGGTTTGTGTTTCGTGTTAAGTAAATTAACAAATTTTTGGGAGAATCTTATCTTTTCTCACGTATCCTTTCGAATATTTCCAGTTCAACACAAAAATTCTTGATTCCTGCTACTTATTGGCATGATCCTTTTAATGAGGTCATGTACAAGTGGCATAGTACATTTCTGAGTGACATAAATAACGAAAGAGAGAAAAAGGACAAATATTTCAGGAATTTACAGAAACTTGAAAGGTAAATATACCTTCCTAGGTCTATGTCTATATATATTTTTTAATTTTTGTATATAAGAAAAAATATATATAGATATGTAAACGTTTGATTATATTCTCAACCTAATTTTGTAGATTTATAATGGTTAAGTTTCGAAATGATTCTGTGACACAACCTAGAGAAACTCAATGGTTTGAATTTTATTTACCTGGACAGGATAAGATTATATTACCGTTGAGGGAAAGCAAGATATACACCGAAGTAAGTTTAAATGAATACATTTCTTGTCAAGAAAAAAAAAATAAGAAGAAGAAATTTTCCTTATTTCAGGATAAATTAGGACTTGCCGAAATGGATAAAAGAGGACAACTTGTTTTTTTAGAACTCGATGGAGAACATTTGAAGTATTCTGATGAGTGGTTTGTTGAGAATATTATTAGATATTTAAGGAGTTGAATGAACAAACAATTCTTTTAATAAAAATAGATTTATTATTATTTAATAACATTATACTTACATATAGATTTATTTATTAAGAAATAAAACAATAACTATTTTAAGACTTTTTATAAATAGTTTTACGAGGAAAGCAATCAATAGCATTTTAAAATATTTCTTGAGAAATACTTGTATATTGATACATAAGGATCATATTACATAATATGTATTCGTACTAAATATGTGGGAGATAAAATATATATTGTATATACCTGAAGAAATAAATACAGAAATAATTAAACAATTCATTCCTTCAAATTAATTTCTTTTGTAGTTTTGATATAGAAATTAAAAAAAAGCTTTGGTGCGAACCACACTGACAATGTCCAGTTTAATGAACTTAACCATTTTTAAATGATAGATTTTGTATCAAACCAAATTGTCGTTTACAGAATTTAACTGAATAATTGAAGATTAAGTTATTTTTTGTCTGGATGTTGGCACGTTCAACCAATTTAGTAGTATTTTTGTAAAGACTTTAATTTTGTAGAAAATTGTAAGGTAAATATTTCTAAAAGTGTTAGATACGCCCAACGATAATATTTAAAAAAAAATCGAAAATCAATTTGTATAGTTTTTTTTTGGCAAAAAACTCTTCGTTGTATTTTTCTAAAAATTTTACCAGATGCAAAATACTCCATTATTGGTAGTATCAATGCATCTTGAGATATTTTGTGTCAAGTTCTTTTAAATTGCTATAAAAAAACTATACATTTTGTTTGAAAGCTCTTTCTGCTAATTTTGGTTTTGTTATGTGCAAAACAGCATTCTTTGCACGCTTTTGGGAAATAGTCGAAGAAAAAACGTACGTACAGACACACCCACAGGCATATCTCTTAAGCCTATGGATTTAGATTTTAGGGACCTTGAAACATAAAAGTTTTTAATTAGACAAATTGAAGGGTTTACAATATCTTTCAATGGAAGTTAAAAATTTCAAAAGTATTTTTTTTGGCTAAACAATTTTTAAATACACTGAGTTACAAAAAAAGTGGCGCAGTCATACTTTTTGATGTGTTGTTATTATTTTGATAATATACCGCTATGTTTTTGCAGAGATTTTTTTTTTCGTTTAACTGTATATTTGTGTGTATGTTTGCATATTCTTTTTCGATTTTCCTTATCACATTAGTGCATTAAGTGCATTGTATTAAGGAAAGCCGAAACTTTATCATTTTTTTATAATAGACGCGAGTTATATCTACAAATTTTGGCTTCCGTGTTCCCGTAAATGTTTTAATTAGTTTATTGTAATGGATTTATTTTTATTTGATTCTTTATCAGTTTTTTAGTGATTTTTGTGAAAAAAATGCAAAATAACGGCAGAAGAAGTCGCCAGGGCGCTGGCTTTAGTTGAGGATGGACGAAGTGCGCGGTATGCCGCTGTTATGATCGGAAAACCAGAGACGACGGTAAGAAGAGCCATTCAAAGGTACAGGAAAACCAACTCCTGCAACCGGCGGAAAGGCTTAGGTCGCCCCAGAGCAACATCTACAAGGGATGATCGATATTTGGTGCTTCAAAGCCTTCGAGATCGTCAACACCCAGCGGTTGAGCTGTCTCACAGACTTCGATCCGTTAGGGGGAGGCGATTAGTGGAGAGTGGCCTGAGAGCAAGAAGACCTACTAGTGTACCAAGACTCACGTTACAGCTCAAGCGACGTCGGATTTAATTTGCTCAACTTTACCGAGATTGGACCGAGGGCGACGGGGGTAGAGTTCTTTTCACTGATGAGTCCAGGTTTTATCTGCACTCACCAGATGGACGTAGCAGAGTGTGCAGACGATTATGTGAAAGAAACTCTTCGGAAACGGTTGCCCAGCGCGAACATTTCTGGGGAGGTTCCGTTATGGTGTGGGCGGGAATTTCCATGCACGGAAAAACCGAGCTGTGCATTGTGGAAGGATCTGTAAACTCCAGTTACTACATCAACAACATTCTGGAGAAAAATGTGGTTCCATTCGCACCATTTATTGGAGACAATTCCTTGCTAATGCAGGACAATGCTAGACCACACGTTGCTAGGTGCGTTACCGACTACTTACAAGAAGTGGATATCGATGTAATGGCTTGGCCTGCGATGTGCCCGGATATGAATCCCATCGAACACGTTTGGGATCTACTGGAAAAAATGATAAGGAGGCGACCCGCCCTTCCAGAAACACTCAATGGGCTGAGATCTGCCCTAGTGGGGGAATGGGAAAATTTGGACGATACCATCTTAACAAACCTTATCCAAGGTATGCCCAGGCGAATCAAAGCTTTATTAGATGTTCGTGGAGGCAATACCCACTATTGAAGAAACAAAGACTAGTTTAAAAAAAGAAAAAAAATGTAAAATGTCAAGTTATGAAGTTTTTGCCTATTTTCCTTAATTTATGGTTTATTTCTAAGTTCTTTCTATTTTTTCGTTTTTTTACATGAACGACTTACTTTTATGTTAACAAACAAAACTTTACCAGAAAAACGTTTATTTTTTTAAGTTACTTCAAAACGTTACAAAATTTAAAGGTGCGCTACTTTTTTTGTAACTCAATGTATTAATAAAGAAATAAAATTAAAAAAAAACAATAAACACTTTTTTGGAACTATTGGATTATTCAAAGATTTTTTTTATTTAAACAAATGTCAAAATCATAATAAATATAAATTATTAATTATCTCTCATGGTTATAGGCAAAATGGACACTGTCTTCCATAAGAAAAACTTATTTATAAAAATAAACTAGAAGAGCGTCACATTGGTTTCGTTACAAGACTAGCTTGAGAAAACATTATTGTTTATTTGATAAAATCATCAGCCAATGCCAAAATAATTATTTTCTTCTTAAGATTTGTATGGTCGAGGAAAATAGAGTACAAAAATTGACTTCCTTTGATATAATCCAAAAAAAAAAAATGTTGTAGTACTTCATTTTACTTTTGGTAGATTTGAAGAAAAATGGCTGAAAATATTAATCAGAAAGAGGCTAGGATTTGATATTTTGTTTGAGATACAAAATTGGAAGTCAATATCATTATTTATTCTCGTAATAATTGAGTCGAAAACCATTATTCTGTTTTTGTAGGTTTTCGTGTTTTGTAAAATAAGGTGTAACTTGAATTTAAAAAATAAAAATTAATAAAAGTTAACTAAAATTTTCACATTTTTACTTGCAACACATAGGAAAAAATTTCGAACTCGAGATTTGAATCAAACATGACATTACGATGGTAGAGAAGTTGAAAATAGTGGGTCCCCCGATTCCTTCCGTCTATCTGTCCTGTCCCCTATAGCCCAAAACAATGGCTCGAAATAAAGGTTTTAAGCCAATTCGGGTTAGGCGTTTCTTACATTTTTTTAAGACAAAAATTTAAATTTTCTCAAAAACGTCGATAGGTTTTCATAAAATCTTCTCTAACGTTTTTTTTTCTTTACTTGGCTTCTTTCAATAAAAAAAAATTGTATTCCAGAAGGGTACCCCATAGAACTACTATTTTGTGAACAATTCAATTTTAATAATTTTCGGCACAAGCTCTTAAACTGTCTTAATATTTCAAAATTCGATATCTCTGAAAGGAGTCAAAATTTTTAACGAAATTCAAATGTGAAATGTATACTTATAAGCCCTAAGTAACTGCATACCAAAAATATTTGTAAGACAAAATTTAAAATTTGTACATAAATAAATAAATGAATTATGTGGTGCAAGAGTCCATTAAGGGCATGTCTCATGTAAAAAAATTGATTGGTGCTTTGCGCTTAGCTTTGTAGCGTTCACATTTTTTTAAATATTTAAACGAAATAAACGGGTTTTGATTGAAAATATATTGGGCTAAATATTTATAAAGGAATCCAAAATTAAAAAAAATTTTTGTTCCTTAACAGCACTAGAATCACTAAAAAATCATTAAATTCAGGTAGTTACTTGGGAAAATCAATGGGGCAGTGTGTTAAATATAATTTTTTATTTTTTTTATATTTTTTTCCAAAAAACAATACATTTTTATACATAGCACCGATTTTTTTTTTTTTTTTAATTTATTTATTTATTCCAAGAAAAATTCTAGAAAACTATGAAAAATAGGGCAAATTTGCATTGTGGCATAGGTGCAATAATTGATAGGACTTCCAAAGTATAACAGCCAGCTAAGTCAATTCAACTTTTTTTCAAATTCTAAAGATATGTGCAGATATTTGCTTTTTAATTTTTTTTTTTTAAATAGTTATAGTAACTTTTTTAGACAAAAAATCCAAAATGCTTTCTTTTTTTCCCAATTTTTTTTTGGTAATTCATGGGGCGAACTGATTTTTTTTTTTAGTTTTAACTTTTTTTTTTTAAAAAAAAGGTCCATATATATTACACATAGTGTGGATTTTGAAAAAAAAAAATATTTGTCGCAACATAATTAAAAATGCATTTCAAAATAACAACATTTGTGGTGCAATTGTGAGGGATTGGGAGCTTATATAATTCCAAAATATTTTTTTTATTTTTTTTTGGCATTTTGTTTATTCTATTTAAAAAAGTAAAAAGTTCTTGCACCCACTATTTATTTAATTTAATTTTTATAAAAGAGGTCTATTTTGCATTTTTTAACAACAAATTTCTTTGTAAACGCACACAATGAAGTTTCCAGTTCCCAAGAATGCCGCTGCAATACAGCGCTTAGGAAGAGAATTCTTTGCAAAAGAATTTCGCCCGCCCATTCTCTCTCAGATTTTTTTTTGTTGTTGTTTTTGGTCTCATGGCTCATTTAGTTTTTTATTCTTTGTTTTGTAGGCTTGCGGTACACAATAACAGAAAATATCAAAAAAAAACTTTTCTTAGACATATTTTTTTATTTCTAGTATGTGCTATGATGTAAGGTCATGGAATCGTGATTTGGGTGTTACGTAGTCAATCGTATAAGCAGAATTTGATTTTTGGTTCAACTTTCGGCAAGTTTTGTTGTTGCACATTGTAGTGTAGGTATAAAAAAGGGTAAATAGGTATTGTAGGTATCGTGAATTCGCTGTCATATATGTATTTTGTTTTCTTGATTTTTTTTGCGTACTATCACTCCTCGATATTGCATTTTTTTGTGATTTTGTTCATGGTCAGCTGCTTTCCTTAGATAAAGGAAAAAGGCAGAAGTCATATAAAAAAGGAAGGTAGCTATGTATGTCCTTTTTTTCCAACGCGTATGTTATACACCTACCTACTTGATGGAATTTCGCTGTCACTTTGAATGAAGGGATCGTTATTTGATTGAATATTGTGTAATAAATCTGTATGTATGTATATATGTATACCTATATATAGAAGAAGGGTTAGAGTGGGAGATATGTAAGTCAAAGTGTGTCGAAGTATATGATAAATGCACTTTATTTATTAATTTTTTTGTTTTTGTTTTACATATGAATAGTTTTTTTTTGGATGGGAAAAAATGACCATTCACAAAGAGGAGAAAATTTGTAAATGCTATTTTCGTTTCAATTTGAGATTATGTTCCCTAATTTGAGTTCGTGATTATTTCTATGAGGTTCAATGTTAACAGTCGGAAATTTTTTGAACAAGTAAAGTGAATGTAGCAATCTACCACTTATGCAACAATTTTAAATTGTGTACCAACTTTAGTATTTTTATTAGAAATCATCAAATCAAAACACAACAACAAAATATCTAGGTAGAAAGCAAGAACCTATTTACAAACAAATTCAAGAAAAAACATTTCCATGGACAGCAGAAATACCTACCCCCATTTGCTTTATAAAATTCGAACCATATGCAAAAGACAACAACAAATCTACCTAACTAGACATAAAAAAAAACCGGTTTATCATGCAACATTGTTCATCCATATATCTTGTTGTGTGAATGATCTATTTCTTATTTCTTTGATTGGCAGCTTGAGTGCTTGTGCGGAAATATATCCCTCGCTCTGAGGGACAAAAAAGATCAAGAGGCAAATAGAGTAATAAGAAATTCAAATTTTGAATTTGATAATGAAGAGAGTAACGTTCTTTCACTAATACATTCAAATACATTTACATGAGTTCTGAGTTCGCTTCTGCATGAGACCTACCCTTAAGAACTAGGGCTTGGTGACTTACAACTCTCAACCATTCCTGTTTGCGGATAATGTTGTCAGGGAACCTACAGTTTTAAGCCGAATCCGAATGGCTAATTTGAGGAAGCACTTTTCATGACAAGAATTACTCTTGGATTTGTCAATTCATCTCAAGAGGCAGTATGCACGACAGAAACTTTATATGTAATAGGCAGGGATTGAACCCAAGAACCCTGGCATAAAAGTTGTTTTTTTTAGTTTTTGGAAATTCGTTAATCGTATAAGAAGAAAACATGTAGGTACCCTAACTTAATGACTGATTCGACATCAAATTGCAATGAGCCGAGAATAATTCCGAACATGTTTGCAAACTACATCAAAGATGCTTTTGTAGATTATAATACTATTAGTTTTCCTAACACATCTACCACTGTTTTAAATTACACCCACTTAAATTCTATCAATTTCGTTATAAGTGAAGATACTGTTCTTAATAGTATCCTACATCTTGACGAATGTTTTAGTCCTGGTCCCGACGGTGTGCCATCATCCATTTTAAAAAGAAATGTGCTGCGTATTTAGCACACCCGTTATGTGTTCTTTTCAACACGTCTTTAAGTAACTCGCTGTTTCGTTTTATCTGGAAGAGCTCCTTCATAATACCAGTACACAGAAAAGATCCTAAAAACGAAATAATGAACTACCGACCTATTGCTAAACTATCTGTGATACCTAAACTGTTTGAATCAATCGTATGTAGCGTCCTGTCTTTTCACTGTAGTTAAATTATCTGCGATAACCAGCATGGTTTTGTTAAAAAGCGTTCAACTGTTACTAATCTGTTTCACTTTACGTCCTTTTGTTTAGATGTTTTTGAAAAACGTGAACAAGTAGATTGTATCTTTACTGATTTCAGCAAGGCCTTTGACAAATTGTGTCATAAAAGATTATTTTTAAAACTATCGCAGCAAGGTTTTAACGACTATTTCATAAATTGGATCTCCTCATATTTGCAAGATAGGCGTTATAGTGTTAAATTTCGTAATGAGTGTTCAAGTTCATTTGTTTCGAATTCTGGTGTCCCCCAGGGTAGTCACCTTGGGCCTATTCTATTTGTTACATTACATTACATTTCACACTACTCAGCACATAAATGTACAGAGTAGAAACACAGCACCTTGAACGACTAGACTATGTAAGGTGATAACAACAAGGACAGAAGGACAGAAGAGAAAGAACAGACAGAAAGAACACATGACAACAGCACGCGGTAGGTTTCGAGACGGTCCCCCATCTGTCTACTAACCACGCTCACTGATGCTTGATTTCGGTGATCGATGGGAACCGAAGCTTTATCAGTGACTAGGCCGTTGCCAATATTCTATTTGTTTTATTTATAAATGTTTCGATCATACAAAATTCGTCTGTCCTAAAAAATTAACTCTACATCTGACTGTCTTCTCTTGCAAGAAGACTTAACATTATTCAGGGAATGGTGCAATAATAATCGTCTTGTTTTAAACGTTGACAAATGTAAAACCATGAGTTTTACACGCAAAAAAGTTCCAATCGTTTTTAGTTACATGTTTGATTCTTATTCTTTAAGTAGAGTATGTATTTTCTGAGTTGGGTGTTGTCTTAGATCCTAAACTAACATTTAATGAACATATTAACTTCATAGTTAAAAAAGCAAATAGAGTTCTGGGTTTTATTAAAAGATTTGGCCGTGATTTCCGTGATGCATATGTTTTAAAATTACTTTTTGTTTCATTTGTGAGACCAGTCCTGGAATATGCTTGTACAGTATGGTCACTTTACTACGCCGCGCCGTACACGTCACAAGACTCGAAGCCATTCAGAAAAGATTTTTGCGTTTTTGTCTACGATCCCTTCCGTGGTTTCATGATATTCATACATTACCGCCTTATTCACAAAGACTTTCTCTCATAAATCTTCCTTCTTTGACAAAATCATATGATGTCGTTCAAGTATAAGACTCCAGAAACCATTAAATACTAATTTAAACACATCAAACTATGGTGTACATAGCCTCTTAAATCAATTAATTGAAATCTATAATAAATGTCTCTCTTGTATTTATTCACCAAATGATAATATAAAAAGTATAAATTGCAAATTAATATTTTTCAACAGTCTAGTTTAAGTTTTTAGATTTTAAGTATATATTAAGAATTGTTAACGTTAGTATTTAATGAATTATAAATAAATAAATTTAATTGCAATCTCTCTATCAAAAAGTCCTTGGATTGGTGATGCATAAAAAAAATATTTGCAAGAAAAAATTTAAACATTTTATATACACAAAACAAATTTAATAAATCAATGTTTTTGAAGAAAAGTTGATTTTGCAGGTACAGTTTTTAATTTTTAAATATAAAAAATATTTTTAAACATACTCTTTCGTTACATGAGCAAGTTCGTGCGACCCAGTTGTGAATTTTATTTTTTGTGCTCTCAACAACCTTGAAAATGGTCCCTATATGATATTTCACGGACAAAAAACACAATGCCTTTTAAAAAAAATATGTCCAGATAGCTACTTTTTCTAAAAAAAATATTTTATTTCTTCGTTACAACAATATTTAAGTTTTAATAAGAAAATTCATTCCATTTTACGAACTTAACAAGTTCATTTTCACCTTGGCAAAAAATGACATTTTATAAGTGCTTAGCTTTGTTTTAAATTGATAAAATAAAATAACTTTTCAGCACTCATAGAAGTGACTTTTATGAGAAATAAAATTAATATTGCATTATTTACGAAAAATATTTAAGTATTTCAAATCCCCATACTTACTTTATTTTATGCATTAAAGAATTTTCTGAACTCAAACTAAGGGTAATTGCTTACTGCTTCATTTAATATGCGAACATACCTACTTATTCCATGATATAGCTGCTACTAATATCCAATTTGAAATTAAAATAACTAAAATATATTATGTACCTTTGTTGTTTATAAATACACGTTGGGCAGTCTTAATATAAATAATCTTGTTATATGTATTGTTGCTTTAAAATGAAACATCACTCACTTCTCTTGAAAATATTTAAAAATTAATCATTACTAGCTCAATGAACATTAAAATAATACATGTGTTCAAAACTTATTTTCATTACCAGAACCCACTATCAGGAAGAATTCGTGCGAGAATTCGTAGAACTTATGTATAAATAATTGTTGATGAACTTAAAAGAAAATAAGATAATATTGATTATTTACACTCATCGTGCTTGAAACTGTATAAGTTTTAGATTTCTAGGAAAAACTGAGATGGTAACAGGACACGATATTTCTGGAATTTGCACCCAACATTTGCCTTCAATTTAATTTCAGAAAATTCAAATAGTTTTACATCTATATATGTACAAAAAGAAAGTCGTGTTAGTTACACTATTTATAACTCAAGAACGGCTGTACCGATATGGCTGAAAATTGGTGGGTGGGTAGCTTAGGGCCAGGAGGACATACGATACTACGTTTATCCCGTTCGATAGCCTTCCCGTGTGACTTAACATAAAACGTCAGTTACTGTAAAACGTGGTATAAAAATAAAACGGACTTGGAATAACAAAACGCAAATGACAGCTATGTAATGTATGATCGCAATATTATTGTATTACGAATTATTTGTTTATTATTTTACAGTCACAATCTCACAATTATCTGTTAGCTTCAAACGATTCCAACAGATGGCAACATTTGTTGATTGGATTAAGTTAGTATTCAATAGATGGCGCTAAGGCTAAAGTATGTGTTGAATAAAGAAATACAGTGAATTTTACTTTTTCAATAGTTGGTGTTAGCAATATTCAAAAAATGACTAGACATTGGGAACGGTAAAATAGAACTGCAAACAAATACGCAATGCATTAAACTGCCAGACAATTTCTGCACTTTTCTTCAGGAAAAAAAAAAAAACGAATTGATTCAAAGTATATTTCCGGATATACAGACTAATTACTTGAATCATAACTGGCACAGTCATCGGGCTATTTTGGCAACCAAAAATGTTGATGTTGACGAAATTAACTTTTAGGTATAACAGTGGTTACGAGGCGATCTGATGTCTTTAAAATCAATCGATACTGTTGTTAATGGATATACAGAATATATAATATAATCTTCGATTAAAGATTGGTTCACCTATTATTCTCCTGCGTGATTTAAATCCACCTTAATTACTAAACGGTAAACGTTTAGTCATCAAAAAGATCACCGGAAATATTTTTGAAGCAATCATTTTAACTGGAAAGTTTAAAGGTGGTAAATGATACAGTCAGATTCGTTTTAGATTTTGACATGTCTATAAATAAGTCGCAAGGCTCAACAATGTCCATTTGTGGTTTAGATTTGGAAAATCCATGTTTTTCTTATGAGCAGCTATATGTTGCATGTTCACCGTCCAACCTATTTGTGTTACCGAAAGACAGGTTAACAAAAAATATTATGCACCAATTAGTGCTATATATTAAATTGAAATTAAAAATATTTATAATTCAAAGTAATAAATATTGTTCAAAGATTTTAAATTATCTGCCCTACCTACTTAATTTATAAGTTTTACTGTCACATGAACCAAAAACTTTGTAATATACTCATTTGTTACAAACTTGAATACAAATAATAATACATTTATTATACAACTAGCGGACCCGACAGACTTCGTCCTGTCATAAAGATTTGTAAAGTGGCAGTTATTGTTCCTACGTAAACATTCTCGTTAACAGAACCGTCACCCTGGTGATAGGGCGTTGGGAATACAAAACAATTAAATGAAACATATACATATAACGATTTAAAAGTAAGTAATCGCTTTATTGTTAATCATGTGAATCATTATTATTAACAGAAATTTTAGTGCCTTGTGATATACGATGTTTTTTGTTCCATTACTTGGAGCATAGACAAACAAATCTGATGGTTTTCCAACACGGGAACAGGCAACATACGATTGACCATGTGAGAAACATGGATTTTCTAGATTAATACCACAAACACTTAATGATTGTCCCTGGGACTTGTTTATGATCATAACAAAATCAAGCCGCACTGGAAACTGTAGTCGGTCGTTTAAACTCAAATGGCACATCAGTCGGAATCATTGGGATGCGCGGTATAAGAACATCTTCTCCTTTATACTTTCCTTTGAGTATAGTTGCTTCGCTATATCTTATCGCTAACCGTGTACCGTTGCAAAGACGCGGTTGGTTGATATTTCCCAACACTATAACTATTGATCCAACCTTTAATTGAATATAGTGAGGTGGCAATCCTGGCAAATTCAGCGAGTTTGACTACATCATCTTGGTTAGTAGCGGAATCAACTGATTTACATATACATATATCCTCGATTCGCCTGTAATTGTTCTTGAATTTTGAAATTCAATTCATTTACATTAATGTTTTTTGCAGCCAGTATAGCTCGTTCGCTCAACCAATCATGGTTTCTGTAATTTTGAGAAACATTTGGAAACACCTTCTAAATAAGTTCGTCTTTTAATTGCTTTATACGTTGTAATTGATCATTTCGACGATGTAAAACAATATCACGGGATTCCAAGTTTTCTCCAACTACAACGATAACAACTTCATCAATAGTTGGTACATTTTAACGTCTTGCATGTTGACCTGCAGGTGATTTGACAGCTCTGATTACAATTTTCTGATTATCAGATGGCATCAGATCCAGTGCAGTTTTGAACAATATAATTAATTGATTGTGTTCATGAAATAAAGACCTCTTTACTAAATTGTTATTTGCACAACGCATATCAATTTCTTGTGGTGAATTGCCCATAAAATAAATTTGCAGGAATTTGCTGTCGCTATCTGACACTGATAACAGTGAACCTGCTCTGTGATATATTTGCCCTTGTATCTGTTAATTAAAAAAAATATTATTACAAATATAAAACACTATAAAATAAAATAAATAAGCAATGGGGTATAAATTTATGGATTGTCAGTGATCAAACTTAAATAATATTTGATCTTAAAAATTATATATTTAGTTGTAACTAATATCTATCAATAAACATCTTAAATTAGGTGATATAAAATTTTGTTTGCTAAAATAATTATGAATAACTGCTATAATACATACCTTGAAAGTTGGCATGAAGTTTTCCCGAACTACATTTGTTGCCCCAAATGAAGTCATTTGAAAGCAGTTGTTATAGTGTTGGATAAGTGTCAAAAAGTGTATGGAATCTGTTCCTATTCCTGAAACCAATGAGTACAATGGCTCTGGTGGTGGATCCAATGGTATCAATTTCACTTTACCATTTGCGCAATACAATCCATTAGCTTCGTTTTTGTATTTCAATGCCTTACAGTGTGAGCAAACCGAGTTCATAGAACCAATAACAACACATTGATAGTTTCTGTAGTCAATTGACACATCGTAACTGAAAGCAGCTCGATTCAAACTTGAGCGATCATTAGTTGAATGTCGCGCTCGCCCTTCACGCGTTTGTGATATCCGAATTCTTTCACGTTCAATTTGGTCTTCACGTTCTTGTGCAGTACGATTAGTTTGGTAATTAGCTTGTTTTGTAGCAGTTCGGGTTCTTCTACCTAAATTGCTTCGTCTTATAGGAGGCATATCAAATATAAATTATTTTGTCACTAAACACTAACTAAACAAACACTAACACTAACACCCTGCACAAAACACGATATATGGATTTGTTTCAGCCGTTTATCAGTTGACAAAAGCAAACTCAGTAGATAAGGTAACAGAAAATCCAAGAAAAACAACAGCAAATCGACAAATACACTTTTTTCTTCTTTTTTCCTTTTTTTTTTAAATTTGATATGACTTGAAGTCAAATTCTTTAAGCCGACTACGTTTTAGTTAGAAAACATTTGTATGGGAAAAAGAAAAGGGCTGTTTTTATGGTTTTTCCGGCAATTATTGGAATTTTTCTCGCCGTAAAAACCATCCTTGAGCTTCAACGAACATTTTAAAAAAAGAATTGGCCAAATTGGTCCAGGCGTTGTTGAGTTATGCGCTTACCAACACATTTTGCGATTCATTTTTATATATAAGATACAATATTTTGTATTGATTTTTGCTTTACATCAACTGTACGAAAATTTTGATCAATTGTGTTCAAAGTCCTTCCCCTTCAAATCCCAAACCAGTACATTTGTATACCAGCTTTCAAGTTTCCATCTTCTTTTGTAAAATTTTGATAATAGTGTGTTTTAGAAAGAATATCATCAGTAAATGGTTCCATTTAAACTATTTGACGAAAACGTACATTTTTGAATCGTATAGATAACAGAATAGTTTTTATCTAAGCTCTGAAGCAATTATCGTTTCATACCAGAAAACTCTTATCCCATGGTGCGGTTGTCGTTAGCTAAGTTTATCTTAGTTAACTGTCTTGCTTTGGTTCTTTTGTGGATTAAGTGTATTGTGATGGCTGGTAAGTTTTGTGTCGAATACAGCAACATTTGGGGGCTTAGGAGATGGCTGCGCTATTCTGTTTAGACAACACCTTAAGGAAGGTATGTGAAGATTTTTGCTAACTCAGTTAGTTCACGATCCAACTTGCATTCTTGACGTTTCAGGTCGATCCGCCAACATTCTAGACTTGTTTAATACCTCTAATTCTTATCTTCGATAGGGACGTGGATTCGAATCTTCTTTCGCACTCGTTTTGTTGCTAGAGTACTTGACACTCATAAATCCACTGGCCCGAATAATATTCCATGCTAGTGTTCTTAGTAGCTGGCATTTGTCCAACCTATCCTTATAAAACGTAAATTCTTCTCCCAACTATCGTGCAACTGCACTTACGGTCCTTCTTTTCAAGGTCTGAAATGCTAATCAATTTTCAGCTTTAGAAACATCTTGAAGAATGAAAGCTTCTTAATGTTTGAGAGTATGGCTTTCGTAGCAATAAGTCTACTGGTGATCTTATGGTTTATCTGACCGAACACTAGAACACATCTTTACATCATTTTGGAGAAAATAAGATCATTACACTTGATATTTCAAAGGCATTTAATAGAGTTTGGCATCAAAAATGCGTGCATTAGGTATTGGTGAATCTCTTCTTCGTTGGGTTAGAAATTACTTTTCGGACCGCTCATTTCAATTAGTATTGGATGGGTTTAAATCTGATATCAACAAAATAAACGCTAGTGTGCCTCAGGGCTCCGTTTTATCTCCGAAACTCTTCCTTATTTGTGTAAATGATCTTCTGTCTGAAACTTTTAACCCACTTCATTGTTTCGCTGATGGCAGTACACTCAGCATTTCATGCTAATTTTTAGGTTCCTATCCTTGTCCTTCGGATGTGGACTATCAACGAAAGCGTATAATAAGCTCGTTAAATTCTGATTTTAACAGAAAAATCAAAAACCGTGTAGAATTTAATGCTTCGAAAACCCAATGCTGTCTACTGTCGCAAAAGCGTAACCCTCCCCCAGTGCCACTATCCATGGGTGGTACTTGCTTTGAGGAGACTAAACAACTTTCCGTTCTAGGTATGTGAATCTCTTGTGGAGTGAACACATATTTGGAGTTGCCAAAAACGCTGCTAAGTGTTAAGGTTTTCTCCGCAGCTCCGATGCAAGAAGTTTTTTACCCCTTCTGATGTGGCTATAATTTATAAAGCCTATATTCGTCCAAAACTTTAGTACAACTCCCATATATGGTCAGGTGCTCAAAAAACCTGCTTGAGCCTCTTGGACAGAGTTTAAAAAAGAGAACTTTAAAAATGATAGGTGACCGTTGTCTAACTAAAAATTTTGTATCTCTTGAGCATCACCGCAAGGTTTCTTGTCTATAATTATTTTATCGCTATTTGCAAACGCAATGTTCTAGTGAAATAGCCAGTTGCATTCCTCCCCTCAAACAATTCAACCTTAATACCCGTACTTCTAGGAATGCCTATCAGTTTACCCTTGAGTCCAATATTGGACGTACTGGAAGTACAGATATTCTTTTTTAGTCGCTCTACACGGTTTAATCAATCAATATAATTTATTTATTTAATCTGGATTGCCAAATTGATTGCTTCAATAAATATCAAAATTATCATTCTCCCAAAAACAATATAATCAATGTCAATATAATCAATCCTGATGGACAATTGAATGATGTTATATTTTCTTTAACACCTTCTTTATAAATTTCAAATTTTTTCTATCAAATTTAAAGACATAAAACAATTTCAAGTATTGCCGTTGTTTTTTTAAAACACAATCAAATTATTTTGTACCAACTGTTTTTTCAAAAAATTCTTCCCCTTTTCTCTTAAAAATGTATTTTCATAAAAAATCACATTATTGATTCGTTTGTCATGGCAATTAACATTTTTGATCTACTAACTTTATCTTATATTTTCTAAATAACCTTTTATTTCAAGGTATTGAAGTAATGTTTTTGACATGCATAAATATGATAGCAATCCCCTTTGACAATGAAAAATAAACAAAAATATTTTCTAAGAAACACTCTGCCATAGACAGTTTTACCGTGAAATATAATAAATCAGTATTTTCTGAACCGAAAAAGTTTAAAATTTCCACCATACATCACATATACAAAACAATACAATATTTTCCTATTGATAAAATACACATTTAATTTCTTAGAATTTCAAATATGTACTTCATGTTTTTTTGTTGTTCTATGTTCCCTGGCACCAACACCATAACTGCAACGCTTTCTATCGTGTTTCCCATTACAATTAACATAATCAAGAATTTATAATAACAACCCCCGGAATCTGTAATTGCCACCTAAACATTCACTTGTATTTCTGCCAAAATGTCTATGGAATTATTTTTAACAAGTGCGAGGAGTGCAAAGTGCAAGAATAAATTAATTGCAAAATTTTGTAATTCAAATACAATTTTGTAGATGAATTTTGTTATGTGCAGAGCAGCAAAAGTCAGCCTCGGCTTCAGTCTCCGTTTGCCCAGATTTAGTTCCTGGCATCTCATCTGTGTCCAGAAACAGCACCTAGTTCTTCATATTCAAAAGAAATATTTCAAATAGATATAAAAATATGTAAATAGATACGAGTCCATAAAAGTGAGTGTTCCTCAAATATTCCCAAAAAAGTTAATAATAGTTTTTGAAATGGCTTCGTTAAAGTTCTAAACAAATATTTTATTCGCATATTTAACAACAGAAAAATAATAATACGAGTAAGTTTTGAGAAAACAAATTTGTTTTGAATCTTTTTTTTCTCTCCCTCAATTTATAAAGAAAAATTAATGAAAGTGATATAATTATACAATATTGCCAGAGGTCGGTGATGGGTATTTAGACGTGAAATGGAATTTCTTGTTTATTTTGAAGCTGTAGTAAATTAAATTGAATTGAATAATTAACAAATTTTGACTAATACTTACATATATATATTGAAGAATAAAGGAAATTTTTAATTATTAATTATTTTATTGGTTTTTATTAGAGTTCCACCAATAATATAAATGATTGGTTTTTATTAGTGAGGAAGACCAACTTTCAAAAATTGGCCTTACTCAATTGACAAAAGTTAAATATTGGCAAATTATTTTGAGAAATAAGGCCAACTTATTTTTTGAGTGTGTATAATCACTCTAGTCCATTTATGCCAACAATGTTTCTGCGGTACGGACAGTAAAAAAAAAGGTGTCTGAATATTTTAAAACCCTTGATGGTGTAAAACAAATATGCCTTCGAACACCACTTCCGTTTGCACTCTAAGCTAAATCAGAGGTGATGGTGTTTCGGAGTGGAGCTAGACTATCTAACCAGGAAAATTAGAAACTTAAAGGAGTTCTTTTAACGCCTAAGATGATTAGGAACAACGCTCTGAAGAATAGCATAAATGCAACATGGCAACTGTTCTTACCAGTAACAAAAAATATTTAACCTTACACCGAAGTGGGAACTCTTTCTGGGTGTCTGTAGACGTATATAAACATATGGTGCACAAGTTAAGGGTGTCAGTTCTTTTTTATGAGGTAGATAAGGTTCAGCGATATTTCATAAAGAAAATTTTAAAACTGCCTGCTGTACGCTAAACTATGCCTTGCATCTAGAACCCGGTGCTGAAGATGGTAACTTTTACATCCTAGCACTACACCTGAGAAATGTCAAAAAAACTATTTTTGATTATATTGAAGAAAGGTTACCATATCAACCTACAATTCTACTAAATGGCTTTTCAATTGGTGCGGGTAGATTTTGGCTCCCCGTGGCAGCCATTTGGTTTTGGTGACATCTGTCAAATTTTTTGTTTATTATTTAGTTGTTTATGCCAAATCATCATGGCCAGTTACACTATTGAACAGCACGTTCAAATGTTAAAACTTTATTATCAAAATGAATGTTCGTTAACGCAAACGTTGCGCGCATTGCGCCCATTTAACGGTAGACGTGGTGGCCCTTCACAGTCGACTCTTCAACGTTTGGTGCCAAATTTGAGATGAGCGGTTCAGTAACAATCAGCCGAGAACATCGCTGCGGTTCGTGAAAGTGTACAGCAGAACCAGAGGCAGTCTATTCCTCGCCGTGCACAAGAACTCGGCCTTTCGCAGACTTCAACTTGGCGAATTTTGCGTCGCGACTTAGGCCTATTCCCGTACAAGATCTTACTGACCCAGGAGCTCAAAGTTCATGACCATAGACAACGCCGTTTGTTTTTGTTCGCTGACTGGGCTTCGAACCGTTTGGAAGAGGACCCCAATTTTGTGCGAAAAATCATCTTTAGTGACGAGGCGCATTTTTGGATGAATGGCTGTGTTAACAAGCAAAGCCGTATATGAGACGAACGCGACACCAACCCACGCGAGGTTCACCAGGTGATAATGCATCTTCAAAAAGTTATCGTTTGGTGTGGACTTTGGGCCGGCGGCCGGCGTAATTGGTCCGTACTTTTTTGAAAACGACGCACGTTAGTGAAGCGGTCACTGCCAACAGCGAGCTCTACATAACGATGATAACTAATTTCTTATGGCCCAAATTAACCCAATTGGATCTAGACGACATGTGGAACTAGCAGGGTGGTGCTACGTGCCACACCTCAAACGCCACGATTGACATTTTGCATGAACGATTTGAGGGTAAGGTTATATCTCGCAGTGGTAATGTGAATTGGCCACGAAGATCATGCGATTTGACCCCTCAAGACTTTTTCTGTATGCTTTCTTGAAGTCGCAGATCTATGCAAATAAACCACAATCGACTGATGCTCTAAAGGTGAACATAACACACTTAGTGGCATACATCCTATATATAAAAGAGATTGTTCAAGAGAAGAATGGTCCTTTAAATATCTTAACGTCTTGAACTGTGTTAGACATGAAGTTCATCAGAGCTATATAAATAGAGCTAATGAGAGAAGCACATGCATCTATAGATTTTTAGACTATTCAAGAGGTCAGAAATATTTTAATGGTGATTTTAATATTGGTTAAGTGACATGAATTTTCAAGGCAAGATGGGATCTTATCTTATTCACCTAAATGAACACTTTTTGGGCAGATGCCCTGTACTGAGAGAATTCAGAGCAAATTATA
This sequence comes from Eupeodes latifasciatus, assembly GCA_920104205.1. Lineage (NCBI taxonomy): Eukaryota > Metazoa > Arthropoda > Insecta > Diptera > Syrphidae > Eupeodes > Eupeodes latifasciatus. The sequence continues at coordinate 74,908,506 of OV049926.1, forward strand.
AACTTCCCATAGGAAGTTATTGTAATCGGTCCAATTTGTCGAATTAAAAATTTTGAAATTTCTCGACGTTTCAAGGTCCCTAGAGCCGAAATAAAAGATTTTTAGAGAGATGTCTGTGCGTGCGTGTGTACGTATGTACGTTCGTACGTCCGTACGTCTGTACGTCCGTAAGTTCGCGACGTTTTTTTCGTCGTCCATAGCTCAAGAACCAGAAGAGATATCGACTTCAAATACATTTTGTTACCTATACAGATAATAATGCAGAAAGATGCAGAAAGGGCTCTCAAGAAAATTGCGTGGTGGTTTTTTTTACCATAGCAGTTTAAAAAAAGGTGCAATTTTATGTTAACCCTAAATATATCAGGAACCAATAATGCTAGAGATTGAATAAAATTTTATATTATATATTGTAACGTGATACGAAACAAATATATTTTTGGAAAAAACACCGTTTTACATAAATCAAAAAAAAACGACAAAAAATACTTTTCACCTCGAAAATTTTACGAACAAAAAAATGATTTCATCTCCAAAACAATTTTGCTTTTAACATCGGCTAAAATTTTGAGCAAAATTGAATAGACAGTTTTTTTTATAAAAAATAAAAACCTAAAAAAAAAACATTAATCAAAGTTGGTAAAAATTGATTGTATCTTATAAGAAATATTGTTGTCAACACTCAGTAAAGTTTTGAGAAAAATCGAATTGACAGTTTTTTTTATAAAAAACCAAAACCTAAAAAAACATTACTCAAAGTTCGTAAAAATTGGTTTTCGACTCAAATATCTTTTCAAAAATTTGAGACATACATAGGCTTCAAACTAATTTTCTTTTATAAAAAATATTGTTTTCAACATTCGATACAATTTTGAGAAAAATCGAATTGACAGTTTTTTTTTTTACAAAAAATAAAAACCTAAAAAAGCATTACTAAAAGTTCGTAAAAATTGATTTTCGACTCAAATATCTTTTCAAAAATTTGAGATATTGGCTTCAAAATAATTTTATTTTATAAAAAATATTGTTGTCAACAATTGATAAAATTTTGAGAAAAATCGAATTGACAGTTTTTGTACAAAATTAAAAACCTAAACAAAAAATTACTTAAAGTTGGTAAAAATTTACTTTCGACTCAAATATCTTTTAAAAAATTAAAAATATTGGCTTGAAACTAATTTCATCTCACAGAAAATATTTTTTTCGACATTCAGTATTTTTTTTATAAAAATCCAACAGTCCGTTTTTTCATAAAAAAAAAAATAAAATCTAAAAAAAAGTAACGCACATTTGGTACAATTTTATGTTCGGTTCTCAATATCTCGTGAACAATAGAAGATATTGACTTCAAATTAGTTTCATTCATCCAATTTGTATTTGTTTATATAAGAAATAAAAACTTTTAAGAAATGCTATTCGTCGTCTAAAAAGGATGCATATTAATTTATTTAGATCATCAGCAACACTTGCACTTACAGCAGCAATATTTCCAAGATGCATAGGCCTTACGACATTAGTAATGCTTCCATTTTTTTTACAACTTTCGGGATTGATTTCGTAGTCAGTCGATTATGATGATGATGACCATAATCATCACGTAATCAATCATTGCTTTTGAAGTAAGTTTTAATAAATTTAACAAGCTATTCTATTGTTAAACAATCCATTATCGTAAAAGCCAAACATGCAACTAATATTATGACGTTCTTTAATATGACAGCCGAGTTTGACAGGTGTCAAATTCTCATGCTACCAACTTGAAAAAACGACATAAATTACTCTATATATCAGAAATTTCAGACAATTTTCGAAATAACGTTCAAATTCCAATGACATTTAAACTTAACAATATTTCGGTAACCCGTTGGCAGTATTTGAGTTTATTTTACAAAATATCACCCATAAGATAACGAATTAAATTTTGTTCATAATCACAAAAATACAATTAAATGAAAGCTTTATCGTTCGGTGCTGAAAACCGTTTAAGTAAAAGGAATAAATGGTTAAGGAAAAGACGACGTTTAATGTAAAACAACAAAAACCAATTCCAAACTTAAAGTTATTAAATTCGAAATTGCTTAGACTTAGGTTATTTCATATTTCTTTCAAAATGGAAGACCTTTTTACGACGACGAAGCGAAGCAACGCGACGTCAATGAAGATGCGACGAACGGTTACGGCGCGCGGCGGCGCGGCGGTGGTGGTGCCTTGTGCAATGTGCATTTGTGCAATATTCATTGTGCTAGCTAAATAAATAATTTATCGGTGTTAAAGAGGTTTTCCATCGATCGATGCTGCCTTGAAGGCTGACGGTGGAGGATGGAGGCGGAGGTGGGTGTTTTTTTTTTTGTTAAGGTGCTCCAGGCACACTAGTAGCATTTGAGTGAGGTTAATGGGTTGGAATGATATTGTGGTGGGCGAGAAAATTTAATCAAATTTCCAACAGGAGCAAAGTCCATTTACAGGGTCGGGCGACCTGAATGTTTCTCAACTCATACCTATAGTATGTATGTAGGTTCTATATAAGTTTGTGAACATGGGTAGGAAGGTATGTATGTATATAGAAATAAGATTTACAACGATAATGCTATATACACTTTATGATAACTTTAGATTATTACATGAATGAGAGTGTAGGATGTTCTAGTGGAATGCCAGACACTATTACTCCCATGGTGTCGAAAGGATAATTTTTTCTTTGTATTATTTTTTGTTATTAATGTTTGCTTTCATATTCCTTTTTTTCTCAGCAATTCTCTGGAACATACTCACAAAAAAAGACCATACCGGCAATTTTCTTGTTTTGTGTTTAAAAATTTTAAAACATGTTTTATGGAATGGGATATTTTGAATTTATGTAGAAATTTTAAAAAAATCTACAGATAGTTTTAGTTTCTTTTTTAAATTATTTTTTTTTTTTAGCAATAAAAATGTAGAGATAGCTTCATATTAATTAGTGTAAAAACAACTGATATACAAAAATTATTTGAAATTTTTTTGTGTTATACACATATCTACTTACCTTTGCTGCTTCGATTCATGCAATATTTCCAATTATTTGTAATAAAAAACGCCAATTTTGAAATAGGCATGTTTGGTATGGTGGGCAACCATTGCTTTAAAATATGACAAAAATTCAAAGAAAAGCACGAAGACTACTCCAACCGCAGCCCTAAAACCATGGCTTTCCTTTTTGGCCCACACGATCTATTCATGAAAGAACTGACAGTCAAAAGTGTTTAATAGGTAATACAATGTAAAAACTCGAATAGGGCCTCTTTCAGCCATGGAAACATAAAGACTACTATTGATATAGATGTCCAAACAGATTTTTAAATGCCATACAAAGATTTTAGCTTAGGAGCTCTAACATAAATCCCTACAAGGGAGGAGTTCATTGAAAACATGATCATAATAATAAATCATGAATCAGTCATTACGAACTGTTCCAAAACAAAGGAAGGCGTAGGGTCTTGTAGATTTTCATCAAATCCTCATGATAAATTAAGCTTCTAGACTATTGCAATGTCTTTCACTAATTACCGTGCGTTTGCTTAGCGAAGCCTACACGGTTGCCCTTGACTAACAACGGATTACTACATAATCTTAATAAAACTGTGTGTCAGCCAATGGAAAATTTCACCAAAGCTTCCTCGAAACTGTAAGCAAAAGACTTTTAAACAAGTTGAGTTTCAAGAAAAATATTGGTGAATATTTACAACAGAAAAATAAGATATCTTTTACAACTTACCAGGGTTCAATTATTCCAATTGATTGGTATTCTTAAAGGTCAGAACTCAATGGGACCATACATCAACAAAATATTGGTATTGGTTTATATGATTAATGCAAAGGGTATAAAGACGAAGAGACAGAAAAGGAATTCTTTTGACTTCTACTGTCAATATCAAATTATAACTAAGTCAAGAAAAGAAATCACTAGGAAACCTATGAAACATCTTGTCTTTTCCACTGAAAGACATCCTAGAATTCTTTAAAAAATCAGGATGGTTCTAGAAGAGGTGCCTTAACCTAAATCTTCACCAACTCTTCTCAAACCTGATCGTATCCATGGGCACACTATGGACCCACAAATAGTGGCGTTTTTATGCCATTGCTGCTGCGTCACCCTTTAAAACATAACCTAACGCTCAACATTGAAATAATTTCCTATTCGTGCTGAAAATTTTCCCCATGATAAGTTATGCATAACCAAACCACATTTCAAAGAATTGGGCTCAAAAAATATAAGTTTAAGACAGTGACGGCTTGTCAGACATTTAAAATGAAATTCCGCAAAATTTTATATAAAAACAACAATCCCTTGAAGTTCCATTTTGGAAATTAAAACCGTCTAAAGAAGAAAAAACGTTCAAATTCATTGTGGAAGACTTTATTCGAGATATTTCCAAAGATGATGTTTAAAATGGGGTTGGGTTCGATATCCCGGTTTTATATTCCCGTTTCTTAAAATCCCGTTTTTTATAATCCTGCTTTTTATAATCCCGATTTTTTATAATTCCGCTTTTTTTAATCCCGTTTTTTTATAATCCCATTTTTTATTATCCCGATTTTTCAATTAAAACTAGTTGTCGCGCGATTTTTTAAAACTAAACAACTAGTTTTGATTGCAAAATCGAAATTAGAAAAAAATTAAAACAAATTAAAAAATGAGATATTTTTCTAGATTAATTTTATTTTAAAAGACGGGATTTCAAAAAATCGGTATTTTAGAAGACGGGATTATAAAACTTTTTTTTCGGGATTTTTTAAAAACGGGATTTTAAAAAGCGGGATTCCGATACGCTCCCTTTAAAATGGGTTGGGTTCGATATCCCGGTTTTTATATTCCCTTTTCTTAAAATCCCGATTTTAAAATCCCGTCTTTTATAATTCTGCTTTTTATAATCCAGATTTGTTATAGTCCCGATTTTTGTAATCCCGTTTCTTATAATACCGTTTTTTATAATCCCGTTTTTTATAATCCCGTTTTTTATAATCCCGTTTTATATTATCCCGATTTTGCAATCAAAACTAGTTGTTTAGTTTTTAAAAAATATATATTAGTTTTATTTGTTATTATTATATATAAGTGAAGTAATTTCACATTCAAACCTTTGGCTCCTATTGTTATTCAGTTTAATGCACGTATTTTGTAAAAAACGGGATTGTCGGTGACGAAATTTTAAAAAGCGTTGTTGTAATTGATCGGGATTTTGAATAAGCGGGATTTTAAAAGACGGGATTTAAAAAAATCGGTATTTTAGTAGACGGTATTATAAAACTTTTTTTCGGGATTGTTTAAAAACGGGATTTTAAAAAAGCGGGATTCCGAAACGCTCCCGTTTAAAATATTTCCAAATGTATGTATCTTTAAAAGCCTATTGTTTTGTTCGTTTCTTCGTCTGTCAAAGAAATTAGTCAGGTTTTTTATTTAAATTTTAGCCCAAATCTCTCGAATTTTTCAAAACCGTTTAAATATTCATTAGTTACATATCGAGCCTTTCCCGGCATTTTAGCTTAAGCGCCAAAGTAAATTTTATCGTAAACGACAAATCAAAAGCTTACTGCTTACTACTTGAAACAACTTGTACCCATAGTCAGTTTTGGAAATTATTAATTATGCTTAAGTTAAGACAAAATAATAGCCTTGAAGACTCTATGTGTTCCTAGCAAATTTTAATAATTAAGTTGTCTTTTTATTAAAAAAAGGGTCGCTTACGATAAAGGGCTCGATAAAATTAGTCTCACTTTTAATTTGATACTCATCGAATAAATGTACACCCTTGGCCAAGCTCCATAAACAAATAGGTTCAGGTCATCTCCTTTCTTAAATGTTCCCAGGACATTTTCTTCTGTTATAAAAAAGTTGAGAGGATACAGTGTATTTGACACCTTTATATCTTTATTTCCCATTGTAATATTGTTATTAAAATAAAAACAATCATCACTTTATATAATATTATATCATTTTATTTTTTTGTTAGTTATGGTATTTTTTATTTATTATTTTATTTTTATTAAATCATAACAATTTGCAATTAAAATTTTTGATTAAATGACAATTATTATAAGTTAATGACATTTATAAATAAATAGTAGCAATAATATACACAATTTAATATTTTGTTTATTTTTCAAGTTATTCCTACATAGTACACATACATACATAATATAAAATGTTTATTTCCATTAAGAAGCAAGTAAAAAATATTGTACACTAAGCACATTTGTTTTAAAAATTTTATGTGGCATGTTTTATAATTATAATAATTTTTACACATTTAAAATATTTGTTTTTTTTTTAATTTTAAAGTCAATTCATTAAAACCTACATTATTTAAATTGAATAGAAAATAAATATAATTAGATTATTTATATTTTAAAAATTTATTTGTGATCTTAATTAAAACAAAGTTAAAATTAACAAATGAATTTCAAATATTTTGATTTAGCTTATTTTTTTTTGCTAATATTTTATAATATAGTAAATTATATTTAAATATTTTGAGCAATAATATTTATATACTTGTTACTTTTTTTGTATTAGTATTGATTTTTCTTATTTGATTTCGGTAGTTTAACTTTATTCAGTCTCCATGTATTATATATTTTTTTTATTTTATTTTTTTATTTTTGTTTGGTTTCTTCTAATATTCATAATATTTTTGTATACATTTACTTTACAGTTTTAATTAATTGTGCATTATGTGGTCCATTTTCCATTATTTACTTGTTTCTCTGCTACGCTTCATTATTTCAAATAGTATATGAATATTTTGAAAAATTCAAAGTGAAAAATGATGACTTAAGCTTCAATATGTAGATATAATTATAGTGTTTCAATAGTTATACATGTTTCAATTCATTCGTTGTCTTACAAGGTACAACAATTCATTCAATTCTAATAGATATAGTCTCGATCGATATTTAGTATTTTTGTTTATTTTAAATTTCTAGAAAATGTTTTTTTACTGATCAAAGTTTAAAATAAATCTTTTGTATAGAAAAGCGATAAAATGTTTTTGTTTGTTGAAAAATAGATATGTTTTTCTTCTTATTGGATTGGAAGCTTTTGATAAAAACAAAGAATATGGCAGATTCAAAAATGTAACTATTCGTACTTTCCTTTCTGGTAAAAATGCTATTTTCACTATGTATTTTTGAATATAATTGCTTGTTTTTTAATCACCTTGTTTCACTATTTAAGCCGGATCAGTTTCCTTTGTTACCCTTTAATTGAAAATATTTTTGGTAGATAAAGACTATAATACTTTGAAATGCTATTGCAATGCATACGTGTCAAACTTTCATTGTTGTCACAATATTATCAGTACGATTACAATGTACATATTTGTATGTTTGATTGTCTTTTCAAGACGACCTGCTAAAATGAAAACTTTTTCATTTTCCTACATAATATTTGTTTTCCACTTTTCAAGTTATTGCCGAAAAAGTAGTCAGACCATATTTCTTCAAAAATGACGATAAATCTCGAAAACGATTTGGGGAACTTTTTTTCGGCCGATGATGGCAGCACAATATTAAACTTTGTGGTTTCAACACTGCTAGGCAAACAATGCTTAGTAGTTCTTGTTTTGCCCCCGTTTATACACAAATTTAAAGAAAAGGTGTAAGCTGACATTCCAGCTGCAGGAAAAGTGCGCTTAAATTTTACTCATAACCGTCGAATTCATATTTATAAATAAAGGGTGGTTAAATTTTAAGGGCCGATGTTGAATGTGAACCGTTAAGTTTTTTTCTGCATTTAATTTAACATTTCTCAATTTCAGACTAATTCATTTGAATCATTATAAGATACACAATTGAGCAACGCGTTAAAGTTATTCAGGCTTATTATGGAAATGTGCGTTCAAATCAAAATGTATGTCGTGCACTTTTTTCGGTAAATTTAACCGTCCAAATGTGCGTACAATCGGAAAAATTGTGGAAAAATATGAGCAAACCGGGTTTGTAGAAGATGTAAAAACACCATTGTATGCTCGTACAGATCGTATTACAGAAAATATTGCTGCTGTTCGCGATAATGTGGCTGAAGAGCCGTTCACCTCAACCAGTTCATGTGTCCAACAATTGCACGCTCGTCGTTGATGAACATCATGCATAAAGACCTGCATTTACACGCTTACAAGGTGCAATTGACTCAAGAACTAAAGCCTGTTGCCATTTCAAGCGTCGTCGTCAATAATCAGTATGGTGACAGGAAATGGCAATAGCGGATGATTAATTTTCGAAGAAAATCATCTTCGGTGATGAGGCACATTTTCACGTCAGTGAATTCGTCAATAAGCAGAATTGCCGCATTTGGACAAATAATAATCCAAGAGTGATTGTCGAAAACTTAATGCACAAACAAAGAGTTACTGTTTGGTGCGGGTTATGGGCTGGCATCGCATCAGGCCGTATTTTCTGCAAAATAAGTCCTGACCGGCAGTTACTGTGAATGGTGCTCACTATCGTAAGATGATGACGAACTTCTTATGACCCGAATTGAAAGATATGGATTAAGACGATATGTTGTTTCAACAGGACGGTGCCACTTGCCACACAACTAACGATACAATGACTCTTTTGCCCGACAAATTAATTTGGCGGTGCTATGTCACTTATTGATTTGACATCATTGGACTTCTTTCTTTGGGGTTATTTGAAAGGAAAGGTCTACCTCCATAAGCCAGCAACAATTCAAGAGCCAAACGATGAGATATTTCGGCACATTAACGTCATAGAACCTCAATTATTCCTCATCGTCATCGAAAGTTACTACCATCGGATAAAGGTGTGCCACCGAGATCGCGGCGGCCATATGGCCAATATTTTGTTCCATACACAATTGAACCATACGAGTTTGTATCATAATAAAAAGAAATGAAATATTTTATTCAAAATCAACATCGGCCTTTAAAATTTAACCACCCTTTAGATTTGGTGTCCAATCTCCTTATATATTATATGAGTTCAAATTCTGGGCTTGTGTCGTGTAAAACAGAAACGATCTTATACTGAAATGATAATTGATTTTTGACACGTTTATTAAGAGAAATGAAACCGTCGTTGTTTTAAAAGCCTGGTTATCAATCTGGCAATACTATTTTCGGAGTTGGCCTTGACAGCTGTCACTTGATTTATGCTTAGTTTGGAATGCCATTTCATTATGAATAGATTTACACCTGAACAACGTTTGCATATCGTGCAAATTTGTTACCATTATTACGTTTGGTTGACGCGAAGCATCAATTTATTTAAGGATCGTGCGATTAACAGCGCAGAACTACATATTATTTTTAGGGTTATGTGAAGTCACTTGTCACTTTCAGATAAGCTCGAAACAATTGACGCCTCGGAAAAGAACATTCGGAGCGTTATTGCTGACATATGGTCCCAATTGCTGGATTTTATTTGAGCTAGCCGTCGTGGCTACATGCTCGGAATCATTTTTAAAGCAAATTGGAAAACCCTTATCTTTATAATAAAGGTACATTATTTGACATACGATTCAAGTGTATGCATTTATTTCTTCTTAAAAACTAAACGTCTAAAAAACAAAACAATCTTTAGAATGAGCATCAGTCAAAACACGAGTGTCAACGAATTGATTTTAAGCTATCGCCTTAGCCGATTTTACACGGTTAATTTTGTCTAAAATTACATGAGAAGGAAACTTCTTATGCATGATTAATGCTTAAAAGTTCCTTCGTTTGAATGACCACTTCTATAAATGGGAAACCAAAAATACTCTATACAAAGATATAAATCCTCGGTAGACATCTTGGTTTGCCTACAAGCGAAACCGGAAATCAGCCTCATAAACTTATTCTTAGTGTGCGTGTAATTTCTCCTCTAATTTGTGAAATTTCCCCAAAAAACTTAGTAGTTGATTCTATGTATGCGTGAAAACACGTCAATTTTTCTCGTTGAATTCGTCCACATTACAAATACAACAATGTAAACAAATGGGTTTTGGAGGGTGATACGTATGAAGGATTTATATCTTCATATAGAGTGTTTTTGTGGAAAACATTTAACTATTATTATGACACTTCAAATAACAGCTGAGTTTTAAAGTGGTCAACTACCAGTGCTGCCAACTTGAAACCACAAAAGAAATTACCTCAAACTACTAACGTCAAAATAAGATGTGTTCCATTGGGCACATTCAGTGTGATATGTGACTACAAAATACCAGTCCAGTGCTTTTCTTCAGTTTAAAAAAAAATTGTGTCGTCAAAAATGTTCTTCGAAATTTTAATAAATCTATTAAAATCTCTATTAATTGAAACAAAGTTGTGTGGAAAAATATTATAAGGAACTAAATTGGCAATTAAAGAGTCTCCTTTAAACTATTTAAGATTTTAATGAAATACAATGAAAAAGTAGAAAATGTTTATCTCATTGGAGTGTAACACTTACCTGAGTAAGTCGGTCACAATTTTACTAAGTTAAATACTCAAAACATGCTCCAAGCCAAAATTTTGTTTCTCAAAAAAGCTCAGTTCTAAAATGTGAATAAATTTTCATTTTTATGCAGATGATGATAAATACATAACTATTTATAGTTATTCTGTTCCTATAAGAAACCTATACAAATTTTCTTGGCAAGTCCATATACTATACATACATATACCAAAAATGTATAATATAAAATCCCTTTTATCTAACGTTAAAAGAGTAGAAATTACTAAAAAAAAAGTATTATAAAAGTCTGAAAATGGACAAAATTATATCTTAAACATTTTTGTGTAAAATTCTATCTGAAACCTGACAAAGAATGTATATATACCGATAGAAAAATTGTATGTAAGTTTGAAAATTCTGTCACTTTTGATATGGATCTTCATGGATTATGTTTAAAATCCTCCCAGTTTTGTATTGTTGTTGTGTTTTTAAGAACATAATTTTCTGTATTTGTTATATATTTTGATTATTGTCCTTTTTTTTGTTGTTAAATCTCATCTCATCTTGGCCCAGTATTATTAAATAATATATTTTGTCAATATTCAAATGACAAATAAATCACTACAATTACTCGAACTTCTTCTTTTCACATTGATTGCCTTTTTAAATTTCAACACAGACGATAGAAATATTTTCGTTCGATTTGTTAACTTTGAAACTGTCTTCTTATTACAATCTTCCAATAGACTAGCCTCAACGTGGCATGAGTCCTTTCGTCCACCACTGCCACAACCACCAGATAGGGAATTTGATTCATGAGATGAATTACGAGATTTCGGTGATGAATTACAACTACTTGGACCGACATTATCACTGCTGTTTCCTTTTCCGGTTGTCATCATCCCTGACGAGAATTGCTCATGGTTATTTCTTAGATTTGATTTAAGCCTAAAAGCCTCATCTTCATCTTCGAGCTCACTCTCGCCCATCTTGAGAATACTTTCGAGGTTGAGGGTGCGTTTATTGGTCTTACGAACTGGTCCTGATTTATTGCGATTCGCTGGGATGGATGAATTTTCATCGGGTTCCTGTTGGCAAATGCTGATTTGTCGGACCATTTTTCGGGGTTGGATGTGCATGCGGCGGTGTTTTTGGATTGCTGTTTGTAAATTCAATCGTTGCCGATCTTTTTCACTGAGATTAAGGATGCGCTTGGGATTGAGTTTGACTTGGGCTACAATGCCAACTAAGAGTTCATCGACATTGTGATCGAGGCCCGAGGAAGTTTCGATGAATTTGCAGGCTACTTCTTTTGCCAGTTTTCTACCATCTTAAAATTTCAAATCGAATAAAAGAAAATAAATAATTTTTAGGTGTTTTTCAGGTTTCGTGTTAAAAAATGTTTAGGTATATATAAAGTTTATTTAAAAAAAAAAAAAAATATGTAATTAAAACTCACTTTGTCTGGTAACTTCTCGATGTCGTTCGAGATCAGTTTTATTGCCAACAAGAATTGCACCTCGTGCCAAAAGCATTTCACTTTCTTTCAAATAGTGCAACACCTTTTCGGCTACTTTGAATGATGGCCTATCTACTACAGAATACACAACAACAAACAAGTCGATATTGTATGTTGAACAAAAGGCCTCCGTCTAAAAATATAATAAATAAATTATGTTTTTGAGTAAATTTTTATCAAGACTAAGAAAATATTTTTAAAATAAAATATTCTATTCAAACATATACATATATAGAATATAAAACATGCCAAATTTCGATTAGTTCATTTAATTTAATATTTTGAAAATATTTTAAGAGTTTTTATGGTAAAATAAACCTTTTTCGAAATAATATGTCTGCATTGTCTTTTTAACCCTTTTCAATACGAGGAAGAAGATAATGATAAGGCGTTAAAATTCAAGATTTAGAAGTATCAAAAGGAGTGGAAACCGAATTTTGAAGGGTCAAGTCTTTCAATCTCTTCAAAATCCCTTTTTTCACTTTACCGACAGAATATTGTTTAGTACATAAAATAATAGAATCAAACTCACGTACCGACATTTCACATGCTGGATGATCGACAACTTCAAGGTCCGTTTCTATACCATCAACAAGCACAGAAACTGTCTTTTGACCATAATCTTCATCTATAAAGAAAAGAAAAAAGGTGTTTCATTTAAAACTAAAAACAAAAATTAAGTAAAATTAGTTAAACAATCAGTACAAAAATAAGTACGTATACGCCAGAGTGCATCAAATTGCATTTCTATTTTGTTTTGAGTTAGTTAAATCTTGAAACCTTGATATCGAAAGATCCGATATACATAGCTGTCCTCATAAAAATATTTCCTTGTTTCCCTTTTCCATATCCAAATACGATTTGTCAATTTCAAAAACAGTCATTTTTACGCGTTGTGCAAGTATATTATAATTGGTTATATGAATCAATATGAGGAAACAGTTAATTTAAGATGCTTTTCAGTGTTTTTCAAAACCATATCATATATGTATACAGTACAATAGCAAAAATACAATTTAACAGGAAAATTATATACGTATATTTTATTTCGGTAGGTAATGTAATGCATTTCATGATTATTATGTCAACTCAAAAGTTAATTTACCACATTGCATGCATAAGCTAATTAATTAAAGCTGCACGATATCTGATACCATAATAACAATTCATGATTCATTTGCAATAATGACAACGTTGCAATGCTGCCGCCGCCACCGCCGCCGTGGATGACGTAGTCGTCGTGCGTCGCCTTGGACACATTATAACGTCCCTTACTAATTATGTCGCCTCTTCAAAAAATAAAACATCCATGCACTTCATCAATTATGATGGAAAAGTTCATTGACCAGTTGGTCAGCTAATTGCTTAATGAAGAACATACAGCACCTGATGGTCTAAGTCCATTGGGAAACCATACTAATACGTAGTTCTAGTTGTAGCTTTTCAACTATGTAGGTACATACATACGCTACTTTGATTATCCAATGAAGCCTTACAGAGTGTGGGAGGAATAGTGTTATCTTTTATGGTTAGTTACTTACACTTGTGGCATTATATAGGAAGGACAAGAATTTAAAGTGATTAGCACACAATTTTCTAAAGCCTTATTGTACTGAGGTAATTAACCATGATATTTCTAAGCAATTTACTATATTTAAAGAAAGTCTAATTTCTTCCTAAACCTTATAGTTCAGCATGTCTTAAAGCGTCTAAGAACTTATCTTTTTGGTATTTATTAAACGGAATAACGTGATGCTTTAAATAGTGTTTCGGTGGTGATAAAATATGAGAAACATTCAAAACTGTAAGATGGTTTAATAAGTAGTTTTTGAATAGCCAGCCATTTTGACAGTTGTCACTATGGAAGATGTTATCTTTTGACTGCCATTGCTAACAATAGAACGATACATGCTTCAGTAACGCATTAAAATTGCTAAAATTGACTAAAAAAATGGTAAACATCGTTCTCAAAACTAAAGTACTTTTTGGCCATCGTGAAGCACGATGTGATGGACTTTTTTGATCATACTTGGTCTTATTTCATATTAACTTCCAATAGGAAGTTATTGTAATGGGTCTGATTTGTCGAATTGAAAATGTTGACATTTCTCTAGGTTTTAAGGTTATCAGTCTGTGCTTGCGTGTGTACGTACGTTCGACATCCGTACGTTCACAATGTTTTTTTCGTCGTCCAAAGTTTAAGAACCAGTAGAGTTATCGACTTCAAATAAATTTATATACAGATAATAATGCAGAAAGATGCAGAAAGGACTCTCAAAAAATGTAGTGGGTGGTTTCATAAAAAAATAGTACGCAAATTTCGTAAAAATTGATGTTCGGTTCTCTATATCTCTCAAACTAATTCCATTCATCCAATTTGTATTTGTTTATATAAGAAATAAAAACTTTTAAGAAATGCTACAAAAATTGGTAAAAATTGGGTTTTGACTAAAAATCTCGTTAACAAAACTAGATTTTGAAATAAAACTATTTCATTATATGCTTAATACTTTTGGTAATTTTAAAAATTTTAAGAATAATTCATCTGACAATTTTTTTAACACAACACGAAAACCTACAAACTTTTAAGCAAGACAAATCGACAGACGGGATGGGAAGTTATCAGTGTGGGTCGCATCTCAGCCTCTTTTTTGATCATACTTGATCTTATTTCATATTTGAACAGGTTTTCAATTGATCAAGCTACTAGGTTATCAGCGTTTTCCGAGGATTTGACGTACCTACACCAAAAATAGACCAAAAGTGTCAATTCACACGAATGAGTTACCCAACCCACATGTCTATCACCAAACTCTTGGATCGATTTATGTAATGTTACGCAAAGCTCGGTTGTCTTGCTTGCAGTGCGTAAAGAACAAAAATAGACCGTGATGGTGAAAATGGCATCAGATCAATTCGAATCCTATTTTAATTTAAATTATACAAACAAATGAAATAAAGCGGAGAATGGGTAAATCTCGGAAGAGATAGTAAGCTGGAAACTTCTTCATACATTTCAATGTCTAAAAAGTCTAACACATATTTTTTTTTTTAAATAGAAAGAGGTAATATGCTGATGGAGTCCTGCACTTATGGGTGGAAGATTAAACAACCATTTAAAAGCTTACATATTTGAAAGAAAAAATTATTAATTTTTTCAATACTAATTTAATGTCCAAAAATGTCCTACATTGCGCACTTTCCTACCTCTATCTTTGAAACGGTTGAAAATTGAAGATTGTACGCTTGACACTTTTAGTGAAGGTGTCAACACCATTGAATCTATAGAAACGGAGAGATAATTACGAAAAAGCGCTTTTTTCTACCAGAGACATGTGATTTTATGAGAATTTTTAAACAATACTTAGAATGCCAATAGGAGGAAATAAACGATTTTTTAGCTAACTATCTTTCATTGCTAGGTAAAACCTTTAATTTACTGGGTTATTAACTTATTTATGATGAAATTTTCCGTGTTCAATATACGTACCAGCTTTAATTTTCCTAGTAAAACCCTTTTATGAACCTACTACATTAATGCTAATTCTCGTGTCTTAATCTTGATTGGACAGAAGCAAATATTAATGTCCCCATAATAATTCATTGTTGGAATAAAGCCAGCTTGTCATTTATCAGGGGTGTATTTACCCTAAGGCTATAAGGGCTATTGCCTGGGATGGCCTGGCCAGTCATCTAGAGGGAGCGCAAGTCTACATTATGTAATCCAGCTTTCATTTATTTTAAGCTATGTTAAAGAAAACGGAGAAACCATTAACGATTTCTCCACTTTCTGTTAAGCAAAGTCAATAAATTCACTGAACATTGACATATAAAATTTCAAAAATCAATCCTATTATCAGGGGAATATATAAAAGCAAAAATTGAAGAAAAATGTATGTATGCAACATATGTACGTACAATGCGCTGCAGATGATTCTTGTCCAGAAGTTTCTAAAGTTTGCGGCTTATTACAAAATATTTTTGTACGGCATCATCAGAGCGAGCAGAGCTTTTATTTAATGGTTCTAAAATGTCACATTGCCAAATCTGTCGTTTACGGGACTAGCTTCAACAGAGTTTGTGACCAAATATTATCGACTCTCAATGCTATTAAAAATGTAAATTGAAGCAAGGTTTATTGAACCAATTGATCTGTTTGAGATATCAATATTGTCTCAATTTCGGGATTCTATACTCAAGCAATTTAATATTGTATCAAAAAAAATCAAGGTACAGACGTTAAAACTGTATATAGGCTCTCATATCGTTTGTGAGAGAAAAACGATATTGGATTGATGTTTTTGAAGAGATGGGTAGGTAAAATCAAAATCTTTGAAAATTATCCCTTCTTTGGATTTTTCTAGAACTTTAACAATATATCAATAACAATATTCTATGTGAGACACAGAAATGTAAAGTCAAAATCATGTTTTGTTTTCATTATACTCGTGTCGAAAACTATTTCTTCTCAGTTTTTACTTGCGACATATAGGAACTACATACATACATATGTATATGGCAAGTTTTGCATTCGTGCAAAATTTCGAACTCGAGATTTTAATCAAACATGATATTACGATGGTAGAGAAGTCGAAAAAAGTGGGTCCCGCGATTCCGTCCGGTCTGTTTTGTCTGTCTGTCCACGCTCCTACAGCCTAAACCATTGGGTCGATTGAGTTCAAACTTGGAAGTTAAGGTTTTGAGCAGATTCGCGTTAGGCTTTTTTTTCATTTTTTTTTTAAGATCAAAACTAACAGTGGCCCCCATACAATTTTTTTGGTCAAAAAACGAAAATTCGAATTTTCTCAAAAACAAACCGATAGATTTTTTTTTAATTTTCTCTAAAATTTTATTTTTTAACTTGGCTTCTTTTAATAAGAAAAACATATTTTTGTATTGCTCAGGAAAGGCACCACTCATAGAACCGTTTTTTTGTTTTTTAATTTTCTCAGCAACTTATGAACCGATTTCAATAATTTTTTTTGAATAAGCTCTTATATTGCCTTAACAATATTTGATTATCAAAAGTGCAATTTTTTATTTTTTGGATTTTTAAAAAAATATTGATTTTTTTTTTCAAAATTCTATATCTCAAAAACGGGTCAACATTTTTTTACGAAATTCAAATGTAGAGCGTATATTTACAATCACTAAACAACTGCATACCAAACATATTTTTCGAACAAAATTGAAAAATTTTATATATAAAAAATTAATTTTAAAAAAAACCGCTCTAACGATTTTCAAAAAAAAAATTTGAAAAATCAAGGGTTTTTTGATTTATAAAATGGCATTTAAATTTTTGAAGACAAACTTATTTTTCAGGTAAAATTTTGAATCTTAAAATAATTTTTTTAAAATTATTTTAACTGTAATGTAACCCTCTCCCATCTCACCATGTCTTTACATAAAGCTGAGCACGCCAATGAACTATTCCATATTCGTTTTAGACACCTACCTAACTACACAACCAATAGGCGATCGCTTTACAATTTAAACATACATGTTTTTCCTCTTTCTTATCTTCAGATAATTTACTTTCCATTCTGGTTCTTCCAATATAAAATTAAAATAAGGCTATCCAAAGGAAAAAGCTTTGAACGAACTAGTTGAATACACAAACAATTGTTTTCGTTAAGTATGCTTACAAGTATTTTTCATTTCCGGGATGAGTTGTCCTAGGATGAGTCGTGTCTTGGGATGAATCGCGCGGTTTTTTTGACAAATCAAATGGCATTTATATCTTTGAAGACAAATTTATTTAACAGGTATATTTTTAAATCTTATATAGGTACATTTTTAAACAGACTCTTTGCATACAGGAGCAAGTTCGTGCGACCCAGTCGTGCATTTTATTTTTAAATTGCTATGGTAAAAAATCACCCACGCAATTTTTTTGAGAGTCCTTTCTGCATCTTTCTGCATAATTATCTGTATAAAAAAATTTATTTGAAGTCGATATCTTTACTTGTTCTTGAGCTATAGATGACGAAAAAAACATCGCGAACGTACGGACGTACGTACTTACGCACGCGTAGACTTCTTTCTAAAAATCTTTTATTCCGACTCTATGGACCGTCGAGAAATGTCAAAGTTTTCAATCAAATCAATTAACAAATCGGACTGATTACAATAACTTCCTATGGTAAGTTAATTAAATACATAATATTAAGCATTTTGTGTCTTTTTTATTATTTTATTACTTAAGTTCAATCGTTTTAAAGAGCAGTAAAAGTTAATAGCCAAGGCCTCCAAATCCTTAAATACGCCTCTGGTTCTAATGACTTTTTCTCCTGTACTTGCAATGTTGCGTGTTGTTCATAAGTCACAGTCATGCAACATGCAATGTGTCTGCCTGCAAATGCATGTGCGTCGTCATATTCATAAAAGACCGTTTGTTTAAGTTCCAAGATAAGCACTTCTAATCTACAAACTTCAATCTTTATGTTCCTATAAACACATTCAATCCCTCTCCCGTTTGTTTCCGTCCATGTCAAGTCCTTCTGTATTTTATACAAATCATCATAGAACTCACAAATCTATTTGGCAAAGCTAAACCACTGCCATGCCACACCACACCATGCCACACAGTTCCACCAGCCAACAGGAGGCGAGGCGGTCGGTGATTATGTGGTTTGGATTTATTGTTGAAATAATTTTCCACAGATTTGATTTTGATGAGCGAATTGGATGATTGATGATTTGCAGTTTGTTGCATGAGAAATTTATTGAAATTTCTATTATAAGAGTTCAAGAAGAAAGAGTATATTTTGCAGAAAGCCAAGAAAAACATTTTCCATAATCCTCTTTTTTCTCATTTCACTCCTCCAGCCCTCCATCCTTCCATCAGCATCACCATCAGCTTCATAAAAAACGTCAAATGCTTTCAAGTAAATTCTGTGTTCGAAAAACGAATATATGTATGTACATTGTACATACATATGTACATAAATCCTGTTATACTAGTACTGATGATTATTATTTATTACTCACATAAACAAACCAAAATATACAAAGAAGTAACAAAGTAATATGTAAGTATCTACATAATCAAAGCGTCGAAGTCTAGCGACGCGATGCAACGATGGCAAACGAAACCGATGATGATGACGTTGGAAAATTATAAACATATTTCATTTTTCCATTTATATGCTAAAGCAAAAAGGAGAGACAAATTGAAAGACTTAAAGGTCTAAATATGTGAATATTTAACTCCTCATACGGTACTGGTTATACTTATACTGTTTGAGTTGTTATCGAACATCATCTGAAGTGTTCCTTGATCTCTTGAAAGTCTCGTTAAACCTTTTGTTCAAACAACCAAGTAAATAGGTTCCTGACTTTTGAACTTTCAAGAGTTTAAGGTTATTAACTTTATTTAAATTTGAATTTCCTGGAATCTTCGATGAATGAAGTAGGATTTTGGGAAGTATGAAAAAGGATTTCAACCCGTTTTAGCGTGTTCGAGATAGCTGGCTGATACTTCGGTGCTATATGAACCCTTTTAAGTTTGAAAACACCACAAATAATTTAAAAATCACAAATGCAACTTTTACGCAAACAACCAATGACAATCCGATAGGGCTTAAAAGGAATTACCTTAAAGACCATAAGCCTTATATTTTTTTTAAACTAATATTTTCTGTAAAACTATGTTATATTTCATTTATTTATTCATTGGGTTTAAAACAGTTTTCCAACCGATTATTGATCCAATTGTTTATGCAACATAAGTGTACGCAGAAAAAAAACTTTGCAAATCCCTTCAAAAACGCAATCAACCAAAACAGATTTACAAAAACAAACAAGCATTTTATCGATTGCGTTTTATAATTTGTGGTGAAAAGCAATAACAAATGTCACTCAGGAAATACCCAATAATACCTACCTTCATAGATAAATTTTATTAGGTAGGTATATTTTTCCAATTTGATTTTGTGTTTTATTTCTCTAGAGATTTTATTAGGGAGATTAAAATTAGTTTTCGGAGTATATGAATTTAATAAAGAAGTGGGTTTATTGGGTTGATGGATATTAAATTAATTGCATTAAGAAAAGTGGGGTGGGGAGTTTTGTTTTTATGAGCAATCGATAGAGCATTATATTCTCTGGGCCTTTTTTTAACAGTTAATTAAATCAGTATTCTTCTTCAGATAAAACGAAAAATTGATCATTTTATGCTTGGATTTTAGCTCCGAAAAAAAAAGAGGCTGGGATGCGACCCACACTGATAACTTCCCGTCTGTCGATTTGTCTTGCTTAAAAGTTTGTAGGTTTTCGTGTTGGGTTAAGAAAGTTGTCAGTTGAATTGTTCTTAAAAATTTTAAAATTACCAACAATCTATATATAAAAATCAATGCCACTTTTCGTTGTAAAGTTATAACTCAATAATGCCTTTAGCGATTTGGCTAATTTTGGTCTTGAATTATTCGTGGAAGTCCAGAGAAGGTTTGTACGTATGTAGAGAAAATTTAAAAAAATCTTGAAAAAGTGTGAAATCAACATCTATCTATACTCCCATATACAAACAATTCGTACTAATACTTAAAAGCCAATTTGAACCTTTGGAAAAACAATCGAAGACAAAAAAAGTGACGTTAGTTCTGTCAAACAAATTTAATGTCATCATATGTCATTTTATTTTATCAGCGATAATTATTGCTTTGTTGTGTTTATATTTTCCAAACTATTGTTGAGTTATTGCTTTGTGTTTATATTTTCCAAAATATTGTTGAGTTGTTGAGTGAAGGTAAAATGCCACGAGCAAGACGACCAAACATAGGCTGGCGAACGCGTAATGCAAATCAAGTGTCATTATTAAGACGATCTCAGATTACAGATGAACGTGCACAAGCTAATGCATCGCAGCGCAGCGTGAACGTACTCCACAGAATAGATCTGTTCACCCTGTACCTGTACTTAATCACGAATACGTCGTGCTGTTTTAGATGAAATGCTGCATGCTGCTTTTAATTACAATAGTCAGATTGATTATAGTGTGTACGGATACATTGGAATGATGGACGCAACATGTCCACATTGTGATGCGGCTAACTTTCCAGGTGAAACGCCCGGAATGTGTTGTGCTAATGGAAAAGTGAGATAGCCAACATTAGAAACTTCACCCGAACCACTGTATTCATTTATTTTTGGGACATCTCAAACGCCGAAGCAGTTTTTTATTCGATCGGAACAGAAAATTGCATTGGCACTTGCATCTTCGGAAATTGCTGCTACATTATTAGAAGGTGGTCGGACCGCACACTCTGCATTAAAATTGCCATTGAATGTACAGGTGATTGAAACTCCAACTTGCAATATTTTGTGAAATTTTGCTATGGCAAAAGTTCTGCGATTAACGTCAATTATTTTATGGGATGAGTGCACAATGGCGAATAAAAAATCAATAGAAGCATTTAATCGAACAATGCAAGATTTACCCGGTAATCAACAGCTTTTTGGTGGTGCTCTGATATTGCTGTCAGGGGACTTTCGTCAAACATTGCCTGTCATTTCTCGATCAACTCCTGCTTATGAAATAAACACCTGTTTGAAGTCATCAGTTCTTTGGAAATATGTACGAAAACTGACACTGAACATTAATATGCGTATTCACCTACATAATGATGCAACTGCCCATGAGTTTTCAAAACAATTGTTAGAAATTGGTGATGGCAAAATACCAATCGACAGTACCAACAGATTGATCACTTTACCGAACAATTTTTGGACAATTGCGCAATCTATAGATGAGTTGTTTGAATGTGTTTTTCCGAATATTCTTCAGAATTACAGAAATCATGATTAGTTGAGAGAACGCGCCATTTTAGCACCGCAGAACATTCATATCAACGCCATTAATTTTCAAATT
Source organism: Eupeodes latifasciatus (assembly GCA_920104205.1). NCBI lineage: Eukaryota > Metazoa > Arthropoda > Insecta > Diptera > Syrphidae > Eupeodes > Eupeodes latifasciatus. The sequence goes on from OV049926.1 coordinate 74,930,309, forward strand.
CAAGCGAAACTGCCAAGTGTAGTCATGACATATAAATCAATTGACAATGTTATGAATCAAGATGAGGCACCGCATTGCTTGAATCTGAAAATTGGTTCTTTGATTATATTATTGCGAAATATTAATCCACCAAAACTGTGTAATGGCACCAGATTGGCAGTGAAATTTGATTGAACTACAATCTTAACTGGTAAATCAAAAGGAAAAGTGTGCTTGATACCGCGTATCCCCATGATTCCAACTGATATGCCATTTGAATTCAAAAGATTACAATATCCTGTGCGTTTATCATTTGCGATGTCCATAAATAAGGCCCAAGGGCAAACACTTCAAGTTTGTGGTGTCAATTTGCAGGAATCATGTTTCCACATGGCCAACTTTATGTTGCCTGTTCCAGAGTCGATACCCCTGTTTATTTATTCATGTTCAAAATGGAAAAACAAAAAATATTGTTTATCCAACTGTTTTAGACTAACCCCTATAGACCCACCATAGTAAGAGAGCAATTCTTTTTTATTTTTTAGTTTGGGTCATTTGGACTTTTAAATAGCTAGCAATTTAAAATATATTTTTGTTTGAATCAATGAACTTTATAATCATTTTTTTTATTACTATGCCTTATACGTAGCGAAGCACGTACCGCTAGTATTTTTCATATAAAGGAATAGTTCAGTTTGAAAATCTAGTTTTGTTAAATAGATTTTTAGTCGAAAAAAAAATGATTACCAATTTTAGTAGCATTTCTCAAATTTTTACAAATTGGATGAATGAAAATAATATGAGAGATATCAAGAACCGATCATCAATTTTTTCTAAATTTGCGTACTATTTCTTGTAGATTTTATTTTTTTATGAAAAAAACGGACTGTTGGATTTTTAAAAAAAAACTACTGAATATCGAAAACAATATTTTCTATGAAATAAAAAAAGTTTGAAGACAATATTTTTAATTTTTGAAAAGCTTTTTGCCAACTTTTATTAATTTTTTTTTAAGTTTTTATTGTTTGTAAAGAAAACTGTATTCGATTTTTCTCAAAATTTTATCAGATGTCAAAAACATTATTCTTCGTTGCACAAAATTGTTTTGGAGATGAAATCATATTTTAGTCGTAAAATTTCCGAGGTGACAAATTTTTTTTACAGAATCCTTTCCGTTAAGTTTTCGCATAGTGAAATTCTCCAATATTTTTTTTCATTTTCAGTTTATTTTATAAGCTATATGCTTATAAGGAAAAAGTTGGCAGCATTTTTTGAAAATAGAATAAAACATTTGAAATGTTGAGTTTTCTAAATAAATTGACAAAGACAGCTTGATGATTAGTGGAAGTGTTAAAGTCCCTATTGGAAAACATGATATGAAATGGAGTAACTTTAAGCTAAAATATCCTAAAATCCTCATTAACGGTTCTTCTCAAAATACCTTTCCTTTAATAGCATACTATTGTCCATCCATAATTTGACCCCATCTTTCTTTGATAATTTTGAGTATTTACCTATATCATATTTAGTTTAATTTTTCAAGTTCATTCTGATCCATATCTCATAATAAATTATACTTTGATCACATTACGTTACATTGTTCAGTCACATGTTGTACAAGTACCAACTTACAATATCGTACAATACAACCCAAAATAAAGTTCGATACTTGTTATACTCGTATGAACATAAATCTTTCACTTAAGATGAAGGCTAAACAATCTTAAAAGAGCTTACCTTAAGCTATTTTGGGTAAGCCTTCTGTGAGATATTTGTACATATGTATATACGTATGTATATTTATATTTTTACTCTAAGCACACATAAAATAATATAAATAGAAATATCCCAAAATAACACTTACCTAAGCTCAAGTCATAAGCACAAATGTAGTCGGATGTTGTAAATTGATATGTTAAAGCTGTCTTCCCGACACCGGAAGCCCCCAGCATTGCAATTTTATAGGCAGGAATTTGACTTTTGCCTTGTACGTCTCTTTTATCCTGTTCCAGCATAATATCACCAGATGTCTTTGAAGCATTGCTGAAATGTATACAACATATGTATGTATGTTTGTGCGGATTTATAAATAAAGAAAAGATACTAAGATAAATGACTATATAAGGAAATTAAGATTAATTGACTTTATTAAGCTGATTGTCAGAATTCAAAGCAAAAAAAAATGATAAAATAAATATTACCTGTTATTACGATCCTTTCCACTATTCGAAGTGCCCGTCGACGTTACAGAATTAATCGAACGTGATCTCCGGCTTCTGTAGGAAGACATATGTTATGGATTTTTCTTTGTTTTATAAATGTACGTGATATGTTTCAAGAAACAAATTAATTTATTGCTAAAAACACCCGCATAACAACAAACACGTTATACTTACCTAAGAGAATCACCTAAATTACAAACACCATGCGAAGTGATGCTAAAGCTTCGAAGTCGATAGTACTCCAAGTCCAAGTCAGCACAGTGAATGGCAGCACGTCTGGTGTCGGCGAGACGTGGCTAGAAAAAAAAAAATCAAAATGTACATAAAATATGAGACTAAACGCATAATGTATTACAGTAGTAACAATCTTAATGTTTGACCACACCACTGATTATTAGAATTTAATTAAGTTAATCAAGAGAGTTTCGGCGGGACGTGATACTCGACGAAGGAAAAGCCTTTTACACTTTAATCATAAGATACAAAAGTACTACACATTTGTATGGACTTTATTGTTCTCGCAGAAGTAGAAACAAGGTAAGAAACAATTGTTTCGTACTAAATAAGAAATAACATATTTAATGTGGAGTTTTCAACAAACAAAATATAATTTTTCTAAAATATAAAATGAAGTTTAAAAGTCTTCACATACAAAATTTGATTAAAATCTGAGTTACTATTTTCAACCTAATCAACATCCCGTCTGTCGATTTGCCTTGCTCAAAAGGTTTGTAGGTTTTCGTGTTTTGTTAAAAAAAGTTGTCAGTTGAATTATTCAAAAAAAATGTAAATAGCTAACAATATTTTGCATTTCATGAAATAGTTTGATTTCAAAATCTATTTTTGAAAACGAGATTTTAAATCGAAAATCGATTTTTACCGATTTTAGTAGCATTTCTTAAAAGTGTTTTGTTTCTTATATAGGGTGATTTTTTTGAGGTTAGAATTTTCATGCATTAGTATTTGACAGATCACGCGGGATTTCAGACATGGTGTCAAAGAGAAAGATGCTCAGTATGCTTTGACATTTCATCATGAATAGACTTACTAACGAGCAACGCTTGCAAATCATTGAATTTTATTACCAAAATCAGTGTTCGGTTCGAAATGTGTTTCGCGCTTTACGCAAATTTTATGCGTTTTTTTTTTAAAAAAAGTTCTCGAGCTCTTAAAAAATCACCCATTATGTATTTATTGTCCTCCATTGAAAAGAGAACATTGTTTAATTTCAAAAATTAAAACAAAGACATTTTTGATCATATTATTATTATTGAGACATTATAAGACCTTGGGCGGAAAAAAAATATTGAGAAAATATTGAATTTTCAATGTTTCACCAAAAAATGTCAATGAAGAATTCTATTATTTTTAGTCTTGCAACAAATTAAAAAAAACGCCTAACGCGAATCTGCTTATGAAATCAATCGTCCCAATGGTTTGGGCCGTAGGGGATAAGACAGGCAAACGGACGGATTGCGGGCCTAAAAGTACTTTAGGTAATGTTAAAAGAATAACGTGAGAACGTAAAAACTGGTTGACTAAGGTTAAATTTTGTAACACTTTATGAAAAGTACACTGATCTTAGGCTCTAGAAAGAAACTCAAAAGAGAATATTGACCCCCTTTCCCCCTAAAATGTATCTTTCGAAAGCGGCCCGTTCCGGCTTCTCACGGGTAGACATAAATAGGTACAGATACTTAAGTTAAAAGCATGCTAATTAAAACGACCATGAATCACTAAATTAGAAAACATTTTGTTTGTCCTATCATTAATACTCTTTGCAGCGTATGCGATGAAAGACATTGTATGGCTTATTTTTTTACACCTTCGGTTGGTTTTAATAGGAATTTATAAAGATTTCTATAGTAACTTAGTACTAAATGTAGCCTATGTTACTCAGTGATAATGTAGCTTTCTAATGAAAAAAGAATTATTAAAATCGGTGCAGTACTTTTTGAGTTTATTCGTTACATACAAAAATACAAATCTCTCTTTATAATATTATATAATTATATTTCGAATTCCAACGTGACGCCATCTATGAGAAGTTCACGATAGATGGTCCGACATTTTCTGTAAAAAATCTAATTTAAGGCGCCATCTGTTCGAGACTTATGAAACTTACGATTAATAACAAACATCAACATTGACAATCAGTTTATTGTGAATTATAAATTACTGTCGGATCCAATGTAAAACATTCCAAAATCAACAACTACTAATAAATTAAAAATTAATTAAAAAAACATTGTCCAGCGGACAAAATTGTGAATCTAAACCATTCTCAGATCCCCTTGAACACACACAAAAAATTTCATCAAAATCGGTCCAGTCGTTTAAGAGGAGTTCAGTGACATACACACTCACAGAAGAATTATATATATTAAGATAATGTTTATACAAATTTGGCCAAATTCCCAAAAACTTGTTTTCGACCAATTTTTGAAAAAATTAATACTCGTTCTAAGGCACCTTATTGTCAAGTATTTTGCCCAACTTTTGTTGACATTTCTTTGTTTTAGTATTTGACAAATTCAACCATGGAAAGCTACAAAATTTATCACTTGTTTAAAATGTTGAAGCGTTTTTGAAAAGCTATTTGTTGTATTGTATGATTTTAAATGCATTACAAATGCAACATCGTCCGATAAAAGGTAAATTAGAATCCTACTACGGATGAATTTTTGACGTTTATTTGAGTCTTGAATTCAATTTTGTTACTTTTCTTACTGTTACTGTACAAGAGGCGTTAGTCTCGCTCCTCAGCAAGGGGTGTGAACATGCCTTAACATGTTCACAAAATTTTACTGGGGTAGCACAAGGTTCCCGATAGTGTCAGTGTGGGTAGGCCCACCGTGGAATTAAGCTGTAACAGGCAGGCGTCCACGTAAAGCCAATCAAAACTGTTACTGATACTTAGATGTTAGTTCGATTGATAACTGAATTGTATCTCGATGGATGTGTTCATGGAGTGGTTATAATTGTAATTTTCCATTGGACAAACAAATCGATCTTTTTTATTTTGTTTGGTCAGTTTTTATTTCTTAGATCACAGAGAACTCCGTATTTTCATTAATTCATAAGCGGTTTTTGTCTCTCTTCGGTTTTAAAGTTGCTTTTAAATAGGGATACTTCTCAAATTCCACCCTATTTACTGGGGTGGAATCGGCTAAGGTGATTGTTGATAAATGACAGTCAAAATAATCGAATTTGATCTGTGTAAGGTGATAGTCAAATTGATACCTAAAAAGCTGTCACGATAAAAATGTGATAGTCAATTATCATTTATCACCTTAGCCGATTCCACCCCTGTATAATTGATCAATTTCAACAAATTTGAATTTTCATTCTGAAATAATAAATCGCTTTCGAACAAATTCTATACCAAAACCAAATGTTTGTTTTCAAACGTGGTTTATTGGTTGATTGTATTTTGTGAAAATCCTGTTCAAAATCAAAAATAATCAGCTAGCAAAACATGTTTTTATTTATTTTGCAAAAACTAACGACAATGACATCATCTACTGCTTGAATGTAAATGAAACCAGGGCATTGATAAGAGTCCAGACTTTGTCCAATAAATTTCACTTTCACTAGTCATATTAAGTTGAGTTGTGGTGTTAACTTAACAAGAAATAAGGCCAATTCGAAAAATAACAAGGAAGCGGAAATAGAAAAGTCAGAAACATGCAACACATTCTTGCTTTTTTTTCGCACTTTAGTCATGTAAGACTAAACATCCGCCGTGTAATAACGGATTTATTTTGCATTAGTCATACTCATTACTCAGTAAAAGCTTACAACTTTTACTATTTTTGCAGTTTTTGAGATGTTTTCAAACCTCTCAGAATAAAATGTTTTGGCAAGTCTTCAGAAAACATAACGAAACAAAATTCAAATCTTACTTCATATTCCACTTTTCAATGTTACTTAGCATAAAATCGATGTTTGAGTTCTCTGCGCATCGTTGTAATCTTTTTTTTATAGTTAATTGTAAAACTAAATAAAAATATAGTTTTGTTTTTATAAGCTGACTCGAATAAGTTGTCAAATTTTACGGAAATATACATACAAATATTAAATAATATTTGTTTGTTATTTTGAAAAAAGGAAAGTGTCCACAAATATAGCGCCATCTGTTGCACGCGAAGATCTAAACATAGTAAGAACATTATCTACGAACGAACCCCTTTCATTCAGTTCTTATTTTATTCAGTTTCCATTTACAAAATTGAAAAGATAAAAACAAATTATACATATGTACATACATTATTCATGATATTTTTTAACGCATCCTATTTAAAATTGTCGATTTTTTTAAAAGTTTCAGCACAATTTACAATGTACAATTACAATTTTGTGATTATTAATTCTGAAAAATATTCAGTTGTATAAACTTTCAAATATAAAACCGGACTACTACGGATCATTTTTTGGCAATTTCTAATTGTGCGATATATGGAATCCCAAAAGAATCTAATATCATTTTCATCATATATTTTGTTTGGAACCAATATGAAGCTAAATTATCTATGTTTAATTTCATATGGTTATAATTTAATGTAGCTTAATCACTAAATATAAATATATAAAATTTAATGAAAGCTTAACTTCCATACATATGTATGTACATACATAAAAATACGATTTTAACATTTGACTTTTCTAAAACTTCACAATTTTAATTTACTTACACAAAACGTTTTAATGGCTATGTTGCTCCTGAACACAACCCCCTTAAATTGCTTTACCCTCACAATTTGTTTGAAATAAATTAGAAAACGTTGACAAGCCAACGACTTGCAATAAAACATTTAGTTCGTGCTAAATTAGAAGGTTGCCTGCAAATGATGGATTCCTTTCATCAACGCTAATGTAATACACATTATTACAATTATATTCAATTCCTAAGTTCTTATTTTATTACGTTTAAAAAAGTCTACATTAGGGCGAGTCTTGTGATTGATCCCACCTTTGCAAAATATATTGGTGTCATTTTCAATGATTTTTTCTTTTGTTCATAAATATTCTTCATCACAACGGACTATCCATTTTGAGGTTTCAATAGTATAGACATCTGTGAAACTAAGTTGTTAAACCATTTTTTTTTTCAGTTTAAAGTCTGACATTTATGAAAATGGATCGCTTAGCTATCGCACAACGCATATCAATTGTTAAAACCTACTACAAAAATGGTGATTCTGCCACAGCCACATATCGTGCTTTAAGAGAAGTTTATGGTTTACATAATCGTCCAACTACGCAAGCAATTTGAAAAATTGTGAAGAAATTTGAAGACACTGTATTGGTTATAGATATTGTAAGGCCTGTGCACTGAAAATATCGCTGCTGTAAGTGAAATTGTTGCTGAAGACCTGAGTGTGTTGATTCCTCGTCGTTTTTAGGAATTAGGACTGTCTTACGGCACATTATGGCGTATTTTGTACTTGGATCTATGCCTACTTCCATATAAAGTCCAGCTCACATAACAACTGTAGCCAGCTGACCATTCATAACGTCGTCGTAGATACGTCGAATGGGTGCTTGAACAACAGGCAGTGGACGGCGATTTTTTTGAAGAAAATTTTCTTCAGCGACGAAGCACATTTCTCACTCAAACAAAATTTTCGTATTCGGGATTCTGAGAATCCTCAAGTAATTGAAGAGAGGCCATTACATCCACTAAAAGTCACTGCTTGGTGCGCTCTTTGGTCCGGAGGTATGATTGTCACCGTCAATTTGCTTTTGGAGCGTTATGGTAATATGATAATCCACTTTTTTTGCCTGCTATGGAAGAATACGACTTGGTTTCTAAAAGACGGTGCCACATGCCACACATCTCGAGCAAATATTGCTTTATTGCAAGAGACATTTCCTAGCCGCGTTATTTATCGTCGTGGCGATTTGACACCGCTGGAATTTTTTTTTTTGTAGGGCTACGAGAAAGACCGTGTTTATGTAGATAAACCTTTAACTGTTGTGCACTTAAAAAAAAAACAATTTGTGTCAAAAATTGGTCTAAAATTACCTCGAAAGAATCGATTCTTGCAACAATTCGCGTGGTGGTCATTTAAATGATGTAATAAGGGTTTTTCAATAAGGGCGGGTAGATGTTGAATGGAATAAAACAAGCTATGTCTGAGGTTTTAACAAAATTATTGTTTTATTTGAATGGCGCATGTATGCCATTAAGCGTGGAATATGACATCATTCAAATGCCCGCCTCGGCTTACGTTGGCACGGATCCGAGTGGTCCAATTTACAATGCCTCTTCCGAATAGATCCGGCTGAATTTGAGCGATGCCCTGTGTTATGTTCACCTTTAGGGCATCGGTCGATTGTGTTTTATTTGCATAGACCTGGGGCTTCAAGAAACCCCACAGGAAAAAGTCTAGAGGGGTCAAATCATATGACCTTGGTGGCCAATTCAGATCACCAGTGCGAGAGTTAACCTTACCCTCAAATCGTTCATGCAAAATGTCAATCGTGGCGTTTGCTATGTGGCACGTAGCGCCGCGCCGCCGTCCTTCAGGAACCACTTGTCGTCCAGGTCGATATGGTTCAATTTGCTATCGTTATGTAGCGCTCGCTGTTGACGGTGACCTCCTCACTAACGTCGTTTTCAAAAAAGTACGGATCAATTATGCCGCCATGCCAGCCCAAAATCCACACCATACGGTAACTTTTTGAGGATGCATTATCACCTGGTGAACCTCGCGTGGGTTGCTGTCGTCCCATATACGGCAACTTTGCTTGTTAACACAGCCATTCATTTAAAAATGCACCTCGTCATTAAAGATGATTTTTTGGCCAAAATTGGGGTCCTCTTTTAAACGATTCGAAGCCCAGTCAGCGAACAAACGGCGTTATCTATGGTCATTCACTTTGAGCTCTTGGGTCAGTTGGATCTTGTACCTGTGTAGGCCCAAGTCCCGACGCAAGATTCGCCAAGTTGAAGTCTGCGAAACGCCGAGTTCTTGTACACTGCCTCGGGTTCTGCTGTACATTTTTACGGACCGCGGCGATGTTCTCGGCCGATCTTGCGTTCCTTGAATGTACGGGTGTTAGCTGATTGTTTACTGAACCGGTCGTCTCAAATTTGGCCACCAAACGTTGAAGAGTCGACTGTGAAGTCTACCGTAAAATGGGAGCAAGCAATAAGCGCAACGTTTGCGTTAAAAAACACTCATTTTGATAATAAAGTTTTATCATTTGAACGTGATGTTCAATTGTGTAACTTGCCATGATGATTTGGCATAAACAACTGAATAATAAACAAAAGATTTGATAGATGTCACCAAAACAAAATGGCCGCCACGAGGCGCCAAAATCTACCCGTGCCAATTGAAAAATTCTTTAGTGTTTTACACATAATGATGATGTTATCAATTTTGTTAAGTGTTAAGGGTTTTGGAGGCTTCAGCTTACAATCATGTAACGTTGTTAAGCCAGCATTTTAGAGATAATCGTAGTTTATGTTTATTTGTCTAGCCATTTTTGGCAATGGTTATTTTGGTTTGTCCAATAAAAAAAGGAGAAGCGTCAACAAATTTGTAAATTTGTTTTCTTAATTTTTTTTATTCAACTAAACAAATCTTCATCTATTTTCGTACTTTAAAATTGCTTATGATTTCAGCTTAGGCAGTTAAAAGTAAATTTCTTTGAAATTATTAGCTTGAGGAAACATTAACTCATCATCTTACTTGACAAAACCAATGTGGAACTGGATTTTTTTAAAGATTCTTTTCTTAATAATCACAAAATCTGTCAGATATAATATAATTTAAGTCTTGAGTTTGATTTTCTAAAAATCATTTACTTGAATCGTATTTCATAGGCCTTTTCATATATTACCAGTATCTTGTACATATATGCTCACTGCGGCGTATGAGTAATATTTTTAGAAGAAAAAAAGCTTACATGTGTATATTTACATATTTTCCTATTGGAATGAAAACGTTTCTTAGCACCATCATCATCAGAAATAACTTCATTAAAAGAAATCAAATTTTTCTATATATGTAAATATTATTGATACATTTGTTAATAAAAGTTACAAATCCTATTAAAATTCCTTTGCTTTTGTGAACATTTATAAAGTATAATTGAATTACCTACACATGAATTAATGTTTTCCATTCAATTAGATGAAATTTAAGGTAAGAAACTTTCTCCATGTTGCTTAATGACAATGTTGGCAAATAATTTTATTGAAATATTTAATTTTATTTTATTTTTTGCTTACTTTTTCTCATTTCATTTAGCTGAAAGTATTTGCAGTATCGAATTTATTTTATTGGATTACTTTATTTTAATGGCTAAATTGCAATAAACACACACATCTACTTTTACACAATGTTTGCATATGTACCAACATTATGTACTGTACATATCATATAAATATATGTAAATGATATGAACTTTATTTTCCATCAAAAAAGTCCTTATTCCTCATATTATATTTTTCCTGATTTTGTTTTCAGACGAAATTGTATAAAAACGTGCTGGATTGTAAACCACATCGTTTACGCCTCATAATCCTACCAAAGCAATTAATAAGTGATGCGGTGATGCAAATAATAAAACATACAAATATTCCCAATGAAAAGAATATGAGGGTATTTTTAATTTAAAAAAATCAATATATGTACATGCATACATATGTATGTATATATTCACATGAGTGGATAGGAAAAGCCAATGTTTTTTCTTATAAATTTTACATAGCATTTTGTTAAGTAGGTAAGCTTTTAATAGTTTTTCAAGGAAGAGGATCAAATTTGTTCTTTGGTCACTCAATTTTACTTATATTAAGTTACTTGCTTTATAAGCGGATATCTATTAGAATTTTTCAATATTTGACCGGTGATTGTGGTTATATTTTAAAAACTTAATTTGTGAATTCTTATTATGTATATCGGTTTCTTAATTCACAAGTCTTTATCAAAAACGTTCAAATTATCATTGCCTTGAAAGTCAATATTTTAAATTCAAATGTCGTTGGTCAAATTTAATTGGATTTGTGCAACGGAGGAGTTTAAAAAAGGTTTTTCAATTGGTGCGGGTAGATTTTGCCGCCTCGTGGCGGCCATTTTGGTTTAGTGACATCTGTCAAATCTTTTGTTTATTATTTAGTTGTTTATGCCAAATCATCATGGCAAGTTACACCCAAATTGAACCATATGGACTTAGACGACATGTGGATCCAGCAGGACGGCCGGCGCGCGGCGCTACGGGCCACACAGCAAATGCCACGATTGACATTTTGCATGAACGATTTGACGGTAAGGTTATTTCTTGCAGTGTTGATGTGAATTGGCCACCAAGGTTATGGGATTTGAACCCGCTAAACTTTTTCCTGTGGGGTTTCTTAAAGTCGTAGGTCTATGCAAATAAACCACAATCGACCGATGCCCTAAAGGTGAACATAACACAGGCCATCGCTCAAATTCAGCCGGATCTATGCTGAAGAGTCATTGAACATTGGATCCGTGCCACTGCAAGAAGCCGAGGCGGGCATTTAAATGATGCCATATTCCACACTTAATGGCATACATGCGCCTTTCAAATAAAAACATAATTTTGTTAATACCTCAAACACAGCTTGTTTTATTCCATTTCAACATCTAACCGCCCTTATTGAAAAACCCTTTTCAAAATTTGATGTCTTATATAAGCATTGAAATTATGTAATATTCCATACAAAATTTCGTTCTAAATATATAACGGATGTTTTTTTAGACGTGCCAATCTTTTTTTCCAAATTAGTCTTTTTCAGTTTTTACATTATTTATGCTAAGTTTGGTTTGTTATGAATCTAGCAAATTTATTCCCAAAAGAATAGTGTGGTTCACGCGTAAAGGAAACTTTTGGTGTGCGCATTATGTAGCGTCGTCGTCGTGAGCCAATTGCGTGGTAGTCCAATTTAACACCGCTGGACCATTTTTTGTGGGGCTTTATCACTTGTCCACGCAGATAAGCCCGATACCATTGACGCCTAGGATGAGAATATTCTGCGTGTTATTGCTGACATACGACACAAAGTGGCCTCATACTGAAAAACAGTCGTCGCAAATTGGGCCTCTCGGCTGACATTTATTCGAACTAACCGCGGCTCGAAACCTTTATAATGATAATGAAGCTAAACTCTTGACCAAAATAATAAATTGTATGCGATTTTCTGCCACCTATAAGTTGGTCCCAAAAGTTGTGAAGTTAAATAAAAACTAAAAATTGTTGTTCTTAATAAAGGACATATAAATCTTTATCAAAATGTGTAAACATTAGAAATCAATTGGAGTTTAAGAAAACTACTTTTTTATGTTTTTTTTTTGCTTTATGTCATAAAAATAAATTGCGCGACTGGGTCTCACAAGCTTGTTCGTTTGTCCAAAAAGTATTTTAACAATTATTTCCCGTATTTTAAGATTTAAAAATGTACCTGTACCTGCAAAAAAAGTTTCTTTTCAAAAATTTAAATGAAATTTGATTTCTCAAAAATACCTTAATTTTTTGAAATTTGTATTCGAAAATCCTTAGACCTTTTTTTTAAATTAATTTTGTATGTAGTATACAATTTTTCAATTTAAAAAATGGAAAAATGCCTAACGCAAATCGGCTCAAAACCTTAATTTCCAAATTTGAAGTCAATCGATCCAATTGTTTGAGCGGTAGGAGCCAGGACAAACAGACATGCGGACGGAATCGTGGACCCAATTATTTCGACTTCTCTACTATCGTAATGTCAAGTTTGATTAAAATCTGGAGTTCGAATTTTTTACAAATGCAAAGCTTATGTTAGGTTAGGTTAGGTTTAATGGGCTGACGGTTGATGTTGTTACCATCACACTTAGATCAATGTAGATCCATTGTGGTACCCCGAAGTGTTGGAAACTTCCTGAAAAGATATAATAACCTATGAATCATGTGGTTCGTTAAACCATTTAGAGGCCTTGACAAAATTTAGTAAGCTTTTGCCTGGCAGTTCTGATAGTTCCTCCAGTTCATTAAAGAAAAAGTTGCCTAGAGTTTTCTTCCTAGCAAGACAAAGCGAAGGACAGTGGCAGAGAAAATGAGTAGTGTCTTCATGTTCGTTTTCATCACCACAGCCTCTACAAAGGTCATCAGTACTGAGCCCCATCTTCTTCTTATGGTAGCCGAGTAGGTTGTGACCTGTAATGATGCCGATAAGGGATCTTAGGGAGGGCTTATTTAGATTTAAGATCCAGTCGGATCTTTTCTTATCATATCTAGGCCATATCTTCCTGGTGTTAACACAGGTTTCTAGCAGATTCCATCTGTCATTGGATTTTTGAAGGGTGGTTTTACTGACGTTAAGTTTCAGTTCACATAACGGTATTCCTATATGGTGGTCTATTCGAGAGGGTTCCAGTGTGGAACCCTCCCTAGCAAGTTCATCCGCCTTTTCGTTGCCTGGTACATCACTGTGGCCAGGAACCCAGCAGAGTCTTACGTTATGCTGTGTGCCAAGAACCTTTAGCTCTTCGCGACAGCAAGAGACAAGCTTTGACTTGATTTGGGTGGCAGAGATAGCTTTTATTGCTGCTTGGCTATCAATGAAAAAAGTGATGTCCGCGTGTGATATCGCCATCATGAATAAATGTTTAGCAGCGTTTTTCACTGCCAAGATCACAGCTTGGAAGACGCTGCTATAGTCAGGGAGCCTGAATGCTTCGGCAAGGTTGAGGCTTTCAGAGTAAAATCCTGCACCTACTCTACTATCCATTTTAGAGCCATCGGTGTAGATGGTAATGGTTGAGTCGTTGGTGTAGGGCTCATTATTTTCCCAATCTAGTCTATTGGGGAACTTGGTGCTAAAGGATTTGTTGAAATCCAAGTAGGGGCTCATATAATCTGTGCAGATATTTTTGTCTACGTATTTCGTAAGAATAGCTGCGTGGCCACTCTGGCTAGTTTGCCAGATGTTAGTTTGACTGAGCCTGAGGGCGCTGTATGCTGCTGATTCTTGAACGAATAGATCTATCGGGGGGAGGTTGAGGATCGTTTCTAAACCTGCAGTTGGGGTTGTCCTCATCGCCCCACTGGTACAGATACAAGCCATTCTCTGTACTTTGGTAAGTGTTTTTTGATTTGTGGATTTCTCCAACGCTTTCCACCAAACCAAACTGCCATAAGTTAGAATCGGTCTGACTATGGCAGTGTACATCCATATTACTATTTTGGGGTTCGGTCCCCAGTTTCTACCCAGAATCTTGTTACATGAGTAGAGTGCGATTGTGGCTTTCTTATATCTTTCTTGGATATTTGGACCCCAATTGAGTTTTTTATCCAGTATAACTCCGAGGTATCTAGCTCGATCGGAGATTTTTAGTGTTGTATTGTCTATTTTTGGTATTATAAACGGAGGGATCTTCCTCCTGTTTGTAAAAAGAACCAGTTCTGTTTTAAGGGGGTTTACATTAAGACCGCATTTTTTGGTCCAGTTACTGACCTTTGATAATGCGTTTTGTAATTGGTCACTGATAGTGGTAAGGTATTTACCCGTCGCCAAAAGCGCTAAGTCATCAGCGTAGGCTACCACTACTGTACCGTGGTTCCTAAGTTTTATTAGGATCTCGTTCATCACTAAGATCCATAATAATGGTGAGAGAATTCCCCCTTGCGGGGTTCCTCTAGATGCGTACATCTCTAAATGTGCGTTACCAATCTCACTATGTATTAGTCTGTTTTTCAGCATACTCATGATCCATTTGATAACTACTTCTTCTATGTGTTGATCGTTAAGTGCTTTCTCGATTGCATAACTGTGGACGTTATTGAAGGCTCCTTCAATGTCCAGGAATGAAGCAAGAGTATATTCCTTAACGTCAAGTGATTTTTCTATTGTTCTAACTACGCAGTGTAGTGCCGTTTCTACACTTCTACCTTTTGTGTAGGCGTGTTGAAAGGGTGATAAGGTCTCCGGTTTTAAATTACTGCGGATGTGTATGTCGATAAGTCTTTCTAGTGTTTTAAGTACAAAAGACGTAAGACTAATAGGTCTGAAGTCCTTAGGTTCAGTATGGCTGGGTTTGCCGGCTTTTGGTATAAACACGACTTTTACTTCACGCCATGTCTTGGGAACATACCCCCATTTAATGCTACTTTGAAAGATGTTTATCAGGTGTGGGGCGATAAATTCAGTGCTCTTTTGCAGCATCATTGGGAAAATGCCGTCTAGGCCTGGAGATTTATAAGGGGAGAAAGAGTTAATAGCCCAGTTTAGCTTCTCCTCCGTTATAACATCCGTCGGTATTTCATACTCGAAGATTGAAGAGTAATCTGGTTCGCGTTCAGGGCTAGGTTTACTACCTGGGAAGTGAGTTTCAATCAGGAGTTCTAGACTTTCGCGACCTGATTCAGTCCAGCCGTTTCCGGGTTTCATTAGTGAACCAACAGAAGCGGAGGTTTTCGAAAGGATTTTCCTGAGCCTAGCTGACTCGTTGGTACACTCGATATTACTGCAGAAATTTTTCCACGAGCTCCGTTTGGCTCGTTGGGTTTCTGTTTTGAATTTTCTTTGACTAGTCTTATAACAGTCCCAGTCACTTTCGAGTCTTGTTCTTTTTGCAGCATTGAAAAGTTTTCTTGTTGTTTTTCTAATGTTGGTTAGTTCTGTTGTCCACCAGGGGGGTTTTCTGTTTTTATTCACAGTTTTTTTGATTGGACAACTGGTTTCAAAGCTTGCCATAGGTGTAGTTCCTATAAGTCACAAGTAAAAATTGTGAAAAATATTCTCATTTTCATATTGTAATTAAAATTCAGCCTGTATGCAATATTTCAAAAATTAAAATTACTGGTCGTCAGCCCCGGGTAAATTAATTCTACATACAAATCTCCTATTACTTGCTTAAAGGATCCAATTGAATCATTGAAGGTCATGACCATTCACTTGGTTAAAGTTTTTCTTTAGTAGTGCCAGTGTCTACAGATCATCTTTTCTGACGAGGAGCATTTTCATCTCGGCTAAGAGCTAAACAATTTACTATCTTATAATTATTCAACAACAAAATCATCAGCAACAACCAGAACTATATCAACAACAAAAGCAGCAGTTCGAACAACACCAACAACAACAGCCGCAACAGGAAACAGACACTGATTCTTTCTGTAATTTTAAAATTGTGGCGTATAATGTAGGTGGTTTTAACAACAAATTAATATTCCCGGGGTTTTTTGAGTATCTATATAGTTTTGATATTATCTGTCTATTAGAAACTCATGTAGAAGAGCACAAAATAGTAGAATTCAGAAATTACTTTCCCTCTTACGAATGTGAATGGACTCCTGCAAAAAGAACTTCCAGCAAGGGAAGAGCTAGCGGTGGTACTCTTATTGCAATTAAGAAAGAGATGTATAGAATTTTCAAAATAAACAAAACTGAAGAAATTATGTATATAGAAGTCAAAAGTCAGGGTAATATTTTTTATATTGTTCCTGTCTATCTTAATTGCAACTATTGGGAACGAGATTTCGAATCGCTGTATGACTGTCTTTGCTGTTTGAAATCACAAAACGTGTTGATCATTAGAGATTTAAATGCAAGGACAGCGGCTGAAGAATCGGAAATAGCGATAACAGATCATAAACGTCAATCGAAAGATAAAAAAGTGAACGGAGAGGGTCGAAAGATCATAGAATTAGCAAACGAATTTGGTCTGAGCATATTAAATGGAGCTTCTGAAGGAGACTTCGAGGGTGAATATACATTTGTCGGGAAACAGGGTAGTTCTGTTATTGATTATGGCATCTTGGGTGGCGACTGGTGGACATTTTTCGAATATTTTAAGGTAGGAAAGGAAACATTTTCCGATCATCTGCCAATAGCGATAAAAATTCAAAACAACAAATCCTGCAGTACTCGAGAAGACGCTCGTGATCTGGGTAATAAAATCCTCAAATGGAACAAAAATAAAAAAGAGGAATATAAAACAACAATGGATGCCCTGCTTCAAACAAAACAAAATGGATCGATTGCAAATTATTTGCCTTTATGTGATCTCGAATCAATCGTCATAAAATCGGCGACATCAATTTCCAAATCAGGTGCACTCTATAAGAAATCCGCATGGTATGATCGTGAATGCGAAAAACTTAGAAAAAAGTGTTTAGCCTTGCTTAACTTGGTAAGAAAAAATGAATCTCAGTCGATTAGAATAGATTATTTGGAAGCAAATAAGCACTATAAAGAGACTGTAAAAATAAAAAAGCGAGCTCATGAAGAAAAATTGGCATGTGAACTAAGTCAAAGCAAGGATGCAAAAGAATTTTGGTATTTAACTAGAAAACTGTCTGGTAATTACCAATCAAAAGAACAAGTTTCGATTCCCTTGGAAAGCTTACGACTCCATTTTGAATCTCTATTATACCAAACGGAGCAAATTACGTGGAGTTTTGCACAGCCCAACATTGTGGACGATCTTTTAGATAAAGAAATTAGATTTGAAGAAGTCGAATTGGTACTTCATTCCTTAAGAGATGGCAAAGCATCCGGACCTGGCGGCATACCGGCCGAATTCTACAAATATAGCTCCCAAACTTTCAAAGAGAACTTCGCAAAACTCGAACATCATATTTAACTTTGGAACACTACCTGATCAGTTTTATGAGTCCTTGATATTACCAATATACAAAAAAGGTGACAGCTCAAATCCAGCCAATTATAGGGGGATCACTTTGTTGAACTCTTATACAACATTTTTATACAAAAGACTCGAAGAGTGGGTTTCCGTGAACGAAAAACTCAGCGAGTTTCAAGCTGGCTTCCGCTCTGGTTACTCTACTGTCGATAACATTTTCATCTTAACTTCAATGGCGCAAATGAAAATAGA
This sequence comes from Eupeodes latifasciatus, assembly GCA_920104205.1. Taxonomy (NCBI): domain Eukaryota; kingdom Metazoa; phylum Arthropoda; class Insecta; order Diptera; family Syrphidae; genus Eupeodes; species Eupeodes latifasciatus. Next base: position 74,948,361 of record OV049926.1, read on the forward strand.
CCATAATATAAAGCTCTATACTTTCTTTGTCGATTTTAGGGCTGCTTTTGACATGATAAATCGAAATGCAATGTTCTACAAGCTGTACAATTTAGGAATATCTACAAAATTCGTACGTGCATTAAGAAAACTTTATCAGCAAACAACAGCAAATATAGGCAATGGTAAAGACCGATCAGAAAGACTGATTGCAAACCGAGGTGTGAAACAAGGCTGCAACCTCAGCCCCTTACTGTTCGCACTCTTTCTCGATGACCTTGTGGAGTGGCTTACATGTGGGGTTGGTATTGACAACACAAAGGTAAAGGTTATCATGTACGCAGATGACATAGTCATTCTTGCCGAATCACCATCTTCATTGCAACTGATGATAAACAAGCTCTATCAGTATTGCTTAATATGGGGTCTGGAGGTAAATGTGGAAAAATCAAAGGTTATGATTTTCCAAAAAGGGTCCGGAAGAATTGCAAGCGGTGAAACTTGGAAATATGGCGAACGTAAGCTAGAAGTAGTAAAAAAATATACCTATCTCGGAATGGAATTATCGTTCAATTTAAAAATGGAAAACCACCTAAAAAATAAAGTAGATAAGGCGAAATCAGCAATATGCCAGAATTGGAAAAAAATTTTCAGCAACAATTTAATAACTATCAGCTCCAAATATAGTGTATTTAATGCTACAGCCAAATCTATTATGTTTTATGGTGCACAATGTTGGGGGATAGAAAGACCCGAGGAAACTGAAAGCCTGCTGCGGTTCTTTCTAAGGAAAATCTTTTACCTTCCATTAAACACGCCAAAATATATGTATCACCTGGAGTCGGGGTTGCCAACAATGTTTATTTCTGCTCTTAAACTACATGCAGATTATTTATTAAGGGTGATAAATATGGAAGAATCAAGACTTCCGAAGAAGATTCTTAAGTATGCACTAAAAAAGAAAACTCTCTTCGTCAAAAATTGGGTTAAACTTGCCGGAAACTGTGGAATAACGATTAACTTGTCAGAAGCTAACTCAAACCAGTGGAAAAAGATCTTTTATGAAATAATCCAGCTGACTGATGAAAATGAAAGATATGCCTTTATCGAAAAAGCTCGCAGTTCAACAGAGCGAAAGTATTATTCATTAATCAATTACAATCTTAATGAAAATAATTACTTTAAAAGCTGTTTCTCGTGCAACAACATAGGGACCATCTTCAAAATTAGAGGCGAACTCATCAAATTAAACTTTACTCCACATCGAACGGCGGGGAACTGTAGTTTATGTAATCTGCAAGAGAGGGAAGACATCCTTCATTTTATTGGAGTTTGTCCCGTGCTTAAAGAAATAAGGCGTCACTACTTTGGTAAAACTGTTCTACTCATCGAGGAAGTAAAGAGTTATCTAAATGGTTTCGACTGGTAGCTTCTATTCAACTATTATAGTAAGGCCTATGCTTATAGAACAAGGATAATCACCGAAAGTTTTTAATTAGCTATGCAATAATGTATGTTTTTAGTTTTGATTAAAATTTTAATTTTTGTTTTAACTAAACTAAAAGTCATTCCGTTTTAACTAAACTAAAAGTCATTCCGTTTTAACTAAACTAAAAGTCATTCCGTTTTAACTAAACTCAAAGTCCACGAAAATTGTTTTAAAAATTGTAATATCACAAATATTTGGCAAAATGTATCAGTTAAAAATCAAATTAATGTGTAAAAATTATAAACGAATTATATCACATAATAATGTATACTACAGACACACGACAAACTTTGTCATGTCTTAATTTATTCATGTTCACTACTCAATGCATTGTATAAAAATTTGTTTTTCATGAATAAAATTTATCTATCTATCTATCTATCTATCTATCTATCTAATTATTCAAAAATTTAAAGTAAAATTAAATTAAATAACAATTAGGGTAAAAGTAAATAAAGTTGGTAAAATTTAAGAAGACAATGAGTTGTTAAAATCATTTCAAAATTGCAAATACGTTTCGCTTAGTTACAAACTTAAAAGGAGTTAGCATTTTTTTTTTTCAAATCGGAACACAACTTTCTGTCATATTCTTCAAAAATGACTATAACAAAGCATTGAAAGATCAAGTGTTGACTTTCATCTCTTTTGAACTCAGAACCGTAATATGTTTGGAAAAAATGAAACATAGGTTGGTAGGTAAGTAAAAATGGCAGTTACAAGTAGCCCTTGCTGCGTGACTCAATTAGCGCTTCATAGCTCCAAAAGAGATTAGAAAAGAGAAGAGAATAGAAATGACTTTATTTATATATAAAATTCAGTTATACAATAAATGATTACAAGTATTTTAAGACCTAGTTTAAAAACCGTCGGTCACTGGGCCGGATTTAGAGGTCCAGAGGCCTCGGGGCAATAAAGGAGTGGAGGCCCCCTCGCCCAAATTATTTTCAAAATAAAGTAAACCACTTTGTTTCACTCGAGTTTTTCAATAAATAATTTATTTTGAAACCAAGTAGATTCCTTTAGTATTGAACAAACACATATAAATATAAACGGAAAAAAGAATTATCTGAAATTAAATTTTAGGGTTAACGAACGGAACCTTTCGAGCTTTTTTCGACGAAAAATCGTTGATGATTTCGTTGAAATCCAGTTCTCGGAGTAAATCGCTTTCAATGCTCAGGTTCGATATACACTTTTGTCCCATCGTGGTTCGAAGCCTATTTTTTATAACTTTCATTTTTGAAAATGAGCGCTCTCCAGTGCAATTTGTTACCATCAAAACCAAATACATTCTCAATGCAATTGGAAGTGCTTCTTATCAGGGCCATTTGAGATTTTGATATTTCACTGATTGCCTGATTAGAGTGAACAAATATAGATCAATGATTTCTGTTATTTAAGATAAATATAATTAAATAATCAAGTATGTATGTAAAGTACTGTAAGCTGTAGGTAAAGGTAAAAGAGCAAAAAAAATACATATCAAAGAAAAAGATGCTTACTAGTGTTTACTAGTTGGAATTTGAAACAAAAATTTCCCGAAGTCTCTATTGTGGGGGCCCCCCGTTTGTGGAGGCCGCGGGGCTTCTGCCCGGTTGCCCTCCCTTAAATCCGGCCCTGGTCGGTCAGATTGACAGAATATGAATTCTGATAGCGAAAACAAACAAAACAATAAAGATAAAAAGTGAGATTAAATGGATTAATTTCAGTCAAAAGATACAGCAAAAAAAAAACAAACAAATTTAAATGCACTGGAAAAATTGAAAGCTTTCTGTTAGAATTCTTTTTCTGTAAGCCATTGCGCATTAGAGGAATTTGAAAAATTTATCCCAGCCTTTTGCTCCATTAAGGGCTTGGATTACATCTTCAGCTTCAAATTGGTTCTTCCCAAAAATGTCTCGACGAATTTCTTGGATAATTGGACAAAATCCTAAAAAGCGTCCGATATTCTCTCTCTCATGGGTGTTGCAGAGTTGGCACTCGATAGGCAGGTCTGGTGTGTGAGGTATGTAATTCAGAGAAAGTATCTCACCTCTGGCTCGTAGAATTGAAGAAATCATATCCGTTGAGTTCTTGTCGGCGAAGTAGTTTGATTCTCCAAGATTAAACTCCAACTTACTATAGAAGTCTCTATACTGCGATGCTTTGACCTGGTTGATAAAATTTTGCCGATATTTCTCATCCTTTAAAACCCTTTAGATTATCCAAATAAAAAAGGGATTATTTACCAACTCAACAGTCCGTTTATTTACATCAAGAGTGACACGGAGATTGATGTTGAGGCTGGATAGGATTGTTTATCATGATATTGTTGGACCAGTATAGAGGGTGTTGTAATCGAATAACAGCCACCTGGCTGTCAGTGCAGATAGTCGTGTTTCTATTTTGGTTTAAGTTTGATTTGAGTATTTTGCATGCTAGTAATTTAGCTTGAAATACATTTTCAAAATCAGGTAGCCGAAAAGACTCAGGCACACTTAAGGACTCGAAAAAGATTCACCACCCAACTCCACACTCCATTTTTGATTCATCAGTAAAGATAGTGGTGTCGAAGTCTTTCGTAACCATGCCATCCTCACAATTCTTTCTGTTAGGAAAGATGACTTTAAAATCTTTGTTGAGGTTCAAGGCAGGAGTGGAGCAGTTGGTGTCTGTCACAAATATATTCGCTGGAATCAGTTCGTTAGTGTTGCCATGTCCACTCTTACAATATTTCAACATGTATCTATTCATGTAAGGCATAGGTGCATGGGACACACTATAGACTTCTATACAAGCTTACTCACAAACTCGAATTCAACCACCATTTTCCATATCGATTATTATCCATAAACAAGCTATAGGTAAACTGATATTTTTCTTACTCAAAATCATTCAGGTAGTCATTTTGTGTTTTTATTTTGACATGAATTCCTTGGGGATATTTTTATTTATCCTTAAAGCTAAATACCTAAATTGTATAATCTACATACTCCTGTTGACATCCAAATTGTTTATCTTTCGTTTTTCTTGTACTGTGAAGTCTCTTTTTCCCAATAAATGTAATAGATTTGTATTTCTCAATGTATCACATTTCATAATATTGAATAGGTATTTGCAATTATATTTTTAAAATATTTTTATTTTGTAATCATTTAAACCTGTGTATCTATGGTTATATGTATGGAAAGAAATTTAAAATAATTATAATGAAATATGATATAGCTACACAACATAGACCTTTACTATGTACAGTAAATAGCTAAAAAATAACTTTATAACTTCCGGAGTTGCTTTCAAATTACGTTTCGCATTCAAAACGGTTTCTCTTGAGGTATCTACACTTTTCTTCCGTTCTCTTGAACCTCCTGAAACTAATAACATTAAAATAAAATTCCGTTGGGTTGAAACTACAACCGGAATTCCCACAATAGCTTGGGAAGAATTCATTCATTTCATCAAAACGTAACCGTTATACGAGTATATAGTCACCAACAACATTATTTTGTGTAACGGTATACTATATAAATACGTAAACGTACATTGTATATACATACAAACAAACATACCCACATACATGCAACTAAAGAAGTAAAAGAGTATAAGTTATGCTTACCTTTCTGCTTTCGGCTGGCATACTGGAAGTCCTTAAACGTTGCTTTTGTTTGCAACCCAATTGTGTTATGGTTGCCGAGCTGCCACAAAAGAAAATTCCTCCACCAGAATCACCCCTGTCGCCCCTGATCACATTGGCTGACGGAGTGGGTGATATGCTGCCATCTGTTGTTGCCTCCAAAACGGATGTCATTGCATTGTTTGACCCGTTTCCGACGCCACCACCGCTACCAACGCCACCAAGACCGCCGCCGCCGCCGCCGCCGCCACAACCACCACCAACTCCCATCATTGGTAAGATAGGTGGTGTAGCGGCATATTGGGGCGAAACAGCCCCAGACATGGCTTGTTTGAATGTCAATACACCTCCACTTGACTCGACTGCCATCGAAGAGGAAATTTTTCCTTTTACGTTAACGGGAGATTTAACATGTGATATCCTTTCCCTGCAAAGAGGTACAGAGGTAAGAAAATACGGCACAACAAAATATTAGCATTAAAAAAAGTAAGAGCTGAGTTTAGGCTTTAGGGAACGAACTTTGTCATCGAATTTAAAAGTCAAACACCATATTGATGCTTATGGATCTGTAAATGTACATGTGGGTGTATTAAAGATGCATGTATGAGTGTGTACATACATGAATAAAGAATCAATATTATGTGAAGGGTGCTTCAATCAAATTAGGTTAATTTTGTTACACAGGGGCTGTGGCAAGTGAGGCGAGTATATAAAGCGAGCTGAACATAAGAGGAATGCCATTATGTCGATTTTGAATAGCCAAGGAAAAAAATGTCTGACGTTGGAATTATACAGTTGTTCCTTTCTTAGTGTGGAAAACTCTTGAATTCTTAAAATGTCTCAGCTTAAAAAGATTAGAATTTCTTTATTATTTGAATATTCATAGGTTTATACATTTTTATTTTTAACTTAGAGAAGCTAAAAAGAGTAACATAAGAAGAAGAAGATTGGACGGGGAGTTACGTTACCATCATAATGGATTTATATACGTACGTATTAGAAACGTGTGTGTTACAATTCTTTGGTTGCCCTTGATGTTTTTCAACTTGTTCAAATTGTTCAAGTTTCCATACACTCATTTTTCTAAATTTAAATAAAATTAAATGCACGAATGAATCAGTGGTATTTTTAGCATTATGTAGTATATTTAAACCTTTTTCATATTCAAGGACTCTTACGTGGGTTGGTGTTAAGGGTGTTTTTTTTAACAAAATTTACAAAACCAAATAAAGTTAAAGTAACAAGTTGTGAAAATAATCATTTTGAAGTTTACTTTTAATCAGTTTTTTTTTTCGCCTTAGTTCTATTAACGAAAATTTAATTTTAAAATTTACCATTACATTCATTGTTTCAAAAAAAATCTTTGAAAGATTTCAAGTAGAAATAATTAATAAAAGAGGTTAAGATTCATCCTGATAACTTATCATTCATGCCCGTCTGTCACTTTTTCTTAAAGTTTTACAAAACATTCTTAACAACATTTTGTGTAAAATAAAAAAACAACAAATTCACATCTTTCTTTGTTCTCAAGATGCTTGAGTCAAAAACAGTTTTTTTTTCAGTTTTTAGTAGTTTTTGTAGGTTTTAATTTTTTGTAGAAAAAGTTTTGAATTGTATTTTTCTAAAAAATTAACTTAAAATTAACAACAATGATATGATAAAAAGTTTGATTTCAATATCTGTTTTTGTTTTCGCGATATTTTAGTCGAAAACCTATGTTTACTAATTTCAAGTACCATTTTTTTAGAAGACTTATATTTCATAGACAAACTGTGAATTGGATTTTTGTAAAATTTTTTACTAATTTTTAGTAGTTTTTTTAAGGTTTTTGTTTTTGTAAAAAAAACATTCACTTTAATTTTTATTAAAAATCTTACAAGATGTCAAAAACGTTATTTTTGTATGCATACAATTATACGAGTATTAAAGGTGATGTCATTATTTTTTTTTTTCGGAAAATATTCAAGGTGACAAATATTTTCAGCCAAGAAAAGGCTTGTAAAAAACCTTAAGTTTATTTATTTCGATAATTAAATATTTTATTGAAGTCGCTAACGTCATTGAATAACTTGAGTTTATTTGAAATCGATATCTCCGCTCGTTCTTGAAATATTAGGCCTGTTTCACCGAACACTTTTTACTTAGTAACTTTGAAAATAATATCCTACAAAGTAAAAGTGCAAAGTGTTTACAAAATTTGCACTTTTAACTTTTCAATTTTTCAGACTTTTATAAAAAGTGAAAATTTAAAAGTCTTACAAATTTAAAATATAACTTTGCAATTCATTTGTATTCTGAAAAATTGCAAAGAAATCCTTAGATTTTTTTATTTTGATAAAATATGCATTGACAAAATTGGTAAATCAATATGTCATGGTACCTCCTTGAGAAAAAATTGTGAAGATATGTCTGAACAATTTTAAACCCAGCAAATGGTGTTAGAGAGAAATGCATTAGTGATAATATTTTCTACTCTGTAGAACGCTGCTTTGCTCACAGATGCAACCACGTGATATTGGGCTTCACTTTCAGCTCAATGTAGTGCGCACAAAAGTTGCAAGGGACTTAAACTTGAATTGTAGTTTATTTCTTATTTTAGACTACACAAAATCGATGGTGCTTTTCGATAGTCGAAAACTCAGCTTTGTCTTAGTTTCACTACTCTTTGGTCACCATTATTAATTTCTTCGTTTTTAAAATAATCTTTAAAACGCTTTTCAAAAGAAACATTATTTTGCTGTAAGCTGCCAAATTCCTTTGAAGGATGGCTACGATGTCGATGGATTAAAAAACCTCTACAAAATCAGAAATTGAGATAAATCACCGCGTTAACCCTAAAATTTAAAATTCATGTTCTTTGGTAAATTCGTCAGAATTTAAAAAAAAAAGAGGCTGGGATGCGACCCACACTGATAACTTCCCATCCCGTCTATCGATTTGTCTTGCTTAAAAGTTTGTCTAAATGTATCAATTCTTACCAAATTTGCGTTCTATTTTTTGTAGATTTTATTTTTTTTATGAAAAAACGGACTGTTGGATTTTTATAAAAAAATTACTGAATATAAAAAACAATATTTTCTGTGAAATAAAATAAGTTTGAAGACAATATTTTTAATTTTTGAAAAGCTATTTGAGCCAAAAATCAATTTTTACCAACTTTTATTAATTTTTTTGTTTAGGTTTTTATTTTTTGTAAAAAAACTGTCAATTCGATTTTTCTCAAAATTTTTCCTAATGTTGAAAACAATATTTCTTATAAGCTTAAATTAGTTAGAAGCCATAATCTCAAATTTTTGAAAAGATATTTAAGTCGAAAATCAATTTTTACCAACTTTTGTTACATTTTTTTTTCGGTTTTTAATTTTTTTGTAAAAAAAACTGTCAATTCTATTTTTTTCAAAATTTGACTGAATGTTGAAAACAATATTTTTTGAAAGATAAAAGTAGTTTAAAGCCAATATCTCAAAGTCTTGAAAAGATATTTGAGTCAAAACTCAATTTTTACCAACTTTTTTTTTTATTTTTTTTAGGTTATTATTTTTTGTAAAAAAACTGTCAATTCGATTTTTCTCAAAATTTTATCATATGTCAAAAACATTATTCTTCGTTACAGAAAATTGTTTTGGAGATGAAATCATATTTTAGTCGTAAAATTTTCGAAGTGACAAATTTTTTTTTTCAGTTTTTTTGATTTATAAAAAAAACCGTTAATTGATTTTTTTTCCAAAAATATAATTGTTTTGTATCACGTTACAATATATAACATAAAATTTAATTCAAGTCTCTAGCGTCATTGGTTCATGAGATATTTAGGGTTAACCAAAATGTTCACCTTTTTTTTAAACTGCTATGGTAAAAAAACCACCCACGCAATTTTCTTGAGAGCCCTTTCTGCATCTTTCTGCCTTATTATCTGTATAACAAAATTTATTTGAAGTCGATATCTTTTCTGGTTCTTGGACGACGAAAAAAACGTCGCGAACGTACGGACGTACGGACGTACGGACATACGGACGTACGTACACACGCACGCACAGACATCTTTCTAAAAATCTTTTATTTCGACTCTAGGGACCTTGAAACGTCGAGAAATGTCAAAATTTTCAATTTGACAAATCGGACCCATTACAATAACTTCCTATGGGAAGTTAAAAATCACCAATGTCCAACTATTATTTAATTCTTCAGTTTCAAAACGTTTCATATATTTTTGTATTAGTTTTCGGCAACTTTTTATAAGAGACTCTTATTTGTAAATCAAAATTTCTCTTTGCATATTACTGAAAAATTTTTCAAAATTCTAAATATAATTTGAAAAGTTTAATGTTTGAATAAATAGAAAGAACACATACTTTGCAAAATAAGAAAACTTTTTACTTTTCAGAAAAAATTTTGCACTTTGCGAATTTGGAGGAAAGATTTTAAATTTAAAAATTTACTCTTTGCAAATTTGCGTTTGGTGAAACGTAAATTTAAAGTAAGTTCAATTCAAAGTGAAAAGTGTTTTGTAAAACAGGGCCATTGTCTACGAAAAAAGGTATCCTGAACATACAAATATACAAAAACTCCCACACACAGTCATCGCTCTAAAAACCTTTGAGATATGACAAAATTCTCAAAATTCGACAAATCAGACGGCTTACAAAACTTTCCTTTTAAAGTGGGTGGCACAACAGTCCGTTGAGAACTAGGGCCTAGTGACTTAAAACTCTCAACCAATTCTTTGTGCGAGTACTGTTGTCAGGGATGGAGGGGACCTACAGTTTTGAGCCGAATCCGAACGGCAAATTTGAGAAAGCACTTTTTCATGACAAGAATTACTCTTGGTGAATTTGTCAATTCCTCGCAAGAGGCAGCACCCGTGAAAAATACTTTAGATGGCATAGGCAGGGATCGAACCCAAGACCTCTGGCATGACAGTCCAACGCACTAACCATCATGCCACGGGTACTACAAATACTTTCCTTTTGGAAGTAAAAAATAATTATAAGACTCATATTAATGTCGAAACTTGTTCTTTGAAAAATATCGAAGTAATATTTCTTCGGTACATGTATATTTATAATATTTACTTTACAGTGCATACATATACAAAGTGTTCCAAAACACTTAATTTATTGTTACAAAAATAATTTGTTTTAGACCTGACAATAGAAAAATTCATAAAAATACTTTCAGATAAAATTAAAAAAAGCATATTTGAGTTTTGCATGATAAAATTTTAAAAAGAAAACTTTGATATTCAGATTTTAAAAACTTTTTAAAAAATTAGAACGTTTGAAACAAGAAGTTCAAAAGCAAAATTTTGAAACAACAATTTTAATCCTCTACAAATTGGAAATGTACAAAAACACACTCAATATAGTCAAAAACAAAGTAAACCAAAACCCCCTCAATTGGACTAATAAATCATTTTTCCTTAAAAAATAGAGAACTAGGGCCTAGTTGCTTACAACTCTCAAGCATTCCTGTGTGTAAGTAATTTTGTCGGGAATGGAGGGGACTTACAGTTTTTTTTTAAGCCGAATCCGAACGGTTTTCTTAAGAAAGCACTTTTCATGACAAGAATTACTCTTGAAGGATTTGTCTACTCCTCGCAAGAGGCAGTACATGTGAACAAAAAACTTAAGATGGCACAGGCAGGCTTTAAACCCAAGACCTCTGGCATGACAGCTCAAAGCACTAAAGATTACGCCACGGGTACTGCATTAAGCCGTACCAAAATACTAATATCGTATTTTACAACAAGAGATTCAAAAGTACTGGTGACATTTCAAGCATTACTAAGACTTTTAAGGCTATGGTATAGCAATGTAAACCGTTTCATCAGTTAAAATCCAGCCTTAGTAAAGGATTAAAGGAAAATTAGTCTTTTTCACACCACAATACATTTTAAGCGAGCATTTTAATGACCATATTCCACAGTAACACCTTTTAAATAAAGCAAGTAACAAGTGTACAGCGAGTCCGATTATGTCTGCTTTAAATAAATACCTAAGTTAAATTATTGTTGCGAAAATGACTTAGTCTACCATAAAAATAAACAACACAAACAGATCTTTTTTTTGAACTCATCAGAAACAACGTTGCTGCGAAGTGTCAGATGAAGGAGAACGGCCGATTAGTTGAGATAGAAAGAGACACCTGTTTATTGCAAAGAAGACGACTACAGGATTCAAAAGGGAATTTTCGTGGAGACTTCGGAAGGCATAAAAGGCGTGCGTTAAATGAAGCGCGCTCTCTTTTCTATCTGGCAGATCCCTAAGCAGCTAGCACACTTCCGTAACATTAATCCTACAAAATCAATATCACAGTTTATCCATAAAAAATATACCTCTCGGGAACCAGAGGCTTTGAAATAAAATTTATCTTAAAGCTACAAATTGTTTTATTTATTTTCAAGGGTTCTTCCTTTCCTCGATTCTTACGTTCAAGGCGATTTTTGCTACACTGGTGTCAGGTGTGGGGTTTTATCGAACGGAGCTACGAATAGTTCTTACCAGGATGGACGCAGAAGAGATGAAAAAACAATTCGACTCTATCGTCAGCCTAATGAAAGATAACACCCTAAAAGAACGAGAATTTTGGGATGGCAAGTTGTTAGAATGGAAAGGCGAACTAGCTCGTCGACAGGATGCTACAGAGGAACGAGTTCTGGCACTGGAAAAAACGTTCGATCGAACATTCAATCCAACCGAAGGGCATCACTCTTCTCCTCATCCTCAGTCCGTAGATAGCACCAAAGAGCCTGAACGGGGAACGAACCAGAAGGACCAATCAGGTCAGCAGCAAAGAATTGGGTCACCAAACGTTAATTTTCCGCAAAGTGAAGTTTTTGAAACCCCTGTTAGAACTACGTGCGAAGTTTCAAAGGCTGGGGAAGGAAGAGCCTTCCAGCTATACGGGGGAGCTTATCCACGGTTGTTAAATGTTAATGCTTTGCAACCATTTGATGGCCAGAGCTCTTGGGTTGACTATGAGAGGCAGTTTGGCATTACAGCTACATTTTACGGGTGGAACGAGGAAGAGAAAGCTTACGCGTTGGCGATGCAACTTCGGGGCGAAGCCCTCACTGTTCTCAGCGCTCTTCCAAGTGCAAAAGCCATTAACTTCGAAGCGCTTACTAAGCTTCTTCGGCAGCGATTTAGTCTCGACACGCACACAAGTTTTTCCCTGCTTAGAAATCGTGTTCAAAAGCCGAAAGAAACCCTGTCAGAATTCGCAATCCAATTACAACGACTTTCAGTCGCTGCATTTCCAGATTGCGCCGAAAAAGTGGTCGGCGAAATCGTTTTGAGCCAATTTGTCGATGGCATACGCGATGAACAAGTCCAAAACCTTGTGGCGGTCGGCCGCCCACAAAGCTTGCAGGACGCTCTCGGAATCGCATTAGATATCACCACTCGCTTGGAGCGCCGTGGTCACAAACACGTTTTCATGTCCGTCTCTAATCAGTTAGGAAATGCAGATGATCGTCAGAACCAAAAAAGCGCAGCACAAATAAATCGCAGTCACCAGCTTTCCGAAAAAGCCTCGGAAAACTAACTACCACTGGTCAAACGGAGCGGAAGCCAGTGGTGAAGATTATCACCGCTCCCTTATTACATAACACATCTTTTTTTTCTCCCACAGACCTCCAACCAGACAGCTCATCCACCAGCTTGACCAGGACTAGCTTCGTCGGAGCTGTCGGCGAAGCCAGCATAAATTTATTTGCCTATATTGGTGGCAAAAAGTGCTGCATGATCGTCGACTCAGGTGCCAACTTATCGGTCCTCTCCGAAGACTTTTTGCCGGTTAACACAAATATTTATGGACCCCCCATTTCCATCTCAGGGATATCTGGAGGTACCATAACTTCCATAGGTAAAGCCAAAGTAAGCCTTGTCATTAACCAAAAAGAGTACCATCACTACTTTGCTGTGGTGACTCCAAACACACCGAATATTTTAGGCATAGATTTTTTAATCAAAAATGAATGCTTCATCGACTTCGAGGAAATGTGCTTGGAAATACGCGGCAAAAGACATGCTCTGCATCTTCCATCTGGAGCACCAAATTGCTTGCTACTCACAAGGGCATCGCACATTTTACCAGCACGGGCGGAAACGCTGGTGAAAGTTCAGCACCCAACAGCTTTTCGAGGTGGAACCGCAATGATCGATTGTTCTAAAAATTGTGAATTACCTGACGGTGTATACTTGGGCAGAAGCTTGGTCCAGCCAACGGGGAGCGAGGTCACAGTCAGGATGATCAATACTTCTTCAAAAGACATTGTCCTACCAAAGGATAAAGTAATCGGTAAGATGGAGCAGGCTGAAGTTTGTGAGATTCCTGTTCATAAGGCGGAAAGTAATCCAGTAACTATGGACGATTTAGTTAATCAGGCAAAGCTCCTTCTTTCAGGGGAACAAGAGCAAAAATTCAGAAATTTACTTTACAAATATTCGTCGGTGTTTTCAGCGGGACCTGGGGACTTTGGCCGGACGAATTTGACTCAACACAGCATCGACACGGGTGCTGCAAAACCCATAAAACTACCAGCAAGAAGAATGCCCGTGGCTAAGCGCAAAGAAATGGAAGAACTCATCCAAGACATGCTTAAAAGAGGGGTCATTGAACCATCAAATAGCCCCTGGGCAGCTCCAGTGGTTCTGGTGCGAAAAAAGACGGTTCTACCAGATTTTGCGTCGATTACCGCCGGTTGAACGAGGAAACCAAGAAGGATTCATATCCGTTGCCTCTAATGGACGAGCTACTTGCATCCGTAGGAGGATCTTCCTGGTTTTCTACGATGGATCTGCAAAGTGGCTACTGGCAGGTTGAGATGAGCAGTGAGGACAAGGAAAAAACTGCATTCACGAATGGCAGTGGACTGTGGCATTTTCTTGTAATGCCATTCGGGCTGAGCAATGCAGGTGCCACCTTTGAGAGATTGATGGACAGGGTGCTGAAGGGTTTTTCAGTTTATTTAGACGATATAATTTGCCACTCAAAAGGGTTCGACGAACACCTTGCCAAATTAGAGGAAATCTTTAAAAGGTTACGAGCCGCCAACTTAAAACTAAGCCCAAGTAAGTGCCATTTTTTTAAAAAAAGCGTTCAGTTTTTAGGTCACGTCGTGTCTGAGGCTGGCTTACGCACTGATCCCGAAAAAGTCGAAGCAATCCAACATTGGCCCGTCCCAAAGACCAAAAGGCAAGTAAAAAGCTTTCTAGGCCTTTGTTCTTATTACAGGAAGTTTATAGAAGGTTTTTCAACGATTGCAAAACCTTTATTCGAACTGACAGAGGATAGACGTCGCTTCGAATGGACTACCTCTTGTGACGCGGCCCTTACGAAGCTAAAGAAAACCCTAACTACGGCTCCAATTTTAGGTTTTCCGACGCCTGAAGACACCTTTATTTTGGATACCGATGCCTCAAATGTTGGAGTGGGCGCTGTATTGAGCCAGAAACAGGGTGAGTCTGAAGTTGTCATTGAATATTTCAGTAAGACATTAAATAGGGCGGAACGCAACTACTGCGTCACACGGAAGGAGCTACTGGCGGTCGTCCTAGCTGCAAAAAGATTTCACCACTACCTGCTCGGAAGGCGCTTTGTATTGCGGACAGATCACGCATCGCTTCGGTGGCTCTTCAACTTTAAAACACCAGAGGGGCAAATGGCGAGATGGATTGAGAGGCTACAGGAATACGACTTCCAAATTCTTCATAGGCCAGGGCCCAAACATGGAAACGCGGACGGACTCTCCAGGCGACCATGCGGGAATTGTAAAATTTGTTCTCGAGCAGAAGAAAAGGAAAAATTGCATGCAGAGGTTCTCAATCTTCGAATAACACCTAAAACGATGGAGGAAAGGCAACGAGAAGATTCTACTTTGTCAAAGGTAAGAGTTTGGTTAGAACAAGCAAGTCGACCTTCTAAAGAAAACATAATCGGAGAAAATCCTGAAGTCAAGGCTTATTGGAGCTTGTTTGGTCAGCTTAAAATTATCGACAACGTTATCTTCCAAGTCTTAGAGGAGGATTCTGACAAGGCGAGTGTCCGAGAAGTTGTTCCTAAAAGTTTTGTTCCAGACGTTTTGAAGTCGCTCCACAATAGCGCAAGTGGGGGACATTTTGGCCAAAAAAAGACTCTCAGCAAGGTAAAGAGTAGATATTTCTGGGTAGGAAGGACGACTGACGTCAAGATCTGGTGTCTTAGTTGCCACCAATGTGCAACACGCAAGGGACCCCCTCGTAGAACATGTGGAAAGCTTCAACCTAGCACTCCAGGCGCCCCATTTGAAAGAATTGCGATTGATGTACTTGGGCCTCTACCTCGCACGACGAATGGAAACCGATACATTGTGGTAGTAATGGACTACTTTACTAAGTGGCCTGAATGCTTTGCCGTGCCGTGCCAGACCGCTGAGGTAATTATTCCCAAACTAATCGATGAGGTATTTTGCAGGTTCGGACTACCCGATTTCATTCACTCCGACCAAGGTCGGAATTTCGAGGCTGAGATCTTTAAAAGTGCTATGGACACCCTGGGAGTAGAAAAAACTCGAACAACACCACTGCGACCTCAGTCAGATGGAATGGTTGAAAGGTTCAACCGAACTCTTTTGGACTACCTCGCTAAATTCACTTGCCAAAATCAAACAGAGTGGGACAAATATCTACAGCCAGCGCTCTTGGCTTATCGCACTGCTGAGCATGAATCAACAAAATTTTCTCCAGCTATGGTGACGTTTGGTCGGGAGCTGAGACTACCTATCGATCTTTTGCGTAGTACTCCACCAGGAGAAATAAAGACAATGCCCAATTTTGTTTTTGAACTACGAAGTAGGCTTCAGAAGGTCCACCAAGTTGCCCAGGAGAATTTACAGGTAATGGCAGACTCCATGAAGGCCAGGTATGATTTGAAAGCAGATCCGAAATCTTTTGCACCGGGAGAAAGGGTATGGTTTTATAATCCTAAAAGACGGGTGGGTTTTTGTCCTAAACTCCAATGTGATTGGGAGGGCCCAGTCAAGGTGGTCAGATCTCTTTCAGATCTAGTATACCAGATACAAATCCCAGGCAAACGAAAGTCGAGGGTAGTCCACTTAAACCGTCTTGCAGCCTACACCGAGCCAGTTATGACTCAGTCGGAACTTTGAGTCTTGAAGGGGGAGCAATGTTGCGAAAATGACTTAGTCTACCATAAAAATAAACAACACAAACAGATCTTTTTTTTGAACTCATCAGAAACAACGTTGCTGCGAAGTGTCAGATGAAGGAGAACGGCCGATTAGTTGAGATAGAAAGAGACACCTGTTTATTGCAAAGAAGACGACTACAGGATTCAAAAGGGAATTTTCGTGGAGACTTCGGAAGGCATAAAAGGCGTGCGTTAAATGAAGCGCGCTCTCTTTTCTATCTGGCAGATCCCTAAGCAGCTAGCACACTTCCGTAACATTAATCCTACAAAATCAATATCACAGTTTATCCATAAAAAATATACCTCTCGGGAACCAGAGGCTTTGAAATAAAATTTATCTTAAAGCTACAAATTGTTTTATTTATTTTCAAGGGTTCTTCCTTTCCTCGATTCTTACGTTCAAGGCGATTTTTGCTACATTATTATTCCTGCCCATTTCACTTCTTTGTTAACTTATGAAGGAAAAATAAGCTTTTATTCATCAAGATGCCTTTACTATACAATAAAACAATGAAAATTGTCTAAATGAGAACAAATAAAACATAAAAATTAACTGCAACTGCAACATTAACAAAGCATAAAGAAAACCAATTAAATCTTTCTAAACAATTGAAACATTTTCCTTTTGTTATTATACACATTTTATTTCATTTGTCTTATTGTTTTATTATTACGATATTTAGGTTTTTTAGTAAGCATAAAAAGCCTCTCCACTGACTTACTTCAAAAACTTCTCATCTTTTTGCACTTAATTAAAATGTTTGATGAGAGAAGAAAGGGATTTATTGTGCTTCAGGTAGCCTTTTTTGAAGTCTACACTCGTATAATGTAGAAGTTTTATATATACTTACATATATTCGAATATAAAATAAAGACGAGGAAACTTTAGTTAAAGATGAGATAACGATAAAGTTAAATTGATTTTGTTTTGATACTTTGCTTGTTTCAAAATATAAAAGATAAAACAATTATTGAAATATAGAGATTAGTTGATAACAAGTTAAGTTTGGTCTTTAAAGTTCAAGGAACATAGTTTATATATAGAGTTGGGAAGTTTAAAATTAGTATGTTTATGCAAAATTTGTATTAAGGGCCATGGGTTGGAATTTTGTCAATAATGTTGATGAAATATAAATTAATCTTCTTTTCAGTGAGAACAAATATAACCAAAACGAATAGAATCAAGTAATCCGGATATATAAGGATTCCAAATGTGTTTTCCTAGATATTTTTAAATTTGAAATTCCTCTCAAATGCAAATGATAGAAAGTTTAAAATAAATTCCGTTATTACATAATATGTACGTACATATGTATATCCCATACATACATTTTCATGTTTAGGATAAAAATTCGTTTGCAAACGTTGAATATAATAATAATCTTTATAAACTTTACGATATGTACATAATATTTTCCTTCACAGTCAGATGTCTAGCTATTTGCTGGGATTAAGGGATTTGCTGTTAGAAATAAAATGTCTGCAAAATTCCGATATCCAAGCCAAATTAAAAATTGGCAGGTACGAAAGAGCTTGGTTCCCTGGAGCAGACACAGAATTTAACAATAATACTTTTTTTTTAGAAGTTACGGAGCTTTCATATGTATTATTCTTTTTTGTAATTTTATTTGGAGATGATGAACATTCGTATATGGAAGAGGTTGTTTCAAGTGTAAAGCTGAAACGTTTTTCTACTAGTTTTGTTTGGACTTCTATGTATGTATTTTAAAGAATGCCACGGATACCGTATATTTGCATTTTATTTAAACTTTTTCTCACATTTATTTAAAACTGGATAAATTTATTTATTTAATATGTTATAATATGCTAACATTATGTACAAATGACATGAGCATTCTCTGAACACTTTCGATTCTAGTTAAAGGGTTTTTTTTTTCAATATGGCGGGTAGATGTTGAAATGGAATAAAACATGCTGTGTGTGAGGTATTAACAAAATTATTTTTTTATTTGAAAGGCGCATGTATATTGTATATGACATTAAGTGTGGAATATGACATCATTCAAATGCCCACCACGGCTTCTTACGGTGGCACGGATCCGAGTGGTCCAATTTTCAATGACTCTTCCGAATAGATATGGCTGAATTTGAGCGATGGCCTGTGTTATATTCACCTTTAGATCATCGGTCGATTGTGGTTTATTTGCATAGATCTGCGACTTCAAGAAACCATACAGAAAAAGTCTAGAGGGGTCAAATCGCATGACCTTGGTGGCCACTTTATATTACACTTCGAGAGATAACCTTACCCTTAAGTCGTTCATGCAAAATGCCAATCGTAGCGTTTGCTGTGTGGTCCGCAGCGGTATCCTGCTGGAACCACATGTCGTTTAGGTCCATAAGGTTGAATTTGGGTCATAAGAAATTAGTTATCATCGTTCAATAACGTTATTTTCAAAAAAGTACGGACCAATTACGCCGTCGGCCAAAAACCCACACCAAACGGTAACTTTTTGAGAATGCATTATCACCTGGTGAACCTCGCTACGGCAATTTTGCTTGTTAACACAGCCATTCATCCAAAGATGCGCCTCGTCACTAAAGCTGGACAACGGCGTTGTATATGGTCATGAACTTTTGAGCTCCTGGGTCAGTTGGATTTTGTACGGGTGTAGACCCAAGACCCGACGCAAAATTCGCCATGTTGAAGCCTGCGAAAGGCCGAGTTCTTGAGCACGGTGAGGAATAGATTGCCTCGGGTTCTGCTGTACACTTTCACGGACCGCGGCGATGTTCTCGGCCGATCTTGCGTTCCTTGAACGTACGTTATGATTTGGCATAAAGAACTGAATATTAAACAAAAGGTTTGATAGATGTCACCTAAACAAAATGGACGCTACGAGGCGCCAAAATTTACCCGCGCCAATTGAAAAACCCTTTACAAGAATCATGTCCTCAGAATTATTCGAATTGCTGAAGGCCCTTGCAAATCTTTTGATAAAGGCAAGTGTTACATTGGCTTTTTTAATAATGTACTTATAATGACAAGTAAATGTTAGTTTCAGATCTAAATTTATTTCGAGGTCAGAAAAATTTGATAATTTACACAATTCCGACGAAATATCTCATAGTTGAAAGTAATTGAATTTTGGTTTCCTATAAAGCTTATTGATTTACACTTGTCAATATTTAATAACGGGTTACATTTCGCGGTTTCAAAAGTATAGGGCTGGAATTCGACATCTGTCAAAGTAAGTTGTTAAACCAATTTTTTGTTTTCAGTTGAATGTCTGACATTTACGAAAATACATCGCTTAACTATCGGACAACGCATATACAAATTGTTAAAACCTATATACTGCAAAAATGATGATTCTGCCACAGCCACAAATCGTGCTTTAAGAGGAGATTATGGTTTACATAATCGTTCAACTACGCAAGCAATTGGCAAAATTGTGAAGAAATTTGAAGAGTCTGGATTGGTTACTGTTGATAACCGTGGTTAGTAAAAGAAATGTTTCGGGGATAAAATATTTTATTGAACAATATAACGATGTTAAACAAACGAAGAATAAATTTAGAGTAAAAAATATCTATGACAATATTAATTAGAAATCAAAAAAACTTATAGATGAAAATAAGTTGTGAAAGTGAAAAGTAGTTTAAGTTAAAGTATTTTTACATATAACTAACAGTTAAAGATATTGTAAGAACTGTGCACTGAAAATATCGCTGCTGTAAGTGAAAGTGTTGCTGAAGACCTGAGTGTGTTGATTGCTCGTCTTACGGCACATTATGGCGTATTTTGTATTTGGATCTACACCTACATCCATATAAAGTCCAGCTCACACAACAACTGAAGCCAGCTGACCATTCATAACGTCGTCGTAGATACGTCGAACGGGTGCTTGAATAACAGCAGGTGGACGGCGATTTTTCGAACAAAATTTTCTTTAGGGACGAAGCACATTTCTGACTAGGTGGGTATGTTAATCAACAAAATTATCGTATTTGGGGTTCTGAGAATCCTCAAGAAATTGAAGAGAGACCATTACATCCGCAAAAAGTCATAGTTTGGTGCGCTCTTTGGTCCGGAAGTGTGATTAAACCTGTCGATGGAACTGTCACCGTCAATTAGGAGCGTTATGGTCACATGATAACCAACATTTTTTTTTGCCTGCTGTCGAAAGATACGACTTGTAGAATATATGGTTTTAACAAGACGGTGCCACATGTCACACAACTCGATCAAATATGGCTTTATTGCAAAAGACATTTCCTGCCCGCGTAGTTTTTGGTCGTGGCGATATCAACTGGCCACCAAGATCAAGTGAAGTGAAACCTCTGTTTTTTTTTTGTAGGGCTACGCCAAAGACCATGCCTATACAGATAAAACTTTAACTCTTAAGCACTGAGAAACCAACATTCTTCAAGTAATGGCTGAGATACCGCCCAATATGCGTCAAAAAGTGGTCATTAAAATCCCGTGGTGGTCATTAAAATGATCTCGTGTTTTACACATATCGACGTTCAAACTTTATAATAAAACAAACATTTTGTATATATGTTTTTTTTACGTTTACTTTTGAAACCGCAAAATGAATAACCCTGTATAAGGCGATTTTTGCAACACCATTCCCAAAATTTTGCAAGAGCACACAATTGGATAGGAAGTTTGCTGTTCGAAATATTTTCACATCGTCAGCATAAAATAGAGTTTTTGAGTTTTGGAAAACAGAAGGAAGGTAATTTATAATTAACACAAAAAGCAATGGACCTATTTAACTTCCTTGAGGTTCACTAGAATTTACTCTGATGTTTTTCAAACAGTTATACTTAAAAGTCACACAGTAAAACCTATCTACGAGGTTGAAGATATCCATAAAATAATGCTGTCTTCAAAAGTACTTCATGACTTAGTAGATTGTTGAATGCCTTACTAAAATTAGTAAATATCAACTTGTTTCTTTTTTCAAAAGCATCGACGCAAAATGTTGTTGAAGGGATTCAAAAAGTCTTGGAATAACGGACTGATTGGCTATTGGACGATAATCAGTGACCAAATTTTTAGCACCCTTTTTATGAATAGCTGTGAGCATATTTCCATAGAGTAGGAAATTTCAAGAATTTAAAAATTCATTGAACAAGAGGTATAATCACAGATAAGATAATATTTTTTTTTAACATAAAAGCAGGTTGCCCTGGACTTAAATTATCTTCTATTAGTTTTAGTATTTTAATTATGATGGAGTCTTCAGAGATTGAAAAATTAATACACGCCAGATGAGAATACTCTTTCGTTGAAGAATAATTGTCTGTGGCATCTGAAGACAAAGTATCGGTGAAGGCACTTTTATAAAATACTCCGCAGACATTTTTAATATAACCTTTGGAATATGAACGTTTGTATTTACATAGCTCATATTAGAATATTTTACTTTACATACACAAAAACAAAATTTTACAGCAGTCTCCAAAAAAAAAACATTAGGAAGTAAGACCAAGTTCTTAAAATTAAAGCTTAAGTTAATATCTTTTAAGATATTCGAGAAGTAAGATTAATTTAGAAATTTTTTGGTAGGGCTTGAATTTAAGAAAAAAAAACTGACATGTTCTTTTTTTTAATTTCCCTTTTATTGTAATCGGTCCGTTTTCTCGAATTGAAAATTTTGACATTTCTCGACGTTTCAAAACCATTTGATTAATTGGGTCCTTGAAAATTAGGATCTTAAGCAGAGTCTCATGTGGCGTTCTTAAAATGTTTGTTTTAAGTCTGAAAATAACAGTGGTCTCCATAAATTCTTTTGGGTCAAAAAAGGAAATACCAAATTTTCTTAAAAACTCTTCTTTTTTCTCATCTTTTTACTCCATAAGCTCCTAAATTGTCTATGTAATATTTGATGATCAAAAATCTCTATTTTTTCGGATATTTAAAAAAATATAATTTTTCATCCCCAAGAAGGGTGAATTTCGCTTTAAGCCAGTTTGCACGGGTATCTCCTCTCAAATACTTACTCCATGTCCGCTTAGTATTAAAAAGAGCATGGGATTGGGATGCGACATTGATAACTTCCCATCCTGTCTGTCGATTTGTCTTTTAAGCAAGATTTGTAGGTTTTCGTGTTTTGTTAAAAAAATTTTCAGTTAAATTATTCTAAAAAAATTAAACATAACCAACAATATTTGGCATATGATTAAATAGTTTGATTTCAAAATCTATTTTTGTTAACGCGATTTTTAGTCGTTAACTTTTTTTTTAATTCTTACCAATTTTAGTAGCATTTATTAAAAGTTTTTATTTCTAATATAAACAAATACAAATTGGATGAATGAAATTAATTTGAAGTCAATGTTTTCTATTATTTACGAGATATCGAGAACCGAACATCAATTTTTACCAATTTTGCGTACTATTTTTTGTAGATTTTATTTTTTTTATGAAAAAACGGACAATTAGATTTTTATAAAAAAAAATTACTGAATGTTAAAAACAATGTTTTTCATAAAATAAAATTAATTTAAAGCCTAGCTATATCTCAAATTTTTGAAAAGATATTTGAGTAAAGAATCAATTTTTACAAACTTTTATTAATTTTTTTAGGTTTTTAATATTTTGTAAAAAATCTGTCAATTCGATTTTTTTAAAAATTTTACTTAATGTTAAATGTAATGTAATGTTTTTTAAAAAATAAAATTAGTTTAAAGCCATAGTCTCAAAGTCTTGAAAAGTTATTTGAGTCGGAAATCAATTTTTACTTACTTTTATTAACTTTTTTTTAGGTTTTTATTTTTTGAAAAAAAAAACTGTCGATTTTTTATAAGAAAAAATAAGTTGGAAGCCATGATCTCAAATTTTTGAAAAGATATTTGAGTCGGAATTCAATTTTTACCAACTTTGAGTAATGTTTTTTTTAGGTTTTTATTTTTTATAAAAAAAAACTGTCAATTCGATTTTTCTCAAAATTTTACCAGTAGTTAAAAACGTTAGTTTTTGTTGCACAAAATTGTTTTGGAGTAAAATTTTCGAGGTGACAAATTTTTTTTTCAGTTTTTTTGATTTATAAAAAAAACAGTTATAATTGTTTTTTTTTTCAAAAATATACTTGTTTGGTAACACATCTTAATATATAAAAATCCAGTGTCATATTTATGTTCCCAGTGAACTCTTCACCAAGTCAACCGATTTTGATGAAAGTTGGCATTTTATGTGTAATTTGGTCTAACTTGAGATATAGGATAGTTTATATTTCGATTAATGGTCTAAATTGCATATATGTTGCAAATGAAAAATACTTTATATACAATCTACTGTTCTAATTATATATGATCACTTATGTTTTCTGAAGTATGTTTTGACTTTGAAATAATATTTGTATTATTCTGTTTTTGTTCTTCAAGGAGACGAATATTTCATCTTAAACAGGGTTATCTTGACTGCAAAATTGTATAATTTTTTTTTTATTTTGATTGAATTTTAACTAACAATTACTATTCTCAGTAAAATGCCACCAAAGAAATCTAACCTCCACAATACCCGTAACAAAAAAGCTCGAAATCGACGTCTTGAAAGAACCCACGAATCAGTTGAGCAAAGAGCAGAAAGAAATGCAACTCAAAGAATCCATATAGCAGATATTCGTACACATGAATCAATGCAACAGCATGATAATCGTCTACAAGACTATTTATCGAGAACAAGAGCGGCACGTGAACAACACATAGATTCATTTAGACAACGAAACCGAGAAAGTCAACGGACCAGCCGTGCATTAACAAGAGAATCATTTGTTCGTCTGGCATTTAATTATGCACCAGACATTAATTACTCAGCTGATTCCAAAGTTACCATCGGTGAGATGGACAAAATATGTAAGTATTGTCAAGCGTTAAAATTTCGCAATGAAACACCTGGCATGTGTTGTGCATCCGGAAAAGTTGTATTGCCATTACTCCCTACTCCACCTGAACCCTTGAAATCACTACTTTCTGGCATTTAAAATGATTCAAAATTATTTTTGCGTAAGACACGAAAGTTTAATTCTTGCTTTCAAATGACATCATTTGGAGCATCATCTAAAATTTGCGATCTCTCATCTGTTGGTCGTAATTTTGAAACAACATTTAAAATACAAGGCCAAGTGTACCATAAAATTGGATCATTGATGCCAATGCCAAATGAAGATCCAAAATTTCTCTCTGGCAGATTCAATGCGCCAACCGTAGATGAAGTTGCTATTATTATGGTCGGTGATCCAGTTGACAACAGATCTATTAAAATTACACACCGAGATAATACAGTGAGTAGAATTTCAGATATACACCGTTTGTACGACGCACTCCAGTACCAATTGATATTCTGGCAAGGACAAGATGAATATCACATCAATATCAAACAGTGTGATCCAATCAATGGTAATGAATTAAGTAAAAAAGTTAGTTCAATGAATTACTACTCGCATCGATTAATGATTAGACATAATCAGGACAATTATATTCTTCGATATCGTCAGTTGTATCATCAATACGTTGTAGATATGTTTGCTAAGATTGAAAGCGAACGTTTACGATTTATTCGGTTTAACCAAGCTAAATTACGATCAGAGGAATACATCCACTTACGAGATGCTGTTGTTGGAAACATCGATGGAAACTTAAACACCAATGAAATCGGCAGTGCAGTTATTTTACCTTCAAGCTACATCGGTAGTCCACGAAACATGCTAGAATACATTCAGGACGCGATGACTTATGTTCGTCATTACGGGCGTCCAGATTTGTTTATAACATTTACGTGCAATCCAAATTGGGAGGAAATACAAACTTTATTATTACCAGGTCAACAGTCGATACATCGTCACGACATTTCTGCACGAGTGTTTAAACAAAAATTAAAATCCTTAATTGATTTTATTGTAAAATATTCATTCTTTGGCAAAACGTGTTGTTGGTTGTATTCAATTGAGTGGCAAAAGCGAGGCTTACCTCATGCTCACATTTTAATTTGGCTTGATGTTAAAATTCGTCCAGAAGAAATTGATCAAATTATTTCAGCCGAAATTCCAGATTCATCAAATGATCAAGAATTATTTGACAATGTTACAAGTCACATGATTCACGGGCCGTGTGTGACATCGCCATGCATGGAAAATGGGAAATGTAAAAAAAAATTTCCTAAGAAATTCACGAATGATACTATTACTGATATCGATGGTTATTCGTTGTATCGCCGTAGAAACGCCGATAACGGTGGTCACACATTTAAAATAAGAACGTCAAATTCTAACCAATTAGAAATTGATAATCAATGGGTGGTACCGTACTCACCACTGCTCTCAAAAACATACAAGGCTCATATTAATGTTGAGCTTTGTAGTTCAATTAAATGCATTAAGTACATTTGCAAGTACGTCAATAAGGGCAGTGATTTAGCCATGTTTGGAGTACAAAACATAAATGAAAATGACGAAATAGCACGATACCAAATGGGCAGATACATTAGCAGCAACGAAGCTATCTGGCTTATACTTAGTTTTCCCATACACCACAGAGAACCATCTATCCAACATCTTGCAGTGCATTTTGAAAATGGTCAACGTGTATATTTCACTGAAGAGAATGTTTTTCAAAGAGCATTTGAACCACAAAAAACGACGTTAACTGGATTTTTCTCACTTTGTCAAAAAACTGATGCCTTTGGCCAATTCGCAAGAACATTATTGTATACCGATATTCCATGCTATTTTACATGGAACATGTCAACTAAAAAATGGGAGCCACGTTAAAAAGAAGAACCACATCCTTCTATAGCAGGTATATTTAAAGCTAAGACACTGGGTCGACTTTATACAGTACATCCAAAACAACGTGAATGCTTTTTTTTGCGTTTGTTGTTGGTAAATGTTCCTGGACCAATCTCTTTCCAATTTTTACGAAAAGTTAATGGTCGAGTGTTCAGTACGTATCAAGATGCATGTCGTGAGTTGCAACTTTTAGAAGATGACAATCATTGGGATCTGACACTTGCTGATGCAGCTTTAACGTCCTCGCCAAGTTGTATTCGTCAACTATTTGCCATCATCTTGACGACATGTTTTCCAACACAGTCATCTATACTGTGGGAAAAATATAAAAACTACATGACTGAAGATATACTATACCGACTTAAACAAACAAACCAATGTCCAAATCTAGATTTCACACCAGATATGTATAATGAAGCATTGATATTAATTGAAGACTTATGTATTATGATCTCAAATTTATCTCTTAGTCATTATGGTATGCCATCACCTAATCGTCCAGCTATAGACTTAGTGAATAGTGATTTGCAGCGAGAAGAACAATTTAATAATCTTGATTTAGCTACGATTGTTGCTAATAATGAACCATTATTAACTGACGAACAAAAAAATGTATACAATCGGATTATGTTGGCTGTTGATGCTAAACAAAGTGTTTTTTTTTTTTTGGATGCACCAGGTGGAACCGGTAAAACATTTTTGATATCGTTGATCCTTGCGAAAGTACGGTCACAAAAGAAAATTGCATTATCGATTGATTATTCTTCTGCGTAATTTGAACCCCCATAAACTATGCAACGGTACACGTTTGGTAATCAAAAAAATCACCGGAAATGTTCTCGAAGCAACTATTTTGGCAGGAAAGTTTAAAGGAGAAATCGTTCTGTTACAACGCATTCCAATGATACCGTCAGATTCTCCAATACCATTCAAAAGACTGCAATTTCCTATCCGTTTAGCTTTCGCGATGACTATTAACAAATCACAAGGACAAACAATGTCTATTTGCGGCTTAGACTTAGAGAATCCATGTTTCTCTCATGGGCAATTATACGTGGCCTGTTCACGTGTAGGGAGACCATCGAGTTTATTTGTGTTGACAAAAGACAGGCTGACCAGAAATATTGTTCATCGATTGGCACTTCAGTAAACTTTAACTGTGATTTAATTTAATTTATGTTAATCATAGTATTTATTAATAAAATAAAATTAAAGATGTTATGTAAATTAGTGTTCAATTTTGTCTATTAAGTCCTTCCTTAATTACTCAGCCACAGCAATGGGTGGCAGGGTCTGCTAGTTACAATATATAATATAAAATTTAATTCAAGTCGCTAGCGTTATTGGTTTGTGAGATATTTAGGTTTAACCAAAATGTTCACCTTTTTTTAAATTGCTATGGTAAAAACACCACCTACTCAATTTTTTTGAGAGTCCTATTTGCGTCATTATCTGTATAACAAAATTTATTTGAAGTCGATATCTCTACTGGTTCTTCGCGAATGTACGAATGTACGAACGTACGTACACACGCACGCACAGACATCTCTCTACAAATCTTTTATTTCTACTCTAGGGACCTTGCAACGTCGAGAAATGTCAAAATTTTCAATTTGACAAATCCGACCGATTACAATAACTTTATATGGGAAGTTAAAAATCATTAACTTTCCATACGTAAACTATTAATAAAAATACAACAATTACCTTTCAATAAAATCCAAAAATCAAATTCAATACAAAATTGCTTTCTGTCTAAAAAGTACTTTAAGTATTCATGCAAAAACAAATAAATTAATTATTTCTATATGCCTAAAATAGATATACATACATATATTTTATATATAAGCATTATATATCTATAAATGTCAATTTCAGGGACATTTATCCTTTGCCAAAATTTAATTTCATAAAATCGTTTAAATTTCACTTTTGAAATTTGAATAAAGTTATTAAATACATAATTGAATTTTAATTTCAATTATTTTCTAGACCATGATCTATTTATACACAACTTGCTGATGATACGATGATGAATAAAGAGAACAGAACCACCAAACCTCAATTGCTATCAACAAAACTTGATGTATTTACCTTCAATCTACATAGATGTAACGAATGTAAAGCTACAGTACCTTACTCGGTTTCCATTAACGTTTTCTTATGTATAATAATTTTGCTTGGTAATATGATAATTGAATAAAATTGCGTATAATGATTTATTTTATGTGTACATAGCGAAAATTTAAATTTTTGTTCGATGGTACATGCAATGTTGAATTTTAGAACATAGAATACATAAAGGGAAAGGTACACCATTCTCTCATTTTAATAATATTTGTAATACCTAGAAAATTTTCATTTTAAGGTTTTACTTTTATAGTCTAAGACAATCAGTCTTAAGTTTGCTATTTAATTAATTTATTTTTTTGTATAAACAATATAAAGAATTATTTAGCAAAACCACCATTGATACCCCTGCGAATTGGTTTATCTTTGATTCCAATAATGGATCTTCTGTTAAGTACAGAGATTCTTTCTAAGCTGCACTACACGTATGTAAAATGTTTTATCCTGCTCAATATTTCCAACTCACTGCAAAGTGCAGAAATTGTTCTTTAAAAATAAAAGACTAACGAAACTTGAATGAACATTTTAAAACATTTGTACAAAAAAGTTGTTTTTTGAATGAAAACACAAAATCTATTTTTACCGGGTATGTACTATGTAAGTAAGTTAAAAAAATCGACAAAAGTTCAAACAGTTTAGATGTATCTTTTAGTTTTCCAGAAGCGATACTAGGGTGTTAAACTATAGTGGTTGCTTATATACAAACATATGCACATATGCACATATACGATTGTGAATTACGTTGCAATGTACACACCTAGAAATAGTTACAAATGAAATGTCTATGCGATAAAAGTTTTGAAAAGTGAAAAGTTTAAAACTGAAGCACCCAAACTTTTAAATTTATAAGAAGTGGAATAAAAGTTTGTTGCTTGCCATTTTGTGTATGTTTCGTTAAAGGACTGCCATATAGAACTTGTTACTATACTTAAATATACTATAGACTTCAAGTAGGTAAGGGTAAGGCAGGATAGGGAAGGCTAGCGAACGTCGTTGGATATGATGATTTGTTGATGAAATGTTAAATGTCAATTGGAAGTAAGTTAACGAAAAGTTTATTTATTTTTTTACTTTGATAAATTGGATAAATTGCTAGGATGAAAAATACTTGAGGAAATTTTTTAAATCGATTTAAGTAAACATATATAAAAATAATAACTTTATTTATTGTTGTTTTTTGTTGTAGGGTTCTCCAATAAGAAGTTTAATTTTAATATTTAAAAGAGTGTTTATTTAATTGGAAAGAAGGACGTATGCCTTTACCATTTTTCTTATAACTTATTTGCTGCTCTATGTCCTAGATAGATTAATGTCTTGCATCGATTTTAGATCTTCAGTATACCTTTATCATTTACATGGAACCAATGAAAAAAGTCTAAAAACATTAAATCATAACGTCTCTTTACCCAATTGTGTTCACCTTTTTGAGATATAGAACGTCAGGAAATTTTAGTTTCAAAAATATTTGTCGAATTCAAAAAATTTGTCATTTCTCGACGTTTCAAGGTAATTAGAGTCTAAATAAAAGATTTTTAGAGAGATGTCTGTGCGTTCGTGTGTACGTACGTGAAAATTTTGGTTAACCCTAAATATCTCACAAACCAATAACGCTAGGGAGTTGAATTAAATTTTATATTATTATTATTATTATATTATTGCAACGTGATACCAAACAAATATATTTTTGGAAAAAAAATCCAATTTAATGGTTTATAAATCAAAAAAACTAAAAAAAATATTTGTCACCTCGAAAACTTTACGAAAAAAAAACAAAAACAAAAAATGATTTTATCTCCAAAACAATTTTGAGCAACGAAAAATAACGATTTTTAATATCTAGTAAAATTTTGAGAAAAACCGAATTGACAATTTTTTTACAAAAAATAAAAAACGTATAAAAAACATTACTAAAAGTTGGTAAAAATTGATTTTCGACTCAAATATCTTTTCAAAAACTTGAGCTATTGACTTTAAATTAATTTTATTTTATAAAAATATTGTTTTCAACATTTAGTATTTTTTTAATAAAAATTCAAAAGTCAGTTTTTTTATAACAAAATAAAATCTACAAAATATAGTACGAAACATTGGTAAAAATTGATGTTCGGTTCTCTATATCTCGTGAACTATAGAAGATTTTGACCTCAAATTGATTTTATTCATCCATTGTATTTGTTTATAATGGGTGATTTTTTTGAGGTTAGGATTTTCATGCATTAGTATTTGACAGATCACGCGGGATTTCAGACATGGTGTCAAAGAGAAAGATGCTCAGTATGCTTTGACATTTCATCATGAATAGACTTACTAACGAGCAACGCTTGCAAATCATTGAATTTTATTACCAAAATCAGTGTTCGGTTCGAAATGTGTTTTGTGTGTGTTTTATCGACAAATTTTGTTCAGCGATGAGGCTCATTTCTGGTTAAATGGCTACGTAAATAAGCAAAATTGCCACATTTGGAGTGAAGAGCAACCAGAAGCCGTTCAAGAACTGCCCATGCATCCCGAAAAATGCACTGTTTGGTGTGGTTTGTACGCTGGTGGAATCATTGGACCGTATTTTTTCAAAGATGCTGTTGGACGCAACGTTACGGTGAATGGCGATCGCTATCGTTCAATGCTAACAAACTTTTTGTTGCCAAAAATGGAAGAACTGAACTTGGTTGACATGTGGTTTCAACAAGATGGCGCTACATGCCACACAGCTCGCGATTCTATGGCCATTTTGAGGGAAAACTTCGGAGAACAATTCATCTCAAAGAATGGACCGGTAAGTTGGCCACCAAGATCATGCGATTTGACGCCCTTAGACTATTTTTTGTGGGGCTACGTCAAGTCTAAAGTCTACACAAATAAGCCAGCAACTATTCCAGCTTTGGAAGACAACATTTCCGAAGAAATTCGGGCTATTTCGGCTGAAATGCCCGAAAAAGTTACCCAAAATTGGACTTTCCGAATGGACCACCTAAGACGCAGCCGTGGTCAACATTTAAATGAAATTATCTTTAAAAAGTAAATGTCATGGACCAATCTAACGTTTCAAATAAAGAATCGATGAGATTTTGCAAATTTTATGCGTTTTTTTTTTTAAAAAAGTTCTCAAGCTCTTAAAAAATCACCCGTTATAAGAAATACATTTTTTTAAGAAATGATACTAAATTTTTTAAAAATTGGTTTTCGACTAAAAATCTCTATAACAAAAATAGATTTTGAAACCAAATTATTTCATCATATGCAAAACATTGTTAGTAATTTTTAGTCAATTTTTTAGAACAATTCAACTGATAAATTAAAAATTAAAAAAAATACGAAAACCTACAAACCGTCGCCCTAGTATTGAAGTGCCGTATACGCCATTTTTACATTTTTGGAAAATCGCTTTTGAATGTTTGGAAGTCTATTACGGAAAAGCTAACCGCTGAAATTTTTTGATTTTTTTATATGATATATAGTTGAGAATTCTCTTTTATATACATGTTATTCATCATCTGTTAGTTTTCAAAATATTTAAATTTTTGTCCAAAATGAGTTTGCCGTATACGCCATCAAAATCAGAAGTTCCTTTCCTCTTCATACACATACGTCAAAAAAAAAAAAAAAAATGATTCTGTATTCACACTTTCTAAATTCAAAATTGTTTTTCATAATAAAAGGCACAGTTTAAAACGTAACATAAATTTTATATTAGAATTCATTTTTAACACACAATATAAAAATATATCACAATATTGTACATTAGGTACTTTTAAAAAGTATGTTACAGTTCATATACGAATAGAAAAAGAAAAATAAATTTAAAATTAGTGACTTCAACATTTTTGTACTTTGTTTTCTTAAATATACGAGAAAAATGGCACTTTGCAATTATTGCAACTTACCTAACAAAAAAAAAATGAAAATTCTTTAATAAATTAATTATATTTACATACATTGTTTTAATAAGGCTTCGTAGTATAATTTATCTTCCGAAGACATGAAAGGGAAGAGACTTTTTATATCTTCAAGTTTTTCTTTGGATATGTTTTTAGTTCTTTTCTGAATAACTTGTAAGTCCTGATCAAATAAATTTTTCGGTGTTCCCAAATTGGTTTTGGTCGCTTTTTTAATGATTGAGCACATTTCGTATCTTAAATCCCTCGCATTTCTCTTGAATGAAACTTGAAAAAAATCTGGCTTTTCGTATTTAAAAGAGTTCAAGTGGCCTGATTTTGCGGAATATGCTTTAAAATCAGCTTGCATTTGAATTAATTTGAGAGATGTTTTTGGATAGTTCATGCTTTTAAGTTGTCGAAATAGTGACAAAGGACTGTGCACTTCAATGTTTTTGAGGTGTTTGTCTATGACACTATGCACAGAGTTTACCTCCTGTATAAGCGAATGGCCGGGAATAGAAAACTTTTGGAATATTGTTCTTAAGTTTGGTGACTTGTGGAGAAACTGCATTAATGCGGTAGTCATAATTGTATTCCCATTTTGTGGTACACTTTTTTTTCGATACTAGGTAGGCCGGTATTCACATACGGCATATGAAAAAGAAAATATTTTTCGTGACTGTGACGTACATATGTACATATATACGATTTCTAAGCTTTATACTGAAATTTGTATGCACATACGTCAAATCAATATCAACGATCATTTTATTTTCGAAGACTTATGTTCTTAGAAAATAAGACGTATGTATACGTCAAAACAATTCGCAAACAAATTTTTTCGTAAATTGCATGAAAAATTTGCCGTAAATGCCAAAATTTGGCGTTTACGTCAAAACAGTACTTGAACTTGTTGATTTTGATGGATATACGTCAAAACCATTCTGAATATCTCAGCAACGAAAAGAGATAGACAAAAACGGATTACAGATTTGAAAAGAGCGCCCTCGAAAATATAAGACTGCATACCCAGTTCAAAATATGAGTTTTGGCGTATACGGCACTTCAATACTAGGGCGACGAAACCTTTTAAGCAAGACAAATCGACAGACGGGATGGGAAGTTATCATAACTTTCAGGTTTCTCAGGTTTCATATGAAGATTGAATCAATATAATGTAAGTAAATAATCATGCTAATGTTTGGGAAATTATATCATCTCAATTCAATTTCACTGCGGAGAAATTTCATGAATTGACAAAAGCTCATGATTTTCATTACTTCCCTAATGAATTTTTAAGAAATGTTCTTATGATTCATTACACATCGTTCTTACTCTTTTGTCAGCGTAGTTGGTTAATTAGAATTTTACGATGCGACGTTGCAAAAGTTCGTGCAAAGGAAGTCTCATAGTTCTCAATAATTCCTACATAATTTTTTTTTTAGCGAATGATTCCGACAATATGTATGCATATATATGAAAATGAGCATATCTATGACATGTTGAGATGTATTACTCCTGGTTTAGAACCATGAGGATATCTTGATTTCATTGGCTTTGATTTTTCAGTTGACAGTTGTTTAATGAATTCTAGTGATTTTTTTTATTGATGCAATCATTTAGCTGGTCCTAAGTTTTTAAACTATTTTCATCAAAAGAGAAAACTGATACTGTCTTAATCAAGTCGAAAGTATTATTTGCAAGTGTTTTTGGATCTTATGATGTCACTCTACGTTTAAGGAAGCTGAAACGTAACATGGAAGACAAAAATTTAATGCAAGAGATAGGAAAGGTAATCATCAACTATAACTAATTTTAGCATTACGATTTCTACGATCAATTATGCTATTGTGTGGATGGTGAAAAGAGTCTATATCAGTTTCCCGCTTACCTGAAATTAAATTCATTTCTTTAGCTGTTAAATTTCTTAGGAATTTATTCTTCCCGTCAATTTATCGTTATCAACTGAGGGAAAATCAAAAAATAAATTCAATTGGCATAAGAATGCATAGGTTCAGGCTATATTGAGGATGGCATAGTATTTGTAAAAAGCCAGTTTTGGTTTTTGGAGATTTTTAACTTCCCATAGGAAGTTATTGTAATGGGTCCGATTCGTCGAATTGAAAATTTTGATATTTCTCGACGTTTCAAGTTCCCTAGAGTCGGAATAAAAGATTTTTAGAAAGATGTCTGTGCGTGCGTGTGTACGTACATACGTTCGTACGTCCGTACGTCCGTTCGTACCTCCGTACGTTCGCGCCGTTTTTTTTGTCGTCCATAGCTCAAGAACCAGAAGAGATATCGACTTCAAATAAATTTTGTTATACAGATAATAAGGCAGAAAGATTTTTCCTTATGTTGAAAACAATATTTCTTATAAGTTATAATTAGTTAGAAGCCATTATTTCAAGTTTTTGAAAAGATATTTGAGTCGAAAATCAATTTTTACCAACTTTTATTAATTTTTTTTTAGTTTTTTATTTTTTGTAAAAAAAACTGTCAATTAGATTTTTCTCAAAATTTTATCAGATGTCAAAAACATTATTCTTCATTGCACAAAATTGTCAGTGTTTTTGATTTATAAAAAAAAAACCGTTACCTAATTGGATTTTTTTTTCCAAAAATATACTTGTTTTGTATCACGTTACAATATATAATATAAAATTTAATTCAAGTCTCTAGCGTCATTGGTTCATGAGTTATTTTTAGAGTTAACCAAAATTTTCACCTTTTTTTTAAAACTCCTAGCTATGGTAAGAAAACCGCCCACGCAATTTTCTTGAGAGCCCTTTCTGTATCTTTCTGCCTTATTATCTGTATAACAAAATTTATTTGAAGTCGATATCTCTTTTGGTTCTTGAGCTATGGTGACGAAAAAAACGTCGCGAACGTACGGACGTACGAACGTACGTACACACGCACGCACAGACATCTTTCTAAAAATCTTTTATTTCGACTCTAGGGACCTTGAAACGTCGAGAAATGTCAAAATTTTCAATTCGACAAATCGGACCCATTACAATAACATCCTATGGGAAGTAAAAAATGTTAGAGAAAATTTAACAAAAATCTATCTGGTCGTTTTGTTTGGTTTTAAACAAATTAATTTTCAAGTTTGAATCGAACCACCATTGTTTGATTAAAATCTATAGCGTTCGAAATGTTTTGTGAATGCAATACTTGCCAAATAGTTTCTATGTGTCGCAAGTAAAAAAGATAATTACTTAAACATAAGACAGGAATTGCGAATGGCTGTAAATATCCGAATTGAAATCACTTAAGTCTTCGCCAGGAGTTTACTCCCAAGGAATTTACTCCTTTCAAAATTGGAATTTATCGCATACAACTATTTTTCGGTTTACAACCCCAACCAAAAATTAATCAAGTCTCGAAACCAAATTAAGTCCCAACAGTGAGAATTTGAAAATTAAACTGCGAAATAGTGGTACAGTGAACAATAAATTAATAGGCTGGCCGTGCCCGTGAGATGAAACTTTTGTGGTGCCGTAAATTTTGTCTATTTTCACAGTTGGCGTTTGAAATAGTTGATGTTTTAAATCGTGAGCAAATGGAATAAAAACATGATGGAAAAGGATTCGATTTGTGTAAGGTACCTATTTTTTATAAGCAAAATCATAAATTAATCATTCAAATTTACCTTCTTTGAAAAAAAAAAAAAACACTTTTTGTTGCTCAATATTTTTGAATTGAACAATACCATCGTATTTTTGAGTTAGTAAACAAGTTTTAGGAGGGTAGCGTATTGTTTACACTGTTTTTGATAACAATTTCTCATCTTCCTCTTCCCACCAAAATGGCACATTCTTTTGATTCTTGCTTCTTATGCAAAAATGTTATATTTTTGTAAATATTGGTCAATGAGCTATTGTTTTCGAAAGGGTGTTTAACTTTTGTTTAATGTGAATTGCATCTTTTGATTTTGGAGTTATGCGATACAAATTCAAAATACTCGTATACCCTAAAGTTATTATGTATTGTGTTTATATTGCACTAAACAATTTTTGTTCTATACACCAAAACTCCTTAATTTACAAAAACATTTTCCGACTATATACATTTTGTATAGTCTTTTGATTCTCATAGAAAGTAAAATGTTTTTCCTTAAATATTATGAGGGTAAACATTGTTTGTGTGTCTTATTTTCACAGTACTTTACTTTCATACACGAATGTTTAATACTCACTGCTAATATAGCAATAACAGACATTTTATGAAGACATATTAAAAAAAATGAATGTACGGAACGTTTTTTGAAAAGAATATTACGTTAACAAAAAGTGAAATGCATAGCGTGTACAAAAAGGCTAAAAACTCGATAAAGACTTTGTTATAATCATAATGGTTATTTAATGGAAATTTTAGTATTCAAATACATGGTATAACAAAAAAAAAAAACACATAACCTGCAAGACGAAAATGTATGTAATGGGTGATTTTTTTGAGGTTAGGATTTTCATGCATTAGTATTTGA
The DNA here is from genome assembly GCA_920104205.1 of Eupeodes latifasciatus. NCBI lineage: Eukaryota > Metazoa > Arthropoda > Insecta > Diptera > Syrphidae > Eupeodes > Eupeodes latifasciatus. The sequence goes on from OV049926.1 coordinate 74,984,890, forward strand.
CAGATCACGCGGGATTTCAGACATGGTGTCAAAGAGAAAGATGCTCAGTATGCTTTGACATTTCATCATGAATAGACTTACTAACGAGCAACGCTTGCAAATCATTGAATTTTATTACCAAAATCAGTGTTCGGTTCGAAATGTGTTTCGCGACAAATTTTGATGAGGCTCATTTCTGGTTGAATGGCTACGTAAATAAGCAAAATTGCCGCATTTGGAGTGAAGAGCAACCAGAAGCCGTTCAAGAACTGCCCATGCATCCCGAAAAATGCACTGTTTGGTGTGGTTTGTACGCTGGTGGAATCATTGGATTACGGTGAATGGCGATCGCTATCGTTCAATGCTAACAAACTTTTTGTTGCCAAAAATGGAAGAACTGAACTTGGTTGACATGTGGTTTCAACAAGATGGCGCTACATGCCACATAGCTCGCGATTCTATGGCCATTTTGAGGGAAAACTTCGGAGAACAATTCATCTCAAGGAATGGACCGGTAAGTTGGCCACCAAGATCATGCGATTTGACGCCTTTAGACTATTTTTTGTGGGGCTACGTCAAGTCTAAAGTCTACACAAATAAGCCAGCAACTATTCCAGCTTTGGAAGACAACATTTCCGAAGAAATTCGGGCTATTCCGGCCGAAATGCTCGAAAAAGTTACCCAAAATTGGACTTTCCGAATGGACCACCTAAGACGCAGCCGCGGTCAACATTTAAATGAAATTATCTTCAAAAAGTAAATGTCATGGACCAATCTAACGTTTCAAATAAAGAATCGATGAGATTTTGCAAATTTTATGCGTTTTTTTTTTTAAAAAAGTTCTCAAGCTCTTAAAAAATCACCCGATATATAATTTTCGTGTCATGAAGGATTTTAGATTGTTTATGAGATTGATTTATTATATTATGAGCTTGCGGAATATAATTTTTCTTGAACCTGCAACCAAACAATAAAGGTTGTTTTTCTAGAAGACATGCTAACAGTGTGACTATAATGTTAGTTAAATTGTTTGTCTGGTATGTCTTCCCACATAAGGTAACAGTGTGACAGTTTGATATGATGTTGTAGTAAAATTCTATTTTAAATTATGAAATTATTACAGTTTGAAAATTTGAGAGTGTAATTACAGGGTTATATAGGTAGTAAGAAGAGCTTAAAATATATTAATTCACTACTGCAAGTTTAGTGATGTCCAGTATTTCGATGATCTGCCAGCAATCATTTAAGCGATTTATGATGTTCTGTTAGAATTTTGAAGTACCAATGGACAAGGGCGGATCTAGGCTTTTCATCAGAGGGGAGCCACTTATTAAACATAAGGACGAGTTATTGGGCACTGTTTTAAATTGTTCTTTAATGTTCTGTAAATAAGGCTAACAAATTTATAAAAGAATAATATGCATTTATCTTAACATTAAATTTAGTATTTCAAGATATTCATTTTTTTTATTATTTATTTTGTCCAGCAATACATGGTCTAACTATTTAATTTTTACGAACCCCTACATATAAGCATTCCAAGATTATAAAAGTTTTCTAAATATGCCCTATTGAAGAGCTAACATACGAGTACAATGGGTTTTGGGTGCGTTTCATGCAGAAAGGTTTGAAATTTTGCCAGGCGTGAAAAGTTTACTGTTTTTAACTCCCCACAGGAAATTGGAAATTTTGACATTTCTCGACGTTTCAAGGTCCCTAGAGTCGAAATAAAAAATTTTTATGTACGTCCGTACGTTCGCGACGTTTTTTTCGTTGTCCATAGCTCAAGAACCAGAAGAGATATCGACTTCAAATAAATTTTGTTATACAGATAATAAACAGAAAGATGCAGAAAGGGCTCTCACGAAAATTGCGTGGGTGTTTTTTTGTACCATAGCAGTTTAAAAAAAGGTGAACATTTTGGTTAAACCTAAATATCTCATGAACCAATGACGCTAGAGACTTGAATTAAATTGTATATTATAAACTGCAACGTGATACCAAACAATATGTTTTTAGAAAAAAAAATCCAATTAACAGTTTTTTTATAAATCAAAAAAAAACTGTAAAAAAATTTGTCACCTCGAAAATTTTACGACTAAAATATGATTTCATCTCCTAAACTATTTTGTGCAACGAAGAATAATGTTTTTGACATCTGATAAATTTTGAGAAAAATCTAATTGACAGTTTTTTTTTATAAAAAATAAAAACCTAAAAAAACATTACTCAAAGTTGGTAAAAATTGAATTTCGACTTAAATATCTTTTCAAAAACTTAAGATTAAGGCTTCAAACTTATTTTATCTTATAAGAAAAATTGTTTTCAAGATTCTGAAAAATGTTGAGAAAAATTGAATTGACAGTTTTTTTTACAAAAAATAAAATCCTAAAAGAAAATTAATAAAAGTTGGTAAAAATTGATTTTTGACTCAAATATCTTTGCAAAAACTTGAGATAATGGCTTCTAACAAATTTTATCTTATAAGAAATACTGTTTTCAACATTCGATAAAACTTTGAGAAAAATCGAAGTGACAGTTTTTTTTACAAAAAATAAAAACCTAAAAAAATAATACTAAATCTTGGTAAAAATTTTCTTTCGACTCAAATAGCTTTTCAAAAATTACAAATATTGTCTTCAAAGTTATTTTATTTCACAGAAAATATTGTTTTCGATAATTTTTTTTATAAAAATCCAACAATCCGTTTTTTCATAAAAAAATAAAATCTACAAAAAATAGTACGCAAATTTGGTAAAAATTGATACATATAGACAAACTTTTAAGCAAGACAAATCGACAGACGGGCGGGATGGGAAGTTATCAGTGTGGGTCGCATCCCAGCCTCTTTTTTTATTTTTTATTTTACTTAATGTTTTACCTAAATGTACCCTTTTCCTTAATGTTTTACCTAAATGTACCCTTTTCCTTAAATTCAATTATCAAACATTTCTCTCTCCAATGTTTAAGTTTTCTTGATTCCACACAAAACATTTATTTTTTAAAATTTGTCTTCTAGCATTAGCTTTAATCTACGTGTAAGCAGACTTAAATAGACTTCCGGAAATAACGTCAGAAGAAAATACTACAAAAAATTCTTCACATTCTGTTTTATTTTTTTAAGAAAAAAAGATTACATTTTTCCGGGAAACTTTCTTATTTTTGGGCTCCTTGCAACAAAATTTGTTAAGCATTTTTTTTATTTTTGGGAAAAAGCTACGTTTCAATACAATTTCTAACATTTCAGCATGAAACGCACCCAAAGCCCCTCTTAACTTTTTTATGTTAGCTCATAAATAGGGCATTTAGGAAACTGCTGGACTCTTGGAATGCTTTCATATTATGTAGGGGGTCATCCAAATTAAATAGTTAATCAATGCTTTGCTGGACAACAGTATTCTTAAAGAATCTAATAATTAGTAAAGTCACTTTAGCCCTATAAAATAGTAAATAGATGTATTCACAGTAATAAAAATTAATAAATAATTTTTATTAGTATAAAATATAATTGAAATGTTATTGTAGTTTTGTCAGCCTCCCTTACAGAACATTAAAGAACATTTTTAAGCGGTGCTCAAAAACTCTTTATGTTAAGTGTGATAGGAAAGTCTGGATCCGCCCTTGTCAGCGTCATCGAAAATTTTTACCATCAGATGGAGGTGTGTCGTCAAGGTGGCGGCAGGCATTTGGCCAACATACTGTTGGCCCTTAAAATTGAACCACCCTGTTTTATGCAAATATTTTGAGAATTTCAAATTTTTGTATGTAAAACTCCGAGGATAAAAACACTTTAAACTGTTTACTGCCCAGAATATATGAGCTGAAAACGACAAAAATGACGATGTACATTATGGTCCATTATTTTAACAATTAAAAAGTACTTACAAAGAGAAAATTCAATGAAAAAGTACATACATACATACAATATATGTACATACATAATTGTTTTCAGTTAATTTTTTTCAGTAAATATTACATGAACATAAAAAACGATATATTTATTTACCTCTTTTGTGGATGGGAGGTCAATAATTGCATTTTTCTATATATTATATGTTCAAAAAGTGACTTTTCTGACGTATACACACTTCTTATTGACTTAAAAATTTCACTGCTCACTTAAGGGACACAAAATATATTTATCAAAAGGTCAGAAAGGAAAGAAAAACAATATATTACGGTTTATACTTGTAAAACGCTGCTTCTTTATATTTTTACATTTCAGTGTGATTTCAGACTTTTTTTGGGTTTCAAGAATTTTATATATTTTTTTAATCTGTTTAAAGTTCAAGCAACGATAGAACACGAGAAATTCAAAGGAATTTAATTTTTGTAAAAGCTTCGGTTTTATAATTTAAGAAAATAAAAATAAAGGTATGATTTTTTTTTGAGCGGAGGAAGCTTCTCTTTTTTTGGAAACTTACCTCGTATTACTATGTGGAATAGTTGAATGGTTTCGAGAGATAGTTTCATCCGTATTCCGGTATGCGCCAATATCCGCAGTCAGAAGATTCGCTGCTATAGACGAGGAACGCCTGCGGTTCAAAATTGGAGATTTCATGGCTCGAATATTCTGAAAGCATAGTTAAATTATATGATAATAAGATAAGAAAATTCGTATGAAATGTCATTTCTGACCACAAAATGTATGTACATATAATAATTATTTCCAAAAGTAGCACCATTACAGGCACCACAGATGGAGATTGACGTGCATGTTTAGTTCATACTCTGCGTGCTTTCAAACGTTAGCTTTATTTTATAAATTAGATAGATTATGTTCTTTGCACGAATGTACTGCAAACAAAATGTTTCGGGAAATTTGTCCCCCATATATATTCAAATTTAACTCATCAGCAGAAAGTTTTAAGAGCGACCGCGACGCGACAAAGCCTTAAACTGTTTTTCTATCCGCATCCAATTAGGGTGATTTCATTGCTTTGTGTTTGGTGTCATTGGCACCGACATAATATGAAGTATAAATAAAAATGTTTCTCTCACGGCAGGCCTTAATTGGAGCCTTAATCCCTGTGTCATACATTTTAATTGCGCCCCCAACCCCCATTCTGGTGATTATTTAGCGGAAGCACAAAATGTTATACTTTTATGTGTGCACGACATAAAATATTCCCTATTTCGAAATAAAACCACCGACACGGCAGTCGGCACACATAACATACACTACACACATACATTGTATATGGTATAGAAAGCAAACTTACCCCCGCCGCTGTCCTGTTGACCGAATTTCCGCTGCCACTGCCAAGCATATTTGAGGTTGACAGCCGTTCAGTTGGAGAACTCAAATCCATAAATACGTTGCTTAATGGTCTACCGCCACTTCCGCTACCACCACCGCCAGCGATGGGTGACGCTGCCGCCGCCGCCGTTGCACAATGCGAATTATTATTTGATATTGAAATTGAATTTGAAACAGCACCGCCACCGCTGCTGTTGATAATGCCTCCATTATTGTGACCAGATAATGATATACTGCTGTTGCAGTTGTTGCTCGCTATCGCAATCGATGCCTGGTGGTGGGTGGTATTGCAGGTGGAATTGTCCAACCCACGTAGCCCTATTCGTGGAAGTGTTGTGTTGCTCTCCTTGGCGTGAAATCCTTTTGATTGATTATGCTGCGACTGATGGTGATGTGAAAAGTGCTCTTTTGACTGCTGCTGTTGCTGCTGCTGTTGGTGCAGTTGCTGTTGGTGATATTGTGGCTGAAGTTTTTTCTTTGAGAGCTGATGTGATTGTTGGTGCTGCTGTTGCTGATGCTGCTGCTGATGCTGCGTCAAAGGATGTCGACTTAAAGCACTATAAGGTATAGTTGGTGTCGAGGACGTTGTACTTATTGTATCACTCTCATCGCAACTATCTGCAAGGAACAAAAACAACAACAAAGATAAGATGACATCAGTGTAACCGACATCAGCGAAACAGGAGGAATATTTAAATAAAATAATAATTTTTCTGCGACACGTTTTCAAGTTATACATACTTAAATTGATTTTGACAAAGATGAAAAATGCAATAATTTGGTTTATATTTTCTTTTATAATAAACAAGAGATGTTTTTCTTACTTTCTTTTGATATGACAGACAGTTTCCTAGATTTCTTTGATCCCCGAGGGCAGCACTATATAATACCATGCATTTTTATTTTTTAATGAAGTCTTTAAAAGGCACCTTTGTAAGGACTTAATTAAATCATTGCAAAGGGTTATCCTTGCTTTTAAGTTCTTATCTATAATTTAATTATTTCTTTTCAACAGGATGTGATCCTTAATTCGCAATAATAAGGTTGGCTTTGACTATAACATATAAAGTATAATACATAAAGTGGCCGACAAAAATCTACGTACGATCACTCTTTTTGCTGATTTTTGTCAATATCTTTACCGATTTTTGTTAGTATTGTATTTAAGTTTTTAATCAATAAACGTTAAAGTTGAAAATTTTTAGTGTTAACGTACCTATGTATATGTCACCAATTTGGTTATAATTTGTTTAAAAGGACCAAACTACAAACAAAAAAAGGCTGGGATGCAAACCACACTGATAACGCCCCATCCTGTTTGTCGACTTGTCTTGCTTAAAAGTTTGTAGGTTTTCGTGTTTTGTTAAAAAAGTTGTCAATTGAATTATTCTTAAAAATTTACAAATTACCAACAATATTTTGCATATGATAAAAGAATTTGATTTCAAAATCTATTTTGGTTAACGAGATTTTTATTCGGAAACCAATTTTAACCAATTTTAGTAGCATTTCTTAAAAGCTTTTATTTCTAATATACCTAATAAAAATAAAAATTGAATGAATGAAACTACTTTGAAGTCAATATGTTCTATTTTTCGGGATACATCGAGAAAAAGAATCCTCACGGGATAATATCCCCAAACAAATTTAATACATTTTGATAATATCCCCAGAGATGTAAGACAAATGGACAAAATCCCCAACTAAATAATTTATTTTACCAAAATCCCCACGAAATCTCCAAATCCCCAAGTATCCGTGCATATCTTCATTTATGCATGCACTTTTTGAAAAACTCTTATGAAATTCTCTTATTGTGATATTAATAAATTATAATAATAAACAGTTTCTAAACAAAAAATCACTATGAAGGCATGCACTTCTCAGTCTGACTTTAGTATTCATAGAGAATCATTGTATTCGTAGTGCTTGCTTAGTGCTGTCTAAGTGTTGTTTTGTAGTGACGAGTATTTCTTTTGTTTTGGAATAAAAATTGAAATGGATGATGTTCTTGTTTCCAAATCTTTGGACTGCACTTCATGCAATATAAATGAAATTTAATATAATCAAAACAATTATGTTCAAGTAGTGAATCATATGATTAAATTGCGCGAGTTATAGAATTGCTTCCCAATCATAACAACCAAACCATACCAAGCGTATTCCATATCGCTTAATAAAAATACCATTAAATATTAAATGCCCACCAAGCATATTTCGTTGAACATAATTTATGTGAATAGACATAAAATATTAAAAGTAATGTAAACAAAGAATATCGAACAAAGAATCTTCCACAGATACAGAATATCCAAACATAAATATAAAATCAAACTAATGTAAACAAAAATCGTCAACGATCAAAAATCAAACTAATGTAAACAAAAATCGTCAACGATCAAATTACAATAAAATTGAATCATCATAAAATATGATGATAATGCATGCAATACACACATATTTATAGTCTGTAAGAAGAAATTAAGAATATTCGTGACAGTAAGTTCAGTTCCATCTTGAAACTCCTACGTATAGCAGAAGATTTCCCCCCACCAGTGGTAAGGGATCCGATGCTCAAATTAATAAATAAAATACTTGTTTAAAATTTTAATCTAGCGTTTTATTTTAAAATCTTTTTAAAAAAATCCCGGAGGATTTAAAATACAAAATTCGCAGCCGATTTAATCGCATGATTCACTACTTGAACATAATTGTTTTGGGGATATTCACTTGGGGATTTTCGCCCTGTGTATTCTCTCTTTGGGAATTTTGCTGCTGGGGATTTCGTTTTGGGGATTTTCCTTTGGGGATTATATCTTGGGGGAAGTTATCACCAACCCTCGAGAACCGAAGATCAATTTTTACCAATTTTGCGTACTAATTTTTGTAGATTTTATTTTTTTATGAAAAAACTGACTGTTGGATTTTTATAAAAAATTTACTGAATGTTGAAAACAATATTTTCTGTGAGATAAAAATAGTTTGAAGCCAATTTTTTCATTTTTGAAAACATATTTGAGTCGAAAGTAAATTTTTAGTACTGTTTTTTTTCAGGTTTTGATTTTTTGTACAAACAACTTTCAATTCAATTTTTCTTAAAATTTTACTGAATGTTGAAAATAATGTTTTTTATAAAAAAAAAATAAATTTTTGAAAAGATATTTGAGTCGAAAATCAATTTTTATCAACTTTATTCAATTGTTTTTTGGTTTTTATTTTTTGTAAAAAGTTGTCAATTCGATTTTTGTCAAAATTTTACAGAATGTAAAACAATATTTCTCACAAGATAAAATTAGGTGAGAGCCAAAATATCAAATTTTTGAAAAGATATTTGAGTCCAACATCAATTTCTATACGAACTTTTTTTTTAGGTTTTTATTTTTTGTCAAAAAAACTGTCAAATCGTTTTTTTTCAAAATTTTGCCAGATGTTAAAAACGTTATTCTTTGTTGCACAAAATTGTTTTGAGATAAAATCATTTTTTATTCGTAAAATTTTCGAGTGACAATTTTTTTTCTGTGGACGCTTGTGTCCTCTTGAATGCACATGTCTACCATTTAAACGAAGCTGAGATTGTTTCGCTCAAATATTAAATGACTACTATTCAACAGTTGCAACAACTGGAAAATATCAGCAAAGATCAACTAAAAACTGCAGACCTTCATAATATATAGTTGTTTTCGAAACATTCGTATTTCCAACGAAGAACTGTATATAAAAATGGATCAGGTAATCATTGACTCAATTATATGAAGTAGAACACATGCTTTGAAAAGTGTAATAGAGGCCAGACAATACAGTATAACCTGCTCAATTAAAACCGCAGTAGAGTCGAGAGACTAAAAAATACGTTTTGAAGAGCAGTTGAAGAGGGATCGGACAAACTAGGAAGGAGCTGGAGTGGAATAGTAAAGCCCCTATGCTCTGCTAAAGGAAGCTCTGAGAACACAAGTAAGTTAAGTTGCTTTAAAATCAGTATCTGTACGAAATTTAAATCAATTGTCAATTTGATGTAGAAAATGATTTTTTCAACAAAAATGCTACTCTAAACGACCTCTACAATGAAAATAATACACCAATCACAGTCTCCTTATTTTTAGTGGACTAAGCCGGCGCATATATTTGGTGTTTTTATCTAGAAATGCTTTTTGGTGACGAAATGTCTGTCTTTAATTTGGTTAAAATATAATTCGTTTAAGACATCACTTACTGAACGTTTCACTTCCATGTCGGTATTATATTATAGTCAAATAAAATACAACCTTTTCAAAAAATACACCCTTGAAATCTTTAACTAGTGATTAAAAATGAATACTAGATAGAGCCTATTCAAATTTCTTCTATTTTCATTAGCTTTGTCTTTCTTAACAACCGATTAAATCAAACTTATTAGTGGTTTGGGAAAGTGTTAATAAAAAAACTAAACGTATATAGACATTTTATATTAATCTTCTGGAGCTGTTATCATATTCATTATCATTATAAACACAATGATACTGAACAATAATGTTATTACACAAGAAAGAAAAGCAATTCCCAGATTAGTCCTTGCGCCCCTATACCCAATTACCCTATTATTTTGGCCAAGGAAAATATATTTTTAAATTACGCCTAACCGCTTCACTCGTCAGTATAATCTGTTCACTCCCATAATTCATTCTTTTCCTTTCAGGTCTGATGAATATGGATGCTGGATATATACTTCTACAATCCTAACACGTATGCCTCGGTTGGTATATGCTCGTATAGTCTACGTCTACTCTTGAGCCTTTTTGTTCTTAGCCTTCAATTTTATTTAAGTTCATCACGCCGTAAACAAATATTTTCTAGTCAAAAGCACACAATCATAATTCCATATCCTAACAAAAAACAGAGATATGAAATTAAAATGATCCTTCAGAATAAGTCACAAGTACACATAGCCAGGATCTATACCTTAAATGCCATTACCCATATTCCTTTTATTTTGTGAAGAACAATCCTACGCATATGGAGGCCAACTGCACTATAGACACTTTTGATATAAAACATAATAAAATAATAATTGTCATTCATCAATATATACACATACCTAGCCTATGCCTTTATCAAAATCGAAAGATAAATGCGAGTAGGTGTGGAAAGAAATCTCTGAATGGTTTTATATTATTTTGTCTTCTTTTCTTTCCTTAGAAGGTTACAGCCTTTGGGCATACGAGTATTATCCCGAAGATATACATATCTGGGAAACACGTCTCAATTTAGAATTTTTTTCAAAGAATCACGTTTTGCTGGGTAATTTTGAGCTCACGTAATATCGTAAATGGGGCCATACGTGATGTTGTGTTTTAGGAATTCTTGAGAAATACTCCAGCTCGACTACACAATCATTTAAGCATTTATAATTTTTTTCTTCATGATGTTTGCTTTAAAATGTTTTGTGTTTTGTGTGTTATTTTAAATTCGTTTATTTTATATTCAACATTTAAGAAGGAATTATATTTTTATTTTATTGAAGTTTGTTTAAATTTTCAAAACGAAGAAGTTAATAGCTCTTGGCTTAAGGGGAGTTGCCTTTATATCGGAAGTAATTTTCAACCAAACAATAAAATGAAATGTATGTGGGTCTATTTGGAAATCAAACATTTATTTGAATTTTAGTAACACTTAAGTGACTCATGTTTACAAAAATTAAACTCATGTTTTAAAGTGATGTTTTTGATGATTTCGAAGGGAACCACTTCTATGCAAATTGACTAAAAAGGGAGTCCTGTGAGTGACAGAAATAAATTTGCATACCAAAAAGCTGTGATGAGGAATTTCAGTGAGGAATCACATTATTATGCAAATATTTGAATGGGTATTTTGAAAATGATTGTCCTCTAGGATTCCTATATAAGCTGTAGTATAGATAGATACATCGAGTTAGGAATAAATGTTGGTAATAATGTAGAATTTTAAAATATTTTGAAACATTTGATAGAATGTGTCAATGTTAGATGTCAGGGTAAATGGATATAAATTGATTGGTAGTTTCAAAAACATTTACTTTTGAACCTGTAAGCAATTAGGAAAGCTATATAATTTAAATAATATCATAGTTTTTAACAATATTTTACAAAATTATCTTCTCGGAATATTTTCCTTAAATACAGTTTAATGGTTAATGTATCAGGAGAGCTTTTAACTGCAATATCTTCTTGGAATTTTTACAAACAAAATCAATAACATACAATTTAAATTTTAATAAAACAAAATAAAGATAAACATACGTAAATGTGATATGATGGATTGTGAAAAATATAACTTTTTAAAATAAAAATAAATAACGATTTTAAAATTAAAAATTTCTAGAATTCCTTCAAAGCATTTTCAATAATGCGGAATAATATCATTCGAAAAATTATATTCTATATATATAAAAATGAATTGCTGTTCGTTAGTCTCACTAAAACTCGAGAACCCCTGAACGGATTTATCTTATCTTAGTCTTGAAATGTTCGTGGAGGTCTATTGAAGGTTTAAAAGGCAAGAAAAAATCGAATAATTTCCGGGTAAACCCTAAAAACACTGAACACCTAAACAATTTAGGTGTGTTCCTAACGTCAAAGAGTCAATTTGCAATTTATTACCGCTGCATAAAGTTCAAATTCAATCATATCCATGAAAATGAGGATCTAATGTCACGTTCCGAAAATAAACAAAAGTGAATCGTGAACGCGACAAAAAATGCAATAAACTATTAGTAGTACTGATTTCGAATTATTAATTTAGTCGGATTCGCGAAACTTAATTTTAGCTAACTTCAGTTGTAATTGTATCAAATTATTTTTTTAAGTTTGATAAATCTTAAGTTTTGTCACAAATTAAGTTTCTGAACAATTTCAATTTCAATTATATTTATTGAGACTTTTTTTTTTTTTTTTTACATTAAATACATTTGTAAACTTAAAACTAAGAAGAAAATAAAAGTAAAAATTTAGCTGACTTAGACTTGGTCTTGCTTAACTTAAGATACTATTATAATGAAAAAGAGGAACTAAGACACGTTTCTTTTTGAACTAGTGTTAAAAGGCGAGTTACTTAAGGTAGTAGTGTTGCTCAGGCACTTATTCATTTTGTACATTGGACTTAAAACTAGATAAAAACTTAAAACTAGGAAACAAAAGGGAGTATCAGTCAAACCGACCAGAGAGAAACTTCCACAACGGGACGATTCAACTGACACCACAAATCTTTATTTTTAGATTTCGTTAAGATTTTAAGAATTAGATACAGACTTAGTTTTTAATATTACATTTGTATATATGTATGTACATATCATTTGTGATTTTTGTTTATTTATTTAATTACATTTTGGTATGAACTTAACTTATGTTAATGAAAATTCAATTTTTTTTTTTTTTAATTTATATTTAATATGTAAGATGAGTGTATTACTTTTGGTAAATATAATTAGAAATTATATTTCTATTTATGTTTCTGTTTCTGTGCCGCCCGGAGTCAAAAAGGACCTACAAATCCCCGGAGTCATGAACTCCTGAGATTTCCAGGTCCAATCCGACCCCAGGCGGCAGTTTTGTTTTACATTTAGTTTTGTTAGCCTCTGTATATATTAGGGCTACCCCTCCCGTAGAAGGAAGAGAGGAACTCGTTGTTTGGAACTACAAGACTTTGAGAAGTCAATGCATTGGCTAAGCTGATTGGAGAAGCGTAGTACCTATCGTCGACAGCGAAGTTGATATTCGTATTATAAATATTTTTAATAAGAGGGTTATCGTGAAAACTGTAGGTATGAATTCTTTTGATGGCTAGCTCTGTTAAATATTCAAGGAGAGGCTTGATTTGGGAATCGTTGTAAATGGACAAGTTACTGAACCATTTACCTCCGGGTCTTCTGTATTTGTTTAGACATGTTCTCAAGATGAATCTTTCAAATAATTGGAGCTCCTTGGCTACCGTAGGTGATATTTTAAACCATGTCAAGAATCCATATGAAATCACTGGTCTAATAAGAGATTTGTACATGAGGATTTTCGTTTTTTTCTCAACAAATGCTGATCTAAATAAATATTTTAACTGGGCTGCTGCCGCTTTCGCTCTATTTAGCGAGAGTCGAGCATGAGGATTCATTCTTAATTTTTCGTTAAGGTTTATACCCAGATATTTCAATTGTTTTTTGAGAGGGATTGGGTGGTCGTTAATAACAAGTTTCAAAAGTTTGCTCTCCCTGACCGCCAGATGGTGGCCTCGTGGCGATGCGTTTCTAAAACAAATAAACTCGGACTTTTGAAAGTTTATTGAGATGCCCCAGTAGTTAAAATAGTTTAGTAACTGTTCAACATGAGATTTTATTGCATTAAGTGCGGTGTGCGGTCTTTCATGAGCAGCAAAAATTAAAGTGTCATCTGCGTATTGTATGGACTTTGATGCACCAGATGAAGAAGGTATATCGTGCGTGAAGATGTTATATAGAAAGGGGCCCAAGAAGGATCCTTGTGGGATGCCCGTGCGAATTTGTGAAAAATCGGAAAAAGATGAACCTATTTTGACTTTGAAATATCTATTGGTTAGAAAACTGTCAATTATTTTAATCGTATTAAACGGAAAGTTTAGTGAGATCATTTTAAAAATAAGCCCGTCGTGCCAAACCGAATCAAATGCCCTTTTAAGGTCTAAGGAGCACATTACCGTACATTCCTTGTTTCTCAGATTTTCAAGTATAATGTTTTCAAGGTACATGATGGCATGTTCGGAAGAATGATATTTTTTAAAGCCGAATTGAGTGTTAGGTATGATATTATTGTCTTCACAGTGAACTTCTATTTGTTTAAAAATTGATCTTTCAAGTATTTTGCCGAGATTTGAAAGAAGTGAAATTGGTCTGAAATTTTCAACTTGATTGCAAGAACCTTTTTTCTTAATTGGCAGGAGAATAGCTTTTTTCCATGCATTAGGAAAGTATGCATTATTTATGCAGTTATTTATTAAAATTGTTAAGGGAGTTAAAATTGAATTTAGACATTGTTTGATGAAAAAGTTAGACAACTTATCCGGTCCAGCAGATTTTTTATTATTTAAGTTCGAAATTGTGGATTTTATAAAATCGGTTGAAACAAATGAATTTGTAGAGACTTGATCTGAACGATTAAAAGATGAGAACGAGGTAATTGATGGGTTAGTATGTAATGCAAAGTAAGAATTTTTTAATGCGGCAATTTCAGAAGTGGCTGATGGATTAATTGTAGAATTTTGGTTACAGTAGATTTCACCAAAAAAGTTTTGAAAAGCATCTGCTTTTTCAGAGTCTGTGGAAAGCTGGTTGTTCCTAAATAAAATTGGTAACTGCGAGGGATCTGAATTATTTTTTCTTCCTGTTATTTTATTGATTTCCCTAAAAACCATAGGAGATGGTTTTAGATTACGAAGCCTACTTTGAAGGTTATTGTTCAGATCAATTCTGATTCTATCTTTAATTATTTTGCTAAGGCATGAAATTCGGGAGGAGAGTTCGGTATAATTTGGGTTTATTCTATTTCCATTTGCATGGAATATCCGTTTAAGTTGTCTTTTCCATATCTTTCTCATTTTCATAAGGTCAAGCGAGCTTGAACTGATATTCTTATAAGAACTCTTAATTGTTTGTTCTTTGGAGTGCTTCAACATACAAGCATTTAACGAATTTGCAAGATAATCGATATGGCTGTCAATATCCGCGTTTGAAAGATTTACATCATTTAGAGGTAAGTTAGAGTTTACTAACCTTTCAAGATCTCTATTACAATGAGTCCAGTTTGTGCATTTGAATGATCTGGGGTGTTCATGCATGCTAGGGATAGGATTGAAGTTAATAATATGAATTACTAGTAAAACTGAAAAGTGATCAGAGATAGCATCTAAAGTTACACAAGAAGAATTTTGAATTTGGATTGGGCTGGTAGTCAAGCTTGGAGAAGTTAAGAAGAAATCAATGCATGATGATGACCTAGGGAAAGTTGGTTCACCCGGAGAAGTAATATCAACATTAAATAGGTTATTCTGATACCAGTCGACTAAATTATTACCATTAAGGTTTGTGACTGTATCACCCCAAAGTGGGTGACGGGAGTTAAAATCACCGCCAATAATAAAATGGTTAAAATCTGAAATCGCACTAAACAAATCGTCTAAAGCTTGTTGTAATGAATGTCCGATATTACCTGGAATATAAATCGAGACTAAAGCAATTTTGTCTACATGTCCGTTTCTGTCATTAGATTGAATACTTATAATTGTAGCTGAGATAATATTATTATTAAATGATATATTAGAGAAATTAATGGAATCTTTAATAAGGATACCCGTTCCTACACCCGAGTCGTTTCTAATAAATTTGTAATTTTTGAAATATTTTTTGTGTTTAGATTCTAAACGTGTTTCTTGAAGAAAAGCTACAGTTGGATTAATATCTTTCATAAGAAGGCTCAAATCCGAACATTTCTCATTGGAGACGAGCGAACTAAGGTTAATGGACAGCGCTTTTATATTCATGGTGAAAGATTCATGATAAAGTCGAGATATTTCCCCGCTTTATCTTTTTCGTCTAGGAGTTGATACTCCGACCAAAAAACTTTAACTTTTGCTATCAAAATGTTGATCGGCAAACCGAAAAGTTTTATAGATTCATTCATAAAATCACCGAATATAGATGAAGAACCTACTTTTGGAACAGAAGTTTTGTTATTGGCAGGTTGGTTTGAAATGTTATTTTTAACCATATCTGCATAAGAGATCTTTTGAGAGTTGTTAAAAACAACAGAATTGACCTGAGCCTCTCTTGAAAATTTAATTTTATTGCTAAGTGCAATTCTTTTTTCTTTATTTTTCATATATTGAATCCTTTTAGGGCAATTACTGTAATTAGCCGGATGACCAAAAATTTCACAGTTAACGCAGTATGGCTCTGAGAGGGAACCATCCTCATTTGCCTTCACTGAGCACGCCTCTGGATTATTGATATCGTGTGAAATATTACATTTTACACACCTTGGCTTATACGCACAATATCTTTTGCCATGACCAGGCCTTTGGCAGTTGTAACACTGTAATGGGCCCTCTCTTTTAAAAGAGTCCCACCAAACTCTGTGGTGAAGCACAAATCTAATTTTTTTGAGTTTAGCAATATCAACATAGCTGCCGACAGTACACATGAAAATATCAAGGTCAAAGTTATTTTCTCTTGACCATTTAGTAGTAAAAGGTTTAATAAGAATAATATTTAAGGAATTATCTAATTTTAAAAGTTCCTCTCTTACCTCATTGGGGGGGTAGTAGCCCGTTAAGCCTTTCATCAGAATTGATGGATTTCGCAATGATTTGGGTGTAAATGAATAACCTTCTATTTTGTTATTCTCTTTAAAATTATTAAACAGAATGTTATGCAGGTTTACATTTTTAACTCGAATTGCCGAGTTTCCATGACCACGGTTGACGAGTTGAACTCTATTGAGATTCATTTCATCAGTGAAGCTTTCCATAAGATATTTATGAATTGCGATGGTATTTAAGCCCGAAACGTTGATGTATGGACACCATTTGACTCCCTCAGGCTGATGGTTAATAACGTCACTAGGTGTTTCTTTATCTTCATCCTTGTCTTGGTTTTGCAGTAAAATGAATCGGTTGTTGTTGTTGATGTTTTCTGTGTTTGATTTTTTGGAAGAGGATGGCACGTTGTTTTGTGCAGCTCTCTTTCTCCTTTCAACTACTTTTATAAAGCAGTCGTTGTCGTTTGCAAGCAATTGTTGCAACTTGTTCGATGCAACCAAACTGTGATCCGTTACTTTGTCTGTAACGGCTGAATTAATATCCACTTTGGATTTTGGTATTTCATCCATCATTATATTTTGTGAGGGAACAAAATTATTATAGCAACCCTCTACATTTGAGTAGATTTTATTAATATCCGCTTTATTAAGCAAATCGGATGGTTTTTTGGCCGCCACGCTCGGGCCAGCCATGCCCTTGTTAAATTTCGCGGGTGGCTTCTGCGGCCACCCTCCAGAGTCATTCATTTTTGGGGTGAAAAATGCCCGTCTTTTTTTACCACGAATCACCTTTATATAGGGAACACGATGGTAAACAGCGGAGTTAGAGTTTGAAAAATTATTTTTGTTTTTGGAATACACTTTTGCAAATTTTATTTTAACTTTAATTTACTTGAAATAGAAATAGCAAGATGTCACGAGAAACGAATCTTAAGTTTCTGAACACAACCATATTATTTGACATAAGATTTGACAACCAACTAATATGTCAATCATTCTGTGGCACTTTAGAACACGGAGATTTATGGCTTAAAGGTAAGCTCCAAAAAAATAAATACAAAAATCAGAACAAGGAAAAAAGTATTACGATTGGCGATATTGTGTTACGATCATGGTTACGATATTCTATGAGTTTATCCTTCTATCTTTGTGAGTGACTATTGCCGGTACGTGCGCGAGAACTTTCTTTACTATTGTGATGTGTTCCTTTTGTGATAGTGACATTCCAAGTAGTGTGCTCTTTTTTTGTTGATATTTTGTGATAGTGACACTTTGACTTTACTGTTAAGTTACTGTTAGGTGAGCGAGAAATTTTCTCACTTTGATTAATTACGTTAAGTTACGATGCCGAGGAGAAGACGACCTTACTTAGGTCGTCGCAGTCAATCAAATGTGCGAAGAGCTACCTCACGTGCTAACCGCACTGATGACCAGAGAGAGACAGATCAAGAAAATAGTCGTATTGCTATGTCAGAATTGCGTTATTAAGTGAGTTACAATGAAGTGGATAGGCTTAGAATGCAACGAGTTCGTGCACATCAAACACAACAACTACATAATGAAATTGAGCGAATCCGCAGACGCAGTGCTCCTGTGATTTTTGAACGAGCTGCATTCCACTATGATCCGGCAATTGGTTATTGTGCCGACAAATCGGTAACAATTGGGGAAATGAAAATAATTTGTAAATATTGTTTCTGTAAGGCGTTAAAATACACTGGTGAATCTACTGGATTATGTTGTGCTGGAGACAAAGTAAAATTGCCACAATTGGTCCCACCACCAGATCCTTTACGCTCTTTAGTTTCTGGAATTGTAAATGATTCTAAGCACTTCATGGCCAACATTCAGAAACATAATAACTGTTTTCAGATGACATCATTTGGCGCTACACATATTATACAGGACAATTTCATGCCCAGTTTCAAGGTATTATACCAGAACATTTTTTTATAATATTTAAGTTTGTACTAAAATATATATACATCGTGTAACGGAAGGGGGTATCAACCCTGAAGGAGGTGAATGTGCTCATGAAACTCAACAACTTTCCCCAAAGAACATAGGTCGAAATATGAAAAAAAAAAATTGGCCCTCCCATAGTAAATCAATCAGCTGGTAGTCAGTTTTTGTAAGGGAGGGCCAATTTTTTTTTTCATGTTTCGACCTATGTTCTTTGGGGAAAGTTGTTGAGTTTCATGAAAAATATGCCCGGAAAAACTCTGCTTTTTTAAGTAAGCAACATGATGTGTCGAAAATAATAATAAAACTTCATACTTCATTAAAAAATGCTTTTTATTCAATACGTTTTGTTTGTTTTGAAATTAATTTATACAAAAGTTTAGGTCTTTTATTTATCGATTGAGGCAGTACGAAGTCTGCCGGGTCAGCTAGTTTTTCAATACTTTTTAATATTCTTTAAAAATTTTTAAGTACACTTTCATCTAAAAACTAGTTTAGGAGTGTTGAAAAAATGATATCAGAGTTGGATTGGGTTTAAACTTCTGACAAGGTCAGAAAACTCCTTTCAAATGTCTGTTTTTAAAACTTTTACAAAGACGCGAAATTTTGATATGTTGAAAATCTTATACATAATAAGAGTGTCTGCATTTTTTGGGTGAATAAATAATCGTTTTATTTATTTGTAAGGCTAATAGTGTTAGGCAAACTACAGGGTATCCCGATAAGAGATTTCATTTTGATAATAAAAACAACGGTTTTTTTTTAAAAAAGAAATCAGTAATGGTTAATTTCATCGTTAAGAGCAAGGTATGCAATTACTAAGAGAAAACGGAAAATGAGGGCCACCGTTAATTTTGCAACACCAATCCTTTCATGCAATGTATTGCTGTCATCAATATATAAAAATGAATTCCGTCTTTAAAATTAATTTTGTATACCTATGTATATACAATTTTACAATTTGTTCTTACAAATATTTTTGGTATGCAGCTTTGTAGTTTTTATAAATCAACGTTTTACATTCAAATTTCGTATAAAGATTTCAAGACATTGAATTTTGAAAACAAATTATAAATATTTGTTGAAAAAAACAATGACATTTTTGATCATCAAACTGTAGTAAGACAATATATGTATATGTAGACTTGTACTGAAAAACTTATTGAAATCGGTTCAATAGTTCTTGGGAAAACGTAAAACAAAATAACTGTTCTACGGGGGTACCCTTTTGGAGCAGTACAAAAATACTTTTTTGTATCGAAAAAAAAAGTGCAGACGGACGGAATCAGAACAACCACTTTTTTTAACTTCCTTACCATCATAATGTCATGTAGTTTCGTTCCAACAGCTTATGTTTTTCTACCAATTTCTTTGGCCACTACAACCTAAAAGTGCTTTATTTTTGGAAACTTTTTTCAACTTTTGAAGTTAATTGTAACTATTCTAATTCATATTTGTTCCGAGTATTGTTCCCGTGTTAGTAATGGCGCCATTCTTACTTGCCAAATATCAAAAGGCACACCTGCCCAAAGAAGCGGCCTATACAAAATTATTTTTTTTTTTGGAAAACCCTTTAATAATACTGATATTTCTATTTTTTAAAAAAGAATACTGCTATAAAAGGATGAACAAACAAAAACAGATACACAAGTCCAGAAAATCTACCTTTTACGTGAGCTTAAAGGTTTTTATTTTTTAAATGGTTGACCTTAATTTTAATAGATATGTAGGACGTAGGCCCTCTTTCCTAAGTTACAAATTCTTGGAGAGTGGTACTTTATAGTTGTTTGAAAAAGAATTGTTGTATGAAGAAATTCTAGTCATACAAAACAGTAGAAGGGCTCACTTTTAACCGATTTTCTATCATAGTAATGCTTTGATCTTTCAAAACAACCAGAAACCCTAACCCTTTTTATACTTATTTGTCAAAAGCAACTACTATCACTCAGTTCTCAATGTACACAGTATACATATGTAGGTAGTCAGAACACTCTTATTGGAAATTTCAAAATTCAACTCTATTTATTTACCCGTAAGCCGATCTAAAAGCAACCAATTCAACAGAAAAAAATCCTTAATTGACGTACCTATGTATGTATGTATGTACATTGTACATATGTCGATAACGATATATCTTCAAAAGACTCGTGTACATTCGTTTACATTTCCTGTATTTATTTTGAACAAAACGAACAAAATAAGTTCTGTTTTTTTTTGTTAAAATAACGCCAACACTCGTGTTGTCGTATAACACCAACTTACCGAACTCAAAGGACCTCTCCATGATAGCTCGTCGAGTGTTGTTTGCATTTTGAATACCACCATTGCCCTCGCAATTATTCGTTGAGCCCTCATCGTTTCTCGGGTCTCCGGCATCAACACAGCAATCTGATCCACCTCTTCGGCAGGCCTGGCCATGGCTGTAGTCGAGAAAATTCTGTGAATAGTGCTTTTGCTGATGCAGACAACAATATCTAACATGCTTGCAAAAATTGCTATTGGTCGAAATACTATTATTGGGCCTATTCACGCGAAATGAATTCGACCGGCCTACGTTTAAGCTGCCACCACCACCGCCAAGACCTCCTCCACTATGGCTGCTATTGTTCGTACACCGAAGGCTTCCGCCACAACGACGTTGATTGAATTTATTTGTTCGCGGTATCACCTAAAAAGACAGAGTTTATAAAGAGGTTGAATACTTTATATCTGCAAAGGTATGTACATATGTACTTTTATGGATTTTATAGAGAGGTACTCCAATTAATCTGATTTAAATTCTTGTGTGTTTCTGTGTGCGTATGTGAGTGTATTGGTGTTTTTTTTTTTTGTTTTGTATGTAAGTTCACTTAACTATCAGCAGCTTGAAAACTGCATTCGCACAATAATAATGAACTCTCAAAGGCTTAATAAACGTATGGAAAGACAGCTGCTCTGGTGTCCTGGATAGCAAAAGAAGGATATCTGTATACTGCATGCGTAGTTAAGGTGGAATTCACCAACTAACGACAACGAAATAATCTTCTTCTTCTGCGAAAAAGCTAAGGCTTATCAAATAATCCACTACACGGATAATGATTTCAAACACATCAACATGGGATTTGTTCTATATACTTTCCTGGAAAGTGCATGATATGAGAAAAAGTATTTTATTCCCTGCCAAAGGTGTCTGGCTTTTATTTTAAACTTATTTTAAGGTAACTTAAGCAGCCTTAAGCTCAAAGAGTTACCTAGTATTGTTGTATGGTTTTATAATTCCTTACTGTCATTTAAGGTCTTATTTACTGTTTCTAATGTTTTATTTTTAAAGGTATAGAACTTTAGATAACATAAGAAATCATGGATATTTTCCTTCAAATGTATGTACAAACTGATCCAGATCCTTATCGCCCAATTATATTCATCGATGAGGTTTATTTATGGCTTAACGGGTATGTAAATAAATTAATATTTTCAGAGGAAGCACAATCGTTAAAAGCCTCTTGAGAGTGAGATTATATGCAATTAACATGCAGACATCATGGGTCTGTTTGTTTTCAAATCGAAAACTTGTGCCAACATAACAGTGGATTTCGAATGCTACAAGCAAATAATTTATGGTTCTATTTACGTATCATTCATTAATTTGGAGGAGAAAAAATGGTTCCAATAAGACTATCATCGCAACATCGTTTGAATTTACACCTTTCGACTACTTTTTTGAGACGGAACATAAAGTTTCTGGTCTACGTTGATAAAACAGAAACATTAAGAAGCTCGAATTCGACGCACTTTCGACGAAATAAAACCGTTAATACCTAAAAGTGGTGCAAAATTTAAAGGCCGTACGTCAGAAATTATTGTTAAATGAGTTGTATGGAATAACCAAAGTTAAAGTTCTATGCTACTAAATAAAAGAACCTTTTATTAACAGAACATTATCAGAGGATCTAATTCTATACAATACAATAATGACATTTTTGAGAAAAAAAAAGTTAATTTTGAAAACGATATTTACTTAAAAGCAATGGCGCAATTTTGTAAACATTTAAAACCTACTTAGGTTAGGTTAGGTTAGGTTATAAGGGGTGTGCACAGCATGAAGCTGTTGCGTACACGGGGGCCTACTGGTCCATTGTGATCCCCTGTAAAAAAGTAAAAGTTAGCATTGATGCTTCTCAATTTTACCGATTAGCGTAGACTGGCTCGTTAACGAACCAGCCTGTGCTATCTATGAATTTCCTTATGTTTGCCATTGAGACCTGTGCTAGATCATCCATTTCTCCAACAAAACCTGTTTCCGAAATGACGGAGTCGGCTGGTTTGGAGGTTCGGACAGTCACAGAGCAAGTGTTTAATGGTTTCTATTTCCTCCTCATCTTGACAGCTCCTACAAAAATCGGGTGCAAATGCCCCTATCCTGTTAGCCATTGTGCCAATGGCGCAATGACCTGTTAGTACACCTATCAAGATTTTAATGTTCTTTTTACTCAGCGATAGAATATACCGAGTTTCTTTTTCATTTGTGTTAGGCCATAAACTTCTAGAGATTGCGCAATCGTCCCTGGATTTCCAGAAGTTGTTGATTTTCTCTTTCAGTCTAAGGTCTATCTTCCTCTTGAGTACCCCCCCAATCGGGACGAGTGGTCCCCTGACTGAATGGTCGCTACTACTGGTGTCTGCTTCTGACCCTTTCCTGGCTAGTTCATCTACTATATCATTCTCTTCTATATTGCTAAGTCCGGGAACCCAGCAGAGCTTTACCTGGTTAGTGTGGCAGATTTTGTTTAATTCCTTCCTACAGTTTAAAACTGCTTTTGATCTTATGGTCTCACTGGCTAAGGCTTTGATAGCAGCCTGGCTGTCCACGAAAAAAGTAATCTCCGAAGAGCTTAGCTTTTCATGATGTGCCAATTCAGCTGCTTTTTCAATGGCAAAGATCTCAGCTTGTGGTGTGGATCTTTGAGCCCCTGTTATTCCTATACAGGCTAGTCTCTGTACCTTATTCAGGTTCTTGAGATAGCTTGATTTTTCCACCGCCTTCCACCATGCAATAGAGCCATAGGTAAGATTGGGTCTGACAATCGCTGTGTACATCCATTGGATGACTTGCGGTCGCATACCCCAACGTACACCGAAGGTCTTTTTGCATGTGTAGAATGAACATAGTGCTTTTTTCATTCTTTCATCAGTATTACGCTTCCATGTAAGCTTGGAGTCAAGGATTACTCCTAGAAATTTAGCTTCCTTAGAAGGTTTTAGAGGAATGCCATTTAGTTTGGGAGGGTTGAAGCCCTCCAGTTTCCTTTTCTTCGTGAACAAAACTAGCTCTGTCTTGGTGTGGTTGACCCCGAGACCGTTCTTAGTTGCCCAAGAAGATAAATCCTTTAATGCATTCTCCATAATGTTTTCGATGATGGTAAGAAACTTGCCTGATACCAAAACTACTATGTCATCTGCATATGCTACTATTTTAATGCCCTGATCTTTGAACTTTGTGAGAATTTTGTTGACTACGAGGATCCAGAGCAGGGGTGAGATGACTCCTCCCTGTAGTGTGCCTCTAGTAACTGTTTTCTCGATAGTGCTAACTCCTATTTGAGAGTTGATAATTCTGCCATTTAACATGGTGAAGATGCAATCAACAATGACAGATTCAACCCCAACTGCAACTAAGGCAGTCTTGATCGATTCCGTTTTAACGTTATTAAACGCACCCTCGATATCAAGAAATGCTGCCAGGGAATATTCTTTATGTTCAAGATTTTTTCAGTATGTGAAACTACTTCATGCAGAGCAGTCTCCACTGATTTACCTTTAAGGTAAGCGTGTTGGTAGTTGCACAAATTGTTTTCGTTGAGAAGTTCTCTAACATGTAGATCAATTATCCTCTCCAGTGTCTTAAGGAGAAACGAAGAGAGACTTATTGGTCTATAATCCTGAGCGGTCGAGTGAGTCGGTTTCCCTACTTTTGGGATAAAGACTACCTTGACCTTTTTCCAGCTATTAGGGACGTATCTAAGTTTAATACAACTTATGAAGATTACCCTAAGCCACGGAGTTATTACTTTGAGAGCATTTTGAAGAAGAGCTGGAAAAATCTCGTCTGGTCCCGCTGATTTATAGGGTTTGAACGAGTTTATTGCCCAGATAATCTTTTGCTCAGTAATAATCTGATTTAGTTTTAAATTTGATTCCGTGTGAGTAAAATCCAGCGTGTTCGATTGCAAGCAATCAGAACTTTCTGGGTTTTTACAACCGGGGAAATGAGTTTCCATGAAGAGTTCAAGCGTTTCTAGGCTCGAGTTCGACCATGATCCATCAGGGTGTTTTATGTACCCCGGGATCGTGGGATTAATGGCCAGGGTTCTACGGAGCCTTGCCGCCTCGCTTGTTTTTTCAATGGATTCACAATGTTTAGCCCACGAATCCTTTTTGGCCTTCCTTAACTCTTTGGTGTAAGTGTTAAGTGCGGCTCTATGAGACTTTAAGTCCTCTTCTAATTTACTCAGTTTAGCCTTAATTAAAAGTTTTCTAACCTCTGTTCTACGTTTCTTTAATACACCATTCCACCAGGGTGGGTTAGTGGAGTTATTGGAACGAGAAAACCTACTATCAAATGTCCACAGGTTTTTCTCAAAACTCACCTCTGTCTATCAACTCCTACTTTCATCTCCCCGTGGTGAACATCGGATGCCTAGTACCTCAACTCGTACTAGATTGGGTTCCAACCCTAATGAAAAGTTGTTGTAAGTTGTTGGTAGCAAACGAGAGAGGAGAGAGAGGTATGTCCACTAAGGCACCTCTCCTTTTATCCAGAAGGCAGCGGAGGAATTCCTACGATGGAAACAACGGTGGCGTCTACAGTTCCAGTTGGGTTGAATTACTTAGTGAACACCTTATAGGGCTACTACGCATATTCAAAGCCCAGGCCTGTAAGGAGCGGTTTTGCCGGCTCTCGCCCTTGGAGTTAAATCAAGGACCTGGTCCTTCAGAATGAATGTCGTACGTCAGTGTGACTTCCTGACCACTTTAAGAAAACCCTGTTGCGAAGCACCAAAAACCCTCGTATACGGACGGATATACTGTTGACAACCCACGCAAACGAATTAAGGACAACGAACTTCGAATATGCACGTACAATGTTAGGTCCCTTAATAGACGTCTGCTAAAAAACGATGCGATGGGCCGGGCAAAAAGAGGATGAAAAACTGCGATATTTACTATGGTGACTGCTAAAGAGAAAACCAACAACGCTTATTTGGATGCGGCTTGTTTATTGGAGCCAGACTTAGGCAACAAGTCTTTAGCTATAGGTGCATCAACGAGCGCCTCATGACCATCTGCATCAAGGCTAAATTTTTACAACATTAGCCTGATATGCGCACATGCCCCCACAGAAGAGAAGGATGACAACACCAAGGATATGTTCTTCGAGCTCTTAGACAAAACATATGAGCAGTGCCCTAGCCACGATATTAAAATTGCCCTGGGCGATTTTAATGCCAAGCTAGAAAGGGAAGACATCTTTGGTGGAATAATCGAGAATAACAGCCTGCACGACAACACTTCCGATAAAGGATTCAGGCTCATCGATTTTGCTGCGGGACGAAACGTAATGGTAGCCAATACGCGTTTTCCACACCTCAACATCCACAAAGGAACATGGAGTTCTCCAGATCAATCTACCGTCAACTAGATTGACGATATTGCGATCGTTGCTAGACACGCTTCCAGCATAATGGATGTCCGAACTTTCCGAGGAGCTAACATCGACTCGGACCACTACCTCGTTGTAGCCAAGGTAGCACTTCGCGAATTCAGATCCAAGACAAAAAAGGGAAATGCTTTGAGAAGGTACAGGGTCGAACGCCTACAATGGCAAGTGATCGCCAAATCCTTCTACGACCGAGTTACAAGTAACCTCGCTCGAAGTTCTCTGCCGCCAACACAATCTATCGAGAACCAGTGGCAACATTGCCAAGATGCAATCAGAGAAGCCGCCTCTAACGTGCTGGGATTCAAGCAGCCACCAACAAGGAACACCTGGTTTGATGAGGAATGTCGGCAGGCAAATGCAGTCAAACAACATGGCGTGCAAAGCGGCGCTGCATAGAAGAACGAGAGCTGCTCACGAGTTCTATGAGCAGAAGAGGCGAGAGGAACACCGACTTCTCAGAAGGAAAAAGAGAGAGCATGAGAGGCGTGCGGTCGAAGAGTTGAGAGGTTCAAAAGCAGGAATAAAGTTCGAAAGTTTTATGAGTATGTGAAATGAAATTTACAAGTACATAAACCTAGAACCGAAGGCTGCAAAGACGAAAAGGGAAACATCATAGTGGAACCGCAGTCAATGCTGAGGATATGGAAGGACCACGGAGACCACGAACCGAATTCCACTGTCAGGCAGGATGATGCATTCAACATATGTAGACGACGAAAGCCAACAAATTCCGTCTTCCTGACTTAGACGAAGTAAAGATTGTCATATCTAAGCTAAAATCTAACAAAGCCGCTGGAGCAGATGGCTTGAATGCCGAGCTCTTCAAAGCAGCTGGAGATAATTTGGTTAGGAGTATGCACCAACTTTTTTGTATGATATGGTCGGAAGAAAGCATGTCTGATGAATGGAACCTCAGTATTGTTTGCCCGATTCTGAAAAAAGGAGACCCTCTAAACTGCACCTACTATAGAGGCATCAGTCTACTTAACTTAACGTCTAAAGCCCATCGTGAACAACCTGAAAGTTCCTGATCAGTGTGGTTTTAGACCAGGAAAGTCCACAGTCGATCAAATATTCACATTACGGCAGATCCTGGAAAAAACCCAAGAACATCAAATCGATACCCACCATCTTTTCATCGATTTTAAAGCTGCATATGATAGCATCTATAGGGAAGAGCTCTACAGAGCAATGTCTAGTTTTGGCATCCCTGTCAAACTCGTCCGTTTGTGCAGATTGACCATGGAAAATTCACGCTGCTCCATAAAGGTTGGAAACAACTTAACAGAACCTTTCGATGTCAAAA
Organism: Eupeodes latifasciatus; assembly: GCA_920104205.1. Classification (NCBI taxonomy): domain Eukaryota; kingdom Metazoa; phylum Arthropoda; class Insecta; order Diptera; family Syrphidae; genus Eupeodes; species Eupeodes latifasciatus. Next base: position 75,012,381 of record OV049926.1, read on the forward strand.
AAGGCTTTAGACTAGCTGATGCGCTGTCATGCGATTTTTTTAACATCGTACTTGAAAGAATAGTGCAGAGCTCACACGTCAACACTAGAGGCACTATCTTTCAAAAGTCTGTCCAATTACTAGCATATGCTGATTACATTGACATACTCCGAAGAACTCAGCGTGATGTCAATGGGGCTTTTGTGAGTATTGAGGGCAAAACAAAGTACATGCTGTCATCATGAAAGAAATTTAGAAGAAAATTCGAAGTCGACTCTTAAAATAAGTTTTAGAATGAGGGTTGACTCTTTGATAATTTTCAACGATATAAAATATACTTTAACGCTGAAGCACTCGTCTAACTTTAAAAGCAGCTAAATGTTTTATTTATCTTTTTTAAAGTATGTATATACTTTACCCATTTGAAGTTTGTCATTTCATAAGAAAAATTTAAGAATTTTTATTAAATAATTTTTTGAAGATAAGAAGATGATTTTGAGCAAAACAACACCATTAAAATGGAGACATCTCGATCTGCAATTAAATGCTCTACTACAGCCTATAAAAAACCATACAAATACGTAAGATCACTTTAAAAACCATCGTTATTCAAAAGAGTTGTTTAAAGTGTTTGGCGCAAAATTGTAAACAACCTATTGTTAAGGTTTTAACAATTTACTAAATATTTAGCAATTTAATAAAAGACTCCAACATTTTAAACTTGGAAATTTGCTAAATATTTTGCAATTTAATAAAAGACTCCAACATTTTAAACTTGGCTTTTCGTTTTGCTAACTAGTAAATTGCTAACTGCCTCTTTTAAAAAAAACGAGCATCCAAACATGTCTAAGCAAATATGTACGCTTAAACGGACCTATTAAGTGGAACTCCCAACTGCTGACTGAACCATTCTATATCCACTACTCTTCTCTAAGAATAATTTTAGAGATGTAATATGGATTAAGCAAGTTGCTAAAAGTTAAAGAAGCAATTACGTGATTTTAACTTAAGCAAATTTTTAAGAGATAGTAAAATCGTTTAAAATTAGGAAAGTCATCTTTTAAGCTTAGTAAATTGTCATGAATGGCTAGCATTTTACTAAATCGTTTAAAATGTTGGGCCTATAAAATTACCACAAATTTAAACAAGACTTTTTAAATAAAGAACAACTTTAACTAGAGTCGGCTTTATTTGTTAAACGAGAACTGTTTAAAAAATTCGTGTACATTCTTAGCCCATGTTACCCTTTAAGTCCCAGTCCCAAGGCCTGCTGTAAAACAGTCAATTTCGTGTAAATAAGTTGAGTAAAAGTGCTTCGCTAAGAAATTGGTTTGTTTTGTGAAATTTTTTGAGAGATCGTTTCTAAATATACTAAATTATATATTTTTTTTTTCGAAAATTGGGATGGCCCAAACAAATCTTCCCGCTGCGGCCATGATTTCGGGAAAGGTGGTACATAAATGAAATTGAAAAAAAAAAAATCGTAAGACTGAAATATATTTCCTGTGCGATGACTTAAGATTTTTGAAAAATATCAATATCTATCAAAATGGCTTCGTATGGAAAAAAATTTGTTTTATTAATTTTAATGGTGGTTATATTTATGCCAAATCATCAAATTTCATCCAATCACAAATATCTTACAAGTCTATCAGATAATTATTGCTCCTTGAATTGGAGTTCTATTATATTGTACACCAATTTTTTTCAGGATTTTAAATCCTAAAAAAACTCTCTATTTAAATCAGAGATCATTTGTAGAAGAAATCGCAAAGTTGTACCATTTATCTTTTTTTGGCAAATTGATGAGTGAATTTTTACTGACTTTGAAAGAAATGTTATCTGTCACATATGTATGTACATACTTTTTAATCATAAAATTTACACTTAATTTTGGTTTAATACATCTGTGGTATACTTTTCTTTATAATAAACGATGGACAATTTTTTTCAAATCACATTTGCGTCATTTTGGAATTTAAGTTTATTTTCAAAAATTTCTCCAATGGCATATTTCTCCTTTCAAATATATCAACACACTAAGGACTAAGGTATACTTGTCTAAATAGGTCGACCATGTTTGATACAACCAAGCTATTGCCGAGATTAAAAAGAACCCAAAAGGACCTTCTCCATACCAAACGGGAATGAATGTCTATCTATGTACTATACAATTTTACATATAAACCTAACGTATGTACATATCTATGCAGGTTTAAATGTTTTTTAGAAGTTCATTCTAGGTTATGTAAATATTTGAAAAGCGATCCACTCATAATATGAACGGCCACTGCCATCAGGATGCACTTTTTGCCTTCTATTCTAGTACAATGTGATATTTTAGTTCCATAGAAAATTCCTGGTATAGAAGTCATATGGTGTACAAATGTCCATATATACATATATAATTGTATAAATGTATATAGATGAGGTACATACAGGCGAATAATCAAAGCGTTTATTCTCCACCGGATGCATGTTGTGCCTATTTGAAAATAAAATACTTGACACTGTTGTAAGGCCTAAAGTGGGTGTAGAATGTGTTAAGATTAAGGATAAGCTATAATACCTTACCTACGTTCATAAATACACACTGTTATACATACAATGCCTATTCTCAGAATTCAGGCAAAAACTCTGGATAAAAATAGGTTATCAAAAATGTTGGCAGCAGCTGCCAACACATAAATAAATTGGACGTTTTAATAAACGAACGTCCTTAAACATCTTTAATTATTCATGAGCAAACATTGTAAAGAGAAGTACTTTTATATGTACATATATGTATATATATATACATATAAATATATAAATACATACATATATATTTGTATAGAAATACCTATAAGATGATAGGCAACTTATCACAGATTGCTCCTGCCTGCTTGTTTTTGAACTTCTTTATGCGTATTTAAAAGGATAAAGGCTTATTGTTTGATAAATGCGTATGAATTTGTGTATATTTTACATACATATTGTTTATGATAGTGCATGAAAATAAATTTTAAATCTTGAATTTTACTATGAAACGTCTGTGGGAGATTGCTTAATTTTTAAATTATGTTTAGGCACTTGTTTATGGAACATACGTAACACATGCATGTGTAGACTTTTAATTTTCCTCAGCTATTTACAATTTATTTAATAAAGAAGGTATTAAGAATTAAATTAACTGGGTTGTAAAAAAGTTTTGAGAGTAATAAAAACCTCCAACCCATACTAGGAAAATTGATCATTATATTTATAAATTTGTTGCTAGTCCTTATCAAACTAAATTCCTTAAAAATAAATCATATACGTGTTTAAATCTTTAGGTTGGTTTTCAAAAGCAATTACATGTTTATCTGTATAAATTTAAATTATATATTTTGTTCTAACTTGATATTAAATTGAAAAATGTGTGTTGGAATCAAAAACAAAAAACATTCAGGCTATGGTAATTCATGAAGTCGTGTTGTTTTTCAGAAAAATGATTGATAACATTGGTCGACAAGGTTTTCTTACTGCCTTTAAAATTGCACTTTTCGAATTATTTTTAATTATTTTTGTCAGCCTTAATTCAAATCCGACTTCAAAATTATTGTATCACGTCAGGTTTTTGAGATATTACTTTGTATAGTTCGAAAAAGCAAGTATATAAGCCTTTTTGAGGCTATCTGAATGTATGAATTATATTCAGTTGATATATTTATATTATTTCATATAATATTCGAAAAAACTTCGACAGTTGTTAGATTTTACCTGTCTTACAAAAATCTAAAAAAAACGCTAAACCATTTTTACTAAAATGTTTTTCAATAGAAAAAGGCAAAACGGTTTGAAAATAAGTTTGGTTCTTGCAATAAATATGTTGTCTAAACAATTTTATTATATCAAGTTTTTGAAATATATCAAAGAATAAAAAATAATGTTGAAAATGGGTATTTTTAAAACTTGAGCAAATAGTTAGAATTAGAGTTTTAATTCGAAATCAGCAGTCAAAATTAAGTCCAAAACGTATTTTCCAAAACAACGTATCAAATTCAAGTTTTTCTCGAAGCTTCATATAGATTCATATAAAGACTCATTACCAATGAGAATTTCCAGAAACTAAGTAAGATGCTAAAATGCTTACAATTTTTCTTTTCAAAATCATCATACAATTTATTGTTCAGAGATATTTTGAGTTTTAACTTAGACCTAAAAACACCATTTTTGTTTGTTTTTAGCATTTTTGAATTGATATATTTTAATACCTAATGTGATAGAAAAATTTAAAGGTGAGATTTGAATTAAGAACATCTTAATACGAGTACTCTAAAAAATGTATTATTTTGTTTGTGCAACAGAAAAAAAAAGTAATTTTGTCGACCTGTGTAAATGTCCAAATCTTTAATCTTTAATTTTCAGTTTAAAAACATATTTTCAGTATTGACTTAAAAAAAAACGCTAAACCATTTATGCTAAAACAGTTTTTAACAGAAAAACGGTTCAAGTAGAATTTTTTTTTATTTCTTAACGAATTCGTCGTCGGCCATCACATCAAGCTTTTGAAATTGAAATATGTATTAAAAAATTTACAAATAATGAGTGAAAAGTGTAATTTTTAAACATGGACATATAACTAAAATTAAATTTTGGATTCGAAATCAGCAGAAAATAAATATTAAAGCTAAAATTTATTTGCAAAATCATGAAAGCAAGGTTTTTTAAAACTTCATAGAAGGCTTTTAACCCTTTCCGGGCCCGGTGGTGGTATGAAAACCGTACCACCTTTTTTAGAATTTTTTCATGCTTTAATGTGCAATGGTATAAACTAAATACCACGTTTCTGTTGAAATTTAAACCAATGTCTACAAGAAAAAAAATATGTTTTGAGTAGCTTGGGCCCACTTTTTCGAAATGTCAAAACGGTCTAACGGTTTTTACAATTTTCGACTTTAGTTTGATCGTGATCTAATTTTGTTAAAAAGTTATTTATTTTTCAACTTATATCTGTTCGATAAAATCATTTTTTGCCATAAAAACTAAAATCCCGGTTATCTGTGAAGGTCAAAGTAAGTGTTGCTAAAATCATACCACTGCGCATTAAAAAAAAACAAAAAAAAAAAAAAAAAAAAAATGTATATTATATACAAAGATGCACTCGACACTTGTCACAGGACAACAGAGTGTATCTTTTCTTCTTCAAACTTTTTGTTTTTTTTTGGAAAAACACTTGCAATAGATAATATTATGTTTTTTTTAAATAATTTATATTAAACTCAATTTCTTATTGTTAGTTTTAATATATTTATGTTATCAAACTGAAGATGAAAAAATAAAAATTAAACTGAACTGAAACTGAACTGAACTGAATTACATAATATAGTATCAAATCATTTTTTGGTGAAAATGAAGTTTCAGAACGCGAAACGACCATCTCTTTGGCAGAGATACCATCTGATGACGAATCTATCATTGACGACTTATTTGAAAACGAAGACAGCGGTCTTCAACATTATTATGTTTGACATAATAATCGACGACGAAAGTATTGAAAATGTCGAAGCTTTTGAAGATCATGAAAGTGGTCAAAATGTTGCTAGTTATGCTTCACGTGCATTGGTATTTCAAACCAATCTTTTTGCTGAGCAATCGGGCAAACGTTTTACTTCAACAAATGAGTGATATAGAGATTATTGGTCCATTGGGCCTCAACTGCACGATTCTTTCATTGCTAATGTTATGCCAGTGCAGTGAAAAGGTTTGATTGGCTTTTGGGAAACTTGCACTTGAACGATTCGTCGCTTATGCCTAGAAAAGGATATCCAGAATTTAATAAGCTTTACAAAGTTCAAAGATTTTTGCAAGAGAGGTTTCGAGTCTGTTTTCATCCTGGCCAATTTCTTGCTGTTGATAAATCCACGATAAAATTCAAAAGTATATTTCAAAAAACAGTTTCTTTTATGTATATTGTTGCTGCAATGTTCTTCTTTGGTTCCCTGAAGGACGTTCTACTCTCATTCAATACATGCCCAAACAACCAATCAAGAGAGGATTCAAGGTTTGGATGCTGTGCGACAGTAGTGGATATGTTCTCAGATTTGATATATACACCAAAAAAAAAAAAGGAAAATTCTTTGAGAAAATGCTTGGTAAACGTGTGGTCTTAGATTTGACGTCTGATTTTTCAAACAAAAATCACAAAATATATTTTGATAACTTTTTCAGTTCATGTACCATATTGCACACGCTAAAAAAAAGAAATATCAAGGCGTGTGGAACATTTTTGCCAACCAATATCAAAAGTGATAAGCAATATAAACTGGATGGAAAAAAGGGCCGTCACCGTTCTGTCAAAATTTTCATGATCCGAAATCATGCGTGAAAGTTCAAAGACGACAAAACGATGGTTCTCGAAGAGAAGCTGAAATTCCGGAGATGGTGTCAGACACTAACATGCACATGAATAGCGTCGACAAACTTGTCCAACTCAAAAAATATTATGATAGATCCGTAAAGTAAGAAATGGTGGCATAGAATTTTTTTCACTTTCTGGATGTTGCTGTGGTAAGCTTAACTCATCTTACAACAAAAATTTCTGAAAACTTGATGAGAATTGAGAAAAAATAGTTTGTTCTGTATCTAGAAAACAAAGATTTGTAATGGGTTTTCCATGAAGTAATTTCAGTTTGGATATTCAAATATTTAGACACATTAAATCTTCGGACATTTGACAAGCCAAAAATACGCTATTACTAAAAATGGAACGATACAAGTTTTAAAAATGCTTTGAAATTGTTAAAATTTATTAAGAAAATAGCAATAACCACAATTAGCCAGAAGTTTCCTGGCCGTGTAATTCCTTAAAGAAGTGATCACAATTAGTTACAGTATTTCTTGTTATTTACTATCTTACGACTTTTTTCTTTTAGGACACTTGAAGATAAGGTTTAAGCCTATGCTCCACAACCTATTTCAGACCCTTACGATGGAATTGTTGAAGTATTGAAGGTCATATACCCGAAAATGTGAGAATTAGTAATGGAAAATCTGAGCCATGGCAGTCATTTGTCTGTTATAGTTATCCATTGTTTAATTGTGTAGACCTTTCAATATCCCCAGGTATATGTCTACTATGTCCAAATAAGACTTCGTAACTAATATAGCTTTTTGAATTGCAGATAATTCTCCAATGTAGCTGTCTGCTTCTTTAGGTAGTAGTCCTTGCCAGACCGAAGAAGTTTGAGAATATTGTTCCTACTTAGCTACAGCACAGGAAGAGTTATCATCTTTATATGAACCATCTGTATAAAAGAAATGATAAGGGTTGACGTTTTCAATCATCTCTATAGTTGTAGAATTTAAAAGACATCATCTGTCTTGTTTTTCTTTTCGTATGCTGCTAATTTTATGTTTTTTTAAAGCAAGTCTCATTTCCAAAGAGGCGGACTATATTTAATTGAACCAGGCTCAAAAAAACTATTTAGTTGAACTCTAATCAAGCTAAATAATGTAACAAGTTCAGATTTAGAGTTTACCCGTTTATTTGTTCCTGAACTTACAATTTCCTTGGCAATGTTATACAGGGAATGCTTTGAATCAATAACGGCTTTGCTAGCTAAGTTAATAGCTCTTCTTTTGCCAAAGTTATAAAAGGAGTGATACCCGTTTTCGAGTATTAGAGTCTAGATCCTTGTTGATTTTAATGCTCCTGGGGCTGAACGAAAGCAATTGTTGATCGCAGTGTCGATGACCTTGCACTTTTTGAATGTTTTCCACATGTAGGAAGTAAAGTACCTTAAACGAGTGTTTTAGCAATTCTCAAGGCTATTTCAAGATTTAAAATAAATAAAAAATAAATTAGGTGGCTCAAAAGTCCATGAAGGACCAGGGCCTAGTGACTTACAACTCTCAACCATCCCTGTGTGCAAGTAATGTTGTCAGAGATGGAAGGGACCTACAGTTTATATGCCGAATCCGAACGGCTAATTTGAGAAAGCACTTTTCATGACAAGAATTACTCTTGGAGGATTTGTCAATTCCTCGCAGTACCCGTGAAAAAAGTTAGGTGGCACAGGCAGGGATTGAACCCAAGACCCCTTACAGTCCAACGCACTAACCATCACGCTACGGGTACTACATTTGCTCCTTTTTTTTTTGGAGCATATAATTTTAAGGAATTTCTATGGTTTTTTTAATTGAAGAATTACGTTTTTGACCTGAACATTCCATTTCAAATTAGAATTGAAGGTAATACCCAAAATGTGTACCTCTTTAGAAGCCGAAATTCTAGCATCGCTAATGGAAGTGGATTACAATTTCGTTGTCTGTATAAAATAAATAATAGGTTATATTTTGCGGTTTCAAAAGTATAGGGCTGGAATTCGACATATGTCAAACGAAGTAGTTAAACCAATTTTTTTTTCGATGAAAGTCTAACATTTACGAAAATGGACAGCTTAAGTTGTTAAGACCTTCTACAAAAATGGTGATTCTGCCACAGCCACATATCGTGCTTTAAGAGGAGATAATTTGACGACACTCGATTAACTACAGATATTGTAAGGCATGTGCATCATCGTTTCGCTAGTACCACTGAAAATATCGCTGTCGCAACTGAAGCCAGCTGATCATTCACATCATCGTAGATACGTCGAATGGGTGCTTGAACAACAGGCGGACGAAGCACATTTCTCACTCGGTGGGTATGTTAATAAACAAAATGTTCGGGATTCTAGGAATCCTCAAGTAATTGAAGAGAGGCCATTATATCCACAAAAAGTCACTGCTTGGTGCGCTCTTTGGTCCGAAGGTATGATTTGACCTTGTGTCTTCTAAAAGGGCGATGGAACGACTGTCACCGTCAATTTGGTTTTGGAGCGTTATGGTCATATGATAACTAACTTTTTTGTGCCTGCTTTTAAAGAATACGAATAGGAGAATATGTGGTTTCAATAAGACGGTGCCACATGCCACACAACTCGAGCAAATATGGCTTTATTGCAAGAGACATTTCTTGGCCGCTTAACTTCTCGTCTTAGCGATATCAACTGCCCACCAAGATCATGGGATTTAACAAGGCTGGACTTTTTTTTTGTGGGGCTACGCTAAAGACCGTGCTTATGCAGATAAACTTTTAACTTTTGAGCACTTAAAAACCAACATTCGTCAAGCTGAGATACCAAGTGGTCGAAAATACCTCAAAAGAATCGATGCTCGCAACAATTCGCGTGGTGATCAATTATTTGATGTAGTGTTTCACACAGAATGTCAACTTTCAAACTTTTTAATAACAAAGAATTATGTATCATGAAAAAAAATATTTGACATGTGTTGCATTTACGTTTACTTTTGAAACCGCAAAATGGATAACCCTTCATATTAAAAATCAATAAATAAACATCCATTGATTTCTATTTGAAAATATGCGTTTGTTTTTTTAATACAACAGTTTTAATTCCTATTGGACAAACTTATTACACATTTTATTGTGAAGAACAATAATGTTTTGATTTACCTTAGTTTTAAAAACACTGTTTTTGTATTTTTTTTACAAAACATTTTAAGACACCTTAAGCTCTTAATACAGTCTTGTTGAGTTTGTGCTGCAAAAACAATTTTAATTTTTCCGACCAATATATTTTGTTTGCTTTTACTTCTAGTTTTTTTCAAAAATGCTTCGACTGACGTCAAAAAGGAGAGAACTTTTTAAAGTAAAAATTAGTGTTTTTTCAATTCAAAATCAACACGAGTGGTCAAGAGCCTTAAACAATTCAAATCCAGCACTCTAACAAGGTTGGTGAATTTATGTTATAGCAAATATCACATCATTTCTAAATAAACATCTATTCTACAAAACCAACATGTTTTAAGTCCTTAAGATTGTTCTGATGATCCATAAGATTGGTCATTTTTTCCAATGAACTCAAGTAATAGGGCCCATACACTACACAAACTGTTTGAACAAACATATGTATGTATTTTGTTGTTGTAAAAATGTTTGTACAAACTGTTTGAGTAGTGTGTAGCGATGATGCGTTTTTGCGCAAGCGTATTCAACAAAATCAAAAAATATTGAATTTTCCGTGCCTGCACAAACATGTTTGTGTGGTGGGTATTGAATTTTGCCCAAACCGATGCCAATTTTCCGGTATTGTGGTGTGTAAAAAGTAACGAATATTGCAATCACTCATCAAATCACTCATTGCTCCGTCTCCGTAGGTAGGTCTGATTAATAGAAAAACGTCACGCAACTAATATCTCTCAAACATGTTTGTGTAGTGTGTGGCGAAACTATGTTTGCTCAAACACACGATTGAACAAATGTGTTTGCGTAGTGTATGGGCCAAATAAGGAAAGCTTTAAAATGCAATCATTTCTGTAAAACCATCACTATTTTGCAAATATTTTTTGGAAAGTATATTTTGTAGATATGGAATATAGATTTAAGATGACTTTATGTCAATATCAAATATCAAGGAAAGATTTGTATTGCGAAAAATTTCCATTTTTTCTTTGAATTCTTCAAAAAACTCATTGTATCGAACGCGCTAAACACATTCAAGTCAATTGTCTTATTCCTTTGTATTAGTAAAGTTACATATTTATTCTTGTCTTAATGTTATTGTATGCGAGTGCAACTTGGAGAAATAAGTTCATTCATTTTTACTTTGTAGTCAGTTAACTCTTAACCAAAACCACTCCATTACCAAGACCGAAATCTTTCGTACGTTTCACTCTCCAAAACCCGTTTGTTTACATTGTTGTATTTGTTATTTTGACAATTAGTCCATGAATAGATGTGAGCACAAACAAAAAAAAAAACAATGCCGTGGGCTAGCGGCAATTTGCATAGCAAAAACAAAATGGAGGGTTTAATAAGTTTTTTTCAGGTTTTTCCTTTTACTTTTTTTTCGATGAAAAAGTCAGTTTTAAGCTTTAATTTTGCAGGCATTTTGTGGATAGTGAACCAATGTACCTTTTTGTCTTGAAAAAAGCATGTTCAACATCAGTTTATTATAATTAATTCACTAATTTAGAGTAATCACTACGAAATTCTTTAAATTTCATTATAAACCTCCTATTTTTTTTTATCAAAGATGCGTTCGAAGAACCATCAAGTTAAGGGTGCGAGCGCAATTTTCGTATTAAATTCTAATAAATTTTCGTTAACAAACGGCCCAAATATTTTGTTTGCAACTAATTAAAAACTGTATCAATTTAATTAATCCAAGTATATTTATATCTAGTTTGTTTTTAATGATTTAAGCTTGCAACTATTTTTCAATTCCATTATGATTAATAAATATTAAATTTAAAAAAGAGTTATAATCGAAAAATATCTTATCAATGTTTTAAAAAAGTAATCAGAACGATTATAGCGAACCTGTTGTATAAATGCAGAGCAAATGAAATGCAAATTTTGACATATATCACAAAATGAAAACGTCTTAAAATCGTTCTGAATTCATGCACAACTAATTCAATAGAACATGTAATCGTCATGAATGTTTATTGTTGACGTACAGAAGTTTTTTTAGTGAATTTCCACAGTTTAACGCAAAATATAATTTTCATTCATTCCTTAAAAATGTTTAGTTACCAAAGTTCAAGTTTACTTATTATTGTTTGAAGGGTATGTTTAGTAAAAGTGCTGCTAAAAATGAAACAAATTAATGAGTTTTACGTACATGTTTTTCTTAATATAGTAAATACTTCCATAGATTACATTACACTTCAGAATTTTCAGAAAGTAGTTAGCTTACAGCAAGCGTCACACTACGATCAGAGGCTCATCATTAGTGCATGTGTTAGTTGTTAGCAAGATAATAATACAATTAAAGCCTAACACACGCACAAAATACAAAACATAATTAACATGAAACATGAAATATTACAGAACAACAAAAAATATAATAAAGACGATTACGATAGTGGAGCACTGGTTCTAAACAATGATTTTAATCCCACCTTATTTAAATTTAAATCTATCGATGAACAGTTTAAGTTATATAAAATGCTCATTCGACTTAAGGCTTCATTCTTTCCATAGTTAGTTCTATGGAAGTCAATATGTATAAAGTCAAAAGTACGCAGGTGATGAGTTCCGCCTCGGTAATTTAAATGTATACAAGACAGCAAATAAGGTGCATCAATTTCACCATTAATAAGTTGATGAAAAAATATTAAATCATTATTAACACGCCTTTGATGGAGAGTTTGCAATTGAAGAAGCTGAATACGATGTTCATAGGGAGGCAGATTATAAGGATCTTCCCAGGGAAGACCCTTTAAGGCGAAGCGAATGAAATTATGTTGAATTGATTCAATACGTTTCTTATGAATTTCGTAATAGGGAGTCCATACCTGCGAAGCATATTCAAGATGAGGACGAACATGACAATTGTACAAAGAAAGAGTAACATAGGGATCATTGAACTCCTTTGCCCAGCGTTTTATAAAACCAAGCATAGAACTTGCTTTATTAACAATAAAATTAATGTGATGTGTAAATTCTAAGTTTGAACAGAAATGAACACCTAAATCTTTAAATGTTGAGACGCGACAGAGTTTTTGCTGAGATATACAATAATCAAATACACTACCGATTCGTTTTTTAGTAAAAGTTATCGTCTGGCATTTTAAAAGGTTGAGTGAAAGGCTATTTTTCCCACACCAGAATGTGAAACTATCAATGTCGGCTTGTAAAAGGATGCGATCTTGGGTGGACTTTATTATCTTAAAAATTTTCATGTCATCAGCAAAAATAAGAACATCACTTGAGCGTAGACAAGACGATACGTCGTTTATAGACAGGATGAATAGAAAAGGGCCAAGATGGCTTCCCTGGGGAACACCAGATTGAGCAACAAAAGGTTCAGAATGACAATTTCTAAATTTTACCTCATAAGATCTGTTTTCAAGGTATGATTTGATCCAAGCTAAAAAAAATGGTGGAAAACCAAGAGCTTTAAGTTTAAATAAAATAATTCCGTGGCTAAGTTGGTCAAAAGCTTTGGAAAAGTCAGTGTATATACAGTCAACTTCATAACCTTGTTCTAAAGCGTTTGAACATATGTTTGAGAATGTGAGGAGATTAGTAACGGTTGATCTTTTTTTCACAAAACCATGTTGCTGTTCGCAAATGAGATTTTTACTAAAAAATGCTACACTTTCACAAACAACTTGTTCAAACAATTTAGGTATGCAAGAAAGCTTTGCAATGGGCCTGTAGTTTGTTATATCCGCCTTGTTACCTTTCTTGAAAATTGGTGTAAGAAAAGACTTCTTCCATATACTGGGAAATTTGCCTGTTTTTAGAGAAAGTTTGAATAAGAACGTAAGAGGTTCAACTAAAGCATTACTACACTTTTTTAATATTATCGCGGGAATACCATCGGGACCGGCTGAGCAGTCATCATTCAACGCGGATAAAAGATCAAGTACCGTACTCTGTAGCACAGGGATGTGACTACAGCTAGTTTGCGAAAAAGAGTGAAGATAAAATATACTTCATCAATTTCTTGAGGGCTATTAACAAAAGATTCACGGAAATTTGTTGCGAAAGCGTTACAGATATCAACAGTTTTATTTAAAGAAAGATTCTTGTAAGTGAAGTTAACTGGAAAGCCATCTGATTTTTTCTTTAAATTTACAAGTTTCCAAAATTTTTTAGGATTCTCTTTCAAAGAGGTGCCCATATCAGTAACATAAAAAGCATATAAATAATTTGAAAGAGACTTAAATTCGTTAAAAAGTTCAACATAAAAAGAGAAATTGATTGGAGACAGAGTTTTGAGATAAGTTTTCCATGCCTTATTTCTTTTGTTACGCAGTAAACGCAATTCTTTCGTGTACCAAGGGTGGCTAAAGTTTGTATTTCTTGATTTCTTTAAAGGTACATTTTTTTCTAAACAATTATTAAAGATCTTATAGAAATTTGAAACTGCTTCGTCAATATTAGAAAATGCTACATTATCAGCAATTCCAGTAATGGTTAAATCTTCAGACAACAAATGGAAATTAGCTTTTCTGAAGTCAAAATTATATAAGCAATCAAAGGAATTACTGTGTTCAGTAAGGTGATTACTTAAGTCAAGAAAAATGTCCAAGGGGGGGTGATATTTATCAATATTAGTAATTCCTGATCTAGATTCTAGAACAAGAGTACTAATAGCGTCAGAAGAAAAGACTAAATCGAGAATTCGATTTTTTGAGTTTTTAATACAGCTAGTTTGCTGTAAGTCAGTAAAAAGGATTTTATCGAGAAAAGATAGTTCCAATTGTGAAGAAGATAGAGAGGCTTCAAGGCAAGATTCGTCTTCCGATGGAATCCAATCAATGTGTGGTAAATTAAAGTTACCTAGAAGTAAGATATTGGTGTCAGAGCAGGACAAACTGATAACAAAGTCTAATGCCAAGGAGAGTTCGCTATAAACAGACTCCAAACTCTTTGGAGGAATGTAGACGTTTAAAATGAAAATAGTCTTAGTCTGTACCATTATCTTTACACATACCAGTTCAATTGATAATACAAATGGAAAAGATACAGAAGAAGAGAAATATGTATTATTTACCGCTATGAGAACACCTCCACCTAAATCCTTTGCATTACCAACATGACGATCGTTTCTGTAAACTTCGAACTCTTGACTGAAAAGTTCTGTGTCGCTAAAAGCATTAAGCCAAGTTTCTGTCAAAACGAATACGTCATGTGGAAATGATTGGGAGTTAAGGAAAATGTCAGCAGTCTTGCTACGAAGTCCCCTTACGTTTTGGTAGAAGAGCGCAAGCCTGTTAAGTTTTTTGACTTGGTTTTCAAAGAAACACCTTGTTTTTGACTCTGTGTAAATTCTTTGATTAAAGTCTCTGCGGGCCATATATTTGTGTTGCAAATAGAATCGAAGAACGTGGGATTCGTTATTAACTTAAAAGAAGAAACAAAACTATTTGGTTTGCTGATCTTAGTACACCTAATGGAAGAGCTGCAAGGTATGCTCTTGGTAGACACTAAGTGGGAAGTTATATCTTCTGGCGTTGTAACTGGGTCCAGACGAGATATAAAAATTATTTTTGGTTTCGAGACAGCTTTAATGATGGAGTTATTTATTATAGTTCCTGTAACGGAGTCGCTATTGGAAGCTACATTTGAGTCAACAATTTGAGGTATATGGGGGGTTACGGTGGGATCTGTAGGTATTTGGGTGATGTTGACATTTGTTCTTTTTGATGGAGGGGTTGAATTTCTAGCAAGTTCAGAGTTTTCTCGGCTTCTTTTCTTGGACTTTTTTTTTTTGTTTGTCAGGTACACTTTCTGGGTTTATAACACCAGAACCTGATTGCACGAGAATATCTTTATCTGCAGAAGAGAAAGTAGTAGGAATAGGCTGTGTCAAATCAAAATCATAAGTAGAAGTAGCACTATCAACCATGATGTTGGTTACAGAGTATGCATTTAATTTGCAAACTGCAGTGTTGAAAGACTTCAGACATTTTATAAATGCAGAACATAGAAGAAAATATATATAAACAATAGTTTTCAGGTATAAAGCAGAGGTTAGTGTAGAAAAATATTTTTGAGAAAGCCAATAATATTTTAGGTATGTTCATTAAAGAAATTTCCGCTTCGGCTAACCTTCATCAACTTTTTAGAAAAAAAAATAGCATTAATAGCAGCCAATTATTTCATAGCATAATTAATGTTTCAGATTGTAAAATGTCTAGAAATTTTCATACGCTACAAAATTCGTAATTTTATGCGTAAACATAGAAGATAACATTATTTAGTCAAGAAGTTTGGATTTTGACGCGTATACCGTTTTTTTCTATTGGGTGTTCGGTTTCCCCATACTGGAATAAAAAAAGTTTCTTAAATCTATTTATTGCACTCATTTAGTTGGTATTGTGTGTAAACATATTGCCTATTTCTATTCCTTAAAGATGCTTTACACAAAGCAACTTATTTTTAAAACATGGTTCCCTCAAATTTGTATTCCAAAATCTAACTACAAACAAAATTCTAACTCTAACATAGTCCCTTAAAAAGAAATTTTCAGGAATATTTCTGCAACAAACAAAACTAAAATTTGGTCTTGCAACTACCGAACTGCTTAAATCATGAAAATACTAATCTAATTGAGGAATCTGAACTAGCTAAAGTTGGCAATGGAACTTCACAAGTACGCTTCTCGTAGCATTGTCTGTACAAAAAAAATACGGAGGCACCCGCCTATTGTTTCCACCTGAACTTCTAACGTCCGTCGCCAAAAAAAATGCTCTAAGCAAACTACAGCTGAAAAAATTGTCTGTTTTGTTGTTTTACAAAGTATTGAGTTACACTTTTGTCCATTTGCAATAATTATACTTAACCAGTTGCAGCGCATGTTGCGTTCGCAAATAATTTAAACAAAATAAATAATAATAAACTAATAAATCATTCAATTTTATTTTATTTAATATACATTTAAAACATTTATTTGGATTGAAACTAAAAAGCTACACAAATCTTCCAATTTAAGACCATGTCAGCACTTCAGATTCTGTTGGTTAGGATTGTTTAGTTTTTGAACGAGGCCATGAAACATTCAAAATGAAGCATTTAAATAGATGGGGCTGATTACTATAATGAAGCATTTTGATGGGCCTGAGGACTAAATGTGAGAATGTGTTTGGTTTTTTGCATCATTTCACGCACACTTTCTCACATTTAGTCCTCAGTAGCTTGTAGGCAAACCGAAATGTCAGTCGGCCTCGGATAAAATATAATTGCTGTAAAGAAACTAAAACTGTATAGTGAAAACTGACTGCACAAAGAAACCTTTATTAATAAAGATAATCAAGTCGGTTTTTTTAACCACTTTTCCCGACTCTAAAGTGCCGTGTTTTATTTTTTCTATAATTTTACAGTCCGCTTTATACACTCATCAAAAGAAAATCAAGAATTATATTCGCAAATGATGACAATAATATTTCTGGAGTAATATATTTAAGCGCAGTACAATCTTACTTGGTTCTAGAAAATAATTATAGTGTTTTATATGGAATTTCAAATGACATGTTAAGTAAAGTAAAGGTAAATGTATAATCTTAAATTTGAAAACGATTCTCTTGAATCAAAGAAAATTTCTAGAAGTGCATATTCTGTTTTTCTGTCACATACATACCTATGCAAAAAATCATATTTTTGCTTTGTCATCAAAATAAAACTTTTTAATGCTTTGCTCATGTAGAATTGTATTTTGTATTAATTTTAACAAAGAACGTAAATACGTTGATAGTATTTTTATCTTTTCCATCATTATTTAAATTGAAGTCTGAATTTATCTAGTGGAGCATGGAATGAATTGTAAGACTTATAAATGCTTTTGTTACTTTTACAAATGAAATCGGCTATTTCGTCCAGGCTTACCAAGACAAAAAGGATTTTAGGAATTTGAAAAATTGAATAATATTCTTATTTTCCATTCATATTTTTATTGATTCTCAACACTACTTGAGGAGAAAACTACAACAAATATAGGATTGTAAAAAAAACTTCCAAAGGACTTTTACAGGATATTTTTGTTTTAGTTACATTCTATAAACTTAAATATAAATTTTGTATACGATGATGTGAATGCCAATCAAAATAAGCCAGAATTATTCATATAAGAATATTATAAATACATACGAGAAGTTATGTATGTATTATTAATATCTTATACAAATTTTATAAGGTGTCTCAAGTTTTTGAATAAATTAACTTAATAAATCCATCATCGCGATGGTGTGATGGAGGACTAGATATAATAATTTTATACGGGTGTCGCGTCGCGTGCGTCGTCGTCGTCGTGTGGAAGTATATACCTACATAATACTTAATTTATGTGGGTTTGGGTTAGGTACATACCTTATCCTCGAGCAAATTAGAAAACAGATCTAAGTGGTCCTCGTCTTCATTCATCATTGCGAAAAAGTCTTTGAAAGTGTCTGGAAAAGACGCCGGGAATTGTCCTTGACGGGAATCCAATTTCGTTTCCATTTCTGGAAGATTAAACATTGAAGAAGTGATTTACTCACATTTTTTTTTGTGATTTGTTTGTTTTGCATGATGATATTTATGAGTATATTTAAATACATACATACATATATTGGGCTAGGGGTTGGGGTATGTTTATATACGTATGCTTAAAATAATAATTTATAGGAGACACCAATGGCAAGGAAAGTAATTTTGTTTGATAATATGTAAAGGGAAAACAAATACAATAAAACATTAAAAAAGCATTTGAAATTCTAATATATTCAAGGGATTTGCAGCGGGACATATAATTTGTATATTACTCTAAATGAACATAAATAATGAAACTGTAATAAAACTGTGCAATTGAAGTCCGAAGGACATCAAAAAATGATAAAGAAATATACATTTTAAAGTTAAGCTTTTAAAAGGGTTCTTTTGGATATTGTCTTAGCGTCTGAAAACTTTTTGCAATCATTTTATAACGAGTTCATTTCTTAATTGAATAAATGGTGTTTAAAGAATGTGTGTATTTAAGGAAAATTTATTGTTCACCAGATGTTGTACTATACTGCCCATAAATTGATGTCTATTGTGGTAAATTTTTAAAATTTCTAAATGTCTCGTGTTCTCCAGATCAATCTTCCGTCAACAAGATTGACCATATTGCGATCGACGCGAGACACGCTTCCAGCATCATGGATGTCCAAACTTTCCTAGGAGCGAACATCGACTCGGACCACTACCACGTTGTAACCAAAGTAGCACTTCGGGTTTCCAGACCTAAGGCAAAACAGGGAGATGCCTTGAGAAGATACAATGTCGAACGGCTACAATCGCAAGAGATCGCCAAATCCTTCTCCGCCAACACAATGTATCGAGAACCAGTGGCAACATTGCCAAGAGGCAATCAGAGAAGAACAAGAGCTGCTCATGAAGTCATGAGCTCTATGAGCAGAAGAGGCGAGAGAAGCACCGACTTCTCAGAAGGAAAATGAGAGAGCATGAGAAGCGTGCGGTCAAAGAGTTGAGAGGTTCAAAAGAATGAAGTTCAAAAGTCTTATGAGCAGGTGAAACGAAATTCACATGTACCTACATAAACCTCGAACCGAAGGCTGCAAAGACGAAAGTGGAAACATCATAGTGGAACCGCAGTCAATGCTGAAGATATGGAAGGACCACTTCTGCAGACTGTATAACGGCGACGACGAACCGACGAAAGCCAACAATACCGTCTTCCCGATTTAGACGACGTAAAGATTGCAATATCTAAGCTGAAGTCTAACAAAGCCGCTGGAGCAGATGGCTTGAATGCCGAGCTCTTTAAAGCAGCTGTAGATAATTTGGTTAGGAGCATGACCCAACTTATCTGTAAGATATGGTCGGAAGTAAGCATACCCGGTGAATGGAACGTCAGTATTGTTTGCCCGATTTTAAAAAAAGGAGACCCAAATATAGAGGAATCAGTCTACTTAACATCGCTTACAAAATCTTCTCTGCCGTAATATGTGAACGTCAAAAGCCCATCGTCAACAACCTGATAGTTCCTTATCAGTGCGGTTTTAGACGAGGAAAGTCCACAGTCGATCAAATGTTCACATTACGGCAGATCCTGGAAAAAACCCAAGAACATCAAATTGACACCCACCATCTTTTCATCGATTTCAAGGCCGCATATGACAGTCTCTACAGGGACGAGCTGTATAGAGCCATGTCTAGTTTTGGCATCCCTTCCAAACTCGTCCGTTTGTGCAGGATGACCATGGAGAATTCACGCTGCTCCATAAAGGTTGGAAACAACTTAACAGAACCTTTCGATGTCAAAAAAAGGTTTTAGACAAGGTGATGCGCTGTCATGCGATTTTTGTAATACCTACTTGAAAGAATAGTGCAGAGCTCCCAAGCCAACACTAGAGGCAATATCTTTCAAAAGTCTGTCCAATTAATAGCATTATGCTGATGATATTGATATAATCGGAAGAACTCAGCGTGATGTGAATGGGGCTTTTGTGAGTATTAAGGCAGAGGTGGCAAAAATGGGTATAACGTCAAGAAAGGACTTACAACACCAACGTCTTGGTCAAAACGTCACAATCGACAGACGTAACTTTCAGGTAGTTATAAGGACTTCGTCTACCTAAGCTCCGCTGTTAACGCAGAAAACAACAACAGCTCTGAGATCAAACGAAGAATAATCTTGCTAACCCCTGTATCTTTGGGCTAAGAAAGCAATTGTGTAGCAAAGCCCTCTCTCGAGGGACCAAAGTGTCGCTATATAAGACCCTCATCATCCCCGTCCTGCTATACGGTGCAGAAGCATGGACTATGACAAAAGCGGATGAAAGCACCTTGGGTCGTTTCGAGAGAAAAGTTATTCGTGTGATCTACGGTCCAGTATGCATAGAAGGGGAGTGGAGGAAAAGATGGAACGACGAGCTGTACGGGCTGTACAGCGCCGTAGACTTAGCCAGAAGGGTAAAAGTTCAACGACTAAGATTGCTGGGTCACGTAGAACGCATGGAAACCAATGCTCCAGCCCGGAAAGTCTTCGAATCCACACCTACGGGACAACGCAGTAGAGGAAGACCGCTGATCAGGTGGCGCGCACAAGTGGAAAGTGAGCGCTAAACTAGAGAAATCTAGCTAGGGACCGAGCTAGATCGAGAAGTTTGTTGGGTGAGGCCCTTGTTTACACAGGACTGTAGCGCCACCTTAAGTAAGTAAGTAAATGTCTCGTGCTTATTAATCGAATTAAAATTAGATCTTATCACACTGAAATAGCAGCTGGCTCGGGTAAGTTCCAGCTGAGAGGCGCCAGCACGTACAAAGCGGAAAGTGAAAAACTTGTTTAAAAAATCGTCAGATATTTGTCAAAAACAAATGAACTATATAAAATAAAACCAAAATCTTTAGAGATTCTTTTTTTCAAGATACATTAATTATCTGAGTTATGAATATGCCTTTCCAATTTAAAAAATGTAGTTCAGAGATAAACCCGTTGAAGATTGTAGTAATAAAAAGTATTTATTTTTCGAAATACCTTCAATACTAAATTCGAAAAATACTTAAATTTTTTTCATGGCAATAATCTTTGGGGACATTGTTTTTGAGGTACTATTGGATTATTAAAAATATTAAAAAAAAAACTATGGTGGCAGGACAGTCGAGGAGGAATCAGCGTCACTAGGCAAGAGTTGGAGAGAGCTGAAACACATTTCTGGAAACCGCACACGATAGCGCGTAGGCGGAGTAGAGGCTCCCGATGCCCCTTAAAGGGTTCTCAACGGACTTAACAGGTCTGAGGACCTAAGTAAGTAAGTACGGTGGCATAAAGGATCATTATCCGGCAAAACCCATCTTTGGATAAATTTTTCTTCAGAGAAGACGAAACAGTTAATGGGAATTGATGTCGGTGGATTGTGATTCATAAATCTTGTGAATTTTTATTTACAATTTATTGAAAAACATGTGGACAATTATTTGTCACTGTCTATACTCTCCCCTACCCCATCTTCTTTTTGGGGCTATGTTGGAACGCACGAAATGAACTTTATGCAAGCGAATATTAAAAAGAGTTAAGTTAATTGCTTTGTATTAATACATTTTAACTACGAAATATTAAAACACTATTGACCTTTAATAAATTGTAATTTTCTACCTTCCATTGCTTACGAACTACTTATTTGAATAATAAGACACATACATACATAACCAAAGAAACTTGATTCAGAAATTCCAGTTAACACCATCTCTTGAATAAATCAGCCCTCAATAAATAACAAAATTTGTATTTTTACTTTTTAAAATAAAATTTCAAGTGTCAAAATATGATGATCCAATCGGCAAACACCAAGTTAGCTTGTCACGTCCCCAGTGGCGTCTTTAGGCTTGGGCCCGGTGGGCCATGGCCCAAGGCCTCGCAATTATTTGCCCCCCCCAAATCCACCAACTCAAAATTAATGATTCTATACAAGAATTATACAGAAAACGAAATAAAGTTAGTGGACAGTAAGAGAAGAACCAGTTTCATTTTCCTCTCCGTTGCGTTGAAATTCTCCTCCTCAACATCTTAAACTTCTGGCAACATAAATCTTTAAATCTTTATTTAAACAACTCTGCTTTCGTTCTACTCTACAGTTCTGCACACATGTTGGCTTTTCAACTTACTCCATAAACAAACACAAAGTTGTCCCATGATGGGTTGCGAAATGATGAGTTGTACCATGATGAGTCGGATAGAACAATTTTGTTTCCTTTCCTCTTCCTTCCTCTCTGTTCAATGGAAGGAATAAAGACTATGTTCTTTGTCATTCATAAATGATCTAAGGGGGAATTTTGATAAATTTGAAGCGTGTGCCAAAATTCAGAATCCGGATGCTAATTATAAAGACTTAATGCAACAAAAAATAGTACCAAGTTCGCGTGCCACATATTTTGATGGTCCTGCACCATCCGTCCAGCTAATTGGGAAAGAAAAGTTTAAAATATCAACTTTTTTTCCAATTATTGACAATATTATTTTGCAATTAAAAATACGATCCAAATGCTATCAAGAAATTAATGCATTGTTTGGCTTTTTTTGTCGATTGCAATATTTGACTTCAGTGGAGTTGCAAAATTCTTGCGCACATTTTTCAAAAAAATACCATAGAGATGTTAATGCAGAAGAATTTGAGGTAGAATTCCTGCACCTCGTACAGTATTTAAAAGAATTCAATAAAGATGTAAATGAAGATCTTATTACAATATCAAACTTGTACAGTCTAATTACAGTGGATGAAATTGGGAACACATTTTCAAATGAAGAAACTGCCTGCAAAATTTTTTATCGTTGATGGTTTCAAACTGCAGTGAAGAGCGTTCATTTTCGAAATTGAACCGGATAAAAAATGAACTTCGAAGCACAATGCTACAAGATAGACTAAACAGCTTGTCAATTTTATCAATTAAAATGAATAACTGCAGGAAGTTGAATTTGATGACTTAATTCATGATTTTGCTACTGACAAAGTCAGAAAAGTATGCCTTCAATAATATTTTAATGTATACTTAAACTTACATATATCGGTTGATTTTTTTGAGGTTAGGATTTTTATGCATTACTATTTGACAGATCACGCGGGATTTCAGACATGGTGTCAAAGAGAAAGATGCTCAGTATGCTTTGACATTTCATCATGAATAGACTTACTAACGAGCAACGCTTGCAAATCATTGAATTTTATTACCAAAATCAGTGTTCGGTTCGAAATGTGTTTCGCGCTTTACGTCCGATTTATGGTCTACATAATCGACCAAGTGAGCAAACAATTAATGCGACTGTGACCAAGTTTCGCACTCAGTTTACTTTATTGGACATTAAACCAATCACACGAATGCGTACAGTGCGTACAGAAGAGAATATTGCGTCTGTTTCTGAGAGTGTTGCTGAAGACCGTGAAATGTCGATTCGTCGCCGTTCGCAGCAATTGGGTTTGTGTTATTCGACCACATGGAAGATTTTACACAAAGATCTTGGTGTAAAACCGTATAAAATACAGCTCGTGCAAGAACTGAAGCCGAACGATCTGCCACAACGTCGAATTTTCAGTGAATGGGCCCTAGAAAAGTTGGCAGAAAATCCGCTTTTTTATCGACAAATTTTGTTCCGCGATGAGGCTCATTTCTGTTTGAATGGCTACGTAAATAAGCAAAATTGCCGCATTTGGAGTGAAGGGCAACCAGAAGCCGTTCAAGAACTGCCCATGCATCCCGAAAAATGCACTGTTTGGTGTGGTTTGTACGCTGGTGGAATCATTGGACCGTATTTTTTCAAAGATGCTGTTGGACGCAACGTTACGGTGAATGGCGATCGCTATCATTCAATGCTAACAAACTTTTTGTTGCCAAAAATGGAAGAACTTAACTTGGTTGACATGTGGTTTCAACAAGATGGCGCTACATGCCACACAGCTCGCGATTCTATGGCCATTTTGAGGGAAAACTTCGGAGAACAATTCATCTCAAGGAATGGACCGGTAAGTTGGCCACCAAGATCATGCGATTTGACGCCTTTAAACTATTTTTTGTGGGGCTACGTCAAGTCTAAAGTCTACACAAATAAGCCAGCAACTATTCCAGCTTTGGAAGACAACATTTCCGAAGAAATTCGGGCTATTCCGGGCGACATGCTCGAAAAAGTTACCCAAAATTGGACTTTCCGAATGGACCACCTAAGACGCAGCCGCGGTCAACATTTAAATGAAATTATCTTCAAAAAGTAAATGTCATGGACCAATCTAACGTTTCAAATAAAGAATCGATGAGATTTTGCAAATTTTATGCGTTCTCAAGCTCTTAAAAAATCACCCATTATTATGTATATCTAAAAAAAACACAAATCAAAACAAATAAGAAAAATATAAAAACATTAGAAATCAACCAAAAAAACAATAAAAATTATTAAAATTCAACTATTGAAGGTAAATTAAAAAAATTTATAAAAGTATACAAAAAATATCTGTTTTATGTTTTTTTAACTTCCCATAGGAAGTTATTGTTATGGGTCCGATTTGTCAAATTGAAAATTTTGACATTTCTCGACGTTTCAAGGTCTCTAGAGTCGAAATAAAAGATTTTTAGAAAGATGTCTGTGCGTGCGTGTGTACGTACGTTCGTATACGTCCGTACGTTCGCGACGTTTTTTTCGTCGTCCAAAGCTCAAGAACCAAAAGAGATATCGACTTGAAATAAATTTTGTTATATAGATAATAAGGCAGAAAGATGCAGAAAGGGCTCTCAAGAAAATTGCGTGGGTGGTTATTTTACCATAGCAGTTTAAAAAAAGGTGAAAATTTTGGTTAACCCTAAACATCTCATGAACCAATGATGCTAGAGACTTGAATTAAATTTTATATTATATATTGTAACGTGATACAAAAGAAGTATATTTTTCGAAAAAAATCCAATTAACGGTTTTTTATAAATCAAAAAAACTGAAAAAAAAATTTGTCACCTAGAAAATTTTACGACTAAAATATGATTTCATCTCCAAAACATTTTTGTGCAACGAAGAATAATGTTTTTGACATCTGATAAAATTTTGAGAAAAATCTAACTGACAGTTTTTCTTATAAAAAATAAAAACTTAAAAAAACATTACTCAAAGTTGGTAAAAACTGAATTTCGACTCAAATATCTTTTCAAAAACTTGAGATTAAGGCTTCTAACTAATCTTAACTTATAAAAAAATATTGTTTTCAACAATAGGAAAAACTTTGAGAAAAATCGAATTGACAGTTTTTTTACAAAATATAAAAACCAAAAAAAAAATGTATAAATGGTAAAAATTGTTTTTCGATTTAAATATCTTTTCAAAAATTTGAGACATTGGCTTCAAACTAATTTTATCTTTTAAGAAATATTGTTTTTAACATTCTATAAAATTTTGAGAAAAATCGAATTGACAGTTTTTTTACAACAAAAAATAAAAACCTAAAAAAAAAAAACAATACTAAAACTTGTAAAAATTTACTTTCGACTCAAAAAGCTTTTCAAAAATTACAAATATTGGCTTCAAACTTATTTTATTTCACAGAAAATATTGTTTTCGATATTCAGTAATTTTTTTTATAAAAATCCAACAGTCCGTTTTTTCATAAAAAAAAAGTATACAAAAAATAGTACGCAAATTTGGTAAAAATTGATACATATAGAATTATAGACAAACTTTTAAGCAAGACAAATCGACAGACGAGATGGGAAGTTATCAGTGTGGGTCGCATCCCAGCCTCCCTCCCAAATCCTATTGGGCCACCAAAAGTCTAAAGACGAAAATGCACGTCCTCGGAAAGAAACTTACAAGTAGGTAAATTTACTATCTATACACCCGAACCTTTTACTATAACACAAATTTACAAAAACAGAACCATAACCGTAAGTAGGCACTTCAAATTATTGATTCTTTACTTGCTATGTTTGTTTCCCTTGGCATTTATTAGCTGAGCTTTAATCCAAACAATTCAAGAGTTAAGTATAAGTATTGAAAGAAATCACAGACAAATATAATGTAAGTACCTGAAGTCAAGTCAACTGTTATTTGACTTTATTTCAAAAGCAATATCTACGTAATGTACATTTTATACAGGGTGTCCTAAAAGTCACCGCAGCAGAAATGACGCATGTTTTTATGCGTGAATTCAAAGTCGAAAAATACATGCATTTCGCAAAGAACTTAAAACAAATTATCTAAAAGTAAGAAAGGTAACCCTTAAATAAAATAAATAAGGTTTATTGAATTTCACCTAAAATCCGACATCTGGCGATGTTAGAGCAAGTTAAAAAAGGGTATCAAAAATCATAAAACGGTTATAAGTCGAAAAGAAAATTAGAAACCCATGGTAATGTTTAGTGGCATTGCTTGTGGATCACCCTGTATAAAGAAAATTGAAACAGAAACAAGATTCTGGATCGCTAAAGATATTTCCGATTTACTAGATTTATATTGAATAAGCATTCCCTAATTTAATACAATTCAGTGAAGTTAATTTGTTTTTTTTTTTCGAGATATATTGGGAAGTAAAAAACATTTTTGAAAATTTATTTTGAGAAAGTAACTAAAGTATTTATTAAATAAGGAAAAACTAACACAATCACGAATTGGCTCCGAAAACTAAATCTCCAATGATAAAGAAGGAATACAATGAAAAGAGGAGTCAAAAATTCGAAGGTTTCGAAATACGTATAAAATACTTACTCTCTGTTTATTAATACTTTCATTAAAAGTCTTCCTTAAAAAGATTGAAGGAGACTTAGATTTTTGTATTCAATATCCGTTAAAAAAACTCCTTTAAAATTTGTTAAAAATAAGAATAAAATATTTTGAACTCATTTACAAAGAACTGTGTTGTAGCAGTTTTTTTTTAGATACAAAGAAACAAATCATTTTCTAAAAAATACTTGTAACAGATTTTATGAGGCAAACATAAGAAACCAGGTTGGGGACTTGGGACATGAGCACAACTGCATAGTGTAGGGACTACGAAATATTGAAATCTTATGTTACGAACCAACTCTTTACATTACGGTACGACCAAAATTCATTCGGTAAAGTTTTGGACTCAAAAATGGCGTATCAAAGTAAAAATAAATAAATAAACTAGGTGGCGCAACAATCCATTAAGAACTAGGGCCTAGTGGCTTAGAACTCTCAACCATTCCTTTGTACGAATCATGCCAGGATTATAGGGGGCGAAAAGGTTTTATGACGAATCTTAACGGCTTATTTGAAAAAGCATTTTTCATGACAAGAATTATTCTTGAAGGGATCGAACCCAATACCTCAGGCATGAGAGTCCTACGCACATTTATGCGACGGTTAACTTAATGAAAATAAATCGACGCATCCAAAATTTTACAAACAAAAATATAAAGCATGTTCCGATTTCTATAACAGTACTCCAATACTTCCAAATATCTTGGAATGACATTGGATAAAAAGCTAAAATGGAAAGAGCTCATCCAAAAAAAAAAGAGAAGAGCTAAGCTTAAAGTACAGAAGAATGTACTGGTTACTATGTTAGAACTCTAACCCATCTATCCAGAAAAAACAAATATTGTATAAAAAAGTACTGAAACCCATTTGGGCATATGTATGGCTTTCAAATATGTGGCTGTACAAAGAAACCAAATGCAGAAACCATCCAAATAACTGCCCCTAAATAGTGACCTTAAAATAGAAATTACAGCGACTCATAGTCATACAACTCCGAAAAGGAGACCGTCTTAAATGTACGAGATAAAGTTCGCAGATTAAGAAGAACCAAACCTTATAAGCTGATGGTTTAAAAGCCATGGTAAAGTACTGAAAACATCCCCCTAGGTGAATTATAAATTAAGAAAAAACATCATTTGTCGATCTTTCATAGATTAGTCCTATTTAACTAGTGAAGGTTTTAGTGCAGTAAGAGTCCGACATTACTTTGTACCCATTCTTACCAAGTCTCTTTTGGTATCTTCCATCGGATAGGAATAAAAAGATATTTGTTCATCTTTTTATTAACTTCCCATAGGAAGTTATTGTAATGGGTCCGATTTGTCGAATTGAAAATTTTGACATTTCCCGACGTTTCAAGGTCCCTAGAGTCGAAATAAAAGATTTTTAGAAAGATGTCTGTGCGTGCGTGTGTACGTACGTTCGTACGTCCGTACGTCCGTACGTTCGCGACGTTTTTTTCGTCGTCCATAGCTCAAGAACCAAAAGAGATATCGACTTCAAATAAATTTTGTTATACAGATAATAAGGCAGAAAGATGCAGAACGGGCTCTCAAGAAAATTGCGTGGGTGTTTTTTTTATCATAGCAATTTAAAAAAAAAGATGACAATTTTGGTTAACCTTAAATATCTCACGAACCAATAACGCTAGAGACTTCATATAAATTTTATATTATGGATTGTAACGTGATACCATACAAATATATTTTTTGAAAAAAATGCAATTAACGTTTTTTTTTTATAAATCAAAAAAACTGAAAAAAAAAACTGTTTGTCACCTCGAAAATTTTACGAATAAAAAATTATTTTATCTCCAAAACAATTTTGTACAACGAAGAATAATGTTTTTAACATTGAATTGACAGTTTTTTTTTATAAAAAATAAAAACTTAAAAAAAAAACATTACTTAAAGTTGGTAAAAATTGATTTTCGACTCAAATATCTTTTCATTAATTTGAGATTATGGCTTCCAACTCATTTTATCTTATAAGAAATATTGTTTTCAACATTCGGTTAAATTTTGAGAAAAACCGATTTGACTGTTTTTGTACAAAAAATTAAAACCAAAAAAAACATTACTAAAAGTTGGTAAAAATTGATTTTCGACTTAAATATCTTTTCAAAAATTTAAAATGTTAGCTTCAACCTAATTTTATCTTATAAGAAATATTGTTGTGAACATTCGATAGAAAATTTTGAGTAAAATCGATTTAACTGTTTTTGTACAAAAAAAACATTGCTAAAAGTTCGAAAAAATTGATTTTCGACATAAATATCTTTTTAAAAATTTGAGATATAGGCTTCAAATTAATTTTATTTTATAAAAAATATTGTTTTCAACATTCAGTAATTTTTTTTCATAAAAATCTAACAGTAAGTTTTTTCATAAAAAATTAAAATCTACAAAAAATAGTACGCAAAATTGGTAAAAATTGATGTTCGGTTCTCGATTTGTCTTTGATTATTTAAGAAATAAAAACTTTTAAGAAATGCTATTAAAATTGGTAAAAATCGGCTAACGACTAAAATTCTCGTTTACAAAAATAGATTTTGAAATCAAACTATTTCATCATATCCAAAATATTGTTGGTTATTTTTTAAATTTTTAGAATAATTTAACTGATAACTTTTTTAACAAAACACGAAAACCTACAAACTTTTAAGCAAGACAAATCGACAGACGGAATGGGAAGTTATCAGTGTGGGTCGCATCCCAGCCTCTTTTTATTTATGAAATGAAATGGGGTCAAAACTGGTAAGTACGAGTAATTTCAACAAAAAAAGCAATAATAAAACTACGGATTTGAAGAGATAGTTTTTAATGTAAAAATTGAAGAATTTATGCAGCAGAAGATAATTCTCTATAAAAATTGTTGTTGTATTTATATGCTTGTTTACATTCAGAAAATGTCTTTGAAGATCACAGTAAGGAAGTTTCTTTAGTTAAAACCTTTTGTGGGATGAAACGCGGTAAAGGTATACACAAAAAAGGAAGGCATATTCGAATTTTCAGTTGGAGTAAGAAAATCCTTATATTAATGGACTTAGATGAAGTTTTAAGAAATATTAGAATAGTGTCTAATTAGTGTTTTTGTATTAATTTTTTTGATGAGAACACGAAAATAATTGATTCGATATTTTTAATAAATATTTAAAACTTACACCTAATCATTTTTAAATTATAAGTCGACTCTAAAACTGAGTTTTAGAATTAGGGTTGACTATTTGATAATTTTAGACGATTTAAAGTAAAAAAGTCTAAACAATATTACAAATATTACAATTTTAATTTTCAAAGAGGACACCGGACAGTCCATAAAAACCCCGTACAAATGCGCTAGATCACGTTAAAAACCTTTATTAGTTTTTGTGTTTAGTGATTGGCACAAAATTTTAAACTCTTTTGGAAAATGTTAAATCCATTTTTAGAAATTTACTAAACTTAAAAAATTATTTGCCTAATTTTAAACGAATAACTATCTAAATATCTCTTAACAGCACCAACTGTCACTTTTTAGACATGTTCGATGCTCGTTTTTTAATAAAAAGCAATTAGCAATTTACTAGTTAGCAAAACGAAAAGAAAGGTTTAAAATTTTGGACTCCCTTAATAAATTGCTTAATATTTAGAAAATTGCGAACTAGTAAATTCTTAAACCCTTATTAAATGATTGTTTAAAATGTCGCGCCTTTAAAATTAAGAAACAATTAAACAATACTTTTTAAATAAAGAACTGCTTTAACCAGATTCGGATCTATAACTTAACCGAGAACTTTTTAAAATTTTGCGCCAATGACTTTAAAAGTGTTTTCAGATTTAAGACACTTTCTAAATATTGAAATAGGGTTAGGTTAGGTTAAAGTGGCTGTCCGCTTTCTTCTGAGCTCAATTAAACCATTTGAAGTTATATATTAAACGTGAATGAATTATTATTTGAAATCGTTTAGATTGTTATAGAAGAATTCTCCTAGATGGGTCTTACGTTTCTGACCTAGAGAAGGTGAAGAACTGTATCTTCCTCGTCCGTACAGCTTCAGTAAAATTCATTTCAGAATACCTCTAGCTGCGTGGAGTGATTTCCTATTAGAGAGTGTCCGGTCATGACACCAATTATGGAACGTTGATACAATCTGCTAAGAGATATCAAGCACCCCGAGCGCTTTAAATAGGCAAATCCAACAGAGAGGTTAATGTATTTGTAAAATTAATTGAGAATAAAAGACCTTCGTAATCAAATATTTCACTTGATTTAAGAGATGGCTTAAAAGCTTAATCAATTTAACTGCGTAATTTCAATCCAGTCAAGTTACTTTTTAATACTTAATAATCAAAATGTCAAGCACGAATTACTTTCTATGGAAAAGGTCTAAGCAACACCCTTCAAATCAGATTAATTAATATACAATTCTAAAATCCAAGGATTACCAGACTGTTAAACCATCTGTATTATTTTGTCCCCCATTTGTGTTTTGTCTGTTGAATATAGATTTGATTTATGTTTTTCATTTGAAAAATTAATCAAAGTAAATAACCTTGGACCTTAAAATTAGGTACACCTATATACCATTTCCAAGTTTTTTATTTTATTAATTCATCAACGGCGAAAATTATTTTAATCCCTCGACTATAAGAGACCATCCATATCTCTACCCTATACCTTTTATATTTTCATTAATTGCAAACATTTTTGCAAAAACAAAAAATTATCAAAGAATTAAAATACAAAATTAACCAACCAACGATCTGGCCTTCAATTTACCTTCATAAATTATAAAAGTAAAATAAAGGTTAAGTACATATGTATATCTACAACTTAAATACAAAAAGAATTACCTTTGAATGACTGCCTAGCCTGTATAGTCTAATCGACTTCAACTTCAATATCTCCCTCCGCACCCCTCCTCCAACCCCTCAGGCTATATATTTATGTAGCCAAACTCTAGAATTATGTTGGATGATGGGTAAAAATCTTTCAACTGACATTATTTTTTACTTTTATTTCATTTAAGGGCTTGGATGCATGAGAGTGGTTATATGTACCCTTTTTATTCTCACTTTGTAAAATGTGCTGCTGGAGGGGATTTTCAGATGTTTTAATTTTTAATAGTGTCCATCGATATATAAATTGTAGGGTTCAGATGGAATAGCGCAAAATACACAAAAACGAGCATTAAATAAAATGATTTTGCACCAAAGGAAATGGATTTTGGTGGTTAACCTTAAGTAGCACACAATTGCGATTTAATGAATTCTTGGATTCCAATAGGATAATATCTTTAGGAGGAAAAAAACCAAAATGTTAGGAATTTATTATAATTTAATTTTTCAAAGCTTGTGTTTTTGCGATATAAAAATAAGATGTCACTTTTTGGCAACATTAAAGTTTTGTATAATTTGTGCACTTTGACCTAACATTATTGTTTATTTAATAAATAAAAGCCCACTTTATTAATTTTGAGCAACTTTATACTCAAGGACCATCTGAGCAAATAATTAATCAATATTACCTGATTTCTTTATGCATTATTTATACAAGATATTTCTGTTATTGAAGCTTTGATATTTGAATGGATATACTTTGAGAATCTGAAAATATATTGCTCAGAAGTCAATTCAATATTGCGACTTATGGATATAGCATATTTGAAAGATGTTCTGGCTAAAATAACTAATAATTTCAGAAATTGTCTTGGATATAACGAATAAGAAGAATGAATTGAAAGACTTGAATTCTAATTGTGCAATTCATAGATGTGTGAAAGGTTAACCCAAGCGTAAAAAGATCCAAAATTTCATTCGTAAAAGCTTTGGAATTAAATACATATAACATTGATTTGATTGATTTGATTCTGTATTTACGATTCGGTTTTAAGACTCGTGAATGAAATATCAACAATATATTTATGAAACTCTATTGATTAACATTTAATCCAAGGGAAGCAAGGCAATCATACAATTTGTTTTTTTCAAGATCC
Organism: Eupeodes latifasciatus; assembly: GCA_920104205.1. Classification (NCBI taxonomy): domain Eukaryota; kingdom Metazoa; phylum Arthropoda; class Insecta; order Diptera; family Syrphidae; genus Eupeodes; species Eupeodes latifasciatus. Next base: position 75,045,051 of record OV049926.1, read on the forward strand.
CATTAAAGTGTTGAATTGAAAATTTTGAAGTTTTAAAGTCCTTAAATTATTATTTTATCATTTTTAAAATAATATCTGTTTTTTTTTTTCTCAAACCAATTCTGGAAGCAGTGCAGACATGTGTACGAAAAAAATTGAAGAAACCATTTGTCATTAAAATGGTGGATTATATTTTAGCTAACATTCGTATAAGAAATTCTTTTAAAAGCCAATGGCAACGTTATCGCTTACAAGAGTACCGCAATGCAGTACATTTTCTTAACAAAAAGATTGCGGAAGAAATAAGTAAATTTCGAAATAAAAATTGGAATGAGAAACTTAGTAAGTTGAAAAAGAATGCTAAACCTTTCGGGAACATAGCAAAAATTATCAAAAACAAAAACAGACAAGTACCTAACGCCAACCTTAAAAATCATGATGAAGTTATTTATCAAAACTCAGATAAAGTCAATGTCTTTGCAACAACTTTTCTAAAAAATCACTGTGTAGCTCAACACCTTAGTGATGATCCTACTAAAATGCTAGTTAGTGAAACAGCAAATACAATTCACTCACAAATCACTGAAACTCCTAGGGATCAGTTTATATACAGGGAGGATGTTAAATACATCATTTCAAACTTAAAAGTCAATAAATCTGATGGACTAGATAACATAAAAAACATATATCTTAAAAAACTACCAAAATTTCTTACGTTTTTGATAAACGCGTGTCTCAAAACGCAATATTTTCCATTGAATTGGAAATAATATGTAATGCCGATTCCTAAATCTGGAAAACAGTCAAAATTCCCAACAAGCTATTGACCAATAAGTTTGCTTAGTTGTATAAACAAAGTTTTTGAAAAAAAAAATTGAAATGTAAAATATTAATCATCGTTGGTTAGCTTCAGATATTTCTCAATGAACAATTTGGATTCAGCATCATAGTACAACTCAACAGTTATTTAGAGTCTGTGAACAGATTAAGAAAAATCGATCCCTTGGCAAATCGACTAGGCTTATCCTAATTGATATAGAAAAGACATTTGACTCAGTTTGGCACTATGGAATTGGGCACAAGATGGAATATTTCAGGTTTCCTTCGTATCTTTTAAAAATTATTCAAAGTTTTTTGTCCAATCTTTACTTTAGTGTTTTCGTCAACAGCTCAAGGATCAGTACTAGGCCCTTTACTGTACAATATTTATACTTCTGATATTCCTAGATTACTAGGTTGCCATATTTGCGAATGATACAGGCACCCGTACAACAAAATAATACTAAAAATTTGGTAGTTTTTTAGACTCTAATAAATTGAGAACGAAGCAATGATGATATATATGTATCGATGAACTTGCAGAAATATCAATTTCAGGATGTGGAAAAAGAGACTTTTATTAGAAATCAGCGAGTGTAAAATGATTTGTTTATTTATTTACGCTAAATAAAAGCTATTAATAAAAAAGGACTTAAAGCTAGACTTTACTCTATCTTTTATATTTTTTTTTTTTCAGTTTTATACTATGTTTAGGCTTCGGCCTGAATTCCTACACATTAGTTTTAAATAAACAAAGGGCTTTAAAAAAGAGGCTGGGATGCTACCCACACTGATAACTGTCCATCCCGTCTGTCGATTTGTCTTGCTTAAAAGTTTGTAGGGTTTCGTGTTTTGTTTCTTAAAAATTTAAAATTTACCAACAATATTTTGCATATAATGAAATAGTTTGATTTCAAAATCAGTTTTTGTAAACGAGATTTTTAGTCGAAAATCAATTTTTACCAATTTTAGTAGCATTTCTTAAAAGTTTTTTTTCTTAAATAAACAAATACAAATTGGATGAATGAAATGAATTTAAAGTCAATACCTTTATTTTTGTTTTATGAAAAAAACTGACAGTTGGATTTTAATACAAAATTTACTGATTGTCTAAAATTATATTTTCTGTGAGCAAAATTAGTTTGGAGCCAATATTTATTTTTTGTAAGAAAATTGTCAATTCGATTTTTCTCAAAATTTTACTAGATGTTGAAAACGTTGTTCTTCGTTGCATAAAATTGTTTTGGAGATAAAATCATTTTTTATTTATAAAATTTTAGAGGTGACAAACAGTTTTTTTTCAGTTTTTTTTTATTTATAAAATAAAATGCACGACTGGGTCGCATGAACTTGCTCCTGTATGTAAAGAGTCTGTTTTAAAAAGCACCTATATAAGATTTAAAATTATACCTTTAAAACAAGTTTGTCTTCAAAGATTTAAATGCTATTCGATTTGTCAAAAAAAACCGCGCGATTCATCCCAAGACACAACTCATCCTAGGACAACTCATCCCGGAAATGAATTGGTATTTACAATAGTTATAGTTATAAACAATACATACATATGTACCAAATGCATTATCTAATTTGGATAAAAGATATTAATCAGCCCTATCATGAATTCCATCGTAGTCGGAATTTTTACGAATCCCGAAAAACTGTATCATGTATCGTAATGCAAAATTGTATGAGATTTTCCACTACGAACGGATTTCATGATACAGTTTTTCGGGATTCGTAAAAATTTCCGATTACGATGGAATTCATGATAGGGCTGAATATAATAAAAGTTTTGTCAATGTAATGCGCTCTTTCGGGCTCACGCACAGGATTTGATCTGGTGAGATGGGAGGGGATTACATTTAATGCAGTTAAAATAATTAAAAAAAAAAACTATTTTAAGATTCAAAACTTTACCTGAAAAATAAGTTTGTCTTCAAAAATTTAGATGCCATTTTATAAATCAAAAAACCCTTGATTTTTCAAATTTTTTTTGAAAATCGTTAGAGCGGTTTTTTTTTAAATTAATTTTTTATATATAAAATTTTTAAATTTTGTTCTAAGAATATTTTTGGTATGCAGTTGTTTAGTGATTGTAAATATACGCTCTAAATTTGAATTTCGTAAAAAAATGTTGACCCGTTTTTGAGATATAGAATTTTGAAAAAAAAAAATCAATATTTTTTTTAAAAATCCAAACAATAAAAAATTTCACTTTTGATAATCAAATATTGTTAAGGCAATATAAGAGCTTATTCAGAAAAAAAATTATTGAAATCGGTTGATAAGTTGCTGAGAAAATTAAGAAACAAAATAACGGTTCTATGAGCGTTACCTTTCCTGAGCAATACAAAAATATGTTTTTCTTATGAAAAGAAGCCAAGTTTAAAAATAAAATTTTAGAGAAAATTTAAAAAAAATCTATCGGTTTTTTTTTGAGAAAATTCGAATTTTCGTTTTTTGACCAAAAAAATTGTATGGGGGCCACTGTTATTTTTGGTCTTTAAAAAAAATGAAAAAAAACACCTAACGCGAATCTGCTGAAAACCTTAACTTCCAAGTTTGAACTCAATCGACCCAATGGTTTAGGCTGTAGGAGCGTGGACAGACAGACAAAACAGACCGGACGGAATCGCGGGACCCACTTTTTTCGACTTCTCTACCATCGTAATATCATGTTTGATTAAAATCTCGAGTTCGAAATTTTGCACGAATGCAAAACTTGCCATATAGGTAGTTCCTATATGTCGCAAGTAAAAAATCGTTAATTGGATTTTTTTCCAAAAATATACTTGTTTGGTATCACGTTACAATATATAATATAAAATTTAATTCAAGTCTCTAGCGTTATTGGTTCGTGAGATATTTAGGGTTAACTAAAATGTTCACTTTTTTTTAAACTACTATGGTAAGAAAACCACCCACGCAATTTTCTTGAGAGCCCTTTCTGCATCTTTCTGCATTATTATATGTATAACAAAATTTATTTGAAGTCGATATCTCTTCTGGCTCTTAAGCTATGGACGACGAAAAAAACGTCGCGAATGTACGGACGTACGAACGTACGTACACACGACTCTAGGGGCCTTGAAACGTCGAGAAATGGCAACATTTTCAATTTGACACTTCAGACCCATTACAATAACTTCCTATGTTAAGTTAAAAATCTTATGGAGAACGAGTTGAAGAGATTGTTTCTAAGGGAGGAAGGACTGATATGGAAGTCAAAGGTGGTATGCAAGTTGTTAGCTATGCGCAGCATTCTTGTGATAAGTTCAAAAAAGACATGATTTGTATGGTGATGGGGAAGGCGAAAGAGAGGGGCCTATAAATGAAAATCTTTTCTAGAAGAAATGATGAGTCTATGGTCCCTGATAAAAGCTAGTGTAGAAAGAGACTATCAACGACTACGCGCCGTTTTTGAAGGTTTTGCAGATAAATAAGTTTTAAACAATCTTTATAAGGTGATAAAAAAAGATTATCACCCAAGGAAGACTGCGGAGTGCAAATCAAAGAAATCTGCATTGTATAATATTCAATTCTTTGAGAGTGAGAGTTTTGATGGGGAGACCAGACTTGACTAGCCTATTCAAGGAGAGGTCTAACAAAGCATTGATGAAATCAATGGATGAATTGACCTTGTTAATATTGGGGTTTTCAATAATATCGCTACACAAGTTTTTTTTTTTAATAAAACAAAAATGGATTTGGATATCAATGAATATCGGGGTTTTCAATAAGAGCGCTACACAAGTTTTTTTTTAAATAAAACAAAAATGGCTTTGGATATCAATGAAATTCTTTATTCCTGTGAAAATTCGTTTGATGCTATTATGTGTGGAACTCGATTTATTTTGCTTGGCCACCGCGGGCACGCTTGCAGAAGTCCACACGCTGAACCCAATTGCCGACGGTTTTCAAGCATAAATCGGCCGATACCGCTGCAATTTCACGTTCGATATTCGTACGAAGTTCATAAATCGTCGTTTATATGTTCTTAGTTTTGCCATTTCAAAATTAATAGAGTTTATTAATCATGCAAATTTATTGTTTAAAGGTGAGGTACAATATAAGTCACCACGGCTACCGTTGCAGCATAATATCCTTTTTATGAAATTGTTCGGAGGCAAATTCACACATTTGCGGCTGCGTTGCCTCGATTACCCCACGAATTCCATCTTCTACATCTTCAATCGCTTAAGTAGCACTTTCATCGACCACAATTACCTTTTCTTTCACTATGGCCAAAAGAAAAGCCTTAAATTGTTATATCTCATGATTTCGGTGGCCAGTTGTCAGCAAACTTTTTGTTGCTAAATATCGAAGTTAAAAATTGTAATGTGTTTTTGATTTATTCAACAATGTCAAAGATTTAATAATTTCAAAGTTTTTACTTGTCAACAGTCTAAAGATGACATCTTCAAAAGTTACAGCTGACCAAATTTCGGACTATTCAAAATGAAACCTCGTATTGGAAAACCTTACATGTATATTTTGTACATAATGTTTAATAATACGAATAAGTTTTTCTTCTGAGTGCAAATTTCCAACAACCAAACATTTTATTCTTCATATTATAAAGTTATGCAAAATGTATGTATATGAGTTTAAAATGAAATTTGCTATATTTTAAAACATTTTTAAATTTAAGAAAATAACACCGCAACAATTTGAACGATTCACTAAAAGGTCCCATTTTTGAAGCAATTCAAAATAAAGGATGTTGTACAAAGTATTAAAATAACAGCATTTAGTTCAAAAAATAAATATAAAATTAAATAGAATAACTTTGTTTTACGTTGGCTCTATTAAATACGATGAGGGCATTCGAACGTGACAAATAACAATTTAAGTGACTATTTACAAAATAAGCTCACAAAATTATGTTAGCTATAATAATTAAGTTCTAAATTACAACTCAATACTCATTTTTATACGTTCACGTGCAAAATATAAAAAAACATGTAACTTTAAGATAAAGCATGAATGAGGCTTTTTTAATATTACAAATTTTATTTATAAATCTACCTATAACAGTGCAAATAGCAACCACTTATTCTACGTGTAAAAGTTTAATCAAATAAACGCAATGCAATATCATTAAATAAAGTGCAACGTTTATTTTGATTACTATTTTGATTAAAACGTTCAACACCATTTTGCATTTAAAAAAAAACATTAAATTTAATCGCGTACTCTATCAAAATATAACTGAATATAAAATGAAATTAAAATCTAACCCATGAAATTTAATATTTTTCTACACAATGTATGAAAGGCGTTATTAAGGTTTCGATATTAAAAAAAAAATGTTTGCAAAAAATACTTATGGCGGTTTGTTTTGAAAATTATTTCTCCTGAATACCTAAGCTAAAAATAACTCAAACATATCGATATCCATCACCATGCGCACCCCTACGTGGCTAATGGATTAATTTAGCAAATTGTGTATATTTTCAGCAAATTGATTTCAATAAATTATAAAACGACTGAATTATGAGTAATTTACATTAAATATAAGCTTTAAAAATAAACAACTAAATTGTTGAAATCTTAACTAGAAAATAAATAGAGCACAAAATTTATTAAACATCTTGATCAATGTCTAAAAATGTATCTGTCTGCATGAAACAATAAATAATTAATAAACATAGCATAGTATGGAGCCTTTCAAGAAATTTTGAAATTATTATTTACTTTCTCAAAAACGGTTTCAGTTTTCATCATCAATCTATCATCAGAGATGTATCTCTATCTATGGTATAGGTACATCTAAATATTTAAATTAATTGAGGAGTACGAAACGTGTCTTCTTGCTACACTTACATTGAACTGTATATATTTTGCATGATTAAATTGTATGTATTCAATTCTGGGTATCGAGGAAGGACGTTCCCTTAAGGATACTTATATTCTTTTTTCTTATATATTCTCTATAGCTGCGGGTGAGTGGAAAGAAGAGGATTTCATATTCACAATTAATTCGTGTGCTATTTAATTACAATTTTGCAAAGATGTAACTGAGAACTACAGTACATAAATTATGTAGGTACAATTTCAATATTTTATTTGATGAAAATGAAACTATGTACATAGAAATTCTCTACAGAAAAGATATTTTGTGTGAATATATTTTGGATTGTTTCAATATTTGTCCTTGGTAAAACTTTCCAGAAAGTCATGATTATATATTTTGGGTACCTATAAAGGCAGTAAAATTAATGAAGGAATTTTTTTCAATTTAAGAAAGGTAAATACTGATAAATAGAATTGATGACAAAATTGTTTCATTTTCGATCAATAATTCTGAAAAATAAAGAACTGTTTGGTAATTTTTTAAATTTGGGGGAAAAATATTTTGTAAGTCATTTTGAATTAAAATTAAAACATATTTGTTTCTTTTAAGCCCAACACTTATAAACATTTAACTCTTTCGGTACGCGAGTGGTACAGAACAAAGAATATTTATATGTACTCGCGTACCGAAAGGGTTAAATGTATTAAAAAAAATTGTTTTTAAAGAATACCGAAATTTTAAAGTTCTCAGTATTCCGAATACAAAATTTCGACAGATCTCCTTATTTTCAATTTTTAGAGAAAACAAAGTAGTAAGTTTGATGTATTCGTACCTTTTATAAAATTGTGGATTCAACCAAATAAGAATCTTAAGTAGAACCAATAATAACTTAATTAGAGTTTCCTCATTTGGGCAGCTGTCACATTTGAAGATGTAGTGTTTTAACATTTCAATACTAGAAACTGCTGTAGAATTGTACAGTACAAGCTTCAAAAATGTATTGAAATTATTTAAATGAACTATAAAACAATAAGAGGTATTTACACTAAGGCACCTCTTCTTATCTAGACGGCAGCGACGAATTCCTGAGATGGAATCAACGGTGACGTCTACAGTTCCAGTAAGGTTGAACTACTTAGTGAACACCTAATAGGGTTTCTACAACGTATTCCGTGCCCAGGCCTATAAGGAACGGTTTATCCGGCTCCCCATCCTTGGAGTTATACTAAGGATCTGGCCCTCCAGGTTGGGGGTTGTGCCGTCGGTGTGACCACGTAAAAAATAACTTAGTTGCGAAGCACAAAACAAGCCTCGGATACGGACGGATTTACTGTTGACATCCCACGCAACGAAGGACAACGAACTTCGGATCTGTACGTGGAATGTTAGGTCTCTTAACAGACCACGTGAAGCCGAACAATTACCACCATCCAAGAAGTGCGTTGGGATGGACCGCGCAAACGCAAACTAAAAGACTGCGATGTATACTACGGCGAATGCTACCGAGAACAAAAACAGCGTCTATTTGGGTGTGGCGATGCACTGTCATGCGACTTCTTCAATATCGTTCTGGAAATAATTGTTCAAAACTCAACCGTCAACACTAGAGGCACATCTTCCAAAGGTCCATCCAACTACTTGGAAAATCAAAGCGTGATGTCAGTGGAGCGTTTTTGAGCATTGCGACGGAAGCGAAGAAGATGGGTTTAGTGGTCAATGAGGCAAGACCAAGACGTCTTAGACAAAACGTCTACATGGCCAGCTATAACTGTGAGGTAGTTGAGGACTTTGTCTACCTAGACACCGCTATAAAGCAGCGCCTGCGCTGAAATCAAACGAAGAATAACTCTTGCAAATCGCTGCTTCTTTGGACTTAGAAGGCAATTGAGTAGCTAAGTCCTCTCTCGAGCACTTAAAGCCACCATCTATAAGACTCGTCCTGCCGCTTTTCATTTATGGCGCTGAGGCCTGGACCCTGTCAAAGAAAGATGAGAGCGTCTTAGGATGCTTCGAGAGAAAAATTCTTCGGGTGATTTTTGGTCTCGTCTGCATAAATGGAGAATGGAGGAGAAGATATAACGACGAACTGTACGGGCTGTACAGCGACACTGACCTAGTTAAAAGAATTAAAGTCCAACGACTTAGATGGCTGGGTCATGTAGAGCGAATGGACATCAACGCTCCAGCCCGGAAGGTCTTCGAATCCAATCCTGAGGGACGGCGCGGCGCAGTAGAGGAAGACCGCGACTCAGGTGGCGCACGCAGGTGGGTGAAGACCTCAACCAACTTGGCGTGTGAAACTGGAGACAGATATCTAGGGACCGAGCTGGCTGGAGACGCATGTTGGTTGAGGCCCAGGTCCGCCCCAGACTGAAGCGCCACCTTAAGTGAGTATGACAAATTTTCCACCCACAATTCGCATAACTAAACCATCTTTGGCAATAGTGACACTCGTGGAATCATTTGAGTAATTGGGACAAATTTGTAATGTGATGAATTAAAATTGTGTGCATTGCTTGAAATTAACAGAGAATATAGCTACTGTAGCCCGTAGTAGTGATAAAAAACCCTTTATGCTTGTCGTCAGTATTTCGAATAAGGTATTCCACAATCGACATTGCACCATATTTTGTATTCAGACTTATAGGTATTTAGGCTTTCAAAGTTCCGTTAAAATAGAACTCAAGCAAATCAACAGAGTTCTAAAAGCAAAGTCAAATAACTTAAAATTGTAACGAATAGTTAAAACTCGTGATTTGTCTTTGACTCTTAACAGACAAATTAAGAGTAATTCTCATGACTTTGACTTGAAGTCAATTTAAAAGTCAATTGACTCAAATTCAATTCTACTGAAGTCTCTTTGACTCTTATAAAGTCACTTACATGTCAATTTTAAATGCAAGTCAATTTTGAAAGTCATTAAGTCCTTTGAATGCAGTTTTCGAATTTTTAAAGTCATTTGAATGCAGTCTTTTGACTTAAATTAATTGCTTTGACGTAAGGAATTTGGTGTTGGTGAACATTATACAAATATGTACATATGTGTATTTTGAAGACACATTTTTTAAAAGCTCAATTCAAATAAAAATATCACCATTTGACAAACACTCTGTGAAGTAATGACAAACAAAAAAAAAACAGCTCTTCCGTCTGTTTTTATGAAAAATTACTATCAAGGAATGGCAAACCTTTTGATTGATTTTATATTTTTATAACGGTTTAACTAAATTTCTCTCTCTTGTACCGTTAGTCTAACAATAATTTATTGATCTTTATTTTTAAAATTTATAAGACCAAGTGATTGTATTTAAAAATCGTTATTAAAAAGGACCAAAAATAAGGTAATCTTCAAATAACAATGGTTTGTTAGTTATAAATACTTTGTAAATCACGTAAATAGATTGAATTTATTAGAATAAAACAAGTCGTTATGATTTTATATTTATAATGCCTCCTGAAAGCCATTATCCGAAGAAAAGCGGGATCTTGTTGCTAATTACCGAGAACAGAGGAAGACACCTACCCAAATCGGTGGCATACCTTCAAGAAGTAAATCTGTAATAGACATTTTCTTAAACCTGCGTTAAAATTATGGAGTTAAGCCAAGTTCAGGTAAAAACCTAAATTAACTTACGGAGGAATCAAACGCCTAACCGTTAATGAATCGATAAGCCGCACGAAAATGTTTAACATTTTAATCCTCAATGTGTCACCAAGGCGGGCGCAACAAGTTTTGAAAGGTGTAAAAATATTGAATATGTGAAACGCGTCCCAAAACCAAATCTTATAAATCTCTACAAAAAGCGAACAGATTGACTTTAGCTGTAATGTAAAGTATCAATTTTTTTGAATGAGACAAAATTGAGGAGGCCCAGACGGTTGCCAACAATTTCGGCATGATAAACGAACCGAAAAGCAGCATAGGAATGCTCGTAATTTTAAAGGTGGTACGTTGATGGTTTAAGGTGCCATAAGCTGCTGTTTCTACCAAAACAAATTGCCAAAAATATACGTATAAAATATTTGCTGCGGAATGTATCTTTCACAAGGATAACGCTGCTATTTATGTTTCAAAACCCGAACCCGATTGAAATCGTATGGGCAATTTTAATACAAAACGTTTTTAAAAATAGACGTTCATTATACACAATAAATTATTTGACAAGAGTTGTTCAAGAACAGTGAGCCAAAATTAATGTGTGTCAAATAAAATCATTAATAATTTCAATACCACGACGACGACGTCGAGAGAGATGTTATTCAATGAAAAGGACCAAGCACCAGATATTGAACGCTTTTTCAAAAACTTAAAGTTTTACTAAGAATAGCTTTTAAAAATTGTCCTTCATTATTTTGTTCTAAAAAAAATATCCCATATCAAAATTATAAAGTAAAGTCTTATTTTTCATATTTTTGTTTTTCCTTATAGGTTTAGTTGTTAAGATGCTAAAAGTAAAATTAGTTTGTTAAAATCCAATAATAAATGGAAAAAAATCGTAATTTGTGTTTTTCCTTATTATTATTTCGTAGAGTGTAGGTGTAGGTTGCCTATTAAGCAAAGAGATTATATGTAATGACTTGTTTTTTGTTTGTCTTCAGTCTGAAAACACATACACACAAATAGTTTTGTAGAAAAGAAATTAAAATGATACAAAGAACCCAAAAGATTTTAGTCAAAAGACTGAATTCAAATGACTTACTGACTTTCCAAATTGACTTGCATTCAAAGTTAAATTAAATGATTTTAAAAACTTTATAAATTCAAAGAGACTGCATTCTAATTGACTTTGAGTCAATTGACTTTAAGCCATGACTTTTAGAAATTACTGAACATATTTTGGAAATGAAAAAACTTTTAAAAAAGTCAAACTCATGACTTAACTGCAGTCACTAAAAGACTTAAGTTTTTACAACTCTGCCAGTCAATCACCAGCAAGATCTTGCTTTGAGGTGATTGTGAAATGTACCAAAATGATAATGATTTTTATGAAAATGGAACCACGTTATGAGAGATAAGGTATGTATATGCCAAGGCTTTGTAATTGATTTAAGACCTTGAAGATAGAATTCGAGAAGTTATCGAGGACATACAGACACAAATCTGGCAATTGGTCAGAAGGGCTGATCAAGACTTTTATTCAGGGGGGAGGGGGTGGTGTGTGGGAAGTCAGACACTTAGATGAGTTTTTATTTAACGCTTAAAACGTTCTTTAATGTTTAAGGAGGAGTAGCTTTTTTTCGAAAAATAAAATATACTTTTCTTGTTTCCATTTCTATTAATGCGAAGAACGCTACAAAAATTCAAGAGAGACGATCTGATATGAAGAACTGTCGGGCTTTTTTTGACGTAGTTTTTTCGGACTCAATTTTCGGGAGTCTATTATTACTATCGTTATCAATCTGCTTACTCGTATTTTGACATTAAAGAGTCGACAAAACTTAAAAATTGTAGAGAGAAAAATGCTTGGTTCTCGAATTTGAGGATATAGGATAGGTGCATTTAAGTACAAAACAAATTAAGTCAAACAAATAAGTTGGGAAGAAACGTTTATGTGGCACTCACAAATTACAAGTTTCAGAATCTCTTTTCACTTTAAATCTCAAGAGATTCAAAGCTTTTATATCAATAAATACGAAACGTTTATTATGTTTTCAATTAGCCACTAGTTTAACAAAAGTGCCACTTTTGTTGCTGTTTTTGAGACACTTATATTATTGAAATTCGAGTTTAAATCTCAGTTCTAGATCATCCAAAACAAATTCACTTCAAAGGAAGATTTATTTAATTTTTCAAGATCTTTTAAGATCTTTTGTATTCAACAGAAAATCAATTTTGAAAGAAATAAAATGCACGACTGGGTCGCTAGAGTTTGCTAATGTCTTCAAAAAAGTCTGTTTAAAAATATTTAATATAGTTCAAGATTTAAAAATGTAACTTTTTTTTCGAAAATCATTTTAAATTTTAAATTTGGTCTTTAAAATATTTTTGGCAAGCACTAAATAAAGTGCTTATAGATCTATATTTTATATTTAAATTTCGTTATCGAGTTTTATACAAAATTAATATTTTTTTTAAAATAAAAAAAATGATATTTTTGATCATCAAAAATCATCATCAATTTGATCATCGACAAGAGCTTGCACAGAAAAAGAAGATTATTGAAATCGGTCCATTAGTTCTTGAGAAACCTTAAAACAAATGAAGGTTTTATGAGGGGTACCATTCTGGAGCAATACCAAAATATGTTTTTCTTGTAGAAAGAAGCCAAATTAAGAATACAAAATTTAGAGAAAGTTTTAAAAAAAATCGCATATTTTTAAACTGACGATTTCTTATTCAAGGTTTCTTCTTTAGAACCTGAGTATTTTTCTTAGAAACAAATTTTATAAAAATAATTTACAGCATGACTTATGTTTTTTTAAATTCTAAATTGAGTGAAAACAAAAATTTGAGTTGTTTTTGACCACATACCGCTTTTTGTTGAATGTCGTTAAATTATTAACAAATCTTTAGATGAAATCTTTGCTTATATCAATACAACTTGACTGTATAAACTTTATGGCTCATATGACCCTCCCTCACCTGGATCGTTCATTGGTCAAAAGTTGATGAATTTGGGCTGTGTTTTTGGAATAGGGCTGAATATCCGATTCATTTTATGTTCTTGGTCCAGTCTTCAGTTAAAAAAATTACTTTTAGCAGCAAAGTTTAAGGAAGTAAAATACAAATTTTGTTTTCATATACAAAAAAAAATATACATTTCTATTAACGCAATACGATTAGTTTTGAATTTAAGGGAACTCTTTAAAAAAAAAACAAACAAATTATATCCGTGGGGGGGTCATGACCCCTTTTATTTCTATGACTAATGGCTCCCTTTTTCCATTAAAACACAAATACAATTTATCAAAAACCCAACGGAGATGCAGATTTATATTTTGAAATAATTGATTTTAATTTTTTAAAGTGTTACAATATTGAAGTTAACTCATACAATTGTTTAGGTTACGTTAGATTGATGACGTTATCGCCACACTGAGGTCAATGTAGATCCATTGTGATACTTTAAAGTCTTGAATTTACCTAAAAGAGTGAATAAACGTATGGTATTATGGGTTGGCTTGTTCTACCCATTTAGAGACTTTGTTGAACCCTTAATATGCTGCTTCTTGGAATATCTTCAAGTTTTTTAAGAACTTGACATTTTTTATTGAAGAAGTGTCTAAGAATTAAAGTGTACTAGTGTGACATAGTGCTGGGTAGTAGCATAAGAAGTGGACTGTTTCTTCTTGTTCTCACTCATCACTGATGCATCGTTTTTTTTCTTTGCAATTTACGAGCTCCGATTTTATTGCTATGCCAGAAATCGATTTTATTGCTGCTTGGCTATCAATGAATATGGTGATATCAGCTTTTGATAGCGCCATCATTGAAATATTTTTTGCAGCGTATGTCAATACTTCGGCTTAAAAGACTCTACTTGGATCGGGAAGTCCGAAGGAGTTGCAAAGATTGAGTGTCTCAGAACTCTCTAGTATTTTTGGGACCTAATTGAGCTTTTTTATCTACGATTACTCCTAGGTATTTAGCTTGGTTTGAGTGAGGGATTAATCCCATTTATTTAGCTTAATTCAAAGAGAATTTGAGGTTATAGGTGCTGATGTTGAAATCAAATGAATTTTGATTCGAATTGACTAACCGAAGCATACGGGTCAGAGGTTCGTTAAGGCCATAGTAGGTGTGATGAGTTAGTAAATAGTTGCTTTCTATTCTTGATATGTATATATCTTGATATGGAAACCAAACCTTCGACGCATTTTCAAGTAGAGGTCGGACAAACGTCATGTAAAGCGATCGGGTCACGTAAGGGTTACAAAATTCTTTGGACCATCTTTTAACAAAAACCTAATGCAGACTTGACCTTGTGAATTATTTCGTCAATGTTAAGTAGAAATTTCAGTTCAGGTAATATAAAAGGCCTAGATCACTTATGTTTTCTACTATACGTATGGCATAATTATGAAGATAGTAATGACGGGAAGCTGTTTTAATGCGTTTATACGCGAAAAAGTCATTGTCTGGCATTTGCTAATGTTGAGCTCTAAGCAATTTTTGGTACACCAGATTGAAAAATTGTCGAGATCTGTTTGAAGTAGAGATGAGGTCAATGATTTTGAAAAATTTCGCATCATCGTCGTAAAGGGATATTTGACAAGGTACAAAACTTAAGGAGGAGAGTTTAAAGACTATAAGATTAAGACAAATTTTGACAAACGCTTTGCTAAAGTCAGTATATATTAACTTCATTCCCGTTTTCTAAGGCTCTAAAAGTGAATGAAACGAACTCTACAAGGTTTGTGGTGAAAAATCTATTTTTTATGAAGCCGTGCTGTGCTGGGGTAGTAAGAAATCTGCAACGGAAGTTGAGAAGTTCATATAAAATGCTTTCAAAAATGTTTGGGATATGAGAAAAATTAGCAAGTGGTCGATAATTTATCACTTCCCTTCTCGGTCCCTTCTTGTGAATGGCTGATGAATAAATGTAATCGGATAAGAAATGACCCAACCAAAAATTCAATAAATACTCAAAATAGGTCCGATCTGGTGTAAAAGAATCTTGTGAGAATGAATTTTGTTTAACTGATAATTTCAGTCGGCTTCCCTCTATACTAGAATTGTATAATCTAAATTTCTATTCGTAAAGAGTAATGTTTCTGTTTTAAGGGGGTTAATAGTCAAGCCGCAATTTTTAACAATTGTTTGGTATATCTTAAAATAAATTTAGCACAGTTTCAAAAAAAAAAAATATGTACGTATACACACAAGTGGAAATTGAAATCAAAATTTTCTCTTTTTGTTTAACATTTTTTGTTCAAGTTTAAATTTAAATATATATTGAATGTTTATTTAAGAAATCCATAAACAAAACAAGACTAAATATAAAGTTGGCTATAAATAGGAACATTATTTTTTAAGACTAAAGTTGCCTTTTTCATGAATACAAAATTAAAAAATTAAATATTGGAATCAATAGCCGCGTTTTATTATCACCGATAATAAAACAGCATTGGATCATCATATTTTTTATTATTTAAAGTTTGGTAGCAGTGTCAAATTCGTTCTTTCAAAAGTGACATTTCGAAGCAAAAAAAAATATAAACAGATTACCAAAATGGAAGCTGCTGTGGTCTCATCTATAGTCCAGATTCGTTTTGACCTATTAATAAAATTGAACTTGATAAATGTGACACTAAAATAATTTAATTTGGAGATTACTTACAATTTATTTGTATTTTATCCCATTTGCAGGTTTCTCGATTTTATTTATATTTTTTGACATTTAAAGCAGTGTTGCCATAAGATCATTTCGCTCAATGATTTTTTTTTTGTTCTTTTTTTTTGGGAAAAATGATACCCATAAACTATGTCAAATATACATTTTTTTTAACTTAATTATTTTAATTTCACCAATTTATATCTAGTTTTGTTAAAATAACTCCTTCTTCATGGATTATATACATAAATATAAAACTTCTCCCTTTCTATTTGAAAAATATTTTATTTCAGTCAAATGGAAATGTTTATATGGCAATACAGGTTTCATTTAATTTTTGTGCAATGATACCAACATTTACATGTGGAATTACAATGATAAAGCCCTCATTGTGTGAAAAAAAAAGAATTAAATTTTGGATCTCAAATTGAGATCCAAACACAAAGCAGGATCTTGTGTTGTTGTTGTAGTGCATGTAAATCCAAGATCCAGATCAGATCATGGCGATAATAAAACGCGACTAATATTAAACATATAAATAATTTATTCATTTCTTAATTTCTCTTTAAAAAATCCACTTATTTTT
Source organism: Eupeodes latifasciatus (assembly GCA_920104205.1). Lineage (NCBI taxonomy): Eukaryota > Metazoa > Arthropoda > Insecta > Diptera > Syrphidae > Eupeodes > Eupeodes latifasciatus. The sequence goes on from OV049926.1 coordinate 75,061,507, forward strand.
AATGCAATTTCTTAACAATTTTGTATCTTAAAGATTATTAAGTGAGTATTTAATAATCTTCTTTTCTTTTGTACCAATATAACAATATATTATATATATTGTGCAGCAATATAACAACATTTTCCATTAGGATGCTCTTATTAAGTTTTATTATATTATTTTCTCTCTTTTCAATTTATTTTTCTAGTAGTCCATAGTACCAAAGCCTTATTAAGTCAGGCATTTGTTTTTACAACCAACACACTAATAAGGAGCTTGCCATCAGGACTCTGCTACTACTGCTGCTACTGCGTGCAATGTCAAAAAGAAGAAAAATGTCCTTGTTCGGATTGTGTTTAAATAAAATTGTCCCGTGTCTGTATAGTGTCACATCACTCAAGATGACCGATAATATTGGATTTCAATATAGTTAACAAAATGACGTGGGGTTAAGAGAAAGAATAAGAGTTGCGTGCAATCGACAGAGACATTAATGTTATTCTTTGTTTCGTTTGTTGTTGTTGTGGATATTGATTTTTCTCTAATGCCTTTTGGAGCTGGGGAAGATAAAGTAATACTACTTCAACATTTTCCAATTTACTAGGAATATGCTAAGCTCCGGGTTGGGGTGGATATGGATAATGGGATTTTCTTTTTGACATTTCAATGGAAAATATACGATGATCTTTTGACTTCTCTGAAATGAATTTGAACACAACTTAAAATGAATTAGATGCATTAGATTTAGTGCATGGAGAATTTTAAGACATTAATTTAATTTGGAATTTGGTACATGAAAAAAAAAATTCGGTGTTCACTTGGGCGTATGCGTACTTTTTCTATTATGTGAATTTAATCGTTATTATATGTATGTATTTGAAATGAGCTTTGGCATATTGTATAAACATTGACAATGGAGACAGGTGACAAATTGTTAATTTAAAACTTGAAAATTGTCAAAATCTGTTCCATAAACAATTTTACAATTGCATAGAATTGTATGAAAATACACGACAATATTGTAATCTTTTCGTTTCATAAAGAAATTATTATGACAATGAATTGTCAAGCATTTTTCCACAAGTATCAGGAATTTTCCAAGAAATTTGTACTGACAGTTATTTTATGAAATGAATAAAAAGAAATACAAATTTTTTGTCAGTATTTAAATGAAAGTGATGACGATTCTCAGTTGGGTTTCCGTGTAATTCGTCACCGGCGGCGCGCGCGGCGCGCGGGCATCCTCGTAATTTTAAAAATAAATTATTACTTTCTGGATGCTAAAAATCTACTTCTTCTAAGTTGGAAGTGGAACTCAGTACCATGTAGTTGCTGATGGACAGGGTGTTTCAAAACCATTAATTCATCAGTGTATCAGAAGTGTTTGTTATTTAATTGTAGAACAACCCTTGGGAGAAGAAATTCGCTGGTCAAAAAATATAATTTTTGTACCACAATCTTAAAGAAGTTTTGCAGATTTGACAGCTGCTGCTGGAATTGTAGACGGATTTTTAATGAGAATTGATGCACCAACTGAAAATAAAAAAATTGCCCGAGTAACGATGAAAATTGAAACAAAATGCAAAACTTTTGTTACATTTTAAATCGTTTTTCAAACACATTCTAAGATTATACAATGTCACGACAAGTTTGTCAGTAAGTATAGGAGAGTAAGACAAAGGCAAAATCGTCATGAAAACTTTGTCATTGTATTATTGTGAAAACTTATCATCTGTCAATATTTTTTGTAATACTGATTTGTCAGACAAGTGTGACCAATTCGTAGAATTGTCACCTATATATTTTAATGAAATAGGGCATTGGTGTGTGTTGAAGACGTTCATTTCTCTAGTTATTCTGAAAAAACAGTTTTTTAACTTCCCATAGGAAGTTATTATAATATTTCCGATTTGTCGAATTGAAAATTTTGACATTTCTCGATGTTTCAAGGTCCCTAGAGTCGAAATAAAAGATTTTTAGAAAGATGTCTGTACGTGAGTGTGTACGTACGTCCGTACGTTCGCGATGTTTTTTTCTTTGTCCATAGCTCAAGAACCAGAAGAGATATCGACTTTAAATAAATTTTGTTATACAGATAATAAGGCAGAAAGATGCAGAAAGGGCTCTCAAGAAAATTACGTGGGTGGTTTTTTTACCATAGCAGTTTAAAAAAAGGTGAAAATTTTGGTTAACCATCTCATGAACCAATTACGCCAGAGGAGACTTGATTATAAACTAACGGTTTTTTTTAAAATCAAAAAAACTGAAAAAAAAATCTGTCAACTTGAAAATTTTACGACTAAAATATGATTTCATCTCCAAAACAATTTTGTGCAACGAAGAATAATGTTTTTGACATCTGATAAAATTTTGAGAAAAATCTAATTGACATTGATTTATAAAAAATAAAAACCTACAAAAAACATTACTCAAACTTGGTAAAAATTGAATATCGACTCAAATATCTTTTCAAAAACTTGAGATTATGGCTTCAAACTTATTTTATCTTATATTGTTTGTTTTCAACACTTTGAAAAATGTTGAGAAAAATTGAATTGACAGTTTTTTTTACAAAAAAATAAAAACCTAAAAAAAAACGTAACCAAAGTTAGTAAAAATTGATTTTCGACTCAAATATATTTTCCAAAATTTGAGATAATGGCTTCCAACTAATTTTATCTTATAAGAAATATTGTTTTCAACATAAGAAACAATTTTGAGAAAAATCGAATTGACAGTTTTTTTACAAAAAATAAAAACCTAAAAAAAAATGTATAAAAGTTGGTAAACATTTATATTTGACTCAAATATTATTTCAAAACGTTGAGATATTGGCTTTAAACTACTTTTATCTTTCAAAAAATATTGTTGCGAACATTCAGTAAAATTTTGAACAAAATCGAATTGACAGTTTTTTTTACAAAAAATAAAAACCTAAAAAAAACATTACTAAAACTTGGTAAAAATTTACTTTCGACAAATAGCTTTTCAAAAATTAAAAAATATTGGCTTCAAACTTATTTTATTTCACAGAAAATTTTTGTATAAAAATCCAACAGTCCGTTTTTTCATAAAAAAAAATAAAATCGACAAAAAATAGTACGCAAAATTGGTAAAAATTGATGTTCGGTTCTCGATTTGTCTTTGATTATATAAGAAATAAAAACTTTTAAGAAATGCTACAATAATTGGTAAAAATTGGTTAACGACTATAAATCTCGTTAACAAAAATAGATTTTGAAATCAAACTATTTCATCATATGCAAAATGTTGTTGGTGAATTTTAAATTTTTTAGAATAATTTAACTAATAACTTTTTTAACAAAACACGAAAACCTGCAAACCTTTTAAGCAAGACAAATTCGACAGACGTGATGGGAAGTTATCAGTGTGGGTCGCATCCCAGCCACTTTTTTTTAAATAAAATTCATATCTTTACACCTATGAAGTATATTTACAAGAAGGAAGTACTATACTTTAGTGTCGAAAAATTACATACATTATTAAGACAAGGATATATGTATTTACATGTATTCTTATTTAAAAATATTTTATTTATACTAAAACACCTTCTTTTTCAAAATGTCACTCATTTAGAAAGCTACGAAAAAGCTAGTTATAAATATTCTCCCAACTTTTTGAAAACTAAGTCAAAAAGGTGTAATACCCTTGTGAACTTTCCGGAGCAGTTCTGTGCATTCAAAATTTAACTACCCTTTATTTTGTTTGTTTTGTATATTTCAAGACCATGCTATTGTTCCTAATTTGCTTGACATTAGTCCTTCTTTCCATGATGATGGTGTGTAAATTTGTATACATTCACTATGAGGTTCACTTAAAATAAAGAGGTGTGTAGTTATAAACGAACACAGCCTGACATCCTTCTTCACAATCAAACATCTACGAGTACTTCTTTTCAAGTTTCATTTCAAACCCCTGCTGGCAGATACTTTACCAAACCATAAAGCTTATACGAAACGAATCCATTTGTTAAATTTCTAATTAGCCTCATATTGTTGTCGTCACACATTTCTTGTTGAAAAGGCTACACGAATAAATAGGGACAATGACGAAAAATACCTCCACCAGAAAATACCTCTACCTAAACTATATATAGTTTTTCCTTAGTATCGTCTACTTTTTCTGTAATAGAGATTTTGCAGCATTTTACAATGCCAATCCAGCGCCCACTCTAAATGGTTAAGAGAAAAAGTTTAAAAAAAAATCCTTTAGAACATGTTTAGTCTTTAAATAGTTACAAAAAAATACAAAAAAAAAGTATCTAATTGCTAGAAAACACCTCACATAAGCCTGCAGGGGTTTCACGTAACCTCCTTTTCTTCAACATCGTATAGGAACTGTACTACTCGTAGTCGTACTCGTACTCGTATTCAGTTTGAATGTAGGTCTTTGTATGTAGTGTGAAAGCCACCCTCATTAATGGTGTAGCAGTGTTCTTGTTACCTGACACGATTTCGAGGTAAGCAATCGACCTTTCAGCATCGCATCTTCATCCGATGTGCCATGTGCTATAGCCATGTGCCCGGCCCCATCTCCATGCATATATATTTATAAGAGTATATCCTAAACAACGTATCTAACCTCCAATGTTTATATATGTTCATAGATACGTTTGATTTCAGGTGTCTGACAAAAAAAAAAGAACATAAGAAAACCGCTGATGGCGGTTTTATGTTTCTCGTTTATAGCCATCAAATACGGAGCCAGAGGTGTTGAATGTTTTTAGTATATTTTTTTAGATTATTGAATTTTTAGAAATAGATTTTCTCACAATAATTGATTTAAACGAATAAATTCGTTATGAGCACGAATCTGGTGTTTAGGAATTATTTATGAGCATGAATATTAAAAAATTTAAAAGGCTGTATCTTTTACCCAAAGTTCAAGGTAATGATTCTTGATGACAAGCTATTTGGAAGGAAATCTTAAATTTTATTTTTGCCTGATACTAAAAGACCTATTCAGTTTAAATTTCTTTAAATAATTGTACTATAAAAAAAAACATCTTACACATTTCACAAGGATTCCATTAAAATTTTAAGAGAGAAGACAGAATAAAAAACAATTTTTAAGAACAATGCAACAAAAATAAATACAAAATATTTTTCTTTTGTTTCAAATATCTATTAAAAAACACGATACTTTCCAACTTCAGTAAAAAAGTATGCTGACATCGTCCGTCGAACAATTAATTAAGTCACATAATACTTAAGTAACTGATGATGCTTTTCTGAACTTATTGTATTCAATGTCGAAGTTAATGACAAAAACAAAGGACAATGATAAAACACTTTGTTTCCAATTTAGAAGGACAAAGAATAAAAACGAAAAAGAGCATCAGTTTCTACAAAAGATTTATTACTTTTAGATCTATTCAAGGAAAAGTCTTGTTGGAAAGGATATGAGGTCCTTTCTCACTGGTATTCGTATCTACTTTTTCAATATTTCTTAGTTTCTTTAATGTTTCTTTCGTTTGTTGTTAATTTAGATTAAGTTGAAGTTTTAGAGCTCAAAAGTTAATAATACTTGCCATATAATCGTTGACTTAGTTTTTGAATTTCTCATTAGTTTAAAGCCTTTATTTGACTCTATATGACGTTTTGAGCGTACCTTGAATTAAATGCTCTAATAGTATTGAACAATACGCTTTGAAGTTAATTTTTAATGTTGATTACGAATCCGTTAACCAATTTAAAGATTTTAAGTAGGTTTTACCTCACTTTTTGAAAACTCACGTTTCTAATATTATTTTTATATTTTTTAATATTTTACAAAAACTTCAAGTAATAGAATTATTACATGTAGCACATTTTATTTTTAAACTCACATAACATAAGATTTATATCATAATGAAACACCCTGTATAAAATCATATACAATTATATTTATATTTTACCTAACTTACATAAACTTGTTGAACTTATATATTTTGTGAATATATTTTATTTAAAGCGGAACAATATCGAATGATAAAACAGTTTGTTCTTTAAATTAATCCATGTAATACTTTTCTTTGCTAAACCGTGGTGTCATTCTATAATTTTAAAGAAAACCAAATCAATTTGTAATAAATTTTCGACACGCAAACGTCTCTTTTATTTCTTTGGCTCATTTTTTATGTTTGCGGCATCCTATACATACATGAATTACAAGAACAAAAATTACTTCCAATCCGTTTTGCCTTTTTCACGTTGGAAATTGTTTGAGCACAAATTGTTAGCGTTCAATCAAGATATCTAACAACTTTTGAACATTTTTCGAAAATTTTATTAAGTACTTTATATATTTCAACTAAATATTGAGTAAAGGGATTATAGATTTGGAAAATCATAACGAATTTTATTTAAAACAAAACATAAGCTTCAAGAAATTGTTAGTCTCGATTAGAATTTTTATATTAATATCTCAAAACCTTATCTGTTACAGAAATTTTGAAGTTGGAATTGAGTTTGAAACTGTGTCGAATAGTGTAATTTTTATATATATGTATATGTATGTACTCCCTCCATCATAGAGAGTTCACTATGGTTGCTTTCCTTGACATCGAAGGTGCTTTTAACAACGTGGACACATCTGCAATCACATCTGCACTAACATCTCTAAACGTAAAGAGTTCGCTTGGGGAGTTAATTCATTTAATGCTGACTAGAAGAATAATTAACTCAAAACTGAACTTCTGCCAGAAGATTCGTTAGTAGAGAGACACCGCAAGTTGGTGTTCTATCTCCTCTCCTCTGGAACCTAGTGGTAAATGAAATCCTAACTATTCTGGATGAGGAGGGTTTCAGAGTGATTGCATATGCGGATGACGGACGTTGCTATAGAGGTTTCAGGAAAGCATCTTAACACCTTAAAAGAACTCTTACAAAATGCCTAAGACAGACTAATACTTTGGGCTGATCGGTGTGGACTGGGTGTTAACCATCACAAAACCGATTTAGTTATTCAGACGAGGCTAAGAACCTGGGTCTCATTTTAGACAAAAAACTAAATTGGAAACGAAATGTACAAGAATGAGTCAAAACAGGTATTGTATCTCTCTTTTCTTACAAAAAAGCTATTGGTAATAAATGGGGCTTACAACCCAGAATCACACATTGGCTATACACATCGGTAATCAGACCGATTAGTATGGGGGACTGCTTTAGAGAAAGCTATTAACCGCGACAAATTAAATATAGTCCAATGTTCAGCTTGCCTATGTACTCGTATAAGCGGATCGCTTCGCACTACCCCATCTACGGCACTGGACACCTTACTCTACCTAACACCTCCTGATATATTTAGCAAACAAAAAGCTGCAAGCTCTGCTATTTGCCTCAAAGCTTCGTCGCAGTGGATTAACAACAAAATTGGCCACTCCGTAATTCTTAGGTATTTAGAATCAATTCCAAAGCACACAGACACAGGCTACACCATCCCCCAACTGCAATTCGACAGAAACTTTCAGATATCTATAACTTCTAGATCTTTCTGGGAGGAGAGAGCATTCCTGGAAGACGAGTCAGTCCAGTTTTATGTAGATGGATCAAAAACAAAAGAAGTGTGTTCTCTGAACGACTGAAATTAAGTCTCTCATTCCGCCTTCCCAATCATTGTATCGTGTTCCAGGCGAAACTTTTGGCGATAAAGAAGTCTTTTCCTGGCTTAAAAAAACGTGATATCAACATCTGATATCCTGATTTCTCAGATAGTCATCTCTGGACTCTGTCTCTACAAACTTTAACAGTCCATAACTGTAGATCATCTCCAATGGAGGTAGCAAACAGTTTAATATTCACCTTTGCTGGGTGCCGGGCCATAGAGACATTCCAGGTAACTATAAGCAGATATACTCGCCAGGAACTGTACAGTACAACCCATTCTACCACGTTTGGCAAATACTGGCATACCAATCGATACTTGTAAACTATTGCTAATGCAGGACGCTATGAAGAAAGCAAACACCAGGTAGAACAGCATCACCACATCTGGCCTACACTAGATTTAAAGCGATCAAGGTGCTTCTTATCTCTAAGCAGATCGCATATAAGCTCGATAATAGGTGTCATAACCGGACACTGTCTTATAGGACAGCATGTCAAGCGGCTAGACGTATTCTCAAATAACGAGGAAGTGGAGGAAACAGTTCTTCACCTTCTCTGTGCATGCTCTGCGCTAACTCAATAACGCAAGAATTATCTAGGAAATTTCTTTTATAACGATCTAAATCATGTTAGTATAATCAGCCTCTCAAGTTTCTTTCATAAGGGACTGAAACTGGTTTCATTGAGCTTAGGAGAAAGCCTCAAGATTCATGTGGTATAACAATGGGCCATTAAACTGGCCCATCATTTCATCACGGACAGCCACTTTAACCTAACCTAACCTATGTATGTATGCACAGGTAGAAGCAGGGCCGGACAAAGCATATGTGCAAGATGTGCAAATGCACAGGGCGCAGAATTCTGGGGGCGCATTACCAGGAGCAAGAAAATGTAATCTGATCTTGCGCAAACAAATATGTACTACTATTTGCCATTTTTTTAACCACAAACATTCTTAAAATAATCTCAAAAAACATCCATCACAACTGTCCTAAGTTATCTCTTGCGCACTAACTAACATCACTTTCATTGTTGCATTCAATAAAAATGTAACTCAATATATCGCAGTACTAAAAATCCTACCTACCTAATTTCCAAAAATATTTCGCCCTGTCCGTACAAGAGAAAAAAAGAAAAAATCTCAACACAAAAAAGTTCCATGTAAGAGAAAAAAAATCTCAACACAAAAAATTTCCATGCCACCTCATATGTGCAAGATTTATTTCATGCACACCGAGTCCCAAAATTAACATAGAGAGTATGACGAAGCAAACTACTTATTCCTATTGAATCGTATGGGCTAGAACGTGCAGGTTTTGTATCACGCACCGTACCTGAATGTGAGTTCTCATCTACAAAAAAAAAACGACAAAAAAAAACACTCCATATGTGTCTTTCATTTGTAGTAGAAGTAGCACAGCAACCTCTACCTGCTCTCTTTTTTCGGATACATTTTTTTGTTGTTTTCTTTTTAGATGAGAACTCACATTCAGGTACGGTGCGTGATACAAAACCTGCACGTTCTAGCCCATACGATTCAATAGGAATAAGTAGTTTGCTTCGTCATACTCTCTATGTTAATTTTGGGACTCGGTGTGCATGAAATAAATCTTGCACATATGAGGTGGCATGGAAATTTTTTGTGTTGAGATTTTTTCTTTTTTTCTCTTGCATGGAACTTTTTTGTGTTGAGATTTTTTCTTTTTTGCTCTTGTACGAACAGGGTGAAATATTTGAAAATTAAGTAGGTAGGTTTCTTTGCTACAAATGGTCAATGGATGAGCAACTCTTCTTTTTTGCACACTGAGTATCGAAACTAACATGGGAGATATTTAAAAAAAAACTTATTTATACAGAATCATATGGGTCAGAGCCACGGTTGCCACTTGAAAAAAATTTGCATGACCAAAGCTGAAAATAAAAATGACCAATCGTACCAAAAAAGGACCAACATAATTTTTGTCCTCAACGGTTTTTAACTTCCCATAGGAAGTTATTGTAATCGGTCCGATTTGTCGCTAGCGACTTGAATTAAATTGTATGTTATAAAATATATAGTAACGTGATAATAAACAAGTATTTTTTTGGAAAAAATCTAATTTAGGTTTTTTTTTATAAATCAAAAAAAAAACTGACAAAAAATAATTGTCACCTCGAATATTTAACGAACAAAAAATGGTTATATCTCTGAAATAATTGTATGCAAAGAAGAATAACGTTTTTGACATCTGGTAAAATTTTAAGAAAAATCGAATGTATAGTTTTTTTTATTAAATATAAAAACCTAAAAAAAAACATTGCTAAAAGTTGGTAAAGATTTACTTTCGACTCAAATATCTTTTCAAAAATTAAAAAAATATTGGCTTCAAACTAATTTCTTTTAAAAATATTGTTTCCGACATTCCGTAATTTTTTTTATAAAAATCCAACAGTCAGTTTTTTCATAAAAAATTTAAATCTACAAAAAATAATGCGTAAATGCTACTAAGATTGCTTTTCGACTAAAAAATTTCGTTAACAAAAATAGCTTTTAAAATCAAACTATTTCATCATGTTCAAAATATTGTTGGTAATTTTAAATTTTTTAAGAATAATTCAACTGACAACTTTTTTAACAAAACACCACAGCATCCCAAACATCCCAGCCTCTTTATTTTTAAGATCACAATATGTTAACATTATGTACGGAGATCGAATATTATCGCTTAATAAAATGTATTTAAAAATGTTTTTTGCAGACCAAACGCTATTGTTATTTTTCTCATCTTGAAGCTGTTTGGCCAGCATTATATTATTAATGGTATCAAAATTTAGTCTGCCTTTCGTTTTAGTCAGTTAATTAAAAAAATGCCCACTTAGCAGCAGATAAGCTGCGAGGAAGGAACATCAAGTTATAAACGAACTTACCTAAATTTTGAAAACAATGTTCATTTAAACCATTTTTATGATAACCGACCTTTTCCCAAAATTTTGACATGTCCATTTTATCTGTAAGATTATGATCTTGAGATGTGATGATTTTGAGATGTTGAGCCATCTGTCAATAAATTGTGAAATAAATGCATTCAGCTTGTGCATTCAATGATCGTGCATTTGTCATGGGTGCGTTCAATTAAATACATTTATGTACCGTTTACAAATGAAAAGTACCTTAGGCTTGCATTTTATTTTTGAGAATAGAGTCGAGTTTTTTTTCAATTTCATAAAAAAAAGGGACCAAATGGAATAAGAAATGACCATGCGACCAAGTAAGAAAATTATGACCAAATTTGGTCGTAAAAGACCAAACTGGCAACCGTGGTCAGAGCGTGCAGGTTTTCTTATTGCACACTGTGTAAGAGTTAAGTGCCTGATTACAGGAGATGAAATTTTTAATAGAATGGAAAAGGAGCATAGAGCTTAAAAATTAAAGAGGGATGATTCTATGTGGAGTCGAATTGTTCTTGCGCAAGCAGTTTGTTTTTTTTTTTTTTTAAAGTTAATGACTGTTGTAACGGCTACTTTTAATGTATGTACAGTAATCCCCGCTTAGTTGCACCTCGCTTAATTGAACATCCCGCTTAATTGATCGAAAAAATTGGCTTCAAAAATTTCCCGTATTAGTAGCAAAGCTTTTTAGACGGTTAATTGAACCCGCTTAGTTGAATTACTCGCTTAATTGATCTTAAAAATATGCAGCAGAAAAACTAAATACATGGACATTTTTCGGATAATTGGACGGACAAAAAAATGATTGTGATTGGAAAAACCAAAACGCCAAGGTGTTTTAAAAATAAGGTTGTACCTTTGCAATATTTCTCCAACAAAAAGGCATGGATGACCCAACATTTATGGGCCCAAATTTTATATAAATTTGACGAAGAAATGAGACAAATAATTCTTTTTGTCGACAATGCTGCCTGTCATAAGAAGTTGGACGATTTAAAAAATATAAACGTGCAGTTTGTACCCACAAATACAACGTCCATCATTCAGCCGCCCCCTGACCAAGGCATTATTCATTATTTCAAAGCTTACTATCAGCAAAATATAATAAGGAAACAAATTACAGCAATCGAACGTGGCAAGACTATTGAAGAATTTTCGAAGTCGATCACATCTTTGCAAGCAATGCACATAAGCGAAAATTGTTTGTGGCTTATAACACCTTCTACTATTGGAAATATTTTGCTACTAAATCTACATTTGCAAGTTCTTTTTTTAAAGTTAGGCTTCATCCAAGAAGAAGAGCAGCCGGAAAACGATCTCTTGGTCATAGATAACGTTCTTGAGGACAACGCAGCTTTCAATGCTTATTTGGCATGTGATGACATAACATGTCATATTATGGCGAACTAACAAACGCCGAAAATAAGTTGACACTGAAATGTTTGTAGAGTAAATTTCTTTGATGAATATTTTATTTTTTAGTTGACCTACTCGTGCAATTATACGGGTTTCGCTTAATTGAACAGATATGTCAATTAAGCGGGGTTTCGCTAATTGAACCACCCGGATAATTGACCGAAAAATCTGACAAAATGGTCAGTGCAATTAAGCGGGGAATACTGTATATCTAGTCTGGTGCAGAATGCAGAATGCAGATTGTTTCAATTGTTTTTTCGCTTTGTTGATTAATTAATATTAAATAAATAGCTTTCAGTTTTTAATAGAAGTGACGTATTTTGTGACCAGACAAGACCGGAATGTGACTGACTCAGTTGATTTTAGACAAGCTTGAATTACATGAAATTTTAATAAGTAACTGTCAAAGCCAAAGTTATGATAATGGTTCGAATATGAAAGGAAAAGAAGCGGGTGTTCAGAATCGAATTCGAATCCTGGAACCAAGAGCATTTTTCGTTCCATGTTGCGCGCATTCCTTAAATTTAGTGGTTAATGATGCTGCTCGGTGCTCATTTTATGCAGTTAAATTTTTCGATACAATTCAATGTTTGTATAACTTTTTTTCAAGTTCCACAACGAGGTGGGATATTTATAAGAAAAAAATTCCAAGTCATACTTTGAAACCCCCTTTTGAGACTAGATGAGAGAGCAGGTTAGATGCATTGAGACCTTTAAAAACAAATTAAAAAGAAACATATGAAGCCCTTATAGAATTAAGAAATCTAGAGCCAACAAAACATTGCAGAATCGTTAGCAAATAAAATATGTTTCCTGTAGCTTCATCATTGCGATCTCAACGGAGAAAAATACTTTATGCTGATGAATGTCCTGAAACTATATTAGACCCGAAACAAAGATTTAAAGTTGAATTTTTTTAAAATACTTGAAAGGTTTGATACGTATAGTATCAATTTTTTATTTTTAAGTAACAAAAGCGAATGTTTAAAAAATAAAAATGTACGTGCTTCATGCCTTAATTTGCAGAATGTTTTAACATAAAGTAGTTTTAAAGATTTAGATGGAGAAGAATTGTTGCAAGAGTTAGCCGTAATATCCCAGCTTGTTACACCAAAAAGCTCAAGTTAAGATGTGTTAAATTTTATCTTTAGTTCAAACCTTGAAGATTTTGCTCCGAATTTAGTAATTGCTCTCCAAATCCTTAATACAATCCTGGTCACGGTAGCTTCAGGAGAACGTAGTTTTTCTAAACTTAAAATTATTAAAAATTATCTTAGGACAAACATGACTCAAGAGAGATTGGTAGGTTTATCTATAATTTTCATTGAAAAGAAATCATTAAATTTTTTAGACTTTGATGATCTCATTTCTGAATTTGCAAAATGTAAGGCCAGAAAAGTAAGTTTCCAAGTTTAAAAGTTTCCCCTCTGCTCATTTCTTCGCTGCGTTTTAGTTTAATGATTTAGGCCTCCTGGCTCCTGGGGATACCTCAATAAAAAAAACGCATTAAAAGTCTACCTCCTGTGTAATGTGGGAAAGGCTTATGCTTGTGTATCAGTTTATGTGTAAAAAAAATATAAAAAAGGGGCGCTTTCTACAAATCTTGCACAGGGCGCAAGTTTGGCTGGAGCCGGCCCTGGGTAGAAGACTATCGTTTAAAAGTTGTTGTTGTTACAGATAGTTTTTCAAAAATCCGTGAGATAGTCTTAGGCAGACATGTTTTGTTTGGTACAAGTACCTGTAAAAAAACTTTCAGATATACGAAGAATTTATTTAAACTTGAACTTGAAAATTATTTGAATGTATCAGTATTTCCGGCAATTTTACTTACAATTAACTGAGGAAAGAAATTCAATATCAACATTCATCGGCAACATTCAACCCTGGTAAAAAATGGGTTACTTGATATCTCCTATGTCCAGACTAAATTACTAGTTTACTAACTCAAATTTTACTTAAGATTTCTTGCTTTTTTTGGATACTCCGATCATAACCTTACTAAGCTTCTATAAAGTGCATAGAAAAAAGTCTAAAAGTTTTAAATAATATGATCTAGATTATAGTGACCAGATATTTTTTAAGACAATGCGGGACACAATTTTTTTAATTTATGAAAGTATTTTATTTACTTTTTAAGTACTACAATAAATAAATAATAAAAAATACATCAACATGTACAACATATTTCATAGGTTGATATAACTAATCAGTCTTTAAGATACAAAAAATCACAAAACTTAAACAAATTTCTTCTTTATAAAATAAAAAAAAAATTAACATAAATATACTTAATATTCTGTAAAAAAATATTTTTTGCCCAGGTCGTTAGTTATATTTTTCACTGGTGTGAATTTTTTCTAAAACTTCACCATTATTCTTAATAGAATCATAAAAAAAAACTACATTCGGGTTTTTTCTTGCATCCACAAAATGATTTATTATCGAAAATATTCGTTCAATGGAAGCATTTGTTCCAGGAAGACTCAAAATATATTCGATAACCATTAATAGATTTTTGTAAGGTACTCGTACATTACTTTCGCCGAAATATTTAAATATCTCCAGCCACCTTAAATCAATTGAGCAAGCATGGTCGATCCATTGTTCGACTTTTGCGGAATAAAATATTTTTTTTTTAAATAAGAAATTTCGTCAACCAAGTCGTTCTCAGCAATTGAATCGTTTGCATTTTCTAGTATGAACGACAGTCCTTTTTGAACTTCCTGCCACTCAATTGATTTTTGGAGACATACCCATTGAAAATATTCGGCGTACTTACATTGAGAAGTCCACTTCTCGAGGTATTGCAAGCAGTTTTTGTAAAAGTTTTTAATATGAGAAGTGAACCACGTTCTATTAATGGCACCACATTCTTCCAAATTATTTAAAATTTGTGTCATTGTGATTGAAATGAACTGTTCCTCAGTTCTTTCTTTCAATTTGAACTTTAGGCTCGCAATTTGTTTCCATGATGGTTTTGTTATCGCCTTTTACCTGCAAAATTGCATTATGGAACAAAGAGGACTGGTTATGCAAGAATAACTCTGATTTTGGGTCTTCAAAAAAATGTTTTAAAACGTTTGGACATTTGTCAAGGGATACAAAATATGACGAAGAGTTGAGATGTGCAGATGTGCATATGAGCAACTTTTTCATTAGATATTCTTGAATATTTTGGTTTGGCGGGACTTTGCGGGACAAATTAATCAATGCAGGACATTTTGCGGGACAATTTATGGTGCGGGATAACTATGTGAAATGCGGGACAGTCCCGCACAATCCGGGACGTATGGTCACTATAATCTAGATGAACAATCGACGATATCATTTCTCAATATAAAACTTATATCACACTTTTTAAGCTGTCATCTTTTGACGTTTGACATGAAAAAACAACGTTTCTACTTAATCTGAAACGATAAATCTTAAAAAATGTATTGACAAAATTCAAATTCGATACAAACATGTCAACGAAACAATCGCAATTTCTTTAAAAAAAAAAAAAACAGTTTTCCGACTGTCTTTTATCTCGAAGAAATGATCAGAATTGGCTACTTTGATTTTGTGATTTTACACCTTTAGACTTTTAACTTGCGGAACTACATTCATACATATATGGCAAGTTTTGCATTCGTCAAAAATTTCGAACTCGAGATTTTAATCAAACATGACATAACGATGATAAAGAAGTCCAAGAAAGTGAGTTCGCCGATTCCTTCAGTCTGTCTGTCTGTTCTCTCCCCTACAGGCTAAACCCTTGCATTGATTGAATTCAAACTTCGAAATTAAAATTGTACGCCGATTCGCGTTAGAGATTTTTTTAAAATTTGTTTAAGGTCAAAAATATGAGCAGATTCCATACGAATTTTTCGGTCCAAAATTGAAAATTCCAAATTTCAAAAACACGAACTAATAGATTTGTATTAAATTTTCTTTTATTTTTTTTCTTAACTTGCCTTCTTTCAATAAAAAAATATATATTTTTGTATTGCTCCAGAAATGGACTTCCTTTAAAACCGTTGTTTTGTTTTCTCAAGAACTAATCAACCGATTCCATTAATAATTTTTTTCTGCACAAGCTCTTATACTGTGTTAATGATATTTGATGTCAAATTTTACTTTTTGGATTCTTAAAAAAATGTTATTATTTTTTTTTTTTTTGAAATTCGATATCTCAAAAACGGGTCATCATTTTTTTACGAAAATCAAATTCAAAACGTATATTAATAAGCTTTAACTAACTGCATACTTAAAATATTTTTAAACTTAAATTGAAAAATTGTATATATATAAAATTTATTTCTAAAAAAAACCGATCTAATTTTTAAATACAAATTTTGAAAAATTAAGGCTTTTGTAAAAATCAAATGGCATTTCAATTTATATATGTATATTAAATATTTTTAATTAGACTCTTCGGATACATGAGCAAGTTCGTGCGACCCATTCGTGAAAGATAAGATCCATACAAATACTTCAAAATCAACGGAATTCGTAAAGGAAATACAGCCAAAAATGTATTATATAATATGTATATAATATTGTTTTTCACATTTAATGGCAAAGTTCTGAGATTACTTTTCAAACTCAAAAACGAATGACATTGTATCTTTTTTAGACGTATGATTTTTAATATAGCAATGCTTTTTTGGAGTTGGTCTTTTTGACAGCATTTGAGTTATGCTCAAATTGGTTAGTCATTTCAAAACAAATAGACTTACTCTTGAACAACTTTTGCAAATGGTGCACATTTATTAACAAAAACAGAGGCTGGGATGCGACCCACACTTATAACTTCCCATCCCGTCTATCGATTTGTCTTGCTTAAAAGTTTGTAGGGTTTCGTGTTTTGCTTCTTAAAAATTTAAAAATTACCAACAATATTTTGCATATAATGAAATAGTTTGATTTCAAAATCAGTTTTTGTTAACCAGATTTTTAGTCGAAAACCAATTCTTACCAATTTTTGTAGCACTTTTTAAAAGTTTTTATTTCTTAAATAAACAAATACAAATTGGATGAATGAAATGAATTCGAAGTCAATACCTTCTAATTTTCACGAGATATCGAGAAATGAACATCATTTTTTACCAAATTTGCGTACTATTTTTTGAAGATTTTATTTTTTTTTTATGAAAAAAACTGACAGTTGGATTTCAATACAAAATTTACTGATTGTCGAAAATTATATTTTCTGCGAGTAAAATTAGTTTGAAGCCAATATTTTTCATTTTAAAAATCAATTTTTACGAACTTTTATTAATTATTTTTAGGTTTTATTTTTTGTAAGAAAATTGTCAATTCGATTTTTCTCAAAATTTTACTGAATGTTGAAAACAATATTTTTTAGAAAAATAAAATTAGTTTAAGGCCAATGTCTCAAATTTTTGAAAAGTCAAAATCAATTTTTACCAACTTTTATTAATTTTTTGCATTAGGTTTTTATTTTTTGTAAAAAAACCGTCAATTCGACTTTTCTCAAAATTTTACCGAATGTTGAAAACAATATTTCTTATAAGATAAAAGCCATAATGGCCATAATCTTAATTTAATCTCAATTTAAGAAAAGATATTTAAGTCGAAATTCAATTTTTACCAACTTTGAGTAATGTTTTGTATAGGTTTTTATTTTTTATAAAAAAACTGTCAATTCGATTTTTCTCAAAATTTTACCAGATGTTGAAAACGTTATTCTTCGTTGCACAAAATTGTTTTATAGATAAGATCATTTTTTATTCGTAAAATTTTAGAGGTGAGGTTTTTTTTTATTTATAAAAAAACCGTTAATTAGATTTTTTTCCAATAATATACCGTATTGGTATCACTTTGCAATATATAATATAAAATTTAATTCAAGTCTCTAGCGTTATTGGTTCGTGAGATATTTAGGGTTAACCAAAATTTTCACCTTTTTTAAACTGCTATGGTAAAAAAAACACCCACTCAATGTTTTTGAGAGTCCTTTCTGCATCTTTCTGCATTATTATCTGTATGAAAAAATTATTTGAAGTCGATACCTCTTCTGGTTCTTGAGCTATGGACGGCGAAAAAAAACGTCGCGAACGGACGTCGAGAAATGTCAAAATTTTCAATTTGACAAATCGGACCCATTACAATAACTTTCTATGGGAAGTTAATAATGGTTCAGTTCTAGTGACGCTTCGAAACAATAAATTTAATAAAAGAAACTTTAGTGAGCTCATTATCCCACGTCGTCGTGGACCTTTGGTGTGGCCTCCAAGATCGTGCGATTTAACAGAACTGGACTATCCGAGACGATTAACGTCTTGGAACAGAATATTTGGCTCGTCACTGTTGACATAAGGCTCTTCTATGGCCCCATACGGCAAAAAGTGGTCAAAAATGGGGTCTATCGGTTGGAATTTATTTAAGCCATCCGCTAATGCCACTTGTCCGAAATCATGTTCAAAACATAAAGGAAAACCCTTATCGTTAAAATAAAGCTCAATTCTTGCCCAAAACATTAAATTATTTGGGTTTTATTTCTTCTTAAAAACCACACCTCTAAAAAACACCCTTTAAAAATGATGAATGAAAACTTCAAAAAAACATAGCTCCATTCAGAAACAAACATTTTCGAATTCAGTAGGTTCAAATACATTACACAAAAAGAGATTCTAAATTTGTTTTTCTTTGTTTCTTTTATTTTTTGTAAATGTAAGGCAAAATGAAATATCGCCAACAGACGAAGCTCGATATTGTCTGCTTATTAAAAGCACCCTCATGAGTACCAACAATCCCCAAACTAAATCAAGATAAATAAAGTTAACTTTGAAACTCATGAAAACTGTACAAATGTGTACATTTTAGCCAACAGGGTATTGAATTCCATCCTCTCCAAACTTATTTTAAAGTTCAAAACCCACACGAGACTTTTATCCAATACCCTGTTTCCATTGTGTTGTGGGAAAATATATGAAAACTTATCAGGTTCTTCGGTCACTGACCTAAAACAAAATAATAAACGAAATATTGTTATCTTATGCACCACAGGCCCAGCAGTAATATAGAATTTTGGTGATGAGGCCAATGTAAATTGAATTATTATTTTGTTAACAAAATTGAAACTCCTCTGAGAGAGCAAAATAACAACACCAACAACAAAAAAAGAAATATCTATTTCAAAAAAGTTCAAGCTGATGATGTTTAGAACAACAATGGAAACGAGAAAGTATATATGTAGATACGAGTACATTTTCCAAGTAGCTTTGTTGCTCATGTGATAAATGGATCTTATTTGTTAACTAATGTTTGAGACTTATTATCGAGGTTTGGCATCCTTTCATATTATATATGATAGACATGGGAGTGGGCAGATGGTAAAGTTATAATTATGAAGGAATGTATGTATAATTATATTGAAGAGATAGATAATTACAAAAGATCTTAGAATCTTCAATATTGTCAATAGTCTATTAGCAAGGAACAAAATGAAATGAAACAGTTCATTGCTCTTAAGAGATTATCTTTAATCTAATTAAATCCTCCTTTCAAGATTTTAAGAGCTAGTTCTTATATATTAATCAACTCGTATATCCTCTATTTGTTGAAGTCCCTGTAACAGTTTGGATAAAATTATTACCTAGTACCTCTATGGAAGTTAATGGTTACTATTAGTTAGTCAAGAGTCTTTTATTAAACCTTAAAGTGTTAACAAAGTTAAACAAACTTAGAAACTTAAGTTAAATATTGCTACAGCTTATACAGAACCAAGTTCTAATGACATTCAATATTAAAGTTTTCAAGATATTTGAACCTATTTTACCATTTTTCTTGTTAAAAACTGCCATTCGATTTTTTAAATTATAAAATGTCAAAAATGTAACGTATTTTTTCATAGCATACAATTTTTCGGTTGTAATATAATTTTGTATTCGTACAATAATCCAGATGTAGAATATTTATTTTGTGTTATTTTTATTTATTCCTAAAGAAACTATCAGTTTATATTTTTGTTATATATAAACCAATTATTATGATGTTACGATGTGTTTAAAATAAATTTAATTGAAATTTACAGCATTGCTGTGAGATATTTGGATTCAACCAAATTTTCCCCTTTTTTTGCAGGATTGTAGTAAAAATGCAAGTCACCAATTTAAAAAAAAGTCATTTCAGAGAGTTAATAATTTTGCTGGTTCTTAAGATATGGAATGGACAATGGAAAAATCTACATCTCAGCAACTTTTTTTTTAACTTCCCAGAGGAAGTTATTGTAATGGGTCCGATTTGTCGAATTGAAAATTTTGACATTTCTCGACGTTTCAAGGTCCCTAGAGTCGAAATAAAAGATTTTTAGAAAGATGTCTGTGTGCGTGTGTACGTACGTCCGTACGTTCGCGACGTTTTTTGTCGTCCATAGTTCAAGAACCAGCAGAGATATCGACTTCCAATAAATTTTGTTTTACAGATAATAATGCAGAAAGATGAAGAAAGGACTCTCAAGAAAATTGCGTAGGTGGTTTTTTTACCATAGCAGTTTACAAAATTGTTGAAAATTTTGGTTAACCCTAAATTTATTTATAAATCAAAAAACTGAAAAAAAAATATTTACCTCGAAAAATTTACGAACAAAAAACGATTTTATCTCCAAAACAATTTTGTCCAACAACGAAGAATAATGTTTTTAACATCTGGTAAGATTTTAAGAAAAATTAAATTGACAGTTTTTTACCCAAAAATAAAAACCTAAAAAAACATTACTAAAAGTTGGTAAAAATTGACTTTCAACTCAAATATCTTTTCAAAACTTTAAGATATTGGCTTTAAACTAATTTTTTGTTATTAGCAATATTGTTTTCAATATTCGGTGAAATTTTGAAAATAATCGAATTGACAGTTTTTTTTTACAAAAAATAAAAAAACTAAAAAAAAAAACAATATAAAACTTAGTAAAAATGTACTTTCGTTTCAAATTTGTTTATAAAAAATAAAAATATTGGCTTCAAACTTATTTAATCTTACAGAAAATATTGTTTTCGATGTTCAGTAAATTTTTTATAAAAATCCAACCGTCAGTTTTTTCATAAAAAAATTAAAATCTACAAAAAATAGTACGCAAAATTGGTAATAATTGATGTTTGGTTTTCGATATCTCGTGAACAATGGAAGATATTGACTTTAAATTAATTGCATTCATCCATTTTGTATTTGTTTATATAAGAAATATTTTTTTTAAGAAATGCGACTAAAATTGGTTTTCGACTAAAAATCTCGTTATCAAAGTTATCAGTGTGGGTCGCAACCCAGCCTCTTTTTGAAAAGATATTTGAGTCGAAAATCAATTTTTACGAATATTTAGTAATATTTTGTATATCTAGGTTTTTACTTTTTATAAAACGATTTAAAAAACTTTATTCTTCGTTGCATAAAATTATTTTGCAGATAAAATAATTTTTTGTTCGTTAAATTTTCGTTTTGCATCTTTTTGCATTATTATCTGTATTACAAAATTTATTTGAAGTCGATATCTCTTCTGGTTATTGAGCTAAGGACGTACACACACACGCACAGACATCTCTCTAAAAATCTTTTATTTCGAATCTAGGAACCTTAAACGTCGAGAAATTTCAAAATTTTCAATTCGACAAATCGGACCGATTACAATAACTTCCTATGGGAAGTTAATGGGAAGTTAAAAATGTATGCAACCAAGAAAACCGTTTTTGACAACTAATGAAATTTTGAGAAAAATGGAATTGGCAGTTTTTTTACAAAAAAAAAAAAACAAAAAATAAAATATTGTTATTAGACAAATCAACAGACTTGCACGGATGGGAAGTTATCAGCCTGTTTTTAATTTTGTTTTATTATTATTAATATTATTATATTATTACTTCCACCAATCCCTGTTTCTTGATATTTTAATTTTTAATAAAGCAACTAAATAGTTTTGGCATGAGTGCACGATTGGATGCACAACATTTATGGAAGCCCTACACAGGACGTTGTATGTTTTACGAAGGAACCAAAATCAATTCGGTGGTTTTTTGGCAGGAATTCAACTTCAAAATAAGATCATTGGCGAATTGAGGACGTATAAATAGATTAATTGCGTCATCTGATCAGCTAGTTTTACCATCCCTGACAACGTTACTCGCACACAGGAATGGTTGAGAGTTTTAATTCACTATGCCCTCGACGACGGACTGTTGCGTCACCTTGTTTATTAACTTTCTACATAAAATAGAATGTATGAACTTAATATAAAACAAATAAAAATAACAATTAAATATTATTATGAACAAATAACAATACAAAAATTAAATGAATAAGACACCTCAGATATAAAAACGAAAATCCCCTAAAAACCAACCCCGCTTAGTGTATGAATCATTGAAAATAACTTCCATTATTGTCAGCCAAAGGCAAATAATAGGTATCTCAAAAGGCTTTTAACTTTCTGTAAATAAATTGGATTAAAAAACTTTTTAAGCCCTAAGGTTTAGACATTTTGATGTGCTTTTTTTGTTTTGTGTTTTTTTTTTTGTATTCAACTCCCCAATTTTTGTTTTCGTCTTTCATGATTAAACATAAATTTAAATTCTTAGAAAACAAAAATTGACATAATTAAACTGGTTAGTATTCTTAAGCGTGCAATGTAATTAAAATTCATGAATTTTTGTGTGTTTAAAATTTTCAAACTTTCTATTATAATTTTTTTGTTTTAAACGACAAAGTCTACGGTGATTATAATCGTCAATTCTATAAAGAAACAAAAATGCTAGGGAATACTTTATGCATAAAGAAAACACAAAATGTTTATTCTTTTGTGTTTATTTTAATACATGAGCTTTATGAGAATGAGGCTTCAAAGTCATGAGATATGTCAAATATTAATAACAATCGTCTAGTGTGGATTAAGTTATTTCGTCTTAAAAGAAGTTTCATTTTTAATTTTAATTAAAAGTAAACTACAAGTGACAGGTATGGTTTTCAAAGTACAAAACAATTTTCAACAAAATGTGCTTTTAGAATAGTAGTTTTGAAAGCCGCATATCTTTATTTCTTGCTAATAAATGTGTATTAACTTTTAAATGTTGTTGTTGTATTTTTGTAGAATAAATTCTTGGACAACAGAACATTGTTAAAATTAATGATTGCTTTTATTCTTACACACGGCAGTACCCGTGCCATGATGGTTAGTACGTAGAATTGTCATGTTAGAGGCATAAGGTTCAATCCCTGCCTGTGTCACCTAAAGTTTTTTTTTTCACGGATACTGCCTTTTGCAAGGAATTGACAAATACTTCAAGAGTAATAATTATCTATTCGAATTCGATATAAAATCTGTAGGTCCCCTCCATCCCTGAAATGACTCACACTCAGTAATGGTTGAGAGTTGTAAGTCACTAGATCCTAGTTCTTATTATTTATTTATATTTGTTTGTTTTTATTCGCACTTCCAAATCTACAGTTCTACTTGCATAACCTAGTTTAAACATTATTTTAAACTCATTTTGTAAGAATAAAAACAACAAAAATAAAAATAAATAAATTAATAAGGTCCTACAAACATAGAGTCACACTATTGGGTTCGTTTCATCGACCTATAATTTTTTTAAAATGAGGGTTTCCTGAACTTCGTACAGAACTATGATCGACAACTATAAATCTTCTCCTTTCTTTCACAGGTCAAACGAGTTTTGGTATCAAAACGGCGCACTACAGAGCTAATTGGATCTCAGGCTAGGTCTGCCCTGAGATCGCCATTTCTACCTACCTACCTACCTATGATCGACAACAATAGGGCAACAACATCTAAATTCCAAGATGGTACCACTCCACAAACTTCTAAGCATACACGTCACATATCTTATGAACGGACGACATAATTTTCTTGTAAATTATTTTTGAAATCGATTTGAATTAATACGAATAAGATTTTTGTTTTCTACTTAATCCAACCTCAAAAATGTGGAAAATGGTTGCGCTGGTCCTTTTTAATTTTGTTGGTAAGTCTTAATCCCCGTGGCGTGGTGGTTAAAGCGTAGGACTGTCCTTACAGAGGTTTTGGGTTCAGTCTCTGCGTATTGTTTTTTTGATGGGTACTGCCTCTTGTGAGGAATTGACAAACCCTCTAAGAGTAATTATTCTTGCCATGGAAAGTGCTACGTTCGGATGCTGCATATAAACTGTTGTTTTGGTTATGAGTTGTAAGCCACTAGGCTCTGGTGCCCTATGAACTGTTGCGCCACCTAATTTATTTATATCAAAATAAATTAGAATTCAATTTAGAACGAACTTGTGTAAAACATCTATCTACACTAATAATATAATAATAATAATAATATTATAAAGAGGAAAGATTTGTATTTTTGTATGTAACGAATAAACTCAAAAAGTACTGGACCGATTTTAATAATTATTTTTTCATTAGAAAGCTACATTATCACTGAGTAACATAGGCTATATTTAGTACTAGATTACTACAAAAATCTTTTGAAATTACTATTAAAACCAACCGAAGGTGTAAAAAACTTAGTCATAAAATGTCTTTCATCACATACGCTGCGAAGAGTATTAATGATAGGACAAACAAATGTTTTCTAATTTAGTTATTCATGGTCGTTTTAATTAGCATGCTTATAACCTAAATATCTGTACCTATTTTTGTCTACACGTGCGAGGCCGGGACGGGCCGCTAGTCTATTTATATAAAAGAAAGTCGTGTTAGTTACACTATTTATAACTCAAGAACGTCTGTACCGATATGGCTGAAAATTGGTGGGTAGGTAAGCTTAGAGCCAGGAGACGGACATAGGATACTGTTTAATGTTTATCCCGTTCGACAGTGTTCCCGTGTGACTTGACATAAAACATCAGTCACTATAATACGTGGTATAACAAAAAAGAATCAGACTTGGAATAACAAAACGCAAATTAGAAATGGGTGACAATTTGATTTTTGTAAGAAATCAATATTAAAACTATTTCTATTAAATAAATAATTAACTAATTAATTAATTAATGATGGGGCCATTGCCTAATTAAATAAAAAGTGAATAGATAATTTGCGACGCAGAACAAGAGATTTATCAAGTGCTGATTTAAATCGAGCAGCGTTTCGATATAATTAATCAGGTTAGGAATGCCAGCGCAAAATCTTAAAATAAATGACGCATTTAACCGAGAATTGAAACGGGAACGTGAATATGATAACCAGGAATTAGATTTAGTAGTTAAAACGAATGTACCCCTATTGAATTCCCACCAAAAGGAAGCTTATGATACTTTAATGAAGGCAATCGATGATGAAAATGGTGGTTTATATTTCCTATATGCCCCTGGTGGAACTGGTAAGACATTCCCCATGTCAGTAGTTTTAGCCACTGTTCGTGTGAGATCCAACATAGCGGTCACATCACATTATATAATATAATATTTAATTAAAGTCGCAAGTGTAATTGGTTTGTGAGATATTTTGGATCAACCAAAATGTTCACTCTTTTTTTATGTAAATTGCTATAAAAAAAAATAAAAAAAAAAAAATTGCTATAAAAAAAAAATAAAAAAAATAAAAAAAAAAACCTATGAAATTTTTTTGAAAGCCCTTTCTGAAACTTTCTATATTGTTATCTGTATGACAACATTTATTTTAAGTCGATATCTCAATTGGTTTTGGAACTATGAACGGAGAAAAAACTTCCCGGGTGTAAGAAATTAGGTGACGTGAAATAGTGCCAAATGAAATAACACCAAATTTCAAATTTGGCCTTATTTCGTTGTTCAAAATGAAATAAAACCAATTTGGCTTTATTTCGATTTATAAAAAGAAATAAGGTCAACAAAATAATGGAAACAACGCCGAATATTTTAAAATTCAAAAGTTAATAAAAAATTTTTAAAGTTCACTTTTTTACATACAAAACACGCAAAAATGATTGATTTATTGTCTAGAATAGCTACTTTTGCTAAAAAGTTTTTTTGAATTGATAGCACGGCGTACTAACAGCTAGGTATGTAAGGGGGGCATGCTGACCCCCTGCAACCCCCCTGCTTGGGATCACTATAGGATTTGGGGTGGGTGCGAGTTTGGATATATGCAAAGAACTTTTGCATTTGAGCAGTAAAAAAAGAAATTCCCAAATTTAAAAAGCAAGTATGGCTCACAGTTATGAAAGAATCACAACGCATTCGTGTTCTTTGCATATACCCAAACTCGCACCCACCCCAAATCCTATAGTGATCCTCAGCAGGGTGGTTGCAGGGGGGCAGCATGCCCCCCTTACATACCTAGCTGTTAGTACGCAGCGGCGCCGCCGTGCTATCAATTCAAAAAATCTTGTTTTAGGCTCCAATTTCAAACATTTCAATCGAGCAACAAGTATCTGTCATTTTTCAACTTTTTTAATTAATAACAAAAAAAATTGTTGCAAAATTGCACTTCCCCCGATTTTTTATTAAAGTTTACGAAAAAATACACCGATTTGGTTATTTTCCGAATTTTTTTTTCTATGTTTTTAGCAAAAGTAGCTATTCTAGACAATTACCGAATTTTGTAATTCCCAAAATTGAATAGGAATTTAATTTAGCATAGAGAGAAATCAAAAGATAATTTTACTATGTTTTTTTTCTAATTCTGCAAAGTTTTAAATCGAAACAATGCCAAATTGCTATTATTTCGTTTTCTAAAGCGAAATAAACCCAAATTGAAAATTTGGCCTTATTTCGTTTTCAAAAACGAAATAATGCCAAATTTTTTGAATTTGGCTTTATTTCATTTGGCGTTATTTCACGTCACCAAGAAATTACGAAGCATACACAACCGTGGGAAACAAATAAGAGCATATTAACTTCAAATCTATTTATTATATTCTGCTCAAAATAAAAAATAAAAAGAGGCTGGGATGCGACCCACACTGATAACTTCCCATCCCGTCTGTCGATTTATCTTGCTTAAAAGTTTGTAGGTTTTTGTGTTTTGTTAAAAAAAGTCATTTAAATTATTCTAAAAAATTTAAAAATAGCCAACAATATTTTGCATATTATGATGAAAAAGTTTGATTTCAAAATCTATTCTTGTTAATGAGATTTGTAGTCGAAAACCAATTCTTACCAAATTTTGTAGCATTTCTTAAAAATTTTTAATGAATGAAATTAATTTGAAGTCAATGTTTTCTATTATTCACGAGATATCGAGAAGCGAACATCAATTTTTACCAATTTTTTTGTAGATTTTAATTTTTTATGAAAAAACTGACTGTGAGATTTTTATAAAAAATACTGAATGTTGAAAACAATGTTTTTATAAAGTAAAATTAATTTGAAGCCTATATCTTAAATTTTTGAAAAGATATTTGAGTCGAAAATCAACTTTTACCAACTTATATTAATTTTTTTAGACTTTTATTTTTTGTGTAAAAAAAACTGTTCGATATTTCACAAAATTTTACCACATATTAAAAACGTTATTCTTCGTTCCACAAAATTGTTTTAGAGGCAAAATTTGTATTCGTGCAATTTTCGAGCTGATAAATATTTTTTTTTCATTTTTCTTGATTTATAAGAAAAAAACGTAAATTGGATTTCTTTCCAAAAATATACTTGTTTGGTATCACGTTACAATATGTATATGTATAATATAAAATTTAATTCAAGTCTCTAGAGTTATTGGTTCGTGAGATATTTTGGGTTAACCAAAATTTGTACCTTGTTTTAAATTGATTTGGTAAAAAAATCACACACGCAATTTTCTTGAGAGCCCTTTCTGCATCAAAATTTATTTGAAGTCGATATCTCTTCTGGTTCTTGAGCTATGGACGACGAAAAAACGTCGGGAACGTACGCACACACGCACACACAGACATATTTCTGAAAGTCTTTTATTTCGAGACTAAGAACCTTGAAACGTAGAGAAATGGCAAAATTTTCAATTCGACAAATCGAACCCATTACAATAACTTCCTATGGGAAGTTAAATATATTTTTATATAATTTTCGAAAACCTTAAAAAATAACAAAGAACTGATAAAAGTTGATTTTTGACTAAAATATCTTGAAAAGAAAAAAAACACTATTGACTTAAAAATTTTCTTCATCTTAAACAAGGTTTGGTTATTAAAATTTTGTAAAATTATTACCGATTGAGATAAAAATAAAAACCTCAAACAATTAAATAAGATACTGACTCCCAAGTTGTTTCATGCCATAGAAATATTGTCGTTAATATTTTGTAATATTTAAAGGCAGTGTTTTGCTTTAAAAATATTTTTATTTAACTTACTTTTATACATCTCCACATAAAACTGCTTAAACTTGACTTGTTACAAAAAAATACCCTTTGGAATATTTTTAGCGGGTACCAAAGGTAAGTTATCATTATCAGTGTCGGTCGTATCTCAGTATATTTTTTAAGTAAATTATTAGGTTAGTCATAATAAATTTTAACTTAATTATTTTTTCTAATTTAACAATTTGAGAATTTAAATTGTTATATCAAATGGTTGCCGTTATTTTAATTTACAAATGGCAAGAAATTACGATGTTTCTTTAGTTATATAATACATTTTAAAACAATAAACCAATTTGGCACACTATGGCGTATACGCACTTTTTCTTCTTCGTTGTTTATTAGCAAACATTTTATCAATTTAATACTGGCGTTGATAAATATGTGTAACACAATACACAACCTACATAAGAAGACAGAACAATACATGTCAGGCCCGCTAGTAGTTTATAATTTTACTCACATAAAAATACATTTTACAAAATAATAATAAATCTTTTCCGTCAAACAACGACTATACTCATTCTGTTACTGTTTCATTGTACCATTTGTTAGCCTTACAGGAAACCATAAAATATATGTACATACATTTGTATATTTGCTTCTTCCATCCTTTCTGCATTCTACATATATGTATGAATATGCCGGAATATGTGAATATGTGAAGGAAAAATGAAGGAAAATGAAGGTAATTGAAAAAAAATTGATTTAATAAACGTGTGATATCGTTTATATCTATTTGTGCCCTTACAGCCTCCTCTACTTTATACTGAAGCTTCCTTGCAATAAATGGCACATGCATCGCTAAGGATGTGAAACAAGAATGTCTTGTATTCGTTTCATGTGTATTTTATATTTAATATAACTCCAAGGCGAGAGGCGAGTTATTGAAAATACTTTAATGTAGATCTTTATTAGGAGTGAAAATGATTGTTGCTGCAATTATTTTTTGATAAGTTATCGTGAGATATTTTTCTAAGGGAGGTTCTATTTTCAAAATAGGATTTTTTCCTTTTTTTGACATCAAATGTGATTAAGTGAGATGACAAAATTAATTGTGGAGAATGAGTCCAATACGTCTACATTTATTTCGATTGATTGCTGTTATTATTAATATTGTGGTTTGAAGACGATTGAAGTTTACAGCACAAACAAATTATCTATGTATCAATCCTTGAAACACTGTATTTTGATGTTGATTGTTTTTCATCTGATAAAAGCTTTTATTAGCTTGTTGTTTATACGTACAACTTCCAAGGTTATAGGGAAACCCATTTTCAAAGTAATATTCAATTAAAGATAAGCATATCCTTTTATGGTTTTGAAATACATAAATTATAGTGTGAGCAGGAAATTTAGGGATCCATTAAGGTTTGTCTATTCAAATAAATGCTATATAAAATATAGGCGTACTAATTTAGGGTCTGGTAAATAAAATAAAAGTTTTGTGTATCCCAATTCCAACCACATATTTTCATTATTGTAGAAGGAAACTTTTTGGAAAGTAGTAAAACAATGTTGAAAAGTGCTATTGAAACTTTGAAAACTAAGTGTGAATAATAATAAAATAAAATGTTCTATGTCAAGTTTGAGTTTTTGCCTACAACGGCTGGCACCGCCGCATTTAATTAAATATATATTATTTTCAGTTTCGAATATTCAAGTGTCGGCGCTAACACTCTTAAATTATAGTACCGGTGATGTAATTGTTTTAAAAAACTAATATCAAAATATTATACTTTTTTAGATTTGTTTGATTGCTTTTTGAGCAATATTATGAAATTTATGATTTAATATTCTAAGAAAAACATTTAAATGGATACAAACATGTTAAACTAAAAGTAATAATTCTTGTATTATCCTTGAAAATTGTATCTTTGCAGTTAAAGGGTTCTCCTGCTATTATTCAGCTACTACTTTTAAAAACGTCATAAAAACTACGCTGTATTTAAAAATGGAACCATACGCGTTTTAACAAGTCATTGACATTTTTTTAATTCTCCGCAAACATGATTAAAGTCTTGGAGTCGCAGTTCGCAAGAAAACATCAGAGACACAATCTTTCAAAAGTCTGTCCAATTATTCACATATGACGATATTGACATAATTGAAAGAGCCAGAGGCGGAGAAGTAACTATGGGTTCGTAGGACTATCTTGGGTTTAATTCTTATTTAGAGGCTGACAAAATTTGTTCAACGGTATATGGGTAAGGGGATAAAATGAAGAACATTTTGTTAACAAGAAGGAACCTACAACACCGACATCTCGTAGCTTTGAGATAGTTAAGGACTTTGTCTACATGGGCTTTGCTAACGAAGGATTATTCTTGTTAACCACTGTTTTTTTGGAATAAGCAAGCAAATGAGTAGCAAGACCCTCTCTCGAGCTACTAAAGAGTCACAGCGCCTTGGGTTGTTTCGAAAGAAAAAATTCTTCGTATGATCTACGGCCCCGTATACTTAAAAAAAAGAATAAAAGTCCACTGACTGAGATGGCTGGGTCACGTAGAGCGCATGGAAACCAACGCTTCGTCTTCGAATCCACTCCCACAGAACAGCCAAATAGAGAAGTGATCAGGTGGAAAGTGACCCCACAATTAATCGACAAAGAAGCTGGTGTAACTGTTATAAAATTAAATAAATTGGGTGCGGCAACAGTCCGTTGAGAACAAGGGCCTAGTGACTTACAACTCACAACTATTCCTGTGTGCGAGTACTGTTGTCAGGGATGGAGGGGACCTACAGTTTCTTAAGCCGAAACCGAACGGCTAATTTAAGAAAGCACTTTTCATGACAAGAATTACTCATTGAGAATTTGTCAATTCCTCGCAAGTGGCAGTACCCGTGAAAACAACTTTAGATGGCATAGGAAGGGATCGAGCCCAAGACCTCTGGCATGACAGTGCAACGCACTAACCATCATGCCACGGGTACCACTATTACGATAAATTATTAAGAAAAGTTTTTTGACCATATCAAAGCATTTTACTTTATTTAAATTTATTATTAACTTCCCATAGCAAGTTATTGTAATGGGTCCGATTTGTCAAATTGAAAATTTTGATATTTCTCGACGTTTCAAGTTTCCTAGAGTCGAAATAAACGATTTTTAGAAAGATGTCTGTGCGTGCGTGTGTACGTACGTTCGTACGTTGGCGACGTTTTTTTCGTCGTCCATAGCTCAAGAACCAGAAGAGATATCGACTTCAAATAAATTTTGTTATACAGATAATAAGGCAAAAAGATGTAGAACGGGCTCTCAAGAAAATTGCGTGGGTGGTTTTTTTTACCATAGCAGTGTAAAAAAAAGGTGAACATTTTGGTTAACCCTAAATATCTCATGAACCAATGATGCTAGAGACTTGAATTAAATTTTATATTATATATTGTAACGTGATACAAAACAATTATATTTTTGGAAAAAAATCCAATTAACGGTTTTTTTTATAAATCAAAAAAACTGAAAAAAAATGTGTCACCTCGAAAATTTTACGACTAAAATATGATTTCATCTCCAAAAAAATTTTGTGCAACGAAGAATGATGTTTTTGTCATCTGATAAAATTTTGAGAAAAATCTAATTGACAGTTTTTTTATAAAAATAAAAACTTAAAGAAAACATTACTCAAAGTTGGTAAAAATTGAATTTCGACTCAAATATCTTTTCAAAAATTAGAGTTTATGGCTTCAAACTTATTTTATCTTATAAGAAATATTATTTTCAACATTAGGACAAATTTTGAGAAAAATCAAATTGACAGTTTTTTTACAAAAAATAAAAACCTAAAATAAAACACAATACTAAAACTTGGTAAAAATTTACTTTCGAATCAAAAAGCTTTTCAAAAATTAAAAATATTGTCTTCAAACTTTTTTTATTTCATAGAAAATATTGTTTTCGATATTCAGTAGTTTTTTTTTATAAAAATCCAACAGTCCGTTTTTTCATAAAAAAAAAATAAAATCTACAAGAAATAGTACGCAAATTTGGTAAAAATTGATGATCGGTTCTTGATATCTCTCAAATTAATTTCATTCATCCAATTTGTAAAAATTTAAGAAATTTGTAAATTGGTAAAAATTTGTTTTCGACTAAACATCTATTTAACAAAACTAGATTTTCAAACTAACTATTTCTTTATACGAAAAATGTTGTTGGTAATTTTAAATTTTTTAAGAATAATTCAACTGACAACTTTCTTAACCCAACACGAAAACCTACAAACTTTTAAGCAAGACAAATCGATAGACGGGATAGGAAGTTGTCAGTGTGGGTCGCATCCCAGCCTCTTTTTTATTCTGCTTTTGATGTGGTTGCTTTATTTTATTGAATGTCTTATAAGTGTTTTCCAAGTGTAATACTTATTTCTCCAAAATTAGTTGGCAACGTTGCTATAGACAGCCTAAAGCATTTTTCAGAATTATTAGTCATAAATTCCAACTTATACTATAATTTATAAGTACATACATATTTATAAGTATGGCTATATACAATAGCAAATAGCTGCTTTATTTATTTTGTATTCCCGGAATAATGTTCATACCCTTTTGTTATATTTATTCCCATAACAAAACAACACGCATTTATGATCTTTTCATTATTTTATTTGTGCTTTTGGCAAAAATGTAAATATACATAAAACTAACTCCATTCATCTTATGTCTTGAGGAGACGTTCGTTTCTATCATGATTCTAGGGTTTTATCACAATAACGATGTGGTTAGCTAGATAAGAGGCCTAAGTAACATTCTTCATGATATTAACCTGATTTTCTGAAAGCCGTTGCTTATTTTAATATTTTGAGTGGGAAAATACGTCAAAAATTATAAATTTTTCATTTCAAAAATCTGCAGGTAGGCGAAATAATTGAAAGTTCGGATATATGTAAATCCCTGCGTGTGTCAACTAAAGTTTTTTCACGGGTACTGCTTCTTGCGAGGAATTGACAAATAGTCAAAGAGCAATTCTTGTCATGAAAAGTGTTTTCTCAAATTAGACGTTCAGAATGCAAATTGTATGTCTTCTCCATCTCTGTTTTGTTAAGAAAGTTGTCAGTTGAATTAAAATAAAAAATTTAAAAATTACCAACAATATTTTGCATACAATGAAACCGTTTATTTTTGGTCGAAAAACAATTTTTACCAATTTTAGTAGCATTTTTTGAAAGTTTTTATTTCTTATATTAACAAAAATAAATTGGATTAGTGAAATTAATTTGAAGTCAATATCTTCTATTGGTTACGAAATATCGAGAACCTAACATCAATTTTTACCCAATTTGCGTATTATTTTTTGTAGATATTAATTTTTTATGAAAAAAACTGACTGTTGGATTTTTATAAAAAATTTACTGAATGTTAAAAACAATATTTTCTGTGAGATAAAATAAGTTTGAATATTTTTAAATTTTGAAAGGATATTTGAGTCGAAAATCAATTTTTTACGAACTTTTAGTAATGTTTTTTTTTTAAGTTCTTATTTTGTGTTAAAAAACTGTCCGAAAAAATATTGAAAACAATATTTCTTATCAGAAAAAATTAGTTTGAAGCCATAATCTCAAATTTCGGAAATGATATTCGAATCGAAAATTAATTTTTACCAACTTTTAGTAATGTTTTTTTTTTAGGTTTTTATTTCTTGTAAAAAAAAGCTGTCAATTCAAATTTTTCTCAAAATTAGTTCGAATGTCGAAAACGATATATCTTATAAGATAAAATTAGTTCGAAGTCATAATCTTAATTTTTTGAAAAGATATTTGAGTCGAAAATCAATTTTTAACAACTTTGAGTAATATTTTTTTTTTAGGTTTTTATTTTTTATAAAAAAAAAAAACTATCAATTCGATTTTTCTCAAAATTTTACTAGATTTTAAAAACGTTATTTTTCGTTGGACAAAATTATTTTAGAGATAAAATTCTTTTTTTGTTCTTAAAGTTTTTTAGGGTGACAAATATTTTATTTCAGTTTTTTTGATTTATAAAAAACTGTTTTTTTGAAATTTTTCGCGTTACAATCTATAATATAAAATTTAATTCAAGTCTCTAGTGTTATTGGTTCTTGAGATATTTGGGGTTAACCAGAATTTTCACCTTTTTTTTAAATTGCTTTGGTAAAAAAAACACCAATGCAATTTTTTTGAGAGTCCTTTCTGCATCTTTCTGCATCATTATCTGTATAACAAAATTTATTTGGAGTCAATATCTCTTCGGGTTCTTGAGCTATGGACGACGAAAAAACGTCGCGAACGTACGGACACATACAAACGTACGTACACACGCACGCACAGACCTCTCTCTCTAAAAATCTTTTATTTCGACTCTAGGAGCCTTGAAACGTCGAGAAATGTCAAAATTTTCAATTCGACAAATCGGACCGATTACAATGACTTCCTATGGGAAGTGAATACTAATCCAAATAATTAATATATATGCATTCTTATGGAAACGGCATCCAATATTTTCATGGAAAGGTTTTCATGGTGTATTTATACATACGATTTTATCATCGTTACCCTATCTTTAACAAAAATTGAAAAATTGAACATTTTACCACCCCAAAAAGGAACAACCCTTAAGCTGTATGCTATATCACCTCCATGTTTCAAAATTGGTAAAAGAACCTTGGGGACACATTGGGTGGCGAACAAAAATGTTGCAATCTGTAATTTTTCATTAGCTTTAAAGTGCATTCCGCCTGCCTTTATGCCTTAAAGCCTTCATGGTTCATGTTGTACATTTTTGCAAAATGAATCCACTTCTGGTTAAACCCTTTTTTTAAAAAGCAAATCTCTTTGATTGAGATTGAGTGCAATAAGATCAAATCATCCCAGAGCATACCAAAATTTCGCTGTGGGTCTTGAGATAATTTACAAAGTTTAGATTAGCTTTTTTTATAAAGTTTCTCTGTCTTCTTTTTTTAGACTTCTTTTTTATTTCTATACTTCTAACTACTTTAGCGATTTAAAATATTGAAATGTATCATTCATTTAGTAATTTAAATTTGGTTGCGCTGGCATTTGACAGCTGTCAAACTCAACTTTCATTTGAAGTGTCATATTAATAATTGAATTCCAATAACATGGTAAGAGTGGTAGCGTATTAAGAGATAATTATATTTGCCATAATCGTGAAGAGATTTGAAAAAAGTGGAAGTGTTTCTAATGGCGTAAGGCTTGTGCATCATTGCTATGCACGCTCCAACGAAAATATTACTGCTGCAAGTGAAGCAACAATATTTGATTATTAGATTTATGAAAGTATGCCTAATCAAGTGACAAACACTGTATACAGAAAACAACAAATACAAAAAGCTGAGTTAGGTAGGTGATATAAAAGATTGAAAAAGATTTCTTATGAAAAATGTGAGTTATTTTATGAATCTCTTCCATTTTGTATAACCAACAAATAGATAAATAAGTTGTTAGTTGTGATTTGTTTCACAAAACACTATTTACCTACTATAATACAGTTAAATAAATATAAAGCTGTGCACATTACATACATATATAATTTTATTCTCATGAGATAATAAGAAATCCTGTGAAAGTCGAGATATTAATAAATGTTTTTCATAAATATTATGTAGTGTACTTATACATGTGTTTAGTTATTTTTGTCACGCACTTGTTGTCATGTTTATTGGATAAAACAGAAATACCTTATACCTTAACCTATCCAACGCCATAAATTACAAGTGCTGAACTTTATATGAACAATATAGGCTTACCTATATTTACCTGCTGCCTACATTCCCTAAAATACATGTACAGAATGTGTTCTTTATATTTAGTGATGTGTATGTATGTCCTGGCGTTAGTGTCCTGCAGATGATTTTAGAATGAACTATGAACCCACATACATACATATATAGTACATGACTGATTTTGAGTTAGGACTTTCCTTACCTATGTTTTGAATAAAATACACATTATTTTAAAATATATACACAAACCACCGCCGCCTACATACAAGTATGAATAACGTTTTTAAAAGAATTCAGATGTTTTTAAAGTGCAGTCGTCCATGTAATGACGGATAGATATATTTTTTTCATTTTTTCAAATCATTTTCACACTAATAATGTTTCGGAGCGATTTGGGTTTAACTGAAAAATTAACAACATTTCGAGAGAATTCGCCCACACACAAACTTTAAGCAATATTTAAATTTGAATAAATTTAAAACTAGAGAGATAGATTGTATTTATTTTGATAAAAACTTTTACTTCACTTTGTTACGTTTTTCAGCAATTTTATGGGAGTTACCCAAAATTCCAATTTGTGATAAGTAAAAAGGAGATATAGTTACGTTGTTTTTTCAATATGAATTTAATCCACCCACGCGTCACCTCGTCGGCGCGGCGGGCAGAATTTAACAATCTTTTTTTATGGTAACTGATAGATATCCAGTCCTCAATGTCTGCCTTACTAAAAAATAAGTTTACGACCACTCTCAGTTAAAGAATATTGAATTTTCATTCTTTTTATAGGAACTTAAAATCCAATATAATGCACGAGCCAGTAAATCATACTGACCTTAGTCTGCTACGATAAAATTTATAAATAACTTGAAAACGGAGACAATGATGACACCCAACGGGCGGCGGCGGCGGCGGTATCGAGAGTTTTGATGTTTTATCGTCGTTTTTTAAAGAGAGATATCAAACAATGTAGTACCCGTAGCGTGATGGTTAGTGCGTTGGACTGTCATGCAAGGGGTCTTGGGTTCAATCCCTGCCTGTGCCACCTAACTTTTTTCACGGGTACTGCCTCTTGCGAGGAATTGACAAATCCTCCAAGAGTAATTCTTGTCATGAAAAGTGCTTTCTCAAATTAGCCGTTCGGATTCGGCATATAAACTGTAGGTCCCTTCCATCTCTGACAACATTACTCGCACACAGGGATGGTTGAGAGTTGTAAGTCACTAGGCCCTGGTCCTTCATGGACTGTTGCGCCACCTAATTTATTTATTTATTTATCAAACAATGGCATATTAACGCACGCAATGATATTGTGATTCCATCGGGGAGCTTTGGGTCCTTTTTATTATTAATCCGATAAACAACGATTTCATAATGTGTTTGAACACGTTTGGTAAGAATTCTGAAACCAAATTTCTCTTCTTTTAGCAGTGGAATAGGAATTATTGCCTTAGGAATTATTCCTCCAGGAAGTTTCATTATGGTATTTATGCATATTAGAGGCACTAAATGACTATCGTTTATCTCAAA
Organism: Eupeodes latifasciatus; assembly: GCA_920104205.1. Lineage (NCBI taxonomy): Eukaryota > Metazoa > Arthropoda > Insecta > Diptera > Syrphidae > Eupeodes > Eupeodes latifasciatus. Next base: position 75,098,918 of record OV049926.1, read on the forward strand.
ACAAAAAAAAAAAACAAACAAACAAAGAAAACAAAATAAATAAAAGGCAAACATTCCCTATGGGTTTATAATTAGTGGCACATTGCGTTGAAATAATGCGACCATGCTGGTTTAAGTAAAGACTGTAGACGTAGGGCCTCAATTGACATTCATGGATTTCATTATGGACATCAAAATTAGATTGACCAGCAAAACATTTTGTATTTTTCTTTACTTTTCCAAAGGATTTTGTAGTCCTGAATTGGAATCTAAACTTATTATTTCTTTCTAATGTCAGGTTTTTGAAATATACCGCTTTACGAATGCACAGAAAAGAAATTACCACGTGATTTTAAGGCTAGGATAAAACACAATTTTTGATATTAATTTCGAGTTCGAACTACGATTAGAGCTATACTGTCAAATTTAAAAGTATCCGTTTACAACAATGTTTTTATTTCATTAAATATTTTTAATTATGTTTTATGTATGTAGATATTCCTAAAAAAAACGTTATAAAAAAATGCTTACGCAGATAAAAATATGAGGATGTGCGAAATAAATAAATTAGATTACGAAACTGTTCGTAGAGAACCAGTGCTTAGTGATTTAAAACTCTTAACCATTCCTGTGTGCGGGTCATGTCAGGGATGGAGGGGACCTACAGTTTTTATGCCAAATCCGGACGGCTAATTTGAGAAAGCACTTTTCATGACAAGAACAACTTTCGGAATAGTTCTCAATTCTTCGCAAGAGGTAGTACCCGTACACAAACTTTTAGGTAGCACAAGCAAGAATTGGTCCATGGCAGAGCTGTAAAAGAATGCAATCTTTTTGAATGAAATCAATAATGACTTTAATAATAAGATTAAATTTATTGACTTCACTTTGAGACTTCAGACTTCAAATTATTCCAATCTCCATTCAATTGTAGCAAAAAGATTGCAATCATTTTTTCCTCCCATTCATTTTACAGCAATCAATTGAATGCAATCTTTGAGAATTTATGCAATCTTTTGTGTTCTTTCTATTCCTTGCATTCTTTTGCATTCTTTGCATTATTTTGCATTCCTTGAATTCTTTTTATATAAGTTAGTAAAAGACATTTTTTTGAATCTATAAATGAACTTTTTCGTTCTTTGTGTAGGTATTAAAAAATGTGTTAGGTACGTCAGCTACAAAACTTTGTTTAATTTTCAACTTTGATTTCTTTAAACTTTTTTAAAAATGAAATGAAAAAATTCTTTAAATTGAATTCAATAGTAGTACTACTAATACACGGATGCAAAATGGACATTCAAAAACAATCGCTGAGTGGTGTTTTACTATAGCAATTTAAAAATAAATAGTAAAGGGTGACTAAATTTTAAAGGCCGATGTTGAATGTGAACCACACCTAAATGTCAAATTTAATCTGCGTTTTATTTGACATTTCTCTATTTCTGACTAGCTCAATTTGAACCATGGAAATAAACACAATCGACCAAAGCGTTAAAGTTATTCAGGCTTATTATGAAAATGGGCGTTCAAATCAAAATGCATATCGTTTTTTCGGTCAATTTAATTGTCCAAGTGTGAGTACAATCGGAAAAACCGTGACAAAATTTGGGCGAACTGGGTCTGTAGGTGACCTAAAAATACCAGTGCATGCTCGTAAAGCTCATTCTGCAAAGAATATTGCAGCTGTTCGCTGAAAAGCCGCCCCCTCAACTCGTCGTAGTGCCAACCATTGCATCTCTTACGCTTGTCGTTGATGAACATTATGCATAGACTTGCATTTATACGCTTACAAGGTGCAATGGACTAAAAAACTAAAGCCTCAGAATGGTCACAAAAAATGTCAACAGTAAATGATTAATTTTCGAAGAATACCATCTTCAGTGATGAGGCACATTTTCACCTCGTCAATAAACATAATTTCTGCATTTGTCGAAAAACCAATGTGTCTACAAGGGTTGACTGTTTGGTGTGGTTTATGGGCTGGTAGCATCATCCAGCCGTATTTTTTCCAAAATGAGGCAGATCAGGGAGTTCCTTTGAATGGTGTTAGCTATCGTGAGATGATAACGAACTTTTTTGGCCCGAATTGGAAGATATGGATGTGAATGATATGTGGTTTCAACAGGGAAGTGCCCCTTGCCACACACCTAACAACACAATAGCTCTTTTGGGTGACAAATTCAATGGCCATATTATCTCACGGGGTGTCGATGTCTATTGGCTGCTATGACCATGGGATTTGATAATGTTGGACTTTTTTCTTTGAGGTTATTTGAAGGAAAAGGTGTAGGTACTTCGATAAGCAAGCAACAATTCAAGAGCTAAAAGATGAGATAATTCGGCACATTAACGGCATTAGCCATGCCAAAATTATTATTATAAAAAGAAATAACAATCATTTGCTAACTAAAATCTCAAAAAACTGTTTTACTTAAACTGAATTTACCGGAACTTACAAAATATGTTTGTATACATTTAAACAAAATTGTCAGTACGAATATTTTCGAACAAAAATAACATTTTCTTCATAATAATTATCCACTGTGAAGAATGACTTTCTTCAAAATTTTTACTCATCATAATTAAGGAAGAATTGGAGTGAGCTCAGATATACATACATTTCCAGAAATCGTACAAAATGTCTCGTAGGAGTAGATGAGGCCCTATGGTCAGTAATGTTCGAGAACCTTAGTAAGTAAAAAATTAGTTAAAAATTATTTTTAAATAAAATATCTCAAAAACCAAAAAAAAGAGGTCATTAATGTGGGTCGTATCCTAGTCTATTTGTTTGTATTCAATGATTGCTCCTTTTTAGTGTCAAAACTATCCAAATTTTTAAAGAACTTTAGACTTCAGGACACTTTTCCTATGCCCCTTTTGCTGTTTTCCATATAAGTTCTGCAAAACAGGTTTCTTTTGTGTATAGGATGTAGTGCAATTATCCCTTCTTTTGATTTGGTTATTCTTGACTATTTCGACAAACACGTCGAGTCCTTCAGACTTCTAGGAAAGTTGTTAAAGAAGTATTGAAGTATGTATTGTCGACGTGTAGTTAATTATTTGTCAGTTAACCATCCGCTACGTGAGTGGTACAGAACAAGGAATATTTATAATGTAAACGTATTTCACTCGCGCCCTAAAAGGATTGAGTTCACTCAAAATGATTGATCAGGAAATGTTGTGTATATATTCTTCTTTAAAAATGTTTAAATTTTGCAAATCACGTAGTTTATACATCTATGTAAAATGTACATTATACAATACATAGATACTTTAACTCCCACAAAGTTTTCAATAAATGCGTGAGGAAGTCTTATACAGACTTTATTGTTGAACATACCCATAAAGAAGTCTTCTCTTTCTTCTCCGGATTGGTGTTATTGATTTATGTCGGTCAATTGAATTAAAGGGCTTTCATTATGTCAGGTAGGTATATACAAATCTAGCACTTCTACATCTACATCAGCACATGCTTTAAAACCTATACTAAGTTAAGGATCATAGTTTATTATAAAACAAAAACATCCTACAACAAAAATTCTATAAATAAGGTCATTTATGTGAGGACATGGTGTCGAGTCGAGATTGTAATATACCTGTGTGGCCTATTATGTCTAAAAACGCCTAACACCACGTGTCAAAATAAAATTGATAAACACCGGAGACATGCAACTTACCTACCATAGTCACGGTTGCCAGTTTGGTCTTCTACGACCAAATTTAGTCATTATTTTCACACTTGGTCGCATGGTCATTTTTTATTCCATTTGGTCCCTTTTTTAAGAAATTGAAAAAATAAATCGACTCTATTCCTTTTATAATCTCAAAAATAAAATACATACTCGCACCTAAAGAATTTTGGGAAAAGTTCAATTATCATTAAAACACTTCAAATGAATATTGTTTTCAAAATTTAAGTTAGTTCGTTTATAACTTGATGTTACTTCATCACAGCTCAGCTGCTGCTGAGAGGAATTTTTTTGAATTAACTTTGATAAAAACGAAAGGCAGACTTAATTTGGGTACCATTAATAATATAATGCTGGCCAAAGAGCGTCAAGATGACAAAAATAACCATAGCGTTTTTTATTATTTTATTTAGCGATAGTATTCGATCTCCTGACTTATTCGATCTCCTGACATAATGTTAACATATTGTGATCTTAAAAAAAAGAGGCTGGGGTGCGTCCCACACTGATAACTTCACATACCGTCTGCCGATTTGTCTTGCTTAAAAGGTTTGTAGGCTTTTGTGATTTGCTAGTTGTTGTTAGTTGAATCATTCTTAAACAAATAAACAATTCCAACAATATTTTGAGTTTGATGAAATAGTTTGATTTCAATATTTGTTCTTGTTAACGAGATTTTTACCAAATTTAGCAGATTTAGACTTTAATTGTTTATGAAAAAATTGACTGTTGGATTTTTATGCACAATTTACGGAATGTCGGAAACAGTATTTTCTGTGAGATAAAGCCAATATTTTTTTAATTTTTGAAGAGATACTTGAGTCGAAAGTAAATGTTTACCAAGTTTTACTATTATATTTTTAAGGTTTTTTATTTTTTGTACAAAATGTCAATTCGATTTTCTCAAAATTTTACCAGATGTCAAAACGTTATTCTTCCCGAACGTATGTACACAGTACACACGCACGCACAGACATCTCCCTAAAAATCTTTTATTTAGACTCTAGGAACCTTGAAACGTGTTGAGAAATGTCAGAATTTTCAATTCAAGAAATCGGACCGATTACAATAACTTTCTATGGGAAGTTAAAAGCCATTGCGGACACAAATTATTTTGGTCCTTTTTTGGTACGATTGGTCATTTTTATTTTCAGCTTTGGTCATGCAATTTTTTTTTTCAAGTGGCAACCGTGACCATAGTCTCGGGACTGAGGAGAAATTGAAAATAAAGTCTCTTTGCTGTCAAGTTTAAAAAATGTCTCCCCCATCGTCATCATCATGAAGTTGTTTAAAAAGTCAAGTTGAGATGTAACAGGTATAAAGTATGTAAGGTAGTACCAATCCAGTCCAATCCATTTCTACCTACACAAACTTTTCATCTTAAAAAATGTTTATTTTCTTTTTTCATTCAAAAATATTAGGTTTGTGTGTTATTTACGATTTAATTAATTATTTTGTTGTTGTTGTTGTTCACGAGTCTCGGTCTCATAGCGATAAAGCACGTTCGCCTTCATCGACGACGTGTCGCTGTGGAGTGTTTTGCACAAAAATAATAATTATTAAATTTCCATGACAATCAAAAAGTTGATTTAATGAAAATGCAAAATAAAAAGAAGAAAAATTATTCCGGATGTTTACTAAGAGCGAAGAAAAATCGAATTTGCAATTGACCTATGTACATTTATACACGCTCGCGCATAAACCTAACAACTGCCACTGCACTCGATAGTGGATACTCGAGCTTGGATCCTCGGTCTCTCGCGTATAAATGGCGAGGCATCGGTGCTTCGCGGTCGGCCGGCAGCATGCACTGGGTCGAGAATATTGGATCTGGATGATATTAATATATTGTTGATATTTGTATAATACTGGAAATTGAATAAATTGAATTTGAGAATTCAATTTCAGCGGGGGAAAAAGGGAGGAATTTAAAAGTAAACAAATTTAGTATTTTGTATTCGTATACTTACATATAACTTACATATGGATGCATAAGTCCATAATTTATGAACAGTTGTGGTTTTTTAAATGATATATTACGCATATATTTACAAACTTTTACAATTTCCTTAAGGGCATTGTGATGTAAATGTAAGGAAAGGGGAAAGCAGGATAACAAAATTGGTATTTAGACTAAAACAAATATTTGTTAACGACATTTCTTTGTTTGTGTACATTCATTGAGAATAAAGCATAAAGGAATTACAAGAATTTAAGCAAAAGTTGGCAAGGGTATTTTTGAAAAGCTAAGTTTTCTTTCATCACAGGAAAATCAAATTCCTCAAACTAAAAAGGGGATATGGAATGTAGGCTGTTTGATTTTGTGTAATTGTTGTTATATGAATAGGTTCCTGATGTTGATGTTCATACAAATTCAACTCAAACTTAGAAGGCTGAGTACTGTACAGTACATGTTCAGTTATAGTGTTTCAATCAATTTATCACAAGCTCCACAGCTTCCGAGAAAACTTGATTTCCTTCAAATTTCCGGTATTTACTTCTGGACAAATATTTTAGGCATTACTTTATTTGAGCTTGGATTGTTGACAAAGATTATTTTGAAAAAGAATTATTTGATAAATTGTGATTTACCTATACTCATCAGTCTTTTGGCTTCAATAAACTTCAACAACATGTTGGTTCATTGAATATTTGCTATATACTTATTCCAAATGGCTTGATAGTATCATCATGTTCTTAGAATACAAATCAAGTTCTTTAGACTAAATCTATAACACTGAGATACCTTTTCCGTCCTTTATATCTCAAGAACCAGGCATTAATATCGACTTCGAATAGAATTAGCATTTACGATAATATGTATCATTAACTTTATTGTGCATAATAGCAACCTTAAAAGAAAAGCAAGATTTGGTTAAGCTCAAATATCTCACGAATAATTTATAAAGGGTGTTTTTTGACATTATGTTTTAAAAATGATAAAAGATGACAAATAAATGACAAATCAATGAATTTCATACGTTAAGCCCACTTATTGAATTAATTGGGCCGTATTTCATGAATAAAGGCCCGAATATTCTCTTTTATGGTGTTAACCGTCTCAGGCTTAAATGCGAAGACAAGTGACTTCACATAACCCCAAAAAAAAAATAAACCAACTGCGTTAAATCTCACGATCTTGGAGGCTACAAACGACACAGACTCATGACTCGAAATAATGCGCTCACTTAAAATAGCTTTATCGAGTTCCTCATTGACTGTAATATTATGGACGGCTATTTTTGAAGAAATGTGGACCAATGATTGCCTGTGCTCATAGATCACACCAAACAGTTACTTTTAGAGAATGTAACGGATTCGACGGGTCGCGTGGAATCTCAGCTAAAGCTTATCAATTCAACAAAAATTGAGTTTCATCCCTGAACAAAATTTTCTTGTGAAAATCGGGATCAGTGTGCACTCGTTTTGTGTCCATTTTGTGCTTGATGGTCGTTCGGATTTAATTCTTGCATGAGTTGAAACGTTGGAGTTCCAAAATTTTCAAAAACTACTCTGCTCCACACTTACTTACTTAAGGTGGTGTTACAATCCGGGGTGGATCTGGGCCTCATCCAACATGCGTCTCCAGTCAGCCCGGTCCTTAGCTCCAATTTCGCACGCCAAGTTGGTTGAGGTCTTCACCCACCTGTGTGCGCTACCTGAATCGCGTTCTTCCTCTGCTGCGTCGTCCCTCGGTGTTGGATTCGAAGACCGTCCGGGCTGGAGCGTTGATGTCCATTTGCTCTACATGACCCAGCCATGTAAGTCGTTGGACTTTAACTCTGTTAACCAGGTCAGCGTCACTGTACAGCCCGTACAGTTCGTCGTTATATCTTCTCTTCCATTCTCTATCTATGCAGACGTGACCAAAATTCACCCGAAGAATTTTTCTCTCGAAGCATCCTAAGACGCTCTCATCTTTCTTTCACAGGGTCCAAGCCTCAGCGCCATAAATGAGAACCAGGATGATGAGTGTCTTATAGATGGTGATCTTAGATGCTCGAGAGAGGACTTTACTACTCAATTGCCTTCTAAGTCCAAAGAAGCAGCGATTTGCAAGAGTTATTCTTCATTTGATTTCAGCGCTGGTGTCGTTGTCTGTGTTAATAGCGGTGCCTAGGTAGACAAAGTCTCCAACTACCTCAAAGTTATAGCTGCCCATGGTGACGTTTTGTCCAAGACGTCGTTGTTCAATGTCCTTTTTTGATGACAGCATATACTTGGTCTCATTGACCACTCAAAAACGCTCCATTGACATCACGCTTTGATTTTCCAATTTTGTCAATATCATCTGCGTATCCGAGTAATTGGATGGAAATTTGGAAGTTTGTGCCTCTAGTGTTGGCGGTTGAGTTTTAAACAATTCTTTCCAGAACGATGTTGAAGAAGTTGCATGACAGTGCATCGCCATGTCTAAAACATTTTATGACATCAAATGCTCCACAAAATCAGTAGCATTTTCGGTGCGCATTCTATGGCGTCTTTGAGGATGCGTATTATCTACTAGGGTAAACGCGGTGCAAAAAAGATCCATGGTTGCTCGAATTACTAACTCCCATGAGCGATTATGTCAACCGAATATTGGACCCAGCCTGAACCTAACTATCCGTACATGTTACATATTGTACGGATTAACAACAACTCTAACTATTAAATAACTCTATCAATATAAGAAAACAATACCATTCTTAATTCATTTCCTTTGTACATTTTACCAATTTTATATAGTATTTTTTTGTAATAAAGGGTGTCCCAAAATTAACGCAAGATTTGAATTAAATAGAAAACGCCGTTTTTAGTCTTTTGATAGTTATATTTTTATTGACTCGTAAAGTACATAGGATAGGGTTATGTTTATGTATGGAATAACACATCGGACAAATGGCCTCCACGGCTTTGCATGCACATGCATGCATTCCATGACCATTCTGCATAAATGTGGCTGAATTTCGTTGATGCAGCGTTGAATCTCCTCCTTTAATGCACGGGTGGTTGTGGGCTTGTTGACATAGACTTGTGATTTCAAATAACCCCATAAAAAGAAGTCTAATGGTGTTAAATCACACGATCTAGGAGGCCAATTTTGATCACAGCATCATTTTCAAAAAAATATGGCCCAATTATGCCTCCAGCCCAAAATCCACACCATACAGTTACGCGTTGTGGATGCATTTGTTTTTCGACATTGACATTTGAACGGCTTGTTTTTGGACGACCAGTGTGTTTGGCGTCTCCAACGGATCCAGTCTCCATGAATTTTTCAATTAATCTCTTCACAGTTGACGAAGTTAAAACACTATTCCGACCATATTTTGTATGAAATTTTCGAACTGCAGCCGCCAAGCTTTCACTATTTTTGAAATATTCTTTAATAATGAAGACACGTTGTTCTCTCGTGTAACGCTCCATTTTTAATAACCCTATACTGTTAGCTGTCAAATTGCTTTGCCAACACTTCACTGCACAAATGGCGGCAAATTCAAATCTTGCGTTAATTTTGGGACACCCTTTACTATGAAAACTTGATAAATATTTTGTTTTCATTTTGTGTACTCTTTAAAATACGCTTTAAATTTCAATAGAAGTTATTATTTTTCCAACACTGTATATGAGACACTATGTAATAAAGGATTAAAAATAATCAGTTTTAGGTTTTCACATCATCACAGGCTCCTTTTCAATATTTGTACTAAAATTATTTTTTTTTTTCAAAAATGCTGATAAAATTTGTACAAATTCGTTTTCGACTAAAAATCTAGTTAACAAAAATAGATTTTGAAATCAAACTGATCAAATGAACCGTGCAACCTGTGTTATATTGGGACCACAAAACAACTTCTTAGACAACGCATCTCGAATCATAAGTCCGAAATAAAACTAAAAAATTCTGAGAAGACAGCCCTGGCCAGTCACAACTTTGAAGGCGTGGAAGTTCTACAGACAGTTCTACAAAAATAGATTTTGAAATCAAACTGATCAAATGAACCGTGCAACTTGTGTTATATTGGGACCACAAAACAACTTCTTAGACAACGCATCTCGAATCATAAGTCCGACATAAAACTAAAAAAGTCTGAGAAGACAGCCCTGGCCAGTCACAACTTTGAAGGCGTGGAAGTTCTACAGACAGTTCTACAAAAATAGATTTTGAAATCAAACTGATCAAATGAACCGTGCAACCTGTGTTATATTGGGACCACAAAACAACTTTTTAGACAACGCATCTCGAATCATAAGTCCGACATAAAACTAAAAAATTCTGAGAAGACAGCCCTAGCCAGTCACAACTTTGAAGGCGTGAAAGTTCTACAGACAGTTCTACAAAAATAGATTTTGAAATCAAACTGATCAAATGAACCGTGCAACCTGTGTTATATTGGGACCACAAAACAACTTCTTAGACAACGCATCTCGAATCATAAGTCCGACATAAAACTAAAAAATTCTGAGAAGACAGCCCTAGTCAGTCACAACTTTGAAGGCGTGAAAGTTCTACAGACAGTTCTACAAAAATAGATTTTGAAATCAAACTGATCAAATGAACCGTGCAACCTGTGTTATATTGGGACCACAAAACAACTTCTTAGACAACGCATCTCGAATCATAAGTCCGACATAAAACTAAAAAATTCTGAGAAGACAGCCCTGGCCAGTCACAACTTTGAAGGCGTGGAAGTTCTACAGACAGAGAAACATGTTTCGAAACGATACACGTTAGAAACATTACATATTCTCAATAACAAAAACAACATGAACCGAAAACAAGACACATAAAACATTTCTGCTGTATATTGCTCTCTTCTTTGTTCTTAAATGTAATTTGTGCTTTATTCAATTAAGACTCAACTTCATTCTTCGAAGTGCTAATTATTTTTATAGTTTTATTTTTGATTTATATTAATTAATATAATTGATATTAAAATTTTGTTCATATTTTTCTTGAGTGAGTAAACTTTATTGTATTTGTATCCCATCGATCCAACTTAGATTATTTGTATATTTTTTGTGTTAATAAAGTTCTCCTGAAGAAGGCAGCAATCCCTGCTGAAACGTTGGGAAAGTTAATGTAACTTAATTGTTTCATTACGAAAACTACAGCGACCAAAAAAAAAAGCCGACGGAAAGCTATAATTCCACTAATCACAATAATTACACAAATTGGTCAAAAAATTAACTCATATTCAAAATATTGATGTTAATTATTATTTATTTTTCTAGAAAAATTCAACTGACAACTTTTTTATCAAAACACGGAAACCTACAAAACCAACAAAAAACTGATAAGAAATGGTTTTCGAATCAAGTATTAGGAGAACAAATTAAGATATTGACTTAAAATTATTTATCACAAAATATTATTATGAGTATTTTGTAAAAGTTTAAAGCAAGACAAATCAACAGATGGTATGGGAAGTTATCAGTGTGGGTCGCATCCCAGCCTCTTCTTTACCATATATTAGAATTGAAATCTTCCTTTCATACGGGGAAAGTGTTTTAATAGTTTGATGTTAAGAATTTAACTTTATTTACTGTTTGTTTAATGACAAGTTAAGAATACTGAACCGTGGTCCAGAAAGACATTTTCCTTAAATCACCGCAAATCTTTTCTTAGATCTCTTTCGTGGGAAATGTTTCCAAAAATTACACATTCATAAAAATAATTATAAATTATAAGCCATGCTATTAAATTAGCATACGACTGATATTTTATTATTTCAATGCCAAGCTACCATAAGGACATTTTTGTCTGCATTTAAACCATTGATAAACCCCTGAACTTAAAGAGGTTGTACTGTTGTTTATTACAAACAAACATCTCAACGTTGGTTGTTAACAGAGAATATTTGACTATTGTTAGGGATTTTATATGTTGTCAAGTACCAATGTATCAAAAATGTAAACATAATTTAATTTGCATACAAACTTAATTCAAGCTTGTTTTTCCTCTTTGCAACCTTGAAAGTTGCTTAACATTAAAATATCATTATATTAATATTTTTTTCTTTTTGTGGGATGTACGAGTAGATATGTAGGTAAAACTTAATATTACCTTACCAGGATTTTGTACAGATGTATAATAAAATGTATATTGTAACAATTAGAAGAGCAACCAACTGTATGAAGTCTTATTGAAGTATACACTCGTTATGTCGTCTGTCTGTCTATCTTTTGTGATATTACCGAATAATAAACAAAGAAAGCATTGGTTAAAAGGGGAATGTAATGAAAATGATTCATAACTTAAATTTTCTATTATTTAAATGTGTAGCTTTGAAGACGCAGCTAGATCCTTTACAGTTTTAGATGTTCTTTTTTTCCATTAATAAAATGCAATTATATTTGTTTATATTGAGCGTGCTTTTAAGGGGTTATAAACACTTTTATAATGATTACGAAAATGGAATGGGATTCGAAAGTAAATACCAATTCAAATTGATTTTAAATGTCTTCGAATAGAATTAAGTAGGAAATATTGAGCATGGTTCAGTATTAAACATTCGTGAAGTGCGTCTAAAGAAATAATCTCTGTATTAATGAGCATTGTTAAAATTACGGGTTAAATTGTTTGATTTGAGGAATGCAACTAGGTATATTTCACTAGACAACTATTTATGAAATTAGCGATAGAATAAAGATAGAGAGACAACAGGCACTTTATACCTTAAGCACTCTCTTTTTATTTATGCCCAAGTAACTCAAGAGGGTTTTTGGGGTACCTGAAACCTGACCAGATGTGAGAAGAAGAGGTAAAAACACTTTAATTGAAGCATTAAGTTCCATGTGTTTCTTTGACTACATAAAACTTTCATAAAACTGCTTTGACTTTCTCTTTATGTAACAAAGAATGGAATCAGCTGAATATTAGTTACAGGGTTTATATGTGTTATGTGCACATTTACTGATAGACCATTAAATACGTAATTTAAAAAAACGTTACAGAAAGCCTTAGCTATAATAGTTTTACATTCACCGATAGGGTAAATACTTGTTCCTTGAAATCTTATGATTGAAATCACCAAACCCTTAATTTCGTGTCTAAAGTTGCTATAAAATCACCATAATGGCTTGATCAGCCGCTTTTAATGAGGGGGCGAGTAATGGAATATTTATTTTTGTAAAATATAAGAATTTGACAAATTCTAGATATAGGGTCAAAATCAAAACAGAAGAAAAATTTAATTCAAATTATTTGAAAGTTTTCAGAAAATCTTTATTGTTTCTTATTTTGTTAAATGAATTTCAAAGGAATGCTTTCATTTTTGAATTAAGTAGGTATACAGCATAAAAATAATGAGTATACTTATGTTTATTTTAATACATAATTCATTCACAAAGCAAAAGCTATGCCAACAACGCACAAAAAAAAGATTTATATTTATAAAATTTTTCAAAATAAAATTGCAGGTAAACAAACATTTTAAACGAATTTCTTGGAAAAAATATTTAAAGAGAGATTGAATAAATGAGAATCTTTTTTTTTTAAATGCATAAAATGACGAACCAAACAAAAGATTATTAAAAAATAATAATAAACAAAATAAACAATATAATTAAGAATAAACCTACGTTTTCTAAAAAAAAAAAAATAATTTGGAAATTCTTAAACAAAGATTCGTAGGTTAAAAATTCATGACAACAATGAACTTTGATATCACGAAGAATGATAATGACAAACTAATGATATATTAATATCAAAGAATTATATCCAGTTTATTCAAGGACATTTAGTATCTTTTTTTAATTCAAGGTGCATTAATTACCTTCATATAGAATCATAAATATAGTTTATTGTCAACAATAACCCAACTCCTATTGTTTTAAAATTCTATGAATGAAATCACTTGCCGATAAATAATATATGTAATTCAAAACATTATAGTTTCTAGAATTTAAATTTCAAAAGCCTGAATTGAATTCTCAAATAATTAAGGTAATACAAACAAGAATAATAAATTTAAAAAAAAAATGTTTTTGTTTTGGATTGAAAACGAATTATGTACACAAGGCCAATTAAGAGAAAAACTGCTCTAAGATTTTTTAAATTTAATTTTTAAACTTTAACTTTCTTTAAAAGAATTTTGTTTGTTGATTAATAAATTAAAAACGTGGTTTTTAATCTTTTTAAGTGTTTCTAATGTATGCATCATTTATTTTGATAAATTTTTTGTTTGACATAATTTTTGCTGGACAAAACGTATGATTGTTTTTAAATCAAAGGAAATTTAGTTTGTTTTTAATAAATGAGCAATAAATAAAATACCTCAAAACGAATTGATGTAAAAAAGTTTCTTAATTTGAATAGATAAACTGGCCTTATTTTTAATACTTTAAGGCCCATTTGCTAATACTGTTCTTAAATGTGTGTCGCAACTAAGTACATCTTAGATTTTAACATATTTTATTTTTGGTTGTCAGAAAATATTTAAGATACACTTAACTAAGTTCCGCATAGATTGAAATTGAAACGCATCCAACTTCGTTTCATTACAAAATGCTAAACAGACGTCAATGTATACCTATTTCAAAATGAGAAATAGAATGTGATGTTTTGATTTGTGAAAAGAAAACAAAATAATTTTCAAATATTAATTAACGATATGGCTGAAAAAAGTGCAACTTAAGGACTTTATGCTCTACTATTTCTTCCCAATAAAATAAGTTCCACTTAGTGCCATTTATGACGAAATTTAAGTTCCGTGCAAACCATTAAGTAGGACATAGTTACTTATGTAGAACTTAAATAGTTATGACTAGTATCAGCAAACGGGAGTTTTAAATCTAATATATAAAATTCTCCTGTCACAGTGTTAGTTGCCATACTCCTCCGAAACGGCTTAACCAATTTCAATGAAATTCTATTTTTTATATTCCTAAGTGATATTGTTTAATTGCATCAACATAGTACACGGTGCAACGATCTTACGATAGTATTCAGTGACGCTATGTACAATGAAGCATTGATTGCTATTGAGGATCTTTGCGTTATCATTGCCAACTTACCACTCAGTCATTTCGGTATGCATTCACCAAATCAAAATGCATCAGATTTAATAGACACTGAATTGAATCGTGAACAATACAATACAATACTGCAGAAAAAGCAGCGCCTGTCGCTCCCAATCTCCCACTAATGAATGAAGAACAAAGAACCTTTTTTGACCACATCATACTCTCAGTTTCGGCAGGACAAGATGGATTTTTTTTTTTGGATGCACCAGGTGGAAACTGCAAAACATTCCTTATTTCGCTAATTCTTGATAAAATACGATCAAATAATAGTATCCTATTGACTGTTGCATCTTCTAGCATTGCGGCAACTTTATTGGATGCAGGCAGAACAGCTCATTCAGTATTTAAACTGCCACTAAATATTGAAAATAACCCAGACGCGGTTTGCAATATAAAAAAACAATCATTCATTGGCACAGTGCTGAAACAGTGTAAAATTATCATCTGGGATGAACGCACTACGGCACACAAACATTCGCTTGAGGCGTAGAACAGGACATTGAAAGGTATTAAAAACAACGACAGACTATTTGGCGGCACTCTGTTACTCCTTTCAAGTGATTCCAGACAAAGACTTCCCGTTATTCCGGGTTCAAACGTACGCTGATGAGATCAACGCGTGCTTAAAATCATCGCCACTGCGGCGTAATGTTGAAAAGTACAACTGAAAGTAAATATGCGTGTTCAAATGCTTCAAGATCCATCCGCTGAAACATTCTCAAAACAACTGTTAGATATACATATGTATGTACTATGTAGGCGACGGAAAAGTTACTACAGATGAAACTGCATGCATAAAATGACCGGTCGATTTCTGCAAGATTATTGATTCACAAGATGCTCTCATTGACCAGATATTTCCCGATGTACACAGATAATATACAAATCAAGAGTGGCTGGCAGAAAGAGCAATTTTAGCACCAAAAAATGTGGATGTCAACGAATTAAATCTCAAGATACAACATTTGTTACCAGGAGACTTGGTGTCATACAAATCTATTGATATAGTTTGTGATGCTACCGAATCTGTAAATGATCCAACTGAGTTTTTGAACTCATTGGATTTACCAGGCATGCCACCGCATAATTTACAACTGAATAATTTTGTTTCGTAGTTTGAACCCACCACGGTTGTGCAACGGCATGCGATTAGTAATTAAAAATTAATGAAAAATGTTATCGAAGCCATAACTCTAAATGGCAAATTCCGAGGTGAAAATATATTATTACCACGAATCCCTACTATACCCATAGATGTGCCAATTCAATTCAAACGCCTTCAATTTCCAATTAGATTGGCAATGACTATCAATAAGTCTCAAGGCCAAACGATGTCTGTCTGCGGCTTAGATTTGAGCACTTCATGTTTTTCACACGGACAATTATACGTGGCGTGCTCTCGAGTGGGCAAAGCATCCAGTTTGTTTGTATTAACAAAAGATGGGATAACAAAAAATATTGTACACTCTGTTGCATTAAGGGATTGATATAGTTTTTTTTTATTATTGTCATAAATAGCGATATTTATATAATTTTAAAGAATTAATTTTAATAAATTAAAAAAAATTGTTTGGTGATTTGTTACTTTAATATTTTGTCACCGTTAACAGTGCACTATACCTCTCCCACTTATATACCACATCCTTACACATTTACAATAAGTTATTTATATCTAGCAAAATTTCTCTAGAAATTATTTATATGACAAAACAACGTTTGTCGGGTCAGCTAGTTCTTCATATAAAAAATTACTAAAAGAGAATCGAAATTAACAAAAAATGTCTTTCTTTATTTTTTTACTTTCACCAAATTTTAATTTGAATTTCTTATTACGCCAAAGCAACTCCAAAAGATAAATACAATTATTGTTTCAAAATTTAAATCTCCATTTAATGGAATTTTTAAAATCACTTATGTTACATTTCTTTTAATTAACGTATCTTCGTTTAAGTAAAGAAACCTGCAGGCACCAAGACTCTGTGTTTAAGATGTGACAAAAATTCAATTTCCTAACTAGTCCAAAGTCTGAAATACCAATGTTTGTAAGTCCATACACAAACAAGACTTTTTTCGCAATCTCATCAATTTTATGTCTGTTATAAATCTCATAAATTTGATTTTATGCTAATCCAAAATTATTTACAATGAAAAAAGAAAGTTGGAAATAGGCAATATTTTAAAGACTCAAATTTACTCAAGATCTTAAACGTTAAGAGTAAGACCTTTTTATAATAACACTAATACATATATATTAGGGTGTCCCAGGCTACAAGGGTGATTTTTTTTTTTTGGAATTTCGAAACGCATACCCCCTATTTTTTTTCTATTAGGCTCTTAGAACAAGAATATGAAATATTATTGAGATCGGATGATAATAACCCGTGCCGACTTAATGTTAAAGTTTAAGTTAAAAAGTCAGTATGACAGCTAAATAACACAGCAGAATTAAATGATCAGATTTCGTATTTCATATTTATTTTATATTTATTAATAAAAAGGACATCAATCACTTAATTTTCTTTTCAATGTTTGCTTATTACAATCAGGATATACTTGTATGTGCTCTTGTACACAACGAAATAAAAATTGCTTTTGCTCCTCTTGAACAGTGATCAAGCCATGGAAATCCTGCATTAGCTTAACCGCTCTTTCTGCCGTATCATTAACTGCTTTTAGGGACAGCAGCTTCTTTTTGGCTTTTTGAAACGACTCGTCATCTGACCACGAAGAGGGATTCTTGTTCAAAAAACTGTCATCAATTTGGAGGCGACGAAACAGGAACTTGCTTTTCTCAGAGACAAAGTCATAGATGTTTTTCTCTGAAAGTAAAATAAAGAAACTGGTTTTCATTCATATAGCAAACTAAGTAAATAAAAAAAGATCAGTGAAACTTTAAATTACATACCAAAAAGTGGGCCACAAAGTTCGTCTTTGGACGCGATGTAACGTTTATTGTGGTCTGTTGGGTTTTCTTTGGCAATGTTAGCAATCATTTTTACTTTAGTGACGAGATCAACCTCATCATCAAACAAAAACAGAATAGACACTTCATCAGTCAAATACCACAAATGCTGGCAAAACTTCTGTAAAGCTGCTTTTGAAATGCTTTTGTCTATTGTTTCGTAAGCTTTTATGGCCTTCGAAAAACACAAATCCTGATAAGGTGCTTTCACTGCTAAAATACATTGGAACCAGGGTTTTACGTAGCATGTCGTGATGAACAGACACACGTCCATCAGAGCTGCTTTATCCTTGTTTGAAATTTTAAATTGTTGGCTAAGCAATGTTATTTTTAATGAATAAATGGCTCTCGCCATCCATCGAACTTGGTGCATAGCACCTGGAGGCCGAATCTTAAATTTGTTTTCTGCATCTCCACCAAGAAATATGATTGAAAGCTCAATTAGTTCGCGATAGTCGTCTCTAGCTATGTCTTTCGTTAATTCAGTACGGTAGAATTCTAGCAGTTGGTCAATTTTCGAATCATTTATAGAAGATAGCATTTCTGTACAGCTTTGTATTTTTTTAGAATCAATATTCTTCCAGTTTTCTCTAAATTTTTTGAAAAGTGGAATATCTGGGCTTGTAGTTATTTAAGGAATTTTCGTTTCAAATACACTTTTCAATACCAATTCGTACACGTGATGACGACAAGCAAAAATAAGCATTTCTCTGCCCAGTTTCTGTTCCAGAAGCACACATGCACCATTAATACGGCCTGTATTAGAAGCAGTCGTATCACAACAGAGGATTTGCACTTTATCCTCAATATT
The DNA here is from genome assembly GCA_920104205.1 of Eupeodes latifasciatus. Classification (NCBI taxonomy): domain Eukaryota; kingdom Metazoa; phylum Arthropoda; class Insecta; order Diptera; family Syrphidae; genus Eupeodes; species Eupeodes latifasciatus. The sequence goes on from OV049926.1 coordinate 75,117,369, forward strand.
CCAGTCGACGATAGCATCCCAAACTGCCTGTGCCTGTTCGCTTCCAGTCGAGTTTTCTAATTTTGGAACAGTGATAAGCCGTTCCTTATCATCGTATGTAATAACGATCGGAAGGCGTTCTTCTTTGATTTTGCGTGAATCTAGAGCCGGCAACAGTTTCCCATCCCAGTGAATAGTAACAGTATCCGGGATCTTGTTTTGGAAATTGGCTTTCATGGCGTCAGCGCGCTTGGATCGCATTTCTGTACGAACTCTGTGGATGGAGGACTTGCTTATTGGAAATTCATCCGCATTATGGCCTAGCGCCTCGACAGTAGCTTCAATTACAAATACAGCATCCCTCACACTTAACTGGCACCTGTCTAACGCGCCAACTAACTTGGGAGTTATAAAGTTTTTCCTTATAGATGTTTTATCCGACTGATATGAGATACCACTTGCTCTGCGTGGACTACCTACTGGAAACTCCATTACTTCTGATTCAGAATCGGACGATTCTTGTAGCGGTTCATAAGATGAAGTAGATGGAGCTAAGGATGAAAAATATTTAGCACGTTGCTTCTCCTCGTCGATGTTTCTTAGGCGCGTCCTCTCCTCCCTGTCTGTTAGTTTTTTGTCCTGGTTTTCTTTGACGCTGCAAGAATACCTTATCTTCATTTATTTTAATTAATTGAAGTGCGTCCGCGTGTGCGATGTCAAACAAATCGTTTAAGTCTGAAAGAAACTCTCGTCGACGTTGCTCAAACACTTCTTGAACTTTTTTTGCATTTTTTTGTAAATCTCTCCAGACCTGGTATAACTTTACTATTTTCTTTACACAGTTAGGCAATGATTTTGTCGGTATGCGTGCCTTTTCCCAGTATAGTATATTATGCACTCACGAATTGTAATATCACTTTAATTTTTTTGGGACACCCTAATATATATTATATATCATTGTTAAGAGGAAGGTATTACATTAACAATGGAAAACAATATCATCCAAATGACTGACATCACTATGGTGGCAGCACCATATCCCTATTATGAAATTTTCCATTACCAATTCGCACGTTTGAGGTCCTTATAATTTTAAACCGATTGGGCATTGGCAAAGACCATATCTTAGACTTAAACAAAAATTGTGATCACCTCTCTAAGAAATAAATACGTCAGGAAACTTTTCTTGCAAAATAGCTATTGTTTTATTCCATGATGTGGCACGTAGAGCCACTGTCTTTGGATACATTAAACGTCATCCAAAAGTTGATGGAGATCGACCGGCTTAAGGTACTGTGTTTACTGAAATTTGAGAGCCTTAACACTTAAATCTTTGTGAAAAAGAAGGTTTTACTAAAAAGATGCGCGAAAAATAGACATAGTTGGGGCTACAGCTACAATATTTCCAGTTGCTATTGAACAATGCAAACGGTTTTGATTCATCACATCACCAATTTTACTGTTGCCGACCGAGAAGGTGCTTCACTTTTGGTTTACTTTTGCGAACTATGACTTCAAAATGGGAGTTAGTCTTTTTGACCAAAACCATAACACCCAAATCCTAATTCATAAAGCCCAAAATTGGTCGCAAAGCCCAAAAAATTAAAAACAAATCTCCTAAAAACCCTAAGTGAATGTGGTAATGTTCAAATAAATTTTAAATAAGAGAACGTTTTTTGACGATCTGACATTTTTTTTCGTTTAATGTTTGGCGATCAAATTTAAAACTCAAAATGTAGTAGTGCCCAAAATAAACAAAAATGTTGTCAGAATGCCCAAATTTTGAAACGCGTGACATCTTTTGGCCGATATGTCAATTATTAACTTGGGCGTAATGATATTATAAGGTTGATTTGGGCAATATGACATCAGTAGTACCCGTAGCGTGAAGGTTAGTGCGTTGGACTGTCATGCAAGTGGTCTTGGGTTCAATCCCTGCCTGTGCCACCTAACTTTTTTCACGGGTACTGTCTCTTGCGAGGAATTGACAAATCCTCCAAGAGTAATTCTCGTCATGAAAAGTGATTTCTCAAATTAGCCGTTCGGATTCAGCATATAAACTGTAGGTCCCTTCTATCTCTGACAAGTTTACTCGCACACAGGAATGGTTGAGAGTTGTAAGTCACTAGGCCCTAGTTCTTCATGGACTGTTGCGCCGCCTAATTTTTTTTATTTAATATGACATTGGTCTTTGTGGAATTTTCTTCGGATAAAGTTTTTAGGCCATTGAGCCATTTTTGGGCGATTTGACATTTTTAATATTGTGGCGTTATTTTATTGGGCAATAAGGCCGAATGCTTCTATTTATTTAAAATGTTATAAAACCCAAAAAAGTTTTAATGATCAAAGGTTCGGTAATGTTGTCCAAATCATAGAACAACAAAATGTTAAAAAAAATTGTATTGGGCACTATCATGCCATTTCTAATTTGGGCGATATGGTTTTGGGCGAAAAGACCTAACGCCTGTTAAATGTTGTAAATTTTAGTAAACAAAACTTTAACTATTTTAATGCATTGATGCAAAATGTTTTGTTTCATTTGTACTTTGAGCATGATTTTTACTTGTCAAATATCAAAAGATAACAGGTTTAAAACTGATAGCTGCCCCAATGGCAGGCAATTCCAAGTAAAACTTGTTCACTAAAGAATGCTATAAGTTTTTATATTTCCTGCAAAGATCTATTTTATATATTTAATCCGTTTTTTCGCCTTGAAAAAAATCGATATATTTAGATTCATAATTCAAATTACATACAAGGTATACATAACAACACATATGTAACTACATAAGATTCGCGATACTGAAAAACTTATGATTTTAAAATCACTCTAAGCAACTATTTTTGTTGCTCCAACTTAAAAACATGCAACATGGGAAAATAAATAATTAAACATAACTCTAAACACATAATGTAAAATTTGCACGTAAAAACGGAGTAGTAATAATTCTTCAACATTACTCACCTATAATGTCAGTTTTATTATCCTTATGATGAAGAATTTTAAAATAGATTTCTCATAAAAAATTTCGTTACTGGAGTTTTCTATTTCTGCGTTACTACTGCGTGTGTGTACTGTTATCAATGCTCATATTTAAGTATATTTCTTATTGCATATAATAATCCAAAAAGCTGTTACACATGCAAAGGATTACACTTCACTCTAAACATTGTAGAAAAATACTTCTCATTGCAGGAATTATCCACTTAAAAACGATGATGATGATGATGGTGGGATAGGTACACACAGAACCAGCACAATATTTTTAGCATCCAGCCAGCAGCGCAGCGTTCTGTATTTTCATTTTTCCCGTTTTGTATATATGTATGTACATATTGTACTAATTGGTTAATTAGGAAATAATTTTCCATATGGAGTACAAGCGACATTCAAGGCGATCTCATAATTTTCACAGTCACACCATTTTAAGGCCTGCTGGATGCGAGAATATTAATAATTTATTTAATCACCATAATAATTGTAATAAAAACAAACACACACATTTACAAAACGGCATAAAGCCAACACTGCGAATGTTGGGCTGTTTCAATAACAACAAAAACACAGTAAAGGACTTTATATATTTTCGCACGCACCATATCACATTCTATATGAAACTTTGTCGAAGAATCCTTGAGGGAAAAAAACGGCGACGCGGCGGAAATCCTGCTGCTTCATCTGGGACGGGAGCAGAAAATGTTGTTTTGAAATCAAACTCACTTAGCGTTAGAATACAATATGTGTGTGTTGTTGTTGTTGTTGTAGGTTGTGTATCAAGGAAAATTCACTTTTTTGTTTCTTTTTCAAAGTAACTAAACACGTATATTTAAGCTACCTACATCAAGAAAATCACATTTTGACACCTCATCACAAACAGACAAGATTGAAATGGGACCTTTTAACCTTGTCCCCAAACCATTTTGCCTTGATTAATTTAAATATGTAGATATAAAAAAGAAAGCACAGCACAGAAAGCAAGGAAAAATTAGCAGCATCAGCTGGACTTTGGCTTTGACAGCAGGATATGTGAATAAGCGTCGATATTACAGATATACACACGTATAAACCGTCTTAACCAAAATGCGTCTAAACGGCCTGAACAATTTCGCAGAACTGAAAATAAAAATTCCTGACGACCAACAACCGAAGACAATGACGGGATACGGCAATAGGTTCAATCGTTTCGAAAAGATTTTGTATTTTTGATCCGTTTTGGGGCGAAGAGAGCGAAATTTCAGTATTTTTCTCCCGGAAAATATTGTGTTTGAAATGAAAAACATGCGCACTTTTATGTAGCTCTCCTGTGATGGAAAACAAATAAACTAGTCGCTGGTCTTTTTTTTTGTAGGTTAGAAAAGAGGGAATTTTATTATATTTACTCTATTTTCATTCAATTTTGGGGATTTGTTGGTTTTTAGCTGGTTTTGGTTTCAATGAGAGTTTTGTCCAAACAAAATCAGAATTTTTCCGACTACACAAAAATGGTGAGCCAAATATTGAACAGCTGTTATTTGTGTATTCAGAGAATCAAGAAATGGGAGATTTAGGTGAGTTTGAATGTATGATATATGGGTTGAGGTATGGATATACCTAATGAACTCATATAGAAGCCTCTATCTATTCAATACCCAAAGTCTGATAAGAATTTTATTGGAAAAATTGTCGTCCATCGAAGACAAATAATATCGAAATGAAACATGTGTATCAAACTTAGAAATAGGGTAAGTACATATTAATATGATTGCGATGAACAGGGTGGTTAAAGTGTGTGGATTTTAACGGTAAACTGAAGAATTCGTTAAACAAGAAATTTCAAAACTTTCGAGAACTTTTCAAATTGTTTAGATCTGTAATGTAATACAACTATGGGTAAGCTAAATTAGACCTACTGATTGGCCTATCAGTTTGCCTAGCAAATTTAGGTATTGCTCTATTATTGACAGCTCAATCGAAGCGAAAATAGTTCTTCCTATATTTCAGTGATTTGACAGCTACAAATTTTGTTTTGATTGAATTTGTGAAATGTGGGGTCAAAAAATGTTATATTTTATTTTGGATAAATTATAAGAAAATTAAATAAAGCTAACTCACATTTTTATATAATTACAATCAAGAAAGAATCAACGAAATTGAACAGTGAACACTCTTTCGCCTGTGAATCCGCCAAAAAAAAGCTGTCGGATTTTAACTCGCCAAAAAACATTATGACATTTTAAATTCGCCTTCGAATTCGTTAATTGGTCGAATTCAAAAACAAGAAGGCGAAAGCGAAAGCAATAATTGAAAAATGGCAAACTCGCTAGCAAAACGATTCGACGCGAATCAGGTCCCTGTATGCACAATTGCATTGGAAAAAAGAGGCTGGATAACGACTTCTGTCCATATATTTTAAAGTAATACGAAATTTTAAAACAACATTTTGTATAAGATAAAATAAGTTTAATGTCAATATTTTTCTTTGTAAATTTCCAAACTTCAAAAATTTCAATTTAAGCTTTTTAAATTGCATCTTTTGAAGAAAGAGAAAGTGCAAGAGGTGGGACTCTTTTCACATAATCTCTTTCTTTAAAGTTTTGAAATTTATTTGAAAAAATATAATTTTTTTAAAATGATAACTAAAAGGTCAAGATCCGTTTCCAACAAAATAAAACACAATAAAAATGGAAGTGTTCGTACCATAAGATAAGTTTACTATTCCTTAAACTTCTATTTTCTTTTTAATTACAAATTTCACAAGACTTGATTTCATTTAAATTGTTAAAACCGTTTTTAGAAAAAAAAAACAATTGTGGTGGAATTTTCAATAAAACACGATAGTTAGAACCTTTCAAAAAACATTAAAGATCAAAATTTGGTAAATAAGGGTATTCATAGTCGAAAGGGCAATGAAATGTTCCTCGAAAACTTCACGAATTCCATCTTTATGGTCTTTAATCAATCCTAAGGCATTGATATAGAACTTATCTTTCACATTTCCTAAAAAAAAAAGGTAAAAGGTATTTAATTCTCGTTAGCCAATAGTGATTAACTACTCGAGAAATAAATGGTATTTTTCTTGAAAAACTGAGAATTGCGAACTGTGAGTGCGAAATTTTTACCATTTTTGTTGTAAATTTTACCAATTGCAATGCATTTGATAAAACCTGTATAGTTCCGAATTAAATAGAATGAGCAAGTTCAAACAAGATAAGGGACTTCATTGCAGTTAACTGCATTCTTTGAACGTACATTTTTACCTTGGCAGCTAGTTAGTTTTTCAAGTGTCATACATTTTAAACTTGGAACCTATACTTTACTAACCTCTGTGTTCATGGTACACAAACTGTAATATTTCCAACAATACATTCATTAGGCATACTACAAATCCATCATGATTTGTATTTTGTATTGTAAAGAAATATTAAATATTACTTATTTCTTCTCCAACTTGACAAGTAACCCTTTTACACAAAAGATTAAATGGAATTATGCAGAAAATAAGTAAATCATATAGTAACAAAGTTCAGCTTTCAGTTGAAAGAAAAAACATAATCAACTGTCATTAGTAGACTTGATTTGATCTTTAGGGAGATTTTTCTTGACTAACTTTCCAGTCAACTTTCCAATAAAGTGGCTTTAAATGGAAGACAATTTTTTGGCAGCTGGCCTATTAGATACTTGAAACTTGTCTTAATTTCAAGTATTTTATGTCGTCTGACATAGACATTACTCTTGTCAAATGTGAAAATATGATAGCTTAAAAAGTGACAGCTGTCTATAAAAAGCATTCTATTTACCTCTTATCTTTTTTAAATATGATTAAAGAAAGACAACATAGATTAAATTATTTATTTGTCCTTTTCTGATTTACCTATACACAATTTGTATGTGTACTGAAACTACTTAACACCCTGTAACTTATTTTACCCTAATAAAGTATGTATTCAATCTTTGAAATGTGAAAGCCAATAAACTCAATAGACCTAACCATCATCAAAGAAACTAAATTAAGTTAGCGGACCATCGGCCATCCCATTAGTTCTGCACAAGCTACATAATTTAAATATTGATTTTTTTGGAATGCAAAATAAAAAGTTTTTGTTTATAGGTTTCACCAACAAAAAGAAAAATTCGACGTATAAAATTAATTGAAGAAAAGTTGAGGAGAAAAACATTGCTTCTGGATCTCGATGTAAAGTTACATGAATAGCAGGCAGACTGAAAAAGTTGTAAATAGTTTTTTTTTTTTTGTCTAAGGCTTTTTAACAATTTTTCATTTTATGCTCACGTTAAGAAATCTATGAAACTTCGGTGCTTTAAAACTGCGTGGTATACTTTGATTTGAAATCAAATTCATTAAAATTTTGTGTACATACTTGATAAAACACTATTCAAATAACGAAAAAATACATAACATGATTTCAATTATTTATCAATTTGGAAAAAATGTTTTAAAATTTTTGATTCAACTTAATATATTTTGTAAAGAAAAACATAAGTTTGACATTTTTTTTACCCAAAATTTCATGAAGGACAATTAAAATATGTACAGGTACACTTCCGCTTCAACTGAATACGTACAAAGATTTTTAAAAACACTCTGTACATTTTTTCCAAATGTTGCGGGTTTTTGTGTCATATTTTGACTTATCTAAAAACAAGCAGCAGTTTTTCTTTTGCGCATTTGCAAAGTTTTCTACTAAGAAGAATTGAATATTTTTTTGAGTCAACTGAATAGCTACAAAACGTTAAATTATTATTGAATTGTTTTAAAACAATTTTTTTTTAAATTTGGAAGTGGGCACTTTCAACTTTACTTTTAATCATTCCTTAAATTAGTTCGGGTATGAATCCTACAGCCTTAGGATATAGTTCAACGATATTTTGGTAAACGATAACTTAATTGAAGAAATTAAGGATTCTTTTTCTTTAAACTGAAAATAACCTAACCTAATCATCCTCAAGTATTTTAAATAAGGTTTAAATCAGATGAATACTGTATGGAAGGAAGTGCAAGTTTTGCTCCTGTCCAAGCTTTTTTTATGCACCAAGTTTATGGGTCAAACAATGTTGAACATTTCTTTTCAAGATTCCCTATAAGATACTGAACTGCAGTAATTTTGCATGACACGACCTCAACCTTAACAGTTCCACAATAAACTCTTATCTCATAGCTTTCCATTGTTCGTCAAGTGGTTGCCTTTTCTTATGTTTAATTGGTTTAAGATGATGTTGTGCGACTTGCGTTTACGCCAATTTGTTTGTTTTATTTCTGCCCCAGAATCAGAAGAATCTGATGCACACCTTAAAATTCCTCTTTTTTTAAGCTGCTTTTAATGAATCCGGGATACCCCTCCTCCGCAAAGAAAGCCGGATAAACTTTCTGTTGACGCTGTCAAAAACCTTCTAAGAATCGATGAACAACAGGTGAAGTGGTGATCGATATTCAACGCACTGTTCAAAGACGATCCGTGTTGATGTGATCTAATTGCGAATTGTGATGTCCCTCAGGAAGTTATTGTAATCGGTCCGATTTGTCGAATTGAAAATTTTGACATTTCTCGACGTTTCAAGGTTCCTAGAGTCGATATAAAAGATTTTTACAGAAATGTATGTGCGTGCGTATGTACGTACGTTCATAGGTCCGTACGTCTGTACGTCCGTACGTCCGTACGTTCGCTACGTTTTTTTCATCGTCCATAACTCAAGAACCAGTAGAGATATCGACTTCAAATTTTGTTATACAAATAATAATGCAGAAAGATGCAGAAAGGGCTCTCAAGAAAATTGAGTGGGTGGGTTTTGTACCACAGCAATTTGAAAAAAAGTTGAAAATTTCGGTTAACCCTTAATATCTCACGAACCAATAAGGCTAGAGACTTGAACTTAATTTTATATAACATATTGTAACGCGATACCAATCAAACATATTTTTGGAAAAAAAAATCCAATTAACGTTTTTTTTATAGATCAAAAAAATTGAAAAAAAAAATATTTGTCACCTCGAAAATTGTACGTCCAAAAAAATAGATTTTATCTCCAAAACAATTTTGTGCAACGATGAATAACGTTTTTAACATCTGTTAAAATTTTTAGAAAAATCTAATCGACAGTTTTTTATAAAAAATAAAAACCTAAAAAAATATTACTCAAAGTTGGTAAAAATTGATTTTCGACTCAAATATCTTTTCAAAAATTTTAGATTTTGGCTTCCACATAATTTTATTTTATAAAAAATATTGTTTTCAACATTCGGTAAAATTTTGAGAAAAATCGAATTGGCAGTTTTTTAACATAAAAATTTAAAAAAAAAAAGTTGGTAAAATTTGGTTTTAGACTCAAATATCTTTTCAAAACACTGAGATTATCGATTCCAGCTATTGTAGCTTATAAGAAATATTGCTTTCAATATTCGGAATTCGGAAACATTTTGAGAAAAATCGAATTCACAGTTTTCTTACAAAAAATAAAAACCTACAAAAAAAATTGAATACAAGTTGATAAAAATTGATTTTCGACTCAAATATCTTTTCAAAACTTTGGCTTCAAACTAAACTTATCTTTTAAAAAATATTGTTGTCAACATTCAGTAAAATGTTGGGAAAAATCGAATTGACGATTTTTTTTACAAAAATTTAAAAACCTAAAATAAAATTAACAAAAGTTGGTAAAAATTGATTTTCGACTCAATATATAACTTCCAACAAACTTGAACTTATAAGCAAAATTGTTTCCAATATTCCGAAAAATTTTGAAAAAAATGGAATTGACAGTTTTTTTACAAAAAAAAATAAAAAAAAACCTAAACAAAAATTAACAAAAGTTGGTAAACATTTTTTTTTTAAATAAATATCATTTCAAAACTTTGAGATATTGGCTTTTCACCAATTTTATCTTTTAAAAAATATTATTGTCAACATTTAGTAAAATTTTGAGAAAAATCGAATTTAAAATTTTTTTATAAAAAATAAAACCCTAAAAAAATACTAAAACTTGATAAAAATTTACTTTCGACTCAAATATCTTTTCAAAAATTAAAAATATTGTCTTCAAACTTATTTTATTTCACAGAAAATATTGTTTTTGACATTCAGTAATATTTTTATAAGAATCCAACAGTCTGTTGTTTCCTAAAAAAATAAAATCTACGCAAATTAGGTAGAAATTGATATTCGGTTCTCGATATCTGTCAAATTAATTTCATTCATCCAATTTGTATTTGTTTATAAAAGAAATAAAAGTTTTAAAGAAATTCTACTAAAATTGGTTTTCAACTACAAATCTCGTTAACAAAAATAGATTTTGAAATAAAACTATTTTATTATATGTATTGTAATAAATTCAACTGACAATTTTTTTAGCACAACAGTAAAACCTTCCAACTTTAAAAAAATTCAACTCTTCAACTGACTCGTCTCCCCCTGTAAGAAGACTTAATATTATTCAGGGAACGGTGCAATAATAATCGTCTAGTTTTAAATGTTGACAAATGTAAAACCATGAGTTTTACAAGCAAAAAAGTTCCAATCGTTTTTAATTACATGTTTGATTCTTGTCCTTTAAGTAGAGTGTATATATTTTCAGACGTGGGTGTTGTCTTAGATTATAAACTAACATTTAATGAACATATTAACTTAATAGTTAAAAAAGCAAATAGAGTTCTGGGGTTTATTAAGAGATTTGGTCGTGATTTCCGTGATCCATATGTTTTAAAATCACTTTGTTTCATTTGTGAGACCAGTCCTGGAATATGCCTGTACAACATACAGTATGGTCACCTTACTACGCCGGCCGCCGGCCACCGGCCGTACAGGTAACAAGACTCGAAACTATTCAGAAAAGATTTTTGCGTTTCTGTCTACGATCTTTTTCGTGGTTTCATGGTATTCATATATCACCGCCTTACTCACATAGACTTTCTCTCATAAAACTTCCTTCTTTGACAAATGTAAATGTTAGTGTAATAAATGGATAAATTTCATAACCATCAGTTCGTAGTAGTTTAAACTTTAGTTTTAGTCGTTCAAGTATAAGACTCCAGAAACCATTGAATACTAATTTTAGTTGATCAAACCATGGTGTACATAGCCCATTAAATCAATTAATTGTAATCTTCTATATAAAAATAAGTCGAGTTTTCCTTCCTGACGCTATAACTCCAGAACGCACGAACCGATTTGCATTCGTTGGGAAGGTCTCGGGCTCCATGAGGTTTATAGCAGACAAAATTCAGGAAAAATTTTAACAGAAAAGCGGTGAACTCCGCTTAGCCTCCCATAGAAAGCTATTGTAAAAGTTCCGATTTGTGGAATTGAAAATTTATATTCTAAACCAAAGCTTACTTTTGGGAACCTTTTTTAGTCAACCATATCTCTAGAAACATCAGAGATATCGACTTCAAATAACGTTTGTTTATAATAAGAAAAAATGCAAAAACAACTTTTTAAAAAATTTAGTGAGTGTTTTTTTTTGTCATAGAGCAATTAAAGAAAAAAGTGAAAAATTTGGTTAACCCCAAATCCAATTATATAAAATTCTGTATGACACATTCTGAGCAAATTTGGTATAATTTCGACAAAATCAGTTCTCTTGTTTTATATCAAAAAACTGAAACAAAATATTTGTCACGTAAAATATTTTCAGAACAATAAAATAATCTATAATATAAAATGCCTAGAGTACGACGTGCGAACATCGGCCGCCGCACAAGACATAGACATGCAAGCCAGCAACAAGTGTATTCACAGAACTTAAGCGAAGGAAGACAAAATATATTAAGAGAAAATGCCCGATTGAGACAACGCGTGAGCACACGAAGATCATTGGCATCATACAATCGCTTGGCATTCTTTGATTTGATTTGATTTATTGATAAGAAAACAGCTGTACATTAAGAATAACTTATAAATAGTACAGGATGTATTACAAAAGATTAACAAGGATATGCAAGAATGTATTATATCAAATAGCAATTATAGCAAAATTAAATAACAATTATAACAAAATATTACAAGTTAAAATTTAAGCTTAATAAAGTTTTTAAATGAATTTAATAAAATTAAAGCAAAGTCGCAAAAGAAGAAGATAAATAATAAAAAAAAGTCATCTCAGTTTATGTTAGAAAAATATTCAAAGATAAGTTCATTAAACTTTTTGTTTTCGATTCCAGACCTCATGTGAATGGGAACATTATTCCACAGTCTGACAGCATAAACGAAAAATTGTCTGCGTGATGTCAAACAGGTTGAAGAGCGCAATAGAATGGAACGATTTGAAAATTGATTCCAATATGATCCCACTGCGAACTACAGTGAGGATGACAATTTAGATATTGGACCAATGACGACTGTATGCCGATATTGCAATGCGTTAAAGTTCAAAAGAGAAACGGTTGGATTGTGCTGCGCAAGTGGAAAAGTCAAACTGGATCCATTACTTACGCGACCACAGCCACTGAAACCATTGTTCGATGGAAGTGATCCCGATTCCAACCATTTCCGGCAGACGTTGCCAGTAATTCCCCGTGGAACGCCTACAGATGAATTGAATGCTTGCCTGAAGGCATCACTGTTGTGGAATAATGTAAAAACATTATCGCTAACCACTAATATGAGAGTTCAACTTCAAAATGATCAAAGTGCTGCACAATTTTCCAAACAATTGTTAGCTGTTGGAAATGGAAAAGTGCCAGTTGATGCGACAACTGGATTAATTACTCTTACCAACGACTTTTGTCGATTTGTAGACTATCAATTAGCTCTTATTGAAAATATTTTCCCAAACATTAGTGAGAATTATCAGAATTATGCTTGGTTAAGTCAACGAGCAATTATCGCCACAAATAATAATGATGTACACGCACTGAATTTTACTATTCAATCAAAAATCGCTGGCAATTTGGTGACATCAAAATCCGTTGATTCCATAACAAATACCGATGATGTAGTAAATTATCCAACGGAATTTTTGAACTCTCTGGAGTTACCAGGATTCCCACCACATAACTTGCAACTTAAAGTTGGTTCAGTTATTATGATATTGCGTAATTTGAATCCACCGCGACTTTGCAACGGTACTCGACTTGCGGTGAAAAGACTTATGACGAATTTAATTGAGGCAACCATTATTAACGGAAAGTACACAGGTGAAAATGTATGTATTCCTCGAATACCATGATTCCGACTGATCTTCCGTTTGACTTCGAACGATTGCAATTTCCGGTTCGCCTTGCTTTCGCAATGACAATCAACAAGTCGCAAGGCCAATCGGTTAGTGTTTGCGGGATAAATTTAGAAAATCATTGTTTTTCACATGGGCAGCTATACGATGCGTTTTGTTTGTGTTAACGTCAGACCAAAAAACAAAAAATGTGTTTTACCAAAGAGCACTTCAATGATACGGATAATTTGCGGACAAGTAACGCTTCGATTCAGTATTTACTTTGGATTCACTTTCATTTTTTACTTAGAGAAGTTCAACTAAATTACACTTCATTTTTGTAATCGAAATGAATTCATTATTGTTGTGAAATGAAATAAAATTTTCTTTTTTCAAATATAAAAAAAAAATAATTTTTCTTCATCTTTTAATCCCCAAACGAAATGTTACAAAAAACGAAGCCATCTGGTGGCGAAACGGAGTTCGCCGGGTTTGCTAGTCTATAATAAATTTCACTCTTGTGTTAATTCACCAAATAATAATATAAAGAGTATAAAATGCAAATTTACATTTTTAGTTTAAGTTTTAGATTTTAACTATGTATGTATTACATTTAAAAGAATTGTTAACGTCAGTATTTAACGAATTATAATAATAAAAAAGAGGCTGGGATGCGACCCACACTAATAACATCCCATCCCGTCTGTCGATTTATCTTGCTTAAAAGTTTGTCTATATGTATCAATTTTAACTAAATTTGCGTACTATTGACGTGACAACGTCTTAAATTAGGTTGCGGCTGGGAGTCACTTATGAAAAAGTGTAACGCCCGGTAACGTTACGATGAGTCACCGAACGAGAGAGAGGCCCGCCGAATGCCTTGCGTCTCTCTCCCACTCAACTATGATCGGTCTGCCGCGCGCGCAGCACTAGAGAATTAGGCGCATTGAATCGGCGCATGCTTGTGTCTCTGTCTTTGTCTTTCTCGAACGTTCTTGGCGTTGGAAAAACAAGAAAGCGTCATAATACAAGTTCACACGTGTGGTTAAAGTATCGTCAGCTGTGTCTGTAGTGAAAATGTGGAGTGCTTAGATTCGTCATTTACAACAACTACAACAATAAAGGTAAATAATTGTACACTGATATTTCATTATCGTAAACTATGATTGATTGATTAATTGTTAGATTGACACAAAAGTTGAGAAACTGAGTTTATAGGTTATGTCATACTATTGATAAATGTTGATAGTGTTAAGTAAATTATTAGTTTAAAAAATTTGTGCAATTCTTATTTTCATTCAATTCCTTGTTCCTATTGTGCAATTAAATTATATTCATATCAATAAATATTCTACCGAGAAAAAGACGTTGTCACGTAAAATCTTCGCCCAACCGACTTTACAGGCACCCATTTTTTTTTGTAGATTTTATTTTTTATGAAGAAACGGACTGTTGGATTTTTATAAAAAAAATTACTGAATTTCGAAAACAATATTTTCTGTGAAATAAAAAAAGTTTGAAGCCAATACTTGTAATTTATGAAACGCTATTTGAGCCGAAAGTAAATTTTTACAAGTTGTAGTATTGTTTTTTTTTTGTTTTTATTTTTTGTAAAAAAAAACTGTCGATTCGATTTTTCTCAAAATTTTATAGAATGTTGAAAACAATATTTCTTAAAAGATAAAATTAGTTTGATACCAATTTCTCAAATTTTTGAAAAGATATTTACGTCGAAAAACAATTTTTACCAACTTTTATAAATTTTTTTTAGGTTTTTATTTTTCGTAAAAAAAACTGTCAATTCGATTTTTCTCAAAATTGTTTCTATTGTTGAAAACAATATTTCTTATACGTTTAAAGTAGTAAGAAGCCATTATCTCAAATTTTTGAAAAGATATTTGAGTCGAAAATCAATTTTTACCAACTTTTAAACAAATTTTTTTTGGTTTTTATTTTTTGTAAAAAAACTGTTAATTCGATTTTTCTCAACATTTTTCAGAATGTTAAAAACAATATTTCTTATAAGATAAAATAAGTTTGAAGCCTTAATCTCAAGTTTTTGAAAAGATATTTGAGTCGAAATTCAATTTTTACCAACTTTGAGTAATGTTTTTTTTAGGTTTTTAATTTTTATAAAAAAAAACTGTCAATTAGATTTTTCTCAAAATTTTATCAGATATCAAAAGCATTATTCTTCGTTGTACAAAATTGTTTTGGAGATGAAATCATCTTTTAGTCGTAAAATTTTTGAGGTGACAAATTTTTTTTTTCAGTTTTTTTTTATTTATAAAAAAAACCGTTAATTGGATTTTTTCAAAAAATATACTTCTTTTGTATCACGTTACAATATATAATATAAAATTTTATTCAAGTCTCTAGCGTCATTGGTTCATGAGATATTTAGGGTTAACCAAAATTGTCACCTTTTTTTAAACTGCTATGGTAAAAAATCCACCCACGCAATTTTCTTGAGAGCCCTTTCTGCACCTTTCTGCCTTATTATCTGTATAACAAAATTTATTTGAAGTCGATATCTCTTCTGGTGCTTGAGCTATGGACGACGAAAAAACGTCGCGAACGTACGTACACGCGCACGCACAGACATCTTTCTAAAAATCTTTTATTTCGACTCTAGGGACCTTGAAACGTCGAGAAATGTCAAAATTTTCAATTTGACAAATCGGACCCATTACAATAACTTCCTATGGGAAGTTAATAAATAAAAAAGAGGCTGGGATGCGACCCACACTGATAACTTCCTATCCCGCCTGTCGATTTGTCTTGTTTAAAAGGTTTTCGTGTTTTGTTAAAAAAGTTGTCAGTTGAATTATTCTAAAAGATTTAAAAATTACCAACAATATTTGAAATAGTTTGATTTCGGAATCTATTTTTGCTAACGATATTTTTAGTCGAAAACCAATTTTTACCAACTTTTAGTAAAGTCTTTTTTTAGGTTTCTATTTTTTTATAAAAAAAACTGTCAATTCGATTTTTCTCTAAATTTTAAAAATTTGGCCAGATGTCAAAAACTTTATGTTTCGTTGCACAAAATTGTTTTGGAGATAAAATCATTTTTTATTCGTAAGATTTTCGAGGTGACAAATTTTTTTTCAGTTTTTTTGATTTATAAAAAAAAATATTAATTGGATTTTTTCCAAAAATATATTTGTTTGGTATCACGTTACAATATATATTTTATTATTATTATTTTATTATTATAAGCTTTTATTTGCCATTATTGATATTTTGTACAATATTTATTTACATTTTTGTTTCTGTTTCTTTTGAATTAATTACTATATAAAATTGACATATTTTTTTTTTTAATCAACTTTAATATGTGAGAAAAGTTTAAATAAATAAATGGATTCGTGTCAAAATTCTATGATCTGGCATACGCCTCCCCCAATGTTGTCCAGAGATCTCTATCTTTTGCGTCATTGTACTAACTTTGTCTTTCTTTAAGCAAATCGTCTGCCCATCTTTTCTTCGGTCGTCCAATTGCTCTTCTGCTTTCTGGTGGTGTCCATTTTGTAATGATTTTTGTCCATCTTTGGTCCTTTATTCTAGATACATGTCCTGCCCAATTCCATTTAAGGAGTTTTGCTCGTTCAACCACGTCCGTTAAACTAGTTCTTCGTCTTATTTCTCTATTTCTCACTCTCTGGCTAATTCGTAGGTTAAGTAGTTTTCTTTCCATCTTGGTTTGGCATATTCTTATTTTGTCAAGTAAACTTGAAGTCAAGGATATAGTCTGTAACCCATACGTCATAACAGGTAGAATAGCAGAGTCTAGTATATTTTTTCGTGTTTCGTCCCTTAGATTTGATTGTAATATTTGTTTTAGACTCCAAAATTGTTTCCAACTATTGGAAATGCGTCTAGAAACTTCTTTTTTCTCTTGGTTAATGAATGACTTAGTCTGTCCTATATATATATATATAATAAAATTTAAAATTTAGCGTTATTGGTTCGTGAGATATTTTGGGTAAACCAAAATGTTCACCTTTTTTTTAAATTGCTATGGTAAAAAAAAACACGCACGCAATTTTTTCGAGAGTCCTTTCTGCATTATTATATAGATATCTCTCTAAAAATCTTTTATTTCGACTGTAGCGACCTTAAAATGTCGTGAAATGTCAAAATTTCCAATTCGACACATCGCACAGTGGGACGACCCATAGCAATAAATACAAATTTTGAATATTTTTGCGGGACTTTTGAGTGATTGATATGTTAATATATATATTTATACGTCATAACTGCATTTAAATTATTTTAATTTATCAACACGTGCAAAAGTTATAGGGCGTTAAACAGTGACAAGTGGAATATTTTTCGCAGGCAGTAAGAACGAGTGTTTTTTTTATATAATTTAAATTCGTCTCTAACTAAATTGTGCTCATAATTAATTTGGATAAAATGGAAAATAATAGTAATCAAGGTATGGGAAACCATATTCTGCTGTAAGAAATTATATTTGTTTCATGGTTTTAGTAATATTGTCTCTGAAGTGAACGTCTTATTAAATTTTCGTGTTAAAAGGTGAATTTCGTGTTGAAGTAGAGTTTTCTAAAATACCCCAAAAAGCCCCCTTGAGATTTGTGCTGTTTTAAGTTGGTCTATGTTTGTATATTCTAAATCCGAAAGGAATTTTTGCGCAAATTTGCGTTTTTTTAATTATTGCCATTTTTGTAGGCTCAACTCCATCAATCAAAAATGGTGACTTGTTGCAAAGTTGGATCGAGAATGACAAGTCGAAGAAATTAATAAGTGTTGTTGCAAAAATTTGTGTATTACTGGGGCTAAAAGATCTAAATAAAGAACTAGAACTTGAAATTAAAAAAGTTTCTAAATATTATTGCCTAAAATTGAGGCAAAAGTGGGAAAATTGTCAAAGAAAACGTGACACGTTCATGGAAATTAATGAACGATGGCTTAGCCTTGATTTGTCTTTAAGTGCCAAATTGGCTAGTGTACAAGGTAGAACAAGTACAGACAGACCTTCAAAAAGTTTTGAAGAATGTAGCGAACGCACAAAAAAACGGCGGGTTCAAGAACTTACATCGCAACACAGCACAGATTAGCTTAGCTGTGCTGCTAAGATCTCGATCCGATTCTCATATTCTCCTCAAAAAATCGGAAAAAACTTTGACCCTAAAGCAAAACCTAGCTTTGTACATTGACTTGGATTTGTTTAAGAGAAAGTACGCTCCTCTGCTTTCAGTTAGCAATGACATCCACAAAGATTGTTTACCAAGTTATTACAAACTTAAAAAAATATAAAGCAGAAATACTACCCGAAATTGATCTTGTTTCAGAAACAGTTGCTGAAGTCAATCTTCGATCCTTACTAAATAAAACCTCTAAAAGCATAGTCGAAATTAATAAAGAGAAATTATCATCTTCACCGAATAATGAGCACTTCGTTCGAGCTCATATGCAAATGGGGTTTTGATGGTAGCTTGGACACAGAAACTATAAACAAACATTTGCTAATAGTGAGAATACAGATAGCTTCCTATTTGTAACTGCTTTTGTGCTTTGGAGCTCATACGGAATTTCAAAATCATATTGAGGACCATTGCAACTGGCTGTGAATTTAATTTGGAAAGATTCGTGAAACTCTTGGAAGAAACGTACCTCTCAAAATAGAGCTGGTTTTATATGCCTAGCACTGTCCATAAGCTTCTGGTTCATGCTAAAGACATTATTTCTTTTTTTCATTTGCCTATTAGTGTTCTTTCGGAAGAAGCATTAGAAGCCAGACACAAGGAAACTTGGAAGGCCAGGCTAGATCGTATTCGAAAGTGCTCTAGAACAAGTGCGATGACTGATTTAATAAATCATTTATTAATTACTTCAGACCCACTTATTTCAAATTTACGTTCAAATAGCTCACATTTACCTAGAATCGATGCAGATATTGATCAATATCTACTCAGCAATAACTTGGACGATAATGTGTGGGTATCAGAGAGCGATACCGATTAATTCATTAATTATTTCTTTATTATCATTTATATTTTAAATTTCTTCATTATCATTTATTTTTTATATAACATAGTAATCACATCATGTTTGAATTGTTTTTAATAACAAAATCGATAGCTAAATTTAAAAATATAACTTGAAAAACATGAACAAGATTATGAAAATAAAGTTTGAATTTAAAAAAAAAAGTTTGCTGCTCAACTCTTTTTTGTCGAATTAAGCTGTGCGGGGCACTTATCACTGGTTTTTGTATGTGTTTTTTAGTTCATAACGTAGTTATGCAATGCACTAGTTGATTACATACATAATAACTAAGTTCGAACCATTTATACAAGAGATATTAATTTTGCCGTTTTGCCCATACATTCGTTCCACTGTGCATCGGACCGATTGCAATAACTTCCAATGAGAAGTTAATAAATAAATGCAGGAGGATCCAGTGCGGAATCCTGCATGTCCAGCTTCGAGTGTTGATTTGAGGTGATCTCTCACTTATTCTTAAATTAGCTTGGCATATATTTTTCCAAAGTAAATCCAGTTCTTTATTATTATATAGTGTTCGACGAGACGACACGACAAACGTATAAGATTTTCATTTGAATTATTAAAGTTTTATTTCCTCGTTCTTAAAGAACTTACAAAAAATAAAAAAAGGATTCAATCCTTAAATCATAACTAAGCTCTTGTTCGGAGTCATTCATCCTTAACATTTCACAAATATATCAGGCTACAGCGCTAGGTAATGCAATTAAAAATAGATACATTCATACAGAACAGACATCAGAGCTATACATCATTCCCGGTTCACTTCCATTTTATATAATGGGCGATGGGCGTATATATTTAAAGAGTTTATTGACTTTCATCTTCTAGGCATAGGCTCATAGTCATATACCTACAGCCTACAGCACAGAATTTCTGTCTCAACGTTGGCTGTTGAAAGCAATAGCCTAGCTGGAGCTGTGGTAACTTTTATTCATAGAAGAAAAAAAAGGATAGAAAAATGCGAATCTACCATCATCATCATCATCAGAGAGAAAATATATAGAACGGGAAAAATCAGGAGAGAAAAGCAAATGCAGAACAAAATTCTAGGGAAGTGCATTTATTCATTATGGAGGTACCTTCGTATTTTAATCCTGAAAGGTAGGCTTTTTCCAAATAAAAAAAAAGAATTCTGCAAAGACAAAGTTGTATTTTTTACTGGAAACAAAAAACAATGAAAAAAAAAAAAACTAAAGTTTAACAATTAAATGTTTGAAAAATGTTATACCAACTAACGAGTAACGACACTATGGGAATGGGAATAGTACTGGGACTGACTTTGATATGGAGTTAAGGCATTATGAAACTATCCACATCCAAAGGAGGTGTTGCAAATTGTATTTTTTTAACTTTTGAATTCCCTCTTGCAAAGGATTTATGTGTGTCATCGCAAGGAGGAAGAGAAAAACATACAGAGACAAAAAGAAAAATGAGATTGTTGTTAGGCCTACTGTAAGTCGTTATTCGTTAGAAACCATTTAATCAAGTCGACTTAACTATGGAAACATGAAGCACCTTTGAAGCTCTCGAGGAATAGAAAAGCTTCATTATTTACCTATTTGCTTATGACATGAGAACAAGAATAAGTATCTTAACAATTAAGTAAATCAACTCAATGTAGACACTTCGCTATTTTACTAACTTTTATTCCAAAAATATTTTATATGCCTAACAATCCACTTCACATTAAAAAGGACACAAAATAAGTAGTTCTTATCTTATGTGTACAGTACATACTTATGGAAGAACTCATATTATACCTTTGTTCATATATTACTTAAAGTCACTGATTCTTTATACCAACACATCAGCCTTGAGCTAAAACACCAAGCACACTCGTACTCAACTAAATTGTACATTTTGTTCTATTATGTGAAATTCTTAAATTCGTTATAGCTTAAGGCTTAAACATTTTCTTATAGAGTCTTTGGGTTTTGATGAAAATGTTGAAACGAAATTCCGCACCCACAACAAACAAAAAGGAAATGCTTGTCATCATCAATGGAAAACAACGGAAGGAAAATAGTCACTTGTACATTATAAAAGGCACTGTCAGGACATGCATTGTTCATATCAGTGGTAGGTACATAAGTGCCAATGCCAACAAAAAAAAAAGTCCTTTTTTAAGCGTATAGAGTTCATAAATTTGTTTGGTTGCTTGCTATATGGTAGTTATTGGTTTTCCTTGTAGGTGTTAATAATGACTTTTATTTGTTTTGCCGCATAGATCAAGGACACTTGGTGGATTCTGACAGTTGGTGATGAGGACGACCATGTTGTTTTATGATTTCTTTTTTATTAATTTTCCCGTCTTATATTATTGTTTATTATTTGTCTGTCACATTCACATCACAAGTGCACCGTATGGCAGTGTCAAGTTCGTTAAGAATAATTTTGTTTAATTATGAATGTATAGTAATAACTTATTGTTATTTTTAATGCCTAAAGTTATTTTTCTGCTAAGAACTTAAGTCTTGAGTTTGAAGAAAACCGCTTCAGTGTAAACTTGTAGTTTAAGCAGAAAGGATATGTTGTTTTTTAGAGGCATAGATATTTTTTTAAAATTAACATACAATTTATTTTACTTTATTCAAAAAGATAATCTTCTGGCATCATAATTTAAATATGATTCCTGATATACATATGTAGTACTCGTTGCATGATGGTTAGTGCGTTGGACTTTCATGCCAGAGGTCTTGGGTTTGATCCCTGCCTATGCGATCTAAAGTTTTTTCACGGGTACTGCCTCTTGCGAAGAATTGAAAAATCATCCAAGAGTAATTCTTGTCATGAAAAAGTGCTTTCTCAAATTAGCCCTTTTTTCCCTGACAACATTACCAGCACACAGGAATGGTTGAGAGTGGTAAGTCACTAGGCCCTAGTTTTCAACGGAATGTTGCGCCACCTAATTTATTTATTTTCTGTCATATGACCTCCTCAGCTGGATCAAACACCGTCTGATCTGGAGGATTTCTTGATGATTTTTGCCGTGTAATGCTGCGAATGTTGCCCTCCAAGTGAACAATTGTTTCGTGTATATCGGCATAGACTAGCGACTTCACATATCCCGACAGAAAATATTCAAGCGGGCGTTAAATCGCTCGATCTTGGAAACCAATTCACGGGTCCGTAACGTGAAACTATCTATCTATCTATATAATGCGGCCATGGAATTTGTCGCGCAAAAGAGACATTGTTTTGTTAGCTGTGTGGCAAGTGGTAACGTCCGTCCTGTTGAAACCACATATCGTCCAGTTTCATATCTTCCAATTCGGGGCATAAAATGTTCGGTTTCATCTCACAATAGCGAACACCATTCACAGTAACTGCCTGACAGGCCTCATTTTGGAAAAAAAATACAGCCCGATTATACCCCAGCCCATAAACCGCACCAAACAGTCACTCTTTGTGGGAACAATAGTTTTTCGACAATCAGTCTTGGATTATCGTTTGCCCAAATACGACAATTCTACTTATTGACTAATCAACATAATTATGTAGGTGAAAATTTGCCTCAATACTGAAGATGATTTTCTTCGAAAATTGATCATCCACTGTTGCCATTTCTTGCCACCATTCTAATCATTGAAATGGTCAAAAGGCTTTATTTATTGAGTCAATTGCACCTTGTAAGAGTGTAAATGCAAGACTTTATGCATAATGATCATTTAAGACGAGCGTGAGATTTGCAATAGTTGCACACGACGCGCGAGTTGAAGGGCGTATTTCAATACAATGAACAATAATTTTTTGATACGGTGATAATACAAAAATTAGGAAAAACAAAAAAGTTTATTTTCAACATTATTTGCGGGATCTCAGGATCTTAACTCCCTTTTTCGGGGTCACACCCGCTCACGCAAATCCGTTGCTCTGCTTAGGGTATGTAAAGTCGCTAGGCAGGCGCCTATATCAACAACTTTCTTCAATAAAAGCACCTGAGGGTGGCACGCTTCGCGGGTTCTCAGGTTTTTAACTCCCTTTTTCGGGGTCACACCCGCTCACGCAACTCCGTTGCTCTGCTTAGGGTATGTAAAGTCGCTAGGCAGGCGCCTATATCAACAACTTTTTTCAATAAAAGCACCTGAGGGTGGCACGCTTCGCGGGTTCTCAGGTTTTTAACTCCCTTTTTCGGGGTCACACCCGCTCACGCAACTCCGTTGCTCCACTTAGGGTACGTAAATTCGACAAGCAAGCGCCTATATCAACAACTTCTTTCAATAAAAGCACATGTGGGGGCACGCTTCGCGGGTTCTCAGGATTTAAACTCCACAAAACAAAGTCTTGTGGTATTGAAGTGCTCCAAGTTTTGTCATTTGGTGATTCTTATTAAGTGGGACATTAGCCCCAACATTTTTATTTGGGGCTTCGGTCTTTCTTGGGTGGGACTTAAGGCCCAAATTCAATTTTGGTTTTATGTCCCACCGAAGTGAGACATAAGCCCCAAAAAAAAAGTTGGGCGTTATGTCCCTGGGCCCTATGTCCCTGCGCCGAGTTGAAGTGGGTGGCTCTTCATCCACACTATCACGAACAGCCGCAATATTTTCTGCAGTACGAGCTGTATGAGCATGCACTGGTGTTTTCACATCTCCTACAGATCCAATTTGCTCAAATTTGTGCACGATTTTTCTGTTTGTTGCGCACGCACATTTCGACGATTAAGTTGACCGATAAAATCACAAAGCGACTAGTATGCATTTTCATTTTAACTTTAACGATTTGCTCGATTGTCTGAAACTGAGAAATGTCAAATGAAATGCAGAAAAAAACTTGACGTTTAGGTGTCAACAACAATTGCCCTTAAAATGTAACCACCCTTTATTTCGAACAGAACCATGATTTTCAAAATAAGTTTTAATAATTTGGAATCATTGTTCAGACGTCAATTTATTGATGTTGATCTTAAAAATAAATTACTTAAAACATGACAAAATGACCACTTATTAAAAAAGCGTTTCCAACATAAAGTTCTAAATTGAAAAACACCCGTTAGAAAGAAGCCCACATTTAGGCTTGCTACACCATAAGACAAAAGCTTCCGAAAAAACATAGAAATTGTTTAAATTCACCCTGAAAACTGTGAACATTTTTGCATTCAAAGTTCTGAAAACTAAAGCACTTTTCATTCGCCACGAAGCAACTTCTCGGCGAGCAAAAATAAAACTGGAGATAAAAATAAAGCTGTTATAAAAGTAAGTGCGTTGTAAAAAATTGAAATAACTGACAATATTTCTGAGTTAGGTTATACCTTTAAATTCCTAAAACTAGCCTTTAATTCCATTTAATTTTTTTGACGTACATAAATAGCATAGATAGTGAATATTGAAGTTACTATGGTAGAAAAGTCGAAAAAAGTGTGTCCATGATTCCGTCCGTCTGTCCTGGTCCCTACATCCCAAACCTTTGTGTCGATTGAAATTAAGATTTTAAGTCGATTAGCGTGAGGCAATCCTCACACAATTTTTTTGTTTACATTTTTTTTTTTCAAAAATGAACCGATAGATTTTTTTCAAACTTTCTATTTACTTTTTGTTCTTATTGTGGCTTCTTTCTACAAGAAAAACATATTTTGGTATTGCTCCAGAAGGGTACCCCTCATAAAACCGTTATTTTGTTTTTTAGTTTTCTAAAGAACTAATGGCTCGATTTCAATAATCTTCTCCTTCTGTGCAAGCTTTTGTCGATGACCAAATGATCAAATTTATGATGATGATAATTTTTGATGATCAAAAATGTCATTATTTTTTTTTTATTTTTAAAAAAATATTATTTTTTTTTTTACAAAATTTGATATCTCAGAATGAACATTTTTTAAAGAAGTTTAAATGTAAAATGTATATTTATAAGCACTAAATGACTGCATACAAAAAATATTTTTAAGACAAAATTAAAAAAAATTATATCTAAAAAATAATTAAAATAAAAAATAAATTAGGTGGCGCAACAGTCCATGGAGAACCAGGGCCTAGTGACTTACAACTCTCAACCATCCCTGTGTGCGAGTAATGTTGTCAGAGATGGAAGGGACCTACAGTTTATATGCCGAATCCGAACGGCTAGTTTGAGAAAGCACTTTTCATGACAAGAATTACTCTTGGAGAATTTGTCAATTCCTCGCAAGAGGCAGTACCCGTGAAAAAAGTTAGGTGGCACAGGCAGGAATTGAACCCAACACCCCTTGCATGACAGACCAACGCACTAACCATCACGCTACGGGTACTACAAAACAAAAAAACGCTCTAATAATTTTCGAAAAAAAATTTAAGTTAATCTAAGTTTTTTCGAAAAATAAAATGGCATTTAAATTTTTGATAAAAACTTATTATTATAGAAAATATTTTTAAACAGACTTTTTTGCAGAAATAAGCAAGTTCTAGCATTTTATTTTTTTTTCAAAATCGATTTCCTGTTGAATACAAAAACTTTTAAGATCTTAAAAAGTTAAAGAAATCTACATTTTGAAATGAATTTGCTTTAGATGCTCTAGAACCGAGATTTAAGCACGAATTTCAAGTATAAAAAATGTCCCCAAAACAGCAAAAGTAAGACTTTTGTTAATCTAATGGCTAATTGAAAAACACAATGCACTTTTCATATCTTTTAATATAAGAGCTTTGAATCTCTTGAGAACTGAAGTGAAAAGAGATTCTGAAACATGTAATTTGTGATTGCCACACAAAAGTTTCTTCCCAACTTATTTGTTTCCCTTAAATTGTTTTTGTTTAGTTTTAAGAGAAATTAAGTACTTAAATGCACCTATTTCCTTAAATTCAAGAACCAAACATTTTTCTCTCTACAATTTTTTAGTTTTGTTGACTCCTTTAAGATCAAAATATTTTCTGGTATCAACGAGTAAGCAGACTGATAACGATAGTATTAATAGACTCCCGAAAATTGAGTTCGAAAAAACTACGTCATAAAAAGCCAGAAAAATCTTAATATCAGATTTGTATCTTATTTTCTGGGTTTTTGAATTTTTTGTAGCGTTTTTTGCATCAATAGAAATGGCAACAGAAAAATTATATATTATTTTTTGAAAAAAAAAAGTTCCGTTTCAAAACAATTTCTTACACTTCTGCGTGAAAGCAACAAAAACCCTTTAAGCTATTGTGTTTTAGCTCTTAAATAGGGTATATTTAGATTTAGAAAACCGTTGGAATCTTGGAATGCTAAAGTTGTCACTTCAGACCTTGAAATGTGTAAATTTAAGGTTGAGGTACACATTATGTTAATCAAATGTTGTCAGCCTCCTTTACAGAAAATGTAACAACATTTTTATGCGATCCCCCCCCCCCCCTGATTGAAAGTCTGGATCCGCCCTTGCAGATAACCAAACCTCAAAAAAAAAAAAATGATAACTTTCTTATTTTAAAATTAAAAAGTTGGGAAGAATATTGTGTTTATGTTTTTTTCAAACTGTGAAATGATAATACAATTTGTATTACAAACAAAAATGTTGTTAAACACTTTCTTGTTCCTCAAGCACGACTTAAAATTGTCTACAAAATTGTCCTAAAAAATCATGAATCATAACCTCGTTATTCACAATTATTTTTCTTGTCTTTTTTTGCAAGATAGATGATAAAAACGATCTTACATAAATGACTTATGTACAGCAACCCGAGTTCATAAACACTCAAGTTGAAAAATCAACAACAACAATCATCTTTCCATTGGAGAACGTTTTTTCTCAAAGCCAACATAAATAGAAGAAGAAATGGAAAGCAAAAGCACAGTGATATATAGGAACTAATTACCATGAATAGCTTCATTATAGACTTGATAACCTATTATGAAGCTATTAGACTCAAATGTGTTTTTGAGTACTTGATAGCTTGATATACCCTATTTTATGATGGCAATTATATATCCAGCCATTTTCACTTTATTCTATCACACAGTTACTTTTTGCCAGCGGGGTTATTATTTAAGTATAAACATAAGCATGCATATACATATAAATATATGTATTTGCAAGGATGTTAAAATGGTCTTTGCATCAAAGAGCTCCAGCAAAGAAAAATCAATATGCGTTTAAAAGACTGGTGACAATTATAGGGTGGGAGGAGGGATATACAACAGCAAGTGTTAACAAGATAATCTTATAGATTGTTTATAAATAAATAGAAGGAAAGATTTTGTTTAATATTTAAAACATTGAAAATTATAAGAAACTATACCAAGGCTTTGCTGGTTATATAAAGGGTGATTTTTTAGCTATTATCTTTTTGGCAACACTGGGTTAAACAGCTGACGCACGTTTCGTGTTTTGTTTCACTGTCAAACATCTTTAGTTTGGTATATAATTTAACCATGAATCGTCTTACAAACGAGCAACGCTTGAAATTTATTGAATTTTTATATCACAATGCGTGCTCTGTTAAGAAAGTTCATCGCACGCTTCTTCCAGCGAGCGACAAAGCTCATTTTTGGCTCAATGGGTACGTAAATAAGCAGAATTGTTGATGAATTTGGAGTGAATATCAGCCAGAAGCATTGCAGGGGCTACCAATGCATCCAGAAAAAGTCACAGTTTGGTGCGATTTATGGGCTGGTGGCATCATTGGACCGTACTTCTTCAAAGATGATGCGAATCGTAACGTAAGTGTGAATGGTGAGCGCTACCGTGAGATGATATCCAACTTCTGTTTGCCCAAAATGCAAGAGCTTGCCTTGCATGACATGTGGTTTCAACAAGACGGTGCCACATGCCACACAGAACGCTCAACAATGGACTTATTGAGATTGAGAGGCGAGTTCGGTGAACATTTTATTTTACGTTCGGGACCGGTCAATTGGCCGCCTCTATCGTGCGATTAAACGCCTTTAGACTATTTTTTGTGGGGCTATGTTAAAGCTCATGTCTATACAGACAAACTCGCTTCAATTAACGCATTGGAAGACAACATTGAATCATTTATTCGTGAGATCCGTTGTCGAAGATCGTATCGTGCAGGCTTTATTTCCCGATTGTGCAACCAAATATGTCTTCTCTTCCTAGCTTGGCGTTAGTATATATCGCAGTCTTTTAGTTTGCTTTTACCGGTTCTTCCCATCGCACTTCTTGGATGGCGGTAATATCTGCCTTTCTGCCTCAGTTAAGGGCTTCCACTAACTGTTCGGGTGTAAGTGGTCTATTGAGGGACCTACCATTCCACGTACATATCCGAAGTTTATTGTCCTTATTTCTTTTGCTGGATTCGTCATCAGTAAATCCCTCCGTATCTGAGGCTTGTTGGTGCTTCGCAACTAAATATTTATTTATAGTCGGGAAGTCACCTCGACAGCACAGCCCTCAAACTGAAGGGCCAGATCCTAAGTGTAACTCCAAGCACGGGGAACCGGATAAATCGATTGTTTCAGACCTTAAATAAGGTGTACGCTAAGTAGTAATTGGAACTATAGACGACATCGTCGATTTCATCTCGGGAATTCCTCCGCTGCCGTCCCAATCACCAGTTGAGGTACTAGGCACCCGATGTTCACCGCGAGGAGGTGAAAGTAAGCGTTGATAGACAGAGATGGTGTTAGAGATTCACATCTGAGAAAAATCTATAGTCAGTGAGCGACAAACATAGGAGCCAAACTATCATCCAACGGGACACCCTAAAACCATCACCAAGTGCAAGTCCTACTTGCACAATAACCATGAGCAGAGCAACGCCGCGGCCGGCGGCGGCGCCGACAAGAAAGTATTCTTCGTCCGGTAGATTTTTGGGAACGAGCACAACAACAACCACATTAACGCTGCGCATCCCCATCATCAAAGACGTTGACGATCGAATCGAAATCAGACCATCAACATGCAAGTGCGCAGACCACACCCTTTTTCATAGTGTCGTGATAAGCGGTACTTGCGACCGAGAACCACTTCATCGAGGGAAAACAAATATCAACGAACAACTACAACGGTCCAGCTGCAGCAGCAGTAACAAAAACAACAACAATTAACATTGATGACTGGAAGTGGTGCGATATGGCGAAATATGATCCTGTGTGCTTTATATTTTATATTATTCCATATTCTGTATTATAAATTATTCTAATGTAAGAGCTTGAGCCGTGCAGACGTGCCTAAACAATAAACAGATGGGTTTTGAGATGGGTTTGAATGCTACTATTTAAACATTAGTGACTGCTTTCTAACAGTTGTTAACTTCCCATAGGAAGTTATTGCCATGGGTCCGATTTGTCGAATTGAAAATGTTGACATTTCTCGACGTTTCAAGGTCCCTAGAGTCGAAATAAAAGATTTTTAGAAAGATGTCTGTGCGTGCGTGTGTACGTACGTTCGTACGTCCGTACGTTCGCGACGTTTTTTTCGTCGTCCATAGCTCAAGAACCAGAAGAGATATCGACTTCAAATAAATTTTGTTATACAGATAAAAAGGCAGAAAGATGCAGAAAGGGCTCTCAAGAAAATTCCGTGGGTGGTTTTGTAACCATAGCAGTTTAAAAAAAGGTGAAAATGTTGGTTAAACCTAAATATCTCATGAACCAATGACGCTAGAGACTTAAATTAAATTTTATATTATATATTGTAACGTGATACAAAACAATTATTTTTTTGGAAAAAATCCAATTAATGTTTTTTTTTATAAATCAAAAAACTGAGAAAAAAAAATTGTCACCTCGAAAATTTTACGACTAAAATATTTCATCTCCAAAACAATTTTGTGCAACGAAGAATAATGTTTTTGACATCTGATAAAATTTTGAGAAAAATCTAATTGACAGTTTTTTTTATAAAAAATAAAAACCTAGAATAAACATTACTCAAAGTTGGTAAAAATTGAATTTCGACTCAAATATCTTTTCAAAAACTTGAGATTAAGGCTTCAAACTTATTCTATCTTATAAGAAATATTGTTTTTAACATTCTGAAAAATGTTGAGAAAAATCGAATTAAAAGTTTTTTTACAAAAAATAAAAACCCAAAAAAAAATTAATAAAACTTGGTAAAAATTGATTTTCGACTCAAATATCTTTTCAAAACTTTGAGATCTTGACTTTAAACTACATTAATCTTTCAAAAAATTTTGTTGTCGACATTCAGTAAAATTTTGAATAAAATCGAATTGACAGTTTTCTTACAAAAAATTAAAAACCGAAAAAAAAATTAACAAAAGTTTGTAAAAATTGATTTTCGACTCAAATATCTTTTCAAAAATTTGAGATAATGGCTTCTAACTAATTTTAACTTATAATAAATATTGTTTTCAACGTTGGGAAACATTTTGAGAAAAATCGAATTGACGGTTTTTTTTACAAAAAATAAGAATCTAAAAAAAAATTATAAAAGGTGGTAAAAATTGATTTTGGACTCAAATATCTTTTCAAAACTTTGAGATATTGGCTTAAAACTACTTTAATATTTAAAAAAATATTGTTGCAAACATTCAGTAAAATTTTGAAAAAAATCGAATTGACAGTTTTTTTTACAAAAAATTAGAAACCTAAACAAAAGTTGGTAAAAATTGATTTTCGACTCAAATATCATTTCAAAAATTAAAAAAATTGGCTTCAAACTTATTTTATTTCACAGAAAATATTATTTTCGATATTCAGTAATTTTTTTATAACAGTCCGTTTTTTAATAAAAGAAAGAATCTACAAAAATAGTACGCAAATTTGGTAAAAATTGATACATATAGACAAACTTTTAAGCAAGACAAATCGACAGACGGGATGGGAAGTTATCAGAGTGGGTCGCAACCCAGCCTCTTTTTTCTTTTGGAGTTGGTGTTTTTGACAAATATCATTTGATCCATGCCTCTCAGCTGGAATTTACTCAGTTTGAAATATGAATGTCAGTTTTGAAACGACTTTTCTCTTCAGGAACGTGAGGAACAGAGGAAAAATACCACCAAACGGTTAATTTAGAAAACACCTTTCATGGCAAGAATTATTACTCTTGAATGATTTGTCAATTCCTCACAAGAGGCAGAGGGCACCCGTTAAAACGAAACATTAAGTGATTGCTCTGATCCTGAGATTACAGTCCTACGCCCTATCCAAAACGCCTAATTTAATTCAAGCTTTTAAACCGGTCGTGCATCATGTTTTAAAAGAATAATCCAATGAGTATCTACACCTTTTCTAAACTTTTAAGTTCAATTTTCGTTACACTAAAAATAAACTTAAAGAATTCTTTAAATCAACTTCTAAGATAATATTATTTGTTGTTTTTTTATCTTTTAAGAGCATCTTAGGGCGTATTACATGATTTTCTCATGGGTTTTATAAAGTGACAAAGACGAGGCTCTAAATGAATACTCAGACAAACTAAATTGAATTTGGTTGTGGTTAAGATAACATATGGATTTTCTTTACTTTTAAAAAACATTACAGAAAAAGAAAAACTTCAAAGATAAGGTCACCAAAAGTTTCTATTATATGCCACATATATTAATGTATACATTACATACACATGCATGTACATATACACAACAATCTAAATCAACAATCAATTTTAAAAGAAGTGAATTTTTGAACTTTGAAAACAAACTTATTTATAACAAAAGTAAGACTCCTACACGCATAGAATACAACAAATACCTACATAAGTGAAAATAAATATACTTAGACGTATATACAATACACACATACATATGTATGTTTATACAATATCATTATTTGTTTTATTGATTTTGAACCATAATATAATAGAATTGAAATACAATTTATTGACCTGAGTATACAAATAACAATAGATACAAAATGGTTTAAGACCAGAACGGCTTAAGAGTTGAACAAACATAATATTTTGAGGATTTATTTGAGAATGAAAATGATATTTTTTGTTCAAGAATGTGTAACCTATTGACATTTTGAAGGACACTTAAGGATTTATTTGACAAAACAAAATTAAATGAATTAAAGAATTATTCTCCCTGAGGGAAAAACTGCCACTGATGCAGTTTATTAGCAACTCATTGATTTTTTGTTTAATATGGAATTAATTTAAATACATTAAAAATGAGTTATGACCGCATAAAGAAAACCCAGTTGCTAAGAACAACCTAGCCTCGGATACGGACGGATTTACTGTTGACAACCCACGAATGAAAAACTTCAAAGTTTACTATGGTGACTGCTACCGAGAAAACCAACAGCGCTTATTTGGATGCGGCTTTGTCATTGGAGACAGACTTAGGCAACAAGTCTTGAGCTATAGGTGCATCAACGAGCTCCTCATGACCATCCGCATCAACACCAAGGATATGTTTTTCGAGCTCTTAGACAAAACATATGAGCAGTGTCCTAACTACGATATTAAAATTGTCTGGGAGATTTTAATGCCAAGCTACAGGAAGGGAAGCCAACTTTGGTGGAATAATCGGGAAAAACAGCCTGCACGACAACACTTCCGATAACGGATTCAGGCTCATAGATTTTGCTGCGGGGCGAAACGTCATGGTAGCCAGTACGCGTTTTCCACACCTCAACATCCACAAAGGAACTTGTAGTTCTCCAGATAAATCTACCGTAAACCCGATTCACCATATTGCAATCGACGCTAGACACGATTCCAGCATCATTGATGTCCGAACTTTCCAAGGAGCTAACACTACCTCGCTGTAGCCAAGGTAGCACTTCGGGTTTCCAGACCCAAGAAGACACAACATCGAGCGGCTACAACCGCAAGAGATCGCCAAATCCTTCTCCGACCGAGTTACAAGTCCCCTCGCTCGAAGTTCTCTGCCGCCAATACAATGTATCGAGAACCAGTGGCAACATTGCCAAGATGCAATCAGAGAAGCTGCCTCTGACGTCCTGGGTTTCAAGCAGCCACCATCAAAGAATCCCTGGTTTGATGAGGAATGTCGGCAGGCAAATGCAGCCAAACAACAGGCACGCAAAGCGTCGCCGCATAGAAGAACGAGAGCTGCTCACGAGCTCTATGAGCAGAAGAGGCGAGAGGAACACCGACTTCTCAGAAGGAAAAAGAGAGAGCATGAGAAGCGTGCGATCGAAGAGTTGAGACGTTTAAAAGCAGGAATGAAGTTCGAAAGTTTTATAAGCAGATGAACCGCAATTCACAAGTACATAAACCTAGAGCCGAAGGCTGCAAAGATGAAAGTGGAAACATCATAGTGGAACCGCAGTCAATGCTGAGGATATAGAAGGACCACTTCTGCTGACTGTATAACGGCGACGACGAACCGAATTCCGCTGTCAGGCAGGATGATCCATTCAACATAGACGACGAAAGCCATCAATCCCGTCCTTCCGACTTAGACGAAGTAAAAATTGCCATATCTAAGCTGAAGTCTAACAAAGCCACTGGAGCAGATGGCTTGAATGCAGAGCTCTTCAAAGCAGCTGGAGAAAATTTGGATAGGAGCATGCACCACCTTATCTGTGAGATATGGTCGGAAGAAATCATGCCCCATGAATGGAACCTCAGTATTGTTTGCCCGATTCTGAAAAAAGGAGACTCTCTAAACTGCACCAACTATAGAGGCATCAGTCTACTTAATATCGCTTACAAAATCTTCTCTGTCGTAATATGTGAACGTCTAAAGCCCATTGTCAATAACCTGATAGGTCCTTATCAGTGTGGTTTCAGACCAGGAAAGTCCACAGTGGATAAAATATTCACATTACGGCAGATCCTGGAAAAAACCCAAGAACATCAAATCAATACCCACCATCTTTTCATCTATTTCAAGGCCGTATATGACAGTATCTACAGGGGCGAGCTGTATAGAGCCATGTCTAATTTTGGCATCCCTGCCAAAACTCGTCATTTGTGCGGGATGACCATGGAGAATTCAAGCTGCTCCATAAAGGTTGGAAACAAATAAACAGAACCTTTCGATGTCAAAAAAGGTTTTAGACAAGGGGATGTGCTATCATGCGATTTGTTTAACATCGTACTTGAAAGAATAGTGCAGAGCTCAACGTCAACATTAGAGGCACTATCTTTCAAAAGTCTGTCCAATTACTACGAGTAGCGTGATGTCAATGAGGCTTTTGTGAGTATTGAGGCAGAGGCGGCAAAAATGGGTTTAACGGTTAATGAGGGCAAAACAAAGTACATGCTGTCGTCAAGAAAGGACATACAACACCGACGTCTTAGTCAAAACGTCACTATCGACAGACGTAACTTTGAGATAGTTATAAGGACTTTGTCTACCTAAGCTCCGTTGTTAACGCAGAAAAAAACAATAGATCTGAGATCAAACGAAGAATAACTCTTGCTAACCCCTGTTTCTTTGGGCTAAGAAAGCAATTGAGTAGCAAAGCCCTCTCTCGAGGGACCAAAGTGTCGCTATATAAGACCCTCATCATCCCCGTCCTGCTATACGGTGCAGAAGCATAGACAATGACAAAAGCGGATGAAAGCACCTTGGGTCGTTTCAAGAGAAAAGTTCTTTGTGTGATCTATGGTCCCGTATGCATTGAAGGGGATTTTAGGAGAAGATGGAACGACGAGCTGTACGGGCTGTACAGCGCCGTAGACTTAGCCAGAAGGGTAAAAGTTCAACGACTAAGATTGCTGGGTCACGTAGAACGCATGGAAACCAATGCTCCGGCCCGGAAAGGCTTCGAATCCACACCCACAGGACAGCGCAGAAGAGGAATACCGCGAATCAGGTGGCGCGCACAAGTGGAAAGTGACCTCACTCGACTTGGAGCGCGAAACTGGAGACATCTAGCTAGCGACCGAGCTAGATGAAGAAGTTTGTTGGGTGAGGCCCTAGGACTGTAGCGCCACCTTAAGTAAGTTAGTATTGTGATAAGGGTTTCTATCAGTCTATAACGTTTATGAGAAAATCGATCATTCTTTTAGACATCTTTTAATATTACTTATTGAATTTTTGACTGTTGACTGATGGTTTTTAAAACGATTGAAAATTGGATTTCAAAAAGTGGTTTTGTAAAATATAATAATGTAATCAGTTTTAAACAACTCGAACAAAATATCGAAATCGGAACCACATCGACCCAAATATGTCCACAACAACAAAAATGATTTTCAATCGTTTGCAGAAAAATTTTTCATTTTTTTAAATGAGAACATTCCAGGAGATCGTGTGGGTCATGATCCTTCACCTCCTAAGCTATAAAGTTTTTAGAGCTTAGTTCTACAAATAATGACTCCATATGCAAATTTTGTAGTAACCTTACGATATTAATCATCAGAAGCCAAATTACCGCATCAGTAACTGAGTGAGCGAGTCTTGATCGATGGAACGAATGACTACTTAAGGATGATGGCACTCGTAATGTAACGTATCGTCTCACTTTTTGAAATTGTAGTAGTTATATTCTACTACTTCGAGTCTCTGTTGATTTTCATCAACACAATTAACATACAACATTATCCTTTACAATTTCATTAAAAGCTCAGGCTGACCAAAGGCTTTTTCATAGGGACATACATACGTATAGCCCAGTTAAATAGGGAATTCACCTTGCAATGAGGGATAGTTAGCTCGAAATGTTTGTATACCTTACTTTTGGTATTATAAACATTCTGTAAGAAATCTCATAAGACCTCGTGTTCACGTCGCGTCGTATGTTAGGGACCGCCAAAAGCCAATATTTCGTGTTTGAATCCATTTCTATAAGTCCAATGGTTTTAATACCTTCATTAAAAATGGCTATTCATAACTTGGCGGTTGATAACTTCCGACGTGGCTACAAGATTAGATGAGACTTTTTACACAATGTTTAGAATATCAAAAGAAAGGTATTAAACAAAGTTCCAACTAACTATCTCTCATTCCAAAGTTGTCCTCCCTTTTCGCCTAATTGCACTGGACAAGTATTGTTGAGCTTATTCTTGAAGGGACGTATGTCAACAGCATTTCCTACTCCATTGCAGTTAGCTTAGTTTTGTTTTAAAAAGATTATACTCAATAAAAATAAATTTAAAATACAAAAGTTCTTATATTTTTCAAAAGAATTTGTATCTGTGGTACACTTATTAGCTCAAGAGAGAAAATCAGTTCGATAGCTGATGAGTAAATGTCAAATAATAACGATAACGTTAGCGGTAGTTCCAAATTCAAATAATTCAGTCACGTATGGCTGGATGGCTGATTCGGTAATTCGGCCCCTTGCCTTTTAGAGAAGAACTAAAATCCTATAAAATTCCAGATTATCTCAAAATTCAAGACATAGAAAAACAAGAAACACCTAAAATTCTTTTTCAAAAACATTCAGATTGTTTATAATGACAGGCTTCATAATTAACTATGTACATACATACAAACAAAATACTTTATTTTATGTTCAATTACCAAAAGAGATCGTCGATATTATGTTTATATGTTAGATGATTTTAAGCACTGAAAATTCTTGATATTTTCCTGGTACATATCAAATATTAGTTGGAGAACCTGAAAATAAAAGATACCATTTTTAAATTTCACAACACGAACTCAAATTGCTTTTAAATAAAAGTTGCAATTTCTCAGATTAGTTTTCAACTTCGTTTTAGGGTTTTTGTGCACATCAGACATTTGGATCTGTTAAAAAGGAGGTTATTTTGAAAATTGATTAAGAATCCAAATTTGAAAATATTTTTAAATTAAACGAATTTGTTTTTAAAGTGAACTTTTTTTTCGACGCTTAAAAGTCAAGTCTGAACTACTATTAAATTATCTAATTTATTTACATACAGTCCTGACAATTTGTCATTTGATTTTTTGGATACTTGTTTATCATGTTAGCCTTATTAATAATCCAAGTTTCCGGCCTCGAACAAAGAACTCAAGAACCGCGAAAATGTCTTCTCCTACAAAGTAGAATAGTTGATGTAATTGATTCCAATTTTCCCAAAAACTAAAATATAGTTTCAGATTTGGCTTTTTGGTATTTAATCAAAAATTGACAAGGGCATTGATTACTGAAACAAAAAAATAGTACTCAATAACATAAAAAATTGAGATAAAATTTTTATTTATTCAAATAATTTTCCTATTGTTTTTGACTTTAAGATTTAAATTCTTTTTTTTTTCATTTTGAAACTATGGAAAAAACTACATTTTTCAAAAAGTTACTACAAGTAAGGGTTTCTAAAATTAAATTAAATTAAATTAGGTGGCGTAACAGTCCGTTGAGAAAAAGCGCCTATATATTGATAGGAATGGAGAGGTCTACAGTTTGAAGCCGAATCCGAACGGCTAATTTGAGAAAGCACTTTTCATGACAAGAATTGCTTTTGGAGAATTTGTCAATTCCTCGCAAGAGGCAGTACCCATGAAAAAAAAAAATTAGATGGCAAAGGCAGGGATCGAATCCAAGACCTCTATAGCATTACAGTCCAACGCACTAACCATCATGCCACGGGTACTACTAGAATGGGTTGCTGGCTCTTAGAAAAGTTATATCACAATAATGCATGTAGGTCTTGCCGTTGTTTTCCAATCTTTCACTTTTCAGAAAAATTACCCTTCTTGCCTATAGGGAGGAAAAGACCCCCCAATCCACTCCAGAGTTTTGATATACCTTATGGCAGATTGTCTATTTTTGTTATTTTTAGTATTAATTCAACATAATTGTATTACAAAAAGTTGTCCGTAAGGGTAAAAAATGCCAAGAAGCGAAAAATGCGCGAAATTTTCGATTTTTTTCTGATTTTTTGACGCCTTGCGGTCGACGCTTGAGGTCGAAAACTTGAATTATTAATTAGATCAACATAATAAAAAGGTAACAAAAAAATCAAAACTACCTACTTAACGCATGGTCTGATGTATATAATTACTGGACTAAATTACAACTCTTATAACGTGTTGGTAGTGTGTTGCACTGTTTATGTTATGAAATCAATTTGCTTAGGTTCAAGAATCCATATTGCTCTCTTTTTTATTTCTTCAAATTTGTTTTTTTTTTTCGATTAAAATATGTTAAAAAATCAATATAAAAATTTAAGATTTTTTCTTATTTAAGATTTGTGCCACCAGCTCCTACTAAAATAAAAACAGACTAGAAATTATAATAACTACAAACTATAAAACAAATATAATTATATCAAAACTTTCGTAGAACTCGAGAACCCAAACAGTTCTTTCTACTTTCTGACGATTTTTCTAACGATTTCTGAGACTTTTGAGAAGAAATATAATATACACTTTTAAATTTAACTTTTAAACTAATTGTAGCAAATTTTATATTCTTCTTGGTTGACCAATTCATCAATTTTTAAACGAACACTGAAGACTCCTTCAAAAATAAGTTCAAAACATTGAATATTAGATTTAAAGTAAAAAGCCATTTCTCAAAAACTTTTAATTAAAACTAATTTATTAGGTCTAATTCTAGCTCGTATATTGCTTTTTCCTACATCTGACATGCCTGTGTGACTAAGGACAAGTATTTAAATAATTTCTTTTGATTAATAGAAATTTAATTTTATTCTAAGAAATTTTGCGTGTTCTTATCTAATGAAAAACCCAAAAAGAATTATTCTTGGAATATTTTCAAAAATAATCTCTTTGCGTTGGATACATTATATTGAAAATGTACACATTAAAATCATCATTTATTTCAAATAAATCAATCTTGTATTTAATTTATTTTTCCTAAATTAAACAATATCTTAATTAAAGCACATGAATATGTACATATACGTAGATACAACGATACATCTTGAAGAGCTAATAGGAAATGAAGAATGTGTGAAGATTTGTTCAAATATACTCATGTACCACACAATAATACTCAAAGACATATAACATTAAGGTTGATTATACCATTTTATGTCAAGTGGAGGAATCCTGAAATGAATAAATACAAACATTTCTAGAATGAGTTGAAAAAATATGTCGAAAATACTTTAGAAGTAGTTAAGTCTTATTTTTATTTAGGAACGGAGTTTACTTTTAATTTAAAATTAGAACAACTTAAAATATAGAGTATTTAATGCTACTGCCCAAGCTATCCTGTTTCATGGTGCGCAGGTATGGGGAGTACAGAAGTTTTAGCTAGTTGAAAGTCTTTCTTAAGCTTTTTAAAAAAAAAATATTCTTTTTTCCGATAAACACACCAAAATATATGTACGAGTATTATTTGGAAACTGGTCTTCCGTCACTGTTTATTTCAACCCTTAAGACGAATGCTGACTACATTGTGAGAGTACTAAATATGGAGGAGCATAGGCTACTAAGAAAGATAATGGAGTATGCGATTCAAACAAAAAAGCTGGCTGTAAAAGATTGGAACTGCGGACTGTCGCTTGACCCTGAATTGGAGTATGAATGCGGTTCAATTGAGGAAGATGCTTTACCAAGTAATATTCGTCACTGATGAGAATGAAAGATATGCGCATATTGAAAAAGCTCGCTCATCAACGGAAAGGCAATATTATTCAAAGTGCGTGTTTAATCTCAACGACAGAAACTATTTTACCAGCGAATATAACAATATTCTATCATTGGATCCATATTTAAGATAAGAGGAGAACTGA
Organism: Eupeodes latifasciatus; assembly: GCA_920104205.1. Taxonomy (NCBI): domain Eukaryota; kingdom Metazoa; phylum Arthropoda; class Insecta; order Diptera; family Syrphidae; genus Eupeodes; species Eupeodes latifasciatus. The sequence goes on from OV049926.1 coordinate 75,156,947, forward strand.
TCAGACTTAACTTTAGGCCCCGACGCGTCGTAAGGAGGTTAGTGATCTTTGCACACTCTGTACATGAAAGAGAAAATGTATTACATTTCGTAGGCGTTTGTCCAATGCTGACGGAGATAAGGCGTGTTCACTTTGAAAAAAGATTTCTGCAAGTTAAAAGATGTTATGAACTATCGAATGGTGCGAACTGGAAAATTAAAAAAAAATATTCATTTGTCTATTTTGATTAACCTAATCAATAAGTCCTTAATGCATTACAATTCGTTACTTATCGTCATTTGAAATGAAAATTAAAAAAAAAAATAATAATAATTATGTTTTGAAATATTTAATTACTTAATTACAATATATAAACAAGAATGCCCCTCAGGCAGACGACAGTTCATGTCACGTCTTTAACATTTATTCAAAAATTATAACAATGTATATATCAAAAAGGTATTCACAGAATAAAGAATATCTATCTATCTTTCTATCTATCTATGTATCTCATAAAGGCAATGGTAAATACTGCTTCAACACTTTCAACAGCTAAAGATAGTCTTGAATAAAAGCCATGGTCAATTTAAAACCTTGCACGGCTATATATAAAAAAAAACCTCTGTATGGTAACCGAATGTGATGGCACAACCATGGAGTCGTTTAAAATAAAACAAACCGCAATGCTATGGGTTTTTTCAGTATAATCTAAAATCTGGTGCAAATATAGCCTCAAGAGTGCCCACTCAAATTACATGTGACATTTTCCTTAAGAATATATTTATACGGAACCTTTTATTCAAGTGCACATACATACAAAGCTTTGTTGTTTGTTTGGGACCTCTGAATTTAAAATGCTATTTTCTATATATACGAGTATTTGAGTTTTCCAAACACTGTATTTCTTCTTTTCTTAAAGCTTTTAAAAATACAAAATGTTTAATCTGTGAAACTAGTCTTAACTACCCCTTTAAGAAATTAAATCATATTCTTAAATAAACATCCTTAAAATGAATTAAGAAATAACCGCTACAACATTAACATCATTAAAAATTAGATCTTTAATATACCTACCTTGAACTTTTGTATTATGACCCACTTAGGCTGATAAATCTAGGTAGAGTCAGAAGTCATAAAAGTTAGCACTATAAATCTACACTTAATAAAACAAACAACAATACAGAGGCTCCACAATTTTATGTCGTCACAAAAAATGATGTACCATCTCTTCCTACATCCTACAAAGATATCCGACAGGAAAAAAGAATAATAAAACAAAATAGCCTCATCGTAGCAATTACACTTGTCAAATGTTGAATCCATCCCTATTTTTATATTGTAAGTCTTAAAATCCTGATTTTTACACAGAAAAAAAAAAAACAAAATATTCGTTGAGGGGACACTGTGGCGTATGTTTAACATTTTTGTTCTGTGTTAAGCCTGAGGAGAGTATTTTGTCTGCTTTATTATTTTTGCTTTGCTGTACCAAAAATCAAGTGCGGCGAATACATATAAGAGTAAGTATGTATGTAGGTATAAAAACATACATATTACATATGTATGTATATTTTCAAACATGAGATAACAGTAAAAGTAGGTAGATACATTAACTACATATGTATTGATTTTTGTATGTCGGTTTCTCTGGCTTTGATTTTATTTTTGTTTTTGTTTTTGTTTTTTTTTTTTAATGAAAATAAATTGATTCTCGTTAGTTGAGTGAAAAGGAATTTTGACCACTAACCCACAGAATTTAATTAGCTTTAATGTGAAGTGCAAGTATTTCAATTTCCGCAACAGCATGATCAAACTCAGGCTCTTAACATTGGTTTATGTCGTTTTTTTTCTGTGTTAACGGATGTGTAATTATTTTCTCAGCAGTTCTTTTATAAGTTCGTATAGGTACACGGATTTGATGAAATTAGGGGGAAGTTACAAAGATAAGTATTTAAAGTTTGGAGGAAACATTTGTACAAAAGTTTTATTCATAAATCGTTAGCTGTTCTTATATTGGTACTTTTTTAACTTCCCATAGGAAATTATTGATTGATAGATAGATAAATATATTTTATTTTTTAAAAAAAGTGGTTATAAAAACAAGATTATGCTGGTGTTCAAAATTAGTTAGGACAGTAACTTGTTAAAGTTGTTTGTAAGGTTAAAGTTTTACTATTCTCATTTACAATTAAATTGCGATAATTAAGAAGTGGTAGGTGTTCTTGGCTGCATCAAGATTACATATTGTGCATAAGCCAACAATGTCATTCTGAAATGGCTTATCATTCAAGTTAAGTAATCTACAACGTTCTTAAGATCATATTTATCATTTTTCGTGAATTTGAGTCATTAAAATAGTTGAGTACCTCTGTGTATGATAGATTGCTATATTCGTCGTGAAATTGCGGTTGTAAAGCACGTTAGGTAGAATCTTTCCACTGTTGTTCTTTCAGCTTAATCAAAAGCATGTTGTGGGTATATTTCCATTCGAAATTACTTGCTTCATAGTTGACAACGATGCTAGTCGCGCGGAAAAGGCCTGACCATTCCTGGGCTCAATAAATACCAATAATTTGTAGAAGCCCACGATAATTAGATAGACTAGCGTCACCTTTTTTTGAAGAGCGGAAAGATAATTGATTTTTTGAAGGATGTTTGTATTGTTCCTGTTTCGTAGATTCTTTTCAGCTAAGTGTGAACCTCACCAATAAAAGAATTACTCGCATTTTTATAAGACTCATATGGGAGAAGATTCAATCGCAATATTTATTTCATTCAAATCAATTGGGTGGTGATCAAGTTCACGTATTTCAACTAGATTTGTTTCTCGGGAATATTCTCCGCTGCTTAATCGGTCTTTAAGTGAATTTTTGAAATATGACATAAATTCGAAAGCTGTGATTTGGGTTCCACTTTTCGTAGAATTACCGCGTATCTCTTTGTCCAGTTTCCACCAATCTTTTGCTGTGGTAGTACTTGTGAGTTGACTGGAAATGCGCTGGTAGAACTAACGTTATTTTTCTTTACAAAAGGCTTTATACTTTTTATTTGCATCACAATAGTTTTTTCTGCTTGTTTGCTGATTGTTTATGACAATCCATATCAAACCAAAGTTTCTTTCGCTCAAAACTTGACACTGGTATTAATAGGGTTTCCGTTTGCTGCATAGATACACTCTTTTAAAGAGTTGCATCGTGTTTCAACGCTATCCAAAGGCAAGAGTTTTTCCACAGCAACTTCATCAATTCTGTTTTTGAATTGAACGCGTCTATTGGTATACTATTTTAGTCTTGAAAAGCAACATTGAACCTGAACTTTTTTGAAATTCTTATGTCAGTGATAAGCTGTAATATACGTGAATCGACTATTCCTTTGATTCCTGTCCTGATGTTAAGATCTCCCATAAGTATAAAGTGGTTTGATTGAAATTCCTCAAAAGAAGGTTTTTAATTTTACGAAATCACGCATCCAATGTTTGCAGTTTAAATAGTTTGAGACCAAATTTAGAATAGATCCCGAAAACTTGCGTTGCAAGAAAACATTATCATGTACATTTAAGAATTTCAGTTGGTATGTTGATTCAATATCAATAGATTTACGGAATCCATATAAGCATCCTCCAAAGCTAAATGTTTTTGTTGCCGCAATCCAATATACTTTAAATTCTTTAAAGTAAATTTTATAATGTCGTATACGCTGTGATAAAACAAAAACACCGCCATCTTTGCTGCATTTAAACCGACGCACGTGCTTCGTCCATCTACCAAAAGAGTCCAGCGTTTGATTTCAATGCGGAGGTTGCTATCAGCTTTAAGAAGGCATCTTTTTATCTGGCAAAGGTGGTACTGCTCAGTTTTTGCACTTGAAGTTAGATCTTTATTAATGGAAATCTGGGTGTTCGAGAGATTTTTTATTGCAGACATAATGGAGTGAACTCCATCGGTATTAGCAAGCTCAAATACATAGGCAGGTCTGACGTTTTTGGGTGATGTTAATTTTCGGGCACTATAAGCTATTGCAGTGACTCGAAGGGTTGTGCTGCATACTTGTTCAAATTTTGTTGTGTCGCTTCTTCAATGTTCTCTTCAATGGAAGTTTTTGCAATCGGTCTGATTCGCTAAATTGAAAATGATGACATTTATCGACGTTTCAAAGTCCCTATAATCTGAATCAAAGATTTTTCGAGAAACGTCAAGAAAGAGTAGATACATTGACTTCAAATAATTTTTTGAATGCAGATAATAACACAGAAAGATGCAAAAAGGATTTAAAAAAAAATTGAGTGAGTGGTTTTTTTACAATAGAAATGTTTAAAAAAGGGAAAATTGTGATTGATCCGAAATGCCTTCAATTAAGTTTTACATTTATAAAACCTAAACATAACTAAAAGTTGGTAAAAAATGATTTCGACTCAAATATCTTGTCAAAAATCAAATTGACTTCAAACTAGATTCATCTCATAAAAATATTGTTTTCAATATTTAGTAAAATTTCATTTTTTTATAAAAATTAAAATCTACAAAACATGCTACACAAAATTGGTAAAAATTTGAGGGTAGTAACTTCAAAATAATTTCATTAAATTGGTACTAATCTGTTTTCGACTACAAATCTCGGGAACAAAAACAGATATCGAAATCTTATTTTATCCATAATACCGTTGCTAATTTTAAGTTATTTTTCTGAAAAAATCCAAGTTACCATAATCCATAAGCCATCCATAATACCGTTGCTAATTTTAAGTTTATTTTTCAGAAAAATTCAATTTACAACTTTTTTTACAAAAACAAACAACAAAAAACTGATAAGAAATATTTTTCGACTCAAGTTTTATGAGAACAAAGAAAGATTCCAAATTTTAAATCGCATTACTTCCGAAATTTTCAATAACACTGACCCACAAAATTACGTTTTTTCTGTTGCTCAAACAAAACAATACTTTTTAAAAGGATCAAGACATCTTGAATTGAAATTGTACCCTTTAATTTTTCTACCTTATCAGGTTTTTAAAAATGCTAAAAACAGTGTTTTTAAAACTAAGTAAGAACTCAAAATATTTCTTAACAATGAATTGTGCGATGATTTTGGAAAGTGCAAATATTTCTCATCTAAATACAATTTAAATCATTTTAGTATTTTTGAGTAATCTTTGAATTTAATACTTTCTTACTTTGAAAAATAAGTTTTGGGGTTAATTTTTAGGGCTGATTTCGAATCCAAACTTTAATTTTAACTATTCATTCAAGTTTTAAAAATACCCGCGTTCACCATTATTTTTATATTGCCTAAAATACATATGTACATAGTATTTCAAGAACTTGATATTTTTTATAAAACAGATTTGTTACAAGAACAAAACTTACTTTCAAACCGTTTTGCCTTTGTCTGGCGAAAACTGTTTTAGCATAAATAGCAAAGCGTTTATTTAAAATTTTTGTAAGGAAGGTGAAATAGTATAAATATTTCAACTGAATATTAAAAAAGCGATTACAGATTTGAAAAACTATCACCAATTTTATTTAATAAAAGCTGCTTTATAAATTTATACAACCTCAGGAAGCCTTATATATGTACGTGTTTTTCCAATTTTAAAAACTAATATTTCAAAAACCTTATGTGACACATTCATCTTAAAGTCAGATTCAAATTAAGCCGATCAAAACCTATTGGCAGTATCAAGAAAACCTTGTCGTATTGTGTGTATTGTGGAATGTTTGGCCTATTTTTATTTAAAAGTGAGGCTGAAAACGATATTTTGGTGAACTGTAGTCGGTGTCATGAAAAGTGCTTTCTCAAATCGGCCGTTGGCATTTAACTGTACAAAGGAATGGTTGAGTGTTGTAAGCCACTAGGCTCACAACTCAGTCTCAACGGACTGTTACGCCACCTAATTTAATTTATTTTAATTTTAAACCTTACGCCCTAATCACCAACAGTCTTGTAAAATTAAAGTGGCAGAATGCACTCCTTCGAGGCATCCACTTAAACCGCGGTGTAGTGAAATAAATAAATGTTACGAGTACAATAAACCCATTCGAAAAAAAAAAAAATTCTGTTAATTTTATTGCCCATCCTTCATTCAAACGGTGCCTTTTTTTTAAAACTGAATTTTAATTCAACCTCCTACCCTTCATTTTTGTTCATTCAAACCCATCTTCGTATTTAAAGACCCAAACGTATTTTCTTAACAAAAAATGTATCATTCACAGATTTATTTAGAAATACACATATCAAATTGTCCACGCTGAATATTTTGATTATAAAGCTAATAATTTTTTATTACTGTGGGGACTCCTTTTTTATTTTGCTTCTTTGCCTTGAAGCCACAACAAAATATGAAGGCAAGTTTTAAAAATTTTCTATGAATAAATTGCTAAGCTTCGATATGCCCTTTTTTGTGGACGTTCAATACCATGGGGGTTAACAAACAAAAATAACAACAATAAAACACCCTGCTACACCTCTTACATAAATATTTTATTTGTAAAGAAGCTCTTAATGTGGCAAAAAAAAAACACTTCAACTTTGGGAAAGAAGAATTTTTCGTTTGTCACTCATTCACATATGATAATCGTATATACATACCTTTGATAGTCTCATCTTACTTTCCATTAGGTGACACATTGTTTTATATTTGTGTATAGTGAAAGCAGCCATCTTTATTGTTGCTTACTATATACATCAGTTTATAAATACGAGAACTCAAATAATCCTCACAATACAACAAATAAAAGGGGATTACCCATCAAAGAACCCAAAGGCAAGAGAAAAAGGATACTTCAATTTTGTTGTCTGCATAGATATTTAGGTCATAGACGCACAGTAGGTTTAGACAGTTGAAATTTAACCACCTGAATTGTATGTACATACATACCTCAATATGCCTTTGATCTTCCTTAAGAGCTATTGAATGAAATGCTTCATTGGACAGTTGAAAAGTTTTCGATGACATGCTGGTATTATAAGATGCCTTTTATACTTGGTCTAAAGGTAAAATGGTAACCCGAAGAACTTTGGGACTTTTAGATATACTTGAATTTAAATTTTCATAGGTATTCCTTTTTCTTTTTATTTTTTTGAAACACTTTTTGTCATCCTAGTTTCGAAACAAAAATATATAGGATAAATATTGTCCTTGGGTTTAAGAACTTTGATTGAAAATAAAAATAAAGGGTCCGCCATCTAACTTTTTTTTTCTAGTGCTTATTTCGTGCATGAATGGTAACACTTAGCTCATGTCTGATTTGACAGTTAATTAGTTTTATCCTTCCGTATACTCTTGATCAACGCTGGGAAATATTGCGAAATTACTTTGAAAATCATGGTAATGTTGCGGAATGTGTGCGAAAATTGCGTACGGATTTTGCAAGAAGAGAAGCACCGTCAGCTCCGTATGCTCGTTATCTTTTGAAAAAAAATAAAGAAACTGGCATCGATGAACCAAAGCGTGAAAAGCTAAAAACAGTGCGTACACCAGAGAATATTGCTGATGTGGCAGAAAGTGTGCGTGAAGCGCCACCAACACCAATTCACCGTCGTTGTTCTTAACAATTGAACATTTTGAGACGAATTTTGCATAAACACCTTGGTATGACGCCATACAAAACCCAATTGGTTCAGGAGTTGAAGCCAACTGACCATCCCGTCATTTTGATCTTGGCGGGTATGTAAACAAGCAAAATTGTCGCATTTGGGACACAGAAAACCCGCACGCATACATTGAAAAGCCGATACACCCAAAACTAGTCACTGTTTGGTCCGAATTTTGGTCCAGAGGCATAATTGGGCCATTTTTCTTCGAAAATGAGTAAGGAGTGGCCGTTATAGTCAATGGCGAACGTTATCGGGCCATGTTGAACGAATTTGTGTTCACAAAAACTGAAGAAGAGGATATTGGCAACATTTGGTTTCAACAGGACAGCGCTACGTGCAACACAGCCGAAGCTACACTTGATGTTTTGCGCCCTGTTTTTGAAGATCGCATTATCAGCCGCAGAGCTGATGTCGTTTGGCCACAACAGAGCTGCGATTTGACCCCTTTGAAATTTTCAAAAAAAAAAGTTATTTGGCGGACCCGTTAGTTTTATGTATGTATGTACATAAGCTTTAGCTTTTCTTTTTTTGAAAATAAATTACATTACATTACATTACATTACACACTACTCAGCACATAAATGTACAGAGTAGAGAACACAGCACCTTGAGCGACTAGACTATATAAGGTGATAACAACACAAGACATTAATACAAGACAGAAGGACAGAAGAGAAAGAACAACAGAAAGAAAAAACACATGACAACAGCACGCGGTAGGTTTCGAGACGGTCCTCCATCTGAGTACTAACCACGCTCACTGATGCTTGATTTCGGTGATCGATGGGAACCGATGCTTTATCAGTGACTAGGCCGTTGCCTTTAAAAATAAATTGTCTATTAGAATAGGAAACTTGGCTTATTTTTATTAAAAAGTTTGTTTTTCAAAAATCGAATATCATTGCATGTTGCTATCCCTATGTGTTTACATATTTTCTCACTAACGTCGAAACGTAGTAAATACAAATATTGACATCACTTGGTATTTGATACGGTTATATGTCCAATCTTCAATAAATTAATTCTGATACTTCTCAATTGAAGATTAAATATTTGTTTTTTGTACATACATATATAAGATTTATTTAATCTTGTGAACAAAATTTACTTAATCCTTTTTTCTTCGTTAAGACACCCTTTTTTCGTTATTCCTTTTAAAAGGGATAACTTTATTTATTTAAGATACAAGCTTCAGATAAAAATGACCAAAGAAAAACTCCATTCAGTATAAGAATTTTTATTTTCTTGTTTGAAAAGGAATTTTCTTGGCCTAACGCCAGAAAAAAATGAAAAGGTTTGATTGAAGTAGAAGGAAGAATCCTTTTTTGTTCCTTTGGGTACGCAAACGAAAATTCGTAGGTTGTCTATGAAGTTTTGTTTTTAATTTACATTTTATACTTAAGCGTTTCCACTTGTTTTTAATATTTATACTTACATATTTATACCTGTAGCCCTGAAGGTATATTGGTTCTGAATGTTGTTTTTCATAAAGACGTTTGTCATTCTTGTTTATGGTTTTCATCTTCGTAGTTATACATATGTATATCTCTCCGGAAGAAGTATGAAAAGTTGGTATTTTATATAAATCATGGCAGGGGAAGTATTTAAAATTATATTGCGTCTTTAAGTGTCTACAATCGAAAATTTTTAAGTAGGAAATAGCTTATCAAGAGAAAACAATAAGTTTTGTTTGGATAATGTAGACCTAGAAAATTAAAATTTAACTTCAAAGAATTTTGTGTGTTGAGCTTTATTTAAAGCATTTATAAAAATGTATTTAATGGCATGAGCAAAGCTGAAAGTTTTAAACTGACGAATTTTGAGTATTGCCTACATCCGTATAAAATTTAATAAATCCGTAGCTGGAAATTCATCATCTAGGTTAGGTTAGGTTAGGTTAATGTGGCTGTGGATACAAAAACCACACACTTAGGCCAGAAGAAAGGCCCATTGTGATACCACATGAATCTAGAGAATTACTTCCCACTAGTCGAACCATTTTGAGCTTTTTATAAAGCGAAGGAGATATCTGATATCCTTTTTAGCTAGTTCACTGGGATCATCAAAAGAGTATTCTCCCAGATGAAGTTTGCGTCTTCGTGAAAGAGCAGGGCAGGTGCAGAGGAGGTGAGAGATTGATTCTTCTTCTTCAGCAGAAGTTTACATGTAGCTATCGGTATACCTATCTTCTCCCTTTCAGGTGAAATAGGTATGACGGTTCCATTTTTAGCGAGTTCATCGGCTCTACAATTTCCTGCGATGTCTCTGTGGCCCGGCACCCAGCATAGGTGAATGTTAAATTGCTGCGCCATCTCCATAAGAGATGATCGACAATCGAGGGCCGTTAGAGAGTTGGTTGAGACACCGTCAAGAGACTTGATAGCAGCCTGACTGTCAGAGAAGATGCGTATATCAGAAGTTGATATCACGTTTTCTCTTAGCCAGGAGAGAACCTCTTTGATCGCTAAAATTTCCGCTTGGAAGACGCTACAATGATTAGGGAGGCGGAATGAGATGCTTAGATTAAGCTTTTCTGAGTACATACCACTACCAACTCCCTCATTTGTCTTGGATCCATCTGTATAAAAATGGATGCTTTTGTCATCCAGGAGTTTTTTATCTTCCCATTCATCCCTGGATGGAATGGATACCTGGAAGTTTTTACCAAATTGGGGTTTTGGGATGGTGTAGTCTATGTACTTTGGTATAGAACCAAAGAGGTTCAGAATGATGGAGTGCCCAACATTGTTGTTGGACCACTGAGATGAGGCGTTGAGTCTTATGGCTGTACTCGCTGCCACTTGTTTGCTGAAAATGTCGAGGGGTGTCAGATGGAGGAGAGTGTCCAACGCTGCTGAGGGTGTGGTTCTCAAAGCCCCGCTAATGCAGAGACATGCAGTGCGTTGGACTCTGCTGAGTTTGTCGCAATATGTGACTTTCTCCAGTGCAGTCCACCACACTGCAACCCCGTACATAAGTATTGGTCGGATGACCGATGTGTATAGCCAATAAGTTATGCGAGGTTGAAAACCCCATTTGTTTCCTATGGCTTTCTTGCAAAGGAAAAGAGCTGCTGTAGCTTTTTTAACTCTTTCCTGAATATTAGATTTCCAACTTAATTTTTTGTCCAATATCAGACCAAGATATTTGGCCTCATTGGTAAAAATTAGTGGTACACCTTTTATTGAGGGAGGTACAATTTCTGGGATCTTGTATTTCCGCGTAAAAAGGACGAGGTCTGTTTTTTGAGGATTAATACTAAGTCCACAGTGATCTGCCCATCTAGTGAGCATATTGAGTGCGTTTTGGAGGAGGTCTCTCAGTGTATTTGGATATTCTCCTATGACTGCGATAGCAACATCATCGGCATACGCAATCACTCTGTAGCCTTCTCTCTCAAGGGATATTAGTAGCTCGTTAACCACTATGTTCCACAGGAGAGGGGACAGAACACCACCTTGCGGAGTGCCTCTACCGACAGACCTTTTCGCACAAAAATCCCCCATCTTAGAGTTGATGATCCTGCTTTTTAGCATTAGATTTATCAATTCACAGAGTGAGTTTTCGACGTTTAGGGTCGTCATAGCAGAAGTGATAGCGGATGTGTCAACGTCCGCTATCAATATCTATATCTTCAATATCTAGGAAGGCCACCATAGTATATTGTTTTTGTTCCAGGGAATATTCGACAGTTCTTACTAAGGTGTGCAAGGCTGTTTCTACCGATTTCCCTTTGCAGTAAGCATGCTGAGACATCGATAGTCTCTTATGAATGCTGTTACGTATGTGGATATCAATCAAACGTTCCAGAGTCTTGAGAATGAATGATGATAGGCTAATAGGTCTTAGATCTTTAGGGTTGACATGCGAACATTTGCCCGCCTTGGGAATGAAAACTACCTTTACTTCTCTCCATCGCTGAGGTATGTGGACCATATCTAGACAACTCTTAAAAATCATCTCAATGATGGGCAGAGTTATGTCAGTCGTAAATTGTAACTCAGCTGGTATGATGTGATCTGGCCCTGGAGATTTGTAAGGTTTGAAACTATTCAGAGCCCAAGTCAATTTCTCTTTAGTAACAAGACCTTGAGGAAAAGTTAAGTTAATACCCGACCCAGGATGGTTTGTTGTATTAACGTATTTGGAGCTATCAGGAAAGTGGGTGTCAAGTAGCAGGTTTAGCGTTTCTTCACAAGAGTTAGTCCAAGTACCATCCAAGTTTTTAAGACAACTAGGCATGGTTGGATTTGTCGAGAGAATCTTCCTTATCCTTGATGCCTCCGAGGATTCTTCTATTGAGCTACAGAAGGATCTCCAAGAGGATCTTTTGGCTATTCTCAATTCCTGTTTATATTTTTTGAGGGATTCCTTATAGGAGTCCCAGTCTTGTGGATGTCTAGTCTTTTTTGCACGATTAAAAAGCCTTCTACAGCCTTTCCGGAGTAAACCCAGTTCAGCAGCCCACCAATATGGTTTCTTCTTTCAGGGCAGGCAGTTTCCATGGCTTTATTAAGGGCTGCTGTAAGCTCGTCGACTTTTTGATCGAGTTCAAAAGCGCATAAGGGCGGATCATAAAGTTCTGGTTTAATCAGATTCTTCAGAGTTGCCATATATTTTGGCCAATCTGTTTTCCTATAGTTTCGGAATTGGATCGGTTTTGGAAACTCTTCAATAAGTGTGAATTGGATGTATCTATGATCGGAGAACGAGTGCTCCTTTGATACTCTCCAATTCAGTATTTTATTTGAGAGATGTAAAGAGACAAGAGTCATATCTAAAACTTCTTGTCGATTTTTAGTAACGAAGGTTGGTTCACTACCTACATTACATACTACCAGATTAGTTGTTAAAATATAATCAAAAAGAGACTCACCTCTGTCATTTATATCGGTACTACCCCACGTAGTATGGTGCGCATTGGCGTCACAACCGATAATTATGTTGGTTTTAAGTCTTGTTGATTCAGCGACCGTCCTCTCCAGAGTGGTACCAGGTAGTGGGCCCTGGTGGTCGTGGCCCAAATACGCTGATACCAGCCAGTAGGTATGGTTGTCTATTACCATACTGGCTGTGGTGACGTCTTTATCACTGAAATTAGGGAGTAAAAATACGTTTAGATTACGTTTTACTAGTATGCAGGACCTTGGGTTACCTTTTCCTGTTACATATATCACGTAGTAACCAGGAGTTCTCAATCCTCGAACCAGGGATTTCACAATCTAGGGCTCTTGGATGAGAACGACATCTTCTCCAGTTTTTGTCAGGCGGAGAAGTAAGGAGGCCGAAGCCGTTTTGGAGTGTTGGAGGTTAATCTGTAGTATTTGCAGCATTTTGGCTACAAGTCGGCAGATCAACCTCCACCACTGTTGAATCCAGCTCATTCAGATCAGACGAAGAAGAACCTAATAGTTCATCTTCTTCCTCACTGGGGAGAACCTTGTCGTTTGAGTCGTCGGTCTCCATTAGGGATAAACCTTCGACGTTTTTAGAAGAAGACTGTGCTGCGACAGAAGAGGGCCCTGCCACATTCTCATCCACACCCAAGGATGGGAAGGTGATGTTGGCACTGGGACCCCCTACGTCTTGCGGCACAGCTTCTGATGCGGGCTCGGAGGAAGACTGTGCTGCGACAGAAGAGGGCCCAGGTACAACATCATCCACATCCAAGGAAGGGAAGGTGGTTGTAGCTCTGGAACCCCCAACGTCTTGCGACACAGCTTCCGAAAAGGGTTGTGGAGGCTCGCATGAAGCGTCTACCTCATCTTTTTTGTAGATACGTAGCGTGATTGTCCCGAAACCGTATCTTATCACTCCCTTATCTCTCGCCAGAGAAGCCACAGAGTCTTTATTGATTACGATTATCGCACTTCGATAAAGACCCTTTGGCTCCTCCAGTTTCACGATCTTCCAGTCGTGACAAGGAAGGTCCGGGTTGCTAATCTTAATAATCTCGCGTATGTCATCCGGACATGAGGGTTCTTTAGGGATCCAAGCGCGAGCTCTTGGCCTGCATGGAATGTCTTCCTTTGCAACGACCTCGAGTTTTGCGCCTGGCCAAACTTCGCCCAGCATGCCGACAGCAAGCGTATAGAGATCGCGCGACCTCTGATCGTTACAAGCGATGAGCTTGACATGACCTTGATGCCAACCCTCATCGCTTGTTACAGGCGGTGGACCCGGATGATCCCGCATGACTTTTAAAAAGCCAGCCGAGAGCTTCAGATTCACCATCTGCCAACGGTCAGAAGTAATCGTGCCATCAATATTACTCCTATCGATGACCGCAATTACGATCTTATTTGAATCCTTAAGCACATCACTAAAAGGTTTAGTGAGAGGTACTCGAGGAATATTGGGAGTGCTGGTGTTTTGCACTTTGGGTTTTTTCGGGACGGGAGTGGACTCCTCCAAAGACCTTTGTCGCTTTGACGTGGAGTCGTGGCGACTAGTGTTGTCTAGAATGGATTTAGCCCACTCCAGCTTTTTGCTAAGGATGGGATTACTTCCATCCCCCAGTGTTGAACCAGAGGATTTTATAATCCTCATCGCATTCCGTCGTTGTTTATACGAGCTCCTAGGAGCATACTGGAGAGGTTTACTCTCTTTAGTAGTGGAAAGATCATTTTTCACGAACTTTCCACTACCGACATGAGGAAGCGTTTTCGCCAATTGTACATCCTGCACCGCACTAGAAGAAGGGCAGTGACTTGGCACAGGCCCTTTTCCGGTGCTCGGCGCAGGAGTAACGACAGCCAGCGTTGCCGCCGAACTGCCGCCCGGTGTGGATACATCTTGCACCGCACTAGAAGAAGGGCAGCGACTTGGCACAGACCCTTTTCCGGTGCTCGGCACAGGAGTAACGACAGCCGACGTTGCCGCCGAGCTGCCGCCCGGTGTAGCTGGAATACCGGTGCCGGTTTGACGCTTTTGCTTCCAGTACTGTTTTTGTTTTTGGTTTTGTTTTTTATTTAAATTCATTAGGATTCCCACGAGTAGCAAAGTAAAGGGGGGGTCCATCTGTGCAGAGATTCGCTTACACAGATAAGGCTAGCTAATCCGGAGGTCGCCTGGTATCCGGATACTCCGTTAACGACTGAGCTATTTTTAGAAATTGGGCCCTCAGCCTGGCTGATCATCGGCACGGGTCGTATAACACCTTAGATCCAGCCCAATTGGGAAGCTGAAGGGAAGGATGTGTTTTGGAGCAGGAGAGACGAACAGCAATTACGCCATAAGCGTCCCAGAAGGGAATTAGGTTGACATATAGTGATACACTATATATTCGGGAGATAAGGAGACATCAGCCAGCATAGTAACACAAAGCCGACGGAGGAGGGGGTAGGGATTGGGAAGGGTAGGGGTGAGCGACCTTTGGTTTCAGGACTCTTCTGGAGAAATAATTCCCGAGAATCATTGACCTTACTCAGCTTCTACAACTCGACAAGTTCGACGCTCAGGTAGAAGTAAATTCATCATCTATCTATTCAAGAAACTGTATGTTTAACTGAAAAAGAATGCCAAGCACGTTTGATCAAAATATTGTCTTATCATACAAAAATATATTCTTAATGCAACCAATATTTTGCCATCAGAAATTAAAGCTTTTCAGATGTATATTTATTTGTAAGGTAAATTTCAATTTTGCAATTCAAATGGTTTTTAAATTGTAAAGATTTTGCTGAAAAAGTAAGCTTCAAATAAAAACACCATGAAAACCTTAATTTTTGACGTGACAACGTCTTAAATTAGGTTGCGGCTGGGAGTCACTTATGAAAAAGTGTAACGTCCGGTAACGTTACGATGAGTCACCGAACGAGAGAGAGGCCCGCCGAATGCCTTGCGTCTCTCTCCCCCTCAACTATGATCGGTCTGCCGCGCGCGCAGCACTAGAGAATTAGGCGCATTGAATCGGCGCATGCTTGTGTCTCTGTCTTTGTCTTTCTCGAACGTTCTTGGCGTTGGAAAAACAAGAAAGCGTCATAATACAAGTTCACACGTGTGGTTAAAGTATCGTCAGCTGTGTCTGTAGTGAAAATGTGGAGTGCTTAGATTCGTCATTTACAACAACTACAACAATAAAGGTAAATAATTGTACACTGATATTTCATTATCGTAAACTATGATTGATTGATTAATTGTTAGATTGACACAAAAGTTGAGAAACTGAGTTTATAGGTTATGTCATACTATTGATAAATGTTGATAGTGTTAAGTAAATTATTAGTTTAAAATTAATTAATTAATTAATTATTATTTTACAAATTTTCATTAATTTCAAATTTATTTAGCAAAAATTTGAACCTTCGATCTGAATAAATGTTTTGATTTTCGAATTGGTTCTTTAAAATTACAAATATTAAGAAAAAAAATATATTTCTATAGTTAAAATTTGTGCAATTCTTATTTTCATTCAATTCCTTGTTCCTATTGTGCAATTTAATTATATTCATATCAATAAATATTCTACCGAGAAAAAGACGTTGTCACGTAAAATCTTCGCCCGTAAAACCGACTTTACAGGCAACCATTTTTTAAAGAGTTTTTCTTAAACGTTTGGTTTTTAAGAAGAAATAAATCGCACATAATTTAAAATTTTGGCCAAGAATTTGGCTTTATTATAAAGATTAGGTTTTGCCACTACCTTTTACAGTCCATAGACCCAATTTTTGACCACTTTTTGCAACAATTAGTGCTGTATATCAGCAATAATGCACCGAATATTCTCTTCTAAGGCAGCAATCGTCTCAGTCATATCTGCATAGAAAAGCGACTTCGCATAACCCCTTAAAAAATTTTCCAGCAGTGAAAAATTGCACGATCTTAGAGGTTACCCCACAGGCTAAGTCACGTGAACCTAACAATTTTGATGGCAATAAATTTGAACAATTTGCAAACGTTGTTCAGAAGTGAGTTTATTTATTATAAAATGACAAACCAAATCGAGCATTTTACCACAAAAACTGAAAAATGTTTCAGTATTTCTATTTATGCCGTTTTGAATTTGAAATAAAATTCACGACTTGTTCACTCGAACTTGTTCATGTATTCAAAGAGTCTGTTTAAAAATATTTCCTGTATTTTAGGATTATAAAAATGTACCTGCAAAAAAAAGATTGTTTTCAAAAATTTAAACGCCATTTGATTTATCGAATAATTATTTTTTAAATTATTGATTTGAATATTGTTAAATACATAGTTTCTTTTTTTTAATTAAAACATTTTTCTATTTGAATTTAAAAATATTTTTGGTATGCAGTTATTTAGAACTTATTAATAAACATTTTGCATTTGAAAACTTGAAATATCGATTCTCAATATTTTTGATCATCAAATATTAATAAGCTTGTGCAGAAAAAAAATTATCAAAATCGGTTCATTAATTCTTGAGAAAACTTATAAACAAAATAACGGTTCTTCTGGAGCAATACAAAAATATGTTGTTTTATTGTTGAAAGAAGCCAAGTTATGAACAAAACAATTAAGAGAAAATAATAAAAATCTATCGGTTCATTTTTGAGAAAATTCGAATTTTCGATTTTTGACCAAAAAACTCGAATAGGGTTAAGACCCTTTTTTCCCAAAAGTCTCGAGATCGAAATTATTTACGAATGCAATAAGTTTCAATATGTCGCAAGTAAATTTATAAGGAAATGATTTCGTAAAGAAATCCCACAAAATATCAATCTTCCTCACAATTTGTTAAAGAAAAAAAACGAATAACACAAACTTAGTTTTTATTACTTTTGTACTTAGCTTTCTTCAGAGCTCGAGGTTAAAAATTATAAAAGATTATTAATAAGGCCAACATCATAAACAACTCACCAACAAATCAGAACTATTGGATTGAACGCAAAGTCTGATTTTCATTATTAGATAGATAGATAGATAGATAGATCTTTATTCAATATAATAATTAGTACATAAAGTCATTGAGAGAATCTTGAATATTTAGGGGCATGACATATCTGTCGTCTGCCCGAGTGGCAAAATTGCTTGAATCTTTTACACAATATATGTTTTTTTTTTTTTTTTTTTTGAATAGTTAATAGGACTTTTAGTTTAGTTAAAACAAAATTTAGAGATACTTTTTACACATCATGAGATTTATATTTTTTTTTTATAAACAAATTTTTTTATAAATATGTAGTTGATAGGACTTTTAGTTTAGTTAAAACAAAATTGATTGCACTGATAAAGGTCTCTACTTGTGAACGAACGCAAGAAGTTATTGTTTCTCCCAACTTGAGATTAATAATCTCAAGAACGGCGGAACGAAAGGACCGTCGTCCTGCCTCATTGGACTGTGAGGCTGACTTACTGACAAAATTATAAAGCCATCCATACAAGTCAGTAATAGACGAAAATCGACCTCTTCGTGAAAGTTGATGTTTACAAAAATTGCTAAAAGTTCAGAGTGACTCCAGTAAAAATCATTCTAAAAATAAAAGAATGATGTAAATGAAGATAAAGCTGGTGGATTGAGGTCTCAATCATGAAGCTGAGCGGTCACCTTAGGGTTATCTTCCCTAGATCTGACCTATCAAAGACTCGAAAGATGGCGAGCCGGACCCAGGCTATAAATGGGTACCACGGGATATGATCAGCCCCCATGATTTCGGTCGTGGATCATATAATGGGACGGCCCTTTTGGGAGTTTCGTGGTGGCTGTGGTTTATCCTATAATGCTTAGGGTTTGGTTCTTCGTACCCTAAGAAAAATCAAATTATGATAGAAAAGGCCATGACCAAAGGTTAACAAATGAGGCAGCGTTTGTTAGGTCTTGGAAGCTTTGAAAGAGGAATTGACGGAAGGAATTTTGAATAGAGAGAAGGGGATTTTCATTATTATGGATATATCTATACAAAATTAGTAATTTCAATGAAGATAGAGTTTCGAATTCTGAAATATAGGAGACAGTGTGAAAAATAAATACATGTTAAGGGTGTGTTCGGTGATATTTATTCTATTTTGTACATTGTCTGCAATAGATTTGAGTTATTATCGATTCAAAAAATTGTGTTGTTGTTTTCACGTTGATTTATAACAAAACAAGCAAATTTAATAAACAAATTTTTAAAAATAAATATATATAATAAGATGTTAAAAACAAAGAGAGTATACATTTTTACCATCAATTCCTTCTATGAAATTTTAATTTTCTACTCTAGAGTAAACCCTAAAAGAATCGTATTCCAATAGGTGTAAGGTCTTTGATATTCTTATATCAGTGATTCTTGAACTTCCTCCCTGAAAATAAGATTCGTCAAGTGTCTATTGTTTGGATGAATTTTTGTAGTGTTTTAACTCCTAATTATTCTTTATCCATTTGTCCAAATATTCCCAGTTTTTCCATTTATATTCCGATAAGGATATTCATATCTCTAAAGCAGCTTACAAAATTTTAAATTTTGAGTTGTGAATATTATTGGGCTGACCACAAGAAGATCGAAAGAGCAAGTCTGTTCTCAGTCTCACCTTATGGATTTCCACTGAGGCACACAATCAGTGTACATCAAAAAAAGAAGTAACAACCAATATAAAGCTTGAATTGTTTTAACAACAAAATTCAATAGGACTTGAGACTGAATTAATTTCTTAAGAATCAAAGAATATCAAATGTAAACTAAAAAGCAGACAACATTAATAATTATGTTTTTGTTAACTTCCCATAGAAAGTTATTGTAATGGGTCCGATTTGTCGAATTAAAAATTTTGACATTTCTCGACGTTTCAAGGTCCCTAGAGTCGAAATAAAAGATTTTTAGAAAGATGTATGTGCGTGCGTGTGTACGTACATACGTTCGTACATCCGTACGTTCGCGACGTTTTTCACGTATCGTCCATAGCTCAAGAACCAGCAGAGATATCGACTTCAAGTAAATTTTGTTATACAGATAAGAAAATTGCTTGGGTAGTTTTTTTACCATAGCAGTTTAAAAAAGGTGAACATTTTGGTTAACCCTAAATATCTCATGAACCAATGACGCTAGAGTCTTGAATTAAATTTTATATAATATATTGTAACGTGATACCAAACAAGTATATTTTTGGAAAAAATCCAATTAACGGTTTTTTTTTATAACTCACAAAAAACTGAAAAAAAATTTGTCACCTCGAAATTTTACGACTAAAATATGATTTCATCTCCAAAACAATTTTGTGCAACGAAGAATAATGTTTTTGACATCTGATAAAATTTTGAAAAAAATCTTATTGACAGTTTATTTTATAAAAAATAAAAACCTAAAAAAAACATTACTCAAAGTTGGTTAAAACTGAATTTCGACTCAAATATCTTTTCAAAAACTTGAGATTAAGGCTTCAAACTTATTTTATCTTATAAGAAATATTATTTTCAACATTCTGAAAAATGTTGTGAAAAATCGAGTTGAAGGTTTGTTTTACAAAAAAATAAAAACCTAAAAAAAAATAATAAAAGTTGGTAAAGATTGATTTTCGACTCAAATATCTTTTCAAAACTACTTTATCTCTTAAAAATTTTGTTGTCATAATTCAGTAAAATTTTGAGAAAAATCTAATTGACAGTTTTTTTACAAAAAATAAAAACCTGAAAAAGAACAATACTAAAACTAGGTAAAAATTTACTTTCGAATCCAAAAGCTTTTCAAAAATTAAAAATATTGTCTTCAAACTTTTTTTATTTCATAAAAAATATTGTTTTCGATATTCAGTAGTTTTTTTTATAAAAATCCAACAGTCCATTTTTTCATAAAAAAATAAAATCTACAAGAAATAGTACGCAAATTTGGTAAAAATTGATGATCGGTTCTTGATATCTCTCAAATTAATTTCATTCATTTTGTAAAAATTTAAGAAATGCTACTAAAATTGGTAAAAATTTGTTTTCGGCTAGAAATCTATTTAACAAAACTAGATTTTCAAACTAAACTATTTCTTTATATAAAAAATATTGTTGATAATTTTAAATTTTTTAAGAATAATTCAACTGACAACTTTCTTAACCCAACACGAAAACCTACAAACTTTTAAGCAAGACAAATCGACAGACGGGATGGGAAGTTATCAGTGTGGGTCGCATCCTAGCCTCTTTTTTTCTATTTTTGGTTTATATAAATTTTCTCGCTGATTCTTTTTTAAATTAAAAATCAGTTTATCTTCAACATAGGTAATATTTAGTAATTCAAAAAATGAGGAACAAAAATGAAAGACGTTGCATTAAAAAACACATCTATACACACATAAGTATCTTTTATTATTTTTCATCTTAAAATGCGGTACACAACATTCTTTTATAAGTACATTTTTACATAAGTACCTATGCTTAAAGATATATGAAGGTTTGAACTTTTGAGTATGTACTTACTTATTTTTAGCAATCAAAGTTCTCCCAATTGACTATAAAATGAATAATAAAGAATAAAGGACAATTTTTGCAGACGTGACAACAGCGACAACGATGACGAAAAGATGATGAAAAAGGTTTTCATCTTGATTTTCTTTCTTTTATGACAAATAAAAATACAAAAAAAAAAAAAAAACAACAACAAATCCCAATACAAGACAAGATTCAGACTTCAGATTAAGAATTGAGATGGAAAGAAAGAAAAGTCGTTTTTATTGATAAGAGCTGATGCTTTCGATTGGGATTGATATCTTACTTCCACTTGATTTCTTAGCTGTGGGAAGGTACCTCCAGAAATGTAAAAAGGGATTTTGAATGCATTGATTTTTTTGTCTTGCAAATGGAACCAGAACACAAAAAGGTTAATGAAATCTAAGAGATTATCATAATTTACAGTAAAGATATTAGTTGCGAGTTGAGTGCGGGATTATTTTAGTTTGGTGAAAGATATAAAATAAAATGCTTGACTATATCACACAAACCTTAGATCTTGATCTTGGTAAACAAATGAATAATGCTGGTTTATTGAGAAAATGTCATACGAGTAGTTCATAAGTTAATAGTCCATATTATTTATTTTTTTTTTTTTAAATAGCAAACTAACCTATATTTACTTAAGTCTGCAAATAAATCAATAAATAGGTTATCCAAAGAGACAACGCCAGAATCTAAAAGACCTACAAAACTATTCTATTCTGTTGACTCACCCAAATTGGTCCTAAACTCTCACCGATTTATAAGCCCTATGAACTTTATTAAAATACTCTTATATTAGTTAGCATGAAGAATAGTTTATTTCAATTGGACAATAAAAATACAGCAAGATTTTACAAAGCAGCGTATGGCTGATAATCAGGATGATACTGAGGAGCTGCTGCAATGATGTACTGGACTACGGGCAGGCCCTGGTTAGTGTTACTAGGATATGCATCACCTCGAGGTACGATTTGTTGAAGGAGACTGAAGATTATTTGAGCCGGATTAAATAAACCCTGTCCACTAGGAAGAATCTGACCAATTTGACCGGCGCCAGGAAGTTTGCCTATTTGACCGAGTGCAGGAAGTATTTGACTAATACCATCAGGAAGTTTGCCAATTTGACTTAAAATAGGTACTTTATTTTGTTGCGTGGTACTCGTACTCGAACCTACAGTTGGGACTTCGGCTCTAGCTGCTTTGATTTCTGGAAGTACCTCCTGTCCAATAATGACTTCTGGAACCTTAGGAATATTCGATCCTGAAGCCAAGAATCCATTTTTATCGTCAGCAGTATAGGTTATAGTTTGAGTTTCTCCATTGGCATCAATATAACTGTATGCACCACGAACAATTCCATCGGGGGTGCGTTTTTCTTGGCGCGCCTGGTATCCACCATTGTATCCAAAATGGTAGCCACCATTTTCATCGGTGGTTGAAAAATCTTGTTCCAATAAAGGACCAGCCCAACATGCTGCCAAAAATGTTAGAAATAGAACCGCTGATATGCTCTTCATAATGTAATATTTTATTAGGTGGAGTGATTTAGTTTGGAAAAATTGACTTTGTTAATGTTGCCACAGAAGACGATCGACTGATATCAATTTAATTATTAACATGGTATTTATAGTTATTTTTATTAAATTGTTTGAATTTTTTCAGAATTAGGTACCAGTTTGGTAATTAGAGAATGGCCAGTATGCATACGAGTATGATTACTTCTAATCGAAAACATGTTTATTACTTTGTCCCTTCGGCAAGTAAATGATAGCAATAGCACAAAGTAGTTATGTGATAGCATTTTTATAGAACAATCACGAGCTAGTATTTTGACTTTAAGATTAAATTGCCATTTTCAAACAGTATTATATTTAAAAGGTATTTTCAAGCTATCTAAGAGAACCTTAAATATGAGGGCTAATATAAAAAATCTATATTTTTCTACTAGCTCTCATAATTTCTTGGTTTGCGGAAAATACAAATTTTGGAATAACTAAGATATAGTTTATTTTAGTTTATTCAATTCATCGATATGCTATACACATTAAGATATAATATCTTATTAAAAAGTGATAGCTTTATAATGTATACATGAGTAAGAAAAAAGCTAACATTAGTTGCAATACAAAAGCAAGATCAAAATAATTAAAACAATAATTAAAATTAAGTTAAAAGGGAAAACTGAGTAGTTTACAAATTAATGACGCTATAGAAATTAAGTTAACTGCAAAGTTTAAATTATTAATTTATTAAAGGTAAAACCGCACATTTAAGGCAAAGAAAAGTAGTTAATGAGTTTGCTCTGGAATATTTTAACATTTCCAAGCCTTCTTATATCACTTGGCAAAGAGTTCCATAAGCGAATGGCGTTGACAAAGAATTGCCGCTCAAATGTTAGGCATGTATGTCGTGGGATGTTGGATGTTAAGCTTGTTTGATCTATTTGAAGTAGGAAATTGTAATCTGTAATAAAGGTTATGTGGTTGATGCGTCTGTTTAATACTAAAGAGAAGAAGAAGTGTTCGATATTGTAGAAAATACTTAAACTGCATGTTGAATAGAGAAGAAGCAAACTCGGAGAAATGGTCATATCTTTTAAGACCGTAGATGTATCTTACTGTGTTGTTGAAGGCAACCGTAAGCTTTCGTCTACTCTCAGCATCACAGTTACAATAGATTTCACAACCATATGTAAGGAGTGGAATAATCAAAGTCTTAGCTATAACATTTTTCGAGTTTCAATGGGAGTTAAGTATTGGGAATCTTGAAGAACCCTAAGAGCACCGTACACTTTACCAACAGTTGAATTTATGTGGTTTTCCCAAGTTAAAGATCTGTTGAAAATGACACCAAGATTTTTAGCTGTTTCCACATAGTCAATAACGATATCATTGAGCATTAAGCGAGGGAAATAAGAAAGATCAAGAGACTTTTTAGAGATAACTAAGCATTTAGTTTTCGACGGATTTAAGAACAGGCCATTTTTTTGGGACCAAATATGGAAACTTAAAAGGTCCTGATTTATGTTATGAACGCAATTTTCAATAAGACCGAGTGGACTACTTAAGTAAAGTTGCACGTCATCAGCATACATTTGAATTAGCGAAAATTTCAATATCGATGGCAACTCATTTATATAAAGCGAGAAGAGAATCGGGCCCAATATCGATCCTTGAGGAACACCTTTCAAGACCGGCAAACAAGAAGACAACCTTTTGGAGAGACTTACAGCCTATTTTCTATCACTTAGATAAGAAAGAAGCAAATTAGCAGCAGAAGATGAAAAATTAAATTGATGAATAACCTTACGTATGAGAATCGAGTGTTCGATAGTGTCAAAAGCTTTTGAAAAATCCAAAAGAACCAAAAAACTTACATTATCGACATCAACAGCTAGTCTGATGTCTTCAGACACATTCAATAGCGCTGTCAAACAGTTATGTTTTGGACGAAAACCGGACTGAAAAGGTGTCAGTAAATCGACTTTACTTAGGTATGTATTTATTTGTCTTTGCATAATCCTTTCTAAAACCTTAGAAAGAAATGGAAGTAGGTATAGAGATTGGACGAAAATCCTTGCCATTAGATGATTTTGGTACGGGGACTATCTTTGCTTGCTTCCAAATCATTGGAAAAATACCGGTTGTTAGTACTGTATTAAACAAATGTGTAATATAATTCAAAAGAAGTGGTAGTAAAGCTCTAATAAAAACAGGGTGTATACCATCAATTCCAACTGCATTGGATTTAACTAACATAAAGCTTTCAACCACTTCAGTACAATCAATCCTAGAGAACTCAAAAGCAGATTGGGAGGCTAAAGAATTACCTTCGTTAAATACTTCATACAGATCCAGTGAAGATGTAGAGGGCAACGTTAAAAATTGTTTATTCAACTCATTGATGTCAATGTCATGACACTTAGAACTTTTTTGCTTACCAATACCGATATCACGTAGATTGTTCCACAGTTTTCGACCATTAATGGATAAATTAAGACGATTTTTGAAAACTTTTGATTTTTCAGTGCGTATCTTGCAAACGGCTTGGTTTCGAAGTAACCGGTATGATCTGTGAAGATCTTCTAACCTATATCTTTTCCAACAAAGGTATGCTTGATTTCTACGGTACATGAGAGAGGAAATTTCTGGAGTAAACCATGGTTGAGACCGATGTGTTAAAAATGTTTGTTTAAGGGGAACATACGTGTTAAATAGATACTCAATGCTAGTTTGAAAAAATTCTACTTGATCGTTGGGAGAAGGCATAGAGTAAAGTCTATCCCTGTGAATCTAATAAATATGGATAAAAGTTTACTGAATGAAGAAAATCGAACGGGGATATACGTTCAAGTGTCGGCAGAAGTCACGGCTGCCGGCGAGAGCTTGGCTTCGCAAGAAGCTAAGTCGCCAGTGACAAAAGTAAACTTAGAGAAAGAAAAACGAGAGCTAAAAAGACAACCGGTCATTCTCTCAGTAGATCTCCTTCCCGACATAGATGGTTTAACCATCAAAGGTACGGAGACCTCGGACAGACCTCCTTCCACAGGTAGTCAAACCGAGGACGAGCTACTGATGGAACCGAGTCAAGAAGAGACTATGCTGAAGTCTGCTGCACCCCTCAAAGCTTTGAGGCAACGCAGCAACTAAAGATCCTCCAAAAAATTCGTGAAAATGACCGAGTTGAAAGACCCTGCGACGCTCAGTTCGATAGACAAAGCTCTCCTAAAAAAGCATAAGAAGCTAGTTAGGAACTTTGAGCGGCAGCTGGCAGAGACTGTCACTGCACCCAGGGAAATAGCAGAGGAAGTGAATGTCAAAGAGTCGGAGAGCAAAGGAGTAGATGCTGCCAAATCTAGGTCTGTCCCTAAAAAGGCAAACCGTGAACAGGCTGGCAATAACTCGACCGCTCGGAACGACAAAGGTAAAGTTCAGGCGACCTCCAGTAAGAAACAGCAAGCCAACGCTAGGAAAGACCAAGCACCGGCAAGCACCTCTTCTGGAACGAAACCAGGAACGTCCAAGAGACAAAGATCAGAGGAGACAGTCAAGCAAGACGGTGCTAAAAAACAGAAAACCAGCAGCTTCGACACCACCCCGATTGACCTACAAATCGCCATTATAAGCCGTGACGACCCAGATGGGAAAATCTCGGCAAAAAACTGGCTTCTTGTGGAAAATGGCAGCATCAGAGAACGATAGTTCTGAGGACTATATCTTTGATGGTGCCGGATGGCGGCGAGGAGTTAAAGTGGTCTGCTGCGGTGACCAGAAATCACGGGAGTTCCTGAACCGTACAATCGCCAACATTGGCGAACTATGGGAAGGTTCCTCCCTTGAGGTTCTACCCGCCGCAGCTCTACCACTCCGCCAGCAGTTTAGCATCTGGATCCCCCCTCCTGCAGAACATGAGGACGCAGCCATTATTAAGCTTTCGGCGAAGCAGAACAAAGAGCTTCCCATTTTAGAATGGAAGCTCCAACATTCAAGAAAGAGTCATGGAGGCGAAGGGAAGGACCTCTTGTTTGTGGCAGACAAGACATCTGACCTTCTGCTGAGAGAAAGAAAAGACGTGTTGAGGTATGGTCTCGGAACCGTAAAGGTTAAGAGGCATGAAGGCAAAGGGGAGTCAAAAGCTGCAAGTGGTGCAAATAAACCTGCACCACGCTAAAGCAGCAACGTACGACCTTACGCTCTACATGTCTCACGAGAACGTGGATGTGGCCTTGATCCAGGAACCATGGTTAGGCAAAAACCGAATCCGTGGGTTGAGGTCAAAACACTACAACCTTTTCCATTCCACGTCAGATGAAGGTAATATTAGAAGTTGTATCCTAGTGAAAAAATCAATTACCGCTTTTTTCCTATCTAGGTACAGCAACAAGGACAACACGGCAATCAGCGTCGAATCGAATGAAGGAAACTTCATTCTAGCGTCGACGTACATGCCGTACGAGGAGGAGAGCCCACCATCAAAAACAGTCCGCGATCTGGTGGTCCATGCCACAGCAAGCGGTACACCTATGGTGTTGGGAGGTGATGCCAACGCTCACCACACTCAATGGGGCTCTAAGGACATCAGTAAAAGAGGTGAGTCAATTTTTGAATATATTCTCTGTTCTAATTTATCGATATGTAATAGGGGCAATCACCCTACCTTTCGAAACAAAAACAGGGAGGAAATCATAGATTTGACCCTTATTAGCAATAATAGTAAAATTTCAGTTGAAGACTGGAGAGTCTCACCTAAAGAATCTTTTTCGGATCACTTTAGGATACTCTTCTCTATAGACAGGAACTTTACTGAAAAGAAACCTTACAGGAACCCAACTAGAACGAATTGGACAGAGTACGAAAAATGGATGGAAGACTGTATTGATCCACCAGAGGACAATACAAGTCTAAGCACTTCAACCATTGACACTGTTGTCCAAAACTTGTCTAGCAAAATGAGAATGAAAAACACTGCCCTTTATCTCGTTCCAATAACTCCACTAACCCACCCTGGTGGAATGGTGCATTAAAGAAACGTAGAACAGAGGTTAGAAAACTTTTTAATAAAGCTAAACTGAGTAAATTAGAAGAGGACTTGAAGTCTTATAGAGCCACACTTAACACTTACACCAAAGAGTTAAGGAAGGCCAAAAAGGAGTCGTGGGCTAAACATTGTGAATCCATTGAAAATACAAGCGAGGCGGCAAGGCTCCGTAGAACCCTGGCCATTAATCCCACGATCCCGGGGTACATAAAACACCCTGATGGATCATGGTCGAACTCGAGCCTAGAAACGCTTGAACTCTTCATGGAAACTCATTTCCCCGGTTGTAAAAACCCAGAAAGTTCTGATTGCTTGCAATCGAACACGCTGGATTTTACTCACACGGAATAAAATTTAGAACTAAATCAGATTATTACTGAGCAAAAGATTATCTGGGCAATAAACTCGTTCAAACCCTACAAATCAGCGGGACCAGACGAGATTTTCCCAGCTCTTCTTCAAAATGCTCTCAAAGTAATAACTCCGTGGCTTAGGGTAATCTTCATAAGTTGTATTAAACTTAGATACGTCCCTAATAGCTGGAAAAAGGTCAAGGTAGTCTTTATCCCAAAAGCAGGGAAACCGACTCACTCGACCGCTCATGATTATAGACCAATAAGTCTCTCTTCGTTTCTCCTTAAGACACTGGTGAGGATAATTGATCAACATGTTAGAGAACTTCTCAACGAAAACAACTTGTGCAGCTACCAACACGCTTACCTTAAAGGTAAATC
Organism: Eupeodes latifasciatus; assembly: GCA_920104205.1. NCBI lineage: Eukaryota > Metazoa > Arthropoda > Insecta > Diptera > Syrphidae > Eupeodes > Eupeodes latifasciatus. The sequence goes on from OV049926.1 coordinate 75,185,150, forward strand.
AGTGGAGACTGCTCTGCATGAAGTAGTTTCACATATGGAGAAAAGTCTTGAACACAAAGAATATACACTGGCAGCATTTTTTGATATCGAGGGTGCGTTTAATAACGTTAAAACGGAATCGATCAAGACTGCCTTAGTTGAAGTTGGAGTTGAATCTGTCATTGTCGATTGGATTTTCACCATGTTAAATGGCAGAATTATCAACTCTCAAATAGGAGTTAGCACTATCGAGAAAACAGTTACTAGAGGCACACCACAGGGAGGAGTCATCTCACCCCTACTCTGGATCCTCGTAGTCAACAAAATTCTCACAAAGTTCAAAGATCAGGGCATTAAAATAGTAGCATATGCAGATGATATAGTGGTTTTGGTATCAGGCAAGTTTCTTACCATCATCGAAAACATTATGGAAAATGCATTAAAGGAATTATCTTCTTGGGCAACTAAGAACGGTCTCGGGGTCAACCCCACCAAGACAGAGCTAGTCTTGTTCACGAAGAAACGGAAAATGGAGGGCTTCAACCCTCCTAAACTAAATGGTATTTCTCTAAAACTTTCTAAGGAAGCTAAATTTCTAGGAGTAATCCTTGACTCCAAGGTTACATGGAAGCGTAATAGTTAGTTAGTTAGTAGAAATGGTGGCCACGAGCAGTCTAGCTCGGTGACACAATTAGCGCTACGTTGCGCCGTTTTGATACCATAAAATACTCGCTTGACCTATAAAGATAAAAGGGGGATTATAAAGGGAAAAATGCGCCTCAAATCCACTTTGTAGCGTTTAGAAAGGAGATCAAATCTTTGATCTCCAGTTCTGAGAACTCATTGAGGTCGTTGAAAAAGGGCTTTCCCAATGTTTTGGCTCTCGTTTTGGCTAAGGCGGGACACTTGCATAAGAAGTGAAGAACAGTTTCTTTTTCTCGCTGGTCCTCGCAACTACGACAGAAAGTGTTGTGGGGGATGCCCAGCTTAGATGCGTGTTCTCCAACAGGCCAGTGTCCGGTGCATGTAGCAACGACCCTGGCTATGTCTTGCCTGGGTCTGCAAATGAGATTATTAGTACGGGATTTGTTGTAGGTGGGCCATATCCTTCTAGATATGATACAGTTGGTTAGGCTGTTCCACCTGTGGTTTGCTTCAGCGAGGAAAATATGGAAGATCTTGCCCTTCATAGCACCAAGAGGAATGTTGACTCTTTCCGCGAGAGAGCTATGAAGGGCTGATCCTTGCCTAGCCAGCTCGTCAGCTCGTTCATTGCCTCAAAGCCTCTGTGACCCGGAATCCAGATGAGAGTGACCTTGAGTCCAATGTTCATGCTAGCTAACTCACTTCGTCATTGTTGGACCAGTTTGGAGGATGAAGTGGACGAGCCAATCGCTTGAATAGCCGCCTGGCTGTCCGAAAAAATAGCTGCATTGCGGTTTTGGTTTGGATCTAGTTTTACTAACTTGCATGCTTCCTTGATCGCGAGTAATTCAGCCTGAAAAACACTAGCAAAGTCAGGAAGTCGCAAAGACCTGGAGACATTTAAAGACTCGGAAAAAATTCCTGCACCGACCCCACACTCCATCTTTGAGCCGTCAGTGAAGATAGTTGTGTCGAAGCCTCTCGTCACTAAGTCATCATCCCATTCATTTCGAGATGGGATGATAATTTTAAAATCCGCACTGAGGTCCACAGTAGGGGTGCAGTAGTCGGTTTCTGTCGAAAAGATGTCCGCTGGGATGAGATTAGTGATATTACTATGACCAAAGGGCCTAGAATACCAACTATTCGATTCCCTAAGTCTCAACGCGCTGCAAGATACTAAGTATTTGATATGCAGGTCTATTGGTAAGAGGTAGAGAAAAACGCTTAGGGCGTCCGACGGACATGAGCGCAAAGCTCCAGTGGAGCCAACACTAGCTGTTCTCTGAACCTTTTTTAGTTTAGTTATGTTGTAGGCTTTACTAAGCGCGGGCCACCAAACAATCGAACCATAGGACAAGATTGGACGTACCACGGCTTTATACGTCCACAAAATCATCTTCGATTGCAAACCCCACTTTTTGCCAAAGGTTTTATTGCAGGCATAGAAAGCTATGCTGGCTTTCTTGACCCTTTCTTCGATGTTAAATTTCCAGTTTAACTTTGGGTCAAGTATTACTCCCAAATATCTAGCGCTGGAAGACAAGGAAAGAGTTTCACCGTTGAGGCGGGGAAGGGTGAAGGGTGGTACTTTTGTTTTCGTAGTGAAGAGCATCAGTTCAGTTTTGCTTTTATTGACACCCAGGCCACAGCTTGTAGCCCAGTTGCTTACTTTTAGCAATGCCATCTCCGTAATCTCACTAATCACGGAAGTGTACTTTCCTGATACCAGTATCACCAGATCATCTGCATAAGCAACGGCCTTCACACCACAACTTTCCAGTTTAAAAAGAATTTTGTTCATGACTAGAAGCCAAAGAAGAGGGGACAGAACACCCCCCTGAGGTGTTCCCCTATTTACGCACCTGGTTAAGTAAGTGTTACCTAAGGTAGCTTGAATTTTTCTATCACTGAGCATGGAAACAATCCAATTTCTAATGTAGTCCTCTACACCCTGATCAACCAGTGATTCTTGAATAGATTCTGTTAAGACGTTATTGAAAGCTCCTTCTATGTCTAAGAAGGTAGCAAGAGTAAATTCTTTGTAGTGTATGGTTTTTTCAATTGTACGCACTACCTCATGTAAGGCTGTCTCTGTAGACTTGCCCTTAAGATAAGCGTGTTGAGAACTCTCAAGAGGGCATACATCTAAAATGCCTCTGATATGGTAGTCAAGAATGCGCTCTATTGTCTTAAGCACGAAGGAAGTAAGGCTTATTGGTCTAAAGTCCTTCGCGGATTCATGTCCTCGCCTGCCCACCTTCGGGATAAAAACTACTCTAACATGTCTCCAAGACTCAGGAACATGATTTAGGCAGAGACATCCTTTAAAGATCATCTCCAGCCACGGAATCGCCAGAAATTGCGTTTTCTGAAGCATGATCGGCATTATGCCGTCCAGGCCTGGAGACTTGTACGGGGAAAATGTGTTGATTGCCCAAGCAATATTTTCCCTATTTATCAAGGTATCGATGTGTTCTATATCCACCGTCGACACGCCATTTGAATTAAGAGTTTGAGGGTTGTTATTCTCACAACCCGGAAAATGCGCAGCCAACAGCAGTTCTAGGGATTCTGCAGGAGATGTTGCCCAGGAATCGCCAGATTTTTTAAGAAAGGAAGGACAACAGTGGTCCTTCGATAGAATCTTACTAAGCCTGGCGGATTCTTTTATATTGTCTATTTTGTGGCAGTAATCCCTCCAGCTTTGCTGTTTAGACTTGGCAATGGCTCGCTTATAAACTCTTATACAGTCTTTGTACGGTTGGTAGAATTTGTGTTTGTGGCAAATATTAAAGATCACTCTAGTCTTTTTCCTGAGACTAGACAGTTCTTCATTCCACCACATAGGGAGTGATTTGCGACTGTATTTAATAGGGCACGAGACTTTGTAGGCCGTGCCAAAAGCTGCCTCGAAGGTCTTTACTTTAGACTCGAGATCGCTTACCGACTCTGGACACCGATTTGGTGTGTTACGTAGTTTCGTGTTAATTATTTGACTGAATTTCTTCCAATCAGTATTTTTGGGGTTTCTGTGAGGGGGAGGAATTTCAGACTCAAAATTTATATTGAAGAGTATCCACCTGTGATCAGAAAAAGAATTCACAAGTGAGACTCTCCAATTTTCCACCATAGAATAAAGATTGTTATTTGATAGAGTAACATCAAGTACATCCTCCCAACCTTCGAAGTTAACCGAGCTCGGAAAAATGAAAGTTGGGGTATTACCTCTATTGCATACATTTAAATTATTGTTAATAATGAAATCAAAAAGTGACTCACCTCGTTCATTAATTACCGTGCTACCCCATAGAGAATGCCGTGCGTTGGCGTCGCACCCAATCAGGAGGTCTGTCCTTTGTTGTTTTGAAGCGATTACCATGGTCTACAACTCTTCCGGAGGAGACTGCCGGTCGTGGCCACAGTAAGCCGATGCCAGAAGTAGGCCAGCATTTTTTCCTTCAATTCTGACAACCGTCAAATCGGAGGTGCTAAGGATGGGACACAAAAAAGCTTTTAAGTGTTTTTTAGCTAGAATGCAGGTTCTAGGCTTACCTTGGTCAGTATTAGGGATTTTATAAAAAAGGTCGTATTTGTGGTCCAGAAGGCCTCGAACTCTGAGGCCATTCACCCAAGGTTCTTGTATGAACGCTACGTCCAAGTCTTCCTGACTCAGGAAGACCTTTAGATTATCTGAGGCACATTTCGAGTGCTTCAGATTAATCTGTATAGAACGCAGCGCGTTTTTAATTGCCTGAAGAAGAAGGGCCTGCACCTTCAGGGCCCGGCGACTCGCCGGGGACTTCGGCAACAATGATGTCATCGTCGGTCTTGACTTTGCCATCATTGTTGTCGCAGTCTGCTCCCTGACTCTGCAGGACCTTAATCTTGGCATTTCTAATGCCGAATCTTAGCTTGTATTCAGCCTTCTCAAGGGCCCCCAAGCTCTCCCCGCTGATCTTCAAAAGATAAGACGCGCTGTTCTTTTGCGGCTCCTCAGCCTTGATGACTGTCCAGTCATGCATTGGAACCAGCGGGTTTAGCCTCTGAAGACCACGGATCAGCTCCTGTCCACTTGGCTTGATGCTCATGACGGGCAACCAAATGCGAGCCTTAGGCTGTCTGGGGATGTCCTTAGCTGGGATGAGCTTAAGTCTCAAGCCTTCCCAGTCATTGCTTATCTTAGCAATGCATGTTCTAAGGAAATCCCTGGAAAACACGTCATCGCATTTAATTACCCTGTGTCCCCTGAGCACTTCGCCAGAGTCAAAACTAGGGTAGGGACCCTCAATTGCCGAGATTGTGTAAGAAAACACCATCTCCGAGAGCTTGGCCTCGATAGAACTCCACACAGCTAGCAGACCTCTGCTGTTTGTGGAGAGCTCATCCACAACCGATACTTGGAGGTCGTCTCTGACAACCTCACTTAAAGTACGCTGTTGCGCCGCTCCGGAAGATGATGCCTTCTCTTCTTTATTTGAATTTGGTTCATGTTTTGGTTTTTTTGAAGGTTTTTCGGTCTCTTCACGAGACCGGTTTCTTTTGTCGGCCTTCTTTTTTGTAGCCAAGAGACTGTTGTATTCATCAACAATCTTTTGGTACATGATCTTGTCCTCGCGATCCTTCTCCAGCACAATTTCAGCCTTCTCATTTTCAGCAATCTTGCTAAGAATGAAGGAGGCCTTCTTGAACTGGTTCTTGATGCGAGTACCAGATGATTTTTTATTTTTTCCTTTGCCAGCATTGCTATGGCTGGCATTGCTGGTAGAGGAGTTAGGATTTATTTGCGGTCGAGGCACAGGAGTACTATGGCTGGTACTCGCTGCACTTCCAGTTTTTGCAGGTTGCCCCACAACGGTCTCCTGACTGGAGGCCAAAAGTTCATCCTCATAGTCGGCGGATGGTCCTAAGTTCGTCATGTCTAAATCGTCCTGTGAATTTTTTTGTGAAGAAATTTTGGTCCCACGAGTAAAAACGGAGAGGAAAAGGTCAGCCCCGGCAGAGCCGATATACCGGGGTAAGGCAAGATGTAAGACGGACCCTGCCAAGGCATCCGAATGAGCTCGTTCGCGACTGGTTTACCCCCCAGCCTTCCATTTCTTCGGCACGGATTATGAAAATCGCTCACACCACCACTGAAAATTAGGGACCCCGTATCTATGGTCAAATTGCATTGCTGAGGGTTTAAACTATTGAAGAGTTTAGAAACGCCTCAACAATTCAACCTGACCTTAGCTGATCCCCTTCTTGACATCGCACAAGAAAACTGTGGTGATCATTACCGCCCGGCACCCACTAGGAGGGTTTGATACGAGGATTTTTGCCAGGCATGGAAGCGTAATACGGAGGAAAGAATGAAAAAAGCATTATGTGCATTCTACACATGCAAAAAGACCTTCGGTGTACGTTGGGGTATGCGACCGCAAGTCATCCAATGGATGTACACAGCGATTGTCAGACCCATTCTTACCTATGGCTCTATTGTATGGTGGAAGGCGGTGGAAAAATCAAGCTATCTCAAGAACCTGAATAAGGTACAGAGACTAGCTTGTATAGGAATAACAGGGGCTCAAAGATCCACACCACAAGCTGGATTGGAAATGATCTTGGACCTCCCGGCTCTGGATGAGTTCATAAGGTGCACGGCAGCCAAAACTGCAATTCGTTTAAGAGAATTGTGTTTTTGGAGGCAGAGCACTTATGGCCACGGGTCAATCTTACAAAGTTATGACACGATTCCAGGACTGAGGGAGACCACCGATTATATCCCCCCTTTACTAGATTTCAACAGGAAGTTTTCTATTTTCATACCAGACAGACAGGGTTGGGATCCTAATTCACTTATAAGTAAACAGGGTATCCCTTTCTACACTGACGGTTCAAAATTGGAATCAGGAACAGGTGCTGGAGTGTTTTGCCAATCTCTAAACATCAGAGCGTTTAGCTCTAAGCTCTTCGGAGATTACTTTTTTCGTGGACAGCCAGGCTGCTATCAAAGCCTTAGCCAGTGAGACCATAAGATCAAAAGCAGTTTTAAACTGTAAGAAAGAGTTAAACAAAATCTGCCACACTAACCAGGTAAAGCTCTGCTGGGTTCCCGGACATAGCAATATAGAAGGGAATGATATAGTAGATGAACTAGCCAGGAAAGGGTCAGAAGCAGACACCAGTAGTAGCGACCATTAAGTCAGGGGAGCACTCGTCCCGATTGGGGTACTCAAGAGGAAGATAGACCTTAAACTAAAAGAGAAAATCAATATCTCCTGGAAATCCAGGGACGATTGTGTAATCTCTAGAAGTTTATGGCCTAACACAAATGAAAAGGAAACTCGGTATATTCTATCGCTGAGTAAAAAGAACATTAAAATCCTGATAGGTGTACTAACAGGTCATTGCGCCATTGGCACAATGGCTAACAGAATAGGGGCATTTGCACCCGATTTTTGTAGGAGCTGTCAGGATGAGGAAGAAATGGAAACCATTAAACACCTGCTCTGCGACTATCCAAACCTCCAAACCAGCCGACTCCGTCATTTCGGAAACAGGTTTGTTGGAGAACTGGATGATCTAGCACAGGTCTCAATGGCAAGCATGAGGAAATTTATAGATAGCACAGGCTGGTTCGTCAACGAGCCAGTCTACGCTAATCGACAGAATTGAGGAACATCGTTGCTAAAATTATTACTTTTACAGGGGATCACAATGGACCAGTAGGCCCCCGTGTACGCAACAGCTTCATGCTGTGCACACCCCTTGCAACCTAACCTAACCTAACCAAAAGTCTATCCCAATCAATCATCGAAACATTTCGCTCAAGAGCAGAATAATTTACATTTTTAAAATCTCGATACTCGAAAATTGTTGGGGGTCGAATTATATTGAAATTAAAAGTGAGAAAAATCAGATTATGTTTTGAGAAGGCAGGAGCAACAAGTTGGTCATAGAACAGAACATCATTCATGTTACTAATAAAAATAACATCAAGTAGTGAACTTGAACTAAACTAGTAAAATTAGTTGGCTCATGTTCATTTACCGGTGATAAATTAAACGATCTCATATATGATGTTTGAAAAGTTAGATTAGAAAGAGGTAAAAGGTATCACGGGTTGATTAAAGATGGTACCTTACTCTCTTTAGAGTCCAAATTCAAAAACTGATTTTTGAAATTTAATATTGATTGGTTTTAATCATGCAGTTTTGCAATATAATTCTAAATTTGTCGGTTGTAAGGTTGTATGTTGCCAAGCTATAAAAGACATTCTTCATTGTATGTATGCATGTTAAGGGGTCTTACAACTCAGAAAATTTTGTAAATTAATAGAGGTTGAACTTTTAATTCACGCTGAAAAAAATGAAAGCAAAGTACAATTACTTGACAAAGTTTAAAAATCATTTTGAGTTAATCGGTTTATAGGAATATAAAAGAAACGTTCTTATTTTCTCTTGAATTGACTTTTCAGACTTGAATTTTTCAAGAAATTGGCCGTAAATGTTTTGTTCTGTAAAAATAATCGTTTTATAATCTGTTACAAAATTTTTAAATCTTTAGTATTTGGTCATTCATTTTTTGATTGTCATTAAGAGTAAAAAATGTTTCTTGCAGATTGCAATTTATTTGAGGTAAATTTTAACCACTTTTTTGCAAAGTTCGGATGGTATTTTAGCCATATCTTAAAAAATGTTGGTTTTGAATTCTTAAATATTGCAATGACCGGAAAAGACAAAGTGTGGTAAGGCATTCCACATTCGCGTAGTAATGGTATAGAACAAATCTCAGTACTTGACAGTACGATTGAAATATTGGACTCGAGTGTATACTCATGAGTATTTCTAAAAGCGCGAGTATTACGGTTAAACTGCTTAAATTGTTATCAATATCAATATAAATGCTATACATTCAATACTTTTTAAGAGGCTTAAGTAAGTTGCAGGAGCACCAGCTAAAGGTTTGGAAATATATAAGTCTTGTATCGCGTTTTTAAATCCAAAGTTTTTTTTAAATAAAATAAAAACGGTTTTGGATATCAATGAAATGCCATTATGTATGGAACTCAATTTGTTTTGCATGGCCACCAACGGGTACGCTTGCAGAAGTCCAGACGATGAACCCAATTTTCGACGGTTTTTAAGCATAAATCGGCCAATACTGCTGCAATTTCCCGTTCGATATTCGTACTTTGTTCATCAATCGTCGCTGGCTTGTTGGCATAGACCATAGACTTGATGTAGCCCCACAGGAAATAGTCTAACGACGTCAAATCGCACGGCCGAGGCGGACAAGCGACTGGACCATTTTGTGAGATAACACGTTCTCCGAACTTGGTTTCCAATAAATTGATTGTGACATTCGCTGTGTGGCTTGTGGTGCCGCGCGCCGTCCTGTTGGAACCACATGTCCTCCAAGTCTATATCATCCAATTGGGGTCAAAAATTTTCGGTTATCATTGAACGGTAGCGATCTCAATTCACAGAAGTACGGCCCAATGATGCCGCCGGTCCATAAACTGCACCAAGTCGTAATTTTTCTGGATGCAATGATGACTTATGGAGTACGTGTGGATTGCTGCCTGACCAAAATCTCATATTTTGTTTATTGACGAAGCCATTCAGCCAGAAATGAGCCTCATCGCTGAAGATAATTTTTCTGGTGGCGGCTTTTAGTTCTTGCGTCAATTTAATCTTGTAGGATGTAGGCCAAGATCTTTTTGCAAAATTCGCTACAACGACGTCACAGAGATGCTCAACGCTTGAGAGACACATTTGGGCTTTCTGAACCTGAAGCATTAGCGGCAGCAATATTCTCTACACTACGGGCACTTCTTTGTCTCACTAGCACGGGAACATTTTGTACTCTGACTGTGGATTCAAATTTGTCCACTAGATGCTCAATTGTTGATCTGCTAGGACGATTATGAAGACCATAAATTGGACGAAGCGCTCTTAACATTGAGGCCACTGACTCCGAATTTCGGTAGTAAATTTCAATAATTTCGACTCGTTGTTGGTTAGTATTTCTTTCCATCATGAAATGGTAAACCTTACTGAAGAGAAATGTGAAAATAACGGCAAGTAATATGGCGTCGTTTGCTGTCCCTGTCTCTCTAATTTTGTTGCTTCCCTGTTGAAAAACCCTGTTTAACCGATGTTCGTTTATTGTTGTCCTCCTGTGTGGTTCAACGTTGCGTTGGCCCTTCACAATTTCGTGATAAGACTCGTTCGAGGTCACATTGCGAGAGGTATGTTTTCGACCGACAATTTAATTTTCGGGGCGTTCTATACGATCGACGAATATTTTGAAAGTGCACGCTGAATGGCTTTATTCCAACCAGAGGCATTCCTCTTTTGATAGATGCGGTCCGATACAGGATAGATTGGAAGTTCCGCAAATCTACCACGTTAGACGAAGAACCGTGGATAGGTGACACGTTAACTATCGGTATATATATAGGCTGAAGCAGGACAACCAGTTTTGGCCGGCTTCCATACCCGTTTTATAGTCTTAGGGTTTAGCTTTAGAAAGATAAGGGATGGTATAAAATTTGAAGATAAAAAAAACAAAAAAAAACGAAAACGAAATTAAAAACAAATGTTCAGATTTGCTGCTGTGTAGAATAGGTAGTTTCAGTAAGCTTTAAGTTTTATTTTAAGACTTCAATAAGTCAATTAAAAAATAAAGTAATTGAAATAAATAAAATTGAAATAAAGTTAAATAGATCTTACGGCTGAAAGGCATTAGTAATAATAAGTATTATATAAGGTATTTTTATAAATTTTTCTAGCTTAAGGAATTCGTATATATAAAAATGAATCGCAAAATGTGTTGGTAAGTGTTCCTAACGTCAAAGATCATATCTATCAAAACAGTGTGCGTGCGTGCGTTGGAGCACAGAATTCATTAGGTCTGACCGCTCCCAATCGTTCAATGCATAATGCTTTTAACCAAGAGTTGCATCGATAAAAACTGTATGATCTCAACACCTTGAAAGAATTAATTCAAGCAAATCTTCCACTGTTGAAAAAACAACAGAAGTATGTATTTGATACCCTTATGAAAGTAACAAATGATGAAACTGGAGGGATTTACTTCTTAGATGCACCTGGTGGTACAGGAAAAACTTTTTTGATTTCATTAATATTAGCAACAATTCGCTCACAAAATAAAATTGCACTTGCACTCGCTTCGTCGGGAATGGCAGCAATTTTGCTTGAAGGTGGTCGAACAGCCCATTCAGCACTAAAATTTCCATTAAATATGCAAAGCAATGAAACTCCAACCTGCAACATTTCGAAGGACTCTGCAATTGCAAAGGTTTTGCATCAATGTAAATTGATTGTTTGGGATGAATGTACGATGGCACATAAAAAATCTTTAGACGCTTTAAACAGAACATTAAAAGATCTACGAAGCAATAATAACAGGTTTGGTGGTGCAATGATTTTATTAGTAGGAGATTTTCGTCAAAAATTGCCAGTGATTCCACGATCAACGCCAGCTAATGAAATTAATGCAGGTCTAAAGTTCTTAAATTTGTGGAAACATGTCAAAGTACTTCATTTAAGGAAGAATATGCGTGTCGAGTTGCATAATGATAAATCTGGAAACATATTCTCTAAACAACTCATTTACATTGGTAATGGCAAATTTCCTATAGACATATTGACTGGCTGCATTAACTTTCCTCAAAATTTTTGTCAATTAACGCAATCAAAAGATAAACTTATTCAGAAGGTATTTCCAGATGTTTCTCAAAATTAACGAAACCATGATTGGTTGTGCGAACGAGCTATATTGGCTGCAAACAACATAGATGTAAATGAATTAAATTTCAAAATTCAAGAACAAATTACAGGCGAACCGAGAATATATTGATTCGGCTACAAACCAAGATGATGCAGTCAACTATCCACCGAAATTTTTAAATTAGCTGGACTTGCCAGGATTGCCACATTAAAATCTTCAATTAAAGGTTGGATCAATAGTTATAAAGTTGCGAAATATCAACCAACCGCGTCTTTGCAACGGTACACGGTAAGCGATACAAAAATTATTAAACAACGTGATAGAAGCAACTTTACTCAAAGGAAAGTATAAAGGAGAAGATGTTCTCATACCACGCATCAAAATGATTCCGACTGATGTGCCATTTGAGTTTAAACGAATACATTTTCCAGTGCGGCTTGCTTTTGCTATGACCATAAACAAGTCCCAGAGACAATTAATTAAGTGTTTGAGGTATTAATCTAGAAAACCCATGTTTCTCACATGGTCAATTGTATGTTGCCTGTTCCAGTGTTGGAAAACCATCAAATTTGTTTGTCTATACGCCAAGTAACGATTCACATGATTAACAATAAAGCGATTACTTACTTTTAAATCCTTATATAATGTTTAATTTGGGTGATGGTTCTGTTCAGGAGAATTTTAAGCCACGACTATAAAATACGTAGAAACAAAAATCTGCCACATTACTAATCTTTATGTGACAGGACGAAGTCTGTCGGGTCCGCTAGTAAATAAATACAAATTAATTTAAAAAAAACAGTCACTTTTTCTGCCTCATAGTTGTTCGAGCCCTATTTGTTGCGTTTGCATAACTTGGACTTGAATCTACAGTGGTTGCCAAAACAATAAGAGTGAATCAATACATTTTGTTTATTTTATAAATTCTATCGTAATAAGCTTCCAACAATTTTTTTTCCAGAGTCACTCAAAATATTCCGTAAGTATTTATCTAAGATCCAATTAACTAAATTAATACTTTTTAGCTTTTAAACATAAAACAATGGGACGTACAAAACATTGTTCTGAAGAAGAACAACCGTTTGATTTTGCAACTAAGAGATGAAGGTAAGACTTACGATTTATTGCAAATGCATTTCATCAATATGTCAAAAACCAATGGACTCTATGCTAAGAAGGTGTGATGTGGTTCTCAAGGGCAAATGTAATGGCGGATCCAGATGGGGGGGGTCATAGGCGTCATGAACCCCCTGGGAGATAATTTGTTTGTTTTTTCGAAGGAATTCCCTTTATTTCAAAACTAATCGTATTGCGTTAATTGACATGACCTCCATTATATTTGGAATTATTTATTTTTTGTATATGAAAACAACATTTGTTTTTTACTTCCTTAAACTTTGTTGCTAAAAGTACTACTTCTGACTGAAGATAAGAACATAATATGAATCGGATATTCAGCCCTATTCCAAAACCACAGGACAAATTCATCAACTTTTGACCAATGGACGATCAAGGGGGGGTCATATGAGCCATAAAGCTTATACAGTCAAGTTGTATAAGTAAAGATTTCATTCAAAGATTTGTAATAGTAATTTAACGATATTCACCAAAAAGCGGTTTGCTGTCAAAAACAACTCAAAATTTTGTTTTCACTCAATTTAGAATTTGAAAAAACTTTAGTCATGCTTTTAATTTTTTTCATAAAATTTGTTTCTAAGAAAAAGAGCAAATATTCAGGTTCCTAACAAGAAACCGTAAATAAGAAATCGTCAATTTAAAAATATGTGATTTTTTTAAAACTTTCTCTAAATTTTGAATTCTTAATTTGGCTTCTTTCTACAAGAAAAACATATTTTGGTATTGCTCCAAAAGGGTACCCCCCTCATAAAACCTTCATTTTTTTAAGGTTTCTCAAGAACTAATTGACCGATTTCAATAATCTTCCTTTTCTGTGCAAGCTCTTGTGGATGATCAAATTGATGATGATTTTTGATGATCAAAAATGTCATTTTTTTTTGATTTTTAAAAAACGAGTTTTTAAACAAAAATCGATAGCGAAATTTAAATGTAAAATGTATATCTATAAGCACTTTATTTAGTGCTTACGAAAAAAAAATTTTAAATATAAATAAATATATTAAATATTTTTAAACAGACTTTTTTTGAAGACATTAGCAAATTCTAGCGACCCAGTCGAGCATTTTATTTCTTTTAAAATTAATTTTCTGTTGAAAACAAAAAATCTTAAAAGATCTTAAAAAATTAAATAAATCTATTTTTGAAGTGAATTTGCTTTGGATGCTCTAGAACTGAGATTTAAACACGAATTTCAATAATATATATATGTCCCAAAAACAGCAAAAGTGACACTTTTGTTAAACTAATTGCTGATTGGAAAACATAATAAAAGTTTCATATTTATTGATATAAAAGTTTTGAATCTCTTGAGATTTAAAATTTAAGAACCAAGCATTTTTCTCTACAATTTTTAAGTTTTGTTGACTGCTTTATGGTCAAAATACAAGTAAGCAGACTGATAGCGATAGTAATAATAGACTCCCGAAAATTGAGTCCGAAAAATCTACGTCCGATAGCTAAGCCCGATAGTTCTTCATTTCAGATCGTCTCTCTTGAATTTTTGTAAAACGCAGCAAAAACCCTCTAAACTATTGTGTTTTAGCTTTTAAATATGGCATATTTAGAACACTTTTAAAAGCTAGGAATGCTTTCATATGTAGGGAGTCATCCAAATTAAATAGTTAGACCATTACTTGCTGGACAACAGTGTTCTAAAATAATTTGATAACTAAAGTTGCCACTTTAGCAATTGAAATCTGTAAATGTAAGGTTAAGATACACATTATGTTATTTAAGTTTTGTTAGCCTCCTTTACAAAACATTAAAGAACATTTTTAAGCGGTGAGTAAAAACTCATATAAATGCGTATTTCTCATGAGATGTGTCAAAGCAAAAATACAAAAAAAAATCAAAACAAATCACAAACAAAACGAGGAAGTTGAAATTAATCTTTAAAGAGAAAATATAAAATTCAATAAAAAGTTAATAAAATTAATTCGGTTGCGCTGCGGATGGATGAAGAAAATAGAGAAGAGCGAGTTAAACGTAGAACAATACGCGATACGTGCTGAAGGAACACTCGTTCAAATTCAGTAACATAATTACTTGCTCTTCCATAGGAGTAAAGGAGCAGAATCTTGAACGTCCACCGCCTGTACCAGAAATGATCATTTTGTTTTTCCTCAGTTTAATTTTAATGTGGCCTTTATAATCTGCCCATACCTATAAAAATTGTGATAATTTAATATTCATTTTCAAAAAAAAAATTTCAATACAATCTTACTTTTTTCCAGCCCACACCGTCTCGCATTGGTGGTCCTTCCGCATTTAAAGATGACGATAGTCTTTTCCAAAAATTGTTTGAAGTGTTTCTGGCGTCCAAGGCGTTCAAACGTCCGTTGGCTAAATCGGGATAAGCACACATTAGTTCCACCATAATTTCAAATGGCTTTTGTTTGGTATGCACATTTTTCGCTGATGATTCCCTGTAGTGAAATTTATTGGAATAAATTTATTATTTCCTTACTAACATTTTATCTATTTCACACAACTTAACACAATTTTCCTTTTGTGTCCTTTAAAAACGCCCTTCGAATTGCAATCCGTTATCTCTTTTGGTTTAGAAACAAAATTTCGGTTTTCGAACGTTAATGACATTCGGAAACGCATTGCCAGGTACGAAAAATCCGAACGTGGATTTTTCATTCCGTAAGTACTAGATTTCTTATAGGCATTAGAAATGGAGAGCACAAAATATTCGTTTTCGAAAATATTTGCTTTCGAAACGCATTACCGAGTAGGGCCCCTGATTTCTTGCCTTGACCAGGAAAAAGACGCATGAAAATAGTTTTAGTTTAGTTTTAGTTTAGTTTTAGTTTAGTTTTAGTTTTATCTATATTTTCGGTTATAAACTTCTATTTTTTTTTAAATTTAATTTCATATCAACAATTAGAAATAATATTAACTTACAATGTGATCATTTTAAGTTTTTTTTTTAAATAAAGACTTTTGTGACAAAATTGTAGTAACAGCTAATTTTAGTCTTATTATTATGGCTACCACGTTATATTGTGGAATTTAAATGAAATAAATTTTAATTTGAAATATATCACACCAAAAATCTGTCTTTTTATTTGTCTTGTTGATTTTCAAGCTCTTAACAAAAATTAATACGAGTAGCTTGGCTGGTACTAGAATGCATTTGTTCTATACTTACTTCTAAGTCAACTTAATGACGTAATTAATATAATTTAGTACTAGTTTCGGATATATAACATTGTTAGTCACTTATTGTCTTCCGCATTCATCATCTAATCAAAAGTAAAAAGAAAAACTCTGCAGGGGTTATCATTATATATAAGAAAAAATGATACACAAGCTCTTAATATCAACGTGATCTCTATTTTTTTGTAGACGTACATACATATGTATGTACTATGTTTTTAAAATAATATCACAAGTCAATTATTATTTATCAAATTGATTCCATTAATACTGGTGGTGGCACCAAGTTGATTGAATCAATATTTATTAATGGCTCGTGTATAAAACACAACACGATATCTCTTATGTTCGGAAACTAATAGCCAAATGGTGTTTCTGTAATAAAAATAATTATTAATATATCCTTTGAAAGTCTCTTCCTTCTTCATAACTTTCTACATACAAATATTACACGAAGACCGAACAAAAAAAAGGGTTTTCCCATGATAGTCATGTGTAGGCTAAAGTTTAAACAGTCAATATACATAGATGTCGTGCTGTTTTATTCGTTTTTATAATTTTATCGTTTTTTGTTTATTTTCCAACTACATCCAAATAAGCATAGCAAACAAAACTCAAGCAATGTTTTACACATAATTTTATTAATACGATGCCTCTCAATTTAATAATAACAAATGTTACAACACCTTAATCTATACTTGCCTCATTTGATTTTAAAGATCTACCCATTTCAATTATAAAATAAAAACCTGTAAATATTGACGCCCATCATTTTTGTATGACTTCTAAAAGCTTCATCTCAAATGCTCCTGGGACCAATTTTTCATTATGTACATGCAGCAAAGTATTGATGTATAGGTGTACCTATATACATACATATGTAGGTTCTAGCGTTCACAATTCTTTAACTATCCCAAGTAAGTTCGCTTCAACAGACGTCGATAAAACATAAAAGTCTTTTTAGTCTTTTCTTTTGAGTGTCTTCAAGCCAGAACTCACCATTTTAAGAGCTCTCACTTTCAGTCGTCATCAGTCTGACAAGTTTTTTGGAATTTTGCAACTTTTATGTACGTTAATCTTTATGTCCTGTCCTGATGGTGGGATGAGGTAAGTATCTTATGAACTAGTATGTGGCACTAGTCCAGAATCTATCTTTATTTTCCATCATCAATTAAAGTCTTGAAGACGAGAACTTACTTCGGAAGAAGCGGATTACCAAAACTCTTTTTTAATTCTTCACTTCTCTTTGTTTCGTTATGTTTCTTTTGTTTATTCTTTTCCAGGATTTTCTTGCTGTGAAAAGAAACCATTCTCGTATTGCAAAAAAAACAAAAAACAAAGTTATAAAATTTGATGCTCTTAATTTTTAAGACTTTGTTTAAGAAAAATTGACATGAAACGTTTTTCAGCTCTCGGTTCTGAAAAAAAAGTGAAACTTCAAACTTTAAGTTCTTTTACATTATATGCATAAATTATTCAGTGAATTTTCTTATATATAAAGATTTAAAATAGTGCACGCACAATTTCGCAGCAAAAATACAAAAACAAAAAATAAACCTTTTCAAGTTCCTTTGGGAAATATTTTTGACCTATTTCTATAGATACGCGTTTTTTTATTTTAAACGAAATGGGGTTGAATTGTACTTTACTCGTAGCTCTTCAAGGATTGATGAACAACATATTCATCCAGAGCTTTATCATCTATCTCGGGGTTTGAAGTTCCCTTAGAAATCATAGTAAAAGCTTCTTTTTTTATGTAATATGTTATAACCATTTTATTTAGAAAAAAGATTTTTATTTTTCCTATGAATGTTTCAGCAAAATATCCATAAAGGGTGTTCTGAAATGCACTTGTAGATCTGTCTAAAATAAAATATTAAAAATGTTGTGATCTTTAATACTAAAAACAAAGTTGTATAGCAACGGCTTGTTTGAATTACATACAATAAAAGAATAAGACACTTGAATTATGTTGGACTGTTAGCTAGAAACGTCGAAGGGTTATTTTCGTCTTTTTTTGAAAATTACTCCTACACTAATAATTATAATGTGAAGTTCCCTAGCGATTTCAAAAAACACTTAAAAGTTGAAAATTTGGACCACCCGAAGTTTTTTATTTTATTTATATTGATATTTTGACGTTTTACCTACGTTTCATTTTATGTACGAAAATAAGTTTTTAAATATATATTTTATTTTTAGTTTATGTGTATATTTTTTAAAGTATTCACAATATATATTTAATATAAATTCAATGAAATTTATATCGAAAATCCTAGTTAAAATATTTTATGAAGTAAATATTAAATTAAATGTATAAGAAAAATAAGAAAGTAACTTATAAATTAAAATTAAAGCAAAAGATAGCAAAAGGGAGTATTGGAAAATAATAATAATGGAATGGATCTAGTGAAACATAGAAGTAAAAAAGTTATTTTAAATGAATTTTGTTTCAAGACTTTCTTTGGGATCTTAGAAAACAATGGTTAACAAAATTAAGTTTTTTTTCTAAATTGTGGCTTATACAATGCTGTTTTGACTAATGTTTTCACAAAGTACAAATCTTTATCTTTTAAATACAGTTCAAATCATTTTAGGATTTTGACTTAGTTTTCGAACATTCTTTTTAGTTAAGAGATGATTTATGGGTCTTCATTTCACCCTATCTGAAGTTTTGATGAATTACAACTTAATTCCTTTATGGTTTTGATTAGTTCGTTTTTGAGTTAATTTTTGGTGCTGTTTCTGATTCGAACATTATTTTTATATATTTATCAATATATTTCAAAAACTTCATTTTAAAGTCTTACAACATGGATACGTAATAGCATAAATGATTCAGCGTTCTTTTAAGGTATATGAAGAGCAGGTAAAGACTTACTTAATAGGGATTTTTTGAAAAACAAATAAGATACTGAAAATATTTAAACGGAATATTGAAGTAAGGGATTGGAAAATCATCACGAATTTGATTAAACAAAAATACTGCATGCATTTACATAAATTCGAAGAGCCTGATATGAGTTTTTTTCGAATTATCAAGGGTTGTATCTTAAAAATCTGACAAACGAGTGCCAAAAACCCTAAAAAAGAGTATGATTTGATTGCCAGCTACATAACATTGTTGACCAGTATTAACTTATCACTGAATTGTTCTTAATTTTTGGAACAAATAGTGGGTCAATTTGAACTCTTGTTGGAAAATACAGTAAAAATACATAAGCGCGAAATAAAAAAGATATATTAGATAAAGAAAACTTAAAGGTTATGTGTTTTGCTATAGGTTTCATTTTTTAATAGCCAGCTTTTTGGACAAATGTTAATTTTGGCAGGTAAAAACTACACCCTTACTAAAAAAGGAATCATAAAAACTTTAACAACGTACGAGTATTAAAATCGTTTAATCGATTATAATATAACTAATAAGAATAGTGTGATCATAACATTCAGACAAAAATCATTGATTGTGGGTGTGAACTGATATAAAATGTAAAATCTTTTTCTTATACATATATACATCTTTATATATAAAGGGTGTCCCAAAATTAACGCAAGATTTGAATTAAATAGAAAACGCCGTTTTTAGTCTTTTGATAGTTATATTTTTATTGACTCGTAAAGTACATAGGATAGGGCTATGTATGGAATAACACATCGGACAAATGGCCTCCACGGCTTTGCATGCACATGCGCACTCTTTTGTTGAAATTTTCCATGACCATTCTGCATAAATGTGGCTGAATTTCGTTGATGCAGCGTTGAATCTCCTCCTTTAATGCACGGGTAGTTGTGGGCTTGTTGACATAGACTTGTGATTTCAAATAACCCCATAAAAAGAAGTCTAATGGTGTTAAATCACACGATCTAGGAGGCCAATTTTGATCACCGAAACGAGAGAGTACACGACCTGGAAATGTCTCATGCAGTAATTGAATTGTTTCACGGGCTGTATGACATGTGGCACCGTCTTGTTGAAACCACATATTGGACACATCAATATCATCCAATTTTGGCAGAAAGAACTGTGTAATCATGTCGCGATATCGAGCACCAGTAACGGTCACTGCTTGACCAGCATCATTTTCAAAAAAATATGGCCCAATTATGCCTCCAGCCCAAAATCCACACCATACAGTTACGCGTTGTGGATGCATTTGTTTTTCGACATTCACATTTGAACGGCTTGTTTTTGGACGACCAGTGTGTTTGGCGTCTCCAACGGATCCAGTCTCCATGAATTTTTCAATTAATCTCTTCACAGTTGACGAAGTTAAAACACTATTCCGACCATATTTTGTATGAAATTTTCGAACTGCAGCCGCCAAGCTTTCACTATTTTTGAAATATTCTTTAATAATGAAGACACGTTGTTCTCTCGTGTAACGCTCCATTTTTAATAACCCTATACTGTTAGCTGTCAAATTGCTTTTTTTTCAGGGTTGCCAACACTTCACTGCACAAATGGCGGCAAATTCAAATCTTGCGTTAATTTTGGGACACCCTTTACATATAAAAGAAAGCCGTGTTAGTTATACTCTATTTATAACTCAAGAACGGCTGCACCGATATGGCTGAAAATTGGTGGGTAAGTAGCTTAGAGTCAGGAGACGGACATGAATACTGTTTATCCCGTTCCCGTGTGACTTGGCATAAAACGTCAGTCACTTACAAAATGCAAATGACAGCTACATATGTAATGGACGTATGTGTGACAAGGGTGATTTTTCTAAGAAGAACAAGAAATCGCAAGAACAGCGCCACGTTAGTATGGCTCGACTTCGTGCTTCTCAATCACGAGAGCAAAGTGAGGAAGCCCGTAAAACGGCAATGCAAAATCGTCGAGCGAACAACAGAGGTCAACAAATAGATAATTTGCGACGCAAAACAAAGATTTATCAAGTGCTGATTTGAATTGAGCAGCGTTTTTATACGATTGGAGCAATGATTACAGCTTGCATCCTAGCGTTTGCATTGGGCAAATGGACGTTGTTTGCCAGTATTGTGGTGCATTAAAGTTTTCCGGAGAAACGCCCGGATTATGCTGCTTTTGTGGTAAAGTGATATTGCCTTTGTAGACTCCGCCACCTGAGCCATTGTATTCATTGCTTTGTGGAGAAACAAATGAATCGTGCATTAGAACACTTAACCGAACATTGAAAGATTTACGCAATGACTCGAGATGTTTTGGAGAAGCAATGCTTTAACTGTCTGGCGATTTTCGACAAACACTGCCATTGACTAATTATATATTTACATAAATAAACAATATCTTACATTAGTGTGACACACTAAGTCATTAAAAACTCCACAACTGAAAACGCTTTTAACTGTCAGTCAAGCCTCTTTTGCTCTGTCCACAAAACAACAGAATTGATTAGATTTGGAACACCCTTTATTGCAGTCATATATAAGAATATTTTGTAGATCATGGAGTTTTTGCTCCCGCATGATTTTACTTCGCACTTTATGAGCATAAATAGGCCACAGAGTCTAATTCAGAAAAGGTGCAGAAACATAATGCTATATAGCACAAAGTATGAAGACGTTATTAAAAATATCATGGGAAAATAAAAGGTTGGAACTTGGAACTTATTTATAATGTTTGCTCAAGTTGTGGCAGTTACAAAGTAGATTTGCAGGTGAGTTGCACATTTTTATAAACAGTAAGGTACAGTTAAGAAATTATTTTGAATTATAAATCTGATAAAATATAGTTACGACAGTTGCAATCAGATTCCATTCTAAGGGGACGGACTGAAGATTACATATTATGTTCATACTGTAAAAATGTGACTTTTAAGTCTTAAATTTAATCAAAAGGTTAAATTTTGACACAACAACATTCAGAGTGGGCCATCTAGTGGTTTCTTTTTAAACCATTGGTTATTTTGATATTATGATAGCTGTTCCTCCGTTAGATTTCTTCTGGGGAATGAAATAAGTCGATTTACGTAAGAGCAACATTGGGAATTGGGATATTGAAAACTTTTTCAAAGTAGTGCTGCTTATACAGAGTGCGGCAGAGCCGACTGACGAGTTTAATGAGGACATTAGCATGTGATAAGATAAGAGTAGGCCTTAATAAGTGGTATATTTTGAATTGAACGGTAATGCCGTTTTTATTCGTAATCATGGTCTGGACAGGTGTACATCGTGGTTTCGTCGTGCGTGCATATTACGAAAATAATCATTCTGTGATCGCTACACAAAGGGCTTTTCGTATACACTTCGGAATTCCACGTGCTGAATCTGTTCCTTCTGCAAACACTATCACGGAGCACCCAGAACGGTAAGAACCCCCGAAAATGTGCAGTTGATTAGAGAGTCAATTGAGCAGTCACCAAGACGCTCAGCCCGGAAATACGCGGTAGCTTTGGGAATCTCAGACCGTTCTTTGAGGAGAATTCTTCACGAAGATTTATCATTCCATCCCTATAAATTAATGCTTGTCCAAGAAATTAAACAGAAAATCACCGCGGAAATTGAGGCCATACCAGTCGAAATGTGCTGAAAATCATGTGAAAGCTTCAGAGATCGTCTACAACAGTGTATCAATGCTGACGGCCGCCATCTTGGAAATATAATTATTCAAAAAATAATTTTTAAAAATAGGATTGAATACTGATTTAAATAAAAAAAAATGTTTTCTCTAAGTTTTACTGTTCGTTATTTATAGCCCATCAAAAGTCGGCAGTTGGCTCTGCCGCACCCTGTACTTAACAGTGTGTTTTTCTGAAAAAGAAGTTTTGGCCAAAATTAAGCACCTACCACGCTGCAGGTATGCTAGTGAATGTTGTACGCTTCGCGCAGACGAAAAATTGGTCACTGGTAGAGGAGAGTGTGAGACTCAATTCACGAACATTAACTTGCTATCGATCTTAACAACGGAGAATTCTGCACAAAAATCTCAATTTATTAGCTAACAAGATCCAATTGGCTCAGCAATTGATGGCTCATGATCTTCCGCTTCGTTCTCACTTCGTAGTATAGGCCTTAAAGCAGCTTAAATTAGACAACGTTTTTGGTTAAAAGGTCAACTTTTATATGACGAAGCCACATAAATTGAAGATTTGCTGCAAACCATTATTGACCTATAATGCTGGTCCGAGCGGTAGTGGGAAAAGAACCAGGCATAAGGACGCGACTTCCACCCAGCAACAACAAATAAAAGACCCGAGACGACCAAACAATTCGGCCACGTTAGCTGAGTTGATGAAAGAAAGCATCCATCTGGTGGCCGTTATCAACGAGGGGAGCCCTGATAAAAGGCTGAGTAAAGAGCAGTGATCCCTACTCGACCGTATATGTAATGAGGTACTTTCCTCTACCAGCACTCTGCCAAGAAGCTATTGTAATATTGAATTATAAAAATATGGTCCTGCTTCCATGTAGAAGTTACAATTTGTGCATTGGCTTTGGCATTAACGAGGTAAAGGTGAGCCCCTTAACGGCTGTCAACTTGCAAAGCAGGAAAAATGATGAAAGTTCTACAATTAAATCTACAGCACAGTAAGTTGGCATGTCATGAACAGAATGGGTATAAGCTCATCCGATTTATTTATAGGATGTGAGGACGAGGAGATGGAGGAAGATACCTTGCACTTTCTAGCAAATGCCCAAGCTTAGAAAAAAAAGACAAAAAGACCAAATTTAAATTGTTTTTTCGACGACTTATGCGACGTCTCGTTCTTGACAGCTAGAGACATTCATACATTTTCCCAGGAATCAGAATGTTTCAGGGACGCACCCTTAACCCAAATCCTCACCAACATTCTTATACCCTACCCAATGCTTCCCCTTGCCCTGAGAAGCACAATAGCCGTGTTTTTTTGGTATTCCATATATAGTTCAGTAAGAAATTGCCAAAAAAAACGATCCGCAGTAGTCCGGTTTATATATTTGAAAGTTGATACAATTGAATATTTGCCAGAATAATTTATCAAAAAATTCCAAAAAAATAGCGAAATTCAGACCAGGAGTGAAATCGTGTAAGATGATTTTTGATAGTTCACTATCAAAATCAAGAAAATACGTCTGTGTAAGGTGATAGTCGATTTCAAAGTTTTAACCAAACAATTTGACATAAAATAAAAACTTCACAAAGGGGGTTTGTTTGTAGACTACTACATTAACATGTGGTGTTGAAGAGAGCTTGAAGCGAGCCTCAATTCTTTATATACCTGAATCGTGTTGAAATGAGCTTGATTCGACTCGATTCCGGTCGGGGATCGGAGTCGAGTCAAAATTTGTGAAGAAAAACATGTGTGGAGGAGTTGGTTTTACAGATAATGCATTATGGTCTGTTTGTTTGCATGTTTGTGTACAAAAAATATAGTTTTGTTTCAATCAAATTTAAAAAAAAAATGCACATGGAGTAGGTAGCATATTTAGTTCTTCATTTAAACACGAATCAAACTACCTCACTTGCACTTCATAAGAAACATCAAAACACCATTTGCATTTTAGAAAGTGATGTCATACTTAATGATTTTTAAATCTTTTTGTGCGGTGGAAACACCAAAAAGATTTATTTAATCTAAACTGAGATAAACCTTTGGTGGAAACATAGCAAAACTTAATTATCTTTTCTTTTGTTTTCTCTTTCAAAATAAGCCCTGTTAGTCCATTTTCACTAACAAAACTAAATAATATCAACAGTAATAGATTGATTTTTTCCCCAATGGAAAACACACATGATTCCAAATGCACAACTACTCAACGAACACATCCATCGAGATACAAATGCAATATCAATCGTACCAAAATTTGAGAACGAAATCACATAAGATCCATTCGAGACTCGTGTAAATGTCAAAAACCCATCCGTAGTAAGATTCTACTTTAGCTTTTATCGGTAGTATTCATACTGCGGATATTGTTTTTTCGTTATTGGTGCAAAATCCTAAAACCTATCAATAGTAAGATTTTCCAACAAAACACGTGTAATGGATCCAAACAGATCCCATTGAGATGTTTCGAAATTGAAAACATTTGGACAACCTCTGGTTCATGCAGGATGTCGAGCCATGCACAACTCATCATGCCTTAATCAACTCTTGGACACAAAATTCCCAAATCATATTACCAGCTGTCTTGACTATGTCGATCAAGGAACCGCAAGGGAACAATTTCTCTAAAGAAACTTGTATTTGATCCACCCTTTATGTGCATGTGTTTATAAAATAATTCAGAAGCAATGCTTTCTGCAGCAAATAAAAACAAACCATAAAATTAAGTGCAAACTCATTGATAAGCAAAATGCAGATTGTATATTTTCGTTGTAGAAATTTAATAAATATTTTCTTCAATTATATTTGCAAAAATCACGTTTGTTTTCATATAAAAATATATTTGGTAAATAAAAATAGCCCTAATTAACTCAGCGCTATATAATTATTATTTATCTGATTTAATATCGCAGCCGTGCACCGATAGAAATCAGTCAGTTAATAATATCGTCATGTTATAAGCTAGGCAAGCGGGAATTACCCCCGACTAGACTTTAATATAATTTATGTAGGTATCGTATAGAACTTAAAGCTTATCGATTTTTATTTCAACATCAACAATAATAAATTTTATTGTCACTCGTGGCCAATGTTAGTCTTTGACATTGTTAGTTGGTTGTCTTGAAATGGCCCAATGTCGGCAGCATATGCCATCAATGCTGGAATATTTGTTTGTTCATAGTTGCCAGTGAATGTGTGTGCATAAGGACCTGATGTAAATATTGCCACATCATCACCACCATGAGTCTCGGAATCAAGAGGAGCAGTTGCTAAGTACGAGTAAGTTGGATCATTAAAATCGTCCAACGATACATCCCGACGACCTTCTTCTTTGGAGTATGTATTGTAGAATCCAGGACCATTGGCGTATGACAAAACTGTGTAAGGAAGGTTGTCGTCAGCATTTTTGTCGGAAACTCCAAGAATGTCTTGGGATCGGAACTTTAAGAAAACGAGAAGAGCTTATGTAAGTCAAAAAGTAAAAAACAAAAACCTTATTTATTTTTAACTTACTGGATATCCATTGATGGTCATGGTATGCGAGTGGTCCGAGGTAACAACAATTAAAGTATCTTTTTCAGAAGTTATATTCCTTGCCAATTCGACAGCATTTGCGAATTCTTTTGTATCCTCGAGTGCCTTCCGAGCCCAATTCTCATGATGAGCCATATCGATTCTAGCTCCCTCAACAAACAAAAAGTAGCCCTTTTTGTTTTTCTTTAGAACTTTGATAGCAGCTTCTGTCATTTCACTTAGTGAGGGATCTGACTTTTCTAGCCCCTTTCTTGCCAAATCCCCGTGATAAGGACAATGATTTGAGCTAAACAAACCCAAAAGATATTCGGTTTTACTCAAATCGAGGTCATTCAAACCTTTGCGACTCCATACATATGAAGCCTCAGCATCTTGTATTTTCTTATCGGTAATCCATTCTTCAATCAAATCCCGACCATCAGTTCGTCGGCCTTTCAAACCTTCTTCGTCGTTCTTGTGTTTCCCTCTAAACTCTCTTCGTCCTCCACCCATAATCACTTTAAGATTCCTTCCAACCGGGGTATGAACTAGTTGTCGGGCTATGTCCAAATTATCAACGGCACTGCATTTGTCCTTAATTATGTCGGTGTCACTCTCCCAGTTACGATCGGCGATATGAGCATAGACTCCAGCAGGAGAGGCGTGTGTTACACGAGCTGTTGTAACCAAGCCAGTTGATTTACCAGCATCTTGAGCCCATTTCGCTATACTCTCTGTATGTGTGGAGGGATCTTGGGCCTTATTGCAATCCCTGCGTTTAACTTGAGCATTTACCCCAATTGTACCGTAGTTACCCTTTACACCGGATAAATAAGCCGTTGCACTGCAAGCTGAGTCAGCAACTTGTTTGTCCACACAATAAGTCTTTGACAATCCCAGGTAGGGGAATTTCTCAAAAGAGATCTGTTTGGAGCTATCGCCCATAAAAGCCCTTGTTGCGGTAACAGTGTGTACGGACATACCATCCCCAAGAAACATAATAATATTTTTGGCACGATTTTTGTTGAGAGCAGAATTTTTCAGTTTGTCAGCTAAAATCGATTGAGCCTTATCGACCCAATATTTTGTGTTTAATTCTTCAGGATATTTAATTTCGACTGTGCCCTTCCTTGGTGACAATCTAGGATGCACTTAAGAAATAAAAACAAACAAATCAAAAATTATAGAGCCAAACATAAATTGTATTGTCTAAAATTACAGGTGTAGCGATCAAAGTTTTTTCCTGAAGGCTTAATGTAATCTTTAGTTTAAAGTTGATTAACAATTAACTTTTAATATAAGAAATATGTATATCGATTGATATCGCTTATAATTAGATGAAATTTGATAAGCAAATAAATGCTTCCTTAAAACATTTTATAAATATAAAACTACTGATAAATGTTCAACAATTAAATATCCTCACCTTAAATGGGTTTAAAGTCCTAAATAACATCGACAGTAAATTATTATTGTTATCTTATATTACTTAACTATTAAATTTGTATTAAAATGTGTTGATTTAAATTTTGAGAAAAGTAAATGTGCCAAAACAAGGAAAATGGAAAAAATGTTTAATACAAATAGACTAAAGTATGAGGGTCTATGAAAATAAATACAAAATTTGGCTAGGTTTGTAAATACAGTCGACTCATCAAAAAATCAAAATCATTCTTTAAGTCGAACTCCTTCTAAGTCGAAATTCCCTCTAACTCGAACAAATTCTTTAGATTCTAGGACCGTTTTCAAACCCTTTAAGTCGAATTTTTGTTGTATGTGCAAATCTTAACAGAAAATTATAAAATTTTAATTTTTCAAAAGTTAACTTTAAAAGAACTTCATTATTAGTTTGGTAGGAAATGCATTTTTCATGCGAGGGAAATTCTTATTTTTCACAATTCAATGCTAATTTCCAGATAAATTATGGCCAGAAGAAGCACAGTAAAGAAATAGTAACATGCCTTATGGGGTCGAACATGACAGGCTCAGAAAAGCTTAAGCTCTTTTAAATAGGGTAGGGCAAAAATCCTCGATGTTTTGATAAAATAAAATCTTTGTTAGTTGATTATGTAGCCAACCAACGTTCTTGGATGACAGCAGATCTTTTTACTAGTTAGCTTTTAAAGCTTGATGTAAAGTTTGGACAATCAAAGTGCAGGGTATTATTTCTTCGTCGATAACTGTCCTGCCCATCCAAAACAAGTCAAGGATAAATTAAAGTTTATAAAACTTGAGTATCTCCCCCCAAACATGACCTCAATAGTTCAACCGATGAACATGGGCATTATACAAAGTTTAAAATTCATTACAAAACGCCGTTTACTAACCAAGTTCTTAAATGTTTTGGGAAGCAATAAAGAGGGCTATAAAATACGCACACAATAATAACTAATAGACATTGTAAACCAGGTTTCAAAAGGGTGGTTACGGAGTAACTCCTTTGACAAAATGCCGCCTTCAAGAACGATACTGATACATGAAACCGACGCTGACGATGAAATCGAGGGGATCTAGAACCGGCTAACTGAAACTAATTACAATATTTTGGTTGTTAATTGCAGGGACTATGTTGAAGTCGATGGCGGTATTGTAGCTACAGAAATGCTAGATGTCGAAACAATTTTGGATGATGCTAACGATGACGACAGTGAATCTGATGAGAGAGCTTAAACAGTTAATATCGATATGCAAGAAAAAGAATATAATCGAAAATGCAATTTCAAAATTGCAAATAGAAATTTAATTGACAGAAAATGTACCAGATAAGGTTCAAAACAGTTTTTTAAAAAAAGTAATTTTTCAAACGAGTGAATACTCCACCTAATACGATATCAATCAAAAATTACTAATTTTTAAATAATTTTGTTAAAACAAAAATGAATTACTGTAATAAATTAATTAGAAGAAGAAGCTTTTATTTATTTATTTAATTTATTTATTAATTGATTGTTATATTTCTTATATTCCATAAAAAAAAATAATAATCTTTCTAACTTGAATTATTTAAAAACTTCCTCTATCGAACTTATTATGACATCCCGTGAAAGTTGTACTTAGAGGGACTCGACTGTATACTGATTTAAAATAATCTTAGTATTACATAAAATAATATTTTATTTGAAATAGTCAAACAAACACGTGTGTATTAAGATTGGCAGTAAGATTTGGGAATTTTTTAAGCGAAAAAAATGTCACTGGACATAGGAATTCATCAACCGTTTTTGTGATGACATGTTTTTGGAGGTTACATATAAATAAAAAACTAAATTTAATTTTATGTTTTGTTCGATTAATTTTCTGGTCACTTCAACGAGTTTTCATCAATAAAAAATATAAAATTTAACTTGAAATTTATCAGATACTCTAGAATGAAAAAAGCGTTTCAAATAAGCGGAGTTTTCTTTAAAAACTAGAGTTTAATTATCAACCAAACAAATGTCAGGTCTTGATGTACAACTTTTTGCAGGACTTCTCCTTCAATCTAAAAAAACCCATTACTAAATCTTCTGTTTTAGATCAAAACAATTGCTTAGCAACTTTAAAAATTAATTTCAATGCTTTTAGGTAGATAGAAGATACGAAGGTTCCAAAATAAAGGGTGGTTAAATTTTAAGGGCCGGTGTTGATTTAAGAAATGATTGTCATTTCTTTTTATTATGATAGTAAAGCTGTTGTTTCGTTAGATGTGTGGAAAGTGGCACAGACCTGTTAAAACCACATATCGTTCACATCATTTTTTTTCAATTCGGGGCATACAAAGTTCGTTCGTTCGATGATGCCGCCAGCCCATAAACCCCACCAAACAGTCACTCTTTGTGGGTGTTTCAACAGTTACTCTTGGATTATCATTCGAAATTCTACTTATGACGAATCCACTGAGGTTATTATCACTGAAGATAATTTTCTTCGAAAATTGATTGTTGCCATTTTATGCCACCATTCTGACCATTGACGATGGCTTAGGTTCTAGAGTCCAATGCACCTTGTAAGTGTGTAAATGCAAGTCTTTGCATAATGTTCATCAAAACGACGACGCACGAGAGTAATAGGTGCAATTGTTGGGTACGACAACGAGTTGAGGTGGACGGCTCTTAAGCGGTAATAGCCCGCAGCAGCAATATATTCTCCAGTACAATCTGTACGAGAATGCACAGGTGTTTTCACATCTTCTACAGACCCGGTTTTCTACAATGTTTGCACGATTTTTTCGATTAAATTGACCGGACAAATTACGAAGCGCATGATATGCATTTTGATTTGAATGGTCATTTCCATAATAAGCCTGAATATGAAAAATTGACGTTTAGGTGTGGTTCACATTTAACGGGAGCGGCTCGAAATGCTGTATTTTAAAATACTGTATGGTTAAAATTCTGTATCATACTGTATGATACTGTATATTCATAATACTGTATGGTTAATATACTGTATCTCAAAATGCCGTGTTGTCAAAATACTGTATCTGATAATACTGTATCTCAAAATTCTTCTTCTCAAAATGCTGTATGAGCAAAACATTATCTAAAAATACTGTATTTTTGCAAAATTCCGCTCTTAAGCTTCCATTATAGAGAATAACAAAAGCAGAACTCGATTTATGTATGTATATGTACATTATATCATTTATTGCAACTCCAAATTTCACTTATAATTCTTAAATTTGCATTAGCTTTTAAATATCAACGAAATGAACGAACACGTGGAAGTTTTGACAGATCAATAAGTTCGGTGTAATTGTTGATTGTGGTAACAACAATTCATATAAAACTGTGAGAGAAATAACAATTAATGAGAAGAAAATGGGAAGAGAAAATAAGACGAAGATACCATTTTTTTTTTTTTTTTTTTTTTTTTTTTTATTAATTCAAAGACTTATGAATTATCATATGTTATTGTTCAAGGGAAGTTAGAACATTATGCCAATGAAAAAATATTATGATGTATTCTTTATAAAAGTAATCTGTTTTTAAAATTCTGTATTTCAACATGCTGTAAATAAGCTGACAAATACAAATCGTTTTGATAATGTAAAAAAGTGCCTATTTACAGCATTTTGAAATACAGAATTTTGGTATACAGAATTTTAAGATACAGAATTTTGAGCTACAGTATTTTGATCATACAGTATTTTGTACATACAGTATTTTGAAATACAGTATTTTGAGATACAGTATTTAAAATACAGTATTATGAGCCATACAGGATTTCGAACCCAACCCACATTCAACATCGGCGCTTAAAATATAATCACCCTTTATATCAATAAAACAAATGGTTCAAGTCTTGCAACAAGTATAGAGTTGTCCCAATTATCAGGCTCTATTGTGTTTACACAATTTTCAAAAGAAACAATGATCTCTGAAAAGCCATTTTGGTTATTTTTTATATTGGTTTAAGAAAGTGTTTTTTTTTCTAAATTTGAAGTAAATAAATCGTTACCGACTAAAAAATGATTGCAAATTAAAGTCCGCGTGTGAATCGATGTGAACAAAATAGCATGCGTGTACTCATTTGTTTAGCAGGTTTCTGTGAAGCGGGTTTTATTGGACCACTTTTAAATCAAGCATTATTGCCGTACTGTAAACTGCAGAGATTCGTTCTTTACCCGTACTAACCGAATATGGAATGCCTTGACGTGCTCTATCTTTCACTCTCATTAATATGTTCAAGAGTTCCGGACCAACGCTCAAACTTTGTATATCTCTAGTAAAGGTATTAAAATAAACTTTGGGTCTGCCCTAATTATAAAAGAAAACATATTCTTTCACGAACTTATGACGCATTAAACCGTCAACAAAACGTGAAATACGTGAAAAATTGAAATTGCAAAATGTTCCTCCGCTACTTGAATAACAAAATAACAAAGCTAAGAAATTTAATTCAAGAAAGTTGGTTGTGGATTATTATTATATCGCCCACTTAAGATTATTTCATTCATAAAATTGTGTAATTATTAATATATTGACTTCCTATAATTAATAGAAATATGATCCACTTTAGATACAGACATATAGTAGATATATTATAAATGATAATAAGAATTTTTCATCAATTGTTTGAACATTTTAAAATGTTAAGTCACCATCAGTAATCTATTTTAAAAGCTATTGGCAGTGGACTTGAAGTTGAAAACTTTTAAAGACACACCTTTAACAAAATAAAAATAATATTTATCGACCAACAATAAGACAAACATATGTACATATCTTATCTTTGCTTTTGTTAAATTCAAGTATTTAAGATTTATGTATTTAAAATGATATTCTATATCATATATATGTATGTAGTTACTTCCTAAAAATGTCGTACAAAATATCGAAAAATATGTATATGCATCTTTTTTAAACGAAATCAAAAGACCCCTTTATAATTTGTGTCACTTTTTCGTGAAATTATACTTAACTCAGGTTTGACACAATTTTTTTTTATGACAACCCCAAGTGCCAAAAAACCTGGTTAACCTAAACTGGCCCCAACAAAAAACTTATGTGAAATTATATTAGGCTCTTATAGACTATGTAAATTGAACAAATTTCATTCCGTTTAAAAATCTGTCAGTTTCTTATTCATTTTTCAAAAAATCTTCATTAGTTAGTTGTAAGTCGTCACCTTACATACATAAACCTTTAAAGAACGCTGTAGCAGTTATGCTAAAACGTTTCTTAACAGAAAAACGAAAAAATAATGTTAAAAAAGCTTATTTCTGAGTTTGAAAATTCTAATTACATTCAAGGTTTTTCACAACATTTTACCTTAGCCTTCAAAACAACGTGTTATGTATTTATTTTTTTAATTTTTAGAGAGGTATATTTAAAAAACGTGAATTCAGGACAGCAAATTCCTTTTGAAAAGTATTGTGTAAATTACAATACAGAAAAAACCAATTGACCAGTATAATTAGCTTGGCATGATTCAAAAAACTCGAAGACTCCAAGGTGGCTTATAGAGAATCCACAAACAAACTTCTATAACACTTAAAGATATGATCGTAGAGAGTTTGAAAGAAAACTAAGAACAGGGTGGAAAATAACAAACTCTTTTTGAAGTTATCCTGTTTTGAATAAAATATATCACTTTCTTTAAATGAGTTATGTATGTACATAGGTATATTTTTGTTTTGGCTCATTTCAAATCCTTAAAATCTAAACTCACTTTTTTCTGCACCTGCAATCACAATTATAGCTGCAAAAGCTGCCATAACAGCAAACACTTTAAATCTTGTTTGCATCTTGTTTTTTCTTTGGCACGTTTTTTCTTCAACTTTAAAACTACTTGTACTCGTATGATGCTAATGCTAAATGAACAGAGGTAAATTACAAACTAATTTGATCAAAGGTGCAACCAGATAATTTAAATCCAACGAAATGGTCAAAAATCCCCTGTCAATTTGTTTTAATCTAATCGTAAATAATATTTACAAATTCCATATTAATAAATGAATAAAAACTTAATTACACGAATTGTGTCGTATGAACATGCTGTTTCAGCATCAAGTTGATTTTAAAAATTTTCAAGGAACATAATTCTCAATTTATCTGATGAGGTTTTTCATGGGTAAATTCAGATTTCTGTCAAAAATTGATTTTTTTCTTGGCGTATGGAACAAGATTGGAATTGTTTTTTTTTTTAATTGCATTAGTGTAACTTCGTATTCATGTTACCGAGTGCGCTAGTGCGTTAGAGGTGTCAAATTCAAAGATAAACAATTTTTTGTAATTGTATTAGTATTAGTGTAAGGAGGGGTACATCTGCCAAAAAATCCAGATCTACAGATTTGATCTTAAATAAAAAATAAATCAATTAATTTTTCCCCATGGACTGTATTTCGACAGGTTTCAATCAAGAAATAAATTGATTTATTTTACCCATGGAAAACTCCATGAGAAAGACTTCTAAGGCTAGGTAAAGACCATTGTCAGATTTCTCATTAAAAAAAATGTACCAAATGCCTAAAAATTGTGTGAATTTACAATTTTGTTTGACAATATTGTCAATGTCAGACTGCACGTGTTGGAAATTGTTAAATGTCTTAAATAAAGACATGTTGACATTTTTCACTGTCGTATATGATGTTTTGTAGAGACTTAAAACAGAATCAGCAAATCATCTGTCAGTAAAATTTCAAGAGTTTTTGGGACAAATTGTGCCAACCGTATGAAAATATGACTTTTTATTATTTGGCTATTGCAAGCTCATTATATATAACAACTGTCAAAGCTTAAGTCAAACTCATAAGAAAAAATGATTGCAAACAAACATTTGGTCAACGTTTATATGAAATACCTTTATACAAAAAATACGATTATTTTCCAGTTTCAAACTTATCGTTCGCCCACATTTTTATATTGCGCACGAGGAAATCACGTTTAGATAATATTTTGGTTTTCGAATTTACTCATTGGCATTATACCACCGAGTCATTTAAAAACAAAAGACCTTTTAGATCAAGATTGGGATAATATAAATTTCAGTACAATAGCACATATACTGTCATTTCATGCCTTACAATTTGGCCACAGTAATTTATAATCTAATCGAAGAAGGTGTATTTTCAAAAGCTATTGGTGTTCGGGCATCATAAACTTCATACCATTTTGGAATGTACACATAAATATGCCCAGACAAAAGTTGATCTAAGTTAGTTAAGTTTAACCACTCGAAGGAGAAGATACAAATATTTTGAGAATCATGAGGATACCTCATTGTTTTCTATTGGTTGTGTGTTTAGTGGTAGTCACGACGAAGACGGTTGACTCTATGCCTAAAAGATGTCTTGAGTCAGAAGACTGTTACGAAAGGCAACTACATCCCGATCTGCCAAGCGTGACTCGTGTGTCTCCTTCTAACAGAAGTCACGAGGAACTGAACTCCTACTGGTTGGATCAGGCTAAATCATTTGTCGTCGAGAAAAAGGATCATATACGAAACACCAAACGGGCCAAAAATGCCATCTTCTTTTTGGGCGACGGCATGGGACTGACAACAATAGCAGCTGCTCGAGTCTACTCGGGAGGTGTTGAAAAAAAACTGTCCTTTGAAGAATTCCCCTACACGGGACTCTCGAAAACCTACTGTGTCGATAGAATGGTACCGGATTCGGCTACAACGTCTACGGCATACCTGTGCGGTGTTAAAGCATACACCGGCACTATTGGTATGAATGCCCAGGCTAAGCGAACCGATTGCGAAGACACCAAGAACTCAACAAAATACGTCTACTCCATTGGCAAATGGGCCATGGATGCGGGAAAGTCTGCTGGGTTCGTAACGACCACTACAGTGTCCCACGCCTCTCCAGCTGGATTATACGCCCACACTGCCGAACGAAGTTGGGAGAGTGAAAAGAATGTGGAACAAAACTGTGGCAAGAATTCTGGAGTCCAACCCATCGCTGAACAATTGATTCATGGTGAAGTTGGCAGTCGTTTAAAAGTCATGATGGGTGGTGGTAAGGCGAACTTTGTGAGATCCGAGAAAACTAACCTCATCGACGACTACAAGAGTCAATCAGAGAAGAATGCCTTTGTTGAGACCCGCAGTGAATTGATGAAATTGAATATTAAAAAAGCTGATCGACTGTTGGGAATATTTAGCGAACGTCATCTGAGTTATAATCTAGAGGCAATCGATAAGGGACTAGATCAGCCAACTCTTGAAGAAATGACCAAGAAGGCCATTGAATTTATTCAAAAAGACAAAAATGGCTACTTTTTGTTTATCGAAGGAGGTCGCATCGATATGGCGCATCATGACAATGAGGCCAAATTGTCTATGGACGAGACAGAGCAGTTTTCGAAAGCTATTAAGGCGGCAAGGAAAATGACAAGTGAAGAAGATACTTTGATCATTGTGTCAGCAGATCACTCGCATGCGTTTTCTTTTGCTGGATACGCGGTAAGTTCAAATATTTTTTCAACTACTTAATTGATTCTATTTTGAATATCGTTATATAGGACCGTGATGAGGAGATCACTGGAAAAGCAGGAACAGCCAGCGATGATCTTCCATACATGTCACTTAACTATGCAAATGGGCCAGGTTTCCGGAAATATTACGACACTGAGAAACACCAACGTATTGATCCTACTTCAACAGATAAAAATGAGTTACATTCGAAATGGCCTGCTTCTGCTCCTTTTTCATCAGCAGCACATGGCGGTGAAGATGTTGCAGTTTATGCCTCAGGTCCATGGTCACACCTCTTTACTGGGGTTTACGAACAAAATACTATTCCTCACATGATTGCATATGCGATGTGTGTAGGTGATGGTTTGAAATCTTGTGATAAATAAAAAAAGAACTAATTGGAACTAAATCATTCAGAACTATTATGAGTTATGAAACTCATAGTTGCTCTTTGAAATCGGGGTAGGATAAACTTAAATGTGACCGATGAAATATTTTCTGGGAAAAACTCATAATAAGGCTGGTTATATAATTTATTGGAAAATGGCGCCCGAGTCAACATGGAAACGGAAACATGATCTAAATCGAGTTATGTGTTCATACATTTATGCTTTCTTATTTTCCTCAACTACTTTTAGTTCTTACTTTTAAAAAAATTGTAAACTATTTATTTATATTAGATACAAAATTATTTTAATAAATGAAACACTTAAAATATCTTTTTATTTTCAAATATACCATTCAAAAAATTAAGTATGTGTTGATTTGTTCCCTTAATATTAACGAGTGTGAATTTTTGGTGCATTCTCCTAAAAGGGGCTATCGGGAATAAAATCTCTCTTAGTGTTTTTCACATTGACAAAATTTAGTTTATTGTATTGTAATGTGTCAGTGTTACCGCTATGTGAATTTAGTCGCATTTTGACCCTTTTTTGTGCCTCATGCGACCATGATACGATTTTTTATAAAATTGTCTATTTTGACCCTTTTTTAAAAAATTAAGGGACTTTTTTGACCCCATCTCTAGAAAAATACATTGAAAAGATAAGTTATTTTCTTAATTCATACAAGATTTCCAAACTTCCATTGACATAAGAACTGTCACACATAATTTCAATCTATAAAATGGAATCAAGTTGAAATTGTTTGGGTCGACTCGATCACGTTCGCTCAGAATCGAAATTTTGCTATTCTAGCATAAAAATTCATTTCAACCTTTCGACTCTGCATATAAATGTAGCTAATAGTTAACAATTTTAAGTTTGTATGAGTTATTTTGGAATTATTTCACCACTCCGTTCCTCTTAAACAAAGTTTCCCATTTATTTCTATGTGTTTGTTCGACTGTGGTGAAATTTGAATAAATTCATGAATTCGAAAAAAAAATTATCTCTGTCAAGATTTACCTACTATTTTGTTGTCTTTTGTGTTTTTGTGTTTCGGCCGGCGTTCATTATTTGTTGGGAGCTCATTCTCGATATTGTTTGTCTTTTTTATAAAATGGATAGGTAAGTTTTTATGAAATATATCTAAAAATTGTATCACTCGTATTTATAAAGAAAAAATAGTTATTTCAGCCCTGTAAATAATTGTGTGTGTAGTTTTCCTAAAAACGGAAGCTGAAATAACTATTTTTTTCTTTATATCTAAATCTAGTATAAGAATTTATTTTTTTTAGAATGTATACCTAATAAAAAACTAAAAAACAACTCATTTTTTTTTGCAATTTATACAGATTTCGTTTAATTTATGTATGTATTAAAAAAAATCTAAATGCGACTTTTTTTCATTTGACCCTTTTTCGCGACCTTTTCAAAAATTCCAGCGGTAACACTGTAATGTGTATACACTCTTTATCTCCATGATACAACTAATCTATTAGTTGTATCATGCTTTATCTCTTTTAATATCGTGTTATAGTAGAATAAGGGCAACATCTAGTGATTAAGAGGAGAACTCGCTTCGTTAAGCATCTAGTGATTAATAGGAGAACTCGCCTTGTGAAGCATCGATAAACATCTAGTGGCTAAGAGTAGAACTAGCTTCGTTAAGCATCTAGTGATAAAGAGGAGAACTCGCTTCGTTAAGCATAGAGAACAACCTAGTAGATTCTCGAACCGATTTGAGGTATATAAATAGGCGCTCGGAAGCGAAGCGGTTGATTAGTGATTGTGAACTGCGAAAAAGTAAAGACTGTGTTCGAAAAGTAATTGAAAGTAAAGACTGTGTTTGAAAAGTAATAATTGAAAGTGTTGAATAAATAAGTTTGGAGCGATTTAAATAAAGTAAATTTGTGTTTTGTTTACAAGTGTGAATAAGTTTTAATTATCGGGCCAAGCCGAATATTACAGTATCATCGACTTTAGCCTATTACAAAAAGGGCCCAAAATCCACTTGAACAAATGTCTTGCGATATTTTTGAATTTATTATTTTGAATTAAATTAAAAATTTGAGGAGCCATCATATTAGTTTAATATTTGGAATTAACTATAATAAATAGTTTGAAAATCGGACAACACTTTAAAATAATCAAAACTTACTACAAAAATAGTAGTTATTTTCGTCATAATTCTGCCTATTGACCGCGATTTACTTATTTATTTAGCTTAATACAAGCTATAACTTAACATAATGTAATATTCGGCTTGGTCCGATAATTAAAACTTATTCACACTTCGTAAATAAAAACACAAATTTTCTTTATTTAAATCGATATAACTTATTTATTGAACACTCAATTATTACGTTTCAAACACAGTCTTTACTTTTCAAACACAGTCTTTACTTTACAGCAATTCACAATCCATAATGAACCGCTTCGCTTCCAAGCGCCTATTTATATACCTCCAATCGGTTCGAGAATCTACGAGGTTGTTCTCGATGCTTAACGAAGTTCTCCACTTTATCACTAGATGCTTACCCCTTTCGAGGTTCTTGTATGCGCTGAATGAGTTCCCCTCTAAGCCACTAGATGTTTCTCGATGCTTAAGAAGCGAGTTCTCCTATTAGCCACTAGAGGTTTCTCGATGCTTAAAGAAGCGAGTTCTCCTATTACTACCACTAGATGTTGCCCCTTATTATTGAAAGAGATAAAGAGTGTATACACATTACATTGCCCCCTCCTTAGGATTGATCGTCCCGAACAAATCCATCGTTCTCATCACCACTGTAGCGATGTAGCCGGTCGCGATGTACAACTTTAGGTTTTCCTCTGACTCCCTTTTGTATCCGGTACACGACATCGTTGATTTTTGTAATGACTGTAAATGGACCTTCCCAGTCCCGTTGAAGTTTCGGTGACAATCCTTTTTGTCGATGGGGATTGTAAAGCCACACCCGATCCCCTGCTTGGAACTCTGTTGTTGTCGCTCGTATATCGTAGCGTGTCTTCATTCGGTCACTGAACATCTTTATTTTCAACCTGGTATTGTCGTGGATCTGAAGGAGTCTTTCTCTGAGGTCATCAATGTAGTCATCCTCGGCTTGCGGTTCCGATGTGGGGCATCCAAATTTTATTTCGCTCGGCAGTCTGATGTTCCTTCCCATCAAAATCTCAGACGGTGTATGGCCAGTTGAGCTATGTCTTGCACTTCGATACGCCATCAAAAACAGTGGAATGTGTCGATCCCAATCTCGCTGGTTGTCGTCCACAACTTTGCAAAGATGTTCCTTCAGGGTTCGGTTGAATCGTTCGACCATGCCATCAGATTGTGGGTGAAGTAGTGTTGTTCTTGTCTTCTTGATGTCAAGAAGCCCACAAACTTCCTGAAATATGTTTGATTCAAAATTCCTTCCCTGGTCAGAATGCAGTTCTAATGGAACGCCGAATCTGCTCACCCAGTTGAAGACAATTTGGTCTGCGACTGTTTTGGCTTCTTGATTTGGAATGGCGTATGCTTCAGGCCACTTGCTGAAGTAATCCATGACGACCAGAATATAACAATTCCCATTATTTGTTTCCGGAAATGGACCCGCCACGTCTACTGCAATCCTTTTGAAGGGTGCTCCGACATTATACTGCTGCATTTGGCTGTGGTTCTGTTTGTTCGGGCCTTTGGTGGCAGCACAGGTATCACATTTTCGGCACCACTTCTCGACATCTTCCCTTGCATGTAGCCAGTAAAATCGTTGTCGAACTTTTTCTAGCGTCTTGTTCACTCCTAGATGACCTCCCGAAACTCCACCATGCATCTCTCGCAGAACATCCATAACCTTCGATCTCGGTAAGACTAGCTGCATTACATAAGACTTTCCATCTGCTGATTCCCATTTACGTCGAAGGACACCCTCTTGGACATGAAACGAGTCCCACTGTGCCCAATAGGCCTTCAGAGTCGGACTTCTATTGGAGATATCAGCCCATTCTGGTTTTTCCTGGTGTTCCTTCCAAGCGAGGATGGGTTCGATATCTGAGTCTTCTTGTTGAGCCTTCCTCAACTCGTCGTTGCTCCAGCCATAAATGGAATCGGCTCTGGTTCGTTGGACAGTAACCACTTCTTTTTCTTCTTGTCGTCTACAATGCTTACAGTCTTGCTTATATGGTCTGTTCTTGTTGTCACGTTTCGTTTGATAAACCTGGATGTCGTTCCCGGGGCCATCGATACCACAAATCAGCTTCTGCCCCTTAAAGTTGGTTCTTATTCGTTTTCCCGGGTGGGAATCAACTTCGTTGTTAATGTTACTTTGAGCCGTAAAATTACTTCTGTTTCCAAAGTGTTGCCATGCGGTTCCTCTTCGCGGTAATCTGCACTGTCGCTGTAGATGCCCAGTCTTATTGCAGTTCCAGCATCGTGCTACTCCGCCTCGCTGACTCCTTTCCACAGTAGCCTTCTGACAAGAGCATTCTTGAGCTTCTAATTTTCTTACGCGATGCACGTTTTGGGAAGCTTGTTCTGCAGCTTCCATCGTCAGAGCGAAAGCCAATGCTTCTGGTAGTGTTCGCTTTCCGGCAGTGCGGATAGCCCTCTGGAGATTTATATCGCCCACAGCGCTCACAAAGGCTTCAACAGCAAGTTGATTTATTATCTCGTTACCAGCTGTTGGATATGCCAGGTGAACCAATCGCTCGATATCTGCCTGAAGTTGCTGCAGAGTTTCACCTCTTTTCCTGTTGTTAAGCTGAACTCGGAAGACTTCTGTCGTGTGGCTATCCCCAAACCGCTGTTCGATTGCGTTTACCAGAACTGTGAAGTCACCACTTTTCTCTGCTGGGATGGTTTGTAGCAGTTCAGCAGCAGATCCTCTTAAAGCAAGCGTAAGAGCAATGTATTTTTCATGATCGTCCCAGCCGTTTGTTAACGCTGCTGCTTCAAACTGTTTCTTGTAGATTGACCACGGAATCTGCCCGTCAAAGCTTGGAGGATTCACTTCTCTCTTCCTTGAGCACTCACCAGAAGGTTCTCGAGCTTTCATCTTTCGCACTTTTTCTAGTTCATTTGTGATGGTTTCGATTTGTTCGTCAATTTTCTCGAAACGTGCATTTTGTTTTTCGACGCGCTCGTCGACAGTTTTGATTTTCTCTTCGAAGTCCGCAAACCTGCCTTCTAAAAGGTTTTTCTGTTCGTCGAATCGCTCTAGGACATCATTCCTTTGAGTTTCTAGTTGTTTGAGGACATCATTCCTTTGGGCTTCTAGTTGTTTGAGAACATTCTGCTGCTCTTGTTTTTGGTCACTTCTTTGAGCTTCTAGTTGTTTTAGGACATTCTGCTGTTCTTGCTTTTGGTCGCTTCTTTGGGCTTCTACTTGTTTCAGGACATCATTTTTATTTTCTTCAAATTTGTTTAAAAGAAGTGACATCATGTTAGATAAAGCAACATTTGCATTTACCTCTTCCACTTTTGCTTCTAATTCGAAAGCAAACGTATCTGGGTCTTCATTTTGCTGCTCCAGATATTCCTGCAGCCGTTTAACGAGTTCGGTTTTTACGCCTGTCCCACTTAAGCCACGTTTGCTTAGTTCGGCCTTTAGCTCAGGGACAGTTAAGTCTTTCAAAACTTTACTCATTTTTTATTTATTTTTAACTTCACTAATTCACACAAAATAGTTCAATCACTGCTCACTGTTTTTATTCTCAATAAGTTTTAATCCCTTATTCTGACACCAATGTAATATTCGGCTTGGTCCGATAATTAAAACTTATTCACACTTCGTAAATAAAAACACAAATTTTCTTTATTTAAATCGATATAACTTATTTATTGAACACTCAATTATTACGTTTCAAACACAGTCTTTACTTTTCAAACACAGTCTTTACTTTACAGCAATTCACAATCCATAATGAACCGCTTCGCTTCCAAGCGCCTATTTATATACCTCCAATCGGTTCGAGAATCTACGAGGTTGTTCTCGATGCTTAACGAAGTTCTCCACTTTATCACTAGATGCTTACCCCTTTCGAGGTTCTTGTATGCGCTGAATGAGTTCCCCTCTAAGCCACTAGATGTTTCTCGATGCTTAAGAAGCGAGTTCTCCTATTAGCCACTAGAGGTTTCTCGATGCTTAAAGAAGCGAGTTCTCCTATTACTACCACTAGATGTTGCCCCTTATTATTGAAAGAGATAAAGAGTGTATACACATTACAATAACTTAACTTAACACTAACTTAAAATTTTTTTTTCTTGTTATCAGTTTTCAACATTAATTCATGTGGGCCCTAAGTCCCACATAAAAGCTCAGCGTTGCAATGACGAAGAATTCTGGACATTGGTTCAAAGTGCCTGTAATTAGTGCGGTGATGAGGGATATAGAAAAGGGAAACAGATCGCAGATTTCGAGGGTTGGTGTTAAGATGAATATCACTCAGCAGTGCCGGGGAATCTATATTGTCCATTAACAATTGGTGAGCAAATAATGTATCAGCGTTTTTGGGTCTAATATATAGAAGGGTTGCAAACCTATCAGTTTTAATAGATCGACATGAGGAGGCAAGTTTGATGTATCATCCCAGGGGAGGCCACGTAAGGCAAATCGAACGAAACGTCTTTCAAC
Source organism: Eupeodes latifasciatus (assembly GCA_920104205.1). Lineage (NCBI taxonomy): Eukaryota > Metazoa > Arthropoda > Insecta > Diptera > Syrphidae > Eupeodes > Eupeodes latifasciatus. The sequence continues at coordinate 75,227,738 of OV049926.1, forward strand.
ATTTTCAATTCTGAGTGAATGGTTTTCATAAAAGGGAGACCATACTCGTACTTGGCATGCATATTCAAGATGAGCATTTTAGTTACATAAGGGTTGGAAAATTCTGTTGACCATTTCTTAATAAAACCGAGAGATCTATTAGCTTTATTAATAATTTGGTCAAAATGGGAATGGAAATTCAGGTGATTGTCACACATAATACCAAGACCTCTAATAGAATCGACTTCGTTGACGGCGGTGCGTCATTAAGGAAGTAGTAAACTCTATGAGATGGGATTTGTTTGCGCGAAAAGGTCATTTGTTTACATTTGCCTAAATTTAACTCTAGGAAATTATGCATGCACCAAACAAAAAAGATTTTAAAATCATTTTGTAAAAGTAAGGAATCAGATGAAGTTGAGATAATCTTAAAAATTTTCTTAACATCCGCAAACATTAGGGTATCTGAGTTTTTTAATTTAAGACAGACATCGTTAACAGATAAGACGAAGAGAAAGGGGCCAAGGTGACTACCTTGTGAGACGCCAGAAGTTGCATGTATGGGACTGGAAACTGACTTACGGAAGAGGGCTCTATAAGTTCTATTGGCAAGGTAGGAGCATATCCAATTTATAAAAATATATGGAAAGCCTAGGGCTCCTAGTTTGAGATAAATTATTATCTTATGGAATATTTTATCAAAGGCTTTGCTGTAATCGTGTATACAACATCAACTTCATTGCCATTCTTGAGGGCTGACAAAACTTTGGACATAAATTCAATTAAGTTAGTCGTAGTGGATCTACCTTTAAGAAAATCATGAATCGGAAATATAAATGAATCTTTCCATATATGAGGAAACACACCTTGGAAAGAGAGAGCAAAGAGTGCAGTTAGAGGCTTTGACAGAGAATGCATACATTTTTTTAGAACAACTGATGGAACGCCATCAGGAAAAGGGCTAAAGTTTTCTTTGAGGCTTACAATTTTGGCAAGTACCATTTCTTCAGTTATTGTAAAAGATGAAAGAGATGTTTGAGTGCAACCATCTAAATAACTAAAGGTAGTGAGGATCAGGATCATGAAGATGTTCAGTATAAGATTTGCTAAAGTATTTAGCAAATAGATTTGTTATAGTTGTAATATGTTTTTAATGAAAAAATCGGTATTGTGAACACCATTTTTCATCAATTTTCTGGTTATCAGTCGATGAATTGGTAATAGCTATTTTTAAAATATTAGTTTTCAGTTGATTTCGTTGCGAGTATGAAAAAATATTTAGCAACAAAAATGTTTGTACAGATTGATCTAGTTATTGAAAGAGAACGTAGAACTTTATAGCTTAGGTTCCCCGATTAGAAATGCTTGATCAATTGAAACAAATTTTTTGATACTGATCCTGGTCCTGATAGTCTGCATTGCTCTATTTTGAAAAAAAAAAATGCGTTTCCTATTTGTCGTATCCTTTATGTGTTTTCTTTAACACGTCTTTGAAATGTTCGCGTCTTCCAATTATCTGGAAAACTTCAGTGCACAAGAAAAGTCCTAAAAACGAAATTATGAACTACCAAACTACAGTTAAACTACATATCTGTGATACCTAAATTGTTATAGTTTAATTATTTGTGATAACCTCCATGATTTTGTTAAAAAACGTTCCGCTATTACTAGTTTATTTAATGGTACGTCCTTTTGTTTAGATGTTTTTGAGAAACGTGAACAAGTAGATAGTATCTTTACTGATTGTAGTAAAGCGCTTGATAAGCAGTATCATAGAACACTAATTTTTAAACTGTTTCATTAAGGTTTTAACGAAAATTTCTTAAATTGGATTTCATCATACTTAAAAATACATATAATATAGTATAATATTTCGTAATGAATGTTCGGGTCCGTTTATTGTGAATTCTGGTGTGCCTCAAGGCAGCCATCTAGGCCCAATCTTATTTATTTTATTTATAAATGACCCGGTTTCGATCATAAAAAATTCGTCCGTCCTCTTGCATTATATGCTGATCACACTTTCCAAAAGAGTTAAAACTACATCTGACTAGCTACTTTTACAAGAAGATTTAGACTTAGAAAATATTTACAATTTTGTGTTGCTGCAAAACTTCAAATTAAATAAAAAAACATAATGTTAAACTTCCAAATGAGTTTGTTACCGAAGTATTTGGACAAAATTATGACAATGAGAAAAAACAAGATGAGATTTTGAAAAAAAAACACAAAAAAATGGCTCAAATAATTAAATAATAGTCAAATAATTAAATAGGCGAGTTCATTGAAAAAGAATCTAAGGAAGACGTTCGATGACACAAGGATATTCTAAAAGTGGAGCTAAACAAAATGTGTGTAAGTGGACAAAAAAATACTATAACTTCTGAAGTTCTTCCAATTAACCCTTTCACGACCACGGGGACACATTTGTCCCAAGACAAAAAATATTATTAACTTAACCCTCTCACGACCATAACATTATGGCACTAAATAAGATCATTTAAGCTATTTATAGTAATCAATTGGGCTTGTAAGAAATTGTAACGTTTTTTTTGAATTTTTTGGGACAAACACATATATGCCTCACACTTGATTTATCCATCGGATGCGAGGGTAACTGTCGTTTTACAGATTTTCGTACCAAACTTGTTTTTGAAGTCAGAATACCTCTTTGTCTGACGGTAAAATCACTTACCAAACTCCGAGCTACAACTTGTCTGAACTGCAGGCTGTTCAACAGACTTCCTTCCATTTTTTTCTCGTCATGAAGTTTACTGTAGACCGTGTGTGCGTTATTTACGGAAATGTCAAAAAGATCAAAAAATAGTCGAAGGTAGTACTTGATTTTTGACCTATGTGATGCCTTGAAAGCTTGTGGTGTAAATATCTCCCCTCTTCATTTTTTTATCAACTGGTGCAGTCTTTGGAAGATGTTTTCGGTTTGTTCGAACCGTCCCGCACGACTTCGTATTCCGGCCAATAAGCTGATATTGAAGCAAAGGTAAATTGAAAAAGTTGCCTTCCAGCTTTTCTGTAAGCTGAAGTACCTACAACTTCATCAAGGCCATATTCAATTCCAGAACTTCTTTTACCTGTATATAGATCACACTCAAATAGGTAACCTGTTGATGAATCACATCTACACCATAACTTGAAGCCCCATTTGACAGGCTTATTCTTTATGTATTGTTTCATAACATTATGTCCCTTAAATTTTATCGTGTTCGTCAATTGACTGCTGTTGGGTGTTGCTGAGGGCATTTTGAAATGACGTATTGAAGTGTTCCAACACTGGCCGAATTTTGTACGCTCTGTCGTAATTTGGGTCTCTGTCTTCTTCATTGTTGCAAAAATGCAAGTTCCTCCGTATGTCTTCAAATCAAAGTCTTGGCATTACATTGGCTATGAAAGGTACTCCCATGTCAGGTTATGTAGACCAATAATCCCTCAATGATGGCAAGATATGATACCCCATAACCAAATTCATGCCAAGAAATGCATTAATTGTATCACTTTCGATGGTGAATTCCCGTCCATTTTGATGTGCGTATCGAACTGATTCTACCACTAAATGCTCAACTAGTACCTTGAAGTCTTTTGTTGAACAGAAGATTCCAAAAGGTGTCAATTAATCGGCCTCAACTTCTTGTAAGATTTTCACCTTTCCAAAATCAAAATCAACGTTACGAAAAACATTTGGGCTTTACGTTGTATGGTTCCACTTGAAAACTGGTTGATGCTTACCGCTAACAGATAATCCTGTGGACGTTGAAGGCTCCTTTGATGCGCTTTGTTACGGTAAATTTTACCGCAACAAAAACCAGCCTTTGGCTGTTTTCTTTTTCCTAGTTGTGGCTGCAAAATATCGGCAAAGTTGAGGGCAACCATGGTCTCATCAACCACAGGTGTACCTAACCTTTATTTTGCAAAAGCAACAAAAGCAGGTGACCGAGTTCGAGATCGAGAACGAGTTCTTTCGACAAGGTCGAAAATGCCGGCGGATGAGCCGAAGAAGTATGAGGTCAGGCGGACCCTTACTTGAACAACAACAACAACAATAACAACAACAATATAATTTCATGCTAACGTAATTATTAACGTAAATTTATTATTTAACTATTTATGTACAAATGGGTTTTTAACGCCGCGTTTTATTCAATTTAATTTAATATTTAGTACGAAACTCATACCTCGAATCTCGCGTAATATTAATAGTAATAAGAAAATGCCTAGTTTAGACTTCTTCTCGATTTTTGTTTTTCTTTGAACTTTCTCGAAAAATAGGAATAGTTGGGAAGGGGTCTGAACTCGCCATTATGTTTCGGCAAGTTTTGGAAACTCATCCAACAACTTGTCGAAACCGTGATTGTGTGTGTGAAAGCAAAGTTTCGCTGAGAGTCAACAACGGTGGCTTTCCTGATGAGCGTAAAGCTTCCAGGAAGCCGCGATACCGTGACCGACAATCACGAAAACGGATGCTTGTGTTGGATGAATGTGTGTGTGACTGGAATGGTCGAGGGAGGAAAAATAGTTTTGGGGATTAGCTTGGAAGGCACTCTTGATAGAGACCTACAAGCGACAAGATAAATAGAAAATTTCGAGGTATTTAAGGAGGAAGAAAAATCGAGAAGGAGGATAGAAAAGTTCGAGGAATTAAAAAGAAAAAGGAAAGGAATCGAGATTCGAGTTGTGAAGTTGGAGAAAGAAGAAAATAGGAAGGAAAAGATAAGTAGTTATTTCTTTGTCCTTTTGTTCTTTATTCTGTTGTTCTTTTGTTCAGTTCGGATATATATATATACAAACTTACGCGTCCGGTGTTAAAAACCTATTTTTTTTGTTTGCCATTTGCTTTTCTTGATTTCAATTTTTTTCTTGTAAATTTTTTTTTAACTTTCATTTGAAAACATTTTGGGTTTTAATCCAGGGATCTTCAATCCCACGGTTTCCCAAAGAATAAATATTAAATTTAAAAACTAAACGGTCGTTGTGTTGTCTTTTGTAATCGCTTCACTTATCACAAAGAGTTTTGGAATTTTCTTCTTCGGTTTGTTAAAAAAAATTCCTGGCGCCCATTTTTATTGCAACGTACCCCACTGTAGGTACTTGCAATAACTTATTTCCAAATTGTAACAATTTGATTGATTTTAGAAATCAATCAACATTGTTATAATTTATAAACAAATTCTTCCGAAAGAACCCAGCCCAGCTGAGCAGCCGCGGGTACAGCTTCGTCAACGAGCTGTATTGTTGCACTTTTTTTTCGTTCTCTCTTTTGTGTCGCATTCGTACTCATTTGAGTGCGAGTTGATAAAGTCGTCGCTACGCAGCCGCCGTCGTCGTCGATTTAGTTTATCGGTTTAGTCTTGTTATAGTTTGTTTTGATTTAATTTGATATTGTTCGTTTAAAAAAAAATTAATATTAAATAATATAATTCCCCCTCGCGATTGGTGATAAAAAGTGTAACAAATTGGCGCCCAACGTGGGGCCAAACAAAATTGGAAGAATTCCGGTGGTAGTTTCGTGTCGTGTTTTCTTTATTTTTTAATTTTAAAAAGAACATTAAATTGCCCTTGTCTTTTTTTATAGGTGTTTGATTCGAGTTGTTTTTGGTTCCAGTGGAGAATTATTGAAGGTGTTTTTCTTTTGGAGGTGTTTTGTTCCTGCGAGATCGAGGCAGTAAACAAAGTTCTTTTGGTTGTGTGAAATTTCATCGAGGGAGTTTTCAAAGTGAAAAACAAATAGCAAGTATTTTTTTTTAATTGTGTTGTGTAAACTCGTTTTTTTATTCTTCTTATTTATTGTGTGGTGTTAGTTTAATTTGGTTCTTTTTCTTTTTTTTTATCATTTATATTTAAATAATATTTTTCGTCGACATTTTGTCTTCGTAATTTTTTTTGTTGTTTTCTCTCTTTTTGTGCAGCGATAGAAATTCTCTGGTGCTATTGAAATCAATTGAGAGTTTTATCGCTAGCGACTTACAATATCCGAGTGACTTTTCTTGGGTGATAGTTTTTATGTCAGAGTGTGTTACTTTTTGAGTGAAAGTTAATTTTTAAATTTTAAAAGAGTTTGAGTGAATTTAGTTAGAGTAGGGGATTGGTGTGAGCGTCCAAACTTTTTTTGATAACATTTAAAATTTGATAGGAAATAATTTTGTAGGTATTCTTTTTAGTTTTAATTTTTTTTAATTAATACAAATAAATTAATTTAATAATTAGAATTTTTAGATTTAGGGTTGCCTAGTAGTTTTTTTTAAATATTTTTTATAAATTTTTTTTTGAAAGTTTTTTTTTTTGTAAATTAAAATGAATATTGGTAGATTAGCGCAGGACGAACTGGCCTACGAGATGAAGGTCAGAGGCTTAAAAGTAGGGACAGTGGAGGAAATGCGAAAGGCATTAAGATCATCGAGGTTACTCGTTAAGAGGAACTCGATGGAGGTTAGTTTAGTTTATCCCTTCACTTATGAAGAGGATGTTGAGGCAATAGGAGCTAAAATTGAGGAGATTAGGGTCCTTCTTAAAGTACCTCCGAAGAATCCAAAGTCTTCGGAGTATATTAAGATAGTGACAAAGATTGAGTGGTGTATAGGCAGGTTAGCTAGGACACCTTGTGAGGCCGAAGATGAAGAAGATGAAGTTAGTTCACTTCGGAACAAGGTTTTATGTTTATTAGGAGATCTCACTGGTGATAGTGAGAATAGTGATAAGGAAGAGGAAGTGGAAAAAGAAAAGACTCCACTTAAGACTCAAACCCAACTTCGGGTACAAGTTGGTCAGACTCCCTGTAGTGGACGGTCTGCGTTAGGTCCTACTACAGAGACGTTGGCTGAGCCAAGAGTTGGTGCCAGTAGTCCTGTAGTAGGGAACATTTCAGTTAGGGTTCCGTCAGAAAGTAGGCTGGATAGGGTCGATGGGTTTTCTGAACGAGTGGTCGTTCAACCGAAACACATTGAACGTATTGGGAAGTGGGGGGTGAAGTTTACTGGTGACTCAGGTGGAGCATCAGTAAATTCATTCCTAGAAAGAGTGGAGGAACTTCGTTTGGCTAACGATGTTCCTGAAAACCACCTTTTTAAATCCGCTTCGGAGCTATTGGCTGGTAGGGCACTTATGTGGTTTAGGACGGTTAGGGAAGACTTAGAGAATTGGCAGGAACTCGTCAAGGAACTCAAAGCGGAGTTCCTTCCTGCGAATTACGATGATCTCTTGTTGGAGGAGATTAATCGGCGTTCGCAGGGAAAGGAGGAAACTTTCGGCGCGTATCTTACCACGATGAGGACATTGTTTCGAAGATTATCGGAACCTTTGTCAGAGGGAAGGATGCTTTCGATTTTGAGAAAAAACGTAGATCCATTTTACCAGGTGCAGATAGCTAGTGCCAAACCAAAGACGGTTAAGGAACTTGCTATCTTAGGTAGGGAGTTAGATACCCTGAAGGTTAATGTTGATAGCTTTACCCCGCCTTCTAGAGGCAAAAATTTGTTGGAACCGGAATGCGGTTACCAACCAAGTTCGTCTGGACAACATCGATTAGCGGCTGTTGCTCCAGTATCTGATAATCCGTTTAGGCAGTCGGTTAGGTGTTACAAATGTAACAAAGAAGGACATTTAGCTTCGAGGTGTACAGTCCAGAAACGTTGTTTCGGCTGTGGAGCGGTAGAAGTGTATCGTAGGGATTGTAGGTGTTCGGGAAATGGGGATCGGGCCCTTGTGTCAGCAGGACAAGGAGTCCGTCGACGTTAGGAAGGTCGTCTGCTGACGATCAGCGGGTAGGAGTTAAACTGAGTTTCACGTTAGCGGCAAATGGTAGGGACACTAGACCATATTTAGGAGTTAGGGTATATGGAATAAAGTTTTTAGGACTTCTCGATTCAGGAGCCTCTCGTACCATTGTGGGTGGTGACGGGTGGAAAATTTTTAAAGAGTTAGGGCTTAGGTTAGGAAAGAGTAGTGTTGGGTCAGTAGCGTTAGCAGATGGAGCAGGTGTAGGTGTAGCTGGGTCTGTTTCTCTACCAGTGGAGGTTGAGAACAAATCCTTTTTGATAGAATGTCTTGTCATTCCGAATCTTCCACACCAGTTGATCTTGGGTGCCGATTTTTGGGCACTATCGGGCATAGTCCCGGATTTGAGATCGGGTGTGTGGAATTTTTCTAGCCAAGAGAGATTGGCCTCGATGACAGACATGGTAGCTATTAAGGAAAAATCGGATTTGAACGATTTTGAAAATAGGGAATTAGAACTAGTGTTAGGAGAACTTTTTAAATCAATGACCGAAGGTTTAGGGTGCACCAACTTAGTTGAGCACAAGATTAGGACGTCTGCAGAACCGATAAAGCAAAGATATTACCCTGTTTCGCCAGCGATTCAGAAACATATCGATCAGGAGCTCCAGGAGATGTTGGAAGCTGGAGTGATCGAGAAGTCGAAGAGTCCTTGGGCATCGCCGATTCTTCTGGTTAAGAAGAAAGATGGCAGTTATCGGTTCTGTGTTGACTATAGGAAGTTAAACGAGGTTACTGATAGAGATGCTTATCCACTACCATTTATTTCAGCAATTTTAGACAAGCTTCGAAACGCGAAGTACTTGTCTTCTTTAGACATTAAATCTGCTTATTGGCAGATTCCAATGGAAAAAGAATCGCGAAAGTACACAGCCTTTACCGTGCCAGGGCGTGGCCTGTTTCAATTTTGCAGGATGCCATTCGGCTTGCACAATTCCCCGGCAACTTGGCAAAGGTTTATTGACGACGTTTTAGGTCCTGACTTAGAACCGTTCGTCTTTGTGTACTTGGATGACATTATCATCGTCACCGATTCTTTCGATAGGCACCTAGAAATTTTAAAAGAAGTTTTTAAAAGGTTAGGAGATGCAGGTTTAAAAGTAGGTAGGGAAAAGTGTAATTTTTGTAGGCCTTCTTTAAAATTTCTAGGTTATGTAGTTGATAGGAACGGGCTTCATTTTGACCCGGAAAAAGTGGAAAGCATGATTAGGATTCCTGCACCGAAAAATGTGAAGGAAATTAGGAGTTTTGTAGGGACAATTTCGTGGTACCGTAGGTTTGTACCGAATTTTGCAATTTTGGTTAGGCCTCTTACCGATCTCTTAAAGAAAGGTAAGAAATTTGAGTGGACCCAAGAATGTGAGGAGAGTTTTAGGAAAGCCAAAGAGTGTTTGGTTACGGCACCGATTCTAACATGTCCGGATTTTTCAAGGCCGTTTGTTGTGCAAACAGATGCGTCGGACTATGGTATCGGGGCCGTATTATCCCAGGAGTTTGAGGATGGCGAAAAAGCCATATGTTATTTAAGTCGGTCATTGAATAGGAACGAAAGGAACTACTCTACGACCGAAAAGGAATGTTTAGCGGTCCTTTGGGCGATTGAAAAGTTGCGGCCGTATCTCGAAGGTGTTCGATTTACAGTCGTAACTGATCATCACTCTTTGGTCTGGCTAAGCAACCTTAAGGATCCGCAGGGTAGATTAGCTCGTTGGGCCATTCGGCTCCAACAATTTGATTTCAAAATCATCCACAGAAAGGGCAAAGAACATGTCGTTCCTGATATGTTGTCGCGAGGAGTTCCAGAAGTAGCTGGTGTCTCTGAGGCGGATTCGGACCCTTGGGTGATTAAAATGAAATCACAGGTAGAAAAGAGCCCGTTAGAATACCCATCTTGGAGAGTTGAGAATGGGCGGCTCTATAAACATGTTAGGTTGAACCATATAGTCGTTCATGATAATGGTGAGGAGTGGAAGTTAGTGTTAGGGAAAAATGATAGGACGAGAATACTTAACGAGTGCCATGATGCTCCACTTTCAGGAAACATGGGCGTTAAGAAAACTTTTGCTAGGGTAGCTGAAAAATATTACTGGCCCAAAATGAGGAGTGATATTACGAGGTATGTTAGGAATTGTAAAATTTGCCAAAGTGTGAAGCCGGTGAACGAAAAACCAGCTGGTCTAATGACCGAAAGAGTAGGGAATTCCCAACCGTGGGAAATGATTTGCGTGGACTTGGTGGGTCCATTACCAAAATCGTCGCGAGGGTTCGTTTATATTTTAACGGTCGTCGACTATTTTACTAAATTCCCTTTGTTGTTCGCGTTACGGTCCGCAACGGCGAAAGCAGTATGTCGGGAGTTGGAAGAAAACGTGTTTCTTCTTTTCGGGATTCCTAAGTGGATCGTCTGTGACAACGGTCCCCAGTTCCGTGGCAAGGAACTGAAAACGCTTAGCGAAGCGTACGGGTCACAACTTCGGTTTACGGCGAATTATCATCCGCAAGCGAATCCGGCGGAACGGATTAATCAAATAATAAAGACTACGCTCCGGGCGTATGTTTCGGAAAACCAGCGGAGTTGGGATTCGCAACTGGCAAAAGTGGCCTGTGCAATCCGAACTTCGCAACATGAGGTTTTAGGTGTGTCGCCATACTTCGCAAATTTCGGTAGGAACATGGTAACTAGTGGAAATGATGTAGGAATTAGGGACAGTGATAGGGACCAAGATATAACGGAAATTGATAGGCAGTTTCGGAAACTGAGAGAGGATATAGCTAGGAAGTTGGAAGCAGCGGGAAAGAAGGCTGCTAAGACTTATAATTTACGTAGGAGGGACGCGCAATATCACACGGGTGATCTCGTTTGGCGTAGGAACTTCGCGCTGTCCGATGCAGCAAATTATTTCGCGGCGAAGTTGGCGACCAAATTTGTAGGACCTTTCAAGGTCAGCAAGAGGATGTCACCTTGGACATACCTATTAATAGATGATCGCGGCAAAGAGCGTGGAACGTGGCACGTTAAAGATTTAAAACCATTTGTTGATTTTTGAGTCAAGTCCCTTTTTGTAGTTGTAATTCTGTTGGTTGTTCATTGTGAGTTGTGTAATTAACGTGCCATACTAATTATTTTTTTTCTTTTTCTTTTAAATGTAATGATGGTAATCCTTTGTTGTTGTTGTCTACCCCTGGCTGAGCCTTAAGAAATGGTTTGCTTTTCTTGAAAAGTAAACACATTTCTTGGGAGGTAAGGGTGGGATTTGTTACGGTAAATTTTACCGCAACAAAAACCAGCCTTTGGCTGTTTTCTTTTTCCTAGTTGTGGCTGCAAAATATCGGCAAAGTTGAGGGCAACCATGGTCTCATCAACCACAGGTGTACCTAACCTTTATTTTGCAAAAGCAACAAAAGCAGGTGACCGAGTTCGAGATCGAGAACGAGTTCTTTCGACAAGGTCGAAAATGCCGGCGGATGAGCCGAAGAAGTATGAGGTCAGGCGGACCCTTACTTGAACAACAACAACAACAATAACAACAACAATATAATTTCATGCTAACGTAATTATTAACGTAAATTTATTATTTAACTATTTATGTACAAATGGGTTTTTAACGCCGCGTTTTATTCAATTTAATTTAATATTTAGTACGAAACTCATACCTCGAATCTCGCGTAATATTAATAGTAATAAGAAAATGCCTAGTTTAGACTTCTTCTCGATTTTTGTTTTTCTTTGAACTTTCTCGAAAAATAGGAATAGTTGGGAAGGGGTCTGAACTCGCCATTATGTTTCGGCAAGTTTTGGAAACTCATCCAACAACTTGTCGAAACCGTGATTGTGTGTGTGAAAGCAAAGTTTCGCTGAGAGTCAACAACGGTGGCTTTCCTGATGAGCGTAAAGCTTCCAGGAAGCCGCGATACCGTGACCGACAATCACGAAAACGGATGCTTGTGTTGGATGAATGTGTGTGTGACTGGAATGGTCGAGGGAGGAAAAATAGTTTTGGGGATTAGCTTGGAAGGCACTCTTGATAGAGACCTACAAGCGACAAGATAAATAGAAAATTTCGAGGTATTTAAGGAGGAAGAAAAATCGAGAAGGAGGATAGAAAAGTTCGAGGAATTAAAAAGAAAAAGGAAAGGAATCGAGATTCGAGTTGTGAAGTTGGAGAAAGAAGAAAATAGGAAGGAAAAGATAAGTAGTTATTTCTTTGTCCTTTTGTTCTTTATTCTGTTGTTCTTTTGTTCAGTTCGGATATATATATATACAAACTTACGCGTCCGGTGTTAAAAACCTATTTTTTTTGTTTGCCATTTGCTTTTCTTGATTTCAATTTTTTTCTTGTAAATTTTTTTTTAACTTTCATTTGAAAACATTTTGGGTTTTAATCCAGGGATCTTCAATCCCACGGTTTCCCAAAGAATAAATATTAAATTTAAAAACTAAACGGTCGTTGTGTTGTCTTTTGTAATCGCTTCACTTATCACAAAGAGTTTTGGAATTTTCTTCTTCGGTTTGTTAAAAAAAATTCCTGGCGCCCATTTTTATTGCAACGTACCCCACTGTAGGTACTTGCAATAACTTATTTCCAAATTGTAACAATTTGATTGATTTTAGAAATCAATCAACATTGTTATAATTTATAAACAAATTCTTCCAAAAGAACCCAGCCCAGCTGAGCAGCCGCGGGTACAGCTTCGTCAACGAGCTGTATTGTTGCACTTTTTTTTCGTTCTCTCTTTTGTGTCGCATTCGTACTCATTTGAGTGCGAGTTGATAAAGTCGTCGCTACGCAGCCGCCGTCGTCGTCGATTTAGTTTATCGGTTTAGTCTTGTTATAGTTTGTTTTGATTTAATTTGATATTGTTCGTTTAAAAAAAAATTAATATTAAATAATATAATTCCCCCTCGCGATTGGTGATAAAAAGTGAATCCTGAGGTTGATGAGTCGTATCTTCAATTTCAACATCCAAAACCCCTTGGTCATCATCCTGTGTGAGAAGCCTCTGATCTTCTTCGTCAAGCAGTAATTCATCTTCACCATCACTATTGTCACCCATCAAAATCTGTTGGACTTCTTTCTCCCTAATTTCGAAAACTCCACGGCCTCTACGAAACATAATCTGCAACAATATGATTCAAAAATTAAAGTAAATGACAAAAATTATAATTACTATAGGTAAACTATTTCTCATAAATAATATCTCTATATGTCCACTGGGACACCGGTGTCCCTTTTTGTTTATCATCAATAATAAGTCTTTGCAAAATGACTAGTGATAAGATAAATGTGTATAATAACAGTTAACTTACCAGGCAATAATTATTTCACATTTTAAAATGATAAAAAACACTTTTTCACTAAAAAATACTTCTCCAAAATTGTAGACCAACGAACGGATCGAAGTGACAGTTTCAAATGATTTTGGAAAAAGAACGGTATTATAAATTTTAAGTTGCCAATACAAAAAAAAAACATAGAAGGCACTCTCAGAGACTACTATGTATATAAAAAAAAAGTTCATGTAAATTATTAAATTAGTCTAAAAATAAACATTAATGGTCTAAGGAGTTTTTGTTGTTGCTAAAAAAGCAGTTCCAATCGCAACTTTGCGTAAACGAGCTATTTTTGACCATTATAGGAATTCATATTACGGACCCTGAACTTCAAAACCAATGGGCATCAGTATCTTCCATTAAATCCTAATTCTAACTCTTTTGAAAGTGTCTGCTAAAGGCAGATATTCGTTTAGTGTGCACCAACTATAAAAAAGAAGTTTTCCTAGAAACCGTCAGTCAATCGAAAGACAACGAACCATAGAATTAATACATATGTATAAGCAGATTAAAATGAATCAAATTGTTTCCGATTTGTGTGTCACGTTACACAATCAGACCACACAGGATTTTATCAAAAAACCCAGTTAAAAATATAAAACAAAATGCATATCTACAAATACTTTTTTCAAAGAAATTTTATGTAGCTTTATTAAACTCGAGCTGTAATAGTTTAGTTTTCAATTTATTTTATTAATTTTTAATGCAACTATTTTTAAGCTGCTTTCTTTTTCTTTATATATATATATATATATATATATATATATATATTCAGATAATATACATATGTATAATATTTGTTTTATTCTTTTTGTATTTTATATCGATCAATTAAATTACTAAAACTGTTTTATTGGTTTGCCTAATTTTTGTATGTTTTATTGTTTTGTTTTTGTTCTCTTTGTTCAGTTTAATTTAAAATTTCAATTTATTTATTGTGTACTCCACTTTTTTCTATATATATACCACAACGCAAAGCGCTTCGCTTGAAATTCCAACGAGAAGTAGTATAAGAGATGCGGAGAGTCTAGTCTAGTGGCTCCAATTTTATCATCAATTTATAATTATTTAAAAAGGGCGGCTATATAAAGTTATGTATGTCTGTATAAAAAATCAATTCAAATGAAAGTCATTAACTTATTGCGTCTAGCATTAGACTAATAATTAATTAAATAGTAGAAGAAGGAGAGGAAGAAAGAGAGGAAGGAAAACTAGTTTTCATCATAGAGTGGAGTGGAATCACCCAAGTTCATAGAGTGGGGCGAGGTGTTCGTCCGTGGCGTACTTCGCATTGATCGTGGACTCTTTGAGAAGTCCGATCGCCCGGACCGACTCATTGGTCGTTCTTCTGCGTATTGGGGTGTTTTGCGTGGGTAGTCTTCGTAGCGGGGTGTTCTTGCCGGATTGCTACTCGCAGGCATTGCAGGAGGGGGCAAGCTACCCGATGGGTTTCTACCGTGCTGGCCGGAGGCAGATGGCTTGCGACGTGCCCAAGAATCTGAAGCCATTTGCCAGTCCATGCTCTCTTGTTGGGCCGAACTGTATGCATTTGACCGAGAATGGTGGGGCGGAGGCACACCACCGCCGCCTGAGCCTCGACTGCCACCAGGTTCACGTGGCGAACGTCCATATGACTGCGGTGAAGCGTGCACCGATCCTCCGTGCCGGGAATGAGACGACTGAGGAATTGTTGGACGTGCGAAATGACCGTTGGAAGTGGACGATGCTGGACTCGGAGTATTGTGATTGTAACGCGGAGTTTGCGACGAATGAGGAGTGTGATAAGGCGTCATAAATGGCGTCTGTCCGCTTGGTGTGTACGGAGTATTCACATATCCGCCTTGGTAGCCAGGCGTGTTAGGATAGTGTGGCGTCTGGCTAGACATACCATGCGACATGGAGTGCATCATGTGTGGTGGAACATGGGATCGGTTTCCGATTGAGCCCGAGCTCACACTCAACTGCGGTGTACTATAGCCTGGCGTTCTTGTGCTGGCTGGCGGGCGGGGTGTCGACATTGGTGTATTTCCTGGCAGAGGATCCGAGTAATGGTCCTTGAACCATTTAAGGAAGGTGTTAATCGACTCAAAGATCTGTCCTCGGTAACGGAAACCCTCCGGTGTTACAGTGACGTATTCGTGTCTGCATTTTGTCTTTGGCAGGTAGGAGAGCAGGAATTTTCCCGGATAGTTCTTTGAAGCAGATACGAAGTAGTGAATTTTCTTCGGGTCTTTCTTCTTCTCCTCCTTGAGCAGCTCTTCCATCTTGTCCTTTATGCCGCCACCTGTATCACGATAGTATTTGTAGCTTAGTAACTCCCTCGCTGATGCTGCCATTGGATTGACGTGACGGGCTATGATTTCATCCAAATCCTCGAATTCTTCATTGCCAATCAGGAGACTCTGACCCAAGCTAAATGCATTCTCTTTACCCTCTTCCCGAACGTCTATGTGCTGATAAATGTCATTCGTTACCTTCCATGTCACCGTCAAATGATCGGAGCCCTTGCTCGACGGACGAACTATGACCTCTCCCTGGTCCATGCTCTCCATGATTTTGACTACTTCAGCATAGGATTTATTGTGGAACGATGGATGAACAATTACTCGCTTCACATATTGCTGCTTTGCTTTGACCTTCTTCGAGTCATCTTCTTTGCGGCGGTCTTTGTCCTCTTGCTCTTGATCGTAATAATTGTCCTTCCTCGGTCGCCATTCGTGGTTCTTGTCCATCAGGTCCGAACTCTTAGACGAGCAGTCAACCGAGAAACGTTCCACATCGATTTTGATTATTCGAACATGAATAGCTTGGTTGTTTTGTACTCGCTCCTCGGGATTTTTTACGTGTTTATCTGATAGATTCTTTATGTGGATGAACCCTGAAAGCCCATTGTCTAGGCGCAGCTTGATGCCTGTCGCTTGGCCAGGACAAGCACCAGCGTCGAAATGATTCCAAACTTCTGAAAGTTCAGGAAAATCGTCTTTGAGACAGAAAGGACACTGCCAGTGTCCAGTTTCGTCATTGCGCACTGGATTGGCCTGGTCTAGTTGCTCGCCTTGGGGTTTTCGATGCGATATTCCGCTCACCGTAGCCAACAGCATCTTGCCTACGTAAAAACTTTCTGGGGTTTCTTTAGTTAGCATATCGAAGAGCTCCTCAGCATTCGCCGATCTGAATGGAACTCTCAGGTCTTTGTAACGCGAATTCAGCTCTGCTCGGATGTCGTAGAGAGTAATGCTCTTGTTGCCGAATCCTTGACGTTCCAATTCTTCAGCAAATGCATCCAAATCCAGGTCCTTGAGACGCTCCGGTGATTCCAGAATTTCTTCCAAAGCTCCGGCTGGATTTGTCTCCTCGTCATCGTATTCCAAGGCATCAACAGCCATTTTTCTAGCCCATTCGTACGTCTCAGGGTGAACACGAGAACCGTCGAGCACTTCCACATATGCCTCAGTACTATCACCCAGCGAGTTAGTGTCGATTTTAATGAAACCCGAGCAATTAATGAACACCTTCGGTCCCATATGACATGAAGTAACAAGCTGAGTTCGATTTTCCAGACGCTGGTTTGTCTGCTTAAGTATCTTAACCAGAGCTTGGCCTTTTCTGGGTCCCAAACCGCAAATAAACTGGATCAAATTTAGGGTCATCGAGTTCTGCACCGCTAGGTTTATGTCCACGCCAACTTCGTTGGTGCGGTTTATGAACTCCAAGTTCAGATGCTCGAGGAGTTCCTCTTTGGAAATTTGCTCTTGCAGCGAATGGTATCTCAAACAGAGAATTTCCTCATCGGGACCACACAGCTGCGAGTACTCTACCAAAGGATCTTGCATTTTCCTAGCCAGTGATACAGCCTGTTTCAGGAGTGTGGGATACTCTCGGAAGTCTGCCACTCCCTTATTTGAGTTGGCATAGATCTTGGCCAACTCGTTGTCAATTATCTCCACTGCAACCTGTGGGAACTGTTCCTCTTCAACCAACTGCTTGATGACTTCTTGAACATCTTGTTGGATCATTTGAGCCTCACGGGATTCCCCACCTATCGCCACAACGTGCGGTTTCTTATTCAGCAAGAATGCCTTTAGATTGGCCATGTCCGACTGTTTACATTGTTTCTCGTCTGCCCGATACGAATTCTTCCTTTTGAGAATATGTGGAAGCCGAAGGTAGTCCGTGACTTCACCCTCGTGGGAAGTTATAGCACAGAACGCCGCCTGCGTGTAGTCGGGAACGTATGCCAGCCCCATCACACGGATGCCTTTCGATGCGTCCCATTCGTAGTCGTCCTCTTCAGTGAACTCGGGTTGATAGGGAGCAACCTTAATCCAGTTACTAAGCTTCGTGCAACAGGCCTTCAAAATTGATTCTTTAGCTTCTGCAATTAAAACTGCTTTAAGCTCTTTCTTGATTTCGGGGATGACCATTTTTGTGAGCGCCAACTCTACACATTCGCTTCGAAGGGCATTCCAGTCCTGAACATTTTTAGAAAACTCATCACGCTGGTACAGCTGCTTCGCTTCTTCCAGATATGAACTCGATGTATTGCCCTCGATCTTTTCGAGAATCGTTATTTCCAACAAACCGTCTTCCTCAGCTATGTTTAGACGAAGGAACTGTTCACCAACCAAATCCATGACGGGCTTATTTGTCAAATACTTCATTCCGTAGCATGGATGATTCTCATCTACCTCCTTCATGCCTTTCTTTGTAGGCCTCACATTTATCTTGGCTCGTTCAAAGAAAATCTCGCGAACGCATTTCCGCAGCAATGGCTCTTTCGCAATTTGACGAGCCACCACAAACTTTGCGGCATGGATTACCTCATCCACCATCATAAACTTTGGACACAAGAACTGCTTCGCAACATCGGCCGGTTCTATCGCTTCCTGATCGACTTCGTGCCTTTGGTAGCTGTCTCGCAGATTTTCTGCAAATTGCTCCGGAGTGAGTCCAAAGCGCTTAGCAAATCCACAAATCCCCGCTTTCCTGCACATAGCATAAGGTCCCGAGTCTCTGGCTTGTTTCAGTTGTTCCTCGGGCTCGTCCTCAATCTCTTCGATTTCTTCACTTTCAGGAGGCGGTTCCTGGCCTTCTTCCAGATTTTCCAGCGCCTTTCGCCGAGCTTCCTCCCTGGCCTTTTTGCGTTCCTCTTTTTCCTTGCGACGGAATTCCTCTTGCATCTTAGGAATCTCATGTGAGTAGTAGAGCAAGAAGTGCATATGAACATCTTTCAATTCTTCAGGCGTTTGCACTTCCCGCAGTCTGTCAAGATCTTCGTCTTTGATCACGCGCATATCATCAGGAATTGGTGCATCAGCCGATTGCATGATTTTGTCCAACTGATAGTTACGCATCTTCTCAAACAACAACAACAGCTTGTTCTTTCGAGACTGCAACTGACACCACCGCCCATCGAAGTAGTAAATTTTCCACAAATCATCGCACGTCAGCTCGGGCTTGACATACTCTTTTCTATAAAAAGCAATAAATGGTACCTCCAGCTGTTGATTTCGCATAAAATCAAGTGTCTGCTTTATTTTTCCTATCGAACTCGGTGGTTTGCGGTAGCGGTCACGTGAGCCTCCATCTGTTGGCTTTTCTTGCTCGGAAACAGATCGTTTACAAAACGCCTGCTTGTATATCCATTCGGCTTCATCTTCAAGCTCATTTGAGCCCTCTGCAACAGGAGTAACAGGCACTTCACGCAACTGCATACGTTCGGGGATGTCAGTCTTTCGTATTTCATTATCCAAGTCCGTAAAGTGTCCGCGTTTCAATTCACTTGGCTCATAAATTTCAAATATTGTCTTTTTGGCGGATTTCTTTTTGGTGGATTTTTTGGGACGTTTCTCACGTTCGCCGGTGCCGTCGTCTTCTTCATAATCATCGCCTTCTGATTCGGATTCATATTCATCGTCGTCGTATTTTGAGAAGTCATCATAATCAAAGTCAACTCCAAAAATGTCTTGACCTTCTTGAAGTGATCTACGAAATATAAATAATTTAAATAATATATTCCGTTTAAAAAAATGTAATGACTTACGCATCGTTAAACAAGAGACGACGTTTCTTTTTCTTTTCGGCAATGGGTCTGCCATCGTCATCAACGATAAAATCATCAGCATCAGAGTCAGACTCTTCTTCGTCGTCGAAGTGTTCGACTTCCGGTTCCCTGTGACTGCGTTCAGAACGGCGTTCGTTATCCTTTCATTAAGAAAAAAAGTAGAATATTAAAATTCATCAATCATTTGAAAAATTGAGCACACAAAAGTAAAGAAAAATAAATCTTTTATTTTGGTCTGCAAAGAACTCTATAGCCTTTTATTGTTTTTGTGGACTTTTTATGAGGAATATTATTTTAGGATTTTTATAATTGTAGGTATCTTTTTCATAAATTGGATCTAACTTTTAAAAAAATCCATTATTTATTTTTTTTTTTATTCCTGTTTAAACAAGAATACTATTTTAGTTTTCTTATTATTTATTATAACAACCATATTTTTGGATATTTAAGGAGCTTTGAAATGATTTTTTTAAAAATCGCGGTTTAGTTTCATACATTTTGGACTTCAAATAGACTCATTAAAAAAAAGTCACAACAGCCATACGATTCTGTGTTACTCGAAATTCATTGGTTGTCAAATATTTTGAGTAAAGAATCCGTGGTTTTGGTGGAGCACGGTATGACACGCTACACCATATTGCTGAAATCAAGTACGTGTGTGTTTTCTTCTTCGACCCAACTCCGGACGCACAAAGTCGTTTAACAGCTGTCTGTACCCTCCGCTGTCAACCGTTCAATCGAAAAAACAAGGACTATTCCCAACAATACGGTAACCTTTGGCGAATGATTGTTTATGTCGTCGTTCAGGTAAAAATGAACCTCATATGAAATCATAATCGCGCCTAAAGGGATTTAACCATGTAAGAATGACTATGGCGAAAAAGGCACAACATTTATTGTTTTGGAGGTCATTTCATCTCCCAAAGAAAAAAGAAATTAATTATCGGAGGCCTCAGACTGACACAGAATAGGATATTTTAATTCTAAGCTACGAACTGAAGAGATCTTTGGTGGAATAATCGGGAAAAATAGCCCATAAAACACCAACTCCGATAACAGATTTAGGCTCAGCAAGGAGGAGTTGACAACGATTTAGACTACAGCCTCGTTGTACCCAAAGTAGATTTTCCGATATCCAGACCTGAAACAAAACAGGTCCTTCTCCGATCGAATGGCAAGTAATATCTTACGAAGTCCTCTGCCACCAACATTAAGTATGGTGATCCAGTAACAATACTGAAAAAATGATATCAGAGAAGCTGACACCAAGAAGAAACCCCTGGTTGATAAGGAATGTTGGCAGGCAAAAGAACAGACACGCAAAACGGCCCTGCATAGAAGGAAAATGGTAAAAGGACAGTCAATTCAGAGTATACGGAAGAAACTGAATGCCACTGTCAAGCAGGATAATCCAGTCAATGAAGACGACGAAACTATATCTAAGCTCAAGCTGTAGTCTTACAAAGTCGCTGCAGTTGGCCTAAATGCCGAGATTTTTTAAGCGGTTGAAGACGAACATTTAATAGGAAAACCTAAAGATAATCAAATTGTTCTTTCAAAAAATCTGCATCGAAAGTTTGACACGCAAGTCAAAGGAGTGTAAAAGAGGGGCGTAATGCACTTTAAAGTGTTGACACAAACAAAAATTATTTGGAAAGGATTAAAAAAAGTTTGTTCGTCACTCAATTGGAGAAGCGTTCATACCCAAGCTCATTAAACCAATGTTCAAACTTTTGGGTTACCGTGTATCCAATTTTGGCTATGGATGAAACATATCTATAGAATGTTATCTATAAAACTATGCCCTTAGAACAACAAGGAACAAAATGTATGTTTTTGAGTTAAATTCTCAACGACTTGACCAAAATCTAATTGTGAACCTTAGTAAGCATAAAAAACTCATTCTTGCTACTAGACAAATTGGGAGGAAGACTGGGTTACAAAACACTTCGTTACTACGGATGTCTTTTTTCGGAGTTGGTCTTTTTGACAAATGACATTTGATCTATGCTCAGCTTGGTTTGCATTAAGAATAGACTTAGGTAGGCTAAGTATACAGGATTCGAAGATCTTCCAATATTGACCGAATTGTCAAAAGTCATTCCAATTAGATGATAATTGACAATTTTCTATCAAGTGAAAATTATTCCTTTATACGGTTGGTTGATTTTATCCAAATATTAGTGAAAACAACAGGTCGTGTAAAAATATTTAAAAAAATATTAAATATAGAAAAAGTTAAACAATAATGATGCAGGCAATAACGACTACGATGTAAAAATCGTGTGTTTAAATACCTATAAGCTTTTATTTGTGGGGTTATTTAAACTCGCTTGTCTACGCAGATAAGTGCGAGATGATTGAGGCCTTGGAAGAGAATATTCGGAGCGTTATTGTTGACATACGACCACAACTGCTGCAAAAATTGGGCCTCTCGGTTAGTTTTAAAACATAATGGCAACCCTTATCTTTATAATAAAGTTACATTTTTTTGCCATAACTTTAAATTATATGCATTTTATTTCTTCTTGAAAACCACATGTCTTTAAAAAAAATATTATTTACTATATAACGGGTCAAAGATGGAGTGTGGAGTTGGGTCGGGAATTTTGTCCAAATCTTTAAATGTCTCTAAATCTTTTTAGCTAATATACAAATCGGACTCAAAAAAAGCAGACATTGCTGTCTCAGCGACAGCTGTTAAAGCTAGCAATTTCACTTTATCTTCTGCCCTGACCAGCTTTAGATTGACATCATTCGGTAGGGCATTATTTAACGATATTAATGAGTTTTGCAAATCAAAGACCTGGTCTAAATCCATTATAACATCATTTCTCATCCACAGGTCTAACGAGTTAATTATATCAAAACGGTGGTTTGGAGTAGCGAAAAAAGGGCTGCTCGTGACTGCCATCTCACCTACGTAGGCAGAAGTTTTTTAACAAAATGAATATTTGGATAATTGTCACTGCAATGTGCTACTCAACTCCATAAGTAAAATCAACAAATAAAATGAATCGACATTTTTGTTGAAATTTAAATCAAGTGTTCCAATTTTTTGGTTTTGCATTTATGAGGACTGCAAAAAAATGGACGGGATACAAACTCTGGACAACCAATATTACTTTTTTGAATCACAAATGTAGAAATATCATTAAAGAATTTACCATTAAAATAAATGGTTACATATTGAATTTGTTTGTTTGATTAGCAAAAATTTAGTTTTGCTCCAATTACTTTTGCCATAACTGTATGTCAGCTGTTTATAATTTTTCTGTTATTAAAACTTAGAAGAACCTAATTGTTAAATTTCTTTTAGATCGAAGTTTACCAATTATGAGCCAACCCGGTGAATAGCAGGAATCAGAATTTATAGATGAATAATTTTGAACTCCAGAACACCCCCCCCCCCCCTACACCATGCATTATTATTCGAGAAATACAAAATATAATCAAGCAAGTATTTCAATCATTTTCGAACTCTTTCAAAGGAAAACCTTTTTAAACACATCCTTTAGCAGGAAGGCACCTTCCGTAATAGGAAAAGCAAATTTTATACTAGTTTAGCATGATTAATAAATTTATCTTTCCTTTCACTTAAACTTAATAAGCTTGGATCGATTTAAATACAAAAAAAAAAGAACTCTTGCCTATAGAATAGAATAACAATAATTTGTACTCACATCATCATCATCAAAGAGCTGTTCGGCAATCGCTTCACGTGCTAGTCCCTCGTCAACGGGTTGTTCTTCACCATCGCTTTCCTCATCTTGTATTCGACGCAAGCGTTTGAAACGTTTCTACAAATTACAAGTAGGTAGTAAATATGTGTAACTAATGTTCTGCCAAAACAAAAACAAAAAAGAAAAAACAACTCCCAATTAACTTACCCTTCTTTCGACTTTAACTCCCAGATTCTCTTCGATCAAATCATAATCGTCATCCTCCAGTCGATCGTCCAGTTCATCATCGTCGTCACTTTTCTTACGTTTCTTAGATCGACCTGATGCATCAGAATCCTCTCCGTCGCTGCCATCCTCTTCGATGGGTCGATCATCGATTAAATCTTTTAGTTCCTCTCTCAGCACTTCCTCATCGTCTAGAAGAAAAGATGTTTATGGGAAATCCCAACGCATATTATGTGGCTTCTATCTGAGTATCTAACAATGACGACGGGACTGTCCGGGTCCGGTCATACAAGACAATAAAGAAAAAAAGAAACTCACCCTCCTCCTCCTCTTCGCTGCTGTCTGCCATTGCCTTACTCTTTTTGAGTTTCTTCCGTTCATGTGGCTCCAACTCCTCCTCATCCTACACGTGGACGTGAAGAGATGTGCAAAAGCACAAAAATAGATTTTAAATTTAGAATATACGTACTTAAATATGAAATTATTGTTAAGGCCCAGATATATATCACAAAATTTAAGAAAATCTACCTCCGATTCTTCGGCTTCGGAATCCAAGAAGTCTGCCATTTTTTTTACTACTAAACTTAGCGAAGGCTATGCCACTAGTAGAATTTATTTGGGTTAGTTAAATAACAAAGGAAATGGGGTAGAGAGTGTGTTAGTTTGGAATAAATTAAATTTAACTGATTTTTTTCATCGAAAACTTTTTAAAATGGAATTAACAAAACTATAAAAACGCACTAAAATGTGGCAAAAATATTTGAAAACCACAACGCAGTGACATTTTCACTGGAAGAAGAAGGTTTTTCTTTTTCTCGGGTGAGTGTAGTAGTGTCTCTTTCTTTCTTGTGGAGAGATTTGCAATTTTTGAAGGAAAAGAGTGGAGGAATTATGGTTTCGGCTGTGTTCAGCGAATAATAATATTGAACGAATTCAGGAAAATAATGTGGGATGGGGTTTGAATTGATAATAATGCGGAAGAAAAAAATTATTGTATGTGGCAAAATAATGAATTGTATTTTGCATGTTTATTTTGTACGTGCTTAAATGAAATTGATATTCAGGAGTTATTTCTTGAAGAAAGATTTTTTGAGCCGAAAAAAAAGATCGCTAAATACAAAAAAACAAATTTAAGTCCTGACGA
Organism: Eupeodes latifasciatus; assembly: GCA_920104205.1. Classification (NCBI taxonomy): domain Eukaryota; kingdom Metazoa; phylum Arthropoda; class Insecta; order Diptera; family Syrphidae; genus Eupeodes; species Eupeodes latifasciatus. Next base: position 75,251,950 of record OV049926.1, read on the forward strand.
GAAAAAGAATTTAGCGATGCTCGTGAGGCAACATCCCTCAATTTGGAACTTAGAGGAAAATACATTTTATGCACAAAATTCTTCGGTCAAAATTTTGCTGAGGTTTGAGCTGTTATAGCTGTCATTAAATTTAATCGAGAAAAATGTTAGAACGGATAACTGTACTAATCGATTGGAAGCTGCCCAAAAAAATATTTGTGAAGAAAAGTTAAAATGCACAATTTGTTACTTTAACTTTTCTTTTCTTTATTTCTGATGGACATTTATTTTCAGGAACAGTTAAGATTCTATTATGTCAAAAAAAGAATCAAATCGTTCCACTAATTTGTTTTAATTGTTACAATTTCAATGACAGATGTCTGTCATAAAATAATTTCCGACTGAAACATTTTATCCAATGATAGAAATGTTAAATGATCCCTATTACCAAGCTGTCAAAAAATTACAATAGGCTGGTTAAGGCGACGTAAGGGACTTGAAGTCCATTTAATTTGACTTGAAAAATCTCCCTTACAGGTTCAGAAGACATAAGGGACTTAAAAGTTAGGAAAGTTTCTAGTATCTGATTAGCCAGCTGCCAAAAAATTGCATTCCAATTAAGGCAACTTTATTGGAAAGTTGACTGGAAAGTTAGTCAAGAAGTTAGTCACTAACTATCAAGTCAAGTCAACTTATATCACAATGACAATTGATGATTGTTTTTTTTTCATTCAAGTGAAAGCTTAACTTTATTACCCTATTTATATACATTTATTTTCTGCACAATTCCATTTAATCTTTTGTGCAAGTGTTCTTTTTCAAATTGGAAAGGACATAAGGGCTCAACTTTCCATTACCGCAGCATGAATTTCCACTCGCGGTTTTTTTTATTTGATAGATATAAATAAATAAATAATAACTAGAGCAATTTTAGAGCGAGGAAACATTTATTTCTATTTTAAATTAATTTTTAAAGTTCACTTTTTTACATACAAAACACGCAAAAATGGTTGATTTTGACATTCTTCCCTGTTTTTTGTTCAGTATTGCCATACTTGCTTTTTTTGTTGGGAATTTCTTTGATTTTAGTGCTCAAATGCAGAAAGTACTTTTCATATACCCAAACTCGCACCCACCCCAAATTCTATAGTGATCCCAAGCAGGGGGGTTACAGGGGGGCAGCATTTCCCCCTTACATACCGAGCTGTTAGTACGGCTCAAAAAATGAAATATAAAAAAAGTAGGGTTAATTCCGAAAAAGAAAATATTTTTTTCTATGACTTAAAGGTGTTTCCTCGCCTTAATATTTAAAACATGTTCTATTGAGACCCCTACCTAACTGTAAAAAAAAATCAGAAGGATATTCGTGCTGCGGTAATGGAAAGTCGCCCGAAATAAGTAATATTTCTTTACATTACAATATGCAAAGTGTGATATACTTGTAGCTTGCCTGAGGAGTGTTTTGTAGACAATAATGTTTTTAATAGTTTTTGTAAAGGTAGAGGTTAGTAAAGTAATGTTCCAAGTTTGCAATTCGTGACACTTGACAAACTAACTTGCTGTCTTAGTCAAAATGTACGTTCAAAGAATGTAGTTGACTGCAAATTAAGTCCTTTATGTTGTCTGAACCTACCAATTTTCTTTGCAATGCAAAACATAACTTATGAAAGAAATGTAACTTTTTTAAGGAGTTTTTTATAGTTGGTAATGTTTTATTATGTAAACCCAGGATTTTTACTGTTACATCAAGAAACCTATTTAAAAACAGCGGTTACAGTTTCGTTCACTTTTTCATATTAAAAAAAACATGATTATTCCTCATTTTATATTATTATTATTTTTTCGTTAATAAAATTGTTGTAAGGGACATTTTTGACATTATTGATTATTCACGTTTCAGATTTTCGAAGATGGGTCAAATTCCGCGAGAATGCAAATAATCATGAATTTCTGTCTTTCGTTAAATTTCGTTCAATTAAGTTTCTAGGTTTATCTCACATTAAAACCGAAATAATTTAACTGTCACCTGAGTGCAGTGTGGGTGTCGGGAAATTTTTTTAAAAACATTTTTACACATATTTTTAAAATTTGCAAAAGTGAGAAAATAAATGAAATTGTTTTCATCTTTTGATCAAAAATAAGCCCATAGTAATCTGCATTTTATTTTAGTTCAACAAATTTTAACAAATTCTATTAAATTTACTATTATTTATCAGGGGTTAAACTGCCGCATTCATCAACATGAAATTTATTGGTGGTAATCGCTTTTTGCTTTAGGCGTAATGTCTTTAGTAAATCGAAAGCCAGATTCGTTGTTTTAAATTACTTTTTACGATCACGTATTGAACTGAAAATTTCACTGTATTGATTTAAAGCTTGAAGGCAGCAATTCGACCCTAATTATCAATCTCAATCAATCTTTTGCGTTATAAACTTTAAAATAGTTTTCACAATTCAAAAGCATAGGGGCTATTCCAGTCTCTTTCGAAAACGCTTGTCAACTGAGTGACAATGGTGGTATCGTTATCTTTACGATAATTATTTGAATCTTTTATGATCAAACCTATCCCAGCGGTATCAGTAAAATAATCACCAGACCAATTTGATGTTCCTATGTAAGCTGTATTATCAGTTACCATATATTTATTATGGTTAACCCTTCCGAATGGAATTTTAGCTTGATCTGAATCGGCTGGTACAATAAAACGACGCTGTAAGAGAAACAACAAATTAAATATATTTTGTCTTTGATATTGTTTAACGATTAACTTACGATTTCAATATCAACTCCTTTAAATGATGATGTTAAACTTGATAGTGATTTGAGGAAATAATCTTCAGAAGGTCGAGAACTACCCCAAAGAGAAATCAACAATTTCACTGAGACTTTATTTTCAATAGCAGCTGTTCTGAGGGCATCGTCGATAAACGGCCAATACCTTTACAAAAGTAAGCAGTAACATTTTACAAAGAAACATGAAAAAACAAATTTAAAAATACCTTATTTTCGGTGAATAAATTATGAGAGGATAGTAATCCATTACAGCTATGTGCACAAACTTTTCAGCACTCAGAATAACATTGACTATTGCATCTAAGTCATTTGTCCGACCAGTCGCGCTGAATGGTGGTGGAGAGCTCTTTAAAAAATTTGCACACACTTTTATGATATTATACAAAATCCATAGGTCATAAAATTCTACTCACCGAAAAGAAAGTGTTGAAATTGAGATCATTATTGAATTGAACAGAAATAGGAGACTTGACGTTAAATTTAGTTGAATATGAGTCAGGCCAGCGATGAGGGATATCGGAATCATTACGACCCAAAAACCAATATGCTTCAAAGATCTTAGCCACATCTTTGGCTAGACATGTGCAATTAGTAACTAGAACACCAAGTTCCTTAACTTGTGTAAGAGATCTCCAATCCATGTTGGCGCTTCCCAAATAGAAATTCTGCCCATCAGAAACCCATAGTTTCGTATGCAATACACCGCCACCCAACAAACGAGGAAAATTAACCGATCGAACATCAGCAGCCTTTCGTTTTGTCAATATTTGTGTATCCCAATTTGGTTCATTCGCTGTTGGTATACTTTGAGCTATACGAATGTGATATTTTTTCCTTTGACCATAGGTCATAAGTTTTTTGAAAATATCTTCTCCTTGCCATGCAGAGGTGTGATTGTAAAAATCTGCACCTCGAAGTGTCCAATAGAAAGAACCAATATCAAGGGAATTCTTTGTTGAATTAAGTAAAACAGACCAAGCGTCGTAAGTTGATAAGAATTTGGGACTGTTGTCGGAGAAGTTTAGACCTTCAGGAATACTTTCTACCAGCTGTATCCTTAAAAATAAATAATTTGTATATTGATCTTATTAAAATTAGTTATTTTTATCTAATAGTTACCTGCATTTATCAGTGCAAACATAATTAGTTCCATTGAGTACAGCATGTGGTGGATTTTCGGTATTGGGATCGAATAATGGAAGCAACACAATCACAACAATTAAAATGAAGATAAGTGTGATCGGAATGCATGAAGGATTGAACCACCTGTACTTTCTCCAACTATGTAGGTACACAAATTATAAGAAGAAAAATGTTTAAAAAATGATGGTTAAAAGAAAAAATACATTTTTATACGGATCTTGATCAGCATCAGCTTGTAATGTATGCAGTTGAGCCCAGGGTTCGAAATCATCGTCACTTAGATCATTCTTTACGTTCAGATCATCCTTAAATTCAAAAATAATATAAAACAAAAGTATTATTAGATAGACAGATAGTTGAAGAAATACAAAATGTTTCTTTTGGGGATAATAATAATTTAAATTCCAAATGAGATTTTTGATAGATAGACAGATTTTGGCTGAAACTCAATTAAAATCCCTTCAATAGAGGTCAAATTCAAACTGCTGGGCATATTTTGAAGCTATCTTGATTGAATACTTGAGTTGAAAACGTTCAAATTTTTTACGTTGCCATCCCTAAAAGAAATAATTGAACACATTACAGCAGTAAAATCTTTTTCATTAAAATCAAGATAACACGATTCGAATAGCAATGAGTCCCAAATTCCTGAAAGTATGTATGTACATTTTGGGCGCCAATTGGTGACCAATTTTTAAAATACATATATTATAAAATTTGATGTACTTGCAAAAAACAAATTTAACTAAAGAATTTTTAATTTCAGTTCTTGATAATGGATTTAATGATACGAGTATTTAACTAAGAATTATGAAAATCATATAACAAATTTAGTTCACAGTCTGACTTCGTGTTCAATAAATAAACATATAGCATTGTTTACAGGTCGAAAAGAATAAACACACGTCTCAAAACTTTTGCAGTATAGTGTATAATCACTAAAAGGATAAATGCACTTATAAGTCATAACAAATCAACGTGAAATAATTTATGCCGTCTCAACACAAAAAGTTATAATTAAAGAACTTACTCTTTTCAGTCTCAAATTCTCTGACTTAATTTTTAATTTCATTCTTTATCTTTCTTTTTACCGCGCTTTTTTCTTCTGTTTGCTTTTTGATTTCGGAAAAATATTAAATAATTTATTTATCACTGCCTTCTTAGTTACTCAAATATAAACAATAAAAGAAAACATTAAAAATAGTTATAAGACTTTCTCGAGTGCAAGTCTTAATGAGAATGAATGCGTAGCAAATTTAATTCAACTCTAAAAGTAAATTCTTTGTTTGCAAATAGTTCCATGTGATTTGGCCGAGCGGGAACGTCTGACTGACACTAAGCAACTTATAACTTATAGAAAGTATTGCAATGGGACTACGTCACTATTAGAAATGAATATTATACAGTGGAGGGTAAGACTCTAGCAGCACTACACACAACGTATGTTAAAGTTTGTTTTTGTTTTTGAGTTTTAGAGGTTTTTGTTGTGGCAATGGGCAGGTTCAGACAACATAAGGGACTTCATTTGCAGTCAACTTCATTCTTTGAACGTAAATTTTGACCAAGGCAACTAGTTAGTTTTTCAAGTGTCATAAATTTCAAATTCAGAACTTAACTTCACAAACCTCTACTTCAAGTTCATAGTACAAAAACTACCAAAAACATTATTGTCTACAAAACACTCCTCAGACAAGCTACAAGTCCATCATGATTTGTATTTTGTATTTTAAAGAAATATTGCTTATTTCTTTTCCAAATTTACAAGGAACCTTTTTACAGAAAGCATTGAATGAAGTTGTGCAGAAAATAAATAAATCATTGAGTAATAAAGTTCAGCTTTTAGTTGAATTAAAAAATATGATCAATTGTCATTTTGACATAAGTTGACTTGACTTGATAGTAAGGGAGATTTTTCTTGCCTAATTTTCCAGTCAACTTTCCAATAAAGTTGCCTTAATTGGAAGGCAATTTTTTGGCAGCTGGCCAATCAGATGCAAGAAACTTGCCTTACTTTCAAGTCCCTTATGTCGGCTGAACCTGCCCAATGCAGGGTTTAGAGTTAAAGTAGCCTCTAAAGGTGTATGTATGTATGTGTGAATGTTTGTGGAATTTAAATTTGAATGTTATTTACCATAGGTGCTTGTTAATCCTTGGAGGACAAAAAACTATTTTGGTTATTCGACCATATGTGGTAATAGGGTAAGAAATATGTTTTTGATTGCGAAAGCAAAAGGAAGAAGGTGTTAGGAAAAATAGTAGGTATGTAGACTTTTTTTTGAAGGTCAATCTAAGATCATTCTTTTAATTTTTAAAATGACCACTTAAATGTATGAGACTTCAACTCCTTATTCAGGGAGCTAACAGAGGAAACATACATACATATACATATGTAATTAATTTTATTCTGATCGTTTCGATTTTGTCACCACATACATATGTATGTATTTATTTTTGCCCCAGTGCAATGGCCTCAAAGTATTTAAGGTTCATTTAGACTAATTTCAAATGAAAAAGTGCGAAGATTGTGAATTTAATTTTAAGACAAATATTATTGCAATAAGTATTATTAACCGTAGGAAATTCAAAATTTTAACATTAAAAAGTGTACTCATCTAAATTTGGCTTACTTTTTTGGCTACGCTTGTTCTATAATAACTAAAGTAGGGTATTATGTTAAAAACTGTAATGAAAAACTTCGTTTTACCTTTTGTTTCTTCTTAACTCACAGAAATATCATGCTAGCAGAACATTCAACCAAACTATTTTATTCAAATCCCAGATAGGAAAATTGCAGGTCAAGAAATTGTATTCATGACACATTTCTGTGACGTGTGAGGTTCTATTTTTGATTAGAATTTTTTATATCAACATATGTACATTCATACATACAGAAGAATTGTTTACTCTGGTTTCATAAGAATGGAGTTGATTATAGTTTAAGTCGATATGCATAATAAGTGTGTTGTTCTATTCTTTCAAAGAGTAATGGTAATGACCTCCAGAGAGTAATAAACTTTAAGCATTGATAGAGCTTCAAAAAAATATTCATATCCTTATAAATGAGACCATTGAGATCCAATATCGTAAAAGACACACAAAGTACGTGATCAGATTCTTAAGATGAATTGAATACTCGACAGTCTCAAAAAATCCCCTCTTAGCCGGAATTAAGTTGGTGTGGTTGATATTTTCCAAAAATTATTGTAATACGTCTAAAAAAGTAAACTTTTTGATACATACTCCTGCAAAATATTATATTTGTTTTCAAATATACTTTTTAAGGCATTTATTATTAATTTATGTGTCAAGGCTTGAATAAATAAAAAGTTGTATAAACAGAATTTTTTAAACTGTTTCGGATCCGATTTTTATCCGATTATTTTATTCTGGATCAGGATATCCGAAATTTGAAGATACCTTGGTCTAATATTTTTACTTGTGTAGTAAAATACTAGCGATCTCGCATCCAATTTTTGTTTCCAAGAGAACTTTTTCAAAACTAATCGTGTCTCAATGTTGTGCTTTTAAAACTAAAAGTATGGTTACAATAAGTAAGTAGTTTTGAACATAAAAAAACGGATACCAAGTTTGTAACACCGACAAACAATTCCGGATGGCACCTGGTTTAGCTCATCCCAGAACAGGTCATAACTTAAGCAAGAACTCTTCCCCAAATTTTACGTAAATATTTTAAATTTACCTTTTGCAATTGTATTTTTTAGATTAGTATCTTAAATTTAGAATGGAAATTGGATATGATTTTTTATTAGTTGGTGGCATAAGCCACCCCAAGGCGACCCATCCGATTTCTATTTTTTAGTTACCTTTCTCTATCTTTGATCCTAGGTTAGGTTAGGTTAAAGTGGCTGCGGATTAAAAATCCACACACTTAGGCCGAAAGAAAAGGCCCATTGTGATACCACATGAATCTAGAGAATTACTTCTTACTAATTTATAAAGCGAAGAAGATATTTGATATCCTTTTTAGCTAGTTCACTGGGACTATCAAAAGAGTAGTCTCCCAGATGAGGTTTACGTCTTAATAAAAGAGCAGGGCAAGTGCAGAGAAGGTGAGAAATTGTTTCCTCTTCTTCCTCGTACATACAGCTCCTGTAGAAGTCATTTGAGGCTACACCAAGTCGTATTGCGTGTCTGCCTATAAAACAGTGTCCCGCAAGGACACCTATTAGGGAGCTAATATGAAGTCTGCTTTGAGATAACAAGTCTTTAGAGCGCTTTAGGTCCAGTGAAGGCCATATGAGTTTTGTGGCTGGTGTCACCTAGAGTTTTCTAAAGCTGTTTCTTTTAGCAGAAGTTTACATGTAGCTATCGGTATACCTATCTTCTCCCTTTCAGGTGAAATAGGTATGACGGTTCCAGTTTTATCGAGTTCATCGGCTCTACAATTTAATAGCAGTCAAGAGATTTAATAGCAGCCTGACTGTCAGAGAAGATGCGGATATGAGAAGTTGATATCACGTTTTTTCTTAGCCAGGAGAGAACCTCTTTAATCGCTAAAATTTCCGCTTGGAAAACGCTACAATTATTAGGGAGGCGGAATGAGATTCTTAGATTAAGCTTTTCTGAGTACACACCACTGCCAACTCCCTCATTTGTCTTGGATCCATCTGTATAAAAATGGATGCTTTTGTCATCCAGGAGTTTTTATCTTCCCATTCATCCCTGGATGGAATGGATACCTGGAAGTTTTTACCAAATTGGGGTTTTGGGATAGTGTAGTCTATGTACTTTGGTATAGAACCAAAGAGGTTCAGAATGATGGAGTGCCCAACATTGCTGTTGGTCCACTGAGATGAGGCGTTGAGTATTATGGCTGTACTCGCTGCCACTTGTTTGCTGAAAATGTCGAGGGGTGTCAGATGGAGGAGAGTGTCCAACGCTGCTGAGGGTGTGGTTCTCAAAGCCCCGCTAATGCAGAGACATGCAGTGCGTTGGACTCTGCTGAGTTTGTCGCAATATGTGACTTTCTCCAGTGCAGTCCACCACACTGCAACCCCGTACATAAGTATTGGTCGGATGACCGATGTGTATAGCCAATAAGTTATGCGAGGTTGAAAACCCCATTTGTTTCCTATGGCTTTCTTGCAAAGGAAAAGAGCTGCTGTAGCTTTTTTAACTCTTTCCTGAATATTAGGTTTCCAACTTAATTTTTTGTCCAATATCAGACCAAGATATTTGGCTTCATTGGTAAAAATTAGTGGTACACCTTTTATTGAAGGAGGTGTAATTACTGGGATCTTGTATTTCCGTGTAAAAAGGACGAGGTCTGTTTTTTGAGGATTAATACTAAGTCCGCAGTGATCAGCCCATCTAGTGAGCATATTGAGTGCGTTTTGGAGGAGGTCTCTCAGTGTATTAGGATGTTCTCCTGTGACATCGATAGCAACATCATCGGCATAAGCAACCACTCTGTAGCCTTCCCTCTCAAGGGATATTAGTAGCTCGTTTACCACTATGTTCCAGAAGAGGAGACAGAACACCACCTTGTGGAGTGCCTCTACCGACAGACCTTTTCGTACAAAAATCCCCCATCTTAGAGTTGATGATCCTGCTTTTTAGCATTAGATTAATCAACTCACAGAGTGAGTATTCGACGTTAAGGGTCGTCATAGCAGAAGTGATAGCGGATGTGTCAACGTTGTTGAAAGCGCCCCCAATATCCAGGAAGGCCACCATAGTATATTCCTTTTGCTCTAGCGAGTATTCGATAGTTTTTACCAGTGGGCAAGGCTGTTTCTACCGATTTCCCTTTGCAGTAAGCATGCTGAGACATCGATAGTCTCTTATCAATGCTGTTACGTACATGGATATCAATCAATCGTTCCAGAGTTTTGAGAATGAATGATGATAGGCTAATAGGTCTTAGATTTTTATGGTTGACATGCGAGCATTTTCCCGCATTGGGAATGAAAACTACCTTTACTTCTCTCCATCGCTGAGGTATATAGACCAGATCCAGACAACTTTTGAAGATCATCTCAATGAAGGGCAAAGTTATATCAATGGTAAATTGTAGCTCAGCTGGTACGATTTGATCTGGACCTGGAGATTTATAAGATTCGAAACTATTAAGAGCCCATGTCAATTTTTCTTTTGTAACAAGACCTTGAGGAAAAGTTAAGTTAATACCCGACCCAGGACGGTTTGTTGTATTAACGGATTTGGAGCTATCTGGCAAGAGTTAGTCCATGTACCATCTGAGTTTTTAAGACAACTAGGCACGGTTGGATTTGTCGAGAGAATCTTCCTTATCCTTGATGCCTCCGAGGATTCTTCTATTGAGCTACAGAAGGATCTCCATGAGAATCCTGGCTATTCTCAATTCTTGGTTATACTTTTTGAGGGATTCCTTATAGGAGTCCCAATCTTGGGGGTGTCTAGTCTTTTTTGCACGATTAAAAAGCCTTCTACAACCTTTCCTGAGTATTTCTAGTTCAGCAGCTCACCAATATGGTTTCTTCTTTCCCCGAACTGTAGTGAGGGGGCAGGCAGTTTACATGGCTTTATTGAGGGCTGTTGTAAGCTCATCGACTTTTTGATCGAGTTCAAGAGCGCACAAGGGCGGATCAGAAAGTTCTGGTTTAATCAGATTTTTCAGATTCGCCCTATATTTTGGCCAATCTGTTTTTCTATAATTCCGGAATTGGATCGGTATGTATCTATGAACCGAGAACGAGTGCTCCTTTGATACTCTCTAATTCAATATTTTATTTGAGAGATGTAACGAGACAAGAGTCATATCTAATACTTCTTGTCGATTTTTAGTAGCGAAGGTTGGTACCTACATTACTTACTACCAGATTGGTTGTTAAAATATAATCAAAAAGAGACTTACCTTTGTTATTTATATCGGTACTACCCCACGTAGTATGGTGCGCATTGGCGTCACAACCGATAATTAGGTTGGTTTTATGTCTTGTTGATTCAGCGACCAGAATGGTACCAGGCAGTGGGCCCTGGTGGTCGTGGCCCAAATACGCTAATACCAGCCAGTAGGTATGGTTGTCTATTACCATACTGGCTGTGGTGACGTCTTTATCACTGAAATTAGAGAATAAAAATACATTTAGATTACGTTTTACTAGTATGCAGGACCTTGGGTTACCTTTTCCTGTTACAAATAATACTTAGTAGCCAGGAGTTCTCAATCCTCGAAGCAGGGATTTCACAATCCAGGGCTCTTGGATGAGAACGACATCTTCCCAAGTTTTTGACAGGCGGAGAAGAAGGGAGGCCGAAGCCTTTATAGAGTGTTGGAGATTAATCTCTAGTATTTGCAGCATTTTGTCTACTAATAGGCAGATCAACCTCCACCACTGTTAAATCCAGTTCATCCAGATCAGACGAAGAGGAACCTAACAGATCATTTTCTTCCTCACTGGGAGAGAGACAGCATCTGTGATCCTGAAGTCTTGAAATATTTCCTGCCCAACTCCATTTAAGTCTTTTCTTTCTATCTAATACGTCAAATATTCGGGTATTGTTGCGGATTTCTTCATTTCTTATCTTTTCGTTTGGTCTTATATTGAAGATATTGAAGATGCGTCTGTTGATTTCTTTCTTTTCTTAGTCCTTAATAGATTTTATTTGTCCTAAGTATATGTAGTCTTCCACGTTTTCAATTTTTTCTCCGTCTAAAATTATATCTTTTGAAGTGGTTTGTCATTGTTGAATGCTGCACATCCTTTCATTACATAACTGGATATTGGTCATTTTTTCTTTAATTCTATATAATACCAACGTCGTTTAGACCTTTCGTTTCTCATGGTTTGTCATGGTCATTATGTATTATTTTTTGTCCTAGTAATCTTGTCTCTGATAGTTCTATAATGTCCCATTTTATTTTCTCCAGCGTTTGTCTTAATTCTTCCTGTTTTTTGTCCGAGATAAACGTCTGTCTTGACATTTAAAGTGCAAATCTTTAAAGTTTCGTGTTGGTTCTTGTGAGTACAATTCTGTGTTTGATTATTATTTTTGTTTGAGGGTTGTGGTACTCTTTCCATTATGATCAACCGGGTTGAGAAGGATTTTTGCCTTAATAAATATTAATGTGGGGTTTTGTTTTGTACGATATTAAATATTGTTTGATGGTCTTCATTATGAGTCCAGTGATTGCTATTTTTGTGTATCTGTTTTGTTTTGTTTTGTTGCTTCGAAGTTTGTGGGTCATTGTATTTTTACTGATGATTTGTTAGTGGGTTTTATTATGACAAAATTTCTATTTGGTTTGTCGATTGTGGATCATGTTACCGTAGATTTTGTCTTGTTGGTGTAAATTTCTTTGTTTGTTCTGTTGGTGAGCTTTCATACGATGTTATTCATTTCTTAACCATTTCATTCCATATTTTTCATTCGATGACAAGTTCGTTAAGTTTAAAATAGGTTTTTTTCCTTCTTTTTTAAATTCTACTAATTTTTGTATCAGAGGTTTTCGAGCTTCAACTATTTTGATTTTGTTAGATCTTCTCTCATAGTGAATGTGGCCCAAAAATGTTTCCCTAATAATAGGTTTTGTTTTCTCTCATGGCTTTTGAAAACTAGTCTGATTGGTTTTATTTATCCTTCGGTTTTCTTGCCTAGACGAATACAGCTTTCAATGTCCGTTCTTATTATATTGAACTGGTCGTTTGAAGTATTTATTTGTTCAAGTATCGTTGATAGAAGTTCTTCTGAGGTCCGTTCACTCTCTTCCACTTTGAAAATAATGATGTTATTCTTTTCATGTTTTTCATATATGTACATATTTGCATATATAGATTCTTGTTGTTCGATTCTTGCTCCTTGCGTTTTGACAATTTTTTCAAGCTTTTCAATTTTTTGAATTTTTTCAATTTGTTCAACTTTTCCAATTTTTTTTTTGGAGAGGATTAAGTAGTTAATAGTTTTTAAAATATGATGCTTTTGTTCATCTAATAGCAGTTTTAATATTCCAGGAAGACAGTACTGATTTAATGATCACTGATTAATATAACCACTGTTGCTGTTGTTGCTGAAATGTTGCTAGTTTGATTTTGTTTTATTTTTGTTAAATAAATGGAAAAATGAAATGTTTCTCTAATCTTCCAAAATATTACACTTTTTTTACAGCCTTTTTGTTGTTTTCTTGTTAAATTTTATAAATCTTTTAAAAGTTGAAATTGGGAAAAATGCATTGTATTTATTATTCCTATTTGATTTTATTGTTCAGGATCCAAACTTTTGCCTCAACACACTCATCTTAATTTTACAGACGCTACTTTAACTATATAAATCCGACTACAATCCGCACCTCAATTACTTCCAAAAGTCACAATATACGCGATAGGCCTGATTATCTTTCTTTTCACACCTGTGAAACACCTTCGGAAAAGGCTGACTTGTTAACGAAATAATTTCTTATGATTTTATTTTTAATCTTTGCATTTATTTAAAATTAAAAAAATGATTCTATATACTACAAATAGATAAATAAAAAATGTATAATACTTACAGAATACTTTTATTTCTTATCCTCATACATCTTACACGAGCTGATTATTGTTTGATTGCAAATTTTAAAAATTATAAATAAAATTCAAGTGACTTATATTTAAAAGAACATTAACATTAACCGATAGTGCAGCAAGTCTTTTGTGAAATTCAATTCGACAGTCCGATTTAATAGATAACATGCCAGCTATCAGAAAACTCACATGCAGCAGATCATGTTTTCTAATATCCGATTTTTGAATTTTCAAATTATCATCTCCTCCGAGAGCTGTAAGATAGCTTATGAAGAATGTCATCAAACAATTGGCAAACAATTTATTTTTTAAACATTTCATATAGGCACTTAGACCATTGTCATCCTGACAGCTTATTTCATACATTGAAGCTATAAAATTTGTACAAATTGTTCCATTTTCCAAGTGGTCAAATATTTCCTTTTGAATAATTAAACATTTCATAAACAAATAGGTGTGTGGTTCATTGAAGTTAATTATCCAAGCTAAAATATCAAAACTAACAGAATTCACAATCTTTTTGATGGCATTATCAATATCATTGGTCGATTTTATTTGAAAAGTTGTGTTTATTAGAAATTTTGCTTCCACAGCAATTTCATCAATAATTAATTCAGAATGAGCAGCTTCAGCTTTGTGCAATATTTCCGAGAATCTATTTGGATCAAGGAAATCATAGCAAAAAGTTTGTATTTCCAGTATGTGATCGGGTCCTGTTTTGGTCATAAGGAGTTTCAAACATACGTCGTCTAAAAGACTTCCATCGTGAAACTTAGCCAGAATCGTGTTGATTTCATTTTTTGGTATTTGTTGACATTGTTTTAACTTTTCCTCTAGATTCCGTCCATGAATTTCTAAGTTTCCATGTAAAAACAGCACAGATCTCAGAAAGGTCCGAATTTCGTTTGCATCTGGCTCTAAAATTGGATCGATTTGTAAAAATGATAGTACCAAAGCGAACTGTTTCGTTAGTTCATCCAAATTAGCATTCTCATTTATATCGGACTGAGATAGGAAATCATCCATAATAGTAGGAAGTTGGTTAACATCTATTGGGAACACAAATAAAACAAGGTTAATAATTAAATAAGGTAGGTGGTAGTTGACATTGGCGGTTCTATATATGAAAACATGCTAATAATCTATTTGCACCTAGTAAATTGTTTCGACCTCTTTCGAACTATGGCAATTTACTATTTCGAAACGAGAATATCCACAACTAGAAACTATTACTTTAAGGGCAAACGACGGTAGAGGTAGATATGATTCAGAAACTCTTTTGTATGTTCAAAGATGCGTATTTCCTAGTTTTCTTCAAATGAAAACATACATATAAGCTAGATCAAAAAGCCACCAATTTTCACGGAATCTACTTATTCAAAAAGCAGAACCGTTTATTTAAAAGCATGCATTATGATAAACATACCTATCTTAATATCGTAGACATAAAGATTTGAGATTTTTCTAAAAGAACTTATTCAAAAATAGATGTTCAGCATTTTTAATTTGAATTTTGAAAAGGTGCATTGAAAACAAAAACAAACGAATGCCGATCCGATGCTCTCTACCAGCAGTTTGACGTTTGGTTGGAAATTCAAACTGGAATTCTATGTTCCAAAATACAATCCACAACAAAACACGGTAAAGAGAAATTTTTACTTTGCAATATAAGGCCAAGCCTACATGCAACTTTTTGTAGTTCAATGAATTTTAAAGTGCCTTATACATAAGGCACACATTGTGAAGTTAGTGTATAAAATCTATAGTACCTACTTTCATGGAGAAAAATTGAAAAAACGCCACCTACAAAGGTGGTTAAATTTTAAGGGCCAATGTTGATTTTTAAATAAAACTCAAATTATTAAGAAAATTACTGTCATTTTTATTTATTATGATAATATTGGTATAGTTCAATCATGTATGGAACAAAATATCAGCCTAATGGACTCCGCGACCTTGGTGGCACACCTCCATCCGATGGTCCAAATTTTTGATGACGTATAATTGAGGTTCTATGCCGTTGCCAAATTATCTCATCCTTTAGCTCTTAAATTGTTGCTATAGCTTATCGATATACACCTTTTCTTTTAAATAACTCCAAAGAACTTCAACGGTATCAATTCACGTGATCTTGGTGGCTAATTGACATCGCCACCACGTGAAATAACACTTGCATTGAATTTTTCGATCAAAAGAGCCACTGTTTCGTAAGCTGTGTGGCAAGTAGCACCGTCCTATTGGAATCACATATCATCCATATCCATATCTTCCAATTCGGGTCATAAAAAGTTCGTTATCATCTCACGATAGCATTAACTGGCTGACCCATAAACCCCACCAAAAAGTCGATTTTTGTGGGTGCATTGGATTTTTGACAATCATTATCATTGCTGCAATTCTGTTTATTAACGAATTCACTGAGGTGAAAATGTGCCTCATCACTTAAGATGATATTCTTCGAAAATCAACCATCCACTGTGGCCATTTTTTATCACTATTCTAAAGCTTTAGTTCTTGCGCCAATTGCACGTTGTTAGCGTGTAAATGCAAGTCTTTATGCATAATGTTCATCAACGACGAGCGTGAGAGGTGCAATTACCGGTGTTTTGTTGGAAAATCTATCCATAGTATAGTAGCACTTTACACGAATAACAAAAACAATATCCATAGTATGAATACTAGCGATAAAAGTTAGAAAAGAATCTTACTAGGGATGGGTTTTTGGCATTTATACGAGTCTCGAATGGATCTTATGTGATTTCGTTCTCAAATGTTGGTACGATTGATATTGCATTTGTATCTCGATGGGTGTGTTCGTTGAGTAGTTGTGCATTTGGAAGCATGTGCGTTTTCCATTGAGGAAAAAATCAATCTATTACTGTTGATATTATTTAGTTTTGTTAGTGAAAATGGACTAACTGGGCTTATTTTGCAAGAAAAAACAATAGATAATTAAGTTTTGCTATGTCTCCACCAAAGGTTTATCTCAGTTTAGATTAGATAAATCTTTTTGGTGTTTTCACCGCACAAGAAGATTTAAAAATGATTAAGTACGACAGCACTTTCTAAAATGCAAATGGTGTGTTGATGTTTCTTATGAAGTGCAAGTGAGATAGTTTGATTCATGTTAAACAATGAAGAACTAAATATGCTACCTACTCCATGTCCATTTTTTTTTTGTAATTTTATTAAAACAAAACTATATTTTTTATACACAAACATGCAAATAAACAGACCATAATGCATTATCTGTTAAAGCAACTCCTCCACACAGGTTTTTCTTCTCAAATTTTGACTCGACTCCGATCTCCGACGGGAATCGAGTCAAATCAAGCTCATTTCAACTCGATTCAGGTATATAAAGAATTGAGGCGATCTTCAAGCTCGCTTCAACACCACATGTTAATTTAGTAGTCTACGAACAAACCCCCTCCTTGAATATAAATAAATAAATAAATTAGGTGGCGCAACAGTCCATGAAGAACCAGGACCTAGTGACTTACAACTCTCAACCATTCCTGTGTGCGAGTAATGTTTTCAGGGATGGAGGAGACCTACAGTTTATATGCCGAATCCGAACGGCTAATTTGAGAAAGCACTTTTCATGACAAGAATTACTCTTTGAGAATTTGTCAGTTCCTCGCAAGAGGCAGTACCCGTGAAAAAAGTTAGGTGGCACAGGCAGGGATTGAACCCAATTCCCCTTGCATTTGCATGACAGTCCAACGCACTAACCATCACGCTACGGGTACTACCCCTTCTTGAAGCAATTGTTAAATTAACTTTTTTGTATAGAATTTCAATTTCCAGATGTTTTCTTACCATTTCTTCTTGAAAATTGTCGATTTTATTAGTTTTAGTTATTTTGTTTGGCCAAGTTAATTTAACATTTGATTTATACAAAACTTTCTTCTATTTGTGTGTTTTTTATTATTATTCTGACAAATCTTCTTTCAGTTGTACCAATTTTTAAATACAAAAATCTGGCTACTGCGGATGGTTGTGTTGGCAATTTCTCACTGTACTATATATGGAATACCAAAAAAACGCACTTATTGTTGAGTTAAGGTGGAAGGCTCTTTAGCCACACTATCGTGAACAGTGGCAAGTACTGGTATTTCCACATCTGCTATAGTCCCGGTTTGCTGAAATTTGTGCACGATTTTTCCGATTGTACGCACATGCATTTTGATTTAAACTCCCATTTTTATAATAAGTTTGAACAACTTTCGAATGTGTGTCTTTCCATGGTTCACATTGAATTAGTCTGAAATTTAGGAATGCCAAATGATATGGAGAAAAAAACTTCATGTTTAGGTGTGGTTCACATCCAACATCGGCCTTTAAAATTTAACCACCCTTTATGAGTCGTTGAACAAAGGCCCTGATAAATGTAACTCCACCATAAACAATTTCAATTTCGACAGCATCACAATTCTCAATCGAACAAACCTAAATTCTCGTCAATTTGCCTTCCATTCGCTCATTACATCGAATTTAAGAGAGCATTGTATGTATCTAGATCGTGTCTCTCTGCGATCGCTGTCCTGTTGTCAGCGACCTACCTTGGATGACCGCATGAGGGACCTAGTGACGGCTTAGTTCAGCTTCAGATCCAAAAGAAAAGAATTGGAATTCCAGTTGTAGAAGATAAAATAAAACTAAATAAATCATCGATGATAAAGAAATTTTATTTTCCACATTTCTACCCATTCTCCATTCACATTAAAATCTATTGCAAAAGTTAAATATTAACCCAGTAAATGTTTGATCTTTGTTGATAGTTGATAAAAGCGAGTTTTTTAACCCCATAAATTGCACAAAACCAAAAACTGCTTTTGTCCATGCCCAAAAACTGTGTGTGGTGTTCTGTCTTCTGTCTTCTGTGCGCTGTCTCATTATTTTTGTTGTGTAAAAACAAGTTTCAATTTGCACCTTTATAAAGTATGTGTGGCTGGCTAAGCCTGTTCATGTTCATCAGTGTCCAATTCCAATTAAAACACGAGTTAAAAATGTGTACCAAATTCTAGCATTCGAAATTTGTTGTTAAGGAAGAAATAAACGAAACAAAAACGAGAATCAAAGCCTTTCCATAGTCGATGGAGATCTGTGTCTGTGGTGCAACTAATAAACAAATGGATACAAATTATTAACAATAATAAATTGCATACAATTTACATTGCAACCCGAGGAAGAATAAAAAGAAGAAGAAGAAGAAATGGACACCGAACTACCTGTTCTTGCTGGATTCTTGAACGTTCCAACTCAATCGGGATTCTCACTCAACCGGATATCGAAAAAGGTTTAAAGAATATATTCTTTTTTGATTTTTAAATTTCTTTTGTTTCTCTAATAATCTTAAAAAAGAAAAATAAAAACAAAACAAATTTTATATTTCTCAATTTTCTCACACATGACTTTGTTCCTTATTTGAATAAATATTTTGTTTGCAATTTTTGTTTAGTTTAGACGAGGTACTCTTGTCTTGTCTTGTCACTCTTTTGCCATTGGCTAAGTCTTACAACTTATTCTATCCAAATTAATTTATGTTTATTGTTATTGTGATTATTTGTTTGATTAAGTTTAAATTTATATCGCGCTATTGAAAGGTTTTTTGTTTTTATGTTGTGCGCACACTCGTAGGGTTTTGAATTTAATAACCTCATAATGTTTAAAAACATTGCGAGCAATTAGGGAAAAAGGATTGGTTAGGAGATATCGATGCACATTGGTTTTGAATGTCTACACGTTGCAGTGTTATTAAGCCGGGCATTTCTTATTCGTTGAGTTCGGCTAAAAAAGAACCTCCGCACTTGTCAGTACATCCGAGAGTTGACTCAATGTAAAGCTGATGACCATTCTTAGATTTAAGGGTATATAGGTAGATTTGTTTGAGGGGAGGCATGTAACTAACTATTTCACTCGAGATTGATACAATGTTTCAATTAAAGGTCGCCTATCATTTTTAGAGCTCGCTTTTGAACACTGTCTTAGAGACCCAAGTTATTTCTTGAATTACCAGCAAGAAATTGCACTCGAGTTTCGTAAGAATAAATACCTACTTTTCAAAGGGGTTCCCAGTAAGAAGTTTCATTTGGTTAGCTGTTATCTTCATTTGATAAAAAAAAACGAACACCATTTGCTACACAAATAGTAATCAAAATTTGCAATAACCGTTCGCAAAACTAAAGTACTTTTTGGTTGTTGTGAAGCACATTATCGGCCGAAAAAAATTGAAACTGTTAGAAAATTTTGAGCTGTTAGGACAATTTAGTTATATCAAAAATAGAAACCGTATGCGTTGGTCAAAAACAATTGAGAACATTGTTGCTGTCCCACGCAAGTTAGTCGATTCGGCACTCTACGAACAACATTAAACCATACCATAAAAACATACATGCATAGGTTAGGTTAGGTTAAAGTGGCTGTTGGTTGGGACATCCAACACACTTAGACCAAAGTATGGTCCATTGTGATACCACATGGATCAGTTAATCAGCTTAACTCGTTGAACCAATTGGAGCTTCGAATGAAGCGTAGGAGACAAGTAATGTCTGAATTTTTTAGATCGCTGGTATCGTTAAAGTAGTAGTCTCCAAGGTGGATTCTACGTCTGTGTGATAAGTCAGGGCATGTGCACAGAAGATGAGAGATTGTCTCCTCTTCTTCTTCGTCCATGCAACCCCTACAAAAATCAATTGCAGGGGCTCCAAGTCGAATAGCATGCCTTCCTATTAAGCAGTGCCCAGTCAGGACACCTATAACGTAGCTAATGTGCAATCTACTCAGAGAGATTAATTGTTTTGAGCGCCTGGCGCTAAGAATAGGCCAAATTAGTTTTGTTGCGACACAGGTGGTGGTGTTATTCCACCTGAGGTTTGTTTTCTCTATGGTATCTTGCTTTAGCATAAGTTTACATGTAGCTAGAGGGATACCTATGTTAGCATTATGAGCCAGCAGAGGTAAAGTTGTTCCGCTTTTTGCAAGTTCGTCAGCTTTGCAATTTCCTGGAATGTCTCTATGGCCCGGCACCCAGAGATGCGGTCGTGTATCTCACACTAAAGGGGTTGTCCACGTTCCTTAATTGTGGTATATGATATATAGTGGTGTATGCCCATTAAATTCATACAACTTAAGTCTTAAAGTTTTTACTATCCTAACATTGCATAATCTATAAACCAAATTAGGTTTTTGCTTGCTGATTTGTATCCATTATTTTTGCTCACATTATAAAGGTTAAGATTTTGTTTGTTTGAACGCGCTCATTTTAGGAACTACTGATCCGATTTAAATGTCAGTGTAAGATAGCACATATGTTGAGGATGGCTAAAGGCTATATATGATAACACTAAGATTAATAAAAGTGGAGCACCAATTAAGAATGTTTCAAAACCGGATTTTGTTTCCCGCTTTTGAATCCTTCCACTGCGTGCGCTGCGAATCCGGTTAAAGTTTTGCTAAGATAATGTAAGACATACATACTTTTTCCCCTTTAATAGTTCTAAAAAAAAGTCCGCAACAGCTTATGCCTATCTTTAAAAGTTGGCTCTTTGTAACTTTTTTATGCTAACCAAATCTGTTTTAAAAAAAAGCATGCAAGTAACCAAAAGTTTGCTAAATTTCGCCTCAAAATATTGATTTAAATTTTATACCTTGGAAAATATTTCAAATAATTAAAAACAACATCCACTGTCAATTGTTTAAATTTAATTCCGAACCACAAACTTTTAAGCTGTAGCTGTACAAGACCACGGTCCTCTTAGCGCCTTGTTCCATATGTGAGGAAGTTCGCTAAAATCGTGATCTTTGTAATCTACTTCGAAATTAAGCTCGGTAGAGTCCGGTGGCCAGGTGAGATTCGTAAGCTCGGTAGAATCCTGTGGCAGGTGAGGTGCGTAGAACATTCTATGGTAGAAAACAGCATAGTAGACCATGCGTACAAAGATGGTATATACCGGGTCGCCCCACACTTTGGGGTGTGCAATTAGATAACGTAGAATCGCGATCGGGATAGTCAAGGAGACTTGTGGAAGGAGGGCAGGAGCGAAGATGACGAAAATGATATATGTATCTGGTGGTGTGCTTATGAATGGTGCATATCTAATCTTGTATTTTAAGCAAACCCAATCCTTTGCTAGATTTGTTGGTGAAGTAGCTATAAACTTAATTTACAAATAAAAATTTTATGAAGACATTAAAAAGGTCTAAACAATTTATCAATCAATGAACAAGTTCAGGAGAGTAGACTGAAGGCAGCTGGTGACTTAAGCCGCTAATAAGTAATTTTTTAGGTAAAGCGTGAATTCACTCAGGACCTTAGCGCGGTCTTAGATTTCAAATAAGTTTTATTTAATTTATGTTTCCAAATTTTTCAAATTGTGATTAGTGATTAGAATTACATATATGTTTGTGTTCTACAAACTTTTGATTATTTGGATGACTGTTGACAAGCTCCAAATTTTCCTAACTCAAACGTTTTCACTTTTAAGAAGAAAAATAAAATGCACAACTGGATATCGAGAACTTCCTTCTGGATTCAAAGTCTGTTTAAAAATAGTTTCAAGATGTACAAAAAAATCAAGTTCTCGAAAAAACCTTAGTTTATTGATTTTTTTTTTTTTTTTTTTCGAAACTAGTTTTAGGGTTTTTTCTCATTAATTTTGTGAAAAATTATTGGAAATATTAATTCCTTGCATGTCAAAGGTCTTGGAAAAAATTATTGCTAAACGCCTTTTTTGGTTTTTAGAAACCAAAAAATTAATAAGCACCAACCAAGTTGCTTTTAAATCTAAGAGAGGCTGTTCCGTTCCGATGCTCTGCTACACATCGATCATTACATATCAAAAGCTTTATCATCCCGAAACCACATTTCGCTACTTTCATTAGATTTTGAGAAGGCTTTCGACCGCATAGGAATACACTTAATTAAAAAATTGGGGCATTGGTCAGTTTCGATTCCTGGTCATAGCGTTAGCTACTTTCTTCTAGAGGTACAAGATAAATTTTCAAGAACTTCAATTAGTTTTATTCAAATCTTCCGCCCTAGGCTTACATCATCGATAAATGTAAAACATTTTTCATGAATTTTTTTGTTAAAGTAATATCGGAAAACATTATATAATTGGGACTTTAATTGAACGTCTGAAGTCTCGTCTAGCATAATTGTGACAAATTCTGACTGTCTGATTCTATTGGAAATTTTATTGCCAACTTTATTTTATGGACAACTTCGGGTTTGCAAGAAAGCATGCGTGATACAGGAAAAAAAAGGCTAGCAAAATAATTTATTTTTATTCTCGCAACCAGCTAGCCATTTTCAAATGCAATATTGATTTTCGATAAATTCTTCCTTGTATGTTGATTTTAAATCTGTTAGCTTTGGACATGGAAGCTTATTATTAACTATTAATAGCTTCCCCGAAAACGATCTTATTCTAAATGTTTTTTCTAATAATTCTTCAATTATGGTCTTTGCTTGGATTTCATTTCAGTTCCGAGATCATGAACATTCCAATATCATGAAAATAAAGTATCTATTTTTAAACAAACAAAGAAGAATCTGGTTACATCGTCGCAGCTCATAGCCTAAAACCAGATACATAATATTTTATATATGTACTAAGATATGAAAATAAAAATAATAATGGTATAGTAAAGTGCCGAAATTGTTTCGTTTTTTTTTTTAACATACAATTATTTAGCTGGTCATAGAATTGCAATTATATGGTTTTAAAGTCAAATAATTTTTTTATTGAATATTATTTGCAAATTAAAGTTTATACAATTTGTGTTATACTTTTTAATTGAAAAAGAATTGAATTTGAAGTAATGCAGGTGCATAAGTCGTTATATTATTTTATTTTGTTTTATTTTTCGTTCTGATAATTTTCAATTTAAAGTCATATAGTATTCATTTTTTTTAAGTATTAATAAGAGCAACGAATTCTGAATGAAAAAAGGTATTTACTTTATTAAAATTTTGAAAAACCACGATTCAAACTGATTTTTATACTTTTTTGACAAATTTTAGTTTTTCTTCGAAAATTATGAATTAAAAACTTAAAAACCGCCTGATTGGAGAACCCGTTGGCTTTAAAAAAATGTATAATTCATAGGTAGGTGTGAATATTACTTTTTTATTAAAAGTAAAATGTTTGTTTTAAACTGAGTGTTCTAAACAAATCTAGTAAAATAATTTTCTAGTATCTTGCAGATATGAATTGGTATGGACTTATATTAATAATAACTACAATATAAAAAATGAACATAAAACATACCGGTCATAACACATCAAATACTTAACTAGTGAAAAGCACTTTCTGAAGTAATTTTCCTTCCAGTCTAAAAGCCACGTCCAAACAAAAACTACTTTCTTTTAAAAAATTAAAAAATCCGCCTATGCTCTAACATCTGTGTGAAATTTCCTTTTACTCACATATCGACTCCAAAAATGAGTATTATCGCTAAAATCAGCACTAACTGACGAACATGCTCTTGTTCGATACATTCTTGTCGTGCTGGGTCAATTTCGCTACCAAAAATAAATTTCACACAAATAAATAACCTCGCACTCGCACAATTATTATCTGTTTTTAAAAACAAAAAATATGGATGAATAGTTGATGTGTTCGACGATCATGTTCGAATCGTCGCTAGGTCTTGTTCTTCCTGCCATAGTCAATACGATTACGAAGTTCAAAGAGAGGAGACATCAAACTCTTGGTCGAGCCTGGTCTTCCTTTCTGTTTTGTGTCTTTAATGTTTTTCTGCATTTGCATATACTTCGTCTGGTTTATCGCTTTTTTTTGCGCTTACCCTTCTATTAATTTGTATAGGCTTTTATTTGAATGTGTGTATTTATCTGTATGTGTAGAATGTATGAAATTTGATAGCGCAAACTTTTGCGATGACCAAAGCCCAATGTTTCAAGATAGATTAAGTATTGTATGAGAGTTTTATTGGATGAAATGAAAATTATTTGTAGAAAAGTCACTTTGAATGCAAGTTATGTAACTACAACCGAATTTTTTAACATTATGGTCAACTCTTGAGTTTTGGTTAGTAATTCAATTACCAAATAATATACATATTAAAAAATTAGATTTATTCTAAAATTCTAACTATGAGGAATCGCCCCTGGCATTGGTCCAAAAATATCCTCATTCATTAAATCATTTTTATCAAATCGCAAAATATCCGTTAGGGTAAACAATTCCTTTTCCACAGCCAAACCACTGAATAATGGTATCCCACAAGGATCACCATTATCAGTTGTGCTTTTCTTAATGGCTTTCAGTGATATCAGTGTCATGATTGAAAAATATAAACTTCTCGATCATTGTATTTACGCTGATGATATTTTCATCATGTGCAAACCCAACCATTTAGAGAAAGCAAAAAATACATTTTCAAAAATTGTAATCGATATTGTAGAATGGTGTAATGACTCAGGAGCAAAGCTCTCATTAAACAAATGTAAAACTCTACATATATGTCGCAAATTATTATGTCCTAAACTTGACCTAGCAATAAATAATGTAAATAATGAAAGCGTAGAAAACTTAGATATTTTAGGATTAAGATTTAATAGTAAGTATAATTGGAAACCACACTGTACACAACAGAATCTTAAAAAGAGCCTAGCTGCAAGAAGTAATATTATAAGTTATTTATCCAACAATAAATTAAATGTTCACATTATTTCAACCTCCCCACCGTGGAACATTATAACAAATTCGTTTGAACTAACTCTTATCAGTATAGAATAAAGACAACACAAACAACAGAATCTATCATTCCACTTTCGCCGAAATCATGGAAAATCTAAAGATGCGTTTTCAAAGAACGACATTCAAAGATATATCGATCAATTACTTAAAAAGAACAAAAATTCTCAACTGGAATAGCTACGAAAATCATTATGCAAATATAAACACTGACCGATCCTCTCCAATCTACCCATCATCACTCTCCAGAACAACAATATCAAATTTTGTTCGCCTTCGCTTAGGACACAGCATCTTAACTCATCAACACCTATTAAGGAAAGAAAGTCCACCTCTCTGCCCATCATGCAACAACAACTTGAACATGCCACATATACATATAATACCATGCCACATATACATATAATTGCTCACCTGTAATATTTTTGTTGCCCCGGACTTTAAAAAGCTTTCACTAGTTTCACCCGTATTCTTATTTACTTCAAATTTAGAATTTACGGTTTAAAAAGAGGTATGTATGTTCTGAAAATAGCTCTCAAAATATTTTCCCATCTCTTTTAAGGAAACATGAAAAGTGAAATCTAAACCTTCTGCTTTTCTTGAACATAAATAAGGTGTTTTGGTTTCTTATTAAATTTATGGGCACTAAGTGCCGTGCTATTCGTTTTATTCCTTCTCCTATCGATTCATTTGAAAACAAAAAACTTTTTAAGTTAATTATTTCCTGAGAAAATTTAAAAACAAAATAATTTTTCTATAGGGGTACTCTTCCTAACAATACAAAAATATACATAGTTTTTTTTTTAAATCGATCGTCTCGTTTTTGAGAAAATTCTAATTTTCGATTTTAGACCCACACAAATTGTATCGGGACTACTGTAATTTTTAACCTTAACCAAATTTAAAAAAATTTAATAGTCCTCAAGTTTGAACTCAATCCCAATGCATTGGAATTCGGCTGAGGAGTGTGGACAGACAGTCAGACGTACTCTACCATCGTGATGTCATGTTTTATTAAAATCTCGAGTTCGATTTTGTTACCTATGCATTACTTGTCATATAGTTCCTATAGGTCGCAAGTAAAAACAGTTAAAGTCTGTATGAGGCACAATCATAGATTTCTGCCTAGAAGCATTTTCGTACCTTTTGCTTCAGACTTTTCGATAGTCAAAATTTATTTCATGTGTAGTATTTAAAATCTAAAACAGTTTAAACATTAATAAGTAAACTTACTAAAATTTACTACGCTTTTTTTATATTTTTAGAAAAGCTGCCAACGTTATTGTCTTCTATTCAAAGCGAGTCGTCATGGCATTGAACGCCTTGAAATATGTGAATCTAAGGACGACAAGAATCCGAAAATTATAACACTTGAAAACTGCGTTAAAATAACCCAGGAACCTGCACCGGCAAATCTTATACATATAGTTAAGATGACTGGTACCCTAACGCTGAATACTCTAGCTGAAGAAGATCTAAAAGAATGGCTAAATGCCCTCCAGTCGGTGGCTTTTCGAGATAAAGGCGGTACACTAAGTCGAAGTACTGCAATTGAAGAAGATAATGATCTTTATTGCAGTTCCTACGGAGATGGCCTTTTCATAGTGAAACTTATTCCGTCCGAGACGTCAATACGTTGTAATATTGAACCTAAATCGTATATGTTGCACTTAACAGCCACCGAATTGCAATTGAAATCTGCCGAGGACCTAAGTATTATTATAGCCAAGTGGCCATATCGATTTATTCGAAAATACGGCTATCGTGATGGCAAGTTTACTTTTGAAGCTGGCAGAAAATGCAACACCGGCGAGGGTGTCTTTACGTTAGATCATACGAATCCACAAGAAGTTTTTCGTTGTATGTCTTCGAAGATGAAGTCAATGAAAAAGCTTATAAGTGGAGAAAGTCTGAATAGCATCGATTGTGGAGAGAATCAATTGAGTGCTGCTCTCTCAATGGAACCAGGTTCAAGAAGTCCCTTGCCGCCATCTCCACAAAATCCAAACGGTTGTGAATTCGAACTTAACTCAACACACAGTGTCATCTCGATGCGCAGTTTTCTGCCATCTTCCGATTCGCTAAACAATACTTCCTTCAATTCGAGTACTTCATCCACACAAAACGTGATACAAACTTCATCCACCAACAAAAGCATTCCAAACAAGCCGCCCAGAAAACTCCTTCCATTAAATGCAGACAAACCACAGACATCACAACAATCATCCGCACCAACCACACCATTGTCATCGTTGTCATTGCAATCAAATGAACTGAAAACCATGATAAACAATGCCCAACAGCAACAACAGCAAAATTGTGATAAATTCAAAGTATTCCAAAACTATGAACCAGTTTCAATAACAACATCCAACGACCCAAACAGGACTGGTGGGTCGACTGTGATTTTGAAGCCATCTTCGTCACCTGATCTTTTAAAGAGTATTGCAAGTGTTTCGAGTTCTCCTCCAGATCTTCCTGTACGCAACGAAAGTGTCCAGCTTATAAAAACGACCGAACGTGATTACGAAAGTATTGAAACCATAACCGACGCCTGGAAAACCCTGGGGCTTGGCGAAGTAAAGCACACCGAACGAAACCACACTCCCGACGATGACCTTATTGATTTCGCGTGGCAGAGAACCCAGTCGCAACGCCATAAACCCACATCCAAAGACGCCTGCATAAAAATTATCGACAGCGATGATAATGAACAAGAAGCCGCTTACGACCGGTTGGACTTCTTGCTGCCCAACAATAACACATCCAGCGGCTACAAAACCATAGTGACTGTCTCGTCAGCCTCGAATCGGAAACCTGTCGTTCCTGTGGCCAACGATTACGAACTCATCGCCAGCCCAGACACTCATCCATGTCGAATAGCTGATGATAGTTACTTGGGCTACGGTGTTATCCGCAAGCCAAGTACCCCCGGACCACAAGTCGCCAACACGTCGCAATCCAAAATGGTTAATGTCTCAACAACCATGCTCAATGATACAGAAATGACTCTAGATCATAAGAATTACAATGGACTCAGCTATACTATCGTCAGCAAACCGAAACGTGTTTAAAAAATTCATCTTCATTAACATCATCAATCATAAAATTCGCGTTCTTTTCTTAAAACAAAATTTTATACAATCTTTCGCCTTTTTTAAAAAATTATCTGTTAATATTTTTAAAAATTAAACCAAAGAACGCTTAAAAATTAACTATCATAACATTTTTTTTTTCGACAAATATTCGGAATTGAGTATAGTTCTCGTTTGCCATAATTTTTGTTTTTAACTCAAATTCTTAATTAAGTTTTATTTTACAATAAGTTTCGAGAAAATATTTTTTTAACATAATATTTTATATGAACTCGTTTATGCGTGTAATGTACTATATACTCAGTCAAAATAAAAATATATTATACAAAATAATGATAATTTTGTCAGACTTTACTTTTAGCCAAACTTCACGATAAATTACGAACTAAGGGAGAAGGGTTCCATTAGATAAGAGATTTTGGGATCTTTCAACTGAAAATCACAGACGATTATGAACGAAAATAAAACATGGACCATTTCTATTATTTTAAAATATTTACAGAGCTTTATTTTTGTATAACTTAATGGTCTAAAGTCAAAGTTAATTTTCTTGGCTTCTTATTTAACTCAGAAAGAGTTTTGGAGGTATTATCAGTTTGATCTAATCTAGAAAATAAAAACAGCAATTTTATTGAAATATAATTCTTTTAAATCAAAAGCTTTACTTACTTCATATCACTAACTTATGTCGTCATCTTCTTCTCAAACTACTTTAATATGAATTCTCCGTTTTTATCGGAGGATATTCTGATGACACTCTCTCCTTTCTCAGCTAGAATGTCTTCAATATTCTTCTTTCCATTCATGTCTGTGAACCAATTAAGATTATCGGCAATTAAGTGGTTATTGGAGCAGCCTTGACATGTCACTATTACAACTCCCTTGTTGTAAGCAGTTTTTGAAATAGTTTCAATGCTCCGAGTCTTACATACTTTACATGTGTAAACTAATTGTAATTGTGTGTCTAATTGAGCTAAAGGAACTGATGTTGAGGCAACCTTGTCCGAGGGCTTTGAACAAAATGATCTTCTGTAGATGCTACCAAATGATGGTATTGCTTTGGGAGTTTCTTGGAAGTCTAGAGCACTTAACTGATGAATTTTATTGTAGTTTCTTTGTACATTCACACGAAGTATTAGCCTTGGGCTTAAAAGTTTTGCCAGGTTATTCATTGTTTTGAAAAATTAGGAAATATTGACCACGGAGAATACAAAAAGTTGATACTTGCACACATGTGTTGTGTCATCTCATGTCATGACAGAACCATACCATCATAATAATCAGCTGATTAA
This sequence comes from Eupeodes latifasciatus, assembly GCA_920104205.1. Classification (NCBI taxonomy): domain Eukaryota; kingdom Metazoa; phylum Arthropoda; class Insecta; order Diptera; family Syrphidae; genus Eupeodes; species Eupeodes latifasciatus. The sequence goes on from OV049926.1 coordinate 75,281,482, forward strand.
GGCAGAATACATATTTTGTCAACTTGGGACTTGTTTGTTTTAGATGTGTTTGGTTGTTGGCCGCGTTCGTGTGACTAAGCAGTTATCCAATTATAGAGAATCTCCAATAAGAAGTTTTTTTTAAATATCAGCAACTGTCACTTTTGAAGCTCTCACTTTTACACATTTAAAAAGTAAATATACGACATAACTAAAAAACGAACGATATACGATAAAAAACTTGGATTTTAAAGTAGCTTTAAGGTTCAGTTAACACAAGAATCTAGGAAGGTCGATCCAGCAGTGAAGAGGCTACGACAATAACTAGAATTGTTGTAGTTGGGGTTTATTCAAGTATAATTGTTGAACATTTTCTACATCCTCAACGTGTAACTGTTGATCTGGGTGTAACCTCAATTATTCGAATATAAGGCTGTTATCCTTTATGATTTCTCATGATTGAAATTGAAAGACGTGTGGATGACGTTTACAAAAAATTCTGACAGTGTTATCTCTCTTCATTTGGAACCATGCGAAAGATAATCATGTCGATTACAGAATAAATGGATTTGCAGAGATTATTTAACACTTTCAGTTTGACATTTCATCGGATTAAGTGATTGGTTCGAATGTCTATACCAAAATGCTCCACAATTCTAGAATTCCATTTATGAAACCGCTATGATACTGCACCCGCAAACGTAGGTTAAAAAATATATTCGTTTTTTATGTATCAAAATAAAACTTCTCATATTTTTAATAACGTAAGTTGTGTTTTATATTTACAGCAAAAGGAAATGGGTGGCTATGTTAACTTCGTATATTAAATATGTAAATTCCATACTTTTGGCAGAAACTACAAAAGTAAAGGGTGGTTAAATTTTAAAGGCTGATGTTGAATGTGCGCCACACCTAAACGTCAAGTTTTTTCTGAATTTCATTTGACATTACTTAATTTTGGAGCAATTCAATTTGAACCATAGACAAATACAAAACCGAGCAAAGCGTTATTCAGGCTTATTATGAAATCGGAAGGGCAAATCAAAATGCACATCGTGCACTTCGGAATTTTGCAAGTCAATTTAATCGTCCAAATGTGCGTCAAATCGCAAAAACCGTACAAAAATTAGAGCAAACCGGATCTGTAAGAGATGTTGAAACACCAGTGCAATGTCGTAAAGCTTGTACTGCAGAAAATGTTGCTGCTGTTTGCAATAGTGTGGCTGAAGAGCAATCCACCTCAACTTGTCGTCGTGACAATTATTTCATTCAAAATTTGTGTTTTATTCAAAATCAATATCAGCCCTTAAAATGTAATGTAAATTTAAGCACCCTGTACTCAATTTAATGTTTTCACTGAATGAGAAAATATACAACGTTTGTTTTCATTTCTCATGGAACATAGAATTCTGGTACATCGATCCGTGTTCCGGTGGTGTTGGTGATTTATTAACATTCTCAACTCTTCCAGAATAGGTTCGTTTATGACTGCCCAGATGCCTCTTCTGTCGTTTTTATTCCTGAAAGTACTATAAGGCTAGGCGCGCACATAAGCAACTCCAAAAGTAGTCAACGAAATAAACCAAGACACAGGAAACATTTATTCACATTTTCTATCTCATATACACGAAACAAAATACTTTCAAATTTGTCCTATTCTTTTGCTTATGAAAGAAAAGAGTAGATAAGTGGCAGACAATTTTTGCCCATTCAGCGTTTGTAAAATGAAGTTATCAAAACAAACTTATGAGAAGGATATATTATTCTGCGCGTCTAGAAGTATCCTACTAACCTCGTCACACTGTAAAGAATCATTCGACTGAAATGCACTAATACATGCATACCAAAAAAACTATTTAGTTGAATGTGGGCGCAGTTATGTGTATCATAGTAGGATACAAACATTTTTTATGGGTCTAAGCAACTAATAAATTTTCGCAATCAGTGTGTGAAAGAGAAAACTAGTGAAATTGAGATGTAAGGTGGTTCTCAGAATTTTTGGTGAAGGGAAAACATTGACTAATTTTTTTTCTCTCTTGCACTTACAGACAATTATTCAACGATTTAGTTGAATGTCCGCGCAGTTACCTATAATGCCTTGTGAGTTGTGACACAAACTAAGGAATTGGTTTGAGGTGATCGTCTAGTTTGTGTCAAAACACAAACTTAAAAGTTGATCGAATAGCGATAGAATGGTTTCTGCATGTGCGCGGATACTCATGTTAGTCTATAGTGCTCAGTTTGGAAATTAAACAGTTTCGAAACTAAAAGTTGCATGTGCGCGCCTAGCCTTATATGTAGATGCTTTGCATAAATAAAATTCAGAAACAAGTAAATTCAGCATTACAATATAAAATTGAACAAATCAATAAATCTAACCAGTGCCTTACTCGTAGTTGAATCAAACAGAGCTGTAAGCAGGGAATGCTCTCATCACCTGAACATGAGCTGTCATTTTGATTCAAGTGTCAGAATTCCTATAAGCGTCAATATTGCCGACTTCATAAATTATATCAACAAAATAAAAACAACTTAAAAGTTTTATAAACCTACAAAAATAAGGGAAATTTAATTTAATGAAAACTAAAACAAATTTTATATAAAACAAAAATGCAAGTAACATCAACGAAAGAGTCCCTTTCACAAGCTCTACAGAGCAAAATTATACCAAACCAGGAATATTTGCTGCAAGGATCCATTGTTGATTCAGCAGTCGACCATTTGCTTCATAGGTAAAAATATCTCATTCGTATCTATTATTTTCTTTATAAATGCATAGTTTTTCATTAGATTAAAAGGACTTTGTGATAATGTAGACGCTGGACTCGAACAATTTCATGATTTAGAAGTCTGTCTCAGTCTGAGGCCACCCAACCAAATGCAACCTCTTCTACTTAGAGTCCGTCGAGCATTAGACATGGACAAAAATAATCCCTTCCAATTGAGATACATTGGTCAGCCAGAATTGGATCGAGCTCGTCCCACTCTGGTACGATCGAGCATTGATATGGGTTGTACCTCAACTGTTCTTGAGTTCCTTACAGAACTCGGCTGTCGAATAGATTTTGAATATGTCAGTCGAGGTAAGAAATTACGTGAAATAATTTCAAAGAACCAGAGCTTATTTATATACATATTTCGTAAAATAGGTTACATGTTCAGAAAGGGAAGAATGAAGATCACTGTGTCAAAAATTATTAAAATCACTCCTGGAAAGCAAGAAATGAATGAACCAATTTCTCAGAGTTATTTAGTTGAACTTTCGGTTCTAGCTCCTAATGGACAAGACGCTATCGGAGACGAAATGCGTGCCTTTGCTGAACAACTTAAACCACTAGTGCAATTAGATAAAATTGATTATAAACGATTACCATAAATGTAAAGAGTATCCTTGAAATAATAATTATATAATTTAAAAACATTTTTATTTCTTCTTTTCCATGAAATAAAGTATTCTTAAGAGTTTAAATATTTGAAAGTTTTCTCAAAATTCTTTCATCATTTCAAAAGAATTATTTTGTGTCTATACATTTTAAGATTCCTTCTAGAATAATATTTATTCTGTTAATTAAAATTTAATTATTTATTTAGCCCCGGTTTGCTTATAGTACTTAATTGACCACAAGGAAAAACTTAAAGGTACTCCTTTAAAAATGTTTTAAAGATCCGAATAACCATTTGCCATTATCAAAAATGAAACTGGTAAACTGTTTTTAAATATTCCATAAGGTATGTTTAGAATTTTCCTTTCCATTTTGGTTTGGCATATTCTAAGTTGGTCAAATGTTTTTGTAGTCAAGCCCATTGTTTGTAGTCCATAAGTTAGAATCGGCAGAATAGCAGAGTCGAAGATATTTTTCCTTGTGTCTGCACTTTGGTCCAATTGTAAGATTTCTTTCAGGCTCCAGAATTGTCTCCAGCTGTTTGTGATGCGTCTGTTTATTTCTTTATTTTCTTGGTCTTTGAATGATTTTATTTGTCCCAAATATATATATCTTCTACGTACTCGATTTTTTCTCTGTCCAAAGTTATATCATCTTTAGTGTGATTTGTCATGACTTTAGTTTTTGATTTGTTTTTTTTTGTAGTCCATAATTTCTGCACAAGCTAGTTAGTTCCGTCAACATTTCTTGAATATGTAAAGATTTTGTAGAAATAAGAACTATATCGTCTGCAAATCTTAAATTGTGAAGGACCTGTCCACATATCGTTATTCCATAGTTCTTCCAGTTAATTTTTTGAAAAATGTCTTCCAGGACAGCATTAAATAGAGGTGGTGAAAGTGGATCTCCTTGTCTGACTCCTCTTGTTATGTTAAATTTTCGTCCAATTTTCTCTGTTTTTATTCGTGCTGTGTTATTTTTGTATATGTTTTTAACTGTTTCTATTAAATCTGGGTTTATGTTTTGATTTCTTAGGGCGGACCATATCATTTCATGTTCAACGGAGTCAAAAGCTTTACTGAAGTCAATAAAAAGAAAATAAACAGGTTGTTTAAATTCGTTGCACTTTTTTATTAGCTGATTCATTGTCTGTAGGTGGTCTGTTGTGGAGAATCCTTCTCTAAATCCAGCCTGTTTGTTATTGAAATCGTTCTTTATGGTCCTGTAAAGTGCTTTGGAGAACAGCTTGTAAATTGTCGAGATGTTACTTATTGGTCTAAAGTTGTTGCTATCGTCCTTATTTTTTTTTGTATGTATTAATGTTATTGTTGTTCAGGGATTTCTTTTGTTAGAACGATTTCGTTGAATACGTTTGTAAGAATGTTGGATAGTGAGTTTTTTGCGTATATTAACATTTCCGCTGATATTCCGTCATTTCCAGTGCATTTATCTCTCTTCAGATCGTCTATGGTCCTTTCGATAGTTTCTTTGCTGAATATATGGGTTTGTGTCGATATTGAATCATTGTTCTCTATTGTTTCTTCTTCCGTGTTGATTTTAGTCGAGGTGAACAGTTTTTCAAAAAATAATGTAGCCTTTTCATTTATGTCTCTTCGGTTTGTTATATTAACTGCATTTTGATCCTTCATCTTTACTATCCATTCTTGTATATTATTCAAATATCGTTTTACTTTGTTTATTGATTTTGTTTGTCTTAGTGTATCTTTTATAATTTTTTCATTATATGCACGAATATCATTCGTTATTTTAGATTTTATTGTTTTCCTAGGTTCACTTAGTTCTGTTTTTTCTTGGCTGAGTAGTTGTGTTTTTGTTCTTAAATGTTCTCTTCTTGATATAGGGGCTTTGGTTTTGTCTGATATTTTTTCTTTTGAAGTCTTAATGTTCGTTATTGAGATTTTTGCTGTAGTCTTTATGATATTTTCAAACTTGTCATATGTATTTTGAAGGTCGTTATTTGACGGTTCTAAAAGTTGGTTGGTCTTTGTCTTTATTGTTTCGTTGTAGTTGATAAATTTTTGTTCTGGTATTATTTTAGGGATGTAATAGATTTGTCGATTTCTTCTTAATATTTTATAGTTTATTTTTATCTTCATTCTTACTAGTCTGTGATCGCTGAAAAACTTAACTTAAAGTAATATAGTCTGTTAAATTTCTTGAAATTGTCATCACAGACACTTTTTCGAATTAAATGAGTAAATATTCACTTTTCTATGATTTTCAACTCTCGCGGCCCCCAATATCTATCTATACACGGTAGGTATAATATTTTTATATTATTACTTTTAATTGTTTGATAGTAATTAAATACGAAATTTCTGAGGAAACGTTTGTATGTAAATTGTACACTTCTTGAGAATGTATTCTTTTATAATTAGCAAAAGTAAGTGTTTCTCTTGTATATGACTCATTTTATCAATTTATTCAAGCATCATAATAATAATTATTGGCAGCAAGTTTTCTTTTCTATTTGATGAAATTTTCAAGGATATACTCGGTAAGAATCTGTACCGAGTATTGTGGGAAACTTAACCACGACCAATCTATAAAAAGATCGACAAATGATTTTTCTGTTATAATTTATTATTCACTTTAAACGAAGTTTATAGTTATATAATACTTTTACACAGCTTTTAGACCACCAGCTCTTCCTAATCTCCGAACATTGTCTCCTTAATTTAAGAAGACTCCATTTAGGAATTCGTATGAATTTACAGTTCGCTGCCTTGTGTTTTAACCACCTCTGTAGCCATTTCAAAGGTCACGTCACGATATACCTGGAGGCATTTATTATTCTGCAAAGGATATTGTGTTTTTTATGTACAGCCCCGTAGTTGGATGCCCTAACTCAAAATGGGTTTCAGTACTTGCTTATAAAACATTAGTTTATTCTGGATAGATGTGCATTTTCCATTTAAGCTTGGTATTCAAAGTCATTCCAAGGTATTTGGCGGTATACTGCCCATAATATCGTAAAGGCCCTAACTAACATTTTCACTATTTCGAGATAATGATGAAAACACTAAATCGTTAACCGCGACCTGAAGGTAAAAAGTGAACAATACCAACAAATATTTTTTGTAAACCTTTTTGATTGCTTTATTTTTTGGAATAGTTTTAAACTCAAAATTTGTATGCATTTGGAAAACAAGGTAGATAGGGCCTTTTAGCTTTGGACGAAAAAAAGGCCCTATGTACAACAATTTACGTTATACTTTATTAAAAATCCTTAATAAAACATGAAATGAGAATTCAAATTAAATTAATTTATTTCAAACAACAAATTTAAAGGCATTATTAAAATAAAATTAAAAAAATACATACTTTTATATTCAGTTTTATAATTGAGGTTTGTATACATTTTAATTCAAAAAGCGTCTGGTTTGGTTATTTATAGTAAACAAAAATATACTGCTGATCTGGAACTTATTTCTCTCTGTAATTAATTATTATATTGTTTTATTGTTTTACATTTTTATTTATTCGTTTAAATTACCTCAATCCAGAGTTGGTTCAGCTTCGGTCGATGGAAGATTATTCCAAAAATGCTTGCGGTTTTCAGGAAACCAAGAAAACAAATTTTTTTCAATTTCATTTTTTCGTTCGATTGCAATTCCTCTGGGTTTAGAACGAACGACTAAAGCGGGCCTATAAAATCCTGACTTTATATATTTATTTTTTAGAAAACAAAGCGTTATGAAATCCGACTCAAAGGATAATTTGTAGAACAAATGTTTGCTTCCTCTCTCTACTTTTATGCATGCTATATCGTGTAAATGCCTAATAAAGCCCTCTGCTAAAAACAAAACTTCGTTAAAGAGTTAAACAGGACCAAGCACGAAACGAGGTTACGACCTTTACGTATCAAAAATTTCATTCAACTGAAGGCCAATAAAATAACGCACTCTCCAACAAAATCAAGTTCTAAATTCGTAAAAAAAACTCGACAAGATTCAACACGTTACAAGGTTACAACCTTTTACATAAAAAATAGCAGCCAGAAAAAAAAAACCCTAACTACAAAAATTCTTGCATCAAAATTTATAAAAAGCCCTAACTGCCACATAGGGCTTTTTAAAAAAGAACATGACTATGCTTTCTCTATGCAGTGTATTATAAAAGGCCCTATGTGGTAGTTAAATCCTTTTATAAATTTTGATGAACATGATTTGTAGTTAGGGCTTCTAGAAATTGTGTTTTCTGGCTTATTTGAAGATCTAAGGTTAAGAAATGAATGTAGAAAAATCGGAGACAATGCCCTAAATCCAAATATGCAAAAAACTCAAAATAGGAAATTTTGTAGATAGGGCCTTTACGAGATTATGGGCAGTATAGGAGTAAGGTACTCTTGTGCTGGTTATAGAAATTGTACCATTTTTGTTTGTAAAGTTTATATGATGTGACTTTGTTTCGTTTAGTTTGATTCTCCAGCCCAATAACTGCTGCATTTTGCAATTTCTGTACAGCCTTAGTAACGGCTATTTACCTTGGACCAATATTGCAGTGGCCATGATAGCGGGTATGTGCACTGGAATATCCTTTCTATATAAGAGTTCAATGTCCAATGTAACAAGGTCCAAGGACATAGTTCTAGTATCTACGAAAAGCAAAAGTTATTTAAACCATAAAGTTCTAAAAATTAAATATTCAAAGAGGTGAAGTTTCGAAAGACTGTATTTGTACCAAAATTCAAAGGAATTTGTTACAAACAAAATTATTATGGTTTCCTAATTACAAAGTTGTCTATACATTTGAATTCAACAGTATTTATGATAAAAAGATTAAAACAAAGCCGTTGCAAGTTTTTTAAAAACAATTTTAGACACACACACTTTCGTATATTTGTTTTAAAAGTCCATTTTGGGATGTGAAACACAAATTCAAAGATTCTACCTCCTACACACAGCACAAAAACAAAATGAGAATAAAACGTTTTCGTATTTTAGCAGCTATTTTTTTATAAAATTAGTTTTTCGAAAAAGGTTGGTTTCATATGACTGTTACTTTCGAATTTTTGTCTTACCGGTACATTTAGATTTTGGTCATTTGACTTTGTCTTTCTAAACTCTTTTTCTTTTGTCAAGCAAAATACAGTATTGCACTCTGTGGCGTATACGTACTTTTTTTTGTTAAAGATTATTGTATGTTGTGGTTGTTATCTATTTACAAAGCTTGCACACAAATACCAATAAATGTTTCCTCTTAAAAATCCGCTATGACAAGAACATCGCTCTGGAAAGAACTAATTAAAACATAACTGTCAACACTAGGGAGGCACAATATTCCAAAGATATGCCGATGATATTCACATTATTGGAAGATCAAAGTGTGATGTCAAATTCACGTTTTTGAGGATTACGACAGAAACGGAGAAGCTATAACTTTAAGGTAGTTGAGGGCTTTGTCTAACTAGGCACCGCTATAAATTCAAACAACGACACCAGCGCTAAAATCAAACTTAGAATAACTTTATTTGCAAATCGCTACTCCTTTGGACTTAGAAAGAAAGCAATTGAGTAGTTAAGTCCTCTCTCAAGCAACTAAAATCACCCTTTACTAGACTCTCATAACCGATTCTCATTTATGGCACTAAGGCTTCAACCTTGTAAAGGCAAATGCTTCGGGTGAGTTTTCGTCCTGATGGAGAGCAGAGGAGAATATACATATGTACATATCGACATACTATATATATATATATATATATTCATATATACATTATAGGGGCTGTACATCGACACTATTTTAGTCAAAGGAATAAAAGCCCAACGACTTATGGCTGGGTCATGTAGAGCGAATGCAAACCAACGCTTCAGTCAGGAAAGGACGGTGGGGAAGTAGAGGTGGCGCACGCTGGCTGGTGGCAGTTGATCTCAACTAACTGGACATGCGAAACTGGAAACAGCTAGCTTGGAACGGAGCTGGCTAGATACGCATTTTGGTTGAGGCTCTGCTCTGTCCCAGATTATAGCGCCTTCTTACAAGTATGTAAGAAAGTGGGGATGGAATTTTTTGTGCTCTTTAAAAAATGGTTTAGCTTAATAAAAACACGGTAAATTAGAATTTGAAAGTGCTTAAACGATTACAGTCGTAATGAATAAAAAAATTAAAACATTTAAACAAAATCATTAAATACAAATTCAATAACGTGCCTTTTGTTGCGAAACGAAAAATAATTTTCAAAGTCAATTTAACTCAAATCGAAGCGCATTTCCAAAAGGGCATGTGCAAAGAAAAGATTTATATTTCATACATTTTTTTTAATCTTAAAATTATGTTTATTTTATAAAAAAAACGGCGTGTTTAAATTAAAAAGGTCTGTTTTATAAAGACTTTGAAATGTATGACGATAATGAATGCTTGTTCTTTCCGGAAAACAAAGAAAATTTAAAAGTAAAATAAAAAAGAGGCTGGGATGCGACCCACACTGATAACTTCCCATCCCGTCTGTCAATTTGTTTTGCTTAAAAGTTTGTAGATTTTCGTGCTTTGTCAAAAAAGTTGTCAGTTGAATTATTCTTACAAATTTTAAAATTACTAACAATATTTTGCATGTAATGAAATAGTTTGATTTCAAAATCTATTTTTGTTAACGAGATTTTTAGTCGAAAACCAATGTTTACCAATTTGAGTAGCATTTCTTAAAAGTTTTTATTTCTTACATAAATTACACAAACAAATACAAATTGGATGAATGAAATAAATTTGAAGTCAATGTCTTCTTCTTCACGAGATATCGAGAACCGGACATCAATTTTTACTAAATTTGTGTACTATTTTTTGAATATTTTATCTTTTTTATGAAGAAACAGACTGTTGGATTTTTATAAAAAATGTATTGAATGTCGAAAACAATATTTTTTGTGAGATAAAATTATTTTGAAGCCAATATTTTTTAATTTTTGAAAAGATTGTTTAGTCGAAAGTAAATTTTTACCAAGTTAATTAATTTTTTTTAAGTTCTTATTTTTTGTGAGAAAACTGTTGAATCGATTTTTGTATACAATATTTTTTACAATATAAAACAAGTTTGAAGCCATAATCTCAAATTTTTAAAAAGATATTTGAGTCGAAAATTACTTAAGACTTACCAAATTTTAGCAATGTTCAGGTTCTTATTTTTTGTAGAAAACTACTAATTTAATTATTTTCAAAATTTAACTGAATGTTGAAAACAATATTTTTTGTAACATAAAATTAATTTGAAGCCAATATCTCAAATTTTTGAAAAAATATTTGTGTCGAAAATCAATTCTTACGAACTTTTAGTAATTTTTTGTATAGGTTTTTATTTTTTTTTATAAAACAAAACTTTCAATTCGATTTTTTTTTAAATTTCACGAGATGACAATTGTATACAATTATTTTGGAGATTAAATCATTTTTTGTTCGCAAAATTTTCATTTTCGAGGTGACAAATATTTGTGTTTCAGTGATTTATAAAAAACCGTTATAATTGAATTTTTTTCCAAAAATATATTTATTTGGTATCACGTTACAATATATAATTTAAAATTTAATTCAAGTCTCTTGCGTTATTGGTTCGTGAGATATTTTGGTATAATCAAAATGTTCACCTTTTTTTAAATTGCTATATCAAAAAAACCACCCACTCAATTTTGTTTGAGAGTCCTTTCTAGATCTTTCTGCATTATTATCTGGTTCTTGAGCTATGGACGACGAAAAAAACTTCCCGAACATACGGACGTACGAACGTACGTACACACTCACGCAGAGACATTTCTCTAAAAATCTTTTATTTCGACTCTAGGGACCTCCATCTCTATATACATACATACATATGTAAGTTCATTGATAAATGCTTTATCAACCACTTATAGCGTAGGACTGTCATGCCAGGTGTCTTGGGTTCAATCCCTGCATGACACCTAAAAGTTTTTTTTTTTCACGGGTACTTCCTCTTGCAAAGAATTGACAAAAAAGTGATTTCTTAAATAAGCCGTTTAGATTCGGCATAAAAACTGTAGGTCACCTCAATCCATAACATGAGTCGTACTAGTCGTAGCCACTAGGCCTCTGAATTTATACTTGTACATATATTAATCATTCTTTGAAAAACATTTAACCTAATGTTACAAATCCTGAAAAATTCGAATAAAAGTTTTTGATTGGATATCGTCGATTATGTAAATTAATTTGAAGAAATATAGAAGTTTGAATAATATTTTTTTGGCTAACCATAAACGGATGGGCTGTGGCCATACCTTGCGCACCTGCGCAAAAACATTGAATGGGAAAGGCACGTTTCACGTTGTCGTAAAATAAAAAAAAAACAACACCTATGATATGGATACCTATCTATAAGCTTAAAACTATAAGCTGTTTAATATGTATATTATTTTATGTTTTGTTATAAAGGTAAGGCACGTAAGGGGTGGCACGAGACAAAGCCACGAATGAAGGAGAATTATTATTATGAATAAAAAAAAAATAACAATAGTGATCCCGAAATGGTGACACTATCATCATCATGACTGACACCTGATGTATATTTTATGGCTTAAATGGTTTGTCATTACATACACCTTTCGAATTTCATTAAAAAAAAAATCTTCTTTTATTGATATTTAAATATGAATTTAATGTTTTTAATTGATTAGCTTATCTTGAATATAAATTATGTGCAGAAAATCACTTTAGAAAAAAAATAAAATGAAAATAAAAATATGAATCGAATGTGAGGTAGTTTGATAAGTAGGGTGTGAGACAGATTAATCATAAAAGCCCGTACCTTTAAATAAATAATTCTAGGGGAAAATTAGCGAAGTATTATAATATTATCTACCTGTGGGCCAGATTTATCTCTATTATTTTTATTTTAGATAATAAAATCGAAAAATATTTACAATTGTAAATTTAATTTATCTTTTGTTAATTTCATTTATGTACATTTTTTGATAAAAATCAATATCATAGGTTTTTACATACATACGAAAACCCTAGTTCATATTACAGGGGAGATCGGATCAAGATGTAAAATTTTTTTTAAATACTAAAATCCTAAGCAATGAAAGCAAAACCAATAAACATTTTGTTCCAAAAAAACTTGGTTGTAAACATTTCAAAAGATTTTAGTATTTAATCTTGTAAAATTCTTTTAAACTCGTCATGTATATCCAATCTTTTTGACCATGAAAATGATCGACAATTACTAATTTACTTGTATTTTACATTAGTGCTCAATTATACTTGAAACCGATTAAGTGTAATTGGTTTTCCTCCGCAATTCATAAAATGGATTTCTACTTATGTTCAAAATAGGTCATATCAAGTTAAATTCAGAAGTTATTTCTCCAACCCTCTCATTCCCAAATCCGGAGTTCCCCAGGGTAGTCATTAAGGACCTCTTCTCTTTATCTTAGCTTTTAATGATGTACTCCTCTGTGTACGATACAGTAACATTTTAATCTATGCGGAGCGAAAATCTTCCAAAGCGTACATTTTCTAAACGATCGGTTGCAACTCCAAGAGGATATCAACAGTTTTGTCATTTGGCGGAAAAGAATGGGTTAATTCCATTAAATGTCTCTAAAAAACATAATCCTAGTTCGTGTGATTATGAAACTATGAGGAATTTGTATTGTATTCACAAAAAATGTTGTTACTTACTCATTTAAAGAACAAGTGAGAGCATAATTAGATCATCATTTCATGTTCTAGTATTCGGCCACCTGGCTGGATTACATTACATTACACATGCTTTCAGTTGGGTTCTAGTAACCGGCCACCATTTAATATAAATAATTAAGGAACAACTTTAAAATTTTGTTTGCTTTTAAATGAAGTCATGCATTAGTTGAACTCCTTACGTTCTTTTTCAAACTTTCTCTAAAAACAGGCAAATTTCCCAGTATATGGAAGAAGTCATTTCTTACATCAATTTTCAAGAAAGGTAACAAGGCGGATATAACAAACTACAGACCCATTGCAAAGCTTTCTTGCATAACTAAATTGTTTGAACAAGTTGTTTGTGAAAGTGTAGCATTTTTTAGTAAAAATCTCATTTGCGAACAGAAACATGGTTTTGTGAAAAAAAGTTCAACCGTTACTAATCTCCTCACATTCTCAAACATATGTTCAAACGCTTTAGAAAAAGGTTATGAAGTTGACTGAGTATACACTGACTTTTCCAAAGCTTTTGACCAACTTAGCCACGGAATTATTTTATTTAAACTTAAAGCTCTTAGTTTTCCACCATTTTTCTTAGCTTGGATCAAATCATACCTTGAAAACAGATCCTATGAGGTAAAATTTAGAAATTGTCATTCTGAACCTTTTGTTGCTCAATCTGGTGTTCCCCAGGGAAGCCATCTTGGCCCTTTTCTATTCATCCTGTCTATAAACGACGTATCGTCATGTCTACGCTCAAGTGATGTTCTTATTTTTGCTGATAACATGAAAATTTTTAAGATAATAAAGTCCACCCAAGCCGACATTGATAGTTTCACATTTTGGTGTGGCAAAAATAGCCTTACCCTTAACCCTTTAAATGCCAGACGATAACTTTTACTAAAAAACGAATCGGTAGTGTATTTGATTATTGTATATCACAACAAAAACTCGGTCGCGTCTCCACATTTAAAGATTTAGGTATTCATTTCTGTTCCAACTTAGAATTTACACATTAATTTTATTGTTAATAAAGCAAGTTCTATGCTTGGTTTTATAAAACACTGGGCAAAGGAGTTCAATGATCCCTATGTTACTCTTTCTTTATACAATTGTCATGTTCGTTCTCATCTTGAATATGCTTCGCAGGTATGGACTCCCTATTAAGAAATTCATAAGAAACGTATTGAATCAATTCAACATAATTTTATTCGCTTCGCCCTAAAGGGTCTTCCGTGGGAAGATCCTTATGATCTGCCTCCCTATGAACATCGTATTCAGCTTCTTCAATTGCAAACTCTCCATCAAAGGCGTGTTAATAATAATTTAATATTTTTTCATCAACTCATTAATGGTGAAATTAATGCACCTTATTTGCTATCTTGTGTACATTTCAATTACCGAGGCGGAACTCATCACCTGCGTACTTTTGACTTTATACATATTGACTTTCATAGAACTAACTATGGAAAGAATGAAGCTTTAAGTCGAATGAGCATTTTATATAACTTAAACTGTTCATCGATTGATTTAAATTTAAATAAGGTGGGATTAAAATCATTGCTTACAACCAGTGCTCCACTATCGTAAACGTCTTTATTTTATTTTTTTTTATGTTCTGTAATAATTCATGTTAAATGTTAATAATTATTATGTTTTGTATTTTGTGCGTGTGTTAGGCTATAATTGTATTATTTTCTTACTAACAACTAACACATGCACTTATGATGAGCCTCTGATCGTAGTGTGACGCTTGCTGTAAGCTAACTACTTTCTAAAAATTCTGAAGTGAAATAAGTCATCTTTATCACTTAAAAATTATAACAAACTAAAAAAATCTTTGCTCTATCCAATAACGTAGAAAGACTCAAAATCAAGTCTTTTATATTTCTTTAAATTTTTCAACTTTCCAATTATTGTTCTCCTGACGAATCTGTCAAGTTCTGAATTGCTAAATTTTACTCCAATAAAATATGCCTTAAAAAAATAAAAATATTTTAATTTGGCATGGGTACATGGGAGATCTTATTATCTAAGAATATTTGTTAAAGGGACCGGACACTAGTGATTGGTTGAGTATCACTGGTTGACAAAATTACGTTCTTTTCTGTCCCACAAACAAAACAATACTTTTTTAAATGATTATGATGCCCTATCGCACCAGGTTTCAAAATATGTCCCTTTTAAAAAGCTAAAAATAACCAAAAACGGGGGTCTTAATAATAAATAGTATGATGATTTTGCAAAGTACAAATATTTCTCTTCAAGATTCAGTTAAAATCATTTTAGTATCTTACTCAGTTTCTCCAAATTCTCATTAGTTAGTTATTAGTCTTTATTTGACTTTACATAAAGTTTTGAGAAAATTTTGAATTTGATACTTTTATAGTTCTGGCGCTTAATGTTTAATGACAATTTCAAAATAAAATTTTAATTTTAAGTATTTGCTCAAGTTGTACATGCGAGAGGCTGGGTGCCTGTGTCATCTAAAAGTTTTTTCACAGGTTCTGCTTCTTGCGAGGAATTAACAAATCATCCAAGAGTAATTGCTGTCATGAAAAGTGCCTTCTCAAATTAGCCGTTCGGATTCGGCATTAAAATTGTAGTTCCCCTCCATTCCTGATAAGGCTCGCACACAGGAATGGTTGAGAGTTATAAGTCACTAGGCCCTGGTTCTCTAAGGACTGTTGAGCCACCTAATTTATTTGCTAAAGTTTTAAAAATACCCAATTTTAACATTATTTTTATATTTCAAAAATTCAATATAATAGAATTGTGTATACAACACAAGAACAAACTGTTTTGCCTTTTTCTGTTGAAAACCGTTTTAGTATAAATGGTTTAGCGTTTCTTTCCGATTTTTGTAAGACAGGTGAAATCTAACAACTTATGAAGATTTTCCGATTATCATATGAAATAATATAAAGAGTTCAACTGAATATTGATCAGGTCTCCCTGGGAAATTTCCCCCTTCATGCGGGATGATAAAGGAACCCTTTGAATTCTAAAAATCACTTTAGACAAGGAAATACTATGTCATGTGATGTTTTAAAATATTTCTTAACATATTAGAACAGAGCTCCCATTTTAACACCAGATGTATGATCTTTCTGACCCGGAAAGTCTTTAAATCTATGGCACTGGAAAGTTTTTTTAAGAAGGACATTTGTCTAGGTTCCAAGCTTCATGGAGAGGTTGGTTGGATGAGGCTCTAGTTCTCGTTCTAGTTCTTTGACCAAGGATGTCTGGTTGATGTCTTTATTTGTAGTTATTTCGAATGTTTTTAGTTTCTCTTAATTCTTTAAAACTACTACCTTTTCTCGGGGGTATGTAAAAATAAATAAATTGGGTGGCGCAACAGTCTGTTGAGAATTAGGCCTAGGGCCTAGTGACTTACAACTCTCAACCATTCCTGTGTGCGAGTACTGTTGTCAGAAATGGAGGGGACCTACAGTTTTATGCCGAATCCGAACGGCTAATTTGAGAAAGCACTTTTCATGACAAGAATTACTCTTGGAGAATTTGTCAATTCCTCGCAAGAGGCAGTACCCGTGAGAAAAACTTTAGATGGCGTAGGCAGGGATCGAACCCACGACATCTGGCATGATAGTCCAACGCACTAACCATCATACCACGGGTACTACGGGGGTATGTATTCATTAAAAAAATCAGCAAAAAATACATTATTGTCTCTATTAATGACGAAAAAATATTGTTAACTTTTAAAAGCTTGATTGCTAGATATCGTTATTATAAGACTGTGAAGTTTGCACGCATTTAAAAAAAAATGGCCTTTATGTTTACTGAGGACATCTAAAACAGAATAAGTTAAACTGGAATAAGATAAAAAGGAAATTATCACGGTCTTTCTTTAACTTAAGCGGTGTTTTCACTAAAAAATGTAACTTAAGAGGAGTCTGGATAAGTGAAGCACAAATTTCCCAAATTCAATTAATTTTATTCAACAATATATAAACTAAATAACAAATATGTGTAGGTATTTCAGAACTAAGAACAGTCTAAAACTCTGCGGTTATGAAATTGAATATATTTCCAGACGCCCGCCCAGGCGCCTACTTTATCGTCGAGCGTAATGAACTATTCTGTTCAAATTACAATGTCACAAGGACAGGCATTGGTCAAGTTCTCATTGAAAATCGAACTCTTGGGTTATACCTTCCAGAGTTCCCGCCGAGTATTGAAAATGTGTCCATGCTAGTAATGGGCAAATATCCGGTATTTACAATTCAAATACCTGTTGTACATTACAAGTTTTAGGTAAGAAGTAGGATTAAAAAGCTGTTTTACCTAAAAAAATGTTAGGGTTTAACTACTGTGACTCCGGGATTTTTCTCTTGCCACAGGATGGAGCTGGATAATGTTTGTCTTCAGCATATTTTGATTGTATATAATTTAAAACAGATTGAAGATGCATTTTTAAACTTATGTTTTTACCGTTTTTCGCGAAGTTTTTTATCAATATTCAAGGAAACCATATTATGGAAAACAAAATAATAATTTCGCGATACGAAATACCAGCAAAATGATCTTAAGGAAGGTTTCTTCAAATTATTAAAATTTAAAAGAAGGCATATTTTATTTAAACAAACTGGGACATAACGTTCTTAGAAACTTAAACTGTATGTTTTATTATTGAACAATATTTTAAATGTGATATAAAATATTCGGCCTCAAAAAATATGCTCTATCATATTTACGGCTGAAATTTTTAACCATATCTGAAATTAATTCGCTTGCAATAATTTTGAAATGTTTGTGTACGAAGTTTGATTGAAGCTGTAAAAGTTCAACCTCAGAGTTGGGAATCACAAAGAATTTTTTGAACGATATTTTAAGCAAATCGCACTCACACAACAGTTTTTTTATTTTTAAAATTTTCAGACTTCCCTACGAATGCAATGTTCGTTTTTATGAAAATTCTGATATTTTTTTAATATGAATCAAATTTAATATGCATTGGATTTTTGAGCAAGTACAAATTTGGGAATATCTCCATTTCTTGGCAACGACTAAGGCATGAGCTAAGGCCAAGTAATCAATTACAAAATTCAAAAAATTGTCGCAAACTAATTCCATTTGAAATTTAATAATTTATTCTAAAAGATGTTTAAAAATCAATGGTAATACCTTATGATGGTATGTAGTTGGAGACATTTGACTACATCGTTTACTATTCCCAAAGCATCAGGAGAAATTAATTAATTTTCGAAGAACACTTGTATTTTCTTAACCACCTGTAGATTACTTTATTGTGCAAACAACAATATTATACGTAGCCCATACGCATGTAGAGGCAAATGGACAAGCATTGCCCCAGGTAGGCTTATGTTTCAAAAAGTTGATAAATATATTCACTTCACACCAGATTTTCTTAATATTTGGGAATTTCCCAGTTCGAATATGCACACAAAGCGATCCATATGGGAAATTCCGGAACTATTGAAATTTACGATGGGAAACTCCAGGATTTCCGAAATATTACCCTAATCCATACGTTTGGAAGAATATACATACAATCTTTCAACAGGTTTGCTTAGAAAATTAAATCAATCTTCTGTTTGGTTCTTAGAAGGATAACACTGTCTGAATGTTGGGTGATATACTTTTGGACGGTTATTTTATTTTTTTAAACAATTCAGGTGCATCTCAATAAATATAAATTTTAAGTTTTTGTAACGAGTAACAAATGTCTTTCCATCTTAATTATAGCTATGCCTTGTCTAGGAGTGATAAAGTGGATTGAATTATGTCAGGGAGTACTCGTAGAGTATGTTTGTACTTTAATTAGCTTGAAGTAACCGATAGTTTTTGTTCTTGCATGGAACACATGAGCTTCAAGCTATAAAAATTTTACACGATCAAGTTTGCAGATTATTATATCCCTATTTTATCATTACAAGCAAAATGTTGAGGTCAAACAAGGAATTAGGCAGTTATCACGAGAATGAGGACATACAATTTAAAAAAAAAACAGATTTTGATGAATTTTTTTTTCATGGTATTTTTATTTTTCGAAAATTTTACCGAAAACGATATTGTAGATTCGAAAATATTTCCACCACATAAGATTTTTAGTTTAGATCTTTAAAAAAAGTATAGCACAATTTAATTTTTTACAAAACAATTCATTTGTTGTTATCATACTAAAGTTAAAAATAAAAAGTTCGGTCTAATTTTTAATAATTATTGTCATATATTTTTTCTTGTCGTTAACATCGGCACAATTTTGAAATAATAGTTGCAAAAGCTATATATAAAAAAAGTATTTTTATTTTAAGAGGTTTTGGGCAAATTTTAACGTTTTATGAAACAACGAATTGAATTGGAAAATTAGAAAATAAACCCAGGGACATTTTAAAAATTTAATGCAAGATTTTTAATGAACAAAAATGTTATCCTTGGATCGCATATATTATTGGTGCAGTAAATGAAAATCAGCAATCAAAAACTGGCAGTTAATGACTCTAGAGCTTGAAATCTATTTCCGTTTACTAAAAAAATATTGAACCAAAAACTAGCATAAAATGTACCACAAAATTTACTTACAATAATAATATAGTCATTTAATATTTGAAAAGTTACTTACAAAAATCTGACTATTTGTTAATGTTCCTAACATACAACTTATGTTTCTAATAATTTCATAGCATTTCAAAAAATTCATAATTGACACCTGTCAAAACAGTTTTTTTCATCTCTCTTTTTTCGGTTAGAGTAATAATATATCATTTTTTTTTAGACGTGTGTTTTTTAATCTGGCAATACTTTTTTGGAGTTGGTTGTGAATTTTACTGTGAGAACTCTGCTTTAAAAGTTTTATTAACAATACTTTTCAAATACGCAAAGAATCTTCAAATCGATTTATTGATTGTACATAAATCAAGCTCGTGTTCTTCTTTTCAAGCGCACCAAGTGATCGGAAAGGAACATCGTGTTTAAAAATGGAATAAAACAAAGATGGTTTTATCAAATTTACATACTTTATTCGAAAGAATAGGATTAACAAAAATTTTCAAAGTGAAGAATCACAAATTATAAGAAAGAATTTTTTTTGAATGTTGAATTACATAAAATAGACTTTAAGACTGAAACAAATTAAAAATTATTCTTGATATTGAAATGAGCATTAAAAATGGACAAATTGAACAACAGAAATTCTTTTAATTTTTTTAATTTAAACTAAAATTTTGAAATATTATCAAGTAATATGTGATCAAATGACAGCTAGGATTAATAATAATGATAAAAAGTTGTCTATGTTACGTTTCTAGGACGCAGAAGTTATAAAATTGGGAAATGAATTAAATTATTTCGATTTAGTTTCAGAATTTGAAAATTAAATTTCTAATGCCGAAAAATTAATAGAAGAGTATAAAGCTTTAGAGTTTAAAACTAACGATGCTGATTTTGATAGTATTTTTAAAATTAAAAATATAGACATATTTTGGTTTAAAATAGGAAACTTTAAAACCACTTAAATGAATTTATGTATCCGGAGTTATACGAATTTGTAAGATAAATATTGACTTTGCCGCATAGCAGTGCATTTGATAAAAAAATATTTTCGAAGCTTACACTTATGAAAAACAAACTCACTCCGCTTTAAATGTTTTAAAATGCAAATATTTGGAGTTAGAGGTAGAAGAATGGGATCCTAGTAATGTTCTTATACAGAAGTATAGAGAACAAATATCAAAGAAATAATGTGATAACAAATACAAAGACTTTTTAAAACTGTTTTCTAAGCAATTTTTCTAGTTTTTAATCCCTTATATTACTTGAATTTATACAATACTAGCTTTTACCCACGACTTCGTCCGCATTAGATAGTTTTTTGGATATTAGTATGAAAAAACCTGTGCTGTACTTTTTTTTCGTATGTTTGAATTGTGCCGAGGTGGGATGAGGCCATACTAAGTGTGATTGTCATAGGTTAAGTTAGGTTAGGTTAATACATTTTAACCCGCCATTGGTGACGTAAATTTGACTTTGATCAATGGTGACGCCGCGCCGCGCCGCCGCCGGCCGGCCGGTCTCACGGATCGGGTTTTTCAACTGAAGAATTTTCGAAATGTGTTACCAATATTTGGTGTTAAATGATATTAATGATTAATTAGATCAACAGAAGCTCTTTTATTACAATATACAAATTCAAGTTCAACAAAAAACAATCACGGAGAAGAAAGTTATTCGCATTTTTTTCGATCTCACAGACCAGTAGGTTACCATTGGCGGGTTAAAGAGCCAATCCTGATAAATCTGTCCTTGAATTGTAAAAGTAGGTGAAAATCCAGGCATAACAACTTCATTGTCTACTCCGAAAGATGTCATTTGGAAACACGAATTATATTTTCTTATACGGCTCAAAAATCGCCGTGATTCCTGTTGTCCTATAAAAACAGAGATTTTAGAGGTTCTTCTGGCTCGCCAAGTAATGGGAGTGAAACTTTACCACCACAACACAGAACAACACATGCCCGGAGTTTCGTCTTTCCATTTGAGTGCTTCACAATGTGTGCACTTATTATCCATCCGACCATTGAGAACTAATCGATGATTAATGTAAACAATCATAAGGTCATAATCAAAAGCTGCGCCTTGAAATGCATCCCATGTATTTCGTGTAAAAGCAGTTCTTCTTTGTGTCTGACGTTCAGCGTTGAAAGTACGCCGTCTTTGTGATTCATCATGGGACTCTGACGCAATTAGTGATGAATGTCGCTTAGCGTCTAAGAGTCTTCGTGACTGTCTTTCATCTTCAGTTTCAGCGGTTCTTTGAGTTACGTGACGCTCAGCATCTAAAGATCTACGGGTTTCACTCTGAACTTCAGTCTGAGAAGCTCTTTGAGCCCTATGGCGCTCAGCATCTAAAAGACGTCGTGATGGACCCTGCTCTTCAGTCTCAGAAGCTCTATGAGCCCTATGGCTCTAAAGCGTCTAAAGCCAAACGGGTTTGGGTCTGTTCTTCGGAATCTTGGCTTATAGCTATTTTCGCAGCTCGAGCTCTGCTAGAACTACGCGCTAGATTAGATTTACGTTTTCCAGGCATATTAGTGTAATATCAAGCTAAACGAAGATTCTATTTAAATTAAGTAAGACTAAAAGGAACCAAAACAAATAGAAATTAAGTAGGTTTACATACCGTTTATTATTTTAAAATTATTATTTTAAAACTAAAAAATAAACACGTATTAATATTAAGAGAAAACTGACTTAAAACTACCTACCTACTTCTCGTAAATTAAATGATCAAAGACAAACCGAGTAAATCATTAAGTATTAAAGAAACAATTAAATTTACACGACAAATAAAATATTTGTAGGATTTCTCTGTAATTTGCATACGTCCGACAACGGCATGTGCCCTCACGTGTGTGCCCGTTCGGGTAGACCCACTCAGTGATGCCCTCCCCCCGCGCCGCCACCTGCGTCATCTACCGCGTAAGCGAACAGATTCCCCGGAAAGTAATTTTTCCCATGGGAATGCGTTGTTTCCCGAGGTCAAAAGTAACTCGTGTCCTTTCTTAAGTCTCAAACTATATTCTTACCAAATTTTATTTAAATCTGTTTAGTAGTTTAGGCGTAAAAGCGATCGGACCACCTGAATTTTCTACTGGGAATGCGACATTTTTCACTGGTAAAAAGTAGTCTATGTCCTTTCTCGGGTATTAAAATATTTCCATACCAAATTTCATGCAAATTGGTTCAGTAGTTTAGGCGTGATTGAGTAACAGACATACAGACAGAGTTACTTTCGAATTTATAATATTATAGTATAGAAGTATAGATTTTGTTGTTTTGAACTGTTATAATAAAAACTTTAATTTAACCTGCGTTTTAATTTACATTTCTATGGGACACCTTTTTTGACACTATGTAAATTTTCAGAGGTAACACTGCCTCCAAGTGGTCAATGGTTTGGGCTTATCGGCTTAGACTAGCGACTTCACACATCCCCACAGAAAATTGTCAATAATTGGCTTAAAATTGCACGATCTTGGAGGTATGTGGAAATACGATACGGTGCACCGTCCACTATTCCAGCAAAAGTCGGCTTCATCGACCATCATCATGATTTTCAAAATAAATGTCCACAGTTTGGAAGCGTTGTTCTGGCGTTGGTCGATTTACATTAAGATGCCACACCGAAGCAGTGTTGCCGCTGAAAAAAATCAAAAAGGGTACAAAAAAGGGGCCCGACACAAAAAAGGGGCCAACATACGAAAATTGGACACCATAGAAAAAAAGTACAAATGTATTCAGGAGTAAAACAAAAATGTATTCAAAAACTTAAAAAAACAATTTTATTTCAATAACATTAAAATAAAAACTTAAATTCATTTAAAAAACAAAACAGTAACAACAAGTCAGTTGTTAATAACAACAAATACATAAATAAATTAATTGAAGTTAAGTCTTTCATTTTTTTAATGTTGTCTTTCTGTATAAATAAACAAGATTTTTTTTTGGAACCCAATTTTCCAACTTATTTTTGTTTTCAATTAAATTAAGAGCTGACATCATCGAATTGCAAGTTTTCACATTCAGTCTATTCGTCAACTGATTTTTAATAAGGGTCAGCTTTGAAAAAACTCTTTCGGCAGAGGCACTGCTATGGGGCAGAGTAAAAATATTTGCAACAAAGTTGTATACATTTGGAAACATAAATTCATCTAAATTGTTTTTACATTTCCCTATTTCATACCAGAATTCTTCAATATCATTGATTTCAAATGTGCTTTGAAAAGCGCTATTTTCGGATTTTATCTCAAGGAGTTTGTATTCCTCAATAACTTTTCCTGAATTGGATACCAGGTTTGGAAAACTGGAAACTAACTGTACATAGTTAAATTCAAGATTTTTTTTGACAACTTTGGGATCTAGAAAGTTTTTCATCATTAATATCTATTCTTTTTAGTATTTTTTCGAAGTATAAAAAGACAGCGTCCAGTACGAATTTTTTCGGAGTATAAACCGACAGAGTTCAGTTCAAGTTCAGTATGAAACTTCGTTACCGATTTTTAATTAATTTACTTAAAGAGTGGATAAGATAAAAAATATCTTAATTTATCCTTGAAAAGTATTTTATTACTAGTAAAATCGTAAAAAGGGGCCAATTGGGCAATTTCTAAAAAATTCGGGGCCACGGGGATCAAACGCAAAAACGGGGCCAAATGGCCCCTTTAGGGGACAAACGGCAACGCTGCACCGAAGTAAAAATAAATCATTTGACAGCTAACAAAATGGCCGTGTAAAATTGTGTTTCCAACTGAAAGTTTCATATCCCTAAAAAAAAAAACAACCGGATTGTTATGTTATAACGGATTATTTCTAAAACTGTCTAAAAAATGTTCGATTTTAGTTTTGAATGCATATAATCTATCCGTTATAATACGCTCAAAGATAGAACTGAAATTGTAATATTTTTTAACATCGAATTTTACCACAGCGTTAATAACGCGCCCTATGTGACGGAATAAAATCATTCCTGTGTATTACAACACAGTATACGAACTCTTTGGTGAAACACGGTATATTTATGTTTTTAATGATGTTTTATTTGTGCCTTTGACAGAAAAGTTTAGGAGCCTGAAATTTTTAACAATGAAGAATTACTTAAATTATTTTACTCAGAAAACTTCAGAAACTGTCGTAAGATCCAAACCTTTTTTTGTGGGCTTGATGTAATACCAAAGACTACTGTTATATCAACTTGGTGTTGAACTAATTCGTCGAGTCTTATTTACTGAATTCTGAACAGCGGAAATGTTGTTATTGCACCATATCTTAAGAATTCTTCTCCATTTTTGACTTTTATTTCGAATCTTGCTCGAGAAAAAATTTGATCCGTTGATGACTAAATTACCTGGGAGATTTTTCGCAATATTAGTGAATTTCGAGTATCGTTAAGTTAAAGGTATCTATAGTTTTCGCTTCTAGATTAGAACCCAAATCTCTTCACATAAAAACATATTTATTGAAAAGCCCAATTTTTCAGCGCTTCTAGAAGAAAATATCAACTTCGAAAACAAAATCTTCGCCCAAGTTAAAGAAGATTTTAAGACAAAAATAAAAAAAAAACAAAATCGATTTAATTTCCATTTCATATAATAATGTATATTATTCAGATTTCTTTTTTACAAAAATACTGTTCTATATTTGTATTCTGTTAATATATAATAATATATATATATGTATATATAAAATAGTTTCCCTATATATGTATTTTTAAAAATGTTTTCTTTTATTTATAATTGACTTTTGTTTTTGTTTTATTAAATTTGATTTTTTTTAAGTGTTTCTTTTGATTGATTTTTAGTATCACAAATTCTAAATTTTATTTTTATTACAATTACTTCAGATTTTCTTTCTTAAATTTTTTAGTTAACAAATAACAATGTTTTTTTTTTTCTTTCAATATATAAAGCTATACTATATGTTTTTATCTTTTTAAAGTTCCTTTCTATGAAAGTACCAATTTATTAAGAAAAATATGTCGCACTTGAGTTTGTTTTTTGTTTTTGATTATGTAAAGTAAAAAGGAAACTATAAGTTATATTTTCTTAAAATTAAAAAAAAAAAACTATTAAATAATATATATTTCATAATTACATACATATAATACTTAAGAACTAGAATAAGAAATAATTTATGGCAATTAATATTTTGTTTTATGTTCAATTCTGAATAAAGCCTCAATGATATTCAATTTAATATTTTGAAAAAATTTACTTATATATTTTTGTTGTTTTTGAAATAATATTGTGATATGCGGTTTGGTGGTTATTTGATTTATCTTAAAATATAATTATTAAAACAGTAAAAAATATTGCCTTATGTACAAATTAAAAAGAAAACAATTTGTAAGTCGATTTCAAATCGAACAGAGCTAGCTATGCAGAGATATAGATGTCCTTTTGTTCTAAACATATAGAGCAATGCCCTGCCTGATGCCAGATTCCTGGTCCAGCCATCTCTGAACATGGTTGTGGGTGATAGCGGTGCTGGGAGGGAGGAGGGGTATGCATTCGTCAGCAATAAAGGGACGTTTGGGTGTGGGCGATATCAGGTGATTGTTCGGGAGGTCACCGTTGATGTTGTGGACTTTGATGTCGAAACAGTAGCTGGTGGTGGCGGAGTGATTAGGTGGGTTGTTGCTGCTGTTGTAGCTAATGTCTCCACTATTCGATGATACTGAATCGGAGTAGATGGAGGATGATGATTCGTAACCGGATACGGGTGATCCTTTGGGGCATCTGAAGCCAGCTGATAGGGGTGCATTGGTAGATTGAAATGTGGGACTCCCGGCTGGAAATGGATATGTTGCATCGACTGGAGGCGATTGAAAATTACTGCCATGGGTGCCAGATTGGAGGCTGTCGACACTTATTGGTGGGGACAAACAAGCAGTATGATGACTCCAAATAATGGGATCCTTTTGCTTGCATATTTTGCTCGATGATTCCTCGCTTGACTTGTTGGCTTCATCGTCCAGCAAATAGGGTTTAAAGAGTTTAAAGGGCTTAGCGGGTTCAGAAGAAGCAGGTTTTTCTTTATCGGAGCTCTCATTGACCTTTGTGTGCTTTTCAGCCGTAACATCTTCAGAAATAGGCATTAGTACTTTACGCTTTCTCAAAGTCAAATCCACAACCGAAGCCGATTCAGAAATATCCGAGTCAACAACATTCAACTGGGAATCATCGTCTTCGCTCTTTGGTGATGATGGTTTTTCGTATTTGATGAGGGCTTCTGTGTATTCAGTGGCATGGTGTTGCTCCACATTGTTATTCTCGTTCAGTGGGGACGGGGAGGCAAGCGAGTACCCAAGCCGTTTCGTGCCCAATGATAAATCGATTGGCGCTATCATCGTCGCCGCAGCCGGATACATGTGCATAGGCAATGGAAGGTAATGGAATCCTTCATAAGCACGCTGCATCAGCGTTCTGCTTTGAACAGCAGCAGCGTACTCATTTTCATTCATATAACGATTTTCTGTTGACGTTGCCCGATAGTCACGTAACTCGTCGATTCGATTTTCCTCCACATGAGCTAGCGACAGAGCAACACGGCCAGCAGCACAGGCAGAAGCAGAAGCGGAGGCAGGGTTAGTTGCCAGAGTGTCTGTGCATGAGAGAGCAACAGCTGTCAATGGTGTTGATGTCGGGGGTGAAGAGGAGGATGTAGTGGTTGTCGAGAACGACGACGACGACGAAGACGACGATGAAGAAGTAGGTAAAGCAGGCAGACTTGCTGACGGCATGAACGGACGTCGCTCACTTGATTGGTGCGGTGGCGGAGGTAGTTGTACTTGATTGTATGGGTGATGTAGATTATGATGGTGGTGGTGCTGGTGCTGATGTTGTTCCATGTGGAGGTGTTGGTAATGATGAATTTTCAAATTAGCCACATGCAAGTGTGTATGCGGATGTGGTGTAATTATTGGTACTGATACTGGCACACTTGACAACGAAGCAGGTGGTGTGTGAATACCCATACTCTCTTGGTGATGATAGGCATGTAATGGTGCTCCTGCCGAGTGCCCCCCTTTTGATGGAGACACCGCCATCGCTGAATTTAACGACGACGACGATGACTTCGTTAGAATCTGAGAATGGAGAACGGGTGATGTAGGTGCGCGTAGGCTTTTCGTTGTGCCAGTGCTGGTGGACAAGAACGCCGTAGACGAGGGCGACAAGGACGACGACGACGACGATGATAATGGTGCCACTGCACCTACTACATCTCCTACATTATTAGCTGCTGCTTGTGCTGCTGCTGCCGCCAACACCCCTTTGGTTGTTGGAATCTGTATGGAAGTCAGAGCGACGCTATGTCTGGTTGTGTCCAAGGACAGCCGATTATTAATGGCTTTATATTGTTGTTGATTATGGTGGGCATGATGATGATGATGATGTTGATTATTATTTGAGTGTATTGACGACGACGAAGACGCCGCTGCTGCCGCTGCCGCCACCGCAGCCGACGATGGCAATGGCAACGTTGAATTTGTTACAATTGGCATTTGATGATGGGTTATATTATGAAACTGATGTTTCACATTATTCGCACAAATATTTGCCACCGACGAACGCAAATTCGATTCGCATTGCAACCATTTCTGTATTTGGCGTCGATGGATATTGTATTTTCGGGCTGTGGCCCTTTGATTGCCCTTGCAATCGGCATCATTGCGATATGATTCGAGAACTTGCAACTTAAATTGCGGCGTGAAAATTCTACGTGAGCCCATTTTTGCACTTACTGAATTATTATTATTATTATTATTGTTGTTATTACTATTTGTTGGCACTTGAGAATTATGATTATGATTATTATTGATGTTAGCTGATGATTTCATAACCATTGACGATGATCGATTGGAGTTGGTGTTGTTGTTGAATTCCGCTTCACGTTTGATCTTCGCAAATGGCGCTAACGTTATCGATGGCAAATCACTAACTGTCGAAGCCGAAGCCGATGCTGTTGCTGTTGCCGCCAACGTTATTGTTGTTGGTTCTGTTGTTAACTTGTTGCTACTACTGCAGGTGTAGTAAATATTATTATTGCTATTATTCACGATATTGTTATTACTAGTAATATTAGTGTTAACTAATTTGCTTTCATTATCACTTTTCATTGTCATAGAACTGGATTCGTTTGTCATACTTTCAAATTTTTAAATTTAAATAATTTTAATGATCAGTTACAAAATTATAGATATAGTATAATGTTGATGATATTTGATTTGAACATTTGAGAAGAGGTTTTATTTTTTAAATTTATTTTTAAAAATTTGTAATATTATTTATCTATATTTTTATTTTATTTAATATAAATATATGTTGTTATTTTTAGGCACTTAAGTTTTCACAAAAATAAAAACAACACACAAACTATACAATTTAGATATTTTTGATTTTCCTTTTTAATTTTTAATCCAAGCGAATTACCGTCGCTCGCCGTCGGTCGGTTGTGTGTGAAGTCTAAATAACAGAGTGTGTGGCACAGACTTTGCTTTCATTCAAACTAAAAATTAACGTGTATATAAGTTAGTTAACACAAACTGTAGAAAAAGTATCTTCTTTTGTAAGTTTTTAATGAAAAAATACGCGAAATTAAACAATCACTCAGCACTTTTTATATTTAGTTAGTTATAGGTATTATCTATGTTTTGTTTTTGTTTTTATTTTAGAACAAATTGAAATCAATAAATCGAATTCAAAAAATATATAAAACTAAGAGATATTGAAGAACAAAATAAATTGTAAAAACAAAATAACTATAACACTGGTTGGTTTTGGTTCTAATGGCCGTTTTTAATTTCAAGGGGGAGAGTTGCTGTTGCTGTTCTTGCCGTTGTGACACCTTTCCAACTAACTTAGAATTAATAACAACGAATAATAATATAATGGGTTTTTGAAGAAATTGGTGCTGTCGATTTCTGCTACGAAAAACACGATTTGCCTCTCCCTTTCATCGCTGTCTACTAAATACTGAATACTTCAACGGATTGTATCTGAACGAACACCGAACGAAACCTCAGAGACTGACTGTCGTCGTCTGCCAATGTTTAAGTGTGTATGTGTTGGTGTATACGTATACCTACTTAGATGCATATGTGTATGTATATATCTTTTTTTCCTATACTATAAACACACACCCGCAGTCCTCAGCACACACCCTTTCACCATATCATCAGAATTGGTATTCAAGTATAGGTATAGATAGATATGGAATGGATGTGGATTGTGGATGGGAAAGGGGTTCGAAGACGTGACGGAGGGTGAAAGAAGTCGCCGCCATATAACATACAGAAAGATACAGATACAGCGGGGACAACAGAATTTTTGTTCAGACATTGTGGTGATACTTTTGCCTCCTTATTGTCGAGTCGATTGAATGTTTGACGCACAGTTGAACAGTTTGTATAGAAAATCTGATCAAAAGATACAATTTAGTCCTAGTTGTTTGTTTGTTTGTTGAGTTTAAATTTAAAATAAGAACATAAAAAATCTCTAAAATCTTAAAAACACAAGGATAAAAATGTAGGTATAGCTCGGTTGTGATTGTTTAAAAAAAAAAAAAACATTTTTTGGTATTATCCTGTTTGATAAGTATATACGATTGAGTTCATTAATATAAATAGATAGATACAACCTTTTTCCAAAAAATATTTAATCAATTTATGACGAACAAATTTGACTGCTCCAAACATGCGAAAGTTGTGCAGTCGGAACTGTCAAAACAAATCGTTGCTGGAAATGCAATGTGACTTAAGTCAACATTTTATTTGGTTTTCATTAAATTCACATCAAGTCTAAAAATACTAAAATATCTTTTAAGGCAAACTAATTGATACCCGTGGCATGATGGTTAGTGCGTTGGATTGTCATGCGAGAGGTCTTGGGTTCAATCCCTGCCTGTGCCACCTTAATTAAAAAAAAAAAGAGTTTTCACGGGTACTGCCTCTTGCGAGGAATTGACAAATTCTCCAAGAGTAATTCTTGTCATGAAAAAGTGCTTTCTCAAATTAGCCGTTCGGATTCGTCATATAAACTGTAGGTCTCCTCCATCCCTGCAATTACTCGCACACAGGAATGGTTGAGAGTTGTAAGTCACTAGGCCCTGGTTCTCTACGGACTGTTGCGCCACCTAATAAAATTGATTTTAGAATCAATATTCAATACTTTTAAAAATTTGTATAAAGCAAATCATTTATGTATATAATTTTCGATTTAGTATACAAAAGAAGTAGATTTAAAAATTAAAATAAAATGTCACTATGTCAGTTTTCCAGCGACTATTATACAAATATAAAAATGTGTAAATACATATTTGCTGACTTACAGCAGGGCTTAAGGCACTCAGTGCCTGAAAACATTTCAACTGTCAGCTTGTCAACCTGTTTTGATACAGTTGTCAAATACCAAAGAAAATGTATTTTATCTACATTTTATAAACATAAATATTACATGTCTGCTGCAGTTGTACTTTATGAACTTGACCTAAACCTCGTAAATAATTTACGATTTACCTTACTAGGGAGAAATTATGAAAAGATCAGAAATTTCAAAGTCAAACTGACAAAGTTCTATGCACAAAATCATCATTCACGTGTTGCATCTTTATGTAAATTTATAGAGCAAGTTATGATTTTATTTGATATGTTCCAATCAATCTATAAAACTTTTTTCTTAATTTTGGGGTTTAGATGTGACCTTGAGTTGTAACTATACAATTTTTATATTTGTATTAACTGTTTAATATAAATATTTGTTTCTAAAAATCTCTACTATTTTATTTTGATACGTAGCTATCAAGGAAACCAAATTAAAAGCTACAAATATAAAATACAATTGTAAATAATATAATACCGATTTGTTTTAAAATGAAAACTTCATTACAAATTTAAAATTTATAAAATATAAAAAGAAATAATAATAAAAATAATAATGTTCACGTTAGTATTTAATGAATTGAAGTAAATAAGTTCTCTACAGAAAACGTCTTTTGAAACAAACTTGAAATTACAGCACATTTTCATTAAAAACCATTGTTTGATTTTGTATTTGAAGTTTGGAAAAGGTTTGTAACAAAAGTTAAAGAACTTTAACTTCCCATTTTTTTGTTTTGACAAAAGTTTTCTGTAAATTACGATTCTGGTCTTACAGAGCAGTAAAATCATACATATATAATGGCATTCAAAATAGTTTTTCATATATCAACACAATCAAATCACAGTGAGGGAGTTTTGGGCTTTTCTTTAAATCTATTTTCTTGGGTGAATCGAACAGAAAAATCTGTAAATAAAGCTAGGACCAAAGTTAAATTGGTAATTAATGTTCAACTACAAATTTCTAAAATGTTATTT
This sequence comes from Eupeodes latifasciatus, assembly GCA_920104205.1. Taxonomy (NCBI): domain Eukaryota; kingdom Metazoa; phylum Arthropoda; class Insecta; order Diptera; family Syrphidae; genus Eupeodes; species Eupeodes latifasciatus. The sequence continues at coordinate 75,313,384 of OV049926.1, forward strand.
GTATATTTGGCAGTTGGTAAGGAACACATAAAAATGATTTTAATTTAGTATTTAGCTCGTTGTCACTTAAGCAGCCATTGTTAATTTCTGACACTTTCAACTTTGACAACAAACAAAATTTAGGCAAATATTCAACACCACAGATCCACTGTGACCATGTCCAAGCAAAAGTAACTTGTTCTGATGTTGGCGCATTCTTACGATGCATTTGAATGTGTATAGAAGTGTGTATATATTCTTCTTGTTGCGATGAGAGATCAACACACACATTCTAACATCAGACACAGATACTCAATACACTTATGCACTGTCTATAGCGAGCGAGAATTATGTGTATTGTTGTTTTTGTAATTCATGTTGTTGGTTAGGTATTTGTATTCATCAACTTCTCGACTCGACTTGACTCTCGAGTGTATATCGGAATGTCAACGGGGTGGACGAAGTGTAGGGTGGTTGGTTGGTTTGGTTGGGTTATAGAAGGTATATATAGTTGTTGTTCTCGCTTCTCGGGGTTTTTTTTTTTCTATCTAGTGCACCATGCAGTGCACTGCATTTCTGTGTTTTCGATAAATGGAAACCAACAATATTATAAAACAACAACAACACAAAATCAAGAATTCTCATACACATTACGAACCACTTTACCAATACGAATAAATATATAGTGTTGTTGACTGGCTGGTTGGTGTTCCTTTGAAAAGCAACAAGAAATAAAGCGAATGAATGGGTATTATGTACTTGCTCTGGTTCAGAACTATCTAAGCATTTTTAAGCATCGCCATTTGAAGAAAAAGATACTTTTAAATCTTACTGAAATTAAGGTCAGTTACATAAACGTGCTAGGTGTCAATTATGAACTTTGAATCACGGTTGAGGTTGACTTAATCACCCAAATAGTGTCGGTTAAAAATTGCTAACCATAGACAAAACCACGTTTGAGCAACTAAGTATTCATTTAAATTATTAATTGAAATAACTTCTCTCCAAAAATCTCTTACATAAAAACTTTGTAGGTATAGGTATGTAAGATCTATGTATATACTCTTATGGATAGGAATGAGCAAAGCGACACCGGGACAGTCGTCAAGGAACTTCTTTTCATCGAGTTGAACATAAGAGGAAAAACACCAGCACAACCAGCACACTTGTCAATGAACTAAAATGTCATGTTCCATGAAAGTAGTATACCTATATTGTGTGATGTGTTCAAGAAACATCTTTTTGAGTCTCTTATCGGCTTTTCACACCAAACCCACAACCCGGTTTTCGCGAAATTATCAGTCCAAAACCTACATCGTCACATACATTATTCGAAAACCAAAAGTTTTCGTAAACTATAAGTTTTATATAAAATCTAAACAATCAAACCTTTCGAAACATATAACGCTCAATTAAATGTAAGTAAAACAGTTTATACTCGTAGCTCCTTTCAAAAAAAATATTTCACTTTGAAATCGTTGAATATCTATACCAAAAGCACCTAAGGGAACCCAGTTTTTCGAAACCATTCACATTTTCCTTAATATTTTGTTTAACATTTAAAAATTGCATCAAGACAAAATTAGTCAGTCGGTGCTACAGAAATTGAAATGTCAAACGAAAACGTGTAAATGTTCAGTGCGAACGATTTTCGGGTTTTTGAAAACCTTTTGCCAAAAACTTGGTTTTGGGTTTGGTGTGGAAAGGCTATTAGTGTTGAGACTACTCTGAATATTACTATACTGATGTCATAATTTACTTAGCTCAAGTTGAAGAATATGCCACTGAAAAAATGTTCCTAAGGATTCAAATCTTCACGTACCTTTGTGCCAAGCTACATATGTATGTATATGTAAATATACAAATTAGAATTAAAATTATTTCTTTGATTCCATTAAATACCCTTATAGTACCTCATATATATTTCAAGTAAAAATAATCAAAAATAGCAAGAAAAAAAAACCTGACGCACATACACCAAACCGATGGCATTTTTCTACTCAGTCACGCCTACGGTATTGATATTCATTCGGTTGCTTTTGCTGAGAAAGAAAATAAGCAAGATAAGTAAAAAAGAAAACAAGTTTGAATTTTATTTCGTCCCCGAGCAGTTGTCTTATTTCAGGCGTTAAGATTTCTTGGATAAACAGAATTTGTACGTTCTATACTTCCGAAGGTGTTTGCATTCTTAGAGTCAAAGTTTTGTCCAAATTTATAAGACAATCTCTATTTGATGTTCAAAAATGTCTTACCCTACTCTTGATTCTCCTTAAACTCAAACTTTCAGTCCCATTTCAAACTAAATAAATCTTGTAAGTCTTAAGAACAGAATTGTTTCGTATTGGTATACCTAGGTATCTTTTCTTTTTTTGTGTGTGATGGTGAAATGTGGCAACATAGCATTGATCAGGGCAGACAGAATGTCGCCAGTTTGTGCGCTTGCACCAGACACCACGTCGCAATTATTGTGCCTTCTCATATCTAAAATTTCAAAGAAAGCAGAAAACGAACACAAAAAATGCATTTTGTTGAAGAATACGACGAAAAATAAAATTAAAAAAAAGAAAAGAAAAAAACAACACACCACTGCAACGAAATTCAAAAGAAATGAAAAAAATAAATACCTACCTACAAATAAAATTGAATTAAAATAACAAAATAAAATAGGTACTACATGCGTATGGAGACTATAGGACTACATATAAATTTTTGTAATGAAAAACATTTTAGTTTCTGAATTCAATTAAAATCAAAATAGATATGTACCTATTCTTTTAACTGTGTCTACGTAGTGTATATTGAATCTTAACTTTGATTAATTTGGTTAAGATGACTTTTAGATACTTTCGTATAGCTAGGTAGGTACCTATGAATAGTCTTAAGGTAAAATCTAAGTAACCTAGGTTTAGCTGCGCATGATGAGCCAAGGAACTTATTCAATGTTTGCCTACTTAGCTATTAGATAAGTAGGTAGGTATTTGTTGTCTGATCGTTTGGATTAAACGTTGGTTTATGGAATGGTGTAAGGGTTAATGTACCTATGCATGTATTTACATACCTACATCCTCCTTAAAATACAGGGTTATCCATTTTGCGGTTTCAAAAGTAAACGTAAATAAAACACATAGGTATAAAATATTTTTTTTCATGATATTTGTTTTTTATTATAAAGTTTGAACGTTGAAATTACATACATATGTATGAAACACTACATCATTTTAATGACCACGCGAATTATTGCAAGCATCGATACTTTTGAGGTAATTTTCGGCTACTTTTTGACACATATTGGGCGTTATCTCAGCCATAACTTGACGAATATTAGTTTTTAAGTGCTCAAGAGTTAAGGGTTTATCTGCATAAACACGGTCTTTTGCGTAGCCTCACAAAAAAAGTCCAACGGTGTCATATCGCATGATCTTGGTGGCCAGTTGATATTTTTTTTTTTATAATTTACAGGCACTCAAGGGGTTATTAGTACCTTGTATAGGTATGTTTATATTTAAACACAGTGCGAGCATTAGGAAAATAGGGAAGGATTTAAGAGGAGATACCAGTGCACATTGGTCTTAAAGTTCTGAACATCAAAATGGGAGGGAAAAACAGAGTTGGCCAACCAAATCATTCCACATTCTCGATGTGCGATTTAAGAAAGAATCTCTATACTTGACAGTACGCCAGAAATTGAGCTCAAAGGTAAACTGATGAGCATTCCTGGAAGTGCGAGTATCACGGCTGAATCATTTAAGGGGTGGAATGCAACTGGCTAATTCGACAGAACATTGTTTGTAAAAATATTGCTAAAACAACGAAAGGCATGAAACATTGCGGCGGTGTTCAAGCGATGTAAATGTTTCGATTATAGTTCTATCGCCTATCGTGGTGGCCAGTTGATATCGCCACGACGAGAAATTACGCGACCAGGAAATGTCTCTCGCAATAAAGCCATATTCGCTAGAGTTGTGTGGCATGTGGCACCTTTTTATTGAAACCACATATTCTCCAAGTCGTATTTTTCAATAGCAGCCAAAAAAAGTCGGTTATCATATGACCATAACGCTCCTAATTGACGGTGACAGTCGGTCCATAGTGTCGTTTTAGAAGAAGTAAGGTTCAATCACATCTTCGGACCAAAGAGCGCACCAAACAGTGACTTTTTGTGGATGTAATGGCCTCTCTTCAATTACTTATATTAAGGATTCTCAGAACACCAAATACGACAGTTTTGTTTATTAACATTATCCACCAAGTGAGAAATGTGCTTCGTCGCTTCGTCGTTGTTCAAGCACCCATTCGACGTATCTACGACGTTGTGAATGGTCAGCTGGCTTCAGTTGTTGTGTGAGCTGGACTTTATATGGATGTAGGTGTAGAAGATACAAAATACGACATAATGTGTCGTAAGACAGTCCTAATTCCTAAGAACGACGAGGAATCGACACATTCGGGTCTTCGGCAACACTTTCACTTTCAGCAGCGATATTTGCAGTGGTACTAGCAAAACGATGGTACACATGACTTGCAATATCTGTAACTAATCCAGTCTCTTCAAATTTCTTCACAATTTTTCCAATTGCTTGCGTAGTTGGACGATTATAGAAACCATAATCTCCTCTTAAAGCACGATATGTGGCTGTGGCAGAATCATCATTTTTGTAGGAGGTTTTAACAATTTGTATGCGTTATGCGATAGTTAAGTGATCTATTTTCGTAAATGTCAGACTTTCAACTGAAAAAAAATGGTTTAACAACTTAGTTTGACAGATGTCGAATTCCAGCCCTATACTTTTGAAACCTCAAAATGGATAACCTGTTATAAAAAAATGTTTTCGGGATAGAAGGCAAGGTGCCTAAAGGATATTAGTCATAGGTAGATATGCAACAAGCTTTTCATATCATGTTTGATAGATCAAAAGGTTATGTATATATGTATGTACATATGTATGTGCAAGAATATCAATATTTTAGTTTGACGATCTTTTTGGCTCTACCCGGGTATTCGAGATCGAACTAGGGTTTGTTTTGTTGTATGTTTAATATAGTGATATGTATTGAAGAAATCTTGTTCACTGTCTTAAAATCTTATTACTTGTACATACATATGTATGTATATGTATCTATAAGGTGATTGGTATAAGGAGCAGCAAACGGCTAGTGCGTTTAGGTTGGGTTTAGACAAGAACAAAAAAACGCAAAATTGTTGCGGTTTAGCGGATCGCAACAGTCGGGAAGCACAGAGATTAAACGCTAAGAGGTTCCCCAATAGGAACAATCCCTACTATTCACTTTTCGCAAGACTTCAAAATCGTCTTCGGGAACATGGAGTGCTTGAGAGAAATCTAGGACACAGCTTATTTGTTTTTTATTGTTTGCTATAAACCGTATGATAGGTAGCATAACAAAATAAGAAAGCTATAAACTACTGATTTAGTAATTGACCTGACCAAATCAAACTTGGGAAAACCTAAAACAAATGTTTTTCTTGGGAAAAAGTACTTTTCATTATTTTTTAATTTCTCAAAAACTAAGATACCCTCTACGTTGCAGCATTTGCTTTTCTGTGTTTAATTGAAAACTAGTAGTAGCGAAAAAGCTTTACATTTTTTTGTAATTTCAAGTTTAAAATATAATTTTTTAAAAACTATTCCCTCGAAAAATTATTTAAAAATTTAAATTAAGTCTAGGTTTCTGGTTTTTTAAAATGCTTAAGCATGACTTTGTATACGTTACGTAATTAAGTTAAGTAATTTTTTATAAAATTGTCCTCCTGGCTAAACAGTTGGGAAATAAACCCTCCCACGATTATTGTGTTGTCTTAATCCAACTTACTCGCTCAAGCCTCTTGCTGCTACCAATCACACTGTATAAAAGTTGAATTCAGATATTTTTATTTTTAAATTGTCTTTTTCATGTTAATTTGCCAATTTTGTTCTTATTATGTCTTATCTTAAGATATTAGATTAACAATTTAACAACAAAATTAAAAAAAAAGATAAGTATAAGAATGTCAAGAATATCAAAACAAGTGATTACCTAATACTTTTCTAATTTTTCGAAGAACGTTTTGAAAAAATATATAAAAAAAATAAGTAGAAACTTCAAGATCATATTTAAAAAAAAAATTATTATCAAATATTATAATATGGTTATGGTATTCTTAGTATTCAGTCTTAAAAGTTCTGTATACTTAAAAATTCTGTAAATAGCTGAAATTTTGAAATACAGTATTTTGAATACCTTGGTATGACTCATAGGGTATTTTGACCCTAACTCATCTTTTATTTGAAAGTAATGGGATAAATGTTATTAATGTATGTACTTCAATATTTAAGCTTGGAAATATTTGTCCTTTTTGACTGAACAAAAAATAATTCAAATAAAAACTTATAATGATTAAATATACAAAAATTTCATGATAGCATTGATATCAACAATGATTCAGTTTAAATGGTAAAAATATAAACGTTTAACATAATGTAGGTTCATTATAATATGTTTATTACTTTAGTTACAGTTTTTCTGAAAATTGAGCGTACACCAATAACAAATTTGTTTTGCTATTTTAAATGATTAAAATACTTCCTTTATTTAATAATAATGTTATATAAACATGAGACAAAACTGTTAAAACAATTAACAAAATTAAAAAGCTGACAAATTCTTAAAATACATTACACAAAATTAAGCGTACACTTGGAGATCCAAAGTAAGAAGAAATGTTAAATTTTAATAAAATTGCAAGATTAATATTTTGTAGGGCCACCTTAAGTCATTATCTTATAGCCTGTAATCGCCGTGGCATCGTTTCGGCAAGTGTCTTTGTAAAAGACAGTGGTAATATTTCCCAAATTTCGGTGGCCTTCGCTTTCAATTGATTTTTGTTGCTTAGGTTACAGTTTTGGAGCCTTCACTTGATTTCTTCACACAAATGCTCCCTGGCATTGTGGTCTGGTGACTGAGGTGGAGTTTTCAGCAAACGATGTATGTTTAGGAGCATTATCTTGTTGAATATAAAATATTGCTGGTATATTCAATTTTGCATATTTCATATTGCATATTTGTTTTAAGAATGTAGACAAATTTCCATTTGTCCAAAAATGTGTCAATTAATTCAAAAGTCCCGCGTTCCACTTGAAGACCCCAATAATATGATACTACCTCCTCCATGTTTATTTTTTTTCTTGAAATGCGTATTGAGTTTTCTCTAAACAATTTTTCTTCTGTTAGATCCAAATATGTTAGTTTAAAATATAATAAAAAATAAATTTAAATTATTTGCAAAAAGTGTCGCATTTTAAATATATTAAAAGCTACGAATTACTTATTGTCATATGAGTGTACTCTTAATTTAAAGAGTAACTGTATCTATATATATAAAAATCAATGCCACTTTTCGTTGTAATGTTATAACTCAACAATGCCTTTACCGATTTGGCTAATTTTGGTCTTGAATTATTCGTGGAAGTCCAGAGAAGGTTTGTACGTAGAGAAAATACAAAAAAAAATCTTGAAAAGTGTAAAATCAACATCTTTCTATACTCACACATACAAACAATTTGTACTAATACTTAAAAGCCAATTTGAACCTTTGGCAAAACAATCGAAGACAAAAAAGTGACGTTAGTTCTGTCAAACACATTTGTTGTCATCATATGTCATTTCATTTTATCAGCGATAATTATTGCTTTGTTGTGTTTATATTTTCCAAAATATTGTTGAGTTATTGCTTTGTGTTTATATTTTCCAAAATAATTTGGGTTGTTGAGTGAAATGCCACTAGCAAGACGACCAAACATAGGCCGGCGAACGGGTAATGCAAATCAAGTGGCATTATTAAGACGATCTCAGACTACAGATGAACGCGCACAAGCTAATGCGTCGCAGCGTGAACGTACTGCACAGAATATATGTATCTATTGACCCTGTACCTGTACTTAATCTTGCACGGCAATCACGAATACGTCGTGCTGCTTTGGATGAAATGCTAAATGCTGCTTTTAATTACAATACTCAGATTGTTTAAAGTATGTACGGATACATTGGAATGATGGACGAAATATGTCCATATTGTGATTCGGCTAACTTTCCAGGTGAAACGCCCGGAATGTGTTGTGCTATAATGGCAAAGTGAGATTGCTAACATTAGAAACTCCACCCGAACCATTGTTTTCATTTATTTTTGGTACATCTCAAACGTCGAAGCAGTTTTTGAGTAATATTCAACAATACAATTCGGCATTTCAAATGACTTCTTTTGGTGCTACTAAAATTATAAGAGATAATTTTATGCCGACTTTTAAGGTAAATACCTCAACAGGATTGTCCCATGTTTATATCAATTTGAATCATAAAGTCTTAAAAAATCTGATTCAACATCTACCTAAAATTGCATACATTTTACAGATTCGGGGCCAGATTTATCATCAAGCTGGTTCGTTATTGCCATACCCCGACGCTGATCATCACTTTTTGCAAATTTATTTTATTGGTAATGAAAATCGTGAATTGGATCAACGTTGTGCAATTGTTTCAAATACAAGACGAGAAATTATTCTTGAGCTACAAAGGTTTTTCCATCAGAATAACGTATTAGTTGAATTGTTCAAAATTGCTCTTGATCGTGTGCCATCTGATAATCACAAAATTGTAATAGCACCAAACTGAATATTCAACAAAAACATGTATATGACACAATCATGCAAGCCGTTTCCAATAATGCAGGTGGATTATATTTCTTGGATGCACCTGGTGGTACAGGCAAAATTTTCGTTGTATCATTGATTTTAGGGACTATTCGATCGGAACAGATAATTGCATTGGCACTTGCATCTTCGGGAATTGCTGCTACATTATTAGAAGGTGGTCGGACTGCACACTTTGCATACAAATTGCCATAGAATGTACAGGTGATTGAAACTCCAACTTGCAATATTTCGAGAATTTCTGCTATGGCAAAAGTTCTGCGATTAATGTCAATTATTTTATGGGATGAGTGCACAATGGCGAATAAAAAATCAATAGAAGCATTTAATCGAACAATGCAAGATTTACGCGGTAATCAACAGCTTTTTGGTGCTGCTCTGATGTTGCTGTCAGGGGACTTTCGTCAAACATTGCCTGTCATTCCTCGATCAACTCCTGCTGATGAAATAAACGCCTGTTTGAAATCATCAGTTCTTTGGAGATATGTACGAAAATTGACACTTAACATTAATATGCGTATTCACCTACATAATGATGCAACTGCCCATGAGTTTTCAAAACAATTGTTAGAAATTGGTGATGGCAAAATACCAATCGACAGTATCAACGGATTGATCACTTTACCGAATCATATCAATGCCATTAATTTTCAAATTCTAGCGAAACTGCCAGGTGTAGTCACGACACATAAATCAATTGACAGTGTTATGAATTAAGATGGGGCAATGAATTATCCAATTGAATTTTTAAATTCATTGGAACTGGCTGGTATACCACCGCTTTGTTTGAATCTGAAAATTGGTTCTTTGATTATATTATTGCGAAATATTAATCCATCAAAACTATGTAATGGCACCAGATTGGCAGTGAAAAAGTTATTGCCAAATTTGATTGAAGCTACAATCTTAACTGGTAAATCAAAAGAAGAAGTGTGTTTGATACCGCGTATCCCTATGATTCCAACTGATATGCCATTTGAATTCAATTGTTAATTACAATATCCTGTGCGTTTATCATTTGCGATGTCTATAAATAAGGCCCAAGGGCAAACACTTCACGTTTGTGTGAAAAACAAAAAAAATTGTTTACCCAACTGTTTTAGACTAACCCATTCTATCCAATTCTTTTTTATTTTTTAGTTTTTACTCTTTGCTGATAAATATAAGCAATATATCATTTGGGTCATTTAGACTTTTAAATAGCTAGCAATTTAAAATTTTTTGTTCGAATAAATGAACTTAATAATCATTTTTTTCTATTACTATGCCTTATACGTAGCGAAGCACGTACCGGGCCGCTAGTATTTCATATTTGTCAAAGCATCGTTATCGCCGATTTCAAAACCTGAATGACATTGTTTAAATTTTTGTCTTAACTCGTATAAAGTTTGTTATTTTTACTCGTGAAAGTTAAATCATTTACTATAGTGTCAGGTTCATCATCAGGTAAATTATTTTTTCTTCTTGAGGCATTTTTGTACTTTAAAGATAATACAATTATTTTCGCTTCTGTCAAACGATTTGACTTTGTCATATTAGTTTCCTCAAATTTTTAGAATTAATATCTTTTAACAAATTTGAACCCAGAATTTGATCTTGGAGTCTATTTTTGTTTCTGTTTTTTTTTTTGTAATTTAATTTTTACAAGATTTGTTATGGTTTCAAAATTGTTACTAAATTCAACTCCATGATAACTATACTCGAATACAAGTGTAGCATTTCATAAAATGTTTTTTTTCCAACATTTTAATACCAAAGTGATTTTAATACCAAAGTATTATCTCTTGTTATGATAAAGTGGAAAAACACTGTATTTGTACACAGGGATTTGGTTTAGAAGTTTTCAAATTAAATGATTGAAATTTGTTTGTACCCTTTCAAGCCATCGAAACTTTTAGAATGATGAAGTGTAGCTATTGTTAACAATTCCAGTAATGATATTCGGAATTAATTTTTTGATCCATTGGTCATTAACAATAGTTTCTGATAGATTAAGTTCTCTTGAATATAAATACGCTTTTTTCAAAATTTAAAAAAGCGAAATGGAGTCATTTATAAGTCGCATTCGGACTAAGGCCATCAAAACCCTTCACAGTAGTATTGTCATGTTTTGAAATTAATCAAAGTTAAAATAGGTTAGATGTATATAAAATGTAAATACAATGAAAAAATATTAATTTTGTTTAAACTTGGTTCAAGTTTTATACTTTTTAGCAGTAGCTCAATAAATCTATTTTTTATAAATATTCGTTTGCACAACTATTATTTTTGATATTATATTAGATGTAAATAAGAAAAGAAAATTCGTACCAACACCAAAATAAATTTTTTGCAACATGATTTTGAATTTGTGATTTTGTGTTTAAATTTGAACCGTTTATAAGAAGCGATTTGAATAAGATACACCAAAAATCAGTTAAGTTAATAGATTTCTGAAAGTATTAATAATGTTCTTATTTTAAAAACGATAGTATCCGTAGCGTGATGGTTAGTGCGTTGGACTGGCTACTGAAAAGCCATCGTTTCCAAGAACCGGCTCCTTTCTGGATCTTTTGCTGTACGACACCAGACTGACAGTTACAGACAAAGTGGGTAATCACCCTCGAAACTGCTTACACACAGTCGAGTACGACAGTGATCACTGCGGACTGGCTGCTGTAATGCAGATTCCGAACGAACGCGTGGAGTTGGAGGAATACGTTGCAACGCATTCTTACAATTACAGTAAGATGCGCTGGCCTCGTTTCACCAACGCCCTAGCGAGAGAACTTCGTTCGAGTGACATAGCCCCACCAAACAACAGAAACCTGACAAATACAGAAATTGACCAACATTTACAACAGATGGACGAAACAATAAAACGAACGATGGAACGGACAATACCAAAGTACAAAGAACGGGACCAAATGGACGCTTACAGAAACGCGACTATTGACGCACTACGTAGGCACAAGAGTGGCTTACTGACAAGACTCAAAAACTTGTACAGACGACTGACAGACCCACACGACTTGGAGGTTAGGACACTGAAGTCGTCAATAAAAAATGTCAATCTGTTGATTAAGGAGAACTACAGGTTATCAATTAACAAGTACTGGGACCGCAAGATCCGGTCAGTCAATTCCAGTGACCCTAGTATGTTCCCTAAAATCAATAAGATATTTAGGAAAAAGAACGACAATGACCTTCCGTGTCTGAAACTCCAAAGAACTGAAGAGAACAGAGACGTACTCATGACAGCGCAAATAGATCCAGAAGAAGCCATCTTTGACGATGACTTTTATATAATTGAAGATCCGAAGGAAAAAGTGGAGGCGGTGGGAGCTGCTTTCCAGCAAGTGTACAAGGTGAATGTTAGCATTCGCCCCAACCACGACCTGGAAAACAGAGCCCTACTTAATCACTTTTACCTTCGAAATGATATAACACATTGGCGATCTGAGAACCGCGGTTTTATGCGGTTCGATGACGATTCCTTGGCAAATGCCATAATCGCCGAGCAAACGGGACCAAGTCCCCTGTTAGTGACGAAGGTTGAGCTTCAGCTCATCTTCAACTCAATAAAAAATAAAAAGTCAGCAGGTGTCGATGGTATATCCAACGTTGTACTAAGACATTTACCGATGGAGGCAATTGACATTTACACCACACTCTTCAATAATGCACTGAATAATGCATATTATCCAGTGCATTGGAAGACCGCTGTGGTTCATCCTCTCCCGAAAAAGGGAAAGGACAACTCCAACCCGTCAAATCTTCGGTCGATAAGTCTTCTTCCGAGCATCAGCAAAGTTTTCGAAAAAATCATTAATAGGGCTCTGACTAAGTGGGCTGCGGACAACAAAATAATTCCGGATAAACAGTTCGGGTTCAAGGCGGGTCATGACACAATTCATGCTGCGTCTAAACTCGTTTCTGATATCCAATGGAATAAAACAAAACAACAATGCACAGGTGCTGTTCTGGTTGATTTGGAAAAGGCCTTTGACACCGTATGGTTAGAGGGTCTTTACCTAAAACTGAGCAGGCTTGGCATAAGCAAGCCATTGTTGTATATACTTTATGATATGCTTAACGGTAGAAAGTTTGTTGTCAAAAGTGGCAATGTAACTTCTACCAAAACATTCTTAATTAAAAATGGTCTTCAACAGGGAGCGGTGAATTCGCCGATTCTCTTCAGCATTTACACCAGCGATCTGATAGGTAGTCTTACAAAGGCAATTGCGTACGCCGACGATCTTATTGCGTACAGAACGGCCCGAAAGGTTGAGGTTATTAGAATTCTCTTGCAGCGTGATTTCGACAAGATTCAGCGATATTGCGACGACTGGAAACTGAAAATAAATGTCCAGAAGTCGGAGACAATTCTGTTCCGGACTCCGTTGGCTAGGGCCACGAGGGATACGTGCAAGAATTGGCGCAAGATGGTTATCGTTGATCTTCACGGGCAGCCATTAGCGAGCAAAAGTGTAGTGAAGTACCTCGGTATCTGGTTAGATCAGTATTTATATTTCGACAGACATATAAATGCTGCTCTGACCAGGGCCCGAGTAGCCTTCGCTCTGACCAAACGGCTGTTTTTTAGCAGTCGGCTTGACCCCAAAGTGAAGGTAATTTGCTACATGGCCCTCATACGGTCGATGATCGTTTATGGTTGTCCTGTGTGGTTCAACGTTGCCCCTTCCCAGATGGAGAAGTTTCGGGTGTTCGAGCGGCAGTGTTTACGACGCTGTACCGGCTGATATCGAACAGCCGAATCTTCTTACGTGCATTACTATTCCAACGAGGTCCTATACAACGGGGCTCGAATCAACAGAATTGATAATTTCGTGATAAAACTCGTTCGAGGTCACATTGCAAGAGCTATGTCTTCGACCAACAATTTAATTTTCGGGGCGTTCTATCCGAACGACGAGTTTTTTGAAAGTGCACGCTTGAGCGGCTTCATTCCACCAGAGGCATTCCTCTTTTTAGATAGATGCGGTCTGATACAGGATAGATTGGCAGTTCCGTTAATCTACCACGTCAGACGACGAATCGTGGATAGGCGACTCCTGTACAATCGGGACGTCATGGCACACGACGGAGCAGAGCTCCTTCGGTTCAGTAGGGCTGTGTCCGAATGGGACCGAACTGATAGGGTGAAGCAGGAGAGCCAGTTTTGGTGGCTTCAATCGGCACTTGATAGTGAGTAGTCGGGATGGGGTTTTAAGCCTTGGCCGGCTTACATACTTGTTTTATAGTTTTAGGGTTTAGTTTTAAGTAGAATAGGCATGGTGGTACAAAAAAAAAAACATACAAAAAAAAATAAAAAAAATACAAAAAAGAAAAATACAAAACAATACAAAAAAAAAAAGAAAAAATTAAAAAAAAAATCATGGAATAATCAAAAAAATAAAAATAAAAAAAAAGACAAAATATGAAAAACAAAAAACGTTAGATAGTTAGATTTGCTGCTGTGGTTGTTCTAGTTTTAAGTAGTTTATAGGTAGAATAGGTAGTTTTAGTTAGCTTTAAGTTTTATATTAAGGACCTTATTTTAAGTAAAAATAAAAAAGGATATTGACATTAGTTTTTGCTAAATTTTCTAATGAATACACAAATAAATAAAATGAATTGAAGTTAAATAGATCTTAGAGCCGAAAGGCATTAGCATTAAGTATTATTGTTTAACTTAGAGTGTCCGTATGGGACCAGTAAGTTAGTTGTAAGTTATGAATAATTAGGCTAGTTTTATGAATTTTTATCTAGCTTTAAGATAGTCTTAAGAATGAATTAATAAAAATGAATTTGAAAAAAAAGTGCGTTGGACTGTCATGCAAGAGGTCTTGGGTTCGATCCTTGCCAATGCCATCTAACTTTTTTCACAGGTACTGCCTCTTGCGAGGAATTGATAAATCCTCCAAGAGTAATTATTGTCATGAAAAGTGCTTTCTCAAATTAGCCGTTCGGATTCGGCATATAAACTGTAGGTCCCTTCTATCTCTGACAAGATTACTCTTACACAGGAATGGTTGAGAGTTGTAAGTCACTAGGCCCTAGTTCTTCATGGACTGTTGCGCCACCTAATTTAGTTTTATTTATTTTATTTTAAAAACACTTTAATGTATGTATATTGTTTTTGTATTTAATTAAAGTTGTTCGTTTGAGCAATAATTTATGATCAAAAAGAGTACTGATTTTACGTTTTTAGCAAAAACTTGTCTAATACCTTATTGTAAACACACTTTATTAAGACTCCTATTATATTTTGGGTGTTATTTTTTAAAAATATATGTTTTTTAACAAAAGTTAAATAAAGGAAGGATAACTACCCTAGCAATGGTCACACGACCGGGATCTAGTTCACTCCTCGTTTAACAAGTGTCTCAACCCTTGCCGGTTGTTGCCGCTATATATTCTTCCATAAATTGCACTTCAAAGGACTTTCCTGACAAGTTCATCTTCGCTCATGCATGGTACGTGCCTAACCCACCTGGGTCTACCAAACGTAATCTTTGTAACTATATCATTTTTATACCTCCTCTGAAAATGTTCTTCCTCACAAATAGGGCCATCCAATGATCATATTAAAATATAAATGTAAGTTTTTAGTTTTGAGCATAACATAAATTTAGGCAATTACAACCTAGGCTATTAAAAAAGAGATTTTGACTTAAAATTTTGCAATAGTTTGTCCTTAAAATATTTTTTTATTATAATTTGCACACACTGTTCTTAACATATTCAAAGTTTAAACACATAGCGAGCTTAGGAAAATAGGGAAGTATTTAAGAGGAGTTGTCGGTGCACATTGGTCTTAAAGCATTCCACATTCTCGATGTGCTGTTAAAAAAAGAATTTCTATACTTAAAGAAGAATGAAACTGGTTAATTCGACAGAACATTGTTTGTAAAAATATCGGTACAACAACTAAAAGCAAGAAACATTGCTCTGTTGTTCGAGTGATGTAAATGTTTCGGTTATAGTTATATCGCCTATCATTTTCAAAACTTTTTTTTGGATTCTATCCAAAAGATTTAAAATTGTTTTAGGGGCAACTACCCAAATATGCTGTAATGTTCTAGTGACTTATATTCAAGTTTTGGACAATTGAAGGCTGTGTAATTTACAGCCAGATGAAAAGGGGTGTAAAATTTCTTGCACCCTCGGAGAAATCCTAAGATAATGAATGAAATCCTTAAATTGGAGTCATAAAATTCAAATACCTTGAATTCTTTTACAAGCCTTCTTCACATGGCACTAGTTTTTAATCACGAGTCATCAAGAGTCTTTTTTGCATGTTGTATATTTTCAGAAGATATCGTTACTCGTTGTTATCATTGTAAGATACTGAAATTATTGTAATTAATAAATCAAACCTATATCTTATTTAATTAGAATTAAAAAAAAACGGCTTAACTTTCTAAGGCACAAAATAGCCTATAACTAGTATAGTCGCATTTTTCGTTAACCTTACACTTAAACACATAACTATACGATACGACCACAAAGTCTGCGGGCATTCTATTTAAGATTCAGCAATGTTTCTCAAGTCGTTCATTAAAATACAGTCCTCGAAATCTGTAACTCAATATTAAAGCCACATTTTTCTAAGATAAGTAGGTATGTATATATGTATACAAACAAGAAAAATAATAAATAAAGCTTTGTCGGCGTTATTCATCGTTGTCGTATATCTAAGCTTTGCACTTGCAACTCAACACACTATACAAGTGAGTGGATCAAGTTTCATATTAAAAAAAAAAATTAATAACTATAAATGTATATATGTATATACAATTGTATATTCATATCTATTTACCTATGAATAATAACTTATAATAATAGTTCGATATAGTTATAAAGATAAATATACCTACTATGACAGTAAATCAATAAAAATTCATTCTTTAAATTTGCGGTTGACTAAGCTATATAGTTTGTATATGGTTTTCATCTTCATTTTACAAGTACCTTACCTATAGGTATGGAATATAGGAGGCATTATTTGTACCTGTTGGCGGGAATTCCATTTCAAAAATATTTAGGTACATCATATTATATAGTCTTAAAAAGGTCATAAAACAAATTGTTTAGGGAAAAACCCATAAACAAATTTTCTTTTATTGCTCGGAAGTTATTGAATTGTTTCTTATGTGTATTATTATATACATAAATATCTATATAAAGTGTACCGACTATTATGTATGCACATATATACCTACCTGATGTTCATTTAACAACCTTTACCTGGTTTCGTTTCTGTAAGTAAAATCCATTGATTCACTTTAACAATATAAACAACAACACTAAAAGTGTTCTCCTAGACATTCTGTCGGCACAGAAATTATTATAAGTATTTTGAGTTCGCCTTTCAAGCTTACATAACGAACAACTAGGTATTGTTTGACGTGTCATAAAAAAAAAAAACAACAATCTGATTAGTGACTTGTTTTTACGCTTGTTGTTTTTTATTTTGTAGTATTCTAGATTCAACATTCAAGTGTTAATATTTGCAGTTTTGAAATATTATTTTTGTTTTGTCAAGGGGAGTCAAATTGAAAAATGACCTTCTTGTGAAACATGCAAAATACTAAAATTTATTGAAAAGATTCTAGAAACGTCAAAATCTCGTGCCTAAGGTTTTTTTAAATGTACCTGATGTTAAAGTCTAACCTTACGTATACCATACAGACCCTTACCACTCCTTATGTTAAGTATTTGTTTTAAGCCCTCCAAAGCATTAAAAAATCATTAATTTGGCTAGCGTAAAGAATATCAAATGATGGAAGATGCTTTAATTTTTGGGAAATGCTGGCAAATATTAGTTCTCTTTGAAATCTTACTTTTGAGTAGGGCTGGCCACGAGACGAGAATCACGCCTAAACGTCAAGTTTTTTTCTGCATTTCATTTGTCATTCCTCAATTTCAGACAACTCATGATTCAGACGGACCATGGAAAGATACACAATCGATTAACGCATTAAAGTTGTTCAAACTTATTATGAAAATAGGGGTTCAACTCAATCGTCCAAATGTGCGTACAATCGAAAAATCGGGAACAAATATCAGCAAACCGGGTCTGTAAATATCAGCTTAATCTTTGATTAAATATTGCTGCTGCGGACTGTTCGCGATAATGTCGCTAATCCTCAACTCGTCATCGTGCCCAATAATTGCACTATAGAGACTTGCATTTACACGCTTACAAGGTGCAATTGACTAAAGAACTAAAATTTTGACAATTTCAAGCGTCGTAAATTGTCAGGATGGTGGCAAGGAATAGAAACATTTGATGATCAATTTTCAAAGAAAATCATCTTCAGTGATGAGGCACATTTTCAACTCAGTAGATTCGTCAATATGCAGAATTGCCGCATTTGGGCGAATGATAATCCAAGAGTGATTGTCGAAAAACCAATGGACTTACAAAAAGTGACTGTTTGGTGCGGTTTCCGGCTGGCGGCATTACGGGGCTGTATTTTATAATTTTAGGATAGCAAACACTGTCGAATTGCATTGAAAAATGACTATGATCGAGATAACATTTGAAATAAATGGTTTGAGTATGTCAAAAAATAATTAATTTCATATCTGTCAACCCATAAACTGTCAAACGTTTTCAACTTCCGACTTGAATCAATGGCGGAGTTCACATTTACAAATAGATATAAGCGAGACGAGACTATCGATGAAACAACTGATGAGAAAAAAAGCGTTAAACGAGACCGATACCGATACAAAGCTGAAATTTTTTGATTTTGACGAGACTGAGACGAGATTAGCAAAAATCTCGTCGGGTCTAGTCTCGTGGTTTTGAGAAAAAGAAAAGGGTTAAAAGAATTTAAAAAAATAGAAGCTGTGATGTGATGCGACCCACACTGATAACTTCCCATCCCGTCTGTCGATTTGTCTTGCTTGGAAGGTTTGTAGGTTTTCGTGTTTTGTTAAAAAAGTTGTCAGTTGAATTATTCTACAAAAAAAACATATGAGGAAATAGTTTGATTTCAAAATCTATTTTTGTTAACGAGATTTTTAGTCGAAAACTAGTTTTTACCAATATCTTCTATTGTTTACGAGATATCGAGAACCGAACATCAATTTTTACCAATTTTACTATTTTTTTTAGATTTTAATTTTCATAAAAAAACTGGCTGTTGGATTTTTATAAAAAAAATTACTGAATGTCGAAAACAATATTTTCTGTGAGATAAAATTAGTTTGAAGCCAATATCTTTAATTTTTGAAAGGATATTTGAGTCGAAAGTTAATTTTTACCAAGTTTTAGCAATGTTTTTTTAGGTTTTTATTTTTTGTAAGAAAACTGAAAATTCGATTTTTCTCAAAATTTTACTGAATGTTGAAAACAATATTTCTTATAAGATAAAATTAGTTTGAAGCCGATATCTTAAACTTTTTAAAAGATATTTGAGTCGAAAGCAATTTTTACCAACTTTTAGTAATGTTTTTTTTAGGTTTTTATTTTTTGTAAGAAAACTGTCTATTCGATTTTCTCAAAATTTTACCAGATCTCAAAAACGTTATTCTGCGTTGCACAAAATTGTTTTGGAGATGAAAAATTTACAGCAGATTGTTTGACACGATAAAGAACATTTTTAATGCTAGATCTTTTGTCCTTGATTCTTTAAAAATTAAGCTTGCGCTGTAACCATACTTTAGTTGTGCGATGTCATACAATAAATATGGTACCAAATGTCAAAATATTTAAGTTGATATTTACTTCATCAAAAATTATAAGGTTTTGAAATAAGAAATTTGGATGTTGAAGATATGTTCTAGTTCAATAGCGTCAAACAACCATTATTATTGATGGATTAGCTATATCTGAAAACTCGAAATATGGATTTATACTTAAAATGTTGCCTTTGAAGCGGATTTCATTATTTAGCAAGTATAATAATCAAGTATTTAAGATGAGAACTAATTTTGTGTTTCTCTCAATCAAATTCTACTTTTACGGAAAGTTCAATTAATAATAATTAATTATCACATGTGGTTTTGAAATTTAAAAAAGCTTTTTTGCTGTGCGATTCGTAAAATAAATTAGATGGCGCAAAAATCCGTTGAAAACTAGTGACTTGCAACTTTCAATCACTCTTGTGTGCGAGTCATGTTGTCAGGGATGTAGGGGACATACATTTTTAAGCTGAGTCCGAACACCTAAGTTGAGAAAGCACTTTTCATGACAAGAATTACTCTTGGAGGATTTGTCATTTTTCACGGAAGAGGCAGTACCCGTGAAAAAAACTTAAGAGTCAAGGTTGTTCTAAATGCCTTAAATGTAGAGCTAAATAAAGATAGGCCCAAGTCCCGACGCAAAATTCGGCAAGTTGAAGTCTGCGAAAGACCGAGTTCTTATGCACGGCGAGGAATAGACTGCCTCGGTTTCTGCTGTACATTTTCACGGACCGCGGCGATGTTCTCGGCCGATCTTGCGTTCATTGAACGTACGGGTGTTGGATGATTGTTTAATGAACCGGTCGTCTCAAATTTGGCAACCAAACGTTGAAGAGTCGACTGTGAAGGGCCACCACGTCTACGGTAAAATGGGCACAATGCACGCAACGTTTGCGTTAGCGAACACGCATTTTGATTATAAAGTTTTATTATTTGAACGTGCTGTTCAATCGCGTAACTTGCCATGATGATTAATAAACAAAAGATTTGACAGATATCACCAAAACAAAATGGCAGCCACGTTGCGCTAAAATCTACCCGCGCCAATTGAAAACCCTTTACATTTAAAGATAGTTAAGATGCATTTTCAGGAGAACTAAACCCTTAAATAAAGTATTGTTTGTTAGATTTTTGGAACAGAACAAATACTCGTAACATAATTTCGCAGACCACTGATATCTATAAATAATCTCTATCACTGAGCCTATAAAGATACAAATTATTTTATTTTTATGAATAAGAACAAAAAAACAGAATCATTATTATCTCCAGATTCGAAATCAGGGAGTCATATGAATCCAGGATGTTTACAGAAAAAAATATTATTCATGTATAGAACGTCTTTCTTTAACGTTTCGCCTTGATTATTGCACCCATTGCATCGGATATCAAATAATGTGATCTCGTTTGTAATATGACGGCATGCCGCTTATTTTAGCGGCGCAGTTAAGTCTATAAAATGGCTCTGTTTAACTCGTCATCTATAACTACATACAAATTTATAAACATATAAAGAGGTATAAATTATGTATGTAATTTATAGATAGATAGAAGTTTCTATTTAGCTAATAGATAAGATAGCAATATTTTCTTTTTGCAATACATAATATTTTTGATAACACATTTTACAGTTCGATGAAGAATCTACTGTATATTTAAAAGAAAAAATCCAATACCTATGTACATTGGAAAACAATATATAACTTAACAATAATTCAATTGAACATTTGAACTTTTCTGTTGCAAAATGTATGATAAGAGCGGCAAATTGAAAATCAAATTAAAAGAATTCCAAAGCTGTTATCATTTTTTTTTCAGTTATTATAACAAAGAAACCTTAAAATGAAATACAAAAAAAACTTATATTTAAAAAATAAAATTATAAAAAATACCTTTGATGAAGTAAATTACGTCAGGGCTCTAAAATAAGACAAACATTATAGTATTTGCTATCAAATTGCTTTGTCCAGCAGTCAAAGAAGTTTTTCATTGTTTTTATTATTTTTGAAAAATGGAACAATGATTGAGTATTTGTGTTTCTGTTGTTTTACTTGTACAATGTACATATGTACATATATATTTTAGCTGGAGTAAGAAATTTCTGATTAGTTGTTGTAGTTAATTAATTAAACCATTTTTTAAATGAACTTCTTAGTTTTATTTGTTTAGTAATTTTTTTACGATAAGTGTGTTAATAAAGATAATAAAACATAAAATTTAACGGTCTATAAGAATTTATTTAATTTATATTCTTGGACTTGGTAGTCAATTTGTCGCCAATTTATTGATTACAATTTTTGATTAAATTATTTTATTTATTGCTAGGAAATATTCAAGGACTTTTGGAGATTTAACAGAACTCATACTTGAAATATTTATTTCGTGTATTTTTCAACTCTTATATGATTATTTTAATTCTTTTGACTACACATATTCCTAGAGTTAGAAAACTTTAAACTGGGCTGGTATCCTACGATTTTATAAAAGACGTCTAAAAGAATATTTTAAATTCAAATTTAAAAATGTTAACAATTTTAAATTTGTGGCACTTAGCTCTCTAAAATACAGTGTTTTTTGCAATAAGAGGTTTTATTTTCATGTTAAAAATAGAGTATTGTTTGAAAAAATCAGTTGATGTATTTCACTGTAAAATATAAGGGTTTTTATTTTCAACACTTATTTTCAATATGGTTGCTTTATGTTTTTGATAACTTCAAGGTTTCCAAATACAAGACCTCGAATCGATTATGGAGTATTGGCATAGACTTTATATTTTACGTGATCCCAGAGAAAAAAGTCTTAAGATATTAAACCACAAGGCCCCGGTGGTGTGATTAAGTAAGGTTAGGTTAAAGTCCGGGATTAAGTAGAACACACATTTTACTGGCCCATTGTGATACCACATAATTCCTTATGCTTTCTTCTGAATTTAATAAAACCAGTTTGAGTGCCTTACGATTGAGATCGTTTAGATCGTTATAGAATATGTCTCTTAGATAGGTCTTGCATTTTTGAGCTAGAGGAGGTAAAGAATTGTTGTCTACTCTTCCTCAATCATACAGTTTCGGCAAAAGTCATTTAAGAATATGTCTAGAAGCGTGAAGTGCTTTCCTATTAGACAGTGCCCGGTTATGACACCGAATATCGAGCAATCTGCTTAGAAATAGCAAGAATCTTGAGCCCTTTATATCTAAAGTAGGCCAGATGTTTTTCGTGATCTGATATGTGGTGATGTTATTTAGCCTGATGTTTGCCATCTTCAAAGCGTCTTGCATTAGCAATACTTTAAATATAGCGATTGGTATATGCCAGTTTAAGCCAAACGTGGTAAAATGGGTTTTACTATACCATTTCTGGCGAGTTCATCTGCCTTACAAATTCCTGGAATTTCTCTATGACCCGGCCGGCACCCAGCAAAGGTGAATAGTAAACTGTCGTGCCATCTCCATTAGAGATGATCGACAGTTATGGACTGTTATAAAGTTTGTAGAGACAGAGTCCAAAGATTGGATAGCGGCCTGACTTTCAGAGAAAATATACGGATATCAGATGTTGATATCACTTCTTAATGCCAAAAATTCCGCCTGAACACTCTACAACTATTGGGAAGGCGGAATAAGAGACCTAATTTTTAATCGTACACGCCTCCACCAGCACCTTAATTTCTTTTTGATGTATCTGTAATAATGGAAACACGGTTCTTCGAGAAAGAACACGGTTAGGAAAATGTTCTTGCATTTTAATTTTTTGTTGCTCGTGTGTGTGTGTGTTAATGTGGAATGCGGTGTAATAATTTCCTTTGTGCAATGATTCTAAAAATTGACGAAAACTTGAATAAACATCGCACACGATTTCGATTCTACACGAGTTGGATACAAAGGTGATTAAGGTTCAGGAACTGTAACTGTACATTTTTCACCAATTTGGTAGTGGATTTTAGCTACAAAACAAAAAGACAAAGACAGCTTCAAAAGTGTCAAAGTAATGTGTTTTAAAGTGCCTCCAAATAATGGACTAGGCAATGTTGAACCCTTATAGGAAAACCATTTAATTTCTCCGTCGGAATCAAAATCCAATTCGGTACTTTTGAAACTTTATGTGAGCTGAAAACTAGTGAGTAAGATTTGTTAGAAATTCGTATGTATAAATTTTTGAAGAAATTAAAATAACTATGTATATTTAAAATAGCTTATAAAGATACAAAAATCGATTTTAATTGTACCCTTTATTATTCATTGATTAATAAGAAGTCAATGGCTCATATAACCACTTAATTTTAGTAAACTTAGCTTTCTTGATGAATTTTTAAATGAAAACAAATATTTTAGAATATCGTCATTCTTAGTAAATTTTCTTGGAAATAACTTTTTAGTTTGTACGGAATAATATGAAATTGAAATTCGATGGATGTGGATACATTTATTTAAATTAAAATCAGTCAGATATCTAATTCTTTTATAATATTGATAAGAACTCCAAAGGGAGCGGGTCGAAATGCTGTATTTTAAAATACTGTATGGTTAAAATTCTGTATCATACTGTATGATACTGTATACTCATAATACTGTATGGTTAATATACTGTATCCCAAAATGCTGTGTTGTCAAAATACTGTATCTGATAATACTGTATCTCAAAATTCTTCTTCTCAAAATGCTGTATGAGAAAAATATTACCTAAAAATACTGTATTTTTGCAAAATTCCGCTCTTAAGCTTCCAATATAGAGAACAACAAAAGCAGAACTCGATTTTTGTATGTATGTATGTACAGTACATTATATCATTTATTGAAACTCCAAACAAGTAAAAAAACAGAATACATTAATAAGTCAAATCATAAATAAGTAAATAACAATAGGCAATAATATTTATAAGTAACAATCTATGAATTGTATATACAAATGTATTTACAACAACAACAAAAATTCAAAGACTTATAAATTATCATATGTTATTGTTCAAAGGAAGTATATTAGAGCATTATGCCAATGAAAAAATATTACCATGTATTCTTTGTAAAAGTTATCTGTTTTTGAATTCGGTATTTCAACAAGCTGTAAATAGGCTGACAAATAAAAATCGTTTTGATAATGTAAAAAAGTGCGCACTTTTTTACATTATCAAAACGATTTTTATTTGTCAGCCTATTTACAGCATTTTGAAATACAGAATTTAGGTATACAGAATTTTAAGATACAGAATTTTGAGCTACAGTATTTTGATTATACAGTATTTTGTACATACAGTATTTTGAAATACAGTATTTTGAGATACAGTATTTTAAATACAGTATTATGATCCATACAGGATTTCGAACCCAACCCAAATCCAAATTTGAAAAATAACGGTAATTGCAAATTCTTAAAAATATATAACAATTCATAAGTACCTACATAATGTAGATTTTATAATCTTGAAGTTAAAAGTTAGATCGCAAACATTTTATGTTAATGTACAATATTTTATCACCTGTAAAACCAACGAAAACTGAATTAAAATCAGCCTCATTTTTGTGTTTGATTTTCACACTTCTAATAGGTATGAATATTATTATAATACATGGCCTACTTAAAAGTCCATAGGACTGCGTTAAAAAATCAATGCCAAACACACCCGCTATTTTTTAATTTTGTTGCTTAGTTATAACTATAAAGTTAAAGTTCTTTGTAGGGAAAATCTAGATAGGAAAACACGACATAAACACGTGAACCTTAAATATTTTTTGGTTGAAACTTGTTGTGCAGGTTTTGCTAATTTATTAATCACAAATACAAAATACCCTATAATTATGTTTATATAAAAATATAATAAAGCCATATTCAATATTCACCTTTTAAAAATATATGTAAGTCACCATCTTCAACTGAATAACAATGTTTCAATAGGAATTGATAAAAAGTTCGACATGGTTCAGCCATAATTTTAGGGTCAGATGTAATATTCGCCAAAGTTGAACCAAAGTTACTTTGACTTATCTAAATTAGTAGGTATTTCATAACTAGTTGTTGCTGAAATAGATAAATATAGGACCAGCTTCTTGCTATACTAAAATATATCTTTTGTTAAATGCAACTTCTTTATAATAATCCAAATTTATATCTACCATACCTTTGTAAAAGTATGTACCTACAGAAACCTCAAATAATTGTCATTTAAGGGCTCTTTATTGTTTAGCAGCGTGGTTCTATACCAAAAACCTACTTCTTTTACCTCAAATCAGTATACATATGTACTAACTTAAGACCTTCAAAGTGTTACTCATTGGCAAGATAAATTAACATACATATATGAACCTATGCATAATATGTATGTATACAAAAATACATTCACATGTCTCTGAATTCAAATTTAAAATTGTTGACCATTTTAAGCGCCAGTTTGGTCTTAAATAATGCTATAAAAAAACTTTGGTCTGAGATAAATGCTCACTTCACTACCCACACATCCAAATTTTAACATCAAATTATGGTCTTATGTATTAACCTACAGATGATTTATATATACCAAAATATACAATCATCACGTATTATTTACTTCTCATATGTATATAAATACATACCTACTACTTTACTACCTTTAAGAGTTTTTTTTTGGAAATCATAAAAATTCCATTGAAGATACTACCCACATACTTTACTTTACATACCTACATATATCTATATCAAATGCCTTTTCAATTAATAATAATCAAATAACAAAGGCTCCAAATCCAAAACTCCAACAGAACATATATCTATAGCCTAGAAAGAACTCCTGATGGCAGGGCAGGTAGGTAGAGTAGAGATGTGTAACTATGTGTGTGCATGATGATGACCTTAACGACCGACCGAACTCGTCTAGAAAAAGACCTGAGCACAGGGCCCACCTGAAGAGCTGAAGCACCAGGCCAGGCCAGGCACCATACCAACCATCGCATCACCATCATCACCACTACCACCGATACCCAATACAAAATACTTATCATTGAAAAAGACAGCACAGGAGGTTCAACGTTAAAGTCGAAGACAAAGCAGTGGTATCACCAGACAGTATGTCGCCAGTCGCCACCAAGTCTAACCTAACCAAACCAACGAATTCGAATCCCAAAACGAACGAAGTAAGAGCCCACGAAACGAATAACAAGAGAGGGATACAAAAAAAAATAAATAAAATAAGCAAAGCAAAGAAAACCAAAGACCAAACCGACTAAAAGACTTATGAAGAGGGATGGTGAGACGACAAGGGCATGAATAGTGTACACGTTTGCCACCAATCATAATCCCCCGACGCCTATGGATTCTCAGAAAATTCAACAAGTTATCGCCTTACAATTTCTATAAATACTCCGAACTCGAGTACGGCTGCATTGATCCGCACACATAATATATACATTGGGTGAGTGCAGTTGCTATTGCTAGTGCTAACGTAGCTAGCTAGAGCCAGAGCCATAGGCAGAGCCAGAGCCAGAGCCCATAATATATGTATGGTATAGCCAGAACTGATGGTGCTGTAGTTGTTGTTGTTGCTGCAGTCGTTGCCGCCACCAGCCGCACCATACCCGGGCATATAGTATGCTTAGAAAGGAAACCAAATGAATGAGCTAACATCGGAATTATCGATGGTGGCGAAGGCGATGGATAAATGTAGTGCTGTGGGATGTTAACGAAACATGGTCGTATCTATAATAATTAATTAGAAATTCACCATTTGTTCAGGAGGCCCGCTTGAGATACCAATGACGACTCTTCTACCTACCTGTAACCCTTGTCTTAAAAAATCTTACTTGGAGTTACTAGTTACCTTTAGTTATAATTAAAAAAAAATTAAGAGATTTGAGCATCTTTCCAACATTTAAGATTCGCGTTTAATTATTAAACTAAAGAATTTATTAATAAAAGGTTTTATTTTGGTAAGCTGTTACTTTTTGACACTTGATAAATATAAACTATGCCATTACACAACGAAAACGATAAAAATTCGCTGTTTTGCAAAGAAACGTTTTCTGACCAAGTTATTTCTAGATGAGGTGATCATAATTAGTTAAATCAAAAGTCTATGCCAGTTCCTCACAAAAGATTTAAGGCCTTAGAGATCAAGATATACCACTTGAAATGCGCGAATTGGTTAAGGACTTGAAAAGGATATAGTGCTGCAACTGTAGCCGTAGTATGCATTTGGCTGATATCAATTTTCATTAATAATGGAATACATTCAACGAAAATAAATATCCATGGTTTCGTTTATTTTGAATATAAAATTGAAAACTCTTATTGGAAAATCTTGTCATTGAATGCAAATGAAAAATTTTGTCATATCCTAGTTTTCTTATACTACACAAAGCTAAGTGTTAACAATTGGAAGATCTTTCAATATCGGCAGATTTTTCGCAAAACAATTTAACCAATTTTCTATCAACCATGTTTATCAGTCAAAAGTGACAGACAAAAAATTGTCAGTGTCAATCTTCGGCAAATCAAAAAATTGGACCACTTCAGTTTGTGCTCGTCTAAACATTTAATTTTGGACAAATGTCCACTAATTGGATATGAGATGATGTTCTTTCCAAACGACATCATCCAATTGTTAATTGGCACAAAAGTTTTGAGAAAACAACAACAAAAGTTTACAGGATTGTGAAAGAATTTGAAAACTACGAAAATAGAAAGAAATACTCCTTTTGGCAAAATAACTAAAAAGAATAAAAGATTGAAAAGAATTGGATGCATGAACAAATTTTACAAGATAGTCGTTATCACCTGCTTCATTATTGTTTAAATTTTTTTTTAAATATTTTACATATTTTTAAATGTTATTGACCGACCTGTTGTTTTCACTTCTAAAATAAATGTTCATATTCTTTCTCATCTGTCGTGAAAATTGTCTTTCAATGAGTCTACCAATTTTATTGTTTTCAAAAGTCTTCAAACCTTGCAATTATTAATTGGAGGATTAACAATATTGTTAGCATATTTTCTACCAAAAAATTGGTTAATAATTTGATAAAATCAACCAAACGTATAAACGGACAGTTTTCAATTGATATAAAATTGTCAGTTGTCAAGTAATTGCATGCTATTGAATAGCTTTTGACAGTTTGGCCAATATTGAAAGATCTTCCAATCGTGTATACTTAGCTTAAGTTCGAAAACTATGACATTAAAAAATGTATGAAATTTTATTTCCATTTTTAAGATTTTTCTATAAAATCTGTTCTGGTGTTTTGAAACTCAATTTAATTAATTAATAATTACTAGGGTTTTAAATCTTTTAACACTTATTTTTCATATAATATTAAATATTACGAGTGATAAAAGCCATGGATGTCTATCCTAAAATGTTACAATGTAAAATAAGTTCAAGATTCCCTATGATCAAAACTTTTTTTGTTTAAAGAAATAATCTGAACATTTATTTTAGTATTTGATTCGACAATTCTGCGAACAATTTTTTATAAACATATGTATGTATACGTTTATAAACATTCATATACGTACAGGAACATACATTATGTCTAAGATAATGTGTTTGTTATTTAAATTTTTTCTCAGAAATGTATAATTTTTTTGGAACTCATATTGAATACCTATACATAATACATATATTGTTTTTGCTGGTTTCAAATTTATTCATTCTTATTGATTCTCCTTTCTTTTTATGTAATTTTTGTATGTAAGTTAGTATATTTAAATTTTATTTTAATACTGGTCACTGTCATACCTTCTCCATCATTTTAAATATATATGGAATCTTGTTTATAATCAAGTATAGTGATGTTTTAATTTACGTTGTTTGTTAATTGAGCAGAAAACACTAAAAAAAGTACGTATACGCCTGGGTGTACGAATCTTGAGTATTGAGAAAATTAATGTTAGGACTAACATTTTGTAATACTTTTCATAAATATTTACCAATATTAATATTAAATAATAAATGAAGAATCATTAAAGCATATCTGATATCAATCCAAGAGTAAATAAGTTTTGTAACTAATATATTTTTGTTTTCATTTGAAATTATAATTAAATGCGCCCCTGTTTGAGGCAGTTTTTGTAGCTAATACTGCGACCGACATAAATGCACCGAAGCCCATGTCCATGTCCATAACGTATGCACTTCTGTTCTGGCTAAGGCATACATATATGTAGATAGAGGCCCAGCCAAGTCAAGTCAAGTCAGCCAACAGCAACAAACATATATATACGTACCATATTCGATCAGGCCAGCTATATTGCTATATAGCAACTTCTGAGCTCCTCTAGAATCAAGAATTGCAGTCATGGATGTTAGCTGTTAGTTGTGCTTGTGGCGGTTGGCGGACATTGTTGTTACCGTGAATAGAATGGAATGAGTTGAACACTGTGACTCGGATAACAACTACC
The DNA here is from genome assembly GCA_920104205.1 of Eupeodes latifasciatus. NCBI lineage: Eukaryota > Metazoa > Arthropoda > Insecta > Diptera > Syrphidae > Eupeodes > Eupeodes latifasciatus. The sequence goes on from OV049926.1 coordinate 75,343,104, forward strand.
TTAGCTTAGAGCTTAGAGTGCAAGTGAACAACATGCAGAGCAGACGCAGAGCGGAGATATCAGTATCGATGACCGCATGTGATTAGAGGAGGATGCCAGTGCCATCAGTTCTAGTGCTAGTGCTAGTGCCAGACCAAGCGCGCTCAATTGCTATTCATCCAAGTTCGGAGCAACAGAAAAACGACCAGACGTAGAGACGGCGGCGGCGCACAGCGTTTACGCTTCTTTTAATGAATACACAACATAAGTTGAGTACCTTTTCTACCTATGTACCTACCATATACTGTATAGGACCTCCATAGATAGATAGGGTGAGGAGACATTGTTTGGTATCTCTCTCTCTTATGAATGTATCAATATATGTAGGTGTATTTAGCTGCCACTGTTGGATTGCACCTAGAACGGAGACGGATGAGCCGATGATAATGGAACTTAGTTAATTCACCAGAAGTGGGGCTTGGTTCTTGGGAATTTTGTGGGTATACCTTGAATGGTTTTGTTTTCCAGTTTTTTTTTTAAGGAGAAGTCATAGGATCATTTTTTTCTAATGAGTTCCTTGTCTGGGAAGGTGCAATGAGCTAAGGTCATGACTCTTTTCTTAAGAGGATATGAGGATAGACATATAATAACAAGTAAGGTGATGTTGGTTTTATTTATATGAATAGAAATGCCAAGGATTTTAATGTAATCATAAAGAAAGTTTGTTTTCTATTGGGCTTATCAAAGGGTTTTTTGTCAAAGGAGCTTTCATTAAAAAAAAAAAACAGTTCAGAGGAGAAAGTTAAAAATCATTTCTAAAAAAAAATAAATTCGGCACGAGTACGATAACTTTGGCGCCGAGATATAATAACGGTTTTTGGTAGAGGGTCTTAATACAAGCATTTTTTACTATGGGAGGGGGGGTCTATCTCCCCCCGTTTAGGCGGGAGGGGCAATTTAAAAAAGTCATGATTTAAAATGGAAAAAAATAATTAAAAAATAACGGTGATACTTACAATTAAGTTGTATACATTTTTTTAAAGCCAACACTCTGTTCTATTAGCCAGTTTTTAAATCAAGTCAAAACTATGCGTAGTTTTTGAAAAATTTAATTTTAAACTCAAAATTTGAGTAACAAAAAGTTAAAAAAAGGTTTAAAGTGTAACTTTTTCAATACTTCAAGATTATCTACCATTGTTTTTATTTCAGAATTTATTGCTCTTATTTGTTTTTGATCAAAAACTGAAAACTAGATGATTTTATGTCTTTTAGTTTTTGAGAAAATTGAAAATAAAAATTTAATTTTAAACTCAAAATTTGAGTAAAAAAAGTTAAAAAAAGGTTTAAAGTGTAACTTTTTCAATACTTCAATCTCTCGCGTCTGTCTCCACAAACTCACAAGTAGTCCACGATTGTCGATCATCTCTGAATGAGATGACAGAACAGTTTAATATTCACCTCATTTGGGTGCCGGGCCACAGAGACATTCCGGGAAATTGTAAAGCCGATGAGCTCGCCAAAAACGGAACACTTCTGCCTAATGTTAAACAAAAACATAACATAGGAACACCACTTGCTACATGCAAATATCTTCTCAAACAATATGCTCTAGAAGCAACAAATGCTAGATGGTCACAGAGTACCACCTGCCTAGCAACCAAGCAAATATGGCCAAGCATAGATTTAAATCGGTCAAAAGGCTTGATATCCCTGAGCAGACAAAATATAAGCTCTACAATTGGAGTAATAACAGGACACTGCCTCATAGGAAGACATGCTCTGAGGCTAGGGGTCTACACAAATGACTTTTGTAGAAGCTGCATGGACGAGGAGGAAGAGGAAACAGTCCAACACCTTCTATGTACATGTCCAGCACTCTCCATTAGAAGGAATAACTTTCTTGGCAATCCCTTCTTCGACAATACCAGTGAACTGGCAACGATTGACACAAAGTGTCTCTCTAACTTTATTAAAAGCACAAAATGGTTTGTTTAATTTTCATTACTCTCCCATGAGTAACCTCATTAGTGGTATCACAATGGACCCTTGCGGTCTAAGTGAGTCGATAACATCTGGACAGCCACTCCAACCTAACCTAACCTAATACTTCAAGATTATCTACCATTGTTTTTATTTCAGAATTTATTGCTCTTATTTGTTTTTGATCAAAAACTGAAAACTAGATGATTGTATGTCTTTTAGTTTTTGAGAAAATTGAAAATAACCACAACTACTATTTTAATTTTAATTCTTTTTTTTTTTGCTTGAGTGGTCTTATTTTGATAGTAATAATGGTATTTGCGTATGCGTAATGCGTGTTTGGGTGTATGCAACAGTAAGGTGTGCGCGAGTGTGGGTGTATGCAACAGTGGCATCTGCAACCCCCCTGCTTGGGGTGGGTGCAAGTTGGTGTGTGTGCAAGGTGGGGAGGGTGCAAGGTGCGGTGGGTGCAAGATGGGGTGCATGCAAAGTTTCTTTTGCATTTAAATAAGCTGGATTTAAGAAAAATTAATTTACCCTAGGTGTATCTTAATCCATATTCGATTATTACTATCAAAATAAGACTATGTTAGCAAGGAAAAAGTAATTTAATTAAAATATTTTTTTGGTAACTTTCAATTTTCTCAAGAACTAGAAGACATAAAGTCATCTAGTTTTCAGTTTTCGATCAAAAATAAATAAGAGCAATGTATTCAAAAAAAAAATTGTAGATAATCTAAAAGTTTTGAAATATTACACTCTAAACCATATTTTTAACTTTTTTTTTGACCAAATTTTAAGTTTAAAACAGTTTTTTTCGAAAACTATGCATAGTTTTGACTTGATTTAAAAACAAGCTACTAGACACAAGTGTTGGCTTTAAAAAAAGGTATAATACTTAATTGTACCGTTATTTTTTAATTATTTTTTTTCCATTTAAAGTACATGTTTTTTTAAATTGCCTCTACCGCCTAAACGGGGGGAGATAGACCCCCCTCCCATAGTAAAAAATGCTTGTATTAAGCCCCTCTACCAAAAACCGTTATTATATCTCGGCGCCAAAGTTATCGTACTCTCCCCATAAATTCTTGAAACAAAGAGTTTCCTCAAGAGAGAGTTTTCTTCCAGTTTTTACGTCAGGAACGATGAACAAAATGGCATAATATTTCCCATTTTCAAAGAATATTAACGCCAATGCTGTCAAAAGGTATGACGTTAAATGTACATTTGTATATTTCACTGAGAATTTAATTTCTTGTAATCCTGTGATCTAATTTCAATTGATTAAATTCAAGTTTTCAAGAAACAAGACAAAAGTGTAAGCGTTTCAACAATGTTTACTATATACTTATATTTTAACTATTATTAACAAATAGATTTTGAAGTTTTGAAACGTTTGAATAGATAAAATAGTTCTTGGCGTACGTTTTGCAATTTTGAGTTAGGATTGTGTGCTGTGATGTATAAGAATATATGTGTTATGGAAGTGTAAAAATACTATGCTATCAATATTTTATGATTTAAACTTTAACAAAGTCCTTCAAGATTAATATACATATGTATGTATGTAGGGCTAGCAGAAAATGAAAAAAAAAATATTCGAAGGCATTAATACACTTTAAATATTGAATGGATAAAGATAACCTTCTAGACAATACCAGTAAAAGTTCAAACTGATAAGATATGAACTGATTAAAACAACATTGAAGTTATTAACTTTCAATGATAGCCCATATGTACATACATACATATGTATGTACATATGTAGAAACTAAGAATGTTTCATAAATAAATACAATAATATTTCATTTACAATTGATTTTTTTTTTAATGACTTTATATTAGTTTAATTTAATGAGTAGTATATCCAAAGACTTTAAAAGTAAAAGAAAGAGATTTAAGTCTTAATTATTCGACTAAAAAATATCCGTCTTTGTCAAAAGATTGTGTAGGAATCCATAAATTGTTTGACAAATAACTCTAGTAGCTTCTTGATCTTTTTCAGGTGTTTAAAATATCAAATCAATATACTGAATTATTGTGCCTGCCAATTTAAAACTAAGTTTGACAGAAAAATAAAGTTCTATACACACCAAATTGAAGTTTCTGAATTCACATCCAAAACAACAAATATCTCTTATTAAGAGTACATAATATCTTCAATAAATAGACTGGAATGAGAAGGAAGAGTTTTATATCTTACAATTTGTGGTATGCTACTGCTGTTCACTTTGATAACAATACATTTAATTGATATTTATTTTGGCATCAGAAAGTAAACGAAAATTATGGAAATTTCAATAAGCCATGTATCTCCTCTCAGAATTCCTTGGATTTGACGTCTTAAAAACTGATTTGTTTTATGTTGTGAGCGCAATCAAGGCGTTATGAAAACCCTTATAATGATTAAACAAAGTGCGGTCAATTTGAAAAGGAGGATAGGATTAGAATGAGATATCGATGCACATTGGTTTTAAATGCCTGCATATTGCAATGAGTGGGGAACATTGAGCCTGGTAAAGCCTTCCACATTCGTGTAGTGCGATAAAATAAAGAATTCTACAGTACAGTACGAGCAAAATTGGGATCAAGGGTAAACTGATCAGCATTCCCAGCAATACTGGTAATACAAGTGGATATTTTACGAGAGCATTCGATAAAACAACCATAGGCATGAAACCTTGCGGCGGTGTTCAAGAGAAGCAAATGTTTAAGTAATAGAACGATCATTTTCAAATCTCTTTTTTCAATTATATAGCCAGATCAGAAGAGGTAAAAAACTTAATGTATCGTCGAAGAAAACCTAAACACTTAGCAGCATTTTTGGCGATGTCGAATATATGATCACTCAACAAAAAGTGGTTTGTTATGCAAATACCTAGAACTGAAAGCTGTTCACTCTCCTCGATGCAAGTACCGCCCATGGATAGTAGACAGCATTGAGTTTTCGAAACTATGATTTCCCATTGAACATTGCTGTCAAGATCAGAATTTAATAAGTCTTAAATACGCTGCCGTTGGTAGTCCACGTCCGAAGAATAAGGACAAGAATCTAAAAACGAATTTGAAAAGCTGACGTTACTGTCATCAGCGAAACAATTTAAAAGTTTCAGACAAAAGATCATTTATACAAATAAGGTAGAGTGTCGGAAACAAAACGAAGCCCTGGAGTGCACCAGCGTTAATTCTGTGGATATCAGATTTGAACCCGTCCAGTAATAGAATAATAAGAAGCTTTCGTTCATCAAGATATTTCTTAAGTTGAAATTGATCAGCGTTTCCATGATCTTGGAAAAAGGGGACGTTAGTGCAATTGGACGGTAGTTAGAGGGTGAATGCAGTTTTCCATCTACTCGGATAGATATACGAGTATTTACATATGAACAGGATAATATTGGAAGATATAATGTAAGGCAGAAACTGAAAAAAGATTAAGCCTTTTGATATTTTTAAAGACCGTTTTTGCAAGCTAGGTTAAGTTCTATTATATTTAACCAAAACAGTTTGTTTTTATTCTTTAGATCCAATGATCTGAACCACGGAACAGATATCCACTCTTCTTTTACGTGAATTAAAATAAAAACAACATTTTTCAAGCTTAATGTCTGCTATCCAATCTATAAGAATCAGAAATTAAGAACAAGGCAACCAATTCTGATGGCCTTAAAGTACCTAGACTATACTGAACTGACATCGTTATTCAAGGTACTATCCAATTCTTTTCATTTTTTCAGTTGATTAAGCTCCAACAGCTTTGTCGTAAATTCAATCTTCAGAATTCATACTTTCTAAACTATTTAAGAACAAATTTCATCTCCTGTTTTCGAAATCTTCATAAGCTTTAAAAACGCATGTTAAAAATATTCGTCAACTTAAACTGATCTGTTCTTTTTTTTTTTGAAGTTATGCATGTGCTGTTAATGGGTTTGCAAAAATACGGTAATTTTGAATTTGACGTTTTCGAAAACAACCAAAGTTATATCTCTTGAGAAATAACGCCATTTTTTGTCGACTTAACTAAATTAGTTCGAAAAAAATGTCCATGATTTATTTTCTTATGAATCAGGCATTCTAAATGCATAATCAAATGCAGCTATTCTACCAGACAGGTTGGAGTCAGTATAAAATACTCATATGTACATACAGTCTTAAAGTCATATGTATGTATGTGTATCAAGAAGATACCACATTTATGTACGAGTATATAGAAAATCCATAATTATGTTTACGTTCTATAAAATTGTTGTTGTATAAATCTATATCTACAACACGATCGAATCAGGATGGATGGATATACTATATAAATATCTGTCCCGTAACGTATTCGTATGCCTCTGCAGAAAAACGGCTCGACTATGGACTTCTTAAAAGGGTACAGTTTCAAGTTCTTTCATTCTCGAACCGTTGTTCTGCGCCTTCTTTCTTTTTCGTGTTTTTTTTTCTATTTTTTTATGTTTTTTATTCAGTCTTCCTTCTTTGACTTCTTTAATGTTGTTTTACTTTTTTATTTCACTGCTTATAAAGAATGAAAATGTTTATAAAAAAGTACACACAAAATATCCAGAGAAAGAAGGAGGCTGAGAGGACAAAAAAATGAAGTATAAAGAATTCTTTTAAACTCCAGTTTCGTCCGGAACCAAAGCAAAGTTCTTTTCTCTTGAAAATGGTTGCCACTATGAAAAATCATCCTTTTGTCAAATAAGGAGAACTTTTTAAAAGGATATATCAACCGTAGCGTAGAAATGTCATGCCAGAGGTCTTCGATGTATTTCTGACTCTTACAAGGAGTTGACAAATCTTCCATGAGCATTCATGAAGACTGCTTTCTCAAATTAGCTGTTCGGATTCGGAATGAAAACTGAAGGTTCCCTCAATCGCTAATATTTCTTACACACGGAAAAAGAAAAAATAGCAGAAAATCAGAAAGTTTTTTGAGAAGTAAAAAACTGTAGAAAAATTAATCTATATCGAATTGCATCTCCCTTTAAGACTTTTGGCCCGTCTACCAGCCTAATTTTTTTTTAAGAAGATAGGAGTTTTTAGACCAAACGTCATCAAATGTCCTAAACTAACTAAGTTGTCTAAAAAGTAATACCTATCAACTTTCAACAAAGTGGTAACCATAATCTTAGCATGGCGATCGCGATGGCACATTGGTTTTAGTTTTAAAGATGTGATTCCTCCTGTTATGGCAACCACAAGAGCCCCCTGGGGTCTATTAGAACGTTTTTTTTGTTGTTGTTGTTTCTGTTGCGTACGTACAACATATACATATACATATATATATTATGTAGGTATAAATATAATACGTAGTATCTGAAGCCTTCTATAATAAAGTGTGTTGGTATAATTTGTTTCGGAACCACAACGCTTCATAACCTAAGTTTTTTTTTTTCCGTTCATATTGGTTTCTTGGTTTACCCGCTTTAAGCGAACTATAGGTAGGTAGGTATAGTGGCTGCTGGCTGGGCTGACTGGCTCTTGCTCTAACTGGCTCCACCATCAGAAATGCGCTACCATATAGTCATGCCTCATGAATCCTCATCCTCATGGTCTTCGTTCTTCGAGTCGAGTCGAGATCACTTGAGATTGAGAATTCTTTTTAGGACCTGGTTATTTTCCTTAGGTCCATGATCGTGTTGTTTATCTGCCGAATGCCTTTGCCTTACCCGTGATGGTTACTCCATATAAAGTAAAATACATATTATAAACTTATGTGAGTGTGTAAGTGTATGAATGTGTTTTTGGACCGCGCCAGAAAACGCACACCACCCGACCGGACTGGCGACGCTATGTCTCGGATGACGATCTCAAATGCCGTGCGCTGGATTTTTTTTTTTTGGGACTCGACACTCGAGTGCAAGTGGATGCTTCCTTTCTTTTATGTTTTGTTTTTATTAGTTTTTTTTTTTAATTTTATTTTTTTTTTCAGACATGAGATCATATTAAACAAAAAAAAAATAAAAGGAATGAAGACGCACGGATTTGAGACTTTACGAGTCGAAAAAATGAATTATCGGGTGCTAAAAACTAAAGATTTTGAGAAGAGTGGTGGTGCGTGGTTGCATCAGCAGCAATAGAACGATATGCACATTTTTTGTTTTTCTCTCGGATTCAAGTTTCTCATCATGAGAGGAGATATGTATGTAATATGTATGTGCGGTACGTCCAGATCCAGACCAGACCAGACCTACCTACCTACCTACTATTATTTATAATATGGCATGGCATGGGTACCCAATGGTTTGATGTTTCAGCTAAATGCATGCGGTTTTTAAGATGCTTTTGAGTGAGCGGATGTGCACGTTTGTTTGAAGAGTCGAAAGATTTAGCTATTTAGATTGTTTTACTTAATAATAAAATATGATCATCCTTCATAAACATTATAGAAACGTGGAATCATGTTTTATTATTTACATATACATATATGTACATACGTAAGAATATGAATGTTTAAATTATTATATAGAAGCAAACTTGAGAAGCTAGAAGATTATCACACGTATAGTGTAAAGTACAAACTCTTTCAACTGTTTTGGCTTTTGTATCAAGGTTACCCGATTTATTTAGGCGGGATCAAATAGTTTTGCAATATAGATACCTATAAGTACGTTGAATTTTATACTTTTATTGATTGCATTACCAATATTTTAAAACGTACGAACGCAATATCTTTTTTCTTTTAACTGTTTATTTTTCAGCTGAAAGCAAGATACCTACTTTGTTAAGATCTTTAATTACAAGGATTCTTATAAATAGAACTCAATGTTGAAACTTTTGGGACCTATCGTAAACGAGATTTCCCTGCAAATATTTCCCACGTTCGAATAGTCCGTTGAGAACTAGGGCCTAGTGACTTACAACTCTCAACCATTCCTGTGTGCGAGTAATGTTGTCAGGGATAGAAGGGACCTACAGTTTAAAGCCGAATACGAACGGCAAATTTGAGAAAGCACTTTTCATGACAAGAATTTACTCTTGGAGGAATTGACAATTCCTCGCAAGAGGCAGTACCCGTGAAAAAAACTTAAAATTGAACCCAAGACCTCTGGCATGACAGTTCATCGCACTAACCATCATGCCACGGGTACTACTATAAGATAAGTATTTATCAAACCAAAATAAAGTGAAAAGACGGGGTAACATTTTTTCGATTGAGGGATAATTAATTATTATAGACAATATCCGTTACAACTTCGCCCAAGACTTTCAAACAGACTAATTATTACTAATTGAAGTGATTAGTGTGATTTTAAAAGAACCCATATGTACGTGATCGTATCGTTAAAGTCACCATTCTCAGTATTTTGGCAGTCACATAGATACTGACTTTAAAGGTGGTGCTTGCTCCACAAGACTTTTTTGAAAACACACACTTAATATTAAATATTATTAACAATTAAAATTGCATAGAATTTGCAAAATGTTCTTTATTTCATACTTCGTTTTAAAATCTTGTTTGCAAAACTTGTTTGTTTGTTTCAACAGTTATGCAGCGAAATGAATATTTTGGAAACCACTTATTTTACGACTTTTATGTTCAGTTTAAATTCTTAAAACTTGGCAAAGGACATAATTGAACATATTTTAATTTGAAATTTGTCTCTTCTAAGTATTACAGCATCCTGGATTTCCAAAACGTTCGTTTAAATGTTTGATTCGTTATTGATATCGATATTGATTCTACTTTAAATGTTAAGTAGGTATGTATATATTAATTAAACTAAGATAATTCCAGCCTAACTTCAGATATGTTAAAAACAAAATTCTATAGTATTATTTATTTTAAAATAAACAAACAAATCATTATTTCTATGTGAAACCCAAGTTTGATTTACAAATATCATATTTTTTGGGAGTTATTAAAATCTAAGGTTGATTAACTCAAAAGTTGGAAATCGGCAGTTGAAAACGGCAACCTTGAAGAAATAAAAGTCACGAGTTATCAACAATAAAAATCCTCAAGTTATATTCAACATTACTTCCTTACTTAAGGTGGCGCTACAGTCCTGTGTGAACTAGGGCCTCACCCAACAAACTTCTCAAACTAGCTCGGCCCCTAGCTAGATGTCTCCAGTTTCGCGCTCCAAGTTGGGTGAGGTCACCTTCCACTTGTGCGCGCCACCTGATTCGCGGTCTTTCTCTACTGCGCTGTCCTGTGGGTGTGGATTCGAAGACTTTCCAGGCCGGAGCATTGGTTTCCATGCGCTCTACGTGACCCAGCCATCTTAGTCGTTGGACTTTTACCCTTCTGGCTAAGTCTACGTCGCTGTACAGCCCGTACAGCTCGTCGTTCCATCTTCTCCTCCACTCCCCTTCGATGCATACGAAGAATCTTTCTCTCGAAACGACACAAGGTGCTTTTATCCGCTTTTGTCATAGTCCATGCTTCTTCACCGTATATCACGACGGGGATGATAAGGGTCTTATATAGCGACACTTTGGTCGCTCGAGAGAGGATTTTTCCACTCAATTGCTTTCTTAACCCAAAGAAACAGCGGTTAACAAGAGTTAACAGCGGAGCCTAGGTAGAGGAAGTCCTTGACTACCTCAAAGTTACGTCTGTCGATGGTGACGTTTTGACCAAGACGTCGGTGTTGTAGGTCCTTTCTTGATGACAGCATGTACTTTGTTTTGCCCTCATTAACCGTTAAACCCATTTTTGCCGCCTCTGCCTCAATACTCACAAAAGCCCCATTGACATCACGCTGAGTTCTTCCGATTATGTCAATGTCATCCTCATCAGCATATGCTAGTAATTGGACAGACTTTTGAAAGATAGTGTCTAAAACCTTTTTTGACATCGAAAGGTTCTGTTAAGTTATTTCCAACCTTTATGGAGCAGCGTGAATTCTCCATGGTCATTCTGCACAAACGGACGAGTTTGGCAGGGATGCCAAAACTAGACATGGCTCTATACAGTTCGTCCCTGTAGATACTGTCATATGCGGCCTTGAAATCTATGAAAAGATGGTGGGTGTCGATTTGGTGTTCTTGGGTTTTTTCCAGGATCTGCCGTAATGTGAATATTTGATCGACTGTGGACTTTCCTGGTCTAAAACCACACTGATAAGAACCTATCAGGTTGTTGACGATGGGCTTTAGACGTTCACATATTACGGCAGAGAAGATTTTGTAAGCGATGTTAACTAGACTGATTCCTCTATAATTGGTGCAGTTTAGAGGGTCTCCTTTTTTCAGGATCAACATTGCCTGAACAAAATCGGCCTTAGTTTATTAACAAAACTTTAAGAGGTTCTGGTTCAATCGAAATCGGCATATTAGCTTCAATTATAACTACATATTTAGCTTTGAGTTTTCAGTTTTATTTATTAGCTTAGTTTAGTGTAAACTTTAAATTAGGTAACCTAAAACTTACGAGCTAACATAAGTTTTTACTTAATATGTAATTAACGAGCTTATTATAACCATTTCAAATTGTTCTATGTAACCGAAGTGTAGTAGTTTAGATTTTTTTTAACTATGCCAAGCTACTCCTGAAACGTATTGGGTCGAAAAAATGTACCTTTTATCTGAACTTGTTTATGTTTCAGGGGGAAATGGAGGTGTATTGGTAAAAATGTTCAAATGGTGTTTTTTGAATCAAGTTTATTTTATCATTAAGAGAAATTATTAAAAGAATAGATAGATATACAATTCAAAACTTAAGTTTAAGCTGTTTTATGTAAAGATATATTCGAGCAGTACCCGTGTCATGATGGTTAGTGCATTGGACTGTCATACAAGAGGTATTGGGTTCAATCCCTGCCTGTGCCATCTAAAGTTTTTTTCACGGGTACTGCCTCTTGTGAGGAATTGACAAATCCTCCAAGAGTAATTCTTGTCATGAAAAGTGCTTTCTCAAATTTGCCGTTCGGATTCGCCAACTGTAGGTCCCCTCCATCTCTGATAACAGTACTCTCACACAGGAATGGTTGAGAGTTGTTAAGCACTAGCCCCTAGTTCTTAACGGACTTGTGCGCCACCTAATTTATTTATTTTTTAATATTCGAGGAGTTAAATTGCCTTTAAATGTAACAAAATATTAACAACAATGTTTCTATGGCATCAAACAACTTGGAAGTCAGTATCTTCCTTTATTTTCAAGATTTAACTCATAATATATTTTTTAGTATTTTTTAATATTTTTTGTTTTTATTTTTTTCTCAATTGGTTATTGCTTTACAAAGTAATACATTTTTTTTATAAAATGAAGAGAGTTTGAATTCAATATTTTTTTTTTGTTATCAAGATACTTAAGTCGAAAATCATTTTTTAACAATTGTTAGTTGCTTTTTTCAGGTTTCCGCTTGCAACATTTAATGCAGAATCAAATAATGTTGAAATAAATACACTAATTTTTTCGAGATATTCGAGATCCTTTTTACCAAATGTTAGTAACATTTTTGGAAGGTTTTTATTTTCTTTAAAAAACTCTGAATTTGATTTTATTATATTCACTTTATAATTTTGGTAACAATATCTAGTATAAAAGGAAGTAATTTTGAAGGCAGCGAAATTATTTATTCCTTAGACATTTAAGTAAAAATTCAATTTTTATCAATTTTAAGTAGTAATTTTTGTAGATTTTTATTTTTTGAATACTTTTCAAAATGTTACCAGATCTTTAATACGTTATTCTTCGTTATACAAAATTATTTTTAAATTATTATCAATTCTTGTTTAAAAAATATTCGAGGTAAAAAATATTTGTTTTCAGTTTTTTGATTTATAAAAAAAACCGTTATTTGAATTTTTTCTCAAAATTACACTTAATTAGTATTTCGTCGGTGCAGGAAATTAACTTCACGGGAACTACCTTCACATGGGAACTAACTTCACCACTAGTGGGAATTAATTTAACCTTTTTTTGGTGAAGTTATTTCCCACTGAAGGTGGGAGATAATTTCACTTTTTTGTGGGAATTAATTTCACTTTCATGTAAAGTTAACATAAGTTGGAGTTGAAAAATGACAGATACTTGTTGCTCGATTGAAATTTTTGAAATTGGAGCCTAAAATAAGTTTTTTTGAATTGATAGCACGGCGTACTAACAGCTAGGTTAGTACTCCGCCGTGCTATCAATTCAAAAAAACTTTTTAGCAAATTCTAGACAATAAATCAACCATTTTTACGTGTTTTGTATGTAAACAAGTGAACTTTAAAAATTCGGCGTTGTTTCCATTATTTTTTTGGCCATATTTCCTTTTATAAATCGAAATAAAGCCAAATTGATTTTATTTCGTTTTGAACAAGGAAATTATTTGGCCAAATTTCAAATTTGGTGTTATTTCATTTGGTACTATTTCACGTCACCAATTCAACGCTTGATATTTTTTCAGATATTTCAATCGTAGGTGGGAAGTTACTTCACACAATTTTCTGATGAAATTATCTCCCGCCTTCAGTGGGAGATAACTTCACAAAAAAAAAGTGAAATTAATTCCCACTAGTGGTGAAGTTAGTTCCCATGTGAAGGTAGTTCCCGTGAAGTTAATTCCCTGCACCATTTCGTCACATTACAATACAATTGAAGTCGCTAGCTTTATTGGTTTGTAAGTTATTTGGGGTTAACCCAACCCACTATTAAGTTACGAAAAACTTAAATTTCCTAGTTTTTTTAAACTTTTTTAACTTATATGTCATTTTCCATAATTTTCCCCTTTTCACAATTGCTTTTTGTCCAATATTTTTTTGTTATGCAAAATGTATTTTTCTTCCCTTGAATTTTGGACAACCCTTTCTTAGCATGACTAACGCATAAAGTCACATCAGCTTCCATTTTTCAAATGAATTTAAATCAGTATTCGACCTATTTTATATACTCAAAATGTTTTTGCGGAATTTTAAGCAGGTACATATTTGATTGAAGAAGGGGGTAATTGCCTTTTTTACGTTTTTCTGTTCTTTCGATAAATGATTATGCCAGGCAAAAGCTTTAAAGACACTTTTTTAAACAGCTATTATTTTTCTTGTTTTATTTGCATTCCAATATTTTCTGAGACTGGAATACGAACAAAGTTCTGAACAAAAAACTTTGAGTCTCTATATCTCGAAATGTTGTAAATGACATTTACCCCCTTCTCTATTAACACGCTTTAATTCAATCCGCATTTTATGCATTTAGAAAATTGATACTATAGGAAGTACAAATTTAAAATTAAAACCAATTTAGTAAGTTGGTTTTGAACTAGCGAAATGTTAATTAACATAATGCTAAAAAAAGGAAATATGAGTTTGTCCCGCTGAGGTTTTCACCTTTCGTGTGTTAAAAAAAATACATACTTATCACAAAAATATAGTGACATTCTGACGTCTACTACATTTCATAACTGACATTGTTTTTCTTTTCAAATTACTGTATTAAGACTTTTCTAAAATCTACATCAAAGCTACCAACGCGTAGCTAAACACAAATAACCCTTTATTCTTGAGATATGGACTTGGTAGGTAAGCTGTTAAGTTAAAATAGTAAGGTAGCATACAAAAATATTTGTTATCATTATTATCATTATTAAAATAATAAGAGCATAACCCGTCAAAAAATAGTTGACATCTATTGTAAAATGTTTGTTAAAGTACCTAAAAAATATTATAAAAGTGACAAAATAGTAGGTAAATAGATAAGACGACATTGACAGTTTTTACTTTACGAGTATTTTTTCCTTGTGGTGCTGTGTTGTTTTGTTTATGTGGAGAAAACATTGGGCGCCGAAACGTCTGGCATTTCCACAATTTCAATAATGCCACAAAGCAAACACAAACAAAAGATATTTATTAGGTGTTGAGTAAATTAGAGTCTCTATACGACCGACGCGACGAGACGCACGGACCGACACAGACCCCTCGATACCATATTGTTTGCATGTACGTTACACTTCACGTTTTCATATTATAGCGTATATAGCTTTACGCTGCGCTGCTGTTGCACTCTGTTGTCGGTCGGTTAGGTTCTATTTGCTCAGCATAATATGCATCGATGAACGATGAATCAGTTTTATCTACGGAAAAGCAGGCCACACTGCGCTGCTGCCTCAACTGTAGTATAGTGACTTCAAGTACGAGCACAAAATGTTCCCTAGGCTTTTTTTTCTGCCTTATCGCGCACACACCCAGTTGATTGTAATTTGTGATGAGTTTAGCGTTTTGTTAACTCGAACTTATATCAATAATAATTGAGCTTTTTATTTGTTTTTATATAACACTTATGATGTATGGCTACGCCACATTTATAAATAAAATATTATAAATGTAGGTATATTTATATGAATGTAATAATAAGAGTACTGAACCTTTCTGTGTGCTCATATTTTATATAAAAAAAAAACATTAAATTCAAATCTAGAAAACTAAAAACAACAAATATAATATGATAATTCTCATATGTATGTATATTGGACTTTTTACTTGACATAATTTTTAATAATAATAATAGAAAATAAAACAATAAAGAACTTTAATATTTTCAAGAAGGTAAACTTTAATATGTCAGATGTTAGTTTCATTAGAATAAGAAGAAACTAACAGCGTTATAAGCCAAAAAAGGCATTGAAATGATTGTGGCTACTAAGTCCAAAGGAAGATATGCTTGTACATAATCGATCCTAGAGCAACGCATACTTCACCGGAGGTTCCAGTTGCATTAGAGGTATCTATAGTAAGAAAGGATAATACTTCGCAAATGCAAATGTACTTAACCCTTTGTTTCCTAGTAGTTTCCCTGTAAAACCACTAAATTGACACTTTTCTAATATGTTCCTAGAGATTTCATGACGCAAACCAAGTCCATTTGTGCAAAACAAAGGTTAATATAAATACATATACGCATATAGTTCCAACACTTTATTAATTTTCTTTATTATTCTTCCAAAAAGAATTCATGACTTCAAAAATTTCACAAAAATTGTTCTTGATCACAACTCAAAGCATTTTATCTGGGTGCATTAAAAAATGTAGGAGAACAGCTCCAAGCAAAAATCCTCCGAATCGTAAATAATCGTATAATCCTCCCCTCCGAACGTATATCTCCCTAGGGCCAAATACAATGATACGTAAAAGATTAATAGTGAGAGGATGTAAGTAATATCAAGAAATGTAGGGATACCAAAACAAATGTCCTGATCTTCAAATGTCAATACTTTCAATCCAAAAAATATTTGTAACTATCATTGTGATTTGGAAAAACAATCAAAGGTGAGTTTTCAAAACGACTGTCATATTTAAAGAGTAGTTATGTATATTAATATTGTAGTTATGTTAACATTGGACAAACTGGATTTTTCAATAAGAGTTTCATTTTAGTGTTAAAAAATAGAATTTTATAAGAGAAATAAAAGAAAAAGATGATATCAGTCAATTATGATTAAGGGTGTATTCATAAACGTCAGCCTAACTAAGAACTGCGTTATCTGCATTCATAAAGTTAGATTTTCGATCAAACTAACCTAGTCGAACTGCAGTACCTACCGTTCATAAACGTCAGACTGTCGTCAGCGTCGGGCAGATTGTGCAGCTGAATTTGTTTGGTTGCAGAAAGAGTGGGAATTATTAAAATAATTTTTACAACAACAAGATGAACGAAGCGGCACAGACTCCTAAAAAATGTAAGTAATGGCAAATATTGTGTTAATTTTTTGATAAAAATAATTTAAGTTATTGTTTTTAAAGGGATGATGAAAGTACTGTAGGTACTGTGTGGACAACTAACCACATTAAACTTTTAATTATACAAAGCGAATAAGCATGGAAATGGAATTCAATGCTGGAAAGAAGCAAAAAATTACATTGTGGAGGCAGCCATTTTTCTCTGACGTTTATAAACTCTGCTTACACACAAATCGGACTAATTGAGACCTTTTTGTTTACTGCAGACATTCTGCATTGGAAGTGCGTTCTAGCGCAGAATTTCTGCGTTTATGAATACACCCTAACTCTTCAAAAAATAATAAAGTCAGGAAACTTTTCTTGCAAAATTAAGATATTATCATAAATCATTAGAGCAATCCATTCATCAAAACAAACAGTAACACGTTAGGAATTAAGAAACTTTTTAGACATCATTTTTGGATTTCCTAAGTGAAAATGAGATTCATCGCCGAAGATAATTTTTTGATGAAAATCCATATTATTTGTATTCATTTCAAGGGCTCAACTGGCGAACATAAAACGTTGCTGGTGATCGACATCCTTTAAATCTTGTGTTAAGTAAAGTTGTAAAGCCTTAAAATCTAAGTACATACAAAAAAGGTCTAGGTTGTGGAATGCCAATTACCAAAGAAAGAAAATAAATAGGCAAACCTGGGTTTTCGTCAGCAAAATTTTTCCTGAGCGACTTACCGATTTCGATTCTTCATACCAATAACTTGCACCAACAATAATTACTCCACTTTTGTTTACC
Organism: Eupeodes latifasciatus; assembly: GCA_920104205.1. NCBI lineage: Eukaryota > Metazoa > Arthropoda > Insecta > Diptera > Syrphidae > Eupeodes > Eupeodes latifasciatus. Next base: position 75,360,460 of record OV049926.1, read on the forward strand.
AGTTTTAATATTATGGAAAAGATGCTTAAAGACTACCCACTAATCAATACGTTTTGAGAACTATGACTGCAAAATGTTCAACAGTATTGATTTTTAATTGGGTTGTTGCAGCATTAATCGTTTTATTTTAAGTAATATTGTAGTTTTAGTTATTTATTACGCTTAACTTGTTAAATGTTAAAATATTGCAGCTTCAAAAGTGACATTTTCTCAAAGATTTAAATTAAAACTTATTACTTGAAAACATTTTACAATATAAAATATAATTGGTTTCTTTTAACCCTTTACTTGTTAATTCAAAAACCACTCAAGAGTCTTGATTATCTGGCATTTCCTGTTGCGGGAAATTAATACATTTTCTAACATCCAATTCCTTAACAAAGTTGTAGCTTTAAAACACCGATTGAAAAAAATTAGAATTGTATTTATTAACTTCCCATGTTATTGTAATCGGTCCAATTTATGGAATTAAAAATGTTGGCATTTCTCGACGTTTCAAGTTCAATCTACCATAAATAAAAGGTAAGTGTACGGGGACTTTTTTCAAGAACCATCAGAGACATCAACTTTAAATCAATTTTGTTTTACAGATAATAACACCAAAAGAAAGGAAAGGCAGAATGGACATTCAAAATAAATTGAGTGGGTGTTTTTTGGTCACTATAGCTGTTTGCATATAGTGAAAAATATGGTTGATCAAAAATAACTCTCTATCGAACCAAAAACGCTAGGAATTTAATTGAATTACAAAAAATTCAATAAAAGGTGTTTCTATCAATTAAGAAAACTGAAAAAATATCTATTAAAACGAATATCTTACGAACAAAAAATGATACTCCAAAAACCAATTTTATTTACATTTGGATATCAAACTAATTATTTTTTTTTTTACAAAAATATCGTTACTAACATTTAGTAAATTTTTGAAAAAAATCTAACCCACAGCTTTTTAATACAAATAATATAAGAATTTACACGAAATATTACACAAAATAGGTAAAAACTGAGTTTTAATTCGAATATGTCGATAATGAATGGTATTGGCTTAAAAATTATTTCATTCTGTACAAAATATCGTTTTTAACATCAGGTATATAAGCAATACAAACTATCAAAAAATGGTACTAAAACTTTGTAAAGAATTGAAACTTGGAAATCAAACATATTTTTTTACATGCAAAATATTGTTGTTAAGAAATTCCAATGAAAAGCTCAAAACTTATTAAAAAAGAAGCTGGGAAGCAACCCACACTCATAAGAACCGAACATCAATTTTTACCAAATGTTCATGCTGTTTTTTGTAGATTTTATTTTTGTATGAAAAAACGGACTGTTGATTTTTATATAAAACTTTCTGAATGTCGAAAACAACATTTTCCTTGAGATAAAATTAGTTTGAAGCCAATATTTTTAATTTTTAAATAATATTGGAGTCGAAAGTAAATTTTTCTCAAGTTTTTGTAAAAAAACTGTTAATTAGATTTTTCTAAAAATTTTACCGAATGTTGAAACAATATTTCTTATAAGATAACATTAGTTTGAAGCCATAATGTAAAATTTTTGAAAAGATATTTGAGTTTATATTACTTTTAGTAATTTTTTTTTTTAGGTTTTTATTTTGTGTAAAAAAACTGTCAATTTGATTTTTCTCAAAATTTTACCAGATATCAAAAACGTTATTTTTTCTTTATTGCACAAAAATATTTTGGAGATAAAATCATACTTTGTTCGTAAAATATTCGAGGTGAGTTTTTTTAATTTATAAAAAAAGCTATTAGTTGGATTTTTTTCAAAAAATATACTAATTTGGTATCACGTCATAATATATAACATAAAATTTAATTCAACTCTCTAGCGATATTGGTTCGTGAGATATTTGGGATTAACCAAAATCTTCACCTTTTTTAAATTACTATGGTAAAAAAACCACCGACTCAATTTTGTTGAGAGTCCTCTCTGCATCTTTCTGCATTATTATCTGTATAACAAAATTTATTTGAAGTCGATATACTTACTGGTTCTTGAGCTATGGACGACGTCCGTACGGACGTACGAACGTCTCTCTAAAAATCTTTTATTTGGACTCTAGAGGCCTTGAAACGTCGAGAAATGTCAAAATTTTCAATTTGACAAATCGGAACGATTACAGTAACTTCCTATGGGTAGTTAAAAATATATTAGAAATGATATTGACTTCAAACTTCTTTGATCGTACAAAAAATGTGATTATTAATATTTTGTAAGGCTTTTAAATATATTGACAGACAGACACAAATGGGCAGTTATCCGTCTAGGTGACATCCCATTTTTTTTAATTTCATTCCTTGAGCTTGTGGTGATTCTTTAATCTTAATATTGTTCACTTTCTTTTTTAATAATACCTTTTCACTTAGTTTTAAGAACAATTTTCATTGTGATCGAAAATTGTTTTCAACTTTATAATATTATAATTTATAGACTTGACTTTGTTCATCGAATACAAACTTTAAGTACAAATTATGTTTCAAAATTCAATAAAAATCAATTCTATTTTGGAATCCAAAGAGTTAAATTATTATTATTTAGAAGAAGATGTTAAACAATTTTAAAACTCTGCCAAAAAATCAGTGGTATAGAAGTTATAACTTTTATATTTAAAAGTGCTCTTTAAATCATCAGTTTACGATTCGCCATAAAAAGTAGCTCCACTTTTTTTATTTTTAAATTTATATGGCCAAAATAGCCGATATATTTGATTTTTAAAAAGTGATTTTAAGTCGAATTGAAATTAAGGCAATCAAAACATTCCCGGAAAACCATTTTTGATTACCAGTTACAAAACCTTGTCAAAATTCATACAACAAAAGAAATCATTCTACACTACTCAATACGTTATAGCTAACTCCCTTTTCCAGAAGTAATTGATTTTCAATTTAAGAGGACGGAAGAAGATCATAGATTAAGAAATATTTCTTAAACTATGGTTATAGCACCTCCAATGTTAACTTTCACAGAACATATCGTAAATTCAGCACTTCTCAAGAATGTCCCTTCTTCAAATTACACATTTTCTCAATTTTGACTGGACTTGGATTCTTGGATACACAATCTTAGATTGGTATTTGGTGTTCGTTTCAAATTAGAATTGGATTTAATCTAGCTGATGTTGATGATCGGGATGGCGATATGGTGATGATGATCGTGTGTACCTATGTACATACGTTGGATCGTTTCATGATCGTTTCATGGCAGCGGCAGCGCGTATTTATTGCGGATCTGCATGTAATGGCACTGCACCAAAGTGGCAATCATGTGCGTGGCATACAACATCTTTGCTGGCAGTTCGCTGCCTTGCATGGCAGCAGCTATATTTTGTATTTGTTTATGCTCATGATATAAATTTAGAAACGAAGCCAGTGCTTTTTTTTGTATTGTTTTTGAAGCACTGATGTTCTTATTTTAAACGACCGACGACCGACCGCACACTACGCAGCATGAAGATTTATCCGTTTTTATTTCTATACCTATACATTTATTATTCTTCATATATGTATGTAGATGTGCGGTACGTGTGCGTGCGTGCTGATCAGAAATATACATACAAGTACACAAGCAAAAGAAAAGAAAATATTTTTTAAAATATAGAGGTTCAAAAATTACATAAATTTTCTTAAGTAAACTTCCTCTGTATGCTGAAATTTTTTGAAACCTCCCATCATCGCATCGTTGATATTTGTTTCGGCGGCGCGCGGCTGGCGGAGGCGCGGCGCGATGTACAAAGACATCATTAACATTAATAAATGTAATGTCTTATAATATTTTAAATATGTATTTTTTATTTTAATTTTCAAATTTAGAAATTAAATTATTCTTTGCGGTAGAATAAGTTGTAAACCATAAATATTCGTATCTCTACTTTTACCGACAACCCAAGTTACACACATAAATATTTTATCTATTTCTATTTTTGCACGCGCTTTAAGTAGGAGTGGTTATTTTGGTTCCTTCCTTGATGCTTTGATGCTTGAACAGAAAAGATGCATTTTTAGTTTCAATTCTTTTGGCAAAAATCTGCTTTATTTTTTTTTTTTTATTTTTTGTTTGTTTGCTATTGCGGTGGGACTTTCAAATTTAAGCAAAACTAAAACTAAAAATTTAAGCAAAACTAATGGCAACATTTTGATTTATTTCCTATGGTTTTCCCCTAAATGAAACCACAGTAAATACCAAAAATTAAAAATTTCATAAAAACGTAGATTTGATCATGATAAAAAACCATTCGTTTTTTGTGCTGGATTTATCAAAAGCTTAAGCACTTCAGTTGACCAAAATTGGAATTTAGTTTTTATGTTTTTATCAAAATGTTGAGTTTTCATACGAATTTTTCAAAAAGAGAACAGATATTTGGCTTTTAAAACCGGTATAGTATTCGTGTCATGTAAATAAGTGTTTGCCTTTTATTTTTATTTATTATTTTTTCGATTTCAGTAATTTTTGTTCTTAAAAAGCCTCTACCTTCTAGACTGGGCGATATGGACCCCCTTTCAATAGTAAAAAATGTATTTTTGACTATTTTACGAGAAATCCGTAACAACTATTGGCGATGTAGTTATCATATTCGTGCCGTAATCGCGTATGTGTATGTTTTTAATAATTTAACTATAAAACTAATACAATATTTGGTTAAAGTGGTTTGAATAAAAAGTCTTGTTTTAAAAACTGACCAAAATAACGATAAATCACATGTGTAACTTAAGATTTTATAACATCGTTTCTCACCATCAATTCTTAGAGTTTCCAAGTATGTTTCCTTTCTGAAAATATGTTGAGATTAATATTGGGTAAGATTTATGCCCCAACGATGGATTTGTATGAAACAGCAAACAAATATTGCGGTTACTGAAAAAAATAATGCTATTTCTTAAATGTTTGAAGTATGTATGAATCTAGGCATATCTACATATTTTGAAAACCTCAATTTATGAATAAAATTTCAATCGAACTAGACTTGAAAAAGAGAACAATATTGTTAAGAAAGTCATATATTAACTTTCGATGTTTATTATAACTTCGAATATGGGACAAATTCCTAATGCAATTTATTTTTATAATACCACTGAATTTATGATATTTAAACAAAAACAATGCAATTTAAGATTTTAACCAAATTTAAACATTATGAGTTAAAAATGGTAAAACAGACCTATTCCTGTTTTTTTTTGCCATAAAGTTACAAAAGGTTTCGAACTATCTGTAAAAGCAAAATGAAATGATTATTATAAGAACCGCTTTGTATTATTTTTTTTAATTAATATTTTAATCGGCCCGATTTGTTGAATTAAAAATGCTTTCTAATATAAATCAAAGGTCCGTGTGTCATATGAACGTTGTTACATCTGTATGTTTCGGACAACTTTTTTTTGTAAACCATATCTCAAGAACCGTCAGAGATAATACCCGTGTTTTGTTAGAAAATCTATCCATAGGATAGTAGGATTTTACACGAATAACAAGAACAATATCTATAGTATGAATATCTACTACCGATAAAAGTTAGAGTAGAATCTTACTATGCGGATGGGTTTTTGACTTTTATACGAGTCTCGAATGGATCTTATGTGATTTCGTTATCAAATGTTGGTACGATTGATATTGCATTTATATCTTGATGGCTGTGTTCGTTGAGTAGTTGTGCATTTGGAATCATGTGTGTTTTCCATTGGGGAAAAAATTAATCTATTACTGTTGATATTATTTAGTTTTGTTAGTGAAAATGGATTAACTGAGCTTATTTTGCAAGAGAAAACAATAGAAAAGATAATTAAGTTTTGCTATGTTTCCACCAAAGGTTTATCTCAGTTTAGATTAGATAAATCTTTTTGGTGTTTCCACCGCACAAGAAGATTTAAAAATGATTAAGTTTGACAGCACTTTCTAAAATGCAAATGGTGTTTCGATGTTTCTTATAAAGTGCAAGTGAGATAGTTTGATTCATTTTAAACAATTAAAAACTGAATAGTTCAGCACCATATAAGAATATGCTACCTACTCCATGTGCAATTTTTTTGTTTAATTTAATTAAAACAAAACTATATTTTTTGTACACAAACATGCAAATAAACAGACCATAACGCATTATCTGTAAAACCAACTCCTCCACACAGGTTTTTCTTCACACATTTTGACTCAATTCCGATCCCCGACCGGAATCGGGGCGAATCAAGCTCATTTCAACCCGATTCAGGTGTATAAAGAATTTAGGCTCGCTTCAACACCACATGTTAATGTAGTAGTCTACGAACAAACCCCCTTCTTGAAGTTTTTATTTCATGTCAAATTGTTTGGTTAAAACTTTGAAATCGACTATCCATTACACAGACATATTTTCTTGATTTTGATAGTCAACTATCAAAAATCAGCTTACACGATTTCACCCCTGGTCTGAATTTCGCTATTTTTTTTTGGAATTTTTTGATAAATTATTCTGGCAAATATTCAGTTGTATCAACTTTCAAATATAAAAACCGGACTACTGCGGATCGTTTTTTGGCAATTTCTCACTTTACTATATATGGAATACGAAAAAACGCACATAATAAACAAATAAATTAGGTGATGCAACTATTTATCAAGGACTAGGACCTAGTGACTTACATCTCTAAACCATTTCTGTGTTGAAATTGAGTTATTAAAAGAGCTTAAGAAAATTTAACAAACAATAAAAATGGATTCACTTGCATTTGAAACAATTACTATTGAAGAAGTTCGAAGGAGAACACAAATGCTAAAAATCTAGAGAAAAAGACTGAAAGATCTTTAGATTGATCTGATCTTTAGATTGAATAAATCAGCTTTCAAATACGTTCTAGGGAGAAGGCGAATATCAGCTTGGCATAGGCAAGGATTCAGAAGTCGGCATGACACAGTCATCATTTTCATCACGTATACTAAACGTCTTAGAGAGAAGACTTTGTTCTTTGTGCATTAAAACTGATATGAGTGATTCAGAGATGCAAAGAGAGAGTTTTTCGAAAGCAAGTGACTAAATTAAATGATGCAGTCGCTTTTAATTTCAGCTTCTCCAAACAAATGCTTCTTTCAAAGGACGTCCAAGAGAGTTCAACTCCGTTTTTAAGTGCTCCCAGTAAAGGTATACGTACTCTTTTGGCAATTTTATATATCATTGAGCTTTATAGGTTTTTAACTTAAAAAAAAGTATTTAATATTGGCTTTTATTTTCAAAATTTTGATCGAATTTATGATATAGGGCTGATTGTTATTAAGTTTTAGTAAAATGTTAAGAAAATTCAATTTACGGCTTTTAAAAATAAATTAAAATCAATAACAAATACTTCACAAAATTGGTAAAAACTGATTTTTGACTCAAATAACTCCATGCAAAATAAAGGTATTGACTTCCAAATTATTTTTATACAAAATATTGTTTTTAACATAAGGTAATTTTTTTTAAGAAAAATCCAGTAGGATTTTTTTTTTTGTAAGAAATTAAACCTTCAAAAAATGCTAAAATTTTTAAACATTGGTTTTCGACTAAAATTTCTCGGGAACGCTAACAGATATTATAATGAAACTTATTTAATAATATGCAAAATTTTGTTGTTAACTTTAAGTTAATTTTCTTTCGAAAAATCAAATCAACAATTTTTAACACGAAAAACCTATAAAAACTGTTAGAAATGGGTTTCGATTCAAAAAGTATCTTAGAACAAAGAAAGATACGACTTTAAAAACAAAATGTTGTTATTAATGTTTTGTAAAATTTTTAGAAATATCGATAGACGAATAAGAAGTTTTCACGGGTAATATCACAGTTTTTTTTTTTTTTTTAATAATTTAACAATTTTTCGAAACACATCCAATTAAACTTTGTATACCTTATGAATCCTTATACAAGCTTAAACTCCAATCCTTGAAGCAGTTTCAAAAGGTTCAGTTAAGAGCGTTTCGTAATAATTTATCTTTTTATCGTAACTCATAAGATTTATTTTTATATTATGTGTAACTTAATTTATTACCAATTGGTCGCTTGTTAATTAGATATTTCCAAAAAATTATATGTCCCACTTTGGGGTCAAGTTCGTTACCTAACGGAAAACATAAAATCGGATGTTGGCTATTTTCGTGAGTGAACAATTGAACTTATTCAAAATCGTCAGTGGTGTTTTCAATTTAATTTTTTTTGGCGTTGAAATACTGTATTTAAATTATTGTATTACAAAATTCTACCTCTACAAAATATTGTATGTTCAAATTTTAAAAATACACTTATTAATGAATACAGTATTTTGAGGTTAAGAATTTAGAAATATAGTATATATTATTTCGATCATACATAGTTTTGAAATACTATATCGAAAAATTATTGTAAAAAGAAGAAGGCTAGAATGCTAAATTTACAAAAGTGAGTCAAATTCTCATCAAATTTGGAGATTAACTTCTCAAGCTTTTTTGTTTACTTCTACAGCAAACCAAAACTTAACTAATATTTGAAGTTATTCACTTGTATTAAAAATGTTTTATTGAACTGTTTATTTATAGTTGGGAATGAAATTAAAAATAAATTCAAACTTATAAACTTAAATTCGATATCAAATTTCATAACTTTTGCGTCTCAAAATAAATAAAATTAAATGGCGTTTCAATGAAGTATTTCAATGACTTATAACATTTTTAAATAATATTTACAAAAATCTAAAAACTCAATAAATTCAACGTAAAGTACTCGAACATTTATGAGGCATTATGGCTTTTCTTAAAAACAAAAAAGAATTTTACAAAAAATTATACCTAGTCTAAATTTTCCACCGGATGTTCAACTTATTGATGTTTATTTAACTATCACATCCAGACGCTTGGCTATTCCATACACGGTTATGATGTCACACCTTTATGCTGACACACCGCTTTGTTCACTTGTGCATTTGAAAACGATTGCTGCGGTGCATATTTTTATTTTTTTTTTGTTTAAATATTAATTTTATTCTTTTTATTTTTTCATGTTGTTTGTATATTTATGTAGATATTAACAACAACTATAGATGGTCAATATCTTTTTTCCGACGAGCGACGACGACACGAACGGTAGCAAAGGTGCATGCAGCTGCAATATGAGCTTCTGTTTCCTTCCGTTTTTTGTTGTTTTTTTTGGTTGGTATTTATGTAGATAAAAATGTCAGAAAATATGGTTTTTCAAAGAACCAGTGTTAATTCACAAATACATCACTGCGGAGATGATTTGCGATGATCCCTGCAGTAGCACGTTCATAAACGCAAATAATTGGCATCACTTAAAATGTCAATTGTTCGATAAACTGATGCGCAAATATAAACAAAAATGCATTAAGAATTTTCTTGATAAGTTGTTGATGCCGACGCGATTTGGAGCAAAATCTTTTTTTTTTCATAATAAGCGCACACTCAAAGGGATAATACTACCCTTATTATGTAGACACAGTGTGAGCACTAGGAAAGGGAGAGAGGGGTTGAAAGGAGGTGTCGGTGCACATTAGTTTTGAATTCCTGAATATTGCAATGGCTGGGAAAGACAGAGTGTGGCGAATGATCTTATGATGGTCATATCACCAATCGAAATATTTTCTCGTTACAGTTCCACATCCGAAGAAGAGAGTAGTGAATCTGAAAACGAATATGAGAAGCTAAGAGTACTATCGTTAGCGAAACAATGTATTGGATTAGAAGTTGCAGACAGGACATCAATAATAAAAATGAGAAAGAGTGTTGGAGATAGAACAGAGCCCTGGGGCACACCAGCATTTATTTTGTGGTTTTCAGACTTGAATCCATCCAATACAACTTGTATTGAACGATTCGAAAGGTAATTACTAATCCAATGAAGGAGGGATTCATGAAAACCGAAAGCACGCATTTTCGATAAGAGAGCCTGATGCCAAACCCTATCAAATGCTTTTGAAATATCAAGTGCTGATAATTAATTAGCGTTTCCATGACCTTTGAAATAAGGGACGTAAGTGCAATCGGTCGGTAATTAGAGGGTGAGGAAGATTCGCCTTTTTTGGGAATGGGCTGGACAAATGCAGTTTTCCATCCGCTCGGAACGAGACCTGAGGAGTAGGACAGATGAAAAAGCTTAAGCAGTGGTTTTGCCAGCGTTGAAGAACACCTCTTCAGAACAATAGCGGGGATACCATCCGCACCAGCAGATTTATGTGTGTTAAGATCTCTTAGGACTCTCGTCCAGTACGAGTGCGAAAAAAGATTGGTCCCATAGAATCACTAACTCGCTCAAGTACAGGCGGAGTCATAACACTCACTGGCAGCGTTGAATTGGCGGCGAACTGCCTAGCAAAGAGATTAGCTTTCTCTAAAGATCTAACAAATGGAGTGTCATTCACAACGAGCGTAGGAACCGAGGAAGATTAAGAATTCCTCATATTTTTTACAAATGACAAAAAATGTTTACTGCCTTTGGGACATTGTAGTATTTTTTGCCGTAATTTTTGGTCATGTAAAAATTTGGTCCGTCGAATATGGACGTTGCAGGCCTTCCTGGCTTGCTTGAACTTATTCCGGTTTTCCTCAGTTGGATTGGCTTTAAAACAACGGAAACTTACCTTCTTGACCCTAATAACCTCTTTACAGCTCGCATCGCGTTTTCCTTAGGTCTGATCTTCTAATCCTATTCGGGATAAAAGTTCTCATTTCCAGGAGAATCAAACTTGTGATCATATCAGCGCTGGCGTCAACGTCACTATCGAGGAAGCATAGTGATGCCTAATCACTACCAACAAATTTGTCGTTTGTGAATATACCCAGGGGGTAACTGATTGATAACTGAGACATTATGCATGTGTAATAAGATAGATTTTGATTGAAAGGAAAGAATTAAAAGAAATAATATGGCTTAATGATAGTTTTTTTATTATTTTGTAAAGAACCGAGGTTTATAGAAATGAATAGCGAGAGTATTTTAATCCGAATGGTGCAAAACAAAAAGGAATTAAGTTCTGTTGAACCCCTTGAAATTGTTGGCTGCTTTCAATTTTCCAGTTGACACATCTCACATCCATAGACTTGGGATTTTATTTTTAAAAATCATAGTTTTTGTAGAACAAAATAATATCAGTGTCGGGATGTATTCAGAGTTGTATAACTTTTCTTCGTTCAGGGGACAGTGTTGTGAACAAAGCGCTAAAACGAGAATTCTAGAACAAATTAAATGGCGCAAGAAACAGGCTGTTCTCCTGTCCTGTTCTATTGACTGGCGCAATCGATCACTTTATTTATTGTTTCGATAACTTCGCATAACTTCAACCAATCAAGAATCTTCATCACGTAACTATTGATTTCTTCTTCGGTGTAAAGCAATTGGATTGAAAATTAAAAATGTTTGTTCATTGTTTTTTTGTACTAAGACTTACGAAAAGTTACCTGATTATTCACTAATTGTTCAAGCAAATTTATAAAGGATGTATCGTTTAAACATTTGTTCTCAACATCATTTTAAATTTTGTACATCATTTTTCAAGAATTTTACCCGTGACGCAAATTGAAGTTCTTTAGGGCAGAAATAATGCTTCGCAAGTTTGGTTTATAAAGCAAATACCTCCGTTAAAGTTCTTTAATTCTTCTTCTGATGATAAAAATTGCCTCAAGTGGGAGGTTTTGTTCTCACAATTCTTTTCTCAAATTATAAAACTTGAAAAACCATTCCTTGAAAACGGATTTTCCTATCCATGCATCCAAAGAACTTATATAGTATATGGGCATTTTATAATTTTTAGGACACCGCAGATGATCAGCATAACGAGCTTATGTGTACCTGTGGCATTAGAACCCAGTAGCGCAAAGTCACTCTTTGCTTAGGAATTTTTGCTCCAAAAACACTAAATTGTTTTGAACACACCTTAAGGCTTTTTCCTTTTTTATTTGTTCAATAATTGCTGTTTAAGTGTGAATATAAAAATTTAAAACCAATTTTGAACTTTAAATGAACTTTAACCTTAAAATTAACTTCACGAACATACAACTTTTTACTGGAAAATTGTATTAACACGATCTTGATTGCACAAAATTTACTGGAAAATAAATATGGCACATACGCATACCTATACTAAATTACAAATTCCGGGAATTCCCCTTTGAATAAAAACCAATTTTCAAACGTACTCGTAGTAACCTACAATGAAGAATAGTTAACGAGAGTCTACTATAGTTCAATCTTTTACTTATTTATGAAAAAACAACTAATTTAGACCTTCAAATGGAAACAAAATCTTATCTATCACCAATTTTTAAACCGGGTTCAAAACAGGATATAACTCATTATAGACCCATTAACAAAATCTCCTGTATTCCAAAAGTATTTCAAAAGCTAGTCTCTAATACGTTAACTGAGTTATTTTAGGATCATATTTTAGTTTCTCAACATGGGAAAAGCAACGGCAACTAACTTGGCTTTAATAAGCAATTTCATCATAACAAATATGGAAAATTGTCTCTAAGCAGATATTATTTTTTTATATTTTGCAAAGGCATTTAACAGAGTCAACCATCTTATCTTATTAAATAAAATAACAACTCTAGGTATTCACTCTTTCCTTTTAAAATAGATTGAACCATATTAAGTTGGTAGATTTAAAAAAAAGTTAAAATTGATACTTCGCTTTCGAAATGTATTTTGGTTCCATCTGGTGTTCCGCAAGAAAGCCATTTGGGTCCATTATTATTCTTGTTATTTATAAACTAAATACCATATGTTTTTCAAAATTCAAACTTCCTTCTTTTCGTGGATGACCTTTACCGTAAGATCTCTTGTCAAACTTACTGTTTTTTTTTTCTTTTGGAAGATCTGTCGAAGCTTGATAATTGGTGCAAGCAAAATAACCTTCTTTTAAATGTTTCGAAATATCAAATTTTGTCGTGTCTCAAAAAATTTAACCCCATAGTGTTTGATAATATTATCAAGCACATAAATTCAGAACGTGTAATTAGGAACAAAGATTTTGGAGTAATCAATTCAAACACTTGGTTTGCTAAAAAGTAAGACTAAAGAGATTTCAGATTCATATACTTTAATATCTCTTTATATTTCTCTGGTAAGGTTAGTTCTTGAATATTTTAGCATTGTTTGAAACCCTTTTTAAAATAATTCAATAGACAGAATTGTAAAAGATCAGAAGTATTTTACAAGGTATGAATTTTATAAGCTTAATTGGAGTATTGCAAAGCCTCCCTATTATAGTTTATGTTTATTGTTTGGTATGCAATTTCTCTCTAAGATCATCGCGATTTATTTTTAAGTTTGGTTTTTGGGAGACACAGTAACATTTCATATCGATTCTCCTTCTTTATTAAAAACTATAAACAACAATATCAGCTATTGTAATATTTTTTTAATTATATAAGCAAATATCCCCCAAACAATTATATTATTTAATATCTAGTCTTAAAAGATTGTAATCTGATTTTTGAAATAAACTAAACCAAACTAACTAAAATCTATTACCATGTTCTTAATTTCAAATTCTTGTTATTCATTAAAAATAGATTAGCCACAAAATTATAAATTTCAGACTTAACTCAAATTTTCGTTTAAATTTTCAGCTCTTAAAAATGACCAATGCCAAATACTGAACTTTAAACATTCAAATGCTTTTCAAAATTCTATCTGAGGGTTCAGAAAATGTTCTGAGCATATATTTGTCCTGATCGTGCTCTGAAGACTCAGAGTCCGGAGTTCCGAACTAACTAAGTTACAACTTCTGTTGCACAAATGAAAAATCTGACTCGTGTTTATATTAGAAAAATAATACTATATTAATTATAACGAAAACTTTTTTAAAAAAAAATTTAAAATATATTTTAAAATTAATATTAACTGAATTAAAAAAAAACTGAATTCAAACATAACTTCTATCGTTGTCCAATGAAATCAACTGATTTTGTACCTGGTTTCCTAGACGAAATACGGCGTCGGTCGTTTTTGGTGAAAATACATTTTTTTTTCGGATTTAAAAACTAAGCTTTGTCTGAAATTTATTTTCAAAGAATAAGCTTCTTCTACTGATTTATATTAAAATAATATATAGTTGTTGATAAGGAATTGCGTTAATAATATCTGAAAACAATATTGAATATATTAAAAATTCATATCTAAAAATATTAAAAAAAATTAATAAAAATATTTTTGAAGTATTGAGATTTACTGTTTATTTATACTTTTCTTTTAACATAAAAATATGACAATGTATGTTTGCATAATTTTGTTTTTACTTTGTATATAATATTATTATTTGTATAGAAAAAAAACAGTAGTTGTGCTGACAAGCTGAATATATTAATATTAATAAAATTTAATGCAATAAAGGAAACACAAATAATATGAGTATAATATAAGAAGCATCCCAGATCGAATGATAAGAATTTTTGTGTTTTATAAAATAAAATCATTGCTAATGCACGTTAGACATTTTCATAGTTTATGAAGAGATGAAGGAAATTGTCGGGATAACTCAGGTGTTCGGACATCCATTGTAAAGGTGTATCGGCGTGAATATCGATGCCATGAGTGCGAATACCACCTGAAAATATAAAATGAAAATTCATTTTTAATGTTGAAAAAATACATAAATCTTATGAAAATAAATAATAGAAAAAGATACTCAACGAAAAGAACAAAACAACAAGAAAACTTACACATACATACATACATACATATTTACTACTCGTACCTAAACGCACAGTTCTTATTTAATATTCTGGAAAAGTTTTGATTTATATCAATTTTCAGTACGTTAAGGAATTTATCCAGTAGCCAGGGAAATAGAGGACAATAAATTAAAATTGGTGTTAGGGATGGTATTTGTTAACTGGGAGACACGTACAAATATTATTGTTGAAAACTGTCCGATTATCAGTATTTATTATGATGGTTAGGTGATGAAGAGAAGTGGTGGATGTATAGGTGTTATTATTCGAAAGGTCTTCAATTTTACATAATATTATTTCCCCCGAGGAATGGTAAAGTTTCAACATTTTTTTAAGAAGACCATAAGCAAACTAGAATTTTGATAAGAAAAACAAAAATGTAATAAAGGTGATTTTTAACTTCGTGATGTAACCAAAAAGTATTTGATTGCAGGTCATTCGTAAGGAATTTCGGTTGAAGTTTTATTAATAAAATAAGATCATTATGTGTAAAAGTTATTATTTTTCGTTACTCGTATCAGGTTAGTTGATTTGAAAGATTTGAAATAGTAAAAAACTGTAGCTCGCAATTTGACTATACAAAATGAAGCCAAAACCTCAAGACTTTGGAAACTCTCTAAAACCAACAAAGTTAAATGATGAGGGATTTTAGTAATACGCTCCAATCCAGAACCTGGTAAATGGGAACATCCCAGTTTTTCTATTGTTACTTTTTTAGTTTTTAACTTTAAGATGTGATATTTTAAGTTGGGAACACCACAAGGTAGAGGGGAAAGGGTTTTCAGTGCCCTGTAGGAATTAGAGCAATAAGTTATCTATTAACATTTTGACTGTGGGGTGTCATAAGTTCCTAAATTTTGTTTGTCAATGTATAAAAAAAAAAAACAGTTTATTTTCAAGTTGCGACGAAATTTTTCTATTACACGCTGAGTAATAGAACTATTTCATGCTACAGCTAAGGTACTGTTTTTTATTTTTTATTTTGTTTGTCGCTTTTGAACTAGTTTTTTTGGCACTAACGAAAAATTAACAAAAGGGCTCGACATTATATTCTACATTCTACTCCTGTTACAAGTCTAGAATCATAATCATAAATAAAATTTTTCGGAGCTTGTGTCTTTCAAACTTTTGTGCTTCAAACTTTGGCTTTTAAAACCTCGGCCCTTAGAACCAAAAATACTCAATAACCAAGACTTGAATCTTTTGTACGTTTCACTCTCCAAACCCCATTTGTTTAAATTGTTGTATTTGTAATTTTGACATCTTGTCCATGACGATTCGGTGGGCACTTTTCAAAGCAAAAACAAAATAATGAGGGGAATTAGTTTTGTTTTGACAGCCAAATTTTATTTCAGTCCTTGAATTTCAATGTTTTCAGATTTTATTAAAATTAATTCATTAATTTAGAATATAAAAATTCTCATAAAATTCTTCAAGCTTCCGAATTCACCTCGGATTATTGCATCTAAGATGCGTTCGAAGAATCATAAAATTAAGGGCGAGAGCACAATTTAATAAATTCAATTTGTTTTCATGATTTTATTTTGCACTCATTTTCTATATTAGTTTTATTAATAAATTAAACAAAACAGAGTTATAAGCGATGCATACAATGTCTTCAAAATTCTTGTTTAATATACATACTTACAAATACTCACATTATTTTAAACGCAATTCTTTATGTAACCAAGTTTTAGAAAAATAAAATAAATGTGTTTCAACTCCCTATTTGTCAAATTGAATTAAAAAAAATGGAAACATACAAATATTAGGTCCGTTCGCGTACCCTCCTAAAACAGTAAAATTTTACGAAAAAATACGAAATTTGACCAAATTCTGTTCGCGTACTCAAAAATTTCATAGTTTTTTGTAAAAGAGAGCGCTCACGAGAGAGTAAAATATTTCCCCAACCTACGAATTTTAGCCCAAGAAATTTCTTTGGGCTGATTTGTGAAAATTTCAAATTTGATAGAAATTCAAATAAATTAAATAAAATACTCGCTTTTGCTGTCAGTTATAAAATTTAAAAACAAATTTTCAAAGAACAGCAGAAAGACAGTAATATTGTGTGAAAAATTTGTTGTTTTCCCGTTCGCTTACTTTTTTGTAGTTTTTTTTTGGTGAGAGAATTTTACCCCCACTCTTTAAAATATCTATTTTTTACGGTGCAGAAAGTACGCGAACGGACCTATTTATTATATACATATATGACATATCAAACGAAAACGAACATTTAAAAAGAAGTAAGAGAAGAAATAAAATGTCAATTCCAACATTTCTCAAAAAATAAAAACGTGAAAACCCGCTCTGAATCCATGCGCAACTCATTCCACAGATTATGTAATTGACATGAATGTTACTTGTTGCACTACAGAAGTCTTTTTGTAAGCTCTTACAATCTAAGTAAACAGACAAAATATTGTTTTCTTTTATTCATTAAAAATGTTTAGTTATAAATTTCAAGATTATTGATTATTGTTCAAAGTGTATAATATATACTAACAAACTTTAATTTTTATTGAAATCAAAAAGCTATATCCAATTTAAGACCATGTCAGCACTTGAGATTTTGTTGGTTAGGAACGTAGTTTTTGAACGCGCCCATGAAACTTTGAAATTTGATTGGTCTGATGACTGAATGCGAGAATGAGTTTGTTTTTTTTTTTGCATCATTTTACGCACACTTTTTCACATATAGTTCTAGCAGCTTGTAAGAAAACCAAAATGTCAGTCTTTTATTCCCATCTTGATAATTTAGTATTCTTGCTTAGGAGAGGTTAGGTCAAAGTGACCAGTTTATTGGCCCAGGCCCATTGTGAAACCTCATGAATCTCGATGCTTTCTTCTGAGCTCAATGGAAACAATTTGAGTCCCTAACGAAACGTAAAGGACTGATTATGTTAATGTGATAAGGATCTTTTAGATCGTTATAGCCGTGTGGCGTGCTTTCCTTTTAGACAATGTCCGGTTACGACACTGATTATTGAGCTTATATGCGATCTGTTTAGAGATAATAAGCACTTTGAGGGCTTTGAAGCAAGTGTAGGCCAGATATTTTTCGTGACCTGACACGTAGTGATGTTTGCCTTCTTTATAGCGTCTTGCATTAGCAACAGTTTACAGTTTGTGCTGTACCATTTCTGGCGAGTTCACCTGCCTTACAATTTCCTGGAATGTCTCTATGGCCCAGCACCCAGCAAAAGTAAATGTTGAACTGTTGCGCCATCTACATTACGGATGCTCGGCAGTCATGAAATGTTATAGTGTTTGTAGAGGCAGAGAGATTTGATAACGGACTGACTATCTGAGAAAATAGGAATATCAAATGTTGATATTACGTTTTCTTTAAACCAGGACAAGACTTCTTTTATTGCCAAAATTTCCGCCTGGAACGCGCTACTGCTCTTTAGAATTTCGTAGGGATCTAAGCTAATAACAGACTTAATTCAAGTGGTATATATGTACGCGTTTTGAAAAAGTGAGTTAAAACAATGTTTGAACTTTTCCAACATCAATTTAGTTCGTTCAAAATAAATCCAAGAGATATGGAATATTTTTCCTTCGAAACTTACGTTTTTGATTTTAAAATATAAACTATTGCAGAACAGGATAAATAGGTGTATTCTAATTCCATAAACCGGTCTATTGTTGCTAAACCCAATTAAATTAAAATATTCATTCAAACGTGTTTTGCCCATTACATCAGTAATTTCAAAATGTCACTTGGAACTACGCCAAAATTTGAAATTTGGTGAGTCTCTTGATTTTCAAATACGAGCTGATTTAAAAAAAGTCGTAAACTGTTTTTTTAACAGTTAGTGTTTAAGCCTATATAAGTAACTATTAAAACACAAACACAATAAGTATACTCCCAAGTGTGCCAATTTTTTAATGACTTAACACGTAATGAAATTGAATTAAAAGTATTGTAAATTAGTTTTGCTAACTCATCATTTTAAAAGATAAAAGGGAATCAATCTTTGATTTCATTTACTAAATATTAAAACTTTCCCTTAAAAATTCTGACAACTTTTATATTTTCCCTTTAAATAAAAACACAAAATTATTTTTTTTATGTTTTTTATGAATTGTGACACACACATTAAAAAACCTGATTTGTCATCAACAGACCATTATATTTTTAATTAAATTAAAAGTAAATAAAATGTGTCTGTGCAGTCTATTTAATTGTGGTTTATTACATTAGATTTGTGAAAAAAATACAAAGAAAGTTAAAAATAAAAATTGATGTAATTTAATTTTAATAATTTGTGTCTCTAAGAAAAAAAATAATAATAAAAAAAACAACATCATGAAACTGCTTAAAAATGAAATGGTCTTTGTATGCGCGTTTTGTACAAGGCTATTTTAAGGGTTTATATTTTTAACATTTTCTATAGCATCACATCCTCCATCATTAAAAATTTATATTTAAATTTATTTTTCACTATATTATATGTAGAACCTTGGCGGCTGGCGGCGCCAACTATATGAGTCATTTTTGGTTTTCAACAAAAATAGATTATGAATTTTGTACGTATAGCTTAAGATTTTGTTAGTGCTTCGTGCTGGTGTGGCGATGATGGCGACTCAACGTCTCGAGTATTTTGCATTGGAAATTTTTGGTGTCCCATGATTTTGGTATACGTAAAACTATTTTTAAATTTTGATTTTTCAAGTTGTTTTTTTTATAGATATGAATTTAGAAAGAAATATATATGTAGGTATAATATTTTGAAAAGACTTTAACAAACTTATCCTTAGCTTAACTTATAGGAAAGTTATTAACTGTTAAAAAGAGCTCTTGTTGTAAAATTATAGTTTGAAAACTTAAGAAAAAACACATACGTGACTCAAGTCTACAATAAATTGCCACCGATGTTTTGTCAGTATATAAATAATCACCTCATTCTAAGAAGTTTATCTTTTCTTCCGCAAAGATAACAATCGTCTATGTCAATTTTGGGGGGTTTTTAGTTATTTATTTTTCTAGGAAAATAAACTCACATAAAATAAATTGTTGTGGCGCTATAATTTGTACTGTAAATTCTATCTTATCTAAAAACAGTCAACGCGCCTTTTGAGTAATATTAATAATCAAATACTAGCGTCATCGTTATTAATAAACAATGAGTTTAAAAAAAAAAAGAAAAAAACATTTCAAAACATGACATCAGTAAAAATGATTACCAAAATTTGTCAAGCTAAACAAAAACAAAAAAAAAATGCCTGTCTGAGTTATGGCATTATTTTTTTTATTTTACTAAGAAGAATTTTGATAAGACTTTAAAATGACGCATGAGACCTTAACAATGACGGTGCGACGAACGCCCGTTAAAATTTTAACATGTTTTTGAATCGTCATTTTATAAGGAATTTTTATATATAGGACTTTTTAAAACAACTTTTTGAATTTTATTTTTCGTATATGCAATTGTGACTTTTGTAAGTGTCATAATTTTGTATATAGGGTAATTAAAAATGAGCAATGATAACTTCCCGTAAGAAAATGTCAATGTTTTTTTTTTGTAATAAACCAGCCTGTCATTCAAAGAACTTCAATCAAAAAATTGTAGTTAAAATTGAGATATTCGAAAATTTAAATTAATTTGGTAGTATTTTGGACGGGACTTCAAGTTTTGTACAAATAAATTCTGAGTTTTTCTAAAGCGATACATTTTTTATACAAATTTTATTTTGTTATAAAGTTTATATATTTTGATATATGTATAGTTTTGAAAAACAATCTTATTTAAATGGACACTTCGAGAAGGTTCCACTACAGTACTTTTTTTTAAAGAAATTTGTAACCACTTTTTCGCAAATTACAACACGCACTCGCAATAACTTAACAAATGTTGGTTTTTCAAGAATAAAATACACGACAGGGTCGCACGAACTTCTGATGTATCCAAAGAGTGTTTTTGAAAATATTTCCTGTATTTTAAGATTTAATAGTGTAGCTGCAAAAAATGTTTGTTTTCAAAAATTTAAATGCCATTTGATTTCTCAAAAAAACTTTAATTTTACAAAAATTTTATTTATATACAAATTTTTTCAACTTGAGTTTAACAATATTTTTAGTATGCATTTATTTAGAGCTTATTGCTATACGTTTTACATTTCAATTTCGTAAAAAACTGATGATGAAAAAAATGTTTAATATTTTTTTTTAAATTCAAAATAAAAGAAATGACATTTTTGTTCATTAAATATTATTTGGACAGTATAAGAGCTCGTGCAGAATTATTGAAATCGGTTGATTAGTTCTTAAGAAAATTTTAAACAAAATAACGGTTCTATGGTACCTACCCTTTTGGAGCAATACAAAAATATTTATTTATTTTTCATTGAAAAAAGTCAGAAGAAAAACATTTTAAAAGAAATTTTAATAAAAATCCATCAGTTTGTTTTTGAGAAAATTTTAATTTTTGGCCAAAAAATTTGTATGAGGACTACTGTTATTTTTAGTCTTTAAAAAAAAAATTAAAAAAAACTCCTAACGCGAATTGGCTCAAAGCCTTAATTTCCAAGTTTTATCTTATTTATCAAAATGGTTTGGCTGTAGGAGCATTAACATCGTAACGTCATGTTTGATTAAAATCTTGAGTTCGAAAGTTTTTACGAATACAAAACTTGCCATATAGTTCCTATATGTCGTAAGTAAAATTTATTTCGTTATAAAGTTTATATACCTTACCATAGTTTTGACAAATAATTTAATTCAAATGACAGCTTTTTCTTAGTTGCTAATTGATACCGCCAAAATGTGAGATAACGCAACCTTAAAACTTCGCACGCAATAAAGCCATAATTGTTTTGTTGTGTGGCTTTTCGTCCCATTTTGTTGATATGTCCCATTTCGTTGGAATCACATTAGTTCAAGTCATAATATTCAACGTGTTTCAAAGTGTGACATGTGAAATTAATGTGACAGGTGTCAAATGTCAGGCCTACCAACTTGAAACCGCAAAATCGATGCCCCTATAATTTTTATCATATCAATTCAGTACGAAGTAAAAATGTGTACAATAAAATTAAATTGAACTTGATAGCATTATTGATTTGTGAGAGTTTTGGGGGCAACTATTCTTATTTTTTGACAGTCCGTTCAAACATTTTATTTAAATTCTCTAACTTTTTTAATTTTGTAAAAACTTTTGATATATTTTTATAATTTGAAACCTTTATATTAAAAGAAAATTATGAATTATTTAACTGTAATTTTAACGAATACGAGTTGGAGGGTTGAAGCGGTTAAAACAAATAAATTTGGAAGAGCAAGTGTTGGATGTATATATATGGCTTTAAGAAAATATATAAACACTATTTGAAATTTAAAAGCATCGATGGTTATAGCACTATTAGCTTAAAGTTTCGTAACACCTGTAAGCACTGTATACCTCCGGCATACATAAATCGCAACCACTGGGAAGATGATTTCAACATTTTGAATGATATCGTTTGTTCTAAGCAGGAGGAAAAATTGATAGTGATAGGAGATCTGAACGCAAAGAAAACTGATCGAAAAGGTAGATCACTTCTTGATTTTGCTGATTCATACAATCTAACGATACTAAATGGAAGGTCTAGGGGTGATATCAAAGGAGAGTACACCTTTATAAGAGGAAATGTAATAGACTATTGCCTTGTTGCTGATGATTGATTTTATGAAATACCTGACTTTAAAATGTATGCAAGGATTTTCTCCGATCATATGCCAATCTCTGTAACTTTGAATATGTCCAAAGCGAATCATTCGCTAGATACCAATGCAACAATTGCAAAAGTTCGTACCAAACAGCTTTGAATTTGCAAATGAATGCATTGTATTCGAAAGGAGAAGCAGTATCGATAGAAAATATGCAAGATGTTATTCGCAAAGCAGCGCCGAAAGTTATCCAAAGAACTCATCAACTTCAAGCTAAACAGCAATGGTTTGATAATGATTGTAGCCGAGCGGGAGCTAAGGTATTTGCTTTTCTTAAGCTATTTAGAAAGTATGATACCTGTTATTTTAAACAAGAGTATGTCAAAGAAAAAGCAACGTTCAAAGAAATCTGTTCGCTTAAGAAAGCTCAATACTACGAAGAAAAAGCACAGATCATAATTTGGAGTAGAAATACTAAAGAGTTTTGGAAAGCAGTTCGTATTTTAAATAGATCAAAGCTTAGAATTGGTATAAACATACCCACATCGGATTTAAAAATACATTTTCAATCCCTTTTAAATGTAGAGAAGTCAGCTTTACCTTTTCAGTATTGCGTCAATTACATCAACGATCAAAAAATGGACCAGCCTTTCACAATTACAGAACTAAGAGCAGTACTAGTTGAAATGAAGTACGCCAAAACGCCTGGAGAAGATCAAATCCCTCACAAATTTTATAAGTATTGTTCTGACGATTTTGCCAACTGTCTTTTACATCAGCTCAATGAATGGTATGAAAATGATTATATCCCTCCATGCTTTGAAACATCTGTTATTCTTCCAGTTTTCAAAAAAGGAAACCAAAATGTGGTTGAAAACTATAGAGGGATTTCACTACTTAATACAATCCGCAAGATATTTGGAAGTATTTTGTATAAGCGCTTAACCAACTGGGTTGAGGACCATCAGATACTAAGTGAATTTCAAGCTGGCTTTCGTCAAGGATATTCCACTGTGGATCAAATTTTTACACTTAATACTATTGTCGATATCAAACGCACTCAGAGTAAAAAAGTTTATGCTTATTTTATATACTTTAAATCCGCATTTGACAGTGTTGATAGAGATTTAATGTTTTATAAACTATCGGTATTAGGCCTACTATTTAAAATGTGGAAAACACTAAAAAAAAATGTATACAAATTGCTCAGCAAAAGTTTGGGACGTGACCTCGATGTCGGAAAGTTTTTTGACTCCTATGGGATTGAGACAAGGATGTATCTTGAGCACACTACTGTTCTCCCTCTTCCTTGATGATATAGTTTGTTATTTAAATGGTGGAATTGATATACGAGGCAGTCTAATCAAAGTCTTGATGTATGCTGACGACATTGTGATGTTAGCCGACACTCCCATAAAACTTCAGATGATGATTACCAAATTGGAAGAGTATTGCAAAAGATGGAACCTAACCGTAAATCGTGCAAAATCTCAGATAATGGTGTTTGGTAGAGGTAAGGGACTTCGGAGTGGTAATTTTAATTGGAAACTTGATGGGGTTCCTGTAGAAATAGTAGACAACTACAAATACCTTGGCTTGATAATGACACCACAAAATAATATGAAGTTTCATTTAGTAGAAAAACTAAAAAGTTCAAAAAATGCTATCAACTCTACTTGGTTCAGCTGCGTGAAAAATAAAAATATTGGTCTACGTGCAAAATACCAGATATTTGAGGCTACTGCTCGATCAATTATGTTGTATGCAGCCCAGGTTTGGGGATACCTTCAATATGAGACTGTTGAACAACTACTTAGATTTTTTCTCAAACGAGTACTACACCTGCCCATGTCAACGCCCACTTATATGTTACATATTGAAACTGGACTTCCACCAATATACATCACAACACTGAAACTACATTTCGACTACATCATTAAAGTGCTTAACATGAATGTATCTCGTCTTCCTAAAATAGTAGCAACTTGTGCCTTGGAAAAAAAACCGTCATGTTTTGAAAAGTGGAAGGAATTGGCTGAGAAGACCGGATGTCCGCTCAATCTAGAAGCGTTTAACTTTCATCAAATGAAATCAGAGTTATACAATATTCTTCGGGTTCTGGATGAAGAAGCACAATCTTCAATATACAGAGTATATTATCCCAAGCTCGAGCACGATCTCAGCAAGATAAGTTATTTCGGAAATAACGAGAGTGTTAATAAAATATCTACTATTTTTAAAACACGAGGAGAGTTACTGCCGTTAAATTTTATACCCCACCGCCCAGATCTCCCAATCCAATGTAGTATGTGTAGGTAATCTGAATACTCGTGAATATATAATGCATTTTGTGGGAATATGTCCATTACTTAAAGAAATACGAAAACTATACCTAGGAAAAGCTATTTTCACAACGGAAGAAGTTATTTATCTTTTGAATGGAAATGATTGGTCGGCTCTTTTCAAATTTGTAAAATCCGCATTACGATATCGAAACCAAATTTTAAGAGAAGCATTTTAATTATAATAATTATTGGTAACTTGAGTAACTATTGTGTTGCATTTATATTGTCAATCTGACAGACGGCTTTTGCCATGTCATAAAAGATTTGTAAACCTTATGTAAATTCTTATAAATTATTGTATCTAATAAAATCTTATTCTTAATCTTGTTCTCTTTATATTCTTATTCTTATTTAAAATCGAAATATCTGCCCGTTCTTGATATATAGACGGGCTCTCTAAAAACTATTGACAGATTTTACAGACCTTGGAAAAAAACTTCCAAATTATTTCAAGTAATCAATAGGACTAATTCGATTAAGTTCTTATGAGAAGTTAATAAAAGAAATCAGGAGCATTAAACAACAACCAACCAAATCTGTATTCTCAATAAAATCCTTTTCTTAGCAAATATACATGTTTGTAGTTTAAAAAGTGTGTTAGTAACTGTTCCATACCTTATCTACTCAAACATTTTTTTTTTCAATTAATTAAATATCCAAACTGAATTTAAGAACTGATTTTTTATTAACCGTTTTTCAAATGCGCAGCTGTTTTGAAAAAATGCATCTGGCAGGGCTTAAAACTGACAAAATCAATTTTGTCTATTTCGTAACATTTATCTATGCAATTCGGTTTTATTTTTTTCTTAAACAAAAAATTACATTGGCGCTAAGATATAACCTTTGCTTTCGATACTTATACGTCAGCACTATGTTAACGTTCAAAAACGCACATCACGCTATTTATTTAAAATAAGTCATCAATGTACAAATTAGAAAATATCTCTTTAAAGTTCTTTGTTTGTCGTTAATAAACAACAGAAATTGTATACAGTGGATTAATATGAATTCAAATTCGAAAGAAAATCTACTTGCATTGTAATACAACATTTATTTTTCTCATAAAATATTTAAGCTTTTATTTAAGAAAAAAAAAGAAGAAAATAACTAATTTCATTTAAATAATAGATACTCAGATTATAAAATGTTTTAATGATTTTGTAAACTTGAGTGTACATTTTCTGAACAATCCTTACCAAAATCTTCAAATTTATTCTGACTTTGAGCATAAACTGTGCCAATGTTTCTTTAGCGAGACTTTTGACTAACAAAAACAAAGCCAAGAATTTACGACTTATACGAGTTTGTTGTTTGTTATATCTCAAAGTGCAATATATCTAACCAGATGTAGACAAATGTAATGTTTTATAAAAATATACACCATGCACAATGTACTCTATATAGTAGGTTAGATATACATCCATACAGGTAGGAGCTATTTTAGGAGTAAAATTTCCTTCTTTAAAGAAAGATTACAACAGCACCAGAAGTTGTGCACATTACACACTCAATAGAAATGTTCTATTTTCTTTTTTTTTTTATTTTGTGTTATGTTTGAAATGAACTTCTTGATTATCGGCCAGCCAAGCCCCTATATTTCCCAAATAGCATTCACCACTATTTGGGTTTCTTTTATTTGCTATGTAACATTTGACGTCAATTGCATGCTAATTCTAAAAAATTAAGTCTTAAATTAAAATTATTTCAAACCCAATTCAATTTTGGTTTAAAAAAAGAAGGACATTTTTTATTAAAAAAAAAAAATAAAAACATTCAACGTTTAAGGGGTGTATACTTTATTTGGCATTGCCAAATAATTTCTCGTGTTTTTGCAATCACGTTCTTAAATTTATTTTAAAAATCTTTTGATATTAGGTCTGATTGATTAGTTGAGAAGCACATTACAAATTGTCACATAATTTTATTTTTTACTTACAATTTTTTTGATCTTTTTTAAATTTAAAAATGTTTTAGGTCATTGTTTAGAAATAAATATCTTTTAGTATAAAGGATCACTGTACTTGTGACTTGTGATTTGCTACTATTAAAGGTTCATTTCAGTTATGTAACTTTATGAATCTGTTTAAAGTGGTATCCGTTTCTTAAAGCTTGTATTTTATAATAAAGGGTGTGGTTTTCATGAAAAAATAAACGCAATTTATTTATGTTAGGATTTTTAGGGTGTGAAATTATGTTTCAAAAATGATTTCAGGCCAAGGCTGGCTCGAATACATTTCAGACGAGAGGTCAGTATGTCAGGAACAACGTACCGAATATTCTCTTCAAAGGCGTCAATATTCTCAACATCATCTGCGTAGACAAGCGAATTCACATAACCGAGCAAAGAGTGGTGTTAAATCGCACGATCTTGAAGGCCACTTCATGAGATAATTCGCTCACCAAAAGTTCCCTTCAATAAATTCTTATGCGTCAAGGGAACTGAACTATAATTTTGGTAATACATTTTTCGATTTGCAAATGTTTTCAGTAGTAAGTCTATGTACGAGTATTATGAAATGTGAAACCAAACTGGACATTACTGAAGTGAGAGCTGTCAAAAAGATCAAATCCGGAAAAAGTATTGTCAGATTGAAAAACACCCCTTACACAAACAATCCCTTTGGAATTCATTGCTGTTTTATTAATGATTGGTATTAGGAAATAACAAAATATCGTTGGATGTCACATTAAAGCTTTACTTTTAAGTCTTCAAAAATTCAGTTATTTTAACTGATTTGGTTTCTTATGATGGAAATGATTTGATGTCTTCTAGAGGTTTTCTGCATTTTAGCAAAGACCTTCGGCAAATATATTTTTGTAAATCATTTCGAATTAACGGTACATTTATCAAGTATTGTGGCTGCCATACCATACGCCTGGTTAAAGCAAAGAAACATTCGACAATTTGTTCCGAATTGTTTCGAGCACGAGCAAATTGTGTTGCATGTGGTTCATCTTGAAACACACATACAGTTTTCTGCCGTTAAGTTGAACTGGCCTAATCCATGATTCAACACCACTGGCGATATTGTACACGGTTTTGAGCAATTACCACTGCTTTTCATGAGCATTTTCTTACACCAATAGATAACTCCAGATTAGGCCTCTTCTGCGGTCTTTTTAGCCATTGAATTATGTTGCAGATGGAATTTTTGGCAATAAAAAAAACTCTTGTTCTGTCTGAAAGAAAAAGTGTTATCTACATCTTACATCTCTGGACTTTACCTTCACAAAATTTTTAGAAGTCTTTAACTGCAAATCAACTTTTATGGAAATGCCACAGAAGTTAAATATTCAACTTTGTTATCCACAGGGACATTTCAAGAAATTGTAAAGCTGAAAAAATCGTTGATGAGAAGGCAACAATTCCTTACATTTTCTTTACTTACCCTACTCTAGCTAAAATATACGCAAGATTTGCCTATAGGGGTATTAAAACAGCTGTTTTTTAGACGTAGGATTTTCAATCTGGCAAACACATTTTTTTGGAGTTTGTCTTTTTGACAGCTGTAGCTTAATCTATATGCTTAATTTAGTTTCCCATTTCATAATGAATAGACTTACTCCTGTTGAAACATTTGCAAATTGTGCAACTTTTGGTGAGCGCTTTATGTCGCTTCGTTGCGTGGCTTCTATATGATCGTGTCTCATTAAGTCGATCGAAATGCGACGGCTACTGAGCCGAAATCATTTTTAAAAAATAATAATAATAAATTCTTGGCCAAAATATTAAATTTTATGCGTTTTATTTCTTTTCGAAAATTACATATTCGTCTAAAAAAATCCCTTTATTACAGTGATGCAAATGATCAAACACACCAAACAATAGTCTCTTACGCTTCGTAAGGACCTGTAATAAATTTTATTGAGCTTAAAGAAAAGTTTCAAGATTCATGTGGTATCCCACTGGGTCGACAATTGGCTTATTCTATTCTGAAAGACCCTTGAACTTAATCTAACCTAAATATCAAATCAATATAAGGACAGAAATTCTCAAAAATGACAAACTTTTCAGCATCAATGTCGTCTAAAATATTTCATTGTACGAAGGCCGGAAATATGACGCGCAACCTCCTTAAAATCATTCAGTTCATTTTAAATGTTTAAATGAGCTTTTCTCCACCTTGAACATAGAAATCGCCCATTTTAGAATAGGTACAAATATTTATAAATAAGGTTTTGTATTTGGATTTTAAACATACATACATACATTGCAAGGGATTTACTAATAAGACCATCAAAGCTGAGCTAAGTCATAATCATTGAACAAATTAAGTCAAAATTTTCAAAAAGAAATTGACCATTAAGTTTACCAACTATTATCCAGTATTGTGTATTGAACAAAATTTGTCATAGAAATTCATACTCGATTTGAATTATCTTTTTTAATATCGAAAATTGATCTTCTAATCAAAATGTATTTCTATAAACTTTCTAGACGTGCTAAAAAAGGAAATGTTGTAAATACTTACAATTTTGGTTAATAGCCAGACAAGCCCCTAATATTTAAGTTATCCAACGTATTTTTCAGTCACATGACGTCAATAAAAGTTGTTTTCCACTCAAATTCCTTAAATTTATTGCGAAATCTTTTCATTTTAAAGACAAGACATAAAATGCACGTGTTTAAGAGTCACGTTCTAGTTAAAGGGGGTTGATACTTTATATAAGATAATAAGAAGAAAAAAACTAGCATTTGCATCACTGGTGTAGCAACAAATTTTATATGATGATTTTAGTTTTGGCAACATTATTTTATATTGGCATTGTTTGAGTAAACAATTTTTACTCATATGACAAAAGTCTTGGGAATTTTTTTACAAATAAATTATTTGAAACGGTATATTTTTAATTTTGAAAAATGGGGTGTGTCAGCGTGCATTTTAGTCAAATGATTTTAAAATGAGTTTGATAAGAAAAAATTATATATACGTTATGGCGATCGGAAAGAGCTCAGGTAAGTTGAATTTTTGGACTTTCTCGATTGATAGATTTTTAGTGATTATTAAAACATTTGATCTATTAAACGTTTAATTTGATTGCCATAACTATTTTTTCGTTACTCCATCAAAAGATGTTAAAACGGATCGAATTTTTGTTGGGTCTGATATATTTGCGCACCATTTATAATATCCAGAACATCAAGGTATAAGTATGATACAATTGTTTAGTTGTGAAAAAAGGTCTCATTAAATATTTCATTATACTGAACATTAGATTTGTTAAACTAAAAAAATTCTTTGCATTTCAGGTGAAAGTGACAGATGACAGCTTGTAGTTGTAACAGTCACGCTTTTGCGTGAAATTTGAAAAATAACAGTTGATTCCTTGCACTTTTTTTCCATGATAGATTATTTGTCATGTTTTGAAATTAATTAAATTTAATAATGCAATGATTTTGTGCAAGTATTTCAAAAATCAAAATGTGTTGATACGCGGTGCAAGAAGTTTTGAGACGACATGAAATTTAACAACTTTACTACTTTTTTCACTTTTTAACATTTCAGGCGTTCGTCTTACCTCCCTCTTTTTGTTTGGCCATGGTTACATGTAAAAAAAAAATATATTGTGTAGACATATTTTTTGTACCGCATTTTAAATACCCAAAATGCTATGTAGAATGTAAACAGTGTTATGGATTGAAATCTTTACATTATTTTTTGACATTTATAAATTTCAAAGTGTATTGGTGATGTGAGTTGTTTAATAAGTTTAAATATGATACAATTTAAAGATAAAAGATGCATTTACAAGATAAACAACCTTAAGTGCAATGCTGTAGTTATAAAAAACGTATTTTTAAAAACCAACCATTTCGTTTACCAAATCATATAACATTCAAAATGTCATAATTGAAACAAAAAATGTTAATTATTTCTTTTGAGTTTTCATTACTACAACTACAAAATTATGCAATAGAACTGCAATATTATATATACGAAAATATATGTGTTTTTTGTTTTTTGTAGATTAGTCTAGTAATCTCTTATATAAACTTACTCAAAGGAACATTTTGGCATGATATAAGTGGAGGAACGTAGTTTTTGAAATGTGATTTCGACCGCGTCGTGTTTTTCAAACTATTTTGCCAAATTTTCGACATTGATATATTTAAGGACATGACCTTTAAACAACCGACCATATAATCAAAATAATTTTATTTAAAGTCTTGCCAGATCAAATGTTAAAAATCTGTTTGATGAAATGAAAGAAAGTAGGATTTCGACATTGCATTTCAAAAGTATAAAAACAATATTTAATCAAAATAAATTTAAATCCGATGTTTAAATTTTCTTTTGAAAGATTTTTAACACACACCAAAATCAATTAAAAAAGTAACACATTTTTTTTTTAATTGATGTTTTACTTCAGTTAAAAGGAAATTTTAAAACTTTCTTAAACTTTAAAAACATATTAATAACCAAATTTAGTTTTTGTTTTCATTTTTTGATGTTTTTGATGTAGGTTTTCGTGCTTTGTAAAACAAGTTGTCGATTGAATTTTTCTAAAAAAATAACTCAATGTTAGAAACAATATTTTGCATATAATAAAATAAGTTTGATTTTAACATCTGTTTTTGTTTTCGACATTTTTAGTCCAAAACCAAATTTCTATCAAATAATGCAGCAATTTTTGGAAGTTTTTATTTCTTATATAAAAAAATACCGATTAGATTTTTCCAAGAATATTATCTTACGTTAACAACAAGATTTTGCATAGAATACAATAATTTAATACCTTCATATATTCTCCAAATATTCGAATCAAACATTAGTTTTTACCAACTTTATGTTGTATTTTTTTTTAGATTCTTATTTTTTATAAAAAAAAATACTGTCGGTCGGAAAATAAGTTTTATCTGAAGGCAACATCTTACGCCCCAACATATTTGTGTCGAAAATTAATTTTTGCCAACTGTTAATTTTTGTAAAAAAAATGTTTCTTCGCTTTTTCTCAAGATATGACCGACCGGATGCCAAAAATGTTATTTTTTATTGGATACAATTATTCCGGAGTTAATATCATTTTTTGTTCGTAAAATATTCGAGATGATAATTAATTTTGTTCAGTTTTTTTAAAGTTAAATTTAAAAAAAATGCATATAAGTTTTAATTTGATGCTCGTTTCAAATCGGTGCGTTCTGTACGTATACAGCTAAAAATAAATAAATAAGGTGGCGCAACAGTTCGTAGAGAACCAGGGCCTAGTGACTTACAACTCTCAACCATTCCTGTGTGCGAGTAATTGGCAGGAATGGAGGGGACCTACAGTTTATATGCCGAATCCGAACGGCTAATTTGAGAAAGCACTTTTCATGACAAGAATTACTCTTGGAGAATTTGTCAATTCCTCGCAAGATGCAGTACCTGTGAATAAAACTTTTTAGGTGGAACAGGCAGGGATCGAACCCAAGACCTCTCGCGTGACAGTCCAACGCACTAACCATCATGCCACGGGTACTACCACACTTATACAGCTCCCTGGATATTTTTCTAGGGTCAAGGTACATATTTAATATCTTAACGGCGAGAGCTTACAAACGACTGTAGTACTTAGCTTTTCAATGCCACCGATTTTTAATTAAATCAAATTTTTTCACATCAAAGTTTAATTAATGAAGAGGATATATGAGCAACTTAAGTATCATATGGTTGAGAACTAGAGCCCAGTGACTTACAACTCTCAACCATTCCTGTGTGCGAGTAATGTTGGCAGTGATAGAAGGGAATCACAGTTTTAAACCAATACTTTTGGAGGATTTGTCAATACCTCGCAAGAGGCAGTACCCGTACAAAAAAACTTTAGATGCAATGCAACAGACATATGAATAATTAACGCTTGAAAAAATATTAAATGCAATTATTTTAATAACGTTAAAATATTTTTTTTAGTAAAGTGAAAACGAGGACGAAAAATTTGATCGGCTTTTTTTGCTTTCGAATTCTTATAATTGAAACAAAATGGAAATTTCAAAGTTCCTTAAACTGATACGGAAAAATGTAACAAATTACATTAAAACATAACAGTTTTTCTTACTTTCATAAACACGGTTTGGAAAGCAGAACTCATAACTCGCCACGCAGTCAGTCAAATTATTAGATGGAATAAGACAGGTCGGAATGCAGATTTATAGAATTGGTAATGATAGTCCAAAGAAAATATTACGGTATAAGTAAGTAGCTGCGACTCGCAGCGTTACTAGCATGCTTTATTTAAGAACAATATTAGTTACCATAAAATAGGTTAAGAAGCTTATAGTGAGCCCACTTTAAAAGATAGACATATGTTATCGCGGCCTTTATTTTGAACTATTGAACGGAAATAATAATGTCATACATTATTTTAGCAGAATTTCAATCGTTTATAAATAATTCCCCACAATCTTTATTTGTTCTCCGTCATGTTATTTATAGCCTATAGCCTTCCTCAATAAATGGGTAATCTAACACTTTAAATCGGACCAGTAGTTCCTGAGGTAAGTGCGTTCAAACAAACAAAAAAAAACTTTTCAGCTTTATAATATTAGTATAAATTTTCTTATTGTACATAAATTAAATAAAAGGATAACAAAACATAATTTCGTGTATTTGCGGCTAAGCAAGAGGTTCAATTTTGAATAGCCAGCTACTTGGGCAGCTGTCATTTTTGAATCTTTCCTCTGACATTCGATAGATAAAAACTACTAAATTAAAAAAAATGGAACGATGCGCCTTTTAGCAACGCATTGAAATTGTTAAAATTTACTACAAAAATTATAACATTCGCAGGTCACAGTTTTGCAAGACAAGTTTTCTGAGATTTTTTCATTTAACACCTTAAGACTTTTTTCTTTGGAGCCACATGCAGGACAAACCTATACCTATATCTGTCTTATACTGCACCTGTAGTAAGACTTCATAGAGCTAAATAGCGTTACAAAATTGTTAATTTAGAGGCGATATTTGTTCTTTAATTTTGAAAAACTAATTTTCTAATTAAGAGTAGTTTACTACGTATCCTAAACATAAATAGAATTTACTAAAGTAGTTACTTTAAAAGTAATAATTTTAAATTTTGTCAGAAACATAATAAATGTTAGCTACGAAAATTTTGTAGGTGCGATTGTATATAAAATATTTGTGTACATACATATAGTTATAATATTACGTGACTTAAATGGAATTTTGTGTTAACTTTCGTTTCCACTTGTCACTGTTCTAGTTCCATAATTCAAATTGTTAAAAACAAGTCACTCATTTTACAATATGAATCAACAATTTATCGAAAGCTTTAGAATTTTGATGTGTCATTGTAAATACAATATTTTTTAAATACCTATAATGTTAAAAATCATTTAAGTTAATCACTGTTTGATAGATATGACTATGCAACTTACAAACAAAAAATTAACATTATTTTCTTGGACGTGTTTAACGGCATATTTTTTTGCAAAAATATACATAAATAAATCACTAAAATTTTGTTTTTTTATTCCTACATAATATAAACTACCATATGTACATACATAAATATATGACTTGACAAAAAAAAATAAAGAACATATAACAACTTCCCACTCCAAAAACAAAAATTATAAAATGATCACATCTTGTTCAAGTATCTTATGTGAACTTATAGATAGATAGGTTAGTATTTTTATTTTTTAAATAGCTTTCAAACATTTTGATGCAATTGTGTTTTTTTTTTTAATATTTATTTATAGCAAATTTATTTGCTTCCCTCTTTTGCCCCATATTTGATAAATAAAAAAATACCTACACTAAACATTTCAACATTTGTTGCACATTCTCGTACTCTATAACTTAGGTGATCTGGAATTTTAAATGAAAATTAAGTTGGTAGTTGCGAGTATGCACATCAAAAATTATGTTGCATACCCACCAACTATAATTGCGAGCTAATTTATGGCTAATATCTTATACTATATCAAACATTTTCTCACTAGGACACTTCCATGATACTGTGGCAGCCACTATAGCTAAACCGACAACCAACGCGTCCTCGTATTTTTTTATATTATTTTCGTTAATGAACACCATGGAACTTGTTGTAGCCAAGGCCGGATTTAGTCGTATTCAGCCCTATCACGAATTCCGCTGTAATCTAAAACTTTTAAAAATTGTTAAACAAAAATGTTACTAAATACAAATTTAATACAATTTTTCAATATGTTTTTTAGAATATGTAAGTTTTATTAATATAATTTGTTCATCATTTGAATTTTAACCTTCCCTTACATTTTCAGACACTGTGGCGGAATAAAAAAAAAATGTAATCTGAAAAATTGTAGCTAATTAAATGTTAATTTGTTGCGCAAGCCAAACATTTTTTGATCGCGTGGAGAAATTACATGTTTCGCTTGGATACATCTAAAGTTAGCGGACAAAATCTTAAATAATACCAAATTAAGTTTTGTCGGCATCCAAATTTGAAGCCTTTTAAATGCTTTAAGTTGTAAAAAAGTCGTATTTGTAGCTACAGCCGTTAATTTATTATTTAAAATGCCATTTAAATAAGACTGAAATTAGCGGGCGAACATGCCAAAATAACTATTTTTGATTTACTAAATTGAATCTTTTTAAATGCAATTTAGGTACGCAAACATTAACTTTCTACCTCCTATGGGTTATTTTTAATTCTAATAAAATGTTTTCAAAATCAACTATCGTTCCTCTGAAGCCAATGAGCTGCCATAATCCAAAAAATCTCTCCACTGGGTTTAGCGAAGCGGAACATCACTTTTAAAACTTAATATGAAAAATACCCATGGGAGCTACAAAAATAATGTTTTGTAACGAATTTTGTTTTAATAAACTACAATTATTGGAAAAGCGAGAATTTAAAAAATTGTCCTTTTTTTGGTTTGTGCAACAAATTACCATTTAACTAGCTACAATTTCTCAGATTAAAATTGTTTTATCTCGCCTCTAACAAACATTTAACAGACTGGAAAACAAGTAGGAGTTAGAAACCTGTGGACTTGTTATTAGGATTTTATCGATCTTAGAATGCCAATGTGAAAATAAGTTCTCAAAAAAAAGGTTGGCAGATTCATTTAATAAGAAGATGAGTTCAGGTGTAAACGAAAGCATAGTACACTGTTCTTGCGCTAAAGGCTATTAAAATAACTTTAATGTTATAACATCATTGTTAAGACCCTTTAAAGTTATATCAAACTTTAATTATTATTAATTATTGAAAAGATATAGGATTTTCTAATAAAACATGTATTTTGTTATAATACTACTGTATATTGTATTTTGTTGTAAGAAAGGAGGTATGCTATTTTAACAACGGAAAATTGCCGTATCGGCGTGAAGTTTTTCATGACCATGACGCAAAATTGCGTTTGTATTGCAACGATAACTTCTAGAATTCTAAATAATAATCGACTGTGGATTGTCGATACCTTATCTTTCACGTCGCTTCAAATAAAAAGGTATTACACACTTCGAAAAAACACGGTGACCAATTGTAAGACTATATATAAAAGCTATTAAAAAAAGGTTTCTTTTTTCTTTCGTTGCATTTTTAATAATGACGTAGTTTTAACTTCTCAAATGTTAGAAGGTGATACCTTCAGAATTGACCTAATTAAAATAAAAATAAAATTTCATCCGAAATCATATTAAAGTGTTGGTTATTTTTTGTTTGGCCAAAAAATTACTAAGCTGCATTATTTATCCATTGATTGTATGTATGTATGTATGATTAGCCCATCAAATCGAATAAAAAAAGCATTAAGAACAGTAAACAAAATTTGACGGAGATGTTTTCTAGTATCTTGTTGTAACTTAACTTTTACTATGCTAAATATTGAGAAGAGAACAACGTGTTTTTGTAGTGGAATATTACAATGTTTCAAAAACACAGTAAAGTTTAAGTCCGCAAACGATAACTTATAATAACTTCCCATATTGTAATTATTATAATCGGTACTATTTGAGGATTGAAAATTTAGGCATTTTATCCACGTTTCAAGGTCTCTATAGAATATAAATCAAAAGTTTTTAGAGAGATGTTTGTGTGTTCGCGTGTTCCAGTCAAGATATCGACATCAAATAAGTTTTAACATCAAAATATGCAGAAAGCACGTTCAAAAAATTAGAGTGGGTGATAAATTAGGCTGTCCCTAAATATCTCTCGAACTAATAACGCTAGCGACTTTAATTCAATTTTATATTATGCAATGTGACATAATACTAATTTGGTATAAGTAAGAATTGAACTAACGTTTTTTTTAATCAAAAAAAAAAACTAAAAACAAATTTTCAAATTGTTGTCACCTCTAACATTTTGTGAACAAAAAACTATATTAACTCTAAAATAAGGTTATGAATCAAAGAATAACGTTTTTGATATCTGGTAAAATTTTTAGAAAAAAAAAAAAAACAAAGTACAGTTTTTTTTACAAAATATAGAAACCAACAAAAACTACTAAAAACTAATAAAATTGGTTTTCGACTCAAGTATCTTAAAAAACAAAGAAAGATATTGACTTCAAATTTTGTATCTTACACAAAATGTTGTTATTTAATTGTGTGTATAATACTTTTGAGTTATAACGACAGACGGTCACGAATTGGAAGTTATCAGTGTAAAACGCATCGCAGTTTCCTTTTAAGGCTTGTTTTTGAACAGTCTGTATGTTTAACATTGCTAACTAAGAAGTTTTTCCAATTATACTTTCTTTTATATACGGCTTGGTATATTGGCACTAATACGTCGTGTTATTTTTTTCCTTAACAAAGTGATGCCAAGTTTCGCCTCGAAGAATTTAAGCATTTTATATAGTTTCCATCTTATATGGGTTTATGGGACATATTTTTATTAGAGTTTTCAATCCCAGCATTTTTAAAATGCTTGCTCATTCTTTAGTATTTATTTTAGAGTTTATTGTGTGACGGAAAGAGTTATGACAAGTTATAGAACGTTAACAAAATAATAACAGAAAAGCTCTTATCAAACATTGACATGGGCCCACTAATAGAAGCCATTTATTTATTACAGTTAATCCAGCTCTGAGTGCTGCCAACACTATTGAGTATGAGTGGCACAAGCACATATAGCAATGGCATAGCAAAGCACAATCAACAATCATAGCCATAGATCGACCGGATACCTGGTTTGGAGTGAGA
Organism: Eupeodes latifasciatus; assembly: GCA_920104205.1. Classification (NCBI taxonomy): domain Eukaryota; kingdom Metazoa; phylum Arthropoda; class Insecta; order Diptera; family Syrphidae; genus Eupeodes; species Eupeodes latifasciatus. The sequence goes on from OV049926.1 coordinate 75,398,283, forward strand.
CGCAAGGGTATGACCCCAACGGCGCGGCGCGGCGCGCAGCACACCAGTCATAGCCACCGCCATCGCATCGCAGCACTATACTCCAACACGAACACTCCTCTATTTTCAATTCATATACATATCTACGAGTATGTATGCATATAGGCAAGGTATAGTGTATAGATACTACCTTACCACTACACCATTTACCTGACAGAATTTAACACGTGATCCGTTTGTGTTGAATAAGCGGGAGAAGCAATGAAAACGAAGCAATAAATTTCCAAACTGGTGCCGTCATGTCTGGCATGGTTTGTGCGACTCGATTCGGTGCGATCCGAATCCAAATACGAATCCGATATTGAGTGGGTTAGACGTTAGAGAGGTGAAGCGCACAGTCCGGAGAATGGAGCCGAAACTAAAGCCGAAGCCGTGAAGCCGACCGACCAGCTTGTTTCTGTTCTGATCGTTGTGTCGTTGGCGTTTTCTTCTCATCGTAGTCGTCGTTATTGTTGTTGTTGTGCTGCTGTTACTTTAGCCGAGGCATGGCGTTTGATATAATCAACAAAAGCCAGGCGTTTTTTTTTCTTGTTACCTTTTCTTCGAAATCTTTCTGATTCCTCATTGATATTGGAAATATTTCTTTTTTTATTTATTCGTTTACAAATAAAAAGAACAAAAATTTGTATCGGTGTGTATGTATTCGATCCTAAAAGATTCAAAACACAAACACACACCATTATACATATAAAATGACGATCAACACAATTAAATTGATATAAACTGGTTTCGTTTGCTTTGAAATAAAGCGGCGGATTCGCGCTAGCATTTCATTACTGGTTTTTAATATCACGTTATTCGTCAATTGAATTGGGTTTAAGTTTTTTTAATTTTTGCCTTTTTTGTGTAAAAAAGAGAACGACAGAAGTATCTACATATACCTATACAATACACCTACCTATGTATCTACAAGATACAGAATTATATTGTATTTATTATAAATTTTGTATTTTTGTTTTGTTTTAAGTTATACAATAAGTGAGGGGGATGCTGTAGCTGAGGCTGTGCCTGTGATGCTCTTAAATGATCTGCGCGATTTGCGCCGCGCCGCCGCCGGTGAAGGCAAGCGAAGAAATGGATGGCGACGGCGACGGAGCGCAGCAACGCGGCAACAAACGGCGTTATGAATGAGGTGCATGGCTGGAAAATAAATATAAGTCAATTGACGACAGAGGCGAATCTTCATGCGGTAGGTGACAATTCGCTTCAATTGGCCTCATTCATAAACCAGTTGAATATATTTATACCTACCTACAAACATATATCTAGATACATATGTAGATACATAAATACTATACTTTAGGATATGATATGAAGGTAGAAATAAATGAGTATTTATTTATATTTTATTATTCTTTTTTTCATTTTTAGGTTGGTAGGTATGTATATATTGTATATTATATAGACGACACACGTTTAAAGTCATTTGAGCTAGTTTTAAATTTAAATAAATAAATATGCATAAATCCATAAATGTATACAAATGTATACTTAACCTATCTCTCACTTAACTTATCAAACAAGTCAAGCAAGTAAAAAGCAAAGCAAACACCTAAGTCTTTCCGGCGCCAGATTAAAAGTCGCGATCGCGACCAATATAAAATATTAAGCGTGGTTGTTAGGAGTAGTTTCGCTGTGCTGCGCTGTGCTGTGATGGTGATGATGTTGAATCTTGTTGAATGTTGAGTTGATGGTTGACAAATGAATAATTATGTTACACACAACAAAAATATTTAAAACCAATTCAAAAATAAAACAACAAACTGGGGAAATCAAGTTCATTCAGAGAGCACAAGAAATTTCAAAAAAAAAAAAAAAAAAAAAAAATAAACCTCAGCTTAGTGTAAATGGCGTGTCAATTTTTCATATAGTGTGGGATAGTGATAAATTTAAACATCTTTCGTTTTAAAATTGCGTAAGATTTTTGTTTATAATATTTCAGCTTATAGAAAGCTCTCATTTACATTTCTTTAAGATAAAAATAAGTTAAAAGATTTCGCAGTGAAACTACGACATTTATAAATTTTGAGCGTCAAGCTTAGGTTTTTTCTCACGCAATATAAATTATCTACATTATGTGGGATGTAAGAGATGAACCTTCTTATATTCGAGTAGGTTAATGGTATAGGTCTAGGCTTGAGAACTGAATTAAGTTATCGATTAGGTAAAACTATGAAATGTAAGCTTACAATTTATTATAATCAACTTGATTTTTGACTTTTGGAGGGCAATGTTTATGAGTGCATTACTTTTGCTAGATAGAGACTAAAAGTTACTTACATTTTTAATATTTTAAATGTTGAAATAAAGTTACTTTTTGTTTTTACTTTCAAAGCTTAGATTCTAAGCCCTAACTGCTAACTTAAAACTGAATCGTCAATCAGTTTTTTTAAGGAATCATATACAATTTTAGTTTTAATTTTCATAATTCTTTTATTTATCTATCTTTTCATACTTCTATAGATAGATTTTTAATATGTTTAAAAAAAATAAATAAATTAGGTGGCGCAATAGTCCGTTGAGAACTAGGACCTAGTGAATTACAACTCTCAATCATTCCTTTGTGCGAGTAATGTTGTCAGGGATGAAGAGGACCTACAGTTTGAATCCGAACCGCTAGCTTGAGAAAGCACTTTTCATGACAAGAATTACTCTTGAAGGATTTGACAATTCCTTGCAAGAGGCAGTACCCGAAAAAAAACTTTAGATGGCACAGACAGAGATTGAAAGATTGAACTCAAGACCTCTGGCATGACAGTCCAACGCACTAACCATCATCCCACGGGTACTACTAGATTTTTAATAGTTGATTCAAATACAGTTGTCGGCAAATGAACTACTTCAGCTTCTACATTTTTTAAACGATAGTAAGCACTATTTATCTAAATTTCTTTTAACGTTTTAAAGATAAATTTATAAATATGTACATATTTTTAACCAAAGATCATTTAATGTTTTAAGTTGAAGTATTTAAAAACATGCATCATCAATGTTTCCTATTAACTGTTATGCATACATCAGCTACATTAACTACATTTTATATCAATGTTGTTGTTGAATAATTCCGAACTTTCTATTGTACACTGCCGGTCATAAGGTTAGAAGCAGGCATTTTCGAGAAGTAAAATCGTCATTTCTCCCGTTAAATGATGGATTAGAAAAAAAACAACTATGGTCAATTAGGGACTATTTTGTTAACAACAAAATATAAAATTTGGGTAAAGGAGAGATTTAGCTAACGGAACTTTCATGGAAAATTGTTAATTGAGTCAAGAATATGCGAAAATAAATCGGGTCATTATGTTAGAAGCACATGAAATAAATGGAAATACAATGCAAGTATTTGTATTTTGTTATGTTTTTTTTTAGTTTTCATTAGGTTTTCAATAATGTATGATACCACCAGCTTTCAAAATAACTTCAAAAATTCTACCTTTTAGGGATTTATAAAGAGATTCCAAGTGCCTAGACCAAATAAATCTCACTCCAGGCCAATTTGATACAGCGATTTGATATAGCGCTTCCTTGTCACCGTATTGCTTTCCTCCCTCATGTACTTTATGTGTAAGCTAGCCCCACACTTGCAATAAGGGATTTTACCTCTCAGGCTGTGTGTGTGGGAGCGTTTTCCTGCTGAAAAATCCTTGGAATTGGTCCAAAAAGCTCACTAATATTGGGGAATACTGATTCCAGGAAAGCTTTCTATATTTCCCCAGTCATTTCCTATCTTGGACTACCAAGTAGCGCCATACAATAAAATTGAGCCCCAGACGATAATGCCTCCTTTTTTTGCTTTGGTGACGTTTCAAAAATCACTACTCTTTCTTCAGGTGATGGAAATAATAATTATAAGCATCTGGCCCATCTAGGTTAAAATCTTTCGTCGGAAAAATAACATTCCGCCAATCATTTGCGGTCATTCCATTTTGTGATTTTTCTCGAAACACAGGCGTTCCTTCTTCCCCAGCGTCATTTAGTGGTGGTTTTTTCTTAAGCTTCAAGTGCTTTAAGTGTTTAGCATGGCGAATCGTGCATTTAACAGTGGATAAGCTGGCCTTAACATTAGCTTTCTCCCTAGTTTTAGCTGCCGATAAAGCTAAATTTGACGCTATTCTAAGGATACTTCACGGTTCGCAAAGTCTTAAGGCAGAGGAAGTGTTTTTTTAAATAATTTTTCGAGTAAAACGATGGTTTTTTAAATGATTGCTGACACAGTGATCTCTTCGATTTTTTTTTCGGGCTATAGAAAAGCATTAAAGACCTTTAGAGCAATAAACATTTATTCTTGCTCTTTCCTCCACTGCCAAAAATTTTTTGTTGCCCATTTCTATTAACACTCAATCAAGTACAATTCATAAATTTTACCGTTTTTCCAAAAAAAAAAATGTATGCACTTCACAAAACAACGTCGATTTATTCACTGCTTCTAATCTAATGACCCGATTTATTTTCGCATATTCTTGACTCATTTAACAATGTGTCATAAAAGTGTCGTAAGCTAAATCTCTCCTATACCAAAATTTTATATTTTGTTGTCAACAAAATAGTCCCTCATTTACCATAGTTGTTTTTTTTAATCCATCATGTAACGGGAGAATTATTAATTTTACTTTTCGAAAATGCCTGTTTCTAATCTTATGACCGGCAGTGTACACACATTGATGATAGTATAACTATGAGTATTGTAAATGTTCTTGTGCAATAAGACAGAAGCAGAAAGAGGAACATAAGTGTTATATGAGGAAAAAGAAAAAAACATACAATTGAACTTGAAAACATTAATTACTAAATTCTAAATAAAAGGCTCAACAAGTTTATCTATAACCAATAGAATGATTCACTATGGAGGAATTGTTGAATACATAAAAGTTACTAGTTAGTCATAGAGAAGTTCTAGATCTTTCTAAAAGGATAGGGTATTCCTGGAAGACGAGTCAATCCACTTTTAAACATATGGACTAAAAAACAAATGAAGGGGTTGGCGGAGGTGTGTACTCTGAACCACCGAAATAAGGTCTTTCATTCCGCCTTCTTCCCAATTATTGTAGCGTGATCCAGGCGGAACTTTTGATGATAAAAGAATTCTTGTCCTGGCGTAAAGAAAATGTGATAACAATATCTGATATCTGTATTTTCTCAGATGTTCAGGCCGCTATCAAATATCTGGACTCTGTCTCTAGAAACTCTATAACAGTCCATAACTGTCGATCATCTTTTTTGAAGATGGTTGGGTACCGGGAGACATTCCAGGAAATTGTAGGGCAGATGAACTCGCTAGAAATAATACTGTACAACTCATTCTACCACGGCTAATGCTGGCATACCAATCGCTACATATAAACTATTGCTTATTCAAGACGCTATGAAGAAGAGAAACATCAGGTGGAATAACATCAACACTTGTCATGTCACGAGAAACATCTGGCCTACATTAGATTTAAAGTGCTCAAGGCACCTGCTATCTCTAAGCAGATTGCATATAAGCTCGATAATCGGTGTAACATTCATGTGGTATCAATGGGTCATTAAATTGGCCTAAATGTGTCTTACTCCATACAAGCCACTTCAACCTAACCTAACTATAGAGAAGTGTCAACTATTCTACAAACGATGATACTTGAAAAGTCACTTGGGCGTATACGCACTTTTTTAATTTTGTTTATTGTATCCTTATTTAAAATGTTACTATATTTTACCCGTGGCATGATGGTTAGTGCTTTGGACTGTCATGCCAGAGGTCTTGGGTTCGATCCCTGCCTATGCCATCTAAAGTTTTTTCCACGCGTGCTGCCTCTTGCGAGGAATTGAAAAATTCTCCAAGAGTAATTCTTGTCATGAAAATTGCTTTCTCAAATTAGCCGTTCGGAGTCGGCTTAAAACTGTAGGTCCCCTACTGTTGTGCCACCGAATTTATTTATTTTTATATTTTAACTGTCTAATGGTTCGATAATTGTTTGCGATAATTAAAATGAGGCAACGTAAAACTAAACTTTCTTGCATTAATTATAATAAACATATATGTAGTTTTGCAACGAAATAAACATTTTCTGAGCTCAAACTTAAGGCAATGTTTTATTAAAAAAAAAAGGTGGCGCAACAGTCCGTAGAGAACCAGGGCCTAGTGACTTACAACTCTCAACCATTCCTGTGTGCGAGTAATTGCAGGGATGGAGGGGACCTACAGTTTATATGCCGAATCCGAACGGCTAATTTGAGAAAGCACTTTTTCATGACAAGAATTACTCTTGGAGAACTTGTCAATTCCTCGCAAGAGGCAGTAACTATGAAAAAAACTGTAGGTGACACAGGCAGGGATCGAACCAAAGACCACTCGCATGACAGTCCAACACACTAACCATCATACCACGGGTACAACGGGTACAATGTTTTATTGCTTAATTTTAATATGGAACATTTGGTGCAGTTGTTCTGAGCACGGGAGCTAAAAAAAGTATACTTTGGGAGTTTAATATTTGGAGTCTGTCAAAGCTCTTTAAATCCAAAAACCTTACCATAACTTCGAAGCTGTTGCTGTACAGGACAATGATTCTGCCAGTACTCACTTATTGAACCGAGACCTATGTAAGTGTTTAATATAAAAGGCACTCTGACCTCTTAGGAGCGTTCGAAAGGAAAGTTTTGAGGAGAATTGCTGGTCCCTTATATGAGGAAGAACGATTTCGGAGATGCTACAATCATGAACTGTATATGCAATCTACTTCCAAGCAGATATTATGGCAAAAATAAAGTTCGGTAGAGTCCGGTGGGCTGGAAAAGGAACCAGCTCGGAAAGTCCTTTGTAGTACATTTTCTATTAAGCGACAGCGCGGCAGACCTGCTTACGCCGGAGATATGGTGTAGACCAGGACGCTTGGGGCTCGCAACTGGATGGCGATCGGAATAAATAAAGAGACTTGTTGTATGAAGCCAGAACCGGATCCCGGTTGTCGAGTTAATGATGATAATAAAAATTAGGAGTTTTCAATTTTAAATAAAGACAATTTTATTATAATTTGGAGTTAATACAAGATTTAAACATTTCTGTTCTCAATATAAAATTTTATTTTGATTTGGATATTATTGGGTTTTGGTTATTTATTTTGTTTTTAATATTTTCAGTCAAAACCTTTACTTTTAGATTGTATTTATCGAATTAAAATTTAGAATGAAGTTGAAGTGATTTGTATGGACATTTATTTTACAAAACAAACTGAATTTTGAAAACAACGAACTGAATTTTAATATGAATAACTAGCTATCTGAAATAAGATGCAAATCTTTGAACATGTGAGAATACGAGTATCATCATTTAGAATAAATATATATGTAAAATTATGCATAACTTTTTATTGTGGGGCTAAAATCGGCGCTGAAAACAATTGCAAATTCCTTTTTTACTAAAAGCAAATGTGTTCAACTCAATGTGTGACAAATGTCTCCGACTTTGTTTGCTTTAGCTTTTTTTTCTGTTATCACAATTGATAACGAATTTGTTTGCTCAGATGTAGCAGCGTATGGTCCAAAATAAGAATAAGTTAGCAAAAAAAAACTCAAGTCTATAGACATTGAATTTATCAAACTTTTGTTTTATTTTTCAAAAACACATCCTGACATGTAGTAAATATTATTATATTATTGTTTTTTCTTCTGTCTAAATTTTAAATAAATATGGAAGTCATTTTTATTCATTTTCAATTAAAATTAATAATAGAAAGTTTTAAGGAAATATTCTTGAAAAAAAAAATTATTTAAAATTAAACAATTAGGACACTTGTTTGCAATAAAACACATGTTTGAATCAAACTAGAAAAGAAAAAACATCCAGAAGTGCAAATATAAAAATAAAATGGGGAATTTAGGGTTCCACGAATTTGCTCTTTTGTTTACTAAGTTAGGGAGATACGTGAAAAGTTTTAATATTTAAGATGTCTGATATCTTATTTGTTTCAGTAAAAATATTAAGAAGAATTATCAGAAAAATAGGTTTTCAAACTTACTAGATATTGATTTGTAATCATCAACTAAAACACATTTAGCTTAAAGGCACTATTGAAAAATCCATCTTTAATCAACAAAAAAATACAGACCTTGTCAGATTTTTTATTTTATTACATATTATTTATATTTTCGTCTTTCTAATTAACTTTTATTTCATAAATTGTTTTTTTTTTTTTTACCAATCCAAAACTTTCCATTAGGTCATACCAAATGGAAAGATTGTGTGGCAAGTTATGTGTCAAATAAAAATGAAATGAGGGCTTGGGTGGTCTATATTTCACATGTTTTCGACATTTTGGCGCCTTATTTGTTGCTAGCACTCATTTATAAGTACATAGTACCTACGTACGAGTATATTTATTGTTTTTGCTTAATTTAACTGAGCAAACAAGTGTTTCTTTTTTAGTTTTTCAAGGTTTTTTTTAATTCGATGTAGGTATAATATGACTAAGTTGAAAGAAAGGATGAACAAAAATGTCATAAGTGAACAAAATTTCTACGAAAAAATTTGTTTTCTGTCTATTTTCACTTGTTTTTTTTTTTTCTTGAAGTTATTTAATATTTTATTTATTACTTCTTTTTAATAATAATTAAAAAGATAACAAAATAATTTTTACCATTTATCGACTATTTTCGACAAAGAGCAACACAACTTTATTTTTTCAAACTTAATAGAATTTTATTTTAAGAGGTTCAGAACTTCGAAATATATAGGTAACCGTGAAACTCATTTTTTTAGTATACTTTTGCAGAGCTTTACGCCAAACTTAAAGAGCACTTTTATTGTGATTTCTGGCTTAACGAATTGTAAATAAGCCAAATTTTCGTTTTTTAAGTGAACACAATTTTCATGAGACTTGAGGGACAAATTACTATGTTTGGTGCTTGTAAAATCCCAAAGGCGTTTTTTTAGCCAAAAAATTTTGTAACTTAATCATCTTAGGAAATGGGACTGTCAATTGGACCGATAGTTCGTGTGGTTTGAGATGTTTGGAAAAAGAGCGATGTAAAAATTCGACAAACAGGATGGCATTCATAAAGTGCAGTTGCGGAGTCTATATCTCAAAAATTATGTTTAAAACATTAAATGCCATGAATAGAATTCAAGGAGATACCTCATTTTTCTTTTGAGTCTGGGTCCAGGGCGTATACCTATGAGTGTAGTACCAAATGATAGCTTAAGTTCAGTCCAATCTATCTGCCAAATATTTTTGAATTTTTCCAAGGGGATTTTGAGATAATTGAGCTTAAAGTTGAGCGTCAGAAATGGGAAAAATCCGATATATTTGCAAATAATTAAAATAATTACTTTAAAAAAGTAAAGCACGTAGCAAAATGATTAAAGTATTATATGAAAGATCATACAAATATTTTTATTTCATTTTATGTGAAAAACATGAAATCAAATAATTCACAAAATAATATCAAACCCCATATGATCACTTGATTCTGGACGTTATAGGGCTTATACTCCAACTGATTCTGATGCTAAAAAAATGAAAAATCTTTTCAGAGATAAGTAGGTATCATCCAGTTAATATTTTAGACAAACGTGGTATTTTTTTTTTGATAGAGGATTCAGAGACGTAATCCCACATCTTGAATCTCAAAGATAAAATGCTTACATTCCTGAATCTGTTGCTGAAGGCAACTTTTAATTAAGTCAGATGTGGCGTTAAAGTCGTTAACGGTCGGTTTAAAAGGGATTTTAAACTATTTCGACAAGGTTTTTTTCAATCTAGCTGCTGATCAATTAATGTACGACTCCAAAATTGCAGCGGCACTTTTTAATAAGTTTCATCCAGCACTTGAAGATAGTTCTGTTAGAAGTGGCTTTTTATCGTTTGAATACTCCTTATTATTTATAAGTGACTTTATTATATTTAGCCGCATCGATGGAAATATCTCGAATTAAGGTATTTTCTCAACGCTCACCAAACTTTGAATGATATCGTTGGGAAAATATTTAATAAATCAGACTCGATCTTACTTTTGCAAACATTTAAAATACCAAGAAACTTATGCAGTCCAAGTCTTCGAAGATCGGATGAGAATTTCCTCTTCTGGCACATCATAACTTTTTATTGCGAGGGCTAATCAAATCGAGGCATGTAAGTAGAAAAGTGTATCTTACTTACATCTAGGTGAATAGCGAAACAAACGCAGCACATACTCGTAGTTTGAACGTCTTGTTGAATTGAGAACTGTCGGTTCTAGCGATTATGTCATGAGCAAGTCTAAGTGTCTCAAAATCAAAAGGGCGAAATTCAAAAATATTCGGCAGATAGATTAGGTTAAACGTAAGCTTTCATTTGGTACTAGTCTTATAGGTGTACGCCCTGAGGTTAAACCTTCTTTCCTTCACATCCTTTGAAACATTACATAACATGTCGAAAACATTGCATCACATTGCTTAAAAAATCTGGCATTTAAGTACAATTTGTTTTTAGAATAACGTTGCCTAACTCTAAGAGATTCTTAGCTTTTAAACCTTCTTAAGCAAGACAACAAATATATTAATTTCGAGACACAAAGTATCATTTCAAAAATAGATTGCAAGGATTAATTTCTTTGAACAAAAACCTGAAAAAAAATAAAAACTAAATGATATATTGAACCAAATCTTTACCTCGTCCGGGGACAGATTTATGTAATATGTAAGTACTTAAATCGACCCGGATCAAAATGTTGTTGTCCAACAGAATCAACCTCCCCCTTTGATTACCCTTTGCTTGCTACATACCTATTCTATTCAGGTAATGAAAATAAATTCCCTTGTAAAATTGACGACTCATACCACCTAAGAAGAACAAGATACAAGAATCTTATAATTAATAGCATATAAGATTGCAAAATATGCCCTACTATAAAGGATGACGACGATGATAATGTGTGGTATATTATTATTGAGTTTCCTTCGTGTTTACGGGTACAAAATTTTAAATTAAAAACAAGAAAACTAGAACGTTAAACATTATTTTGTGCCAGCCTCGAAAGCCAAAGCCGCCATCTAATTTCATATTCACTCACAGAATTAGTCATCCACAAAAACGATAAATTAGTATTTATTTTGCAACACACCATTTTTTTTATCTATAGAAATGTTATAGGGAACGAAACGGACGTGATGCGGGGATGAGCTATAAGGATGGGGTTGGTGGTGAAGGGGATACACATCAGCAACACCTAAATTTAGAAGTAACGAGACAAACAAAATTTAAATAGAAACTTATAAATGCGACTCTATCGTAAAGGTCTATGCGTATAAAACGTGATGTATTTTAGTGCTCAGTAATGATGCGTTGGGCTAAATAAAGTCCCCTCTTTTTTAGTTGCAGTTCCCAGAAATCATGTTGCCTGCATGTCTGATGTCTTTTATTCTAAATCTGCAATGGTAAATGGAATTAAAGGAACTAAGGCTAAACGAATCGAATAGTTTTTGTTGTTTTTAAAAACAAAACGAATTAATTAAAAATAACTGGATTGTTTTTTATGCAATATGGTATTAACATTAAGATCAAATTAAAGACGACTTTTTGCGAATTAGTCACATTTAATTTGAAGGAATACTGGTCACAAAATCTATTTTTTTTACCACTGGAAGAAAACAACTTATTGTGATGCTTGTTGTTAGTCATTGCCATCTTCAAACCAAAACAATCATTTTAAGTTACAGATGATAAGTTTTTGAAAATTTGATAAAATGGCTAAAGGATTTGATATAAATTGTCGAAAAAATTGGGGTGACGATTTGCAGGCTTTTACAAAGAATTTAGCCATTTAAATTTTGCTCAAAAACTATAAGCCTCGGTGCACACTTGCCTCATTTTACGGCACAGATACACTGCACTGCATTGACACTTCATATTAATTCCTGCTATTAAAAAAGAAAAATCATTTCCAAAGTAAAAATCTTGCGGGTAATCAGTTTGACATCACAGAAAGAAAATTAATCACCTAAAATCAAGATTAAACGGCAACGAGAAAATATTTAAAAACTAAACTTTAACGAATCACATTTTTTTGAATATTAGTTTCTTGAAATTGTTTTGATTTTTGCACAATTAACTGTACAAACAACTCAATTCACAACATCAGTTAACTGCAAAAACACCAATCTGGGCAGTTATTTTTATATTGGGGTTGTGTCATTAATGGCCGGATTTTAACTGCAAATTTTATGATGTTTCGGATTCTGTATGTCAAAATCCTGTATAATTTTAACGTACTTAGGCTGGCCATTCACAACACAAAATAACTGCGCAAATTGATATTTTACGCAAGTCTTACTTACTTACTTAAGGTGGCGCTACAGTCCTGGGCGGACCTGGGCCTCAACCAAAATGCGTCTGTAGCCAGCTCTGTCCCTAGCTAGCTGTCTCCAGTTTCGCACGCCAAGTTGCGGTTGAGTTCTTCACCCACCTGCGTGCGCCACCTGAGTCGCGGTCTTCCTCTAATGCGCCGTTCCTCGGGATTGGATTCGAAGACCTTTCGGGCTGGAGCGTTGATTTCCATTCGCTCTACATGACCCAGCCATGTAAGTCGTTAGACTTTAATTCTGTTCGTCGTTATATCTTCTCCTCCATTCTCCATCTATGCGTACGGGACCAAAAATCACCCGAAGAATTTTTCTCTCGAAGCATCCTAAGACGCTCTCATCTTTCTTTGACAGGGTCCAGGTCTCAGCGCCATAAATGAGAACCGGGATGATGAGTGTCTTATAGATGGTGATTTTAGATGCTCGAGAGAGGACTTTACTACTCAGTTGCCTTCTAAGTCGATTCTAAGCGATTTGTAAGAGTTATTCTTCGTTTGATTTCAGCTCCTTTGCCGTTGTCTGAGTTTATAGCGATGCCTAGGTAGACAAAGTCCTTAACTACCTCAAGTTATGGTGACGTTTTGTCCAAGACGTCGTTGTTCAAAGTTCTTTTTTGATGACAGCATATACTTGGTCTTGCCCTCATTGACCACTAAACCCATTTTCTTCGCTTCTGTCACAATGCTCAAAAACGCTCCCCTGAAATCACGCTTTGATATTCCAATTATGTCAATATCATCTGCGTACCCGAGTAATTGGATGGATCTTTGGAAGATTGTGCCTCTAGTGTTGACGGTTGATTTTGCACAAATCTTTCCAGAACGATGTTGAAGAAGTCGCATGACAGTGCATCGCCTTGTCTAAAACCGCAAGTCAGTTTTTGCAAAACACGGTAAATGTTAACTATGCAGTTTTTAATTTTAAAAAAGTTTTGTTTCAAAGAACATGTCGAAAAAATAAAATCACTTGCATTGAAAAGAAAAAAAACACAAATACATATACAAAAAAAGAAAACGTATGTAGTCTAAGAGAATGTATTTAAGAAGACAAAAACTTGGCCAAACAAATTTGTTAAGAGAAATATAATTTATTTTTGAAGAAGATTTTAAAAAATTTGTACGCATGGAAAAGTGTTCTTTTGGAAAAACTTCTGTCTAAAGTGACATCATTAATCGAAAAAATAATAATGAGAAAAGCAATATCCATCTACCATCGCTCATCGTTAAATTTAAGGTCTTAGCCAGCGGGAAAAACCAATGAAGATTTAAATTTCTTAAAAGCTTTTTTTTCGAAAAGAATTGGAAAATAGTCAGGGAAACATGCAAAGCGTTTTAAAAGCATCATCGGTTCCAGAGCCTCACTTCTGACTGCTTTGAACTTTATTGTGCTCTTTCCGGTAATTTTTCACAGTTGTCTCACGGTCGGCATTTGGATATTTTTCTTGTATAATTGAATCCAACAGTCGTATCATAATCCTGTTGCTATAATCAGGACTCTTTATTTTCCAAAAAAAAAAACGAATATTCCCTGTATATGTAGCTCCAAAATTTCGCCCCAATATTTGTGTTCTTCATTCATTTTTATTTAAAAAAAAGTCCGCAAAATCAATGTGTATTCTAGAAAAAAATTCAAATGAGCGGTTGTATAGATTATAATATTGAAAAATACTCCATTTACCAAGATCGGAATCTCAGACTGACATTTCGGTTTTCCTACAAGCTACTGAGGACTAAATGTTAGAAAGTGTGCATGAAATGATGCAAACAACCAAACACATTCTCACATTTAGTCCTCAAGCCCATCAAAATGCTTCATTTTAATCGTCAGCCCCATCTAAATGCTTCATTTTGAATGTTTCATGGCCTCGTGCAAAAACTAAACAATCCTAACCAACAAAATCTGAAGTGGTGACATGGTCTTAATTTGTATAGCTTTTTAATATCAATCCAAATAAATGTTGTTAATGTATATTAAATAAAATAAAATTGACCAAATACATATTTAATGATTTATTAGTGCTGTATTTTGTTCACTTAAATTATTTGCGAACGCAATATGCTCTGCAACTGGTTAAGTAAAATTGGAAACGGACAAAAGTGTAACTCAATACTTTGTAAATCAACAAAACAAATTTTTTTTTTGGCGACGCGACGTTCGACGAAGTTCAGGTGTCTCCGTATTTTTTTTGTACAGACAATGCTACAGGAAACATACTTGTGAAGTTTCATTGCCAATTTTAGCTAGTTTAGATTCCTCAATTAGATTAGTATTTTCATCATTTAAGCAGTTCGATAATTGCAAGACCAAATTTTAGTTTTGTTTGTTGCAGAAATATTCCTGAAAATTTCTTTTTAACACTGTTTATTTATAATTCGTTAAATAATAACGTTAACAATTCTTAATATATACTTAAAATCTAAAAACTTAAACTAGACTGTTGAAAAATAATAATTTGCAATTTATACTTTTTATATTATCATTTGGCGAATTAATACAAGAGTAAAATTTATTATAAATGTCAATTAATTGATTTAAGGGGCTATGTACACCATAGTTTGATCTGCTAAAATTAGTATTCAATGGTTTCTGGGGTCTTATACTTGAACGACTAAAACTAAAGTTTAAACTACCAAGAACTGATGGTGATGAAATTTGTCCGTTTATTATTCCAACAATAAAACAAAACTGCAAGTACTTCCTATGATTTGTCAAAGAAGGAAGATTTATGAGAGAAAGTCTTTGGAGAATAAGGCGGTAATGTATGAATATCATGAAACCACGGAAGGGCTCGTAGGCAAAAACGCAAAAATCTTTTCTGAATGGCTTCGAGTCTTGTGACGTGTACGGCGTAGTAAGGTGACCATACTGTACAAGCATATTCCAGGACTGGATCTCGGAAATCACGACCAAATCTCTTAATGAAACCCTGAACTCTATTTGCTTTTTTAACTATGAAATTAATGTTCATTAAATATTAGTTTCGAATCTAAGACAACAACCAAGTCAGAAAATACATAAACTCTACTTAAAGGACAAGAATCAAACATGTAACTAAAAACGATTGGAACTTTTTTGCGTGTAAAGCTCATGGTTTTACATTTGTCAACATTTAAAACAAGACGATTATTATTGCACCATTCCCTAAATAATATTAAGTCTACTTGCAAGAGAAGACAGTCAGACGTAGAGTTAATTTTTTTAAAAATTTTAATGTCATCAGCATATATTAGGACAGACGAATTTTGTATGGTCGAAACCAAGTCATTTATAAATAAAACAAATAGAATAGGACCAAGTTGACTACCCTGGGGGACACCAGAATTCACAACAAATGAACTTGAACACTCATTACTAAATTTAACACTATAACGTCTATCTTGCAAATATGAGGAGATCCAGTTTATGAAACAGTCGTTAAAACCTTGCTGTGATAGTTTTAAAAGTAATGTTTTATGACACAATTTATCAAAGGCCTTGCTGAAATCAGTAAAGATACAATCTACTTGTTCACGTTTTTCAAAAACATCTAAACAAAAGGATGTAAAGTTAAACAGATTAGTAACAGTTGAACGCTTTTTAACAAAGCTATGCTGGTTATCACAGATAATTGAACTACAATGAAAAGAAAGGACGCTACATACGATTGACTCAAACAGTTTAGGTATCACAGATAGTTTTGCAATAGGTCGGTAGTTCATTATTTCGTTTTTAGGACCTTTTTTGTGTACTGGTATTATGAAGGAGCTCTTCCAGATAAAAGGAAACAGCGAATTACTTAAAGACATGTTAAGGGACTATGTTAGAGTTAGAATTTTGTTTGTAGTTAGATTTTGGAATAGAGATTTGAGGGAACCATGTTTTAAAAATAAGTTGCTTTGTGTAAAGCATCTTTAAGGAATAGAAATAGGCAATATGGTTACACACAATACCAAATAAATGAGTGCAATAAATAGATTAAAGTAACTTTTTTTATTCCAGTATGGGGAAACCGAACACCCAATAAAACACCCAATGAAAATTTCTAGACATTTTACAATGTGAACAACTAAATATGCTATGAAATAATTGGCTGCTATTAATGCTAATTTTTTTTTCTAAAAAGTTGATGAAGCCGAAGCGGAAATTTCTTTAATGAGCATACCTAAAATATTATTGGCTTTCTCAAAAATATTTTTCTACGCTAACCTCAAATGTACATTGGTTCGCTATCGCAAAATTAAAGCTTAAAAATGACTTTTTTATCGAAAAAAGTAAAAAGAAAAACCTGAAAAAAAAACTTATTAACCTCCCCATTTTGTTTTTGCTTTGCAAAGTGCCGCTAGCCCACGGCATCGTTTTTTTTTGTTTGTGCTCACATCTATTCATGGACTAATTGTCAAAATTACAAATACAACAAAAACGGGTTTTGGAGATCTTGGTAAATGGAGTATTTTTGATCATATTCACGTCACAAAATATGTGCACAAGTAGCCGAATCTGAGCAAATGTCAAAATAATTTTGATTTTTACGCAGCTAATTGTACAAACCACACAAACAACCCCATTCACCAAACAATCTGTACAAACCCTAATTTGGGCAGTTTTTTTGAGTCGTTAATGGCCAGCCTTACTTAAGGTGACACTACAGTCCTGTGTGAACTAGGCCCTCATCCAACAAAATTCTCCATCTACCTCGGTCCCTAGCTAGATGTCTCTAGTTGCGCAGTCCAAGTTGGGTGAGGTCAGTTTTCAGAAGACTTTACAAAATTCTGCATTGCCAAAATTCAGTACTACAAAATTTGTAGAAATTCAGAGATACAATATTGTGACATACTTTGTTCATACAGCTCTTGATATACAGTATTTTAAGTTTATAGTGTTTTGAAATAAATAATTTAAGACACACAGAATTATGACCAAACAGTATCATATATAATTTTGATCATACAGAAATTATAAAAACAATATATTGACCCACTCCCGTGTTGGAGATCTATGAGATTACTGTACAAGGGTACAATAGTTAAATTTGAAAATCTTTTAAGAGCATCAGTTATAATTAGAAACACCAATTTTTTAAATTTTTATAAAGATCAAATTTGGTATTTATGAATTATAAACTGTATTTAATTCACACCTCAATTTTCTATTCACCTGTATGCAGCTAAAGGATTTGAATCAAATGATAACTTTCCTTTATCTAAAAAGAATTGTTTGGTCTTACAATATTTCAAAATGCTCACCATGGACAAAAGAGCATTGGAAATGTTTTCCTTAGTTCTTGCTCCTTGATGACAGAAAATGGATTCAATATTAGTTTTATCAGTCGAAATGATAAATTTTCGAGATTATTGTGTCAAAGAAACTTCAACCACTTCTACCGTGCGTCGTCGCCTATTTTTTTTTATTATTTTTTTTAATCGTCTGAAATTTGACGCATGTTAACAAAATACACATTTATTTGTCTCCAAGTCTGGCACGAAATTTTTAAATTCTAAAAAAAATATGTACAAATACAAAATATTGTAGCAAAGAGAAAATAGGTAGCGCCTGTGGCGTTATTATTTTATAACAAACAAAAGTAAAAAAATATGTACTTAGTAACTTTGTCATTAACAGCACAATTTTGTTTTAATCATAAACAAGGCGACCGACATGTTAAGGTTTACATCATGTACCTAATACAAAATATTTGTTTTATTAAGAAAATTAATAATTTGTCGAGGAAGTAATCAATAATAGCGAAAATATTTACAGTTCTTTCTTAATTGTGCGGCGCAGCGTTTTAGAGGCGATGACGACGCAGCGTAATTTAAAATACTAATAATTGTTTTAAAATTTTAAGTGTTTCGACAAATATTCACTTCCTCTATTTTGGTACATGTTTTTTTTAACATTTGCCGTATGTACTTATGTACATAGGTAGATCGAGACTTCAATATTGACAAACAAACACTTGTGACACTTCTGCCGAGCAACATTTGTTATATTTTTAATTCATACCGCATTATTTAAATTACATACATATGTACATATGTATATGTATTTTCAATTCTTAGAAGATCGAGGCCAATCCCCAAAATTTTAAGCTTTTTAATAAGAGTATTTCCGCAACAACTATTATACTTCAATAACATTAAAAACAAGTGGCTACATTATTTTCTACAATTGTTTAGTTCCTTTAATTGATTTAGAACACAAAATAATCAAAATTCACTCTAACACACTTGTGCCGATTTCTTAACAAGGTTATAAAAAAAAATTTAAACTATATCCAGTAATTTTGGGTTTGTTTCTGGAACTTCTTTTCAATAATTATTAACAACTGGAGTGTTTTTTTTTTTTTAAACTTATCATTTGTATAGAACTCGGTTTGAAGTCATTTTTAAGTTCTAAGAAGTTGCAGTAATCCATAGCCAATTTTGAAATATCTTTCAGTTTTTGTTTGAAAATTTAGTATTAATTAACTAAATACATTCAGAAAAAATCTCCTACTTACAAAAATGTATGCCAGACGCATTTTAAGCTTTTTCAAATGCCTTTTCCTATAATATACATATAACCATAAGAATGATACACCACAA
Organism: Eupeodes latifasciatus; assembly: GCA_920104205.1. Lineage (NCBI taxonomy): Eukaryota > Metazoa > Arthropoda > Insecta > Diptera > Syrphidae > Eupeodes > Eupeodes latifasciatus. Next base: position 75,417,201 of record OV049926.1, read on the forward strand.
TGTTAGACAACTTTCCCTGATTACAAAAATGCGTATCCAAGACGATTTTAATAGTTTTTCAAATGCGTTTTTTAACATAAAACCACGATAACTTTTTTCCTATATCAGAACACTTCTCCTGATTCAATGGCGGATCCAGGGGGGGGGGGGGGGGGAGCGTCGTAGGGGTCATGACCCCCCCCCCCTTGAGAGATAATTTGATTGCTTTTTCGTAGGAATTCACTTCAATTCAAAACTTTTATTATTATTATTATTATTATTATTATTATTATTATTATTATTATTATTATTATTATTATTTATTGAACTATACATAAATGTACAAAACAATACTTAAAAGCTAATAGCTACCAGGGCTTCTAGCTGAAATGATTAAAATAGTATTTTTGGATGTTATGATGTTTTAAATTTGCCAGCTGTAGGGGGCGGTCGGATTAAGTAAGACTAATAAGTCTGACTTACTCCGACCGCCCCCGCAGGAGTTTTTAATAAATAAATGTTAAATACTCTGATGAAGATTTAAAAGTTTTAAAATATTTTGTATGTTTTGTTCGGAAGGAACCAAAAGGAGATTTTTTAGATTACAGTTAAAAAGTTTATTACAAATTTCATTGATTTTCGGGCAGTCTGTAGTTAAATGGTTGATGGTCAGCTGGATATTGAGTTGGCAGAGGTGGCAAATGGGTGGGGGATCTTTGTTGAGTAGGTGACTGTGGGTGAGCTGGGTGTGTCCAATCCTCAACCTGGTGAAGCATTTGTTCATGATTGCAGGCGTAGAGGTGGGGTAGATAACTGGGCTGCAATTTTGGTTGATTGAAGGATAGTGGTGATGATAACGAGACCAATCTATTATTTTTTGATTATATAAAATGGAGCAAGTCAATTTTAAAATATCGTTTTTCGTAGGTTGGTATATTGATAATGCTAAGTTTCTGTTCCTAGCGGTTATTTTGGCTTCATTGTCTGTGTGCTCATTGCCTTTTACACCGATGTGACCTGGCATCCAACAAATCTTTATCGCTTTTCCAAGTTTGATGACGTTGTCTCTGATTTTGCCGATGTAGGATGATCGATTGTTGACGTTTTCGATGGCGGCTAAAGTTGAAAGACTGTCCGTGCATATCACTGTTTTTTTCTTGGATTTGCAGGCGAATTGCGTGGCTTTTAAAACCGCTAAGGCTTCGGCTGAGAATACAGAGAAATATGGTGGTAGCTTTTCTGAACAAATTAGAGTGTTGTTTGAGTCAACAATTGTGAAAGATGTACCTTCCTCACACTTTGAACCATCGGTAAAGAGGATATTCCAATTATTTCTGATGAAAGGATTCATTAATTCATGAAAATGCTGCAGATATACCTCTTTCGGAGTTGAATCTTTTTTAAATCGAGCGAGTGCAGTGTTGATGGATTCCTTCGGGCATAGCCAAGGAGGGTTACACTCGACATCTTTTTTTTTAATTTTTGGTTCAATGCCGATTTTTCTCGCATACATTAAAGTTATGTAGAGGGCTGATGGTTTTTTTGGTGTCTTTAAGCGTTTAAGGATTTTCGTTGAGTCCAAAAGAATTGGAGAGTCATAGGATTCAAGTATTTTTCCTACAAGTCTTGATGTAAGGACTTCTTTTCGTTTTGTGATCGACGAAAAACCTCCCTCAGCTAAAATATTTTTTAATGGACTTGTTTTAAAAGCTTTGAGGCTGGCTCTTATTGCGGCGTGATATGCTGATTGAACAGGTTGCGGATGTAGGATTTTGCACATTTGCCATATACAACAAGGCCATAATCAATTTTTGATAATACTATGGCTTTTGTAACATTAATCAATGAATTCGTATGGGTCAAACTATTTTTTGATGCTAAGTATTTTATGATGTTAAGCCTGGTAGCCAAGTTAGTTCTTAGAGCTAAACAATGTTCTTTAAAGCTTAATTTACAATCAAATACAATACCTAGTATACTTAATTTGTTAACAGAAGGAATAATAATATTATTTATGTTAATAACAGGACAAGAACATGTATGTTTTCTACAAATGTGTAATTGTTTGCTTTTGTTCAAAGAAATTTGAGCGCCGGATTGAACGCACCAAGAGTTTATTCGAGCAAGGATATCATTAAAGGAATTTTCTGTACGAGAGTTATCTTTAAACTTTGAAAGAATGTAGAGGTCGTCAGCGTACAGGGTGTGATCAATGTTCTTGGATTGCAAAATTATTTCACTTATATCGTTGTAGGCTATGCTAAAGATAACAACAGATAGAGGCGATCCCTGAGGTATACCGTTATTCAGGTTGTAGATGTCTGAAAAGGTGTTATTTACTCTAACTCTAAACTTACGATTCGTTAAAAAGGATTTTACAAAATTGAATATCTTTGGCCCAATTTTCCATTTTGCTAGTTTGTTCAACACAACATGGATGCCTATACGGTCGAAGGCTTTTACAAAATCAATTGATAAGATTGAGATGTGATTTTTTGACGAAATTGCTGTAGATACAGATTCGCCAATATGTAGTAACGAGTCAATTGTACTACGGCCGTGTTTGAAAACCACTTGATTGAGGGCAATGAAATTATGTTTTTCTATAAATTATTCAAAACTAATCGTATTGCGTTTATGGATATGCCCCCATTATATTTTGAATTATTTATTTTTTGTATATGAAAATATCATATGTATTTTACTTCCTTAAACTTTGTTGCTAAAAGTACTACTTTTAACTGAAAACTGCACGAAGAGCATAATATAAATCGGATATTCAGCTATATTCCAAAAACACAGCACAAATTCATCAACTTTTGACCAATGGACCATCCAGGGGGGGGGGGTTCATATGAGCCATAAAGCTTATACAGTTAGGTTGTATAAGTAAAGATTTTATCTATAGATTAATTAGTAATTTAACGACATTCACCAAAAAGTGGTTTGCTGTCAAAAACAACTAAAACTTTTGTTTTCACTCAATTTAGAATTTGAAAAAACTTTAGTAGGTAATGCTTTTAATTATTTTCATAAAAATTGTTTCTAAGAAAAAGAGCAAATATTTAGGTTCTTAAGAAAAAACCTTGAATAAGAGATCATCAATTTTATATTAAGTTGCCTTTTAATTCCTTAAACTAGCCTTCAATTTTATTATTACATTTTTTTGACACACATAAATAGTGATTATTGAAGTGATTTTTACCTTCGGCATAGAGGAACTATATAGCAAGTTTTGCATTAGTAAACAATTTCAAACTAGAGCTTTTAATCAAATATGACATTACGACGATAGAGATGTCGAAAAAAGTTGCTATAAGCTTACTACTTTCTGAAATTCTGAAGTGTAAAAAAAAATGGGTACCCCGATTCCTAGGTGCAGGGAATTAACTTCACGGGAACTACCTTCACATGGGAACTAACTTCACCACTAGTGGGAATTAATTTCACTTTTTTTTTGTGAAGTTATCTCCCACTGAAGGCGGGAGATAATTTCATCAGAAAATTATGTGAAGTAACTTCCCACCTACGATTGAAATATGTGACAAAATATCAAGCGTTGAATTGTAAATCAAAACAAAAATATGTAAGTTTTAAGCAATAAAAGCATCTGTGGGTGGCCCGCTTTGCGGGTTCTCAGGATTTTAACTCCCTTTTTCGGGGTCACACCCGCTCACGCAACTCCGTTGCTCCGCTTAGGGTATGTAAAGTCGCCAGGCAGGCGCCTATATCAACAACTTCTTTCAATAAAAGCACCTGTGGGTGGCCCGCTTCGCGGGTTCTTAGGATTTTAACTCCCTTTTTCGGGGTCACACCCGCTCACGCAACTCCGTTGCTCCGCTTAGGGTATGCAAAGTCACCAGGTAGGCGCCAATATCAACAGCTTTTTTGAATGAAAGCACCTGTGGGTGGCCCGCTTCGCGGGATCTTAGGATTTAAACTCCATAAAACAAAGTCTTGTGGTATTGAAGTGCTCCAAGTTTTGTCATTTGGTGATTCTTATAAGATTTTCTTAGATTAGCGTATGCGAGAATAAAAATAACATAACATGTTAATTTACTTTAACTGTACTGAAGAGTGAAGTTAGTTCCCACCTTCCGTGGGAAACAGTTACACATGAAAGTGAAATTCATTCCCACAAAAAAGTGAAATTATCTCCCACCTTCAGTGGGAAATAACTTCACCAAAAAAAGGTTAAATTAATTCTCACTAGTGGTGAAGTTAGTTCCCATGTGAAGGTAGTTCCCGTGAAGTTAATTCCCTGCACCCGATTCCTAACCGTCTGTCTGTCTTTTCTTGACCCTACAGTCCAAACAATTGTGTTGATTAAAATTAAGATTTTCAGCCGATTAGGGTAAGGCGTTTTTTTTTTTTTCAATTTATTAATACGAAAAATAACAGCAGTTCCCATACAAATTTTTTGGTTCAAACATGTGATTTTTCTAAAACTTTCTCTAAATTTTGTGTTCTTACTCGTAAATTGGCTTCTTTCTACAAAAAAAAAACTTAAAATATAGGAAATATGTATTTTTAAACAGACTTTTTGGAAGAAATTAGCAAGTTCTAGCAACCCATTCGTGCATTTTATTTCTTTCAAAATTGGTTTTCTGTTGAATACAAAAGATCTTAAAAAATTAAATAAATCTACTTTTTAAGTGAATTTGCTTTGGATGCTCTAGAACTGAGATTTAAACACGAATTTCAATAAAGTAAATGTCCGAAAAACAGCTAAAGTGACACTTTCGTTAAACTATTGGCTAATTGAAAACATAATAAACGGGTCATATCTATTGATACACAAGCTTTGAATTTCTTGAGATTTGAAGTGAAAAGAGATTCTGAAACGTGTAATTTGTAAGTGCCACACAAACGTTTCTTACCAACTTATTTGTTTACCTACCTTACTTTGTTTTAATTTAATTTTTTAGAGAAATTATGTAATTAAATACAACTATTTCCTTAAATTCAACAAACAAACCTTTTTATCTCTACAATTTTTAAGTTTTGTTGACGCCTTTAAAATCGAAATACAAGTAAGCACATTGATAACGATAGTAATAAGAGACTCCCGAAAATTGAGTTCGAAAAAACTACGTCAAAAAAGCCCCACATTTCTACATATCAGATCCTCTCTCATTTTCTGGATTTTTGAATTTTTTCAACGTTCTTCGCATTAATAGAAATGGAAACAAGAAAAGTGTATTTTATTTTTGAAAAAAAGCAACGTTTCAAAACAATTTCCTACATTTCAGCGCGAAATGCACCAACAACCCTCTAAACTATTGTGTTTTAGCTCTTAAATATGGCATATTTAGAAAACTGTTGGAACAGTGTTCTAAAATAATTTGATAACTAAAGTTGTCATTTTAGGAATTATTAAATTTTGTTAGCCTTCTTTACAAAACATTAAAGAAAACTTTTTAGCGGCGAGTAAGAACTCATCTAAGTGTGTGAACCCCCCCCCCCTGATGAAAAGTCTGGATCCGCCCTTGTCCTGATTATAATGTGCATCTTAGATGATCTTAAGGAATGCGTCTTTAATTGTAGACATAACCAGTGAATACCAAACTCACAGTATATGATTAAATATAATTAAATTAATTTATATACAAAATTATTCATCGGATGAACATTTTAAAGTCATGTCTTCACTGTCAATGTCTTCATTTTCATTATCGTTTACAAAGAAATTTGTAATGGTTTCTGGGGTCCCGATTCCATTAAACCGTTTCAGTTTTATAATGTTATCCTCGATCTTCCAGTTTTTTAGAAAATTATTAAAATGCGTCTAGAAAGCAGATAGATTTTATTTTTTTATGAAAGAACAGACTGTTGGATTTTTATAAAAAAATTTACTGAATATCGAAAACAATATTTTCTGTGAAATTAAATAAGTTTGAAGCCAATATTTTCAATTTTTGAAAAGCTATTTGAGTCGAAAGTTGCCAAGTACCAAGATTTAGTATTGTTTTTTTTTTAAGTTGTTATTTTTTGTAAACAAAATTGTCACTTCTATTTCTCTCAAAATTTTATCGAATGTTAAAAAAAATATTTCTAATAATATAAAATTAGTTTGAAGCTAATGTCTCAAAGTTTTGAAAAGATATTTATGTCGAAAAACAATTTTTACCAACTTTTGTTAAATTTATTTTAGGTTTTTAATTTTTGTAAAAAAACTGTCAATTCGCTTTTTCTCAAAATTTTTCCTAATGTTTAAAACAATATTTCTTATTAGCTAAAATTAGTTGAAAGCCATCTCAAATTTTTGAAAAGATATTTGAGTCGAAAATCAATTTTTACATACTTTTATTAATTTTTTTTTAGGTTTTTATTTTTTGTAAAAAAGCTGTCAATTCGATATTTCTCAAAATTTTTCAGAATGTTGAAAACAATATTTTTTATAAGACAAAATAAGTTTGAAGCCTTAATATCAAATTTTTGAAAACATATTTGAGTCGAAATTCAATTTTTTTTTGCTGCTGTCTAATTATTATTTTAAATATTTTTTTTAAACGCTAGAACACTAACATTTAATTGGACCTTCAATATTAACCTTCAACAATTGTTAATTAAAGCCTTTTCACTACGATATTCGTAAATTTTCTTGTCTCACCTTTTTTACCGTTATTTTAACAGATTATGCCCTAATGAAATAGCTCTTCTTTTGAAGTTCATCATTATCATTAACTTCAGTCATATTGGCATGTAACAGATATTCGTTCTTTAGCCGTACAATGCGATTTTGGAATGCTTTTCTTTTGTATAATAAGGTCAACAAATTCTCCCTAAGAGTGCGCTTAACAAAGAAAATACACTCTTGGAAATAATGATAAGGACAAAAAAAAATGCTGTTTCGTCTGTTTTTATGAAAAATTACTATCAAGGAATGAAAGATTGTATTTAAGAATCATTTTTAAAAAGGACCAAAAATAATAAAATCTTCATATAACAAAGGTTTGTTAGTTATAAAGGGTGATTTTTTAAAAACACATAAAATTCAGAAAAATGCATGAAATCTTCATCCGCTTAGTCAAATTTTGGCATACTCTTTCCAACATTTCGGCCGGTATCTCACAAATAAATGCTTCAATGTTGTCTTCCAATGCGTCAATTTGCGGGGTTGTCTGTATAGACATGAGCTTTAACATAGCCCCACAAAAAATAGTCTAAAGGCGTTAAATCGCACGATCTAGGCAGCCAATTGACCGGTCCCGAACGTGAAATAAAATGTTCACCGAACTCGCCTCTCAATAAGTCCATTGTTGCGCGTGCTGTGTGGCATGTGGCGCCGTCTTGTTGAAACCACATGTCATGCAAGTCAAACTCTTGCATTTTGGGCAAAAAAAAGTTGGATATCATCTCACGGTAGCGCTCACCATTCACAGTTACGTTACGATTCGCATCATCTTTGAAGAAGTACGGTCCAATGATGCCACCAGCCCATAAACCGCACCAAACTGTGACTTTTTCTGGATGCATTGGTAGCTCTTGCAATGCTTCTGGCTGATATTCACTCCAAATTCATCAACAATTCTGCTTATTTACGTACCCATTGAGCCAAAAATGAGCTTCGTCGCTCGCTGAAAGAAGCGCGCGATGAACTTTCTTAACAGAGCACGCATTTTGATAATAGAATTCAATAATTTGCAAGCGTTGTTCGTTTGTAAGACGATTCGTGGTTAAATTATAGACCAAACTGAAGATGTTTGACAGTGAAACAAAACACGAAACGTGCGTCAGTTGTTTAAACCAGTGTTGCCTCACCCTTTAATTACTTTGTAAATCACGTTGATAGATTGAATTTATTAGAATAAAACGCGTCGTTATATTTTATAATTTTATAATTAAAAATGCCTCCTGAAAGCCATTATCCGAAGAAGAGGGGCTCTTGTTGCTGATTACCGAGAACAGAGGAAGACACCCAGCCAAATCGGTGGCATACTTTCAAGAAGTAAATCTGTAATAGACATTTTCTTAAAGCTGAGTTAAAATTATTTAGTTAGGCGAAGTTCGGGTAAAAACCTAAATAAATCTAGGGAGAAATCAAACGCCTAACCGTTAGTGAATCGATAAGCCCTGCGAAAATTTTTAACAATTTAAACCTCAATGTGTCACCAAGGCGGGTGCAAGAAGTGTTAAAAGGTTTACAAATATTGAATATTTGAAACGCGTCCCGAAACCAAAACCCACATCTCGTCAAAAAGCCAACATATTGACTTTCGCTGAAAAGTATCAATTTTTTCGAATGAGTCAAAATTGAGGAGGCCCAAACGGTTGACAACTATTTCGGGATGATAATCGAACCGAAAAGCAGGATAGAAATGCTCGCTATTTTTAAGGTTTGGAGTGCCATAAGCTACGCTTTAAAAACTTTAGGTTTTACTAAGAATTACTTAAATTGGCTTTAACATTATTACGTTCTGAAAAAAATTTAACCCATATCAAAATCTACAAACAACCGGCAATGATAAATTAAAATGGAATGAAAGACATGCAAATAGATATAAAATTAAACTTAATCATCAGCTAGTTACGATGCCAAGTGTCACATCTGACTCTATAGATTCTATAATTAACATAGTTTCTTCAGTGATTAGACAGTCTGCAGAACTTTCTTCCCAACGTAGAAATACCTTTCAGTCTGTATGGTACGATGAAGAATGCAAAAAAAGTAGGAGAAAATCTTTTGCTTTCTTAAAACTATATAGAAAAACAAATAGCGCGGTTTTTAAATCACTGTATTTACAATCAAACCAAGAATACAAAAGGTTATGTAATCTCAAAAAAGAACTTTATTTAAAAAAACACGGCTTGTAAGCTCGTTGAATGCAAGGACTCGAAATCTTTTTGGAAGACAGTACAAGTGTTGAGTGGGCGGAATAGGGCATTGTTCCAAATTGATGAAAACCTACTTGCAAATTATTTTGAAACTTTACTTCTGCCTGACCCTAATCTAAACACAATGAGCTTTGCATTCCCAAATGTCATTATTCCTGAACTGGATTCCAATCTCACAATGGTGGAACTAGTAGCTGTTTTAAAAAAAAAATGAAAAATAACAAAGCATCTGGATCTGATGGGATCCCAGTAGAGTTTTATAAACATGCTACTCCTGAGTTTTTGGAATATCTTATAGAACTTTTAAATGCCTAAACATTTTCGTCTGTTTCAAATTACACCCATTTTTAAAAAAGGTAACCGTGATTTGCCAAAGAACTATAGAGGAATTGCTGTGCTTAACTCATTAAGAAAAGTGTTTACACAAATACTCTATACTAGACTTACGACCTGGGTAGAAGATAATAATAGGATTAGTTGCTTTCAAGCTGGTTTTCGAGCCAACTTTTCAGCTATTGATCAAATTTTTGTACTCAGCACCACTGCTAGGCGTTTTATTGATAAAAAAAAGAACTTATATGCCTTTTTCGTTGATTTAAAAGCGGATTTTGACACTATTAATAGGAGGTCCTTACTTTATAAGCTCTCAGCAATTGGCCTATCTACTAAATTTATCAGATTCTACGAAAAACTTCTCGAAAACATGATGGCATCTGTTCAGAATGGTAGGAAAGTATCTAGAGAATTTAGTTGTGAAGCAGGTGTCCCTCAAGGATGTGTTCTAAGCCCTATCATGTTTGCACTGTATATGAACGATGTCGATAACAGTATACCTGGGGGAGTTCAGTTCGGGGATATTACTTTTAAAGTCTTGCTTTATGCTGACGACCTAGTGATTTTATCAGACAGTCCGCTTACTCTAAAGCTCCAGATTAACAAGCTAAAACAGTTTTGTGGTCTATGGGATCTTAGAATAAATACCACCAAATCCAAAATAATGGTTTTCAGACCTCGAAATAGATCAATTGGCTATGGGCGGAATTGGACTTTAGATGGTGAGATAATTGAGGTCGTAAATGAATTTAAGTATCTTGGGTATACACTATACAATGACATATAATCTTAACATTCAAACCTTTATAAAAGAAAAAACAACCGCTGCAAAAATTGCAATAAATACAATGTGGTCCCAGTTCTTCGCAAATAAACTCGTAGATCCAATTTCAAAATTCAAAGTTTTCAATGCCACCGTGAATACTTGTTTTTGCTATGGTAATGAAGTATATGGTTTCAAACAGTTGGAGGAAATGGAAAACATACAGAGGTATTTTTTCAAGCGAATTTATCCACCTAGAGACAGGCTTACCTCAAATTTTCTTGAAAAACTTAAAAGCTAACGCCGATTTTATGATCAAAGTTATGAAGCGGTCCGACCAAAACTTGCAAAAAAGACTCCTTAAAATTTGTTTTAGTTGTGGATATAGTCCTGTCAAAAACTGGTATGATCTTGCTGTAGCACATAACCTTTCAATATCATTGCCAGTGGACAATGTGGAAGCATTATATGAATGTATCTCTGTTATAGATGACTCGATGCATAGGCTTTGTGTTGCGCGAGGGATTGCATCAACATCCAGGAATATATACAGACAACTTAATCTGAAACTTGGTGAAGGAAACTATTTTAGAGAAGAGTTTACAGTTTCGGAAATGAGCTTGATCTTCAAGATCAGAACGGAAATGCTCGATTTGAATTATAGACCACATAGAACAGACTTAAACCCTGTGTGTTCCCTTTGCAACCTTGGTCAAAACGAAGATGTTTTGCATTTTTTAGCACTTTGTCCAATATTACAGAAAATCCGAAGGCTCTAGTTTTATTCTAGTTTTCTTTCCCAAGAGGAATGTGTCGGTGTACTAAACGGAGATCGTGGCTGGAAGCCTCTTATACGCTATGTCTCACATGCAAAAAAATATCGAAACGAGTGTTTGAATTTGTTTTGAGTTGTAACAAGATGTTAAAGTGATTGTATCTTCTCCTTTTTTTCGTTTTAATCAAGCTAAAAGCCCTTAAAATTAAATTAAAAAAAAAAAAACTTGAGAAATATGCGGTTCTTTTTCCTATTTTTTTTTTCTTTTTTTTCTCACTTACAAATCATTATCTGTTTTAGCTAAACTAAAAGCCCATTACCAATATTTTTCTTTTTTCTTTAATTTTTTGTTTTGACTAAACTAAAAGGTCACACTTCTTATTGAACATATAACTACCTGTTATTGTTTTTTTATACTATATATATATCAAAATATACTTTAATGATGAACATTATTTCCATATGATTCAATGATTCTTTTTTTTTGTTTTTGACAAAACTAAAAGTCACATTATTTTAATTTTATATTTACATATTTTTTAACTATGAAACTTATTTTGTGAAATATTCTCTCTTTTTACTCAAATATTGTTTTTTTTTATTTAATTAGTTTTTTTTTCCGGAAGACGGCTTATAAAGCCATGCTTTGTATATCTTTTATTATGAAATATTGTACTTATAAGAAAATTGAAAAAATAAAGAACTCATCTATCTATCTATCTATATATGTATGTATATCAAAATTATAAAGTAAAGTCTAATTTTTCATATTTTTGTTTTTCCTTATAGGTTTAGTTGTTAAGATACTAAAAGTAAAATTAGTTTGTTAAAATCCAATAATAAATGAAAAAAATCGTATTTTGTGTTGTTCATTATGTCCTTATCATTATTTTGTAGAGTGTAATATAAAATAGTTTTATAGTAATTATAGAAAAGGAGGTTGTTCTAATGTTTGCTAAACAATTACTTTCGAGTAGAAGTACAAGTACTGTACGGATTTTATAATTAATACAAACAAAATTAAAATTTCAGTGCCCGAATAAATTTAGTTCTTGACAGAAGATTAGAGTTTAACGTACTCAAAGCGACAAGAATGTTTTTTGTAGGTTATTGTTTTTTTTTTTGAAAATACAAAAAAGCTGAACTTTCAAACTTACCAATCTACTAAGAATATATTTTATTGTAGGTGACTTCTTCGTAGTATTTTCCTCAAAAATAAGAAAAATAGCAACCCAAAATCAAAACCAATGCCTTATAGCTTCGAAAATAAGAATTATCTTCGTATCTAAAATCTGGATTTTATCCGCATTGCTTATCCTTGTCTTGAACTTGTATGTGCTTATGTACATACATATATAAAAACATAATATTTACTGATTCTAAAAATGAATTAAACATTTTGTTGTAAGAAAGAAGATGATGAAAAAAAAAAATGTTGCAGGAATTTGATCGGCAACTTCAGAGAGTTGGGCTCTGTTTCTGTTTCGGCCGAAATCGCTTGTGTTCATCAAGAAAACATCAAAACTCTAGCGACTTCTGTAGAAAAAGCAAATATATTTACACACAGATATGTATAGAATATACAAGACCGACCAGTATCCCAGTACCAGTGTCAAGGGAAAGCAAAAAGGTGTGAAGTTAACAAAATAAAAAAAAGTAAAATAAATAAATAAAAATAAAACACAAAACAAGCGATTTGAGATTGAGGAATATAATGCCTGTACCGCGAGGCCACCGTGCCACCATACCTACGCGCCAGAAAGGTGTGATTCAGTTGATCACGGTGAGAGATGAAAGTGTGAAAAAGGAAGTTTTGTGCACACAACATAACACCTCCATACTTAAAAACAAAATATATTATCTCACAAGTTTTTGTTATTTAATTTTTGAATGCTATTTGCTTTTCGCAGCTGTGGCACGTTATCGCAGCAATTAAAACTCTGATTGGTTAGACGACAGGTTTTTGAAAATAGGTTTTTCCAATAAGAGCTTAAATTACTGTTCTAAGGTGTTGTATAGCTGAGCTCTATACAATGCAAGTGCCCTAATTATTTTAGAAGTACATACATCTCAAAACAAATTAAATGAATTATATTCAATACAAATAGTTAATTATGAAAAATGGATAGAGGGAGAGAGAGGTAGTACAAATTGGCATATACAACGAACGCATCTGAAAATTATCATTATTGCCCTGTCTCTGTTATTTGATATACGAATACACGACGAACGTCCTTGAAATGATTTCAAGTGGATCGGAGAAAAATTATATGGGAATTTTTTAGAAAATCACGTATCTTCATTTTGCACTTGGCGGCTACATTTTACCACTTGACGTAGAACTATGTTTTGTTTGCGGAATGCTGATAGTTTAGGAAGTAAAGTTGTTACACAAAACACACTACCAAACTGCCCTTAAAAATTAACGGAACACATATTTTTTTCAGTTAAAAAAAATAAAAAAATATTTTAAAGCTTTGAAATTTTGTTTAACTTCCATTAGAAGTTGCTGTACTTATGTATATAATCGGTCCGATTTGTCAAACACAAAATTTTGAAATTTCTCGAAGTTTCAAGGTCGAAGATACTAAATAAATGGGTTTTAAAAAGATGTAGGTGAGTGCGTGTATTCGAATGTTTGAAATACTTATTATAGTCTTCTATAATTCAGAAACCAATTATACCACAAGCTGAGGGCTAATTTTTGGAGTGGAAGAAAACCAGTTGATATTAAAGTTGTAGTTAGTCTTAGTAAAGGTGATAACAGAAATGTTCGCCTGCCGGCACGTAGTTGCCGCGTTTCTAAGAAAAAGTGCAACAAAATTACAACTTTTCCAAAAATTTAAGTAAGGCGGGAAATCACTTCAAATACATTGCACTTGACGCCTACGACTGGCTGGTCTCAAATATGGTTTCGAAAGACGTGTTTTGAGACTTTTCGGAATCCACTTAAAATTAGTCTCATCCGAAAGCCTTCGACTCGCTGATTGCGAATATGTACATGACAGACGTCTAGGTGGCCGCATTTTCCCAGACGTCGCCAAAAATGTGTTTTTTAGCGTTTTGGACTTTTGGGAAACCACTTGATACACTTGATATTGGTTGCATTCAAATCCCCTCGATTTCAATCGAAATTGAAATTCTTTAAATGGCATTTTAGCTTATTACAAAAAAATATCATTTGCCAATTTTTAAAGGCACTAATAGGAAGTTATGAGCGAAATTGTCAATCCAGAATTGGCATTGCAGAAGCCATGAGCTTGATTGATAGGCTCATTTATTCAGCTTTTAACTTGCGACATACGAGTATAAGAACTACATATGTATGTATGCACATATGTACATACATTATGTGAAAAGTTTTGTAAAAAAATTCGAACATAAGATTTTAATTAAACATGACATTACGATAGTAGAGAAGTCGAACAAAGTGGGTCCCTCGATTCCGTCCATCTGTCTCACTGTCTGTCTCCTCGCCCCTACAGTCCAAGTCATTAGATCAATTGAGTTCAAACTTGGAAAATAAAATTTAAAGCATATTCGCGTTAGGCGTTTTTAATTTGTTTAATTTTTAAAAATCAAAAATAAAAGTAGACCCCATACAATTTTCCCAAGAACGAACCGTTAGATTTTTTTTTAATTTTCGCTTAAATTTGTTTTCTTAATTTGGCTTCCTTTTATCTAAAACAAATATTTTTGTATTGCTCTAGAAGGTTGCCGCCCATAGAACCGTTATTTTGATTTAAATTTTCTCAGGAACACTTGAACCGATTTTAATGAATTTTCACATGCACAAGCTTTCGTATTGTTTAAAAAATATTTGATAATCAAAAATGTAATCATTGTTGTTTGGATTTTTAAAAAAAGTATAATATATTTTTATTCAAAATTCGATATTTCAAAGTTTTTTACGAAAATCAAATATTAAAATTATATTCTAAATAACTGCATGCCAAAAATATTTTTAAACGAAAATTGAAAAATGTTATATTTAAAACAATAATTAAAAAAAAAAAAGATTCTGAAAAGTTATGCTTTTTTTAAGAAATCAAGTGGGATTTAAATTTTGAAGGCAAACTTATTTTGCAGGTATATTTTTTAATCTTTAATTATAGGTACTATTCCTAAACAGACTTTTTGGAGCAAGTTTTTCGTGAGCAAGTTTTTCGTGAATTTTATTTTTTTAATTTTCAGAGCTACTATTTTTTCCTGAAATATTGAACTTAACATAAAAATATTCTTATTGGATTCACTTCAATTTTTTTTATTTCGATTTTTTTATAACTTATTTTAGTATTTTGCTATAAAAATGTTTTTAAAAAAGTCGAGGGAAATTGTCTTGCTAATTCTTTACACATTTTGAGCTTAAAACAAAAAACGTTATTTTTTTTTATTTTTTAAAGTCTGATACAAAGAACCGGATTGTTCGATCATTGAGAAATTAAACTTAAATGAGTTAATGTAAAATGACACCCCCCCCCCCCCTTATATTTCATGATGGTTAGAAATGTAGCTTTTCGTTTTCCCAAAAACTGTTCAGAATTGTTATTTTTTGTTTTAAAAACGTAGCAGATATTTGTATGAAATTCTATTCCTACTTTCCGAACTGCACTTAGATTTTCCATTCCTGGACTGCCTTTATTTGCTGAGATGTCGATCATGGCATTTTTTGTATTTAGTTAAATATCTAGCAGTACCCGTAAGATTGTCATACCAGAGGTCTTGGGCTCAATCCTTGCAAGTGTCATCTACGAGTATATTTTCTTGCCATGATTCGGAGTTCGGTTTTGTCTTAGAACTGTAGGTTCCCTTAATCCCTGACAACATTACTCGCACACAGTAATAGTTGAGCGTTGTAACTTTCTAGACTCTAGTTCTCAACGGACGGTTTCACCAACTTATTTACTTATAGTTAACTATATAAGCAAAAATGGCCATACATAGGATTTTTAAATAGCTATTTGAAGCTGAATAACCAAGCTATAATGGTCCTCGTGCAGTTAAGAGAAAAATGAGCTGTACTCGTTGAAGTTAAGTGGTGCATATCGATGTGAATTTTTTTTATTGTAGTTACTCAAACTTTCAAATAGTTTAAATCGTGGACAAAGGATACTTCTATAGTTTGGTGGAGTTTTTTGTTTTGCCTGAGAATTTTTTGACCAAAAAAAGACAAACCTACGTTCTCTGCCTTACCCAGAAACCTTTACATTTAAGCTTTATATAGTCCTAGCCCAGGGTACCTACTTGGGTACCTTTATAACGTAATCCGTTCTTTTCATTGCTGTGGTTTTTTTGAGTACATAGACAAAAACGACCAAATGGCAAACCAAATACATTACGTGTTTTAAATAGTTTCTACAAATTAAAAAAAAAATATTTAAAAATGGCAATTCGAAATAAGTTGTTAGAATAAAAAAAAACAATGTTCTTCCATGCATGAGAAAGACATAATCTCAATTCCTTTTCTTAATCGTTGAATCAACAAGTTGTATTAAAGTCACACCTCCATGATTGAACAAAAATAAAATACACACATTTTGTGCATGATAACATTTTATAACCATCATAAGCACTGATAAGCAATGTGTTTCAATATTTCAAAAAACGAAAAAAAAAAAAAGAAAGAATTCTTTGCGTACGACCTTTTCAAATAATATAATATACAAGTGCTATATCATACTCGTATACATATGTATGTAGGTGCTTATGTATATAAAGCATCACTTTGTTGTTGGTCCTTCTTTTATTTTTTTATTATCATCATCTCACCTTTCAGTTGGAAAACCCCGTCAAATTTGAATTTATCCGTAAATAGCCAGTTTCACACCTTTCTACAAAAACATCTGGGGGAAACCCGAGCCCGAGCCCGAGATTGAGCCTGAGTCCAACTCAGCTCGGCAAACTGTTTCTGTATCTGTATCTCTTTTCACAGGAATACAATATCCCAATGCAAATACCATATTATTCGCATGACCATTGTCGAGTTAAGGACACCAAGTCATGTATTCATAGATATATAGGTACATAGTCTCAGTCTCAATATCTCCCTACAAACAAAACACGGACACCTTCCTTGTTGTCCTACCTGTTTCGTTTTTCCATTGGAAAATGCGTATTCGAGATTTTCTTTTGAATTAAAGGGCGCCGCAGGTCAAACAATGCACCGAGAGTTCCAAGGAGCAGCAGCAGCAACACAAAAAAAAAGCCATTTATAAACTCTATGCCTTTTGACAATGAGTGGCGTTGATGAATGTACCACTACCAACCGTCAACTTCAACTGTACGAGGACGAGAACGGAGACGAGGAATACCTGTATAGTGTGCACTGTACATATAGAAAAGCGTTATGGCCATTGAATAATATTGTATTGTTGTATGTGACCATATCAATGGAAGAAAAATCGTTCTAGACCGCCTGGCATATTTTTTTCTTCTTCTTCTTTTTCTTCTTCCTCGAACAAGAGCTATAGTCAAGATCAAGGGAGATATACCTATCTATCTTATATGAACTTATGGTCTTGGTCTTACTCACTTTTTATATTTTAACACAATTGTATCTTTTAGATATATGGACACTTTTCGAAACAAAACAGGGATTTGGGAAATTTGGAATCACCTTAATTGTGTGTGGTGTGGAATTTATACTTATATATTTATTTATTATTATTTTGTATATTTCTATTTCTGTATAAGTGCAGTGTACTTACCGGCGTGTCGAACAGGTGTTGAAAATTCGGTTAGAAGATCCTGAACCGTCCTTTTTTGCCCAGATTCGTTAAGCGGGGCTATTAATTTTTGTAAATACGTTCCATCCTGGTAAAAGAAGATGAAAGAAAAATAAAACAAACCATATGAAGGGATTACGATAAGTCTGACAAATCATTAAAAAAAAAATAATATGTATACGAATAGGTTGCTATTAAAGCAAATATTAATAATCAAAAAGGAAAAAGAAAAGAAGGAGATAGTTTGTTTTTAATGTTTCTAACAGATAGCTTGACAATAACATGAGATAAAGATAGTTATAATTTCCATAAGTGAAACATATTAATCTACAGCTATGCTTTCTAAAAATCAAAACTATCTCAAACACAAAAGTTTTGCCGTATGTACGAGCACGTTATCAGTGATTTTTTAACTTACTTTTTTTTTAAATAACACGATTATATCTACAAACGCTAATACCTAGGCACTTAACCCTTTTTCCAGGACCAAAGTCAGCTGAATTTTGATTTTTTTTTTGTTCGTTATGATATGAATAGAGCGTTTTTTAATACATTTTTATACTCGTATCTACAATTTTTCAAGAAATACTTTAAGTATGCAGTTGTTTATTTATGCACTCCGCTTCAACTGAATACGCACAAACATTTTCGAAAATGCTTTTTACAGTTTTTCCAAATATTTAGAGATTTTGTGCCATCTGTTGATGCTAACTACAAAGAGGCTGGGATGCGACCCACACTGGTTTTTAGTCGAAAACCAATTTTTACCAATTTTAGTAGCATTTCTTAAAAGTTTTTATTTCTGATATAAACAAATACAAATTGGATGAATGAAATTAATTTAAAGTCAATATCTTCTATTGTTCACGAGATATCGAGAACCGAACATTAATTTTTACTAGTTTGGCGTACTATTTTTTGTAAATTTTATTGTTTATGAAAAAAACGGACTGTTGGATTTTTATAAAAGGTTTACTAAAGCATCTTGCACATGAGCTACGAACTGAGAACTGCGAACTGTGGATGTTCGCATATTTTGACTTTTCTTTCACGTGAGCTTTATTGCTATTCGCAGACAGCGACGAATTGTCAATTTATAATTATCCTTTTCAACAAACAAAACAAGAGTGGTATAATTTTGAGGTTTAGATGAGCGCGAACAATTTATTCGTTGCAGTGTGGATGGTATGTGGAACGCGAATAGAGTTTGACAATTCGTAGCAACCAAACTGCATTTCGTTACTACCAAATTGTTTTTACAAAATTGTCTTGTTTTAGAGAACAAAATGCAAATTTTATTATCCTAACACTAGTGTCAATTGATTTCTTATAATTTAAATGTGTTTTTGTTTGAAATTGACTTTTTGAGATGTGTAAAATCACGTTTGTTCGTCCATTCGTTCATTCGTTGTTCGTTTTCATGTGCAAGGCCCTTAAATGTCGATAACAATATTTTTTTTGAAAAGCCAATACTTTTAATTTTTAAAAAGGTATTTGAGTCTAAAGTAATTTTTTATCAAGTGTTAGCATTGTTGTTTTTGTGTTTTTATTTTTCTTAAAAAAAATGTCAATTCGATTTTTCTCAAAATTTAACCAAATGTTGAAAACAATATTTCTTATAAGATAAAATTAGTTTGATATATGGGTGATTATACAAAAGTTGGGTAACTTTTGAGGATATTTTGTTTACGATAGTTTTTAAATCAAACTTCTATAAATTCGGGTGTATGTATATGATAGCTAATCTAATTAATATATTGTTCCCAATCGAGCCAGTCACTTTTTTGAGTACATTGTAAGATATTTGAAAATTTCAGAATTTGACTGCCAGAGGACTGACGAGTATACACAGTTTTGAAAGTATTATAATGAAATTTAATACAAATTAGTAAAAATCTCTTAGGATTTAATAATGATCACTCTAAATCACTTAGTAACAATTAAAAATAATTATTAATATGTAATACTAGGAGAAAATACTACATCAGTTTTCAAAACAGACTTTTGACATTTAACGTAACGTTATTCACTTATCTTTTACTATTTTCACATAGTTTTACTAAATATTTCCAAGTAATCAACAAACAAAATCTAACAATATTCATCTTAAAAATACTAATGATCAAGAAATGAAGAACAATAACAATTTACCTGACACAGAACTGACGCCACACTACTGACGAAAAAGACGATATTTGAGATTATAATCTGGACTAATGTTTTTTTTTGTAATTTTAAATATCAACAAACTACATTTTAACAAATCAAAGTCTAATACGAATAAATAAAAATAAACTTTAGATTAACAAAAAAATAACGACTCACCATAAAACTGACGTGTTGACTGGCTAAGCACGTGTATAGACAACAAACATAACCCAAACTCTGGTACAGTTATGGTGGCCGTCAAATTGTGCGACCCGCAACTAACTTTATTACCAACATTAAAATTCAAAGTGGGATTTGACGTTGAGTCGGCGATATTTCGCACGAATTTTAAATTTAAATAACACACAAGAAACTGACGAATAAAACTGGACACAAAATTTCTTATTTTTTTAAATAAAGTGGAGAAAACTGCATTATGAAAGTTGTAGTATACATATATTTAACTATATACATCACAGATTGTAGTAAATTGATAAGTTTTCTCAAATCAATGATAATGTTTAATAGACAGTCACTTAATGCTTGGTTTTCAGGGTTGTGACATGCCAGAGGACTGACGTTTTAAGAACTAATTGTGTTTTTTTAATAACTTGTATTCAAAATGAAGAACTGAAATTGGGTGACTTAATAAAGATCTTTCCATTGTTTTAAAATTAATTGCAATCTCAATAAAATATAATCAGACTTTGTATATATTGGTTGATGACATCGAGTTACCCAACTTTTGTATAATCACTCATATATATCAAATTGTTTAAAAGATATTTGAGTCAAAAATCAATTTTTACCAATTTTTAGTAATGCTTTTTTTAGGTTTATATTTTTTATAAAAAAACTGTCAAATCGATATTTCTCAAAATTTTAAAAGATGTCAAAAACGTTATTCTACGCTGTATAAAATTATTTTGAAGATTAAATCCTAAATATACTTGTTTGGTAATACGTTATAATACATAATATAAAATTTAAAGTCCCTATTGGTTCGTGAGATATTTTGGGTTACCCAACATTTTTAATTTTTTTTAATTGCTATGGTAAAAAAAACCACCCACTCAATTTTCTTGAGAGTCCTTTCTGCATCTTACTGCATTATTATCTGTATAACAAAATTTGTTTTGAGTCGATACCTCTACTGGTTCTTGAGCTATGGACGACGAATAAAACTTCCCGAACATACGGACGTACGAACGTACGTACACACGCACTCAGAGACATCTCTCTAAAAATCCTTTATTTAGACTGTAGGGACCTTGAAACGTCGAGAAATGTCAAAATTTTCAATTCGACAAATCGGACCGATTATAATAACTTCCTATGGAAATATTATAAAACTGCGAGTCTGTTTTTCGCCCACTTGGAAAGTGTTTTATAAAGGGTGTCCCAAAATTAACGCAAGATTTGAATTTGCCGCCATTTGTGCAGTGAAGTGTTGGCAACCCTGAAAAAAAAGCAATTTGACAGCTAACAGTATAGGGTTATTAAAAATGGAGCGTTACACGAGAGAACAACGTGTCTTCATTATTAAAGAATATTTCAAAAATAGTGAAAGCTTGGCGGCTGCAGTTCGAAAATTTCATACAAAATATGGTCGATTTTTCGAGCAAAATCATCCTAAGCGATGAAGCACATTTTCATCTTGATGGCTTTGTCAATCGCCAAAATTGCCGCATTTGGGGTTCGGAGAGCCCACATGTGATTGTCGAAAAACAAATGCCTCCACAACGCGTGACTGTATGGTGTGGATTTTGGGCTGGAGGCATAATTGGGCCATATTTTTTTGAAAATGATGCTGGTCAAGCAGTGACTGTGACAACAAGCCCACAACCACCCGTGCATTAAAGGAGGAGATTCAACGCTGCATCAACGAAATTCAGCCACATTTATGCAGAATGATCATGGAAAATTTAAACAAAAGAGTGCGCATGTGCATGCAAAGCCGTGGAGGCCATTTGTCCGATGTGTTATTCCATACATAACCCTATCCTATGTACTTTACGAGTCAATAAAAATATAACTATCAAAAGACTAAAAACGGCGTTTTCTATTTAATTCAAATCTTGCGTTAATTTTGGGACACCCTTTACATAAAGAAGAAGTTCCTTTTTAGAGGCAACTGAATAGATACAACGACAATTGAATTGTTGTTTATGAGCGTTGTTTAAGTACTGGATAGTTTAAATCAACACTTTTAGTGTTAAGTTAAATTAAATTTCTGATCAAAAATTTTAAGACCAATGGGTAGATCTACTATATGCTTTAGAAGTGTTTTAAAAGCTAAAATCGACTTGGTTAGACACCAGGACCTAACCGGACATGCAGCAACTGATAAAATTGGCCGAAGTCTTAATTGCTTTTATTCTTACTTAAATTATAAAGATTCGTACAGATAAAATATAAACGGAGGTAAAAAGACTACCAATTTTAAGATGTGCATCTGATTCTTCTGATTCTGGGGCAAAAATAAAACAAAAAATTGGCGTAACCACAAATCTCTTAACAGTTTTAAGATATATTTAATCTTAAACGAATTAAGAATAAGCCGGTACTTGATGAACAACGGTTAGTTAGAGTATCACGTATTTTTTTCAGACGATAAAACTATTTAGTTTCGATGGACCTGATAAGTCAACCTTCCATTTTCACGATTTGAGAAAATAAATAGATGTTAAAAAGCTTCATAACAACTGTGGAAATCTGTCAGTTATTATAGAACAATTAAGGTTGAGTTCGTTACATCAAAAATTACTGCAGAAATGTTCGTAAATAACTTAACATTTTTCTACCCATAAACTTGGCCTACCAACATGATAATGCGCCTAAGCTTGAATAGGGAAGCAAAACTTGCACTTCCTTCAATAACAGCCATAATCACCTTATCTTAACATTATTTAATATACTTGGGGATAGTGAGTACCCATAGTTAATAAACGTGGTCGTCAGTTTAAAGACAAAGAATCCCTTAATTTTTGCAATTAATTTAGCATGGAGCGAAATTTCTAACTATATTTAAAGGCTGTAGGATTCATACCGGAACTAATTTACGAAATGATTAAAAGTAAAGGTGGAAGTTTATCTACTACCAAACTTAACAAAAACTACTTTTAGTCCAATCCAGTAAGAATTTTAATTTGTGTACCTGTTCAGTTGACTCAAAAAATATTCAATTTTTACTAGTAGAAAGCTTTGTAAATGGGCGAAAGAAAAACTAGTTATTGTTTTTAAATAGTTCTTTTAAAAATCTTTTTTTAACATCTTAAGTAAGTAGTTAGCACCAATAGATGGCACAATAACCATTAATATTTAGAGAAAAAAAAATGTTAAAAGTTTTATGTTTGATTTTCGTAAAGAAATGATAATTCAATTTCGAGATATCGAATTTTGAAAAAAAAATTAATAATTTTTTAAAAATCCAAAAACAATAACGACATTTTTGATCATCAAATATTATTAAGACAGCATAAGAGCTTGTGCCGAAAAAATTATTGAAATCATTAAGTGTTTCACAAAAAGTGTTTCACTTTTCAAAGTGAAAAGTATTTTCAAAACGAAGAAAACGTATGCCCAAGCCCATTGTCTTGTTAACTTTTATTCATCTCTTTATTGTCAACACTGGTTCATATATTTCAACTCTCGACATATAGGTACTAGGCAAGTATTACATTGGTAAAAAAATTCAAACTGAAGGTTTTAATCAAACATGACATTACGATGGTAGAGAAGTCGAAAAAATTCCTGTTTTTGAGGAAATCTGAATTTTGGATTCGTTGCCAAAAAATTGTACACCCAGAGAAAAAAACTGTGTAAAATTGCCTTATTTGCCTAAGGTGAATTTTTTTTGTATGGAAGTTATTTTCTAACATAATTTTGCCTTAGTTCTAAGGAAATTTATGCTCGAAAATCCTAAGCTAAATTTACCTAGAATAGGCTACCGTGCCTTAGATGGATAAGGTAAATATTTTTGTATGGAAAATATTTCCTAACATAAATTTACCTTAGGACTAAGGCAATTAATTGTAAAATTTTAGCCTAGAAATAAGGTAATTTCACCTAAGCCTAAGCTAAATTTTACCTAGGAATTTTTTTTACTTAGAATGTTATTTTCCTAACATAATTTTGCCTAGAACTAAGGCAATTTATGTTAGACTCTTACCTATGACTAAGGTAATTTTACCTTAGGCCTAGGTAAATTTTCCTAGGATTTTTTTTTTTGCTAGAATAATTTTTTTCTAAAATAATTTTGCCTAGAACTAAGGCAATTTTACCTATGGCCTAAGCTAATTTTTTCCTGGGGAATTTTTTCGGTGAAATGTTATTTTGCTATAACATTATTTTGCCTAAGTTAATTTAACGTTTTTTTTTTTTGTTCGGCAAAAAGTTTTGAATTCTTCCTAAAAAAAAAGTAAATATGCTTCAATAACTTAGCGATTCAAATGTCATTATAAAGGAAAAAAAACATTTATTATAGTTATAAAAAATATACAAATGTTTTTTTTTTCTTTACCTTCAAGAAATTTTGTATTGTTGTTGTTAATTACACAGGTTTATTTCCGCAAAGAAAAAAATAATAAATAAACTTTACATAGGGCCTAAGGTGATTTTACCTAGGGCCTAAGGTGATTTTCCCACCAAAAGCGCAAAAAGCAATGATTCGAGTTTTGGAGGGAAAATCACCTTAGGCCCTAGGTAAAATTTATTTTTTTTTTTGCTGAAATAAATTTTACCTAGGACCTAAGGTGATTTTACCTAGGGCCTAAGGTGATTTTCCCACGCATAAGCAATGATTCGAGTTTTGGAGGGAAAATTATAGCTATCATTGAAAAAGCATAATTGGATTGTTTAAATGGATTTTTTAGCATGTTTCCTTTTGGCCAGGAATGAAAATGTTATTCCAATTGATGGAAAATTAGTCAAATAATTTTGTTTAAGAAAAAAAATTTCACTTCCGCATTTATTCCTTGTTTAAATTCCGTCTGAACTTTTTTCAATGGCAAACAATTATTTTGTTAATTTCAGATCGATTGGTACAAAATTCGCATTTCTTGGCAAAAGATAACATGCTAAGAAATCCATTCAATCATTTCAATTTTGCTTTTTCAATGCGATAGCTATATATAATATGCGCCTTATAATGAATAAAGCCTTTAACTTCAGCCAAATGCAAATTAAGTATAAAACAAAACACACTTTGATTTGTTTTTCTTAATATAAGATTCTATTTCATAAAATAATTCAACCCTGATTCGAGTTTTGGAGGGAAAATTATAGCTATCATTGAAAAAGCATAATTGGATTGTTTAAATGGATTTTTTTAGCATGTAAAATCAATATGAAAATAATGATATTATGTTCCAAAATTTCAATTAAACAAGTCAGATGTTTTCTTTTTCCAACATGTAATAGGGAAACTTGTAATTAGAAACAATCCCTTAAAAAAAACTGATTTTAAAAGAGATAATGATGTGAAAAATGTAATAAGAACGTAAAATCATTAAAATGATTGAATTTTACTTCAATTTTCCTTTCAAATGCCCCTTTAAGGATACGCTCATGTTTGATTTTGCATCACCCACATTATTTCATTGTAACTTTAACCAAATAAAATTTGACCATGGCCTTAGCTAATTTTACCTACGCTATATCTAATTTTACCAAGATCTAATAAATGTTATTAAAAGAAATCCTCATTTTTGGATGACTATTTAACGCTGTTTTCTTACTTTTTCCAATAGAAAACGAACAAAATATCCCTAAAGGATACGCTCATGTGTTGTTTTCCATCCAAATTATTCTATTTTACCTTAGGACTAAAGCAATTTTAAAGAACTACCTAACATAAAATCACCTTAGGAATAAGGTGATTTTATGGCGTCACCTAGAAATTAGCTTAGGCCTAAGGCAAATTTATGTTAACTCCTAAGGTAAAATCACCTTAGGCCTAAGCTAATTTCTAGGTGACGCCATTTACCTAAGGAGCTAACATAAATTTACCTTAGGAGCTAACAGAAATTTGCCTTAGGCCTAAGCTAATTTCTAGGTGACGCCATAAAATCACCTTATTCCTAAGGTGATTTTATGTTAGTTCCTTAAAATTGCCTTAGTCCTAATGTAAACTCGTTGTCTGGTTGCTTTGGAAACGTGCTTTTCATCATTTACTTCCAAAACTTCGTGGCGTGCAGCGTGCAGTTCATCTCTTCAATTAAATGTTATACTTATATGTGTTAAAAGTTTTAAAAGTGAATATAAAAGAAAATATAAAAACAAGCAGTACAAATATTATATCAAAGTAAGTATTTTTACCTACAATATTTTACAATATATTTGCGTTTTTATTTCGCTCGTAGAAAAAAAGTATAAAACTCTTCATTTTGAGTATTTTACATATAGAAAACGTGTTCAATCCTGCTTTTAATCGTATCTATCTTACAATTAAGTTATTTTTGGGTCACGTTTCACCTTTTCATTAACTAATATGTAGGTTTCTATGAATTAAAAACATTACTTTTGAGGTTTGCGTTGAAACAATGCAACGTGGCTCTTCAACCCATTGTGCATTTGGCTTTTCTAGCCACCTTTTTCCTTTCTTTACCATTACGCACAACAATAATCTAAATTAACGCCCAGCCCACTGAAAACGCCGTATTAGGAACACTTTGGCATACACATTTTTTATATTGACAAGTCAATACATTTTTCTAATACCATGCGAAAAAAATTGCAAAAGCAGATAGAACACTACTGCTCTCATGGCCTCAATTTATGTATAATATATTAATTACAAATAGCTTTCCAACAGAAAACTTCATCCACCATATTTTGTCAGAGCTCTTCAACTCTGGACAGTCAAAAGTTCGTCCTCGGAACGAAAAAAAATAAAATTACATAAGTTGCCTTTTAAAGCTATTATATAGGGTGTCCCAAAATTAACGCAAGATTTGAATTTGCCGCCATTTGTGCAGTGAAGTGTTGGCAACCCTGAAAAAAAGCAATTTGACAGCTAACAGTATAGGGTTATTAAAAATGGAGCGTTACACGATAGAACAACGTGTCTTCATTATTAAAGAATATTTCAAAAATAGTGAAAGCTTGGCGGCTGATTTTTCGAGCAAAATCATCCTAAGCGATGAAGCACATTTTCATCTTGATGGCTTTGTCAATCGCCAAAATTGCCGCATTTGGGTTCGGAGAGCCCACATGTGATTGTCGAAAAACAAATGCATCCACAACGCGTGACTGTATGGTGTGGATTTTGGGCTGGAGGCATAATTGGGCCATATTTTTTTGAAAATGATGCTGGTCAAGCAGTGACTGTTACTGGTGCTCGATATCGCGACATGATTACACAGTTCTTTCTGCCAAAATTGGATGATATTGATGTGTCCAATATGTGGTTTCAACAAGACGGTGCCACATGTCATACAGCCCGTGAAACAATTCAATTACTGCATGAGACATTTCCAGGTCGTGTACTCTCTCGTTTCGGTGATCAAAATTGGCCTCCTAGATCGTGTGATTTAACACCATTAGACTTCTTTTTATGGGGTTATTTGAAATCACAAGTCTATGTCAACAAGCCCACAACCACCCGTGCATTAAAGGAGGAGATTCAACGCTGCATCAACGAAATTCAGCCACATTTATGCAGAATGGTCATGGAAAATTTCAACAAAAGAGTGCGCATGTGCATGCAAAGCCGTGGAGGCCATTTGTACGAGTCAATAAAAATATAACTATCAAAAGACTAAAAACGGCGTTTTCTATTTAGTTCAAATCTTGCGTTAATTTTGGGACACCCTTTAGATATAAGAATTTAAATACAATGTGCTTTAAAAAGCATTGTTTACATTACAGAGCTCATACTTTGTTAGAGGTTGTAACAAAATGCCCCCTAAGGGTAAGCTGTACGATCGATATAGAGGATAGCACAGGTCGCTCAAGAAGCTCTATAACAGTCCCACAACATCAAAGAAGGCAAAAGTCGTAGAAGTGGAAGATCATTCCAATGAAGATCATTATGTGGAACCACTAAATTCTAACGAGATGCAAAAACTTTGCGATGAGCTAAAACAAAACCTCGACTGGGACACCGTTATTAAGCAATGGAAGCAAACTATGTCAATGAGGAGGGATATGATAAGCCAGAGTAATGACAACGACATTCAGACAGTCCTCCAGGAATGGCCGCTTTACAAATTTTCACGAGCCCAAGAACTGGTAACAATATTCGTTTTTTTTTTTAAACTTATTTCTTCACCTTTTTTAAAACAAATAATACATTAAATTTTAACATAACATTCAATGTGTTTTCTTCTTTTTATAAACAGATTGCCATGGATTTCGATTTCTTAAGGGTTTGACTTTCCGAAGTGGGAGCAATTTTCAAAAATTGCCATCAAATTCTTCAGTGAGAGGGTGAAGTGTAGCGGGCTTAAATCACACCTCAATGAGGTCAAAGAAAATATTGCTGACCTTGACATAAGTAAAATGACTCTATTTTAACACTTTGTTTAATTAAATACTTTTCTTTCAATTGTGTTTTAAATACTATGTTTATTCTATTTTTCTTATGAGGCTTTAATTTATTTTCAGATAATGTTAACATTGCTTATGCGACTTTGTTGGTGGAGTGCCATAACCCCCGCGGCATTAACCCCCGCGGGGGTTAATTCCCAAATGAATGGGAATTAACACCCGCGGGGGTTAATTCCTTTTTCAAGTGGCATTAATCCCCACAAGAAAAAGGAAATAACCCCCGCGGGTATTAATTCCCATTCAGAAATGGCTTTAACCCCCATTTTTCTATTGTTTTAGCTTTGCTGTACAATAGTAAACAAATAAAGGAAAAATAAATAATTATATAGGTATAAAATGGACAACAAAGTTGCGATCTTGTTCCTTGAGTTGAAGTTTAAAATAATGTATTTAAATATTTTTGGAAAATAATTCTTATTTTGTTTTACGCATTTTTAAATGTACTTAAACCTTTAACTTAAACAGAAATAAAGTACAAATCTATTCTTTTTAGAAATGGTGAGTTTTCAAAATGGAATTGAGAAAGCTATGACATACCTTCCTATAACAAATAAACAAAAAATACGAGTGACGTGAAATAGTACCAAATTAAATAACACCAAATTTCAAATTTGGCCTTATTTCGTTGTTCAAAACGAAATAAAACCAATTTGGCTTTATTTCGATTTATAAAAAGAAATAAGGCCAACAAATAAAGGAAACAACGCCGAATATTTTAAAATTCGTAAACTTTAATAAAAAAAATTTAAAGTTCACTTTTTTACATACAAAACACGCAAAAATGGTTGATTTATTGTCTAGAATAGCTACTTTTGCTAAAAAGTTTTTTTTGAATTGATAGCACGAAGGCGGCGTACTAACAGCTTGGTATGCAACCCCCCTGCTTGGGATCACTATAGAATTTGGGGTGAGTGCGAGTTTGGGTATATGCAAAGAACACGAATGCGTTGTGATTCTTTCATAACTGTGAGCCATACTTGCTTTTTTTTTTGTTGTGAATTTCTTTGATTTTAGTGCTCAAATGCAAGAGTTTTTTGCATATACCCAAACTCGCACCCACCCCAAATCCTATAGTGATCCCAAGCAGGGGGGTTGCAGGGGGGCAGCATGCCCCCCTTACATACCAAGCTGTTAGTACGCCGCCGTGTTATCAATTCAAAATGATTAAGATACATTTTTTTTATTGTTGAAGTTGTTATTTTATTTTTTAAATTTTTGTTTTATTTTGAAAAATAAATGAAGAAATAATTTTGTTCCTTTATGTTTGTTGTTTTTTTACTAACGTGGGGCTTATTTCCAGTTATAATTGGGCATTAACCCCCACATAAAAAGGGAATTAACCCCCGCGGGGGTTAATGCCATTTGAAAAAGGAATTAACCCCCGCGGGGGTTAATTCCCAATTGAATGGGAACTAACCCCCGCGGGGGTTAATGCCGCGGGGGTTATGGCACTCCACCGACTTTGTTACATGGATTGCTGCCGCCATCATCGCAGCAGTTCAAAGGCAAGTTCAAGAAATTTACAATCGAGGACTCCAGGTAATCATTCACTACTGAAGTTGAAAATGCAAGCCACATTGAACAGGTCCTTAAACAAAAACAAGAAGAATGTGCAAAATCCGACACGAAACTTCAACCCGTCGTTGTCGTTTCCTTGGACAACATTAAATTTAAATTGGATACGTACTTGCATTGTATTATTTTTTATTTAAAGCTTGCATACGTTTTAAATATTGAATACCCTACTCAATGTTTTTCAGTATGGGTTTTTATTGAATCTTTTTTTTTTAATATTCACGATGGCAAAAAAAATCCTTCTGTTTCAACATTGATTAACGATATCAATATATATATATATATGTATAAATATTTACAAATAAATAAATATAATATACTATTATAAAATTAAATACAAATTTTATTTTTATTTAAAAATTACTTTTTTTTCAGCTGACCTAGAAAATAGGTAAAATTTACCTTAGGAAATAGGTAAAATTCACCTTAGGAAATAGGTAAAATTTGCCTTAGGAAATAGGTAAAATTTGCCTTAGGAAATAGGTAAAATTTACCTTAGGAAAAAGGTAAAATTTACCTTAGGAAATAGGTAAAATTCACCTTAGGAAAAAGGTAAAATTTGCCTTAGGAAATAGGTAAAATTCACCTAAGGAAATAGGTAAAATTTACCTTAGGAAATAGGTAAAATTCACCTTAGGAAATAGGTAAAATTTGCCTTGGGAAATAGGTAAAATTTGCCTTAGGAAATAGGTAAAATTTGCCTTAGGAATAAGGTAATTTGCCTTAACAAACTTCGGAGGGGAAATATTTAAATCACCTTAGGGAATAGGTAAAATAGGTAAGGTTTATATTAGGGATAAGGTAAATCTGAAGATTTTCAAATCACCTTAGGAAAATAGGCTATCGTAGCCTATTCCTAAGCTAGCTCAAAACGGCCTTAGGCCTAACGTGAAATCAGCCCCCGAAATAGGCTAATTTTACACCGACTTTTCTCTGGGTGTAGGGAATCATTGTTATTTAAAAAATATTCGTAGCAGAAATTTCTTTTACTTACATTTTCTAACAATTTGTTGATGATTTCAGCCTATATGTAGCTCACTGACTGCTTGGATGATATTGACCTAAAGGGCTTCAATTCCTTTCCGGATTGTTAGCATAACATCCGTCCTTCGTAGCTCCAAGGCGGATATAATTATCGAAATCGCCAAGAAAGATACGATTTAGGATTTTGATCCGAAATAGATTAGTTGCGGCATAGATATGCGATATATCTTTCATGGATTAGGGGTCCTTAAAACTATTACTCTCTCGAAACCCAGATGAGGCAATGTTTTTTGTTAACGTGGTCATTAAAATGATTTTCGCCTTATCAGAAAAGGTGATGTTTCGCCAAAAACCTTGTCGTCCAAAGCAGATGGTCGTGAGCCCTCAATTGCTGAGTCAATTGGATCTTGTAGCCGATAATCTCACATCTTTTTGCAGAATTTTCTTCAGACTTGTGAGTAAAATGTTGAACGAATTCTTGTTGCCGTCCGTTCGTAGAACGTTTTTGCACAAACTTGCGTACAATAGGCGCGTTTGGTGCCGTCAAAAAAAAAAAAAAAAAACAAAAAAACAGTGTGCAATAACGAGCCCTTATCACTATTTAATTATTATTTTCAATAAAAAAGAAAATATAATTATTAAAACTAGCTATTAAAAAACATGAAGCCATAATGGCTTTTGTCATATCTTAGCAATTTTGTGCACAATTAATAATAATTTCTGACTTTAGATATAAGTGGTTCCATGGACCAGCAGTAAGCTTTTGACTTGTCGTTTACGATACATATTTGTTGGCGCTTCTCGACTTTTCGCAAGCGTAAAGTGGCCCATTTTATTACAAGGTGGGATCATACTGACTTTCTGATAAAATAAATGCGCTCATTAAATTTCAACAATGTAACACTATTTTTCAGTAAAACATTTTAAAAACCATAACCCATTTATTTATTGATGGATTTAAGTCTTGCGTTGTAAGCGGTGTTTTGGTATAATAAATATACATTATACATATAGTGCATTGGACTGACATGCCCGAGGTCTTGGGTTCAATCCCTGTGTGTGCCATCTGAAGTCCTTTTTTCACAGGTACTGTTCCTCTTGCGAGGAATTGACAAATCCTCCAAGAGTAATTCTTGTCATGAAAAGTGCTTCCTCAAATTAGCCGTTCGGATTCGGCTTTAAACTGTAGGCCCCCTCCATACCTGACAATAGTACTCGCACACAGGAATGGTTGAGACTTGTAAGTCACTAAGCCCTAGTTCTCAACGGACTGTTGCGCCACCCAATTTATTATTTTAATATACATACATACATATATTAAAATGAACATTGTCAATTATTGTTATACGAGTGGAATGTTGAAACTTCGTAAAGCAGAAAAACAACCACTATTCGATGGAATTCTTATAATTTGTATGGAAAGTGTCTGATTTTTTAAATATTATGAAATAACAAAAGAAACAAAAATAGGAGGTTTTTATACAGAAACTAGCCAACTAGCCACAAGTAAATCAAACAAAGAATGGAATGTCCTCAAAAATTGGTAAAAGAACAGTCAAGTTTTCGTATCTAAATACATACATACATAAATAGTCAACCATGAGAAGTTATTAGAAACGTTAACTCGTATCCGATAACTTCAAGGAATGTTGAGGGAAAATCTAAGACCAAAAGATTGAACTCATGGAAGAAAGAATATGTGAATTAATTATGTACCAGCAGACAATAAAAAAAAAAATTATAGCATATTTCAAATAACAAACAAAAAAAACATTAAAATAAAAAATATTTCTATGTCTGACATTTTCTCTTATTTTGCTTAGACCATTTTTTAGCCCTATTTTGTTTATTTAGCGCTTGAAGTCGAAAACAAAGTATTTAAATCAATGGCATCACATTCTCAATTTTTTACTAAATTTAAATTTAAACAGAAAAAAAGCAGTACTTAGTTTTTGTTGTTGTTGTTGTTTATTTTATATTTTGTTCTCCGCGCAAACTAAATTAAATAGTCTCCCATAAGTGTTCGAGTAGTGTGACAAATTCTATTCGATAAAAATAGATTTAGAGTTTTATTTTTAAATTATCATGTGATAATTTTGCTATCCACATGATAACAGTCCTTAGTAGAGGTGATTGATTTTTAAAGAATTTCGCAAGTAAATCATTTCGTAAATCAATAGAATTAAAAATTGATTAAGAAAAATAAAAACGTTAATGTTTTTACTCAAAGCAATTGAAAAAAAAAATGGAAATGTTATTGCAAAATTTTGGGGTGTGGTAATGACGTCAATTAATTGGACATCAGGAAGGTCGTTTGGCAAAATTTTATATTTGATTATACCTACTTACATTGCATATAACATACTTTAATCATGTAAGACAAGCCTTCGATATAATTCGGAAAGTATACATAATGTTTTTAAAAATAAAATTAGAGGGCATGTCTAATACTTTTTTATTTTGATGTTTAGGACTGTTCCCAGGTGTATTTTACATCTAAAATATTTTAATCTTGTGCTATGCAAAAATTTACCCTTCTGAAGGCTTTTTTTAAAGTAAATATATAATATTTACAAAGCACAATATTAAATACAATAAATACATAAATTAAGTAATTACAATAAATCAAACAATGATATATTTGATGTGAATATTGAGTTGAAAATATGGGAAGTTTTGTTTGTCTTTCATAGGGTGGTCGCTATTTATGAAAGTTATTATTTGAATTTGGCTTTTTGAAGAGCTTCTTTAATGTGTTTGAAAAAATACAAAATAAATGGTAACCCAGCCGCCGCCGGAAGATGGGAAAACCTTTCTTACATTTTTACAAATAAAACATTGAACTGCCGTACTTACTGGATTTTGAAGGGTTGTACGTTTTTATTTGCAGTCAACCGTGAAACTTGATTACCGATTCATCTACCACAAGTATTTCGCCAGGAGTATACAATGACCGGAAATTTGCCAGTAGTTTTTTATTAGAGGATCAATTTTGTATGTTTTATGTGTCCTTTCTTGAAGCAAGGGAGAAGCAAAATGCCAGCAACGCAATATTAGTGAAAAACTATTGTATGACATTTTTATCATATGCATAAGCGGATAATTGTATAATGGGTCCAGTTTCCAATAGTGCTCAATTGTCGGCAAGTTAACGACACCCATTAGCATAACAACACCAAAAAATTGCTTCATCACTTCAATGTCCACATCTTTCCATCGTCGTAATCGATTAAATGCAGACGTTCGTGATGATCTTAAGATGTGAGCATATGTATTGGTATGTTCAACCATTTCCATGGCAATATCCGCTGCTAGCAAGTTTTCAAAAATTTTTACCAAATCAATTTTTCCATTTTCATTTGTGATGGCATCAATTCGATGAATTCCAGTAAATTGCTCTCTGCCAATTGGTAAAACTTCTTCATGCCAAACAAGCTCAGTGGCATCGGGTGAGATTCCATTGCCTGATTTTTATATATAGAAAACTGGAATATATTCTGCAGGGAAGTAGGACAGGGGATTCAAAACCCGGACACACTTCTAATTCAAGAACCCTCTGACATAGATATTGCGTCAGAAAAACTCAGAGTTGTTCTGAATAGCGCTTTAGAAAAAAGCTGTCCCATTAATCATATGGGAAAAGGTAGAAAAAAACCACCCTGGTGGACCACTGAAATAGGCAACTTAAGAAAAGAAACTAGAAGACTTTTCAACGTCGCCAAAAGAACTAGGAAAGAAGCTGATTGGGAACATTATAAGGCCAGTCAACGTATTTTTAAGGTCGAAACTCAACGGGCAAAACGTAGCTCGTGGATGGCCTTCTGCGACGAAATAGAAAGTACAAATGTATCAGCAAGACTCAGGAAAATTCTGACCAAGGATTCAGTCGCTCTAGGATCCCTCAAAAAACCTACAGGCAGCTGGACTGAATCCGGTGGCGAAACGCTTGAGCTCCTTGTGAATACTCACTTTCCTGGCTACGTAGCTGATATCCGCAGTCCAGAAACAGAGTCTCATACAGAAACCCTAGTACCATCGGATATTATAACGGAAGAAAGGATAAAATGGGCCATTCACTCCTTTTCCCCGTACAAATCCCCTGGTCTGGACGGAATCTTCCCTATGATGCTTCAGAAATGCATAAACCTTATCATCCCACACCTAGTTAGCATTTTCAATAATAGCCTTAAATGGGGGTATGTTCCCTTATCGTGGCGTGAGGTAAAGGTAGTTTTCATTCCTAAGGCTGGTAAACCTAGCCATACGGAGGCCAAAGACTATAGACCCATTAGTCTAACATCGTTTATTTTGAAAACTTTTGAAAGGCTAATTGATATACACATCCGAAGCACCCTGAAACCGGACTGTTTATCGGAATTTCAACATGCCTACATTAAAGGAAAAAGCGTTGAAACAGCATTGCACAATGTTGTCAGCGTCATAGAAAAATCACTGAATGACAAGGAATACACCCTTGCAACGTTCTTGGATATTGAGGGAGCCTTCAATAACGTGAAGAACGAAACAGTGAAGCAAGCCTTGGACGACCACAAAGTCGAAAAAGTAATAACACAGTGGATAATGAGTATGCTCCGAAAGAGACAAATTAACTCTGAGCTAGCGGAAGAAAGGGTGAGA
This sequence comes from Eupeodes latifasciatus, assembly GCA_920104205.1. Taxonomy (NCBI): domain Eukaryota; kingdom Metazoa; phylum Arthropoda; class Insecta; order Diptera; family Syrphidae; genus Eupeodes; species Eupeodes latifasciatus. The sequence continues at coordinate 75,452,509 of OV049926.1, forward strand.
GTAACCACATCCAGAGGCACCCCTCAGGGTGGAGTTCTCTCACCGCTACTTTGGGTTCTTGTCATGAACGGTATACTCTCTAAATTGAAATCAAGTGGAGTAAAGATAATAGCCTACGCTGATGATCTTGCATTGCTAGCGACTGGCAAGTTCCTACCCACTATCAGTGAACAAACCGAATACGCCCTCTCGTTGGTAAGCAAATGGACTAGGAACTGTGGGCTGAGAGTTAATCCAGCTAAAACAGAACTAGTGCTATTTACTAACAAGCGTAAAATACCTGATTTTAAAATTCCTTCAATCGAAGGCTGCCCTCTTAAAATCTCCGACCACGCAAAGTACCTCGGTGTGATCTTAGATAAAAAACTAAACTGGGGTCTGAACACTAAAGATAGATTCAAAAAGGCATAGATTGCCTTTTACTCCTGCAATAGAATTTTCGGGAAAACCTGGGGACCAAACCCTAAAATTATCAGATGGATGTATTCGGCAATAATTAGACCAATACTAACCTATGGTAATTTGGTATGGTGGAAAGCTTTAGAAAAGAGCACGAACCTGAAAACTTTGACAAAAGTTCAAAGACTTGCGTGCACTGGCATTACGGGAGCAATGAGATCCACTCCAACTGCGGGACTGGAAGTTATACTCAATTTGATTCCCCTAGACCTCTTTGTTCAAGAATCTGCGGCCAAAAGTGCCCTGAGACTTAGTCAAACTAAAGTCTGGATAAACAGTTCCATAGGACACGCCCAGATCCTTCATAAAATTATGGGTCATAGTAATACAGCAGACTATAAAATACCCGTACTTGATTTTCATAAACCATTCCAAGCTGCCATCCCAAGCAGAGAGGAATGGATAGATAATATACCATACTCCAGTGAGTCGTCAATAGCTATCTATACTGATGGCTCTAAAACGGACACTGGTGTAGGGGCAGGCTTCTATTCTGAATCTCTCAAGTTGACCGCCTCGCTTAGGCTTCCAAACCACAGCAGCGTCTTCCAAGCGGAGGTCCTGGCAGTGACAACAGCTGCTAAAAAGGTATCAATGATGGCGATACCACGAGCTGATATCACCTTTTACATTGATAGCCAAGCGGCAATAAAAGCGATTACTGCAACTGAGGTAAAATCGAAGCTTGTTTCATGCTGCCGCGAAGAGCTTAAGGTTCTTGGCGCACAGCACAACATTAGACTCTGCTGGGTCCCAGGCCACAGCGATATAGTAGGCAACGAGAAAGCCGATGAATTAGCAAGATTAGGGTCAATGCTTGACGTAAGCCAAGCTCAGCTAGTTAGCATCCCTACCTGTTATTTAAAACAGGAAATCTCAAAAAGAATAACAATTAAGGCCGATGAAAGGTGGAACCTTCTTGACACCTGCGGCACTACAAGAAAGATCTGGCCCTGTTTTAACAAACAAAGAACGGAAAGAATTATGCAGCTACAAAAGGGATCACTTCGATCTCTTGTAAGCATAATCACAGGACATAATCTGTTAGGTTATCATATGAAAAAGATGAGAATCAGTTCAGATGATCTATGCAGAGGATGCGGTGACGAGGAGGTGCATGAAGATACTTCGCACTTTCTGTGTCATTGTCCCGCACTCTCCCATCAAAGGAAGAAACTGCTTGGCAACTATTTCTTCGGGGATTTAAAAGAACTCTCTAGTACGGCAGGTACTAACATTCTGAACTTCGTCAAAGCCTCTAAATGGCTTGACTCACTGAACACATAGGTTTTTCTTATTAGCTTGAGTAGCAATACTCATGGGTATCACAATGGATCTGTGTTGATCTAAGTGTGACAGTAAAAACATCAACTGTCAGCCCCTCAACCTAACCTAACCTATATATAAAAATGCATTGCATTAATCTGATGTCTTAAGTTATTTGAAGCTTACCAGAAATTTGTTCTTCATCATCTTCATTTTCAGAAAGATCATACGACGTGTCAGTATCAGTTTCTGTTGGTTGATAATCTGATTCACTTCCAGAACTGAAATCCTCAATTTCCATGTTCATTTTCAAATTATGTAGGTATATTATATGTATGTCCTGTGACTCCTTTATTACAAATATTTTTAATTTTCTTCATGTTTGTAAGGAAAAAAATCTAAAGATGACCTGATAATTTCAATCTAATTTATGTGCAGTGTTTTTAAAACATGCTTTCAAAGTGTATAATCACGTCTAATGAAGAACTATAACGTAATAATCCCTTATAATAATTTTTTTTATGAATCATATATGATTCATTTGACGTAGTGATATGCTATGAACACTTACTACGTCCACGAATCATATATGAACATAAAATGAAACTATTTTTTTCAACAATATAAGAAAGCCTAAGGTAAAAAAACGATTTTACTATTCAAGTCAATCGTAATGCTTTCGACCAAAAAAAAGGCTGGACGTGGAGAATATTTTGAATCAATTTGTATAGGGACGTAGAACACTTTTTATATTTTTCTTATTTTGAATCATATATGATTCATGGACGCTGGAAACACGGTACAAAAAAAGTTCTATGTATCATATGTGATTCATGGGACGTGATGGTAATGTCCTTATTTCTGATAGGAAATAGTGAACGTAGAGACGGTTTTCAATCAGTTTGTATGGGGACAGTGAAGTTGCTAATATGTTTGCTGTTTTTTTTTAAAGTGCCTATGAAAATTCTTTTTAAACTTATCAGAGCATAACTCTTATTGCTTGACGAAAACCTAAATACTGGTCTTGAATTTGTTTAAAAAATATAAAATGTGCAAAACATCTTTCATAAATACTCATTGTTTATTTTTTTATCACCAGTCATTTAAATGTTATGCTCGTTTCCTTAAATGTTTATACATATATTTTCTGTGATAATGAATATGGAAAATTTACTGCTACAGATCTACTTGAATTTACAACAATTTGAATTAATGCTCTCGATTTCGATTTTAGCAAAACATTTGACATAAAGCCATACTTAATAAATAAATAAATTATGTGGCGCAACAGTCCTTAAAAAACCAGGACTTACAACTCTCAATCATTCCCGTGTGCGAGTCATATCAGGGATGGAGGGGACCTACAGCAAAAACACTCTATATGAAGATATAAATCCTTCGTACGTATCACCCTTCAAAACCCATTTGTTTACATTGTTGTATTTGTAATGTGGAAGAATACAACGAGTAAAATTGACGTGTTTTCACGCATACATAGACACATTTACTGAGTTTTTAGGGGAAATTTCATAAATTAGAGGAGAAATTACACGCACACTAAGAAATACTTTATGAGGCCAGTTTCCGGTTTAGCTTGTAGGCAAACCAATATGGCTACCGAGGTTTTGAGTGTTTTTGGCCTACAGTTTTAATGCCAAATCCGAACGGCTAATTTGAGAAAGCAATTTTCATGACAGCAATTACTCTTGGAGGATTTGTCAATTCCTCGCAAGAGGCAGTACCCATGAAAAAACTTTTAGGTGGCACAGGCAGGGATTGAATCCATGACCTCTCGCATGACAGTGTTACGCACTAACCATCATGCCACGGGTACTAATTAGCCATACTTTTAAGTAAATTCGAGCAAATCGGACTAAAATACAACATATACATATAGTGTTGTCTATTGTTGACCATTCTAATTCGTCTATTGTTAATTCTGGTTTACCTCAAGGCAGCCACCTTGGTCCCTTGTTATTTGTTTTATTTATAAACGACATACCCTATATCTTAAAAATGTGTATGATATTAATATAGGGTCCGCCCAAAAACTTTTTTTTTTAAACAGGGCGCAAAACATCGAGTGTAGCTTCGGCTGTGTGGCATTTAGCGCCCTCCTGTTGAAACCAAATGTTGCCAATATCCTCCTCTTCAATTTTTGTGAACAAAAATTTGTTCAACATGGCCCGATAACGATCGCCATTGACTGTAACGTCCACTCGTTGCTCATTTTCGAAAAATGGCCTAATTATGCCTCTGGACCAAAATCCGCACCAAACAGTGACTAGGGTGTATCGGCTTTTCAATGTATGCGTGCGGGTTTTCTGTGCCCCAAATGCGACAATTTTGCTTGTTAACATACCCGCCAAGATCAAAATGAGCTTCATCTGAAAAGATGATTTTTTTGGCAAAATCGGCATCGGATAAAACTAATTATCTGTCAGATCAGACATGAGCTAAGTATAGATGATGTGTTGCTTGTCTCCATGTTTGCTATATTATGTATTTTTTTATGTTTATTTTTTAAAATAAAAACGATTATAGTTATTTTAAAAAATTAACAATTTATTGAAACTTTATGTTACAAACAATTTTTTACTACAGTAAACAGTAGTAGCCCGATGATAGAACATGAGTTCTGAAACGCGTCGCTAGTTTGATTTATATAAAAAATTGTTTGTAACATAAAGTTTCAATAAATTGTTAATTTTTTAAAATAACTATAATCGTTTTTATTTTAAAAAAATAAACATAAAAAAATACATGAGCTAAGTGTTACCATTCACGAAATAAGCACTAGTTGAAAAAAAAACGTTAGATGGCGGACCCTATATACATATATGCTAATGACGTTGCAATATTTCGAACAGTTAATTCCTTAACGAAATATTACAAGATTATCTACTTCGATTATGGGTTTGGTTCAATACAAACCTGTTAAAATTAAATATTGACAAGCGTAAAACAATGAGTTTTACACGCAAACATAACGTACTTGATTACGAATATATGTTTAAGTATACGAACTTAGAAAAAATCTCGAACTTCTCAGATTTCTGACCATCATTTTGGACTCAAAATTAACTTTTACTAACCATTTTAACTACATTTAAGAAAAAAAAAACGAATAGAACTTTAGGCTTTATATAAAGATTTGGTACGGAAATCCAAGATCCTTATGACCTTAAAACTCTATATTTATCACTTGTTAGATCAGTTTTTAAAAACGAATATATAATTTGGGACACTTATGACTCGATCATATTCATAAACTTGAAGTTGTCCAAACATAGTTTTTAAGGTTATTTAATAGGCTAATGGCTTATCACAAAAAGTATTTGCAATTTTGTTCATTAATGTTAACCGTTTTTGTAAAAATGGAAAAAAATTAAATAGAATAACCTTATTAAGAATACCAACAATTAAAATCGTGAATGAGAATACTCTCGGTACACAAAATCTTGAAAAATCTGCTATAATAGCACTGGTCAACAAAGTTAGGTTTTTTCTTCTTCAACATAAGCCAAACAACACTTTGCCAAAGGATTACGTTGTACTGAATTAGATTTTTTGAATATGCCCCTTAATAATATTTAAAAAAAAAAGACAAAGTATGATATTTTTAAGGGCAGGGTTAAATACAACATAGTGTCTTTTAAAAAATGTTATCATGAGTACAAATTTTAATCTTCTCGATACAGTTAAAATAATTTTAGAATTTTAGAGAACTAGAGCCTGGTGAATTACAACTCTCAACCATTCCTGTGTGCAAGTATTGTTGTCAGGGATGGAGGGGACCTACAGTTATAAGCCGAATCCGAACGGTTAATTTGAGAAAGCACTTTTCATGACAAGAATTGCTCTTGGAGGATTTATCAATTCCTCGCAACAGGTAGTACCCATGAAATAAACTTTAGATGACAAAGCAGGGATTGAACGTAATTCTGACGTGACAGCCTAACGCACTAACCATCACGAATAACAACGAGCATCTCACTTAGTTTCCGGAAATTCTCATTAGTTATGAGATGACTTATGAGTCTTCAATCAAAAACCTTGAATTTTATGCTTCAGATTTAATTTTTGGTGCTGATTCTGAACTCCGATTTTATCAATATGCTCGAAATAAAAAACACTTGCCCCCAACTCACTTTTATATTTTTTTTAACAAGATATTTCAAATACTTCATGTTGGCGATAACTTTTTTAAGATGACGAATTGGTTATAAGAACAAATTAGCTTTTAAAAACCCTTTAGCATAAATGTTTCACAATCTTTAAAGGTTTATTTAGGACTAGTGTTAACTTAAATCAATGAAAACTTTTTTAAAAGTAAATAAGGTACTAAAAATAATTACGACTATATTATTAATTTTCTTCATTTTTGACCAGTGCAATACTGAAACTAGAAAAATAAAAGATACTTTTCGACAACGAAATGCACGCTCGCCAATAACGGAATATCGGAACAGTGCAAAATCAATGTTGACAATGATGACCTGTTATTCAAATATTATGCACTTTTTTTTACTTTAGACTTATAGGAATTATAAGGCCAGTACTGCATTCGTAAAAAAATTGGAACTCAAGATTTTAATCAAACATGACATTACGATGGTAGAAAAGTCGAAAGAGTTAGTCCGGCGAACTGCGGCGACTGAGTTCAAACTTAGAAATTATGTTTTTTTTTTATATAAAGTACAGGCACTCAAGGGGATATTAATACCCTTAACACATTTACGGTTAAACACAGTGCGAGTATTAGGAAAATAGGAAAGGATTTAAGAGGAGATACCGGTGCACATTGGTCTTAAAATTTTGAATATTGAAATGGGAGGGGAAAACAGAGTTGGGTAAAGCATTCCACATTCTCGATGAGCGGCTAAAAAAAGAATCTCTATACTTAACAGTACGTCCGAAATTGAGCTCGAGGGTAAACTGATGAGCATTCCTGGAAGTGCGAGTATTACGGCTGAATTGTTTGAGGGGGGGAATGCAACTGGCTAATTCGACAGAACATTGTTTGTAAAAGTATCTGTAAAACAACGAAAGGCATGAAACATTACGCCGGTGTTCGAGAGATGTAAATGTTTCGGTTATAGTTCTATCGCCGATCATTTTCAAAGCTCTTTTTTGTATGCTATCTATAAATGGCTCAAACTTGTTTTAGGGGCACCTGCCCAAATATGCGAGTTATATTCAAGTTTTGGACGAATGAAGGCTTTGTAAATTACAGCCAGATCAGAAGGGGTGAAAAATTTCTTACACCGTCGGAGAAATCCTAAGCACCTGGCAGCATTTTTGGCAATATCAAATATGTGATCATTCCATAAAAGGTGAACTGTGATACACATACCGAGTACTGACAGTTGATTAGTTTCCTGGATGCAAGTGCCACTCATAGATAGCGGCATCGGGGGTATGTTACGCTTTAACGACAGGAGACAGCATTGGGTTTTCGAAGCATTAAATTCCACACGGTTTTTGATTCCCCATTGGACAATGCTGTCAAGATCAGAATTTAATGAGCTTATCATACGCTGTTATTGAAGTTCCACATCCGAAGGACAAGGATGTGAATCTAGAAACGAATATGAAAAGCTGAGGGTACTGTCGTCGGCGAAACAGTTTAATGGATTAGAAGTGGCAGACAGAAGATCATTTATGAATATAAGGAAGAGAGTCGGAGACAAAACGGAGCCCTGGGGGACACCAGCAATTATTTTATGAATTTCAGACTTGAAACCATCCAATACAACTTGTATTGAACGGTTCGAAAGGTAATTTCTAATCCAACGAAGAAGTGATTCATCAATACCAAAAGCACGCATTTTCGATAAGAGAGCTTGTTGCCAAACTCTATCAAATGCTTTTGAAATATCAAGTGCAATAATCTTACTTTCTCCAAAACGATGTAAAGATTTGCTCCACTGTTCGGTGAGATAAACCATGAGATCACCAGTGGACCTATTGCTACGAAAGCAATACTGCCGGTCATTAAGAAGCTTTCGTTCTTCAAGATATTTCTTAAGCTGATAATTAATCAGCTTTTCCATGACCTTGGAAAGAAGGGACGTAAGTGCTATTGGACGATAGTTAGAGGAAGAGGACGATTCGCATTTTTTTAGGGACAGGCTGGACAAATGCTATTTTCCATCCACTCGGAAAGAGACCTGTAGAGTAGGAAAGATGGAAAAGTTTACGCAGTGGTTTTGCCAGCGTTGAAGAACACCTCTTCAGAACGATTGGGGAGATACTATCCGGGCCAGCGGATTTGTGTATGTCAAGGTCTTTAAGTACTCTTGCAACTGCACGAGTGCGAAAGAAGATTCGTCCCATAGAATCATTTACGCTCTCAAGAACAGGAGGACTCATGACACTTTCCGGTAGCGTCGAATTAACAGCAAACTGTGCTGCAAGCAAATTGGCTTTATCGATCGAGCTCACATAGGGAGTGTCATTGTGGACGAGCGTTGGAACCGAGGATGACGTGGTGTTTCGTACGTTTTTTACAAATGACCAGAAATTTTTACTACCTTTGGGACATTGTAGTATTTTTTGCCTTAATTTCTGATCATGCAAAAATTTGGTTCGTCGAATATGACCATTACAGGTCTTTCTAGCTTGTTTGAACTTATTCCGGTTTTCCTCAGTAGGGTTGGCTTTATAACAACGGAAACTTACATCTCTGAACCTAATAACCTCTTTACAGCTCGAATCAAACCATGAGTTCTCTTTGGGTTTGATAGATTTCACCCTATTCGGGATAAAATTTCTCATTCCACAAAGAATTAAATTTGTTACCATATCTGCGCTGGAATCCACGTCACTATCGAGGAAGCATAGTGACCAGTTAAAGTTCCTGAAGAATTCATTGAGACCGTCCCAGTTGGCTTTCTCATATTGCCAAACGGTTCTCATAGGAGTTTTTTCTTTAACTGGGGTTTTTTGACTTGAGAATTTTGCAGATATGATACAATGGTCTGATGTGCCTAGAGGCGGTAATACATTGACTGTGTATTTATTAGGGTCAGAGGTAAGAAACAAGTCTAGGGTGTTGGCGGATTGACCTGCAACGTCAGGGATTCGAGTTGGCTCATCAACAAGCTGAGTTAACTGATTTAACTCAGCAAAGACTTCAACATACCTTCCTTCGGGTGTTGACTGGCCAGAATAGCGAAGCCAAGAAGAATTGTGTACATTGAAATCGCCCGCAATGACGATTTCAGTGTGAGGATAATGGGCAAAAATTCTTTGGATGGAGTCAGACAGAGCATCAAATTCGTTGAAAGTTGAATTTCTGTCCAGGTTTGGACTTCGATATAGAAAGCATGTGTGGATGATGTGCTTATTTACCGTAAATTTTAACCACATGAAGTTAAAGTTTGTGTTTGAGCACAAACCATATTGTGGCTGAAGTTGTTATGCAACATCGTTTCTTATATATACGGCTAATCCATGGTGGAAAAAGAATAATGGCACTAAGCTATACCCATTTAGATTAAATTCCAAATGATCGGAATCTTCACCTATCTGAGTTTCACTTAATGCCAAAACAGCTGGCCTGTGTGTCTCAGTGTGAACATATGTCGCATAGAAATTCTTTCTAAGACCACGAATGTTGCTAAAATCCACTCTGAAATCACCAAACATTCCAATACTCAAAATTAACAAAACACAATTCGGACAATTACCTATAATATATGTACTACATAGAATCCAATTTGAACTTTTCAATAACAGATTTCCACTAGTGTTATGCCTTAGTGAAAATCTGTGTACTGATCCGCCCCTGGTTAACTAGATAACACATATACTAATCTATCCAAAAACATATGAGCTCAATCGTTGTATATACTACATAGGTATAGAAAACACCGTACGCAATGTCTACAACAATTCAGCTAATATGACTGTGTTAAGATGAGGGAAGGGAGAGAAAGCAAATTAAAGCAAATTCGCGAAGGGTTTTTAAAACAAAAAAAATAACAAACATAAGAGTGCTCCCTTCAAATTTTGGCTAAAAATCAAAAACAGCCCTATAGATGTTTATGAAATTTTCTTTAAAGTTTTATTTTTTAACTGACTTCTTTTTATATAAAAAATATTTATAGTATTGTTTCAAAAGGGTACCCCCCATAGAATTTTTTCAGGAACAAATTAATGATTTCTAAAGAAGGTCTTATATCGTCCTAATAATATTTGATGACCAAGAATGTCTAACTTTCGTAATTTTGTCTGCACAGTTCGATATCTCAAAAACTGTTCAACATATTTTAACAAGTGTTTATTTATAATCACTAAATAAATGCATACACATTTTTAAAGATATTTAATGCGTTGACTTCAATTTCTTTACATTTAGGTACTTGTAATTTTTGATGTCACTTTTGTACCAAAAAAAGGAAGTGGAGCTGTAGCTAGAGAGGGTCCTAGTAACTTAAAATGCTCAACGATTCCTGTCTAACAGTAACTTCAGAAAGAAAAGGGACCTACAGCTATTATGCCGAATACGAACGACTAATTTGAGAATGGCTTTTCTTAAATCTGCACTTGATGTTGATGTCTGGTATCATAAAGATACGGAACATTTCTCAAATAACTTGTCCCTTCAAGATGTCGTATATAAAATTATTTTTTTAACAACATGTCAAAAATACGAAATTGAGTAACTTATTTCTTTGATGTTGGGTAATTTCAAAGCTTATCAGCGATAATAACATAGCTCTTGGGAAAACTCCATTTCATTGATTTCTATTGCTTGGTTTATATTTCTAACAAAAAATATTGTTTTTAAGTTTTACGAATATGTAAAAACAGCTCTAATAGGTATTAAAAATATGTTCTCTCACCTCATTATAAAATCTTACAGGAATATTCTTAAAAGATTCATGATCACCAGTTGGTTCCATTAATCGCCTGTTGACTGCCCAGAATTGATCAAATTTATCTATAAATTAAACAGAAATGAAGGATTTGGAAATACTTTTGAACGATTGCCTTTTAAAATTACCATTAACCAATCCCAACCATAACTGATTATGATCTTTTTTCTGCATAGCCGAAATAACTTGTCCTCGATGTTTAAGAACATCCGCTTCTTTCAAACAAGACATAAAATGAGCTTCTAAGATATCTCTAAAAAAAGAAGACATTTTTGGTTAAAGAAGTGAACTCCAAATAGAATATAAAATTAAAATATTACTTTGTAGCAAACTTAACTAGAACATCTTCGGGAAATTTGGAAAAATGAATCGTTAGATTCCATGGCAGATCATCTTCTTCCGAATGGTACAGATCGAATAACACTCCTGAAATGATCATTAAATCAATACTATTCGATAAACTCCTTATTAAATAAATCAATTAACTTACCAATTGGATAGTGTAACTTTAAGGGAATGCCATTGTAATCGAACCAAACGTTACCATCCTGTTGGTCATTGGCTATATATCTATTAAAATACTTTTTCACCTTAAATTTCAAAAGAAATACAATTATTTGGTTTTTGTTTTTATTACGAAAACTATAAAAATTTATATTATTACTTTGTCAGTAACTAGAGGAAGGTAACTCAATCGAGAAACCATTAAATAGAATTGGTTAGGCTGTTGTAGTCCTGCTATTTCATCGGAATCAGCTTGAAAACAAACTGGAATCTGTCCCTCCCAAACAATACGTAAGACTTCACGATCATTTGCCATTATAAGTTAAATATTTTTATGGAATTAAGAGTTTTAATGTTAAATTTGATGAAAAATGCTTGTTTGTTTTCTTTTCGAAAAAATGTTTTGACTTTTCTTTGTGGTGAGTTTTTATTTGCAAATGTAAAATGTCAAAACCAGCTGACTTTTTGACAAGCTTTGGGGTATAAACAGAATGTATGACAGAAGTAGGTAATTGTTGGCAGAACAAATTTAATAGATAATGATAAGGTAGTTCAACTTACAAGGTGATGGGAATTAGAATAAAACAAATCATACAAGTATATTAAATGTTTTGCATCTAAGGCAAAAGTTCAAATAAAGAGTTAAAGCTGACTTCTACGTTTTTCTCTAAAATGTTCAGCTCATTCGTTAACAAGAATAGTAGGAATTTAAAAGTCCATTTATAATTTCCCCGAATAGGAGAGGTAAAATTATTGATGAGTTGAAATTGATGAACAAATATAAAATCTTTATTATTGTCAAATTGGTTCTAATCTACAAAAATGGGCTTATTGTCTACATCCATGATTAAGAACAAAAAATACGATTTGTTTAATGAATTGTCTACTTGGAATTAATAAAAGATGCGTTTTACTATCTCCAATGACATTTATAGGTTTGTATTCTGCCGAAATAACAAGATGTATGTCTGTTTACTTCTCAAAAATGTTCTGCCTGTTAACTACAGTTCACAATACCTTACCATTTTATGTTTTAATTTTAAAACGCCGTTTCTTGTTTCTAGGCATCCACTAGCTATTTTTCAAAGACACTAAGACATCTGCTATTAATAAGTTTGACAAAATGAACAAAATACAAAAATCAAGTTCCAAAAGTTTCTCCATAGTTCCGCTGAACCTACAGCACGAAAAGCGTTAAGGAATAGATGACACCAACCAAGAATTCAATCTTTTTCAGTACAAAAATGAATGCTGCCTGTTCGTTAACCATGAAAGAAGTCGGCATACATAGATTCACAGCTGGGTGGTGCAATTTCGATTAATACCGAAACCGAAGTCCATTGTTTTCCATTGTTCTGACGTCTGCAAAACAAATAAAGCCACATTTCACACTACCTTACCTGCTCTTCAGGTAAACCGGCGATGGTAAAATTGCGCTGGTAAATTGGCAGAGCTAAGCTGGCAGAGGTGAATAGTCACGTAAACTATTTGTCACCTGGAGTCTGCCGAGTGCCGATTATAGAACCAAAAGCTATCGCCTTACGATTGTTTGTTCTTCAAAAAGATGAAAATAGAAAGGTTGACACAAGTGTAGCCCGACCAGTGCTTGAATCAAACGCTGATGGTCAACGCAGCAGAGCAAAGCAACGCAACAGACATCGCACACAAGTTGAGGATGACTTCAACCAACTTGCTGTTAGTAACTGGAGGCCGTTATCTAATCTAAGGACAGATTTGGCTGAAGGGACATGTTGGTTGAGGCAATTGAGTCTACCCTATAAACTACCGAATTTTAGATTCCATGTTTAATTTGTCTTATGAATTCTGATAAACATTACTTATCTTAAGCATTATTCTCCCTGACCTACTAGATAGCCTTTCTATAGGTTCAGCGGAAAAATGGAGAAACTTTTGTTACTTGATTTTTGTACCTTGTTTATTTTTTCAATATAATATTTGTAATAATAGATGTTCTAGTTTGTTTTAAAACAAAAAATGTTTGTTGAGATCTAAAAATAATAGATGGCGTTTAAAAATTAATTATTATTTTTCTACAAAACTCTCAAGAGGGGAAGCATAATTCAATAAGTGGATTCACTTTAAAGGGGGATTTTGTATAAGAATATGAATCGACTAACAGTGAGTCTGTATTTAATATGTCAATGATTATTCTCCCCTCCTCTACACAATAATTTTTAGTACCTTACAAAATACAAAATATAGTGAGATATTGTGTACTTTTTTGACGCTACTGTATTTTTCGTAGACATGAACCATTACCAAACTTTTTTATCAAAGTGTACTTTTATACGCCAAATTTAAATTCACCACAAAACTATCTCAAGGTGAAATCACTGATAAGAAATGTCATTCCATCTAACATCAAAAATGTCTTTAATCTCTTTCTACATAGCTTCATAAAAATATCCAACTTGAAAACGAAAATGCGAATTTTTACCAGGACGTTATGGAAGATTACCAACTTCCAAAGTGATGTTTCCATTAATAAATCAAATTTATTGCAACGGGCAAACTTTAGCTCCGACATAACACCAATAAAAATGGCTGTCAACGTTTTTGAATCCAAGACAACCGATCCGAATGCATCGCCTTTGATGATTATGCACGGTCTTTTCGGTTCAAAACAAAACTGGCGAGGAATAAGTAAAGCACTTGAAAGTAAAACAAAACGAAAGGTAAGTTTCAATTTTCAAAACACCAACACGAGAATTCTCTAAAGTAAGCAAACAGATTTATAATGTAGATGCTAGAAACCATGGAGATAGTCCACATGTTCCCGAGCACAATTCAGCCTGCATGGCTGCTGACATAGCTCTGCTGATGCAGGAGCAAAATCTCAAGAAACTATCTGTGATGGGCCACAGTATGGGTGGCAGAACAATGATGTATTTTGCATTGAAATACGTAAGTTTCTAGAACCGAGTTATGTGTACAAAAGTGAATTTTAATTATGTCATCATCATTTAGCCCGAGCTGGTGGAAAAAGCGATTATTGTTGATATATCACCAGTTTCAATTCCAAAAAATTTTGAACTCATGGAAGATATATTCTTTGCAATGAAGAACATGAAGGTCTCACCAGAACTTCCCATGGCACAGGGACGGGTTATTGTTGAAAATCATATGAAAGAGGTGGTCCGAGACAAGGAAACTGTTGACTTCATCATGCTTAACCTTAGAAAATTAAAATCTGGAGAGTAAGATAGAAAATGTAATGTCTTGAAATGATTAAATACTTTTTATTTGTTTAGGTTCGTTTGGGGTCCAAATGTAGCTGCATTACATGCAAATTTTTCTCACTTTAGAGCTCAACGCTTCGACATGCCACCTTTTAATGGACCAGTTTTATTCATCGGTGGAAAGAAATCTGATTTCTTAGAGTGAGTCCCATGTTGTATTTTATTTTGTTTCTAAGTTTATTTATTACTTTTTAATCTGCAGTCCAGCTGATTGGCCTCAAATTAAGGAACTTTTTCCCAATGCTCAGTTAGAATGGTTAGATGCTGGACATCTAGTTCATTTTGATCAACCAGCTAAATTTATGGATTTAGTTTCGAATTTTTTAAAAAGTTAAACGAAATGTGCAATAATCTAAGAAAATATAATTTGTATGTTATGTACACAATATTTAGTAAATAAATAGCAAATTTAAATCACAAAATCTAATGCGAAAAAATAGGTAATGATAACAAGACGAATATAATTATTGTAAAAAAGACTTTAAGCTTGATTTTAAAAACTGTAACACAATAAGATTGGTAGACTAATTTATATTTGCTAAACGCTCTTACAAAAAGCCTATTGAAAAACAAACCTCCTTTAAAAATACTTTATTAAGTTCAACGATAATAAAATAATTTATTAAACTCTTTAAACACTATAAAATTAGTTTGACAAACATTAATTTGGAAACGTTGTGGTACTTCTATGTTAATGGGTACATAAACTGTCAATTAGAATAAATAAAGTGTCTTCCACTTGACTACGACACGGTTGTGAAAAAGATGCGAATCTTATGCGGAAGGTTAAGGAATATTATCAACAATTTTCAAATTGATTTCCTGAAGAAGAGATTAAATTTACCGACACCGGCAAACTTGAGCACTATTAAAATACGTCCAGTAAAATTAGCTTTCAACACTTTTGAATTTAAATTAACCGACCCAAATGCTAACCCTTTAATAATATTGCACGGGTTTTTGGGCTCAAAACGAAACTTGAAAGGAATAAGTATTGAACTAGAAAGCAAAACCAAACGGAAGGTAAGTAGTTGATCTCGTTAACAAACAGCCAACAAATATTTCTATAAACACATAAACAGGTTTATGCTTTAGATCTTAGAAACCATGACGATAGTCCCCATCTTCCTGAACACAATTTAGAATGCATGACTGATGACATAGCTTATGTTGTGCAGAAAGAAATACTACAGAAAATCTCGATCCTAGGTGGACGAATAGTGATGCATTTTGCATTCAAATACGTTGGTTTTTATATTTCTCTTGATTTGCAACACAGATTTTTGTATTTCAACTTTTAGCCTGAGTTGGTAGAAAAAGCAATCATCGTAGATGTATCACCAATATCTGCATCTCAATACTCTACCCTTCAAAGATATAATTCTTACAATTATAAACATGAATATATCACCAGACCTTTCGCTAGCAGATGCACGGGCAGTCGTAAGGCTGCGATTGTTTGTTGGAAACAGTGAAAGATCGAAACGAAAATTTTGATATCATTCTGCAAAATTTGAAGAAATTACCATCCGAAGAGTATTTTTTATCTCATTTCCATTGATACACATATTATATATATTTTGTTTTTAAATTTGTATTAAGGATTATTTGGAGACCAAATTTTTCTGCATTGTATGACAATTTTTCAAACTTCCAACCTTCTCAGTTAAACGTGGCACCTTTTACAGGATCCGTGCGAAATATTCCAATTACATTGAGTTGGGTTAACTTTTGTTTGTTTCTTTTTTGTTTTGATTAACTTACTTATTTTAACGTTGCAGTCCAGCTGATTGGACAAAAATTAAGGAACTTTTTCCCAATGCTGAATTAGAATGGTTAGATGCTGGACATATAATTCTTCTTGATCAACCAAAGAAATTTATGAAGTTAGTCACTAATTTTCTTAATGCATAAAAATAAAATTGGGATATTTAAAGTCAATTCCAAAAAATGTTGGTACATAATTAAGTCTACTTAATTTGTTTCTCAAATAACTCCAACTGTATCGAAAAGGCTATTTTTAAATAGGGTAGTTATTTCTTATCATTTGTGTTTTATTTAAGCAAGGCTCATCACTTACACTCCTCATCAAGTGATTACGCACACGGATTTCAAGCGTTTTCATCGTGCTGGACGGTTTAAATCAACAATTTTAGTGAAATTCAATTCTTGATTGAACAAATTTAAGAAAAATAGGTAGATCTACACGAAATCGAATTCCTTTAGACCAAGGCTGATAAAATTTTTTTCAGATTATTTCTATATGATGAAAATTTTCAAAAGACACTCAGTAAGAATCGGTACCGAGTAGTGTAGGAATCTTACCGCACTAAAACCACCCGTTAATCAGTTCCAATCTATGAAAGATAGACAAATGGTATTTCTTTCTTTATTTATAATTCACTATAGGGGAAGTTTATAGTGACAATACTTGCCCATAGCTCATAAAACTTCACTTTTCTTAAACTCCGACCATTGCGTTATACATTTAAGACAGTCTTCATTTCGGATTCGGAGTTGGTGTGACGTCGTAGATACAGCGCGTTTTTTAATCACTTCGGTAACCATTTCAATTTGAAGATTACGATGTAGATCGTTACAAGGGGCATTTATTATTTCACGAA
The DNA here is from genome assembly GCA_920104205.1 of Eupeodes latifasciatus. Taxonomy (NCBI): domain Eukaryota; kingdom Metazoa; phylum Arthropoda; class Insecta; order Diptera; family Syrphidae; genus Eupeodes; species Eupeodes latifasciatus. The sequence goes on from OV049926.1 coordinate 75,469,507, forward strand.
TGAGTTTGCTTTTAGATAGGTTCAGCTTTTGTATTCTTTTGCAGTTGTTCTGGATAGATAGGGCAGAGATCATTCTATTAACCAGTACTTAGGCTTGAGCAACATCTAAGAATATAGCCGAGCATACTTGTTTTTCGTCAAGTGAAATGTTTATTTCTAAATATAAACTGGGCTTGAAATTTGTCTTCTTTTTTCTATTATTTTGCTGAGCCTTTTTAGTTGCAGTTTTCCGAAAACTTTTAAAATTATTGGTATAAGAGATATTACTTCTGTTAGTAGCTTACCTTGTTTATATAAATGGTGGTTAAATTTTAAGGCCTTTGTTTATTTTAAATAAATCACAAATTATTTCGGAAATTATTGTCATTTCTTCTTATTATGTTAATATTGGTAAAGTTCAATTATGTATGGAACAAAATATCGGCCAAATGGACTCCGCGATCTGGGACGCACACTTTCATCCGAAGGTCCAAATTTTCTATGAGGCTGAGGAATTATCTTCCTTTAAAGTGCCGAATTATCTCATCCATAAGCTCTTATTATTATGTAGTACCCGTAGCGTGATGGTAAGTGCGTTGGACTGTCATGCAGGGGGTCTTGGGTTCAAGCCCTGCCTGTGCCATCTAACTTTTTTCACGGGTACTGCCTCTTGCGAGGAATTGACAAATCCTCCAAGATAAATTCTTGTCATGAAAAGTGCTTTCTCAAATTAGCCGTTCGGATTCGGCATATAAACTGTAGGTCCCTTCCATCTCTGACAACATTACACGCACACAGGAATGGTTGAGAGTTGTAAGTCACTAGGCCCTGGTTCTCCATGAACTGTTGCGCCACCTAATTTAATTTATTTATTAAGCTCTTATTATTGCTGGGTTATCGACGTACCTTTTTTTTCAAATTAACCCCAAAGAAAGAAGTCCAATGGTGTCAAATTACATATTGTTGGAGGCCAATTGACATCGTCACCACGTAAGAAAACACGGCCACTGAATTTTTCTCGCAAAATAGCCATTGTTTCGTTAACTGTGTGGCAAGCTGCATCGTTCTGTTGAAACCAATTATCGCCCACATCCATATCTTCCACTTTGGGCCATAAAAAGTTCGTTATTATCTTACGATACCGATCACCATTCACAGTAACTGCCTGAACGGCCTTATTTTGGAAAAAATACGGTCCGATAATGCCACCAGCCCATAAACCGCACCAAACAGTCACTCTTTGTGGGTGCTTTGGGTTTTCGACAATTACTTTTGGATTATCATTCGCCCAAATGCGGAAATTCTGATTATTGACGAAACCACTGAGGTGAAAATGTGAAGATGATTTTCTACGTAAATTGATCATCCACTGTTGTAATTTCTTGCCACAATTCTGACCATTGACGACGCTTGAAATGGCCAAGAGGCTTAGTAGTGGTGTTTTCGTATCTCCAACAGTCCTGATGACGCACATTTGGACTATTAAATTGACCGAAAAAATCACGAAGTGCACGATATGCATTTTGATTTGAACTCCCATTTTCATAATAAGCCTGAATAACTTTAACGCTTTGCTCGATTGTTTATCTTTACATTGTTCAAATTGAGTTAGTCTGAAATTAAGAAATGTCGAATTAAATGCAGATAAAAATTTGACGTTTAATGTGAACCACACATTCAACATCGGTCCTTTAAATTTAACCACCCTTTATCTTTAAGAAAATGTGTGCATGTTCAATTGAAGAGGAGTGTATTAAGTGTGCTTCGACGATAGATAGGTTTAGCATACGCTTTACGCAGTTAAGAACATACTTGCACTCTTCACAAGCTACATGATGCTCCGTGGCTGAAGGAACACTTTCTTGTTTTATTGATAAAAGAACTGTCTAAACTTAATGATGATAATACTCATGTCTTCTTGAACTTACCAATTTAAGACTTCTTTACCGTGCTCCAGGCATAAAATCTCTTTTGCTAGGTATTCCCCTAAAAATAATAAGTAAATACATGAATAATTTCTCACACATCGTGCATTTATTACAGATTTTTGTCAATTCCATTTTACATAATAAGAACCGACAAATTCCGAATACGTAGCTAGCTATTTTTTTCAAAAATAAAAATAAAAACTGCAAACCCTTGGGCGGCAGGGTGTACCCTTTGTGCATCATTTTTGGTGCCGGGTCACTTGGTTTTTTTTTTTAATTTATTTATATTTGCTAAATTTTTTAAGTATATTATTTAAAAAGTATTCACTTACAGAATCATTTTTAGCATAAAACTAAGTTTTATTATTAGAAAAAATGATGTGTTTGTGGACAGAATTATTTTATTTTTCTATTTTTCTCCAATTTGATGTGTTGGTGTGTGATTTTTCTTTTCTTTTTAGATGAAACGAAACTCATGTAATTATTAATCTATAATTTTTTTTTTTTGAAAAATCGTATAACCCCGTGCTCAAATGTGGCCGAGCAAAAGCTCATTTTTAAAATATTTTTGATAATTTTTTTTATGTTATTTCTATGTATAAATAAAATGATAAATAATATATTTTATGTTTAATTCTTTTTTTATGATTTTCTTTACAAAATATAATTATTTCGTGCTTTTTAATTTATTACATAAATGTTTGTTTCGTTTATGGAAATATACAAATTTTATTGAAGAGTATTTTTGGTTTGTTTTATTTTTTTCTTTGTTTTAGTTAATCATAAAATTAAGAACAAAAGCATAGCTGTAAATTTTGTTATTTACTTTTTTGTTGTATTTATAATTATTGTATTATTTTTCAAAGACTTAATGTACAGAATATGTATCAAAAGGGAATGGTTTCTTTAATTATTATTTAAAACATCAGTATTTTACTTTTAGAGTTTTTTAATTTTAAACAAAAATTATTGTGTGAAGAGTTGCTTCTAATTCACAAAAAAAAAAACAATATTTTAACTTTTTTAAAAACATTGTTTCTTTTTTTTCAATTAACTTTTTTTTACTTGACCATATCTCAGAAGTTAATGTATTCTCCGAAATTTCTACATACAAATTTAAAACATTTCTTAACTAAATTTGTTGTTCTTATTGTCAAGAATTCATCTACTCAGTTATAAAAAAGGCATCGTGAAATGAATTAACTGAATAAGCTCATGGGATGTTTTGTTATAGAATGATCATTCTGCCTTGAAATATAAATTGGAAGCACAAAACACATTTTCACTGGATGATTCCTAATTTTGTTCTGAAAATGGCAATGGTCACCTTGTTGTTTTCACCTAAAAAACTAAAATTTTCTTTCGTATTGAAACGTCTAGTATGAGAGGCACATTTAAAAGACATACCTTGCAAGTGATAGTAATTACAAAGTGGAGCATAAGTTACGTTTTGATTTCATTATTAAACAACGTACATACATATTTTCTTTTTTGTTATTATTAGTTTACTTTGAACAAATTGACTGATTTATGATGAAAAGACTCAGCACAGAACAATGAAATAAATTTTATTTTTAAAGTCGTCAATTATTGAGGCACAAAGACAATATTGACCAAATATTCACATTAGGGACGGTCTTGGAAAAAACCCAGGCACTTCAAATCGATACCCACCATGACAGCTTCTATAGGGAAGAGCTTTACAGAGTCATTTCAAACTTGTTCGTTTGTGCAGAATGAAGATGGAGAGACTGCATGCTGCTCTATCAAGGTCGGAAAAGATCTCACCGATGCATTTGATGTCAAAAAAGGTTTTTAAACAAGGCGATGATGTTCTGTCATGCGATTTCTTCAACATCGTTCTGAAAAGAACTGTGCAAAACTCAACCGTCAAGGCTAGAGGCACAATCTTCCTAAGGTTTATCGAATTACTCGGATACTTCGATGATATTGACATAACTGGAAGATCAAAGCGTGATGTCAGTGGTGCGTTTTTGAGCATTGCGACGGAAGCAGAGAAGATGTATTTAATGGTCAATGAGGGTAAGACTAAGTATAGGTATGCTTTCATCAAAAAAGGATATTGAACGATGACTTGGACAAAACGTGACCATGGACAGCTATAACTTTGAGGTAGTTAAGGATTTTGTCTACCTAGGCACCGCTATAAATTCAGACAACTTGGACAAAACATGACCATGGACAGCTATAACTTTGAGGTAGTTAAGGACTTTGTCTACCTAGGCACGGCTATAAATTCAGACAACGATGACGACACCAGCGATGAAATCAAACGAAGAATAACACTTGCAAATCGCTGCTTCTTTGGACTTAGGCAATTGAGTAGTAAAGTCCTCTCTCGAGCATCTAAAATTACCATCTATAAGACACTCATTATCCCAGTTCTCATTGACGGCGTCGAGCCTCGACCCTGTCAAAGAAATTCTTCGGGTGATTTTTGGTCCCGTTTGCATAGATGGATAGTGAAGGAGAAGATACAACGACGAACTGTACGGGCTGTACAGCAACACTGACCTGGTTAAAAGAATAAAAGTCCAACGATTTAGATGGCCAAGTCAGGTAGAACTAATGGACATCAGCGCTCCAGCCCGGAAACTGGAGGCAGTTAACTGGGAACCGAGCTGGCTGGAAACGCATGCTTGTTGAGACCCAGGTCCGTCCCGGACTGTAGCGACAATTTAAGTAAGTAAATAAATAATGAAGATATTGAATTTTATTTCAATGAAGTCTTAAGCAACAAATCTTTACATAGCTCTAGTGCAAGTACAGAGGAAGACCCAAAACTTCCATTAAATGATATTCTTGATCCAAATGAGTGGTATTTGCGTTCGATAAGTGCATCGCCAATCTTTTGGAAGGATCACATAGGCGATGTCACAAAAACATTGCAAGATGTTTTGGTTTTTTGAGACGCTTCAAGAAATTTGTTTCTCCTTCTCGCCTTGCCTACAATCTACAATAACTTTATACTACCTAAACCTTAAGAATACATAGCTCCTATCTTATCTCTGAACTGGTGCCCTAGTAGCTTACTTAAGCCTTTTGGAAAATGTTCTAAGAAGAGATATTAAAACGATTAGTGACAAAAACATCGTCCTGCTATTTGTTGCCTCTCTTTTTTACCTTTATTCCTCCTCTTAAAAAGTTTGATCGTAATACTCGCACTTCTAACGATGCCAATCAGATTGTCCCTGAGCCCAACTCCTGACGCATACTGAAAGTTTAGGGATTCGTTCCTTAACCGCACTATGCGATTGTGGAATACCACGATTTATCTTTCTCTGTCATCCAAAAACTCCCCCCCTTTTTTTAATGCTCGTAATAACCTCATTGTCATTATCGGATAATGATTGAAAATGTTCAAATGCTAGAATTGGATTGCAACAGGATGGAGCAACAGAAATATAGGTCTACTGATTTAAAATGTTCGGGATCGGGTAATACCTCGTATGTTTGGTTAAAAGCGGTCGAACTCTCAATAACTTTAACGGCACTTGATTGTTTTCTTAGCGGTTACTAAAAAGTAATGTCAACAAAATAATAATATGCAACAACAAAATAAGATATACATATGTGCTAATATTTTTAATTTAAAGAAAACTAATGGAAAATGCTATGGAAAGAGAAGGTAAGGTTTTAGGCACCATTCGATTGACATTGCCTTGAAAAAATAATTTGAACGTATTTCAAATTCATTAAAAAAACCCAAAGATTGCTTTATGCGTCACCTTGTATGTTAAAGATGTTGGAATTTTATTCCAAGCCAACTCACAAATCTATTATATTCCATTTTAAAAAATATTCATCATTCTTTTTTCACGTGTTATCCACTTTAATCATTTAACAAACTAACTTCGGTTAAGGTCGAATGAAATACTCGTAGCATAGACATTTCAATGATTCATGATGTCATACAATTCGTAGCTCACTTTTACCTTGTTTTTAGTTAATTTTATTCATTTATCATTGAAATCGTTTTAAAATAATATTTATACTGATGTTTTAAACAACAATACATTTTTATATTTAAATTGTATATAAAAAAACAACACAATAATGTGGAATGCAAACAAAATTGTAATATTTTTTTTGTTATGTTAATAATAATAATTATAATAATATAATATTGTACGTGGTATGTAAAATGTATGAACAATTTTGTTTTTTTTTTGTATTATATTGTAAAAAAATAAATAGATATTAAATAAATAAATAAATTAACAGAAAATAAATCTTATTAAATAGCAGTCTAAGGCAAGGGTGATTTTTGTTTTTAAAAAGAGGCGTAATATTATTTAATTTGTTTTTGTTTGTATTTTGTTATGAACAATTAGCCAAAAAAGAGATCAATCAATTTAATAATAATTATTATTTGTTTAAAGATAATAAATATTGAAGAACAGTATACACAGATATATTTTTGATACTCGTACTTTGATTTTGTTTTTTTCTTTCTTTGTTTGTTCCAAAACAAAAATATTAAAATAAATGTGTTTTTGTTTGTCTAAATATTAACTTTTAAACAACTAAACCACCATCGTACGCGTAGTCTGCTTTATTGTGCATAATTAGGCTATCTTCGACAAAATAAAAACTATCAGAACGAGTGTCAAAGGGACTAGCAATCATTTCAGCGACTTGAGAAGAGAATAATAGTTAGATATTTTTTAAATGGTTAAATGGTTAAACTTACTTAATTCGGGGGGCAAGTTAGGAAACTCATAGATGTGCTCGCATGTATTCTTTGAAAATGGTATACAATAACCAAATTCAAAATCAAAAGTCTTAAGTATGCGATCTCGAAAGAAGTGTCTCTCAATCATTCGAAACCTATTCACAGGCTTGCTTCCAACGGTGAATTCGACCCTGAAAAATAAAAATAAACAAACAATTAATTAATTCTATGCTCTATTAAAAAAAGGATTATGGTGTATCTATCTATGCTAATATTATAAATGAAAAAGTCAGTTTGTTTGTTTGTCCGTTCTTCATGTCGCAACGGAGCAATATTATGACATGATTTTTTGTGTGGAGATAGCTTCGAGGCTGGAAAGTGTTTTAGGCTTCTTTTTATCGCGGTTGAATATCTTATTCCCAGCTCATTTGAGCAGATCCGCCGGTAACACTTATAATTAGATAATATTTGAGATAATCTTCTTTTTAGTACACTAATTAGTAGAATATCATTAGGTGCTTCCTGATTTTGGACTTATCATCTCTTTCAAATTGCGATTCTAACACCAACATACAATATTGTTTTTAAAAAAAAATTAAATATATTGGATGAAGTAGCAGGAGATAGGAGGGAGTATTTGTCAATAGACACTGTCATGGACTCATAAAAGAGCATTTTATACCCAGTAGTTTCTTAACTCACTTGATCCGGTGTGCCTTCAAAAAACTGCAATTGAAATTAGGACCACTAATGCTTATGCGAAATTTAGATGCCCCTCGATTATGTAACGGTACAAGACTTCGTTTCACACAACTTGGGCGAAACATTATTAGTGCTAATAACCGGCGGTGTTGGGAAGACTAAAAATGTAATTATTCCTCGAATCCCAATAATTAATATAGATTTACAATTCCAATTCAAGAAGCTTCAATTCAGGGACAAACAGTAAAAGTAGAGGGACTGAACCTAAAAAAAGCCGTGCTTCTACACTTTTACAATCGTCAGCGTTACTTTTGGTTTCTCTTTGTTTCTTTTGATTGTGGAAAGATTACCAACTAATTCATGTATATTTGCACCTGCTTTGTGTCTATGTGGTATTTTGATTTTCTTTTACTACTCGGGCAAAGTCGCAAGTAACATTAATTTTTGAATAATTGAACAATAGAGATCATTGGGGCTATGGTGTGAACTGTAAACATTTTGGAAATGGCACTGCTCTCAGTGAGTTCGAAATTGCCCTTAGAAACTGAAATTACCGAGATAAATCAATTCCAGAAAAATATTTTTAGAGAAATGTTATTTACAATAGTTATTTATACCCATACGTTGCATTGGATTCAAATTTGAAGAAAGTGAAAGCGTTACTAATGTCCTAAGACCTGTGTATCATCGTATTGAACGCTAAATCCAAATGAAATAAACAGAAGCATCCCATGTTTATACATTTACTGTGAATTCGGAGTAATTTGCTCGAATTATAACCAATTTCTTTTGGACGGTATTTGAAGATCATGACATAACAAGACGGTCAACAAGCCACACAACGCGACAAACTGTCCCCTAATTTCAGGAGAAGTTTCATGGTTTGATGATGTAAATAGGCCACCAAAATCATGCAATTTAACACCATACGATATTTTCTGTGGGCCTAAGAAAAAGACCGTGTTAACGGTCGAATAATCATCGAACTACAGATCAGATATTAGGAATAACTGTCAAATTTTACTTTTAACTGGTTTATCTAGAAATAAAGGTTATCGGTTCAGATTTGCTTATAAATATCTCTCAATCGTTGACTTTTTTCCGGAGAAATAAATGAAAAAGTACAATTTACGTGTTACAATAGTTTTCGTTATAGTCTGATCGATGCATTTCCAATAGGGACTTGACAAGTTTGAAATTATTTTGTGAACGCAACCTTTTACTAATTATCAAACACTTCATTTTCAATTGATTTTGTTGGTACCAGATATGAAACGACCATTGGCAACACGGGTTGGATAGTTTATATCCTTTTATCTCTGTTACAGTATTATATTCACATCTTTGCCACACAAAGATCTTTCTTATTTTTTAACTATTATTTTTTTGTTGTTCATTCTGTTTTTAATAAAGCTACTGGCAGGACGTGCCATTTTTATAACGTTTAACTTTTTATATTTTATTTTCTGAAAGTGATAGACTTTAAATTAAAATCCAACAGATTCACTAAACTGAAAATTTTTATCATGGTAAAGAACACGAACCAGCAACGCTGTGAATTTAAAAAACATTCGGTGACCGCAACTTTAAGAGCGTTAACTCCAATTTTCTGTCGTAATAAACAAGTTTATAGAAAAACTTCGAGTCTATGTACATTACATATTCCTTCGACCATTCTGGTAACGGGTTAGTCGAAGTGTCGAAAACATCGCAGCTGTTTAAGTTTCCGTAGCAAACAGTCCAAACCTGTAAATTCCACTGCGTACTAAAATTGCGTAAGGATCGTGGTTTACACCCATACAAGTTCAAGAATCGAAGCCGATGGCCCATTTTAGCGACGACCTACGTTCTCAGAGTGGGTTCTGGAAAAGATGCACCAAGATAGTGAATTTCATAGCAAAATCATTTTTATTGACGAAGTTCATTTTTGGCTCAAGGAGTTTGTCAATAAGCAAAATATGAATTATTGGTCGCATGTGGTTTTCATCCTGGTGGCGTTATTCGTCCATATTTGTTTGTCTTTACGTTAGTCTGAATGGCCAGCGTTATCGCGCCATGATGAACGATAATTTTTGGCTTGAATTGAGAGATGTGGACTTTCACGACATATGATTTCAACAGGATGGTGCCACTCAGTGCACCTTACAATTGAATTATTGAAGAGTAAATTTGATGAGTGTGTTATCTCAAGAAATGCGTCAGTCGATTGGCCGCCTCTAGACTATTTTCTTTGAGGATGCTTTAAGTCATTGTTTTATGCCCACAACCGACGTCAACGACATCAAACGCTCAACAATATTGAAGGCGAAACAGCGGCCGTTTCGGCCGAAATGTGTGGCCGTGTCATCGGAAATTGGGTTCAACTAATAGACCGCTGCAAAAAGTTGTACATACTTCAAGTCGATAATAAAGGTATCTTAAAGATTTGACTTTTAATTTTGCAAAAAGTTGTCGTAAAAAATTGTCTCGTACACATGAATGGACAAGAGTTGTAAGTCACTAGGACTTGGTTTTATGTTGCGATGTGGTGAACATCGGATGCCTAGTACCTCAATTGGAGATTGGGTTCCAACCCCAGTGGAAAGTTGTTGGGGGTAGCAAACGAGAGAGGTTGGGGGGGGAGGTGTTTCCACTAAGGCACCTATCCTTTCATCCAGATAGCAGCGGAGGAATTCCCAAGATGGAATCAAAGGTGGCGTCTACAGTTTCAGTTAGGTTGAACTACTTAGTGAACACCTTATAGGGCTACTACGACATATTCGAAGCCCAGGACTGTAAGGAGCGGTTATACCGGCTCTCGCCTTTGGAGTTAAATGAAGGTCCTGGTCCTTCAGGTTGAAGGTCGTGCGTCAGTGTGACTACAAAAAAAACAGTTGCGAAGCAACAACAAGCCTCGGATACGGACGGATTTACTGTTGACAACCCACGCAAACGAATTAGCCTAATATGCGCGCACGCCTCCTTAGAAGAAAAGGATAACAACACCAAGGATATGTTTTTCGAGCTCTTAGGCAAAACATAAGAGCAGTGTCCTAGCTACAATATTAAAATTGTCCTGCGCGATTTTAATGCCAAGCTAGGAAGGGAAGACATCGTTGGCGGAATAATCGGGAAAAACAGCCTGCACGACAACTCTTCCGACAATGGATTCAGGCTCATCGATTTGGCTGCAGGCGACACGTCATGGTAGCCAGTACGAGTTTTGCACAGCTCAGCATCCACAAAGAAACTTGGAGTTCTCCAGATCAATCTTCCGTCAACCAGATTGACCATATTGCAATCGACGCTAGACACGCTTCCAGCATCATGGATGTCCGAACTTTCCAAGGAGCTAACATCGACTCGGACCACTCGTTGTAGCCAAGGTAGCACTTCGAGTTGCCAGACCCAAGGCAAAACAGGGAGATGCTGGGAGAAGAAACAACGTCGAACGGCTACAATCGCAAGAGATCGCCAAATCCTTCTCCGACCGAGTTACAGTCTACCGCCAACACAATGTATCGAGAACCAATAGCAACATTGCCAAGATGCAATCAGAGAAGTCGCCTCTGACGTGCTGCGTTTCAAGCAGCCACCAACAAGGAACCCCTGGTTTGATGAGGAATGTCGGCAGGTAAATGCAGCCAAACAACAGACACACAAAGCGGCACTGTGTAGGAGGACGAGAGCTTCTCTAGAGCTCTATGAGCAGAAGAGGCGAGAGTAACACCGCATTCTCAAGAAAGCTGCAAAGACGAAACTGGAAACATCATAGTGGAATCGCAGTCAATGCTGAGGATATGGGAGGACCACTTCGGCAGACTGTATAAGCATGCCCGATGAATGGAACCCTAGTATTGTTTGCCCGATTTTGAAAAAAGGAGACCCTCTAAACTGCACCAACTATAGAGGCATCAGTCTACTCAACACCGCTTACAAAATCCTCTCTGCCGTAATATGTGAACGTCTAAAGCCCATCGTCAACAACCTTACGGGAGATCCTTGAAAAAACCCAAGAACATCAAATCGACACCCAACATCTTTTCATCGATTTCAAGGCCGCATATGACAGTATCTACAGGGACGAGCTGTATAGAGCCATGTCTAGTTTTGGCATCCCTGCCTAACTCGTCCGTTTGTGCAGGATGACCATGTAGAATTCACGCTGCTCCATAAAGGTTGGAAACAACTTAACAGAACCTTTCGATGTCAAAAAAGGTTTTAGACAAGGTGATGCGCTGTCATGTGATTTTTTAACATCGTACTTGAAAGAATAGTGCAAAGCTCACACGTCAACACTGGAGGCACTATCTTTCAAAAGTCTGTCCAATTACTAGCATATGCTGATGACATTGACATAACCGGAAGAACTCAGCGTGATGTCAATGAGGCTTTTGTGAGTATTGAGGCAGAGGCGGGCAGGCGGCAAAAATGGGTTTAACGGTTAATGAGGGCAAAACAAAGTACATGCTGTCGTCAAGAAAGGACCTACAACACCGACGTCTAGGTCAAAACGTCACCATCGACAGTCTTAACTGTGAGGTAGTTAAGGACTTCGTCTACCTAGGCTCCGCTGTGAATGCAGCAAATAGCACCAGTGCTGAGATCAAATGAAGAATTACTTTTGCTAACCGCTGTTTCTTTGGGCTAAGAAAGCATTTTTTTTTATAATAAGCATACAGTCAGGATACAGGATACAGGATATTACTACCCTTATTATACAGACACAGTGTGAGCACTAGGAAAAGGAAAGAGGGTTTTAAAGGAGATGTCGGGGTACATTGGTTTTGAATTCCTGAACATTGCAATGACTAGAAAAACAGAGTGTGGTAAGGCATTCCACATTGGCGTAGTACGGCTAAAGAACGAATCTCTGTATTTGATAGTACGGCCGAAGTTGGACTCGAGGGTATACTGATGAGCATTCCTAGAAGCGCGAATATTACGGTTGAACTGTTTATGGGGAGGAATGCACCTGGCTATTTCTTACTTACTTAAGGTGGCGCTACAGTCCTGTGTGAACTAGGGCCTCACCCAACAAACTTCTCCATCTAGCTCGGTCCCTAGCTAGATGTCTCCAGTTTCGCGCTCCGAGTTGGGTGAGGTCACCTTCCACTTGTGCGCGCCACCTGATTCGCGGTCTTCCTCTACTGCGCTGTCCTGTGGGTGTGGATTCGAAGACTTTCCGGGCCGGAGCTTTATTTTTTATGCGCTCTACGTGACCTAGCCATCTTAGTCATTGGACTTTTACCCGTCTTGCTAAGTCTACGTCGCTGTACAGCCCGTACAGCTCGTCGTTCCATCTTCTCCTCCACTCCCCTTCGATGTAAGTAAGTAAGTAAGTAATTTAAATGCTCCACGCTCAATACTATCCAAGAGGCTTAAGTAAGTTGCAGGAGCACAAGCCCAGAGATGGGAGTTATACTCAAGCTTTGGACGTATATAAGTCTTGTAGATAAAAGCCAGATCAGAAGGGGTGAAATATTTCTTGCATCGCCTAAGGAAACCCAAACACCTTGCGGCATTTTTGACGACATTGCGTATGTGATCGTTCCACAAGAGGTGGTTGGTGACACACATACCGAGAATATCGAGGTGTTAAGTCTCATTGATGCAAGTGCCATCCATGGATAATGGCAATGGGGGTATATCTCGCTTTAACGATACAAGACAACATTGCGTTTTGAAGCATCAAATTCCACACGGTTTTTTAATCCCCATTGAACAATGCTTTTTAGGCAGGAATTTAATGAGCTTATCGTATTTTGTCGTTGCAGTCCCACATCCGAAGAAGAATGATGTGAGTCTGAAAACGAATATGAAAAGCTAAGAGTACTATCGTCAGCGAAACATTGTATTGGATTAGATGTTGCAGACAGGAGATCATTAACAAAAATGAGAAAGAGTGTTGGAGATAGAACAGAGCCCTGGGGCACGCCAACATTTATTTTATGGTTTTCAGACTTGAATCCATCAAATACTACTTGTATTGAAAGATCCGAAAGGTAATTATTAATCCAATGAAGTAGGGATTGAGTAGCAAAGCCTTCTCTCGAGCGATCAAAGTGTCGCTTTATAAGACCCGAGCAAGATGGAGAAGTTTGTTGGGTGAAGCCCTAGTTCACACAAGACTGTAGCGCCACCTTAAGTAATTATGTATTTAACTTGCAAAATAAATATTTCTCGAAGTCTTTTGACCGAATTTCGTTTAAGTTGAAAATAAATATTATTGAGTGGAAAAATTCATAATGAAATGATATTTGTATCAAAAGAGTATCAGTGTTTTATTTACCTTTACTTTCGAAACCGAATCGAAATCGAACTTGTACTGACAAATCCTTTTTGTAGGTCAGTAAAGAATTCACACCAAAAAAGCCACCAGTGATTAAATTTACCTTAAATTTTGACCTTCTATTTGATGCAATTTAAATTTGTATTCAAAAGATTTCATTGTTTCTACACTTGGGCGTAGGTATGTACGTTCTTACGTAGTCTTTTCTTTCAATAAGGGCACAACCCACATGCAATGGCAAGGATCTATAAATGTATTCAAGCACTAGGTAATAAAGAATACCAGACTTAAGTTCTTCAATTAATAAAAATAATTATAGGACTAAAAATTAAAAAACAGACGCCTAAGATTGTATTGACATTTTTTAAACATGAGACAATAATTAAGTTGTAACATACTCTAACTATTCAAGGATTTTCACATAAGGTTAACTACAAACAAAGAAACTTGCTCACAAAGGTCACTTGTTTTTTTTTCATAGCACTCCACTCTAGAATTTGACATTCTAAGATAATATTTTATTTTTGATAGAATAAGCACAAAAATCCCCCCCAAGTTCAAATACTTACGTTGCTCCAACTGTTTTCAAGTTCAGAAACGCAGGTGTAAATTGATAACGAACATAACGTCCAGCATTCGGATCAACTGGATCATCTAACAGCGATAGCTCTTCTGTAGCCAATGTAGCTTCTTCGATGGATCCTTCGGGAAATTGTTCACTAGGTGGCTTGGCTATCTCAAAGAGGACGGCACCGCTCTCCAGATCGCGTATTTTGAAACGTGTAAAATCTATTTCGTAAATATTGGCATCCGGTGTGCAGAGATAGTCTTCTGTGATTTTATTTAATCGAAGGACATCGTCCGGACTGATGATCCTTTCTGGTGAAAGTGGACTGGGCTCAAGTGAGCTGGTTCCTGCTCCCGATTGCAGAGAGCTGACCTGTTGTGGTTTACCAATCACACTCATAGTTACACAGATTTTGGGTTGGGATTGTTTTTTGTTTTTGGTCTTTTACGTTTAGCACTACTAGCAAATATGATTTGGAAATAAGCAAAGGATTTTCTTATACATTAAGTTGGTTTTTGGGTTTTCTTTGTTGGATGTAGTTGAGAGAAAATTGTGATTCAGTTTGGATTTTTCTTTTTGTTCTTTACTTTGTTCTGTGGTGTTCGGTTCAGTGGAAACGCTTTTCTTGTTTCTCGTTTTTCTTTTTCCAATTCAATCTATTTTTTCATTATCTCGTGAAAATTGCAAAATAAAAATGTCAATTTTTTTACACTACTCGTTAGTTTATCTTTGTTTGGCCATGGTTACTCGTTGGTAGGAGGTTATTAGTTCTGTTTGTTTTGACTTTTGGGTAAGCCCTGGTTCACATGCAATCGTTTCTAGAAAAATTTATTTTTCATAAGCACTTTGTTATTTAAAACTTAATAAACTCTAGAGAATCATTCAACTCAAAATTTGTATTAAAATACTTGGAGATGTAGTGCTTAGGAACAGTCTATATTAATTTAAATTACATACGCGAATTAAATTTGTAAGGAGCTTAATTTTGTGGACATGTCAAAGTTCCCAAAAATGGGCGCAATGTTACCTTTCACAAGTTTTTTCATTGTACATTTTTAATATTAGATAAAAAGTCTACCAAACAAGTTAGAAATATTATTTATGTTTGATATAAAAATCAAGAAAATGGGCTATAGAGTTTGTTTTTGCAAAACAAATGTCCTCATAAAATTTTCTATTTCATAGATTTAATTGAAAATGTTGTATGATATTTGATCAATTGAATGATGTGTATGATTTTGACATTTAATTTTATTTGAGTGTGACCTTATAAATAGTAATAAAGTGAGTTGTTGGACAAAAAACACGGAATTTTAGTTGTTGTGAATAACTTATTTACATATATAAAACCAAACTACAGGACTAAGCGATGGTAAATACCTTTTGGAAAACTTGAATTCAAATACCGTGTATAAATATGCCGTAGAAACATTGACTTACTACATATGGACCTTAACGCTACTAACCCCTCTGTAGGTTTAGCGGAAACATGGAGAGACTTTTGGAACTTGGTTTTTGTATTTTGTCAAATTTTGTAACAATAGATGTCCTTACAGCCCTATTCTGGCGACCTTTCAAAAAATAAAGACCTCTCAACTCGGGGTGAATTTTATTTTGAAACTTTTTTGGTATTCTGGCGAAAACCTCTCAACTTGATAGCATCTCAAAATCTTTAAAATTGAGATCTGCTCTTTGGCACATCACAACTGCGTTTGTTTTTTTTTTTTCATACAAAGAAGAAGGCAAAATATGGACATGTTAATTTTAATACATCTCTTGGAAGAGAATGAAAAGTAAGAATTTTATTATTTTATAGAAAGTGAATAAAGTGTTTTTATTTTGTAATTAACTAATTTTTAAGATTGGAGCGGAGGAGAATGCTTAAACAATTGAGAGAAATTAATGATCCATTTTCTCTTCAAGAGGAAACATTCATAAAATTTTTTCGGCTGCCCAAAACTTTGTGATGGGACTTTATTCATGACCTAGAGCAGCACGACGAACAACCATCTTCTTTGCCATTTGTCATTCGAGTATCATCTTTTATCTTTTATTTGTTTGTTTTATTATTTTGTTCTTCTACAAATAGTTTATTTCAGTTCTTTATTTTCTTGCCCATGGCTCCTACCAAAAATGCGTAGGAAACAATTACACCCTTCCTGTTAGCCAACCTACTATTTCAAGAAATGTGGCCCATATCTGCAAGCTTGTGGTTAAAATTAAAGCAGGATCGATACGTTTTCCTATCGCAATTAATGATGTGATTATTTAATTTCTTACCGAGCGACTCCATAGTTTTCTTTATTTTGTTTTAAAACTGTATTTCCCACTTATCTGTTGCTGTTTTGAATTCTTTTTCATTTTAATTAGAAAACAGTCCTGCCAAAACAAAAAAAAATTACCTTCCTGTGGTGAATTTTTTTGAGAGGTTTCTTATGACCGAATTTGCAGAATACGAATTTGAGATCACCTAACAAAACACCTCTCAAAAAATTAGTCTTAAAAATTTGAGACTTGAGACCCTCTCAGCGCCAGAATAGGGCTATTAGTTTCCTTGGAAAAAAAAGTTGTTTGATGGCTATAAGCAAGAGATGGCGTTATCAAACTAATAAATATTTTTGTCACTAAGCCTACAATATATTATAATAATATAATATTGGAAGTGTAGCTTGATAGTTGGAATCATTTTTTAGTTGCATTTTCTATGGGAACATGAATTGAACAGCAGTCCATATCTAGTTTTCCATTTCCTAAAACCCTTAAAGAACGTATTAATTTCAACCTTGAAGATCCTTTTTTTATTGAAAAAATTAGATTGACAAAAATATTGCTAAATTTGTGCGAAAACTGAGAACATTAATTGTGCATCAAATGAGCCGCCTAAATCGCCTCTCACCCCAATCTTACTTGACGGATGAATTATATTAACCGATACCAATAGTTTTTTGGTTTATAGTTGACTTTGATAATCAAATACAAAAATGACAATGATGTTTGAAAAAAACTTGCTTTAGTGTATTTGATAGATAGATAGATAGATCTTTATTGTAACTGAAATTCTTATAATCTTTTTTTCATTTAAACCTAGATTGCACAATTTACAGAGATATGGTGTCTTACATTCTACCTTACTACTGAAAATATTATAACAAGCATTCAATTTATATCACAGATTTATTACATTTTGAAGGAAAAGTTACTAAAAAAAACCTTCATTAGATATTAGACATTTTTTCATAGGAAGAGAGAAGTGGGGAGCAGAAAACTGTCTTAAGATGTTGTTTACATTTATGTATCACAGAAAAAAAGTATATTAATAAAATAAAAATAAATAATTTAATAAATAAATTAAAAAATAAATAAATAAATAAATAAATAAATAAAAAAATAAATAAATAAATAAATAAATAAATAAATCAACAAGTGAATAACAATCAATTAAATACAAACGAGAAAGTAAATAAATTAATGAAAAAAGGACAAATAAATAATAAATTAATTAATAAATAAATAAATAACAATTAATTAAACACGATTGAACAATTTTAATAAATAAATGAACAAGTGAACAAATAAATACAGAGATTAATAAATAAATATTTTAATAAATTAAAACAAATAAAAAAATTTGCAAAAAATATACCTAAACAAATAAATAAATAACAAGAAACAAATAGAGACAAAAAAAATCAGTATATAAATAAATAATAAATAATTAGATAAATGTAACATTCATTTATTAATAAGTAAATCAAGAGAAAAAAAAATTACTAACACCTTAAGCAGCTAAGTTTGAGATTAAATTGTTATCCGAACAATTCCACGTGTGTATTTTAGTGTATTTGCTTTTCATTGTATGATGAGTAAAAATTCACCACCACCTAACTTTCAAATGAATTGAACATGTATAGGTTAATCTATTGCAAGAGGTGTGTTTAACATTTCTGTGAAACAGAACCATAAAACATTCCAATATTTCCAGTGTAAATTTGTGTAGTAATTACTTTTTCAAGGAAGGGACAATTGATTTTTAATTATTTCACTGATGGTGTTCCATTTTCTTTGTATTCTCACCTTTCAGTTTTGCTTTTAATGACCAACTCTATCTTTTTTCAGATTGAGAAGGAAATGAAAACAGATGGTGAGGTGAGCAAAGATTCTGGCACACTTTTTACTTTCTTGTCAATTAATTTTTGTTGAAAGTTGAAACGATTTTAGGCATTTTGTTTGCACGATGCACGATCACCACCACAAACCCCTTCATTTTGCCAATTCTTTTAAAGTTTTCTTTATTTTAAGATTCTTTGTCTTTCCAACAAAAATTATTTCTGTAGTGTAAAAATCATTGCAAAGTATAATTATACAAAAATGAGTTGCAGACTTTCGCAGATAGGTGTCAGCCACTTTCCCTGTGATGTTCGCCTGTCTCACTCTCCAACTGAATAATCATGATTCTAAAAATATTGTAGACGCCATTTTATCAATAAAAAGATTATAATACTAAAATAGAACAAGAAGATAAGCTTCCTGATTTTATTAACCTTTTTTCGTTCAAATATAATATAAAGACTCGAGAAAGCCTCTTTCAGAATCTAATAGCAAATCTTAAAACTTTTTACAAAAAGAATAGAAAAATTAGAAATAAGAAGACGAAATAGATCAGAGGTATTTATTTTAAAATTGAAGACACTTAATATCAAATACAAATGTTTTAACTTCTTATTTTCTAAAGTTAATAGGTTTTTGCAAAAAGTGCTTCATGTCATCAGGCCTTAATGCAATTTGAGCTGAAATTACCTTCGAATTCTTATGAATTTTACCTACTAATTACCTGAATGCTTTTCTCAAGTTGTCAAAATCCATTTGACAGCGTATTTCACGTCAAACGTACACAATTCCAGTGCAATCTTCCAATACAATGGAATATTGGAAATATCCGCCATATTGCTTGGTTTACCAACCATTCATCTGCAGCGGCATTCATTCGATTTTCTTGGGTAAGGCAAATAAAATTTTTCTAAAGGCCACCAACTCTGTGTGATCCTTTTAAAAACTTCACCAAACTCTAAAGAAACTCAAGAAGTCCTCAAAAAATTGGACCAAACACTCAAGGACATTTGGATAAAGTGGATTTTATTATTCTGAAGAAGGACCAATTAAGCGACGCGCTACGTTTTTTGTAGGCATCAGGTAAGATGTAAAAAAGCAAATTTCGAAAGCCCTTCCCTTAAAATGGGGGGAGGGCATTGCTTGAAATAAAAATATATAAATTTAAATTCCAAATCTTTCTAATATATGTTTATTTATAATAAATTCTGTTTTTATCCTTCGAACTCAGTTGTTGTTTGCAAAATTACAAATAAAATTAAACAAAATAAAAACAAGAGTGTAGTTTAAAAAGTCGGGTTTTCGTCAATTTAAAAACAGTTATCAATGGTAAACGTAAAATTGTGTAAATAAGTAAAATGTATAGAATAATCGAGTGCGAAAAAAAGACCATTAACATTCTCGCTGTTGTTCGACTTCGCCTTCGCCAAAAAAAAGTCTAAAAAATGGTGCAAGACAATCGCCTTATTGTTTCGCGCATCCATTTCGCGGTCGTAATGTTATGGCCAACGTTTTCAATTCAAGTTTATTTTTGTTAATTTAAATAGTTTTTTTTTTCTGTATAAAAATTAAAAAAGAATCAAGAATGTGCTCCAGCAGGGATTTTCAATAATGAAAATATTTATCCAAAAATGTTGAAGGTAAGAAAACGGATGCCGAATTCTTTTTGTTCTCTCTTAAAGAGATCTAGAATCTCTTTTAAGAAATAGAAAAATAAAAAAAGGTAACACAAAGGGGAAATATTATGCACAAATCATAATTAATAGACAATAAAAACCTGTGCATAAAATTGAAGTGAGAAAAGGCGTTTCGAATGCAACATTTTTGTATAGATTTCTCTAAACACCACCTGTGAAAGTGAGGGGTGCTCGACCCGTCCGCGTCCCATCGTCGTCTCTATGTGTTGTGTGAATTTTATCGATGACGTTCCATTAAATTTAATTAAACTAAATGAAGACGTGTCCTTGAGAGAAGATACATACCTAATGTATAACGTATGTTGGGATACATAAATTGTATAGTGTTCATTTTTGTCAATCTACTTTACTTTTTTTGTTTCTTTTATTTTGATCAAAATGCGTTAATAAATTATAAATTGATGTAGCTGTTTTTTTTTTTAGAATTCGGTTGGGATTGAATGAATGCCTTTAATCACTATTTATTTGGACCAAGTGAATAGGCATTTTGAGTACTTTATGAGATTAATTGGTAATTTCCTTGGTTGTGTTTTGATTTTTAGTCCACTCAGCGGTAGGTTCCTGTTATCGATTAAAAAAATTTGTGTCGAAAATGGTTTCAAGGATAAACAAATGTTGTGACTTTTTTTGTTGCATAAAAGTTTGCAAGCTCAATTCTTACCTATCTGAATACAGTGATATAAATAGCTGTAGATGTAGTCAATTGTTGTGTTTCTTTAGCGAAAAACAGGAAACTAGTAAAAACCGATGCAATGTAAAGATAAAGGTACAGACACCTATCACAAAAATTATTGTCTTGATCAAAGTCTATCTGCATAAATTTAAAGGTACTTCCACACATTTATTCTGTCAATTTACTGTCTCAATAGCAAATAACGAACACAATTGTGTACATATACCGATCCGAATTTTAATTAAGAAGTAAGAATCCATAGAAATTTCTTCTTCCAAAGCAAATTTTTGTAGGGAATTTGAAGGCTTCATATTTGTATTTATTTTTTAATATTCACGAAGTTAGGTAAAAATGGCGTAAGCCCTTAAACTTTCCCAAGTTTTGATACAATATCCCGTTTGACCTATGAATGAGAAGAATAAGATATGAGAGGTTTGTAGTAAGACTTTTAAGTGGGTCAAAGCTAGTCATTTTGTGGAATTTAAAAAGTAAACCAGATCTTTGGTTGTCAATTGAGAAAGCTTGTTAAGAATGCGTTTCCAAAAGAAAACTGGTCAGGACACTTCTTTTCCTGTTGCCTTATATACATAAATCAATTCCATTAAATTCTTTATTAGGGAGATTTTGGTTAAATCATGCCTGAATCTGATTGCAGGAACAGAAAAGTCTCTTAAACGTATAATTCTGTAAAAAATAGAGAAGATTTTGTCTTTCATAGCACTATGATGAATTTAACCCTTTCCGCAAGTGAGCCATGAAGTGCTGATCCCCTCTGGACCAATTCGTTATTTTGTACCTTTGACCTGGAACCCATATAAAAGTGTCTTGGAGGTTAATTTTCTAGCTCTAGTTCATCTCCATTACATGAACCTCTGTTCTGTTACTTTTTTGTACAAGTACAGAGGCTGATATAGCCCAATAAATGGTCTTGAAAAATTCTTGATTATCTTTGAAAATAGTGTTTCTGTTTTATAGACTTGGACAAAATTTTTGACCCAACTCCGGACTTCAACTTTCATGCACCGCCGGTGAGGATAGTTCTTTCGAATTCTTTTGCAACTATGCCATTTTCCCCATCCTTTTGTTTTGGAAAATTGACTTTAAAATTATTACGTAGGCTCTATGTAGCGGTATATATCCGTTGGAATTAGTTTTGTGATATCGCTATTACCAAAAGGTCTGGAAGAAAAACAGTTGAATTCCTTAAGACTTGTTGGTCTACACGATGCTAAATATTTAATGTGTAGGTCGTAGGTACAGAGTAAGACCTTTGATCAGTATAAGAGAGCCTCTTAAGCTATTATGTTTGTTGATATTTCATTGTTTTTTAAGCGCAAGCCACCACACAATCGATCCATATGACGAGATCGGTAGTACCACGGTTGGTGTACGTCCAGAATATCATGTTTGACTTTACATCCCACTTTCTACTATTATGTGTCCCCGAGGTTCTCGCTCTGGGTGCAGTTGCGCCCCTTGTAGCATATCTGGATTATATTCACCCCGTTACTTTCTTGTTATATTTTAAAGTTTAGATTAAAGTGTGCCTTAAAAAAGTGTGCCTTATTAAACGCCAACAAGCATCAGACAAAATATTCAATGTATTGGTGAGGCTACTGCAGCAATTTTGTCCTGCATCCGATCTTAAAGATATCGATTCGCTCGACTCAGGGCTTTGAAAATCAAAATACAATCTTTAAACTGCAAATGTATGGCTATAGCAAAAATTTTCAATTTGTTCAATTACAAAGAATTTCATTTCTTTTAAAATGTATATGATTTTTGGTCTTAGCCTGTTCAAATAACTAAAAATGTTTTAAAAACTGTTATTATCTAGTAAATAAATAAATAAATTGGCAGGGCAACGGCCTAGTCACTGATAAAGCATCGGTTCCCATCGATCACCGAAATCAAGCATCAGTGAGCGTGGTTAGTACTCAGATGGGGGACCGTCTCGAAACCTACCGCGTGCTGTTGTCATGTGTTCTTTCTTTCTGTTGTTCTTTCTCTTCTGTCCTTCTGTCTTGTATTAATGTCTTGTGTTGTTATCACCTTATATAGTCTAGTCGCTCAAGGTGCTGTGTTCTCTACTCTGTACATTTATGTGCTGAGTAGTGTGTAATGTAATGTAATAAATAAATTGGGCGGTGCAACAGTCCGTTAAGAACTAGGGCCTAGGGCTTAGTGACTTACAACTCTCAACCATTCCTGTGTGCGAGTACTGTGGTCAGGGATGGAGATGACCTACAGTTTTAAGCCGAATCCGGAAAATTTGAGAAAGCACTTTACATGACAAGAATTACTCTTAGAGAATTTGTCAATTCCTCGCAAGAGGCAGTACCCGTGAAAAAAAGTCCAACGCACTAACCATCATGAACGGGTACTACTTGTGCTAGTGCCAATCTAAATAAAAATTCAATTCTAATATGCTGAAGACAATTTGCAAGAAAATAAAAATATAGATTTTTGGAATTTCTAAAAGTGTATAAAAAAACTCTCATGTGCAAAAAGGATTATTAATAATAATATAATAATATTTACTCTATGGTTTTTTTTACAATTAAATTTTTAACGTTATATTTTTTGTTTAGTATCACATGACTTACAACTATTTTCACAATTTTACTACCAATCACATGTTGCACTTCGAACGCTGCTTCTCAAAAAGAAAAACAAAAAATGGGTTTTTCCAAATGTAATGAAATGAACAAAGTTTTAGGGCCAAAGTGAAACGTGTTTGTAAAATAAAAATTAAAAAGTAATGTTATATTTGTTACAAAACTTATATGCTAGCAGTTCTATTTGATTATTTCTTAATTTTTTTCTACTACTACCTATTTTATTCAATTAAAATATAACTCTTAATTATAAATATACAAAAAATCTAATAGATACTTTTTCTTTCAAAAATATAATTGATGCAGATTGTTCATTTTGAAAAGCATCAAAGCTTGCTTCTAACCACCGGAAGATTCCAAGAGCTCAAAGATGGACTCAGAAGATGAGTCACGTCCTGGATCGTCGGCCTCGAACTCGTCGGATTCATCGGATGATAATAATTCGGAAAATAATTCACGAGCATCAAGTCCAGAAGCACCAAAACGTTCGAAATCTGGATCGGTCAAATCGGCAGCGTCAGTTAAGTCAGCCACTTCAATGAAATCCGGATCAAATAAGTCAGGATCGGCAAGTCCTCAGTCGGGTGGGGAACGAGCAGTATCGCGGTCGTCTCGTGTAAGTTCACGTTCTTCAAGAGCATCATCCAAATCGAACTCAGGTTCCTCATCGTCTTCGTCGTCATCATCGAGTGATGAAGATGACGAAGCTGGAAGCGCCAAAGAAAACAACAAGTCGCCCAGCAAACCTGCTTCATCTAGATCGAGCAGCGAAGAGAGTTGTGCACAGCGGCCGGGGGCAGTATCTCGCAACCAATCCATTTCCCCTGTCAGACGAAAATCACGAAGTTCAAGGAACTCTAGTGTGTCCAGTGCTGGTGGAAGCTTAGATGATCACCGCGAGGATGGTGCTATAAACATGAGCCACGAAGACCTGAGCGATGTTAGCGAGATGGATTCCGAAAAGCGTGTGGATGAAGCAATCAAAGAAACCACTAAGATGTCTGTTGAAGATGAAGCCACTAATGGATCTGTATCAAATACAATTGAACCCGAACGGCAACCAGAAATAGAGGAAGTGGAACGCAAGGAACAAGTGACTGAGGAAAAGAACTCCCCACACAGCCTTCACGAAGACGACGATGATGATGATGACGAGGACGATGAGGATGCAGGTGAAATTGTGGAAGAGTCTAATAAAGATGACGAGAAAAAATCTAAAGATGATGAAAAAGAAGATGAAGAGGAGCCAGAGCCCATCATAACAGATTTACGTCAAAAACTTGACAAGAAGAAAGCTTGCCAACAAAAAGTAGCTGAAAAATTGGAAGAAGAGAATGAATCAGCAAGTGGTGGCAATAAGAATGGAAATGTGGAATCGGATATTGATGAGTTGGTAAAGAAGCACGATGAGGATGCCCTTGATTTTGAAGCTGAGGAAGGTGAATGCCCTGAAGTGAGTAAAGAGGAGCAGGACAAAATCGATCGCGAAGAAGCCAAAAAGAAGAAGGAAGATGCTGACAAATCCGATGGCGAGGCCGAAGAAGGCGAAGAGCTAGAAGAAGGTGAGGTTTCAGATGAAGATGAAAAGCGTCCCGAAGAAACAGAACCCAAGCCGGTGTGTAGATTTTATACAAGAGGCCAATGCACCTGGGGCATGAGTTGCCGTTTTCTGCATCCCGGTGTCACCGACAAAGGCAATTACACAATGTTTGACATGGTTCGTCCAGTATCAGTTCCTTCGGGAGGAGGCAGACCACCCACAGGAGGAGCCTTTGCACATGACAATTATCATGACTATCGCACTGATAGGCCACCTCTGCATCATCGTGCTCCGCCAATGCATCACCATCCGGCTATTCCGTTTGTTGCACACCACGACCCAAGAGCCATTCCACCTGTTCCACCGCAGGAACCTCCTATCGTTGAAAGTGCTTGGGAACGTGGTCTGCGCACTGCTAAGGAAATGATGCGCAAAGCCAACAAGCGCAAAGAACAAGACATGGACTTTGAGGACAAGAAAATGAACTTGACGCTGTCGCCAGATGATGTTGAAAAAGACAACTACTACATCAAGGACAGAGCTACACCACCAGAAGTAAGTTTATTTTTAAATCTCAAATGAATTTTAACTGATTGATTTATTTATTTAAAGGTTGTTCCACAATATCCAAGGCATCAAAATTATCAAGAACCACCCGGACTGTATCCACCTCCAGAACGCTTTGCCCGAGGCCCACCACCACCAATTTACGATGATTTGGATCCTTATGGCCGCAGTGCTAGATACAGAGAACTGCCAGCACATAGGATGCCTCATTATGAGGACGAGAGAAGAGTGCGTCCAGCTCGTGAAGTCATTGTACAAAGAGTCGAACCTCCTGGCCGAGGTGATGAATGGAATGATCCTTGGATGCGTTCAAAGTCGCCTGGTGGTCGTGCACTTTCGGATCGTGAGAGGAGCGATAAACGTCGCCGAGATAGACGTAGCTACAGCAGCAATTCATCATATTCCAGTTCAACTAGTTCACAATCAGATTCAAGTTCTGAATCGAGTCGATCTCCCAGTCCAGAGAACAGACGTCGCTACAATAGTAGTTCACACAAAAGTCCACCACCTAGACGACATTTTCGAACTGGCGGCGGTCTAAGATCGCCAAGTCCCAGGCGTCCTAGACGTTCTCCAAGTAAGTTAAATTTTAATTTTCTTTCGTGGTTATTATTTATTTTTAAGAGCAAAAATCATATAAAACATGTTTTAAGTTTTGGAAAATGAAGACGTTAAATTTTGCATGTGCTTTTGTTTATGCTTCTTTCATTGTATCCTATTTAAAAGTGAAGGCTGCTTTGTGTATTTAAAAAGACTGTAATTCATAATTATATGTAACAGTATTCAATTCTTTTGCCATTAACATTCAACTTATCTGCTTTATACCAAAATGAATACCCGACAATTATATTATGTAATAAAAGCTCCTAAATTAACAATAAATAATAACAAACTTATCATCCTTTTCTTTTATCCTTTCCACATGCATGTTCTATTTATTAATACCATTATATTTTTAACCATAACAAAAACCGTTTGTCTTCAACTTTTTGTCTGCAACCTAATCAAAGGTATTGCACGTTCGCCAGTTGCAAAGCGGCGTGGACATTCTTCACCTTCTCCAATTCCAGAAAAAAGAACAGCCTACAGCCCGACCAATCGAAAGAGAAGAGCTTCCCCACCATCGAAAAAATCTGGAACCGATAAAACGAAGAGAAAGCGTCATGGTGGATCAAGTAGTTCTGCTTCAGGTGAGAGTTTATATTTTTAAATTTATCACAAGTATAATTTGTTTGTGAATCTTTAGGATCCTCAGAATCTAGTGGTTCTGGTTCGGATACATCGTCATCCTCATCTGAGAGCTCGTCACAGTCTAGAGGAACTACTCCAATTAAGCGTATGCGCACAACTGATAAAATTGCTAACGAACGTAAAGCTGTGAAAAAGAGTAAGCATATTCTAAGAGTTCTCTTAACTAAAGACATTTCTAAATAAATTCGTAATGTTCTTTTAGTTGAAACTGTTAAAAAACGATCGCCAATTTCAATTGAAATTAAGAAACAAGCTACGGTTGGAGCCTCAGCACTGACATCACCTAGCAATTCAAACTCATCGGATAAACCCGAAGTCAAAGACATGAAGAAGAACAGACGCGAAGAGTTACTGAAGCAGCTAAGAGCTGTCGAAGACGCCATTGCCAAGAAACGATCCAAATTGACCTGATAGAATTAAGTGGGCAGCGCACTACAAATTATTAAAACTAATATTTAAACAAAACAAAATATCAATTTTCCAACATTTGTGCATATTGCAATATGGCAAAGAGAGGAAACACTCGTTTATCATCATTGCTCCATTGATGATGAATGCTGGCACCTTCGTGAATACATTTTTTTTATTATTTTTCTTTTGTTTTAAGTTTATTATTCGATATAAAATGTATATGCTAAGTTAACAGTTTTAAATGGTCGTCTTTGTATATCAGAAAGCATCGAGATAATTTCATGAAAGCTGACGACACAATTAAAAATGATATATTTATTTCCAAATCGAGGAAAATAAAAAAAATAAAAAAAAAAAAAAAAACAAAAAACAATTTTAGATATTGTTTTAATTTAATTGAATTTTAATCAAACTACGGTTTTATTAATTTTCTTTGTTTTTGTAGAAAACTTAAAATTAAGAATCAATATTTTTGTAACATTAAATGCAAATGCAAATGCAAATGATACTACTTCTCAACAAAAGAAAAACAAACAAACAACTATGACAGTTAATTTACACTTGGATGGACAAAGACTTATTTTTTTTTTATAATCAATGGCTGATCATCATACTTTGTGAAATATTCTTACCAATAGTACTTGTTAGTTGTGAAGTGTTTAAAAGAATAATAAACATACAAGATATGAATGTAAATATATTGTTTTGATATAACGTTAAGTTATTCGTTGGATGAGATTTCAATTTTCAACTAAAATTAAACTTTTTCGATTGCTGTTGGTAAATGCCTGTGGTCCGACGTGCGTTGTTCCAACAATTCAAAACCGTTAATAGGCATCTATGCGCAACTTATCGTGCGACTTGTCAACTCTTACATTTCTGTGAGAAATGTTCGCATTAGGGATGATACGCTTAAAGATTCCGTCATTTCTTTCTCGCCGCATCAAATTCTAACATAGTCATCATCATGTCCACATAATCTTCTTTGAATCTGTCTAGGAAGCTGTGATCAATGGAACTAGTGGAATTTATTTCTTAGATGCTCCTGGAGGAACTAAAAACACATTTATATCACTGCTTTTGTCGAGACACATAAGGGGTCCCTAGAGGGCAAGATAGAACTTTGAATAATCTTCGTGATAACCAAAATATTTTTGGAGGAGCTATGATTTTGTTATTCGGTGATTTTCGTCAGACTCTTCCGGTTATTCCACAATCAACTGCTACTTATGTACTAAATGCGTGTTTGAAATCAAGTAAATTATATATGTCAAAAAGACTTAGATTGACAGCTAATATGCGGGTAATTTTACAAGACCAAAGTGCATGTGTGTTTCCAAGACAATTGTTAGATATTGGTGATGATGATTTATTATAACAATTTTTGTCTGCTTACGGAATCAAAGGAGGGGCTTTTTTCCCTGACGTAGCGCAGCAATTCCATAAAAATAAATATAAAAATTACTTTATTTTAATTGGCGCTACAGCGCATTATGCTCCTGGGCCTCAAGTAATAACTTTCGCCAGCTTACTCGATCTCTAGCTTGCTGCCTCCAGTTTTGAATACCAAGTTGACGTGCGTCGGCCTCAACTTGATCACTCCACCGGAGAAGAGAATTCGCTCGACATGCTCTAGCCATCTTAAGCGTTGAACACGCAGTTTTTTGACCAGTGGCAAGTCGCTGTACAGCTCGTATAGCTCATGATTATGTCTTCTCCGCCAGATGTTACTTTTCCTGTCGAAACAAACCGGACCATAGATCGTACGCAGAACCTTCCTCTCGAAGATACCAAGAGATCCTTCATCCGCCTGGGAGAGGGTCCTTGCTTATGCACCATACAGCAAGACTGGGATGATTAAGGTTTTGTACAGTGTTTCGTTGGTACTTCGCGATAGGGTCTTATTCTTCAACTGCTTGCTTAGGCCAAAGAAACAGCGATTTGCCAGGGTAATTCTACGTTTGGTCTCCGCGCTGATGTTACTTGCAAAATTAACAACAGTGCCCAGATAAACAAATACGTTTACCACCTCGAAGTTATACCTGTCTTGCAGGATTTGCCGTAGAGTGAAAATTTGGTCGATGGTAGATTTTCCAGGCCTAAAGCATCACTGATAAGGGACAATTAGTTCGTCAGTAAATGGCTTCAGGCGTTCAAATAATACGCTTGACAGGATCTTGTATACGATGTTTAAAAGGCTAATGCCTCTGTAGTTGGCGCAGAGAAGGCGGTCACCTTTTTTATGGATCGGCAGATGGTGCTTAAGTTCCACTCGTCGGGCATGTTTTCTTCCGACCAAATTTTAGTTACTAGCTGGTGCATGCTCCAGCGTCCTTAAAAAGCTCCGCCTGCAGACCGTCATCACCAGCCGCTTTGTTCGACTTCAGCCTGGTGATGGCTAGTTTGATCTCACTCTGGTCAGGTGGGTGGAACTCTAGATCGTCAACCAAATGGATTTGACGTGGCTGCTCGCTGGCGGAATCGTTGACTTCATCACCATTAAGCAGCTGGTTGAAATGATCTCTCCATAAATATAATATTTTTTTTTATTAAATATAAAATATAAAATCATACTATCATACTAATATTATAAATGCGAATGTAAGTTTGTTTGTTACGCTTTGACGCAAAAACTACTTAACCGATCATCATGAAACTTTGCACATACACTCTTGAAGGTATTAGAAGTAACATAGGATACTTTTTATTAAAAAAAAATAAATCCCTACTTATACTTATATACTTATACTTATACTTATACTTATACTTATACTTATACTTATACTTATACTTATACTTATACTTATACTTATACTTATACTTATACTTATACTTATACTTATACTTATACTTATTACTTATTACTTTACTTATAATATTAAAGTAACATAGGATACTTTTTATTAAAAAAAAATAAAAAAAATTTACGAAAAATAAGAAAATTATTTGTCAAAATATCGTCAACCCTAAATGCGAATGTAAGTTTGTTTGTTACGCTTAATTTTTGTGGTTAGCTGTTACATTTTTATTTTAGAATTTGAAAAAATGCCTTTGAAGCGGAAATCTGGTCTATCCAAAAATTCATCGCGGGCCCGTGCCGCAAAAGTTGCACGAAATCAAGAAACTTCGGCTCACGCAGAGCTGAGGAGACAAGAACAAGCTGAGCGACAAAGAGTTTCGAGAGCAGCTGAAACGCCTCTTCAGGCACGAGTTCGTTTAGAAAGACAAGCTGCACTGCAGACAACTAGAAGAGCGATAGAAACACCAGAACAATCGCAGGCGAGAAGAATTCATAATGCAGACATGCAGACCACGCGCCGCCGAAATTTCATGCGTAATGATTGGGCTGTGTTTAATGGTACTGGGTTTCAATATGATCCTTCAATTGAATATCATAATAATCCATTGATTGTTATTGGCTCAATGAATAAAAAATGTCATTACTGCGATGCTTTTAAGTGGAAAGATGAAACTGCTGGAATGTGCTGTTCCGGTGGTAAAGTTTCACTTCCATTACTTGGTGAACCAGAAGAGCCTTTGAAAACTTTATTATTAAATGTTACAAATGAGTCAAAGCAATTTCTAAGCAAAATAAGAAAGTATAACTCTTGCTTTCAAATGACATCCTTTGGAGTTGATAAAGTCATAAGAATGCCCGGGTTTTCACCAACTTTTACTGTACAAGGACAGATATATCATCAAATTGGATCACTATTTCCAGAAGATGATGATCAGCATAAATTTCTGCAGGTCTACTTTATAGGTGAGATCACTATTTCCAGAAGATGATGATCAGCATAAATTTCTGCATGTCTACTTTATAGGTGATGAACAAAATGAAGTAAATCGTCGTTGCCAATATATTGAAGGAGTAGAAAGAGAAACGGTATTGAAAATTCAACAAATGTTACACAGTCACAATGTTTTGGTAAAAATCTTTAAAAGTGCGATAGACAACTGGCCTTCAGACAACTACAAAGTTATCATTCATGCTGATCGAACTCCACGTGGCGAACATGAAAGGCGTTATAATGCGCCGATGGTCAATGAAGTTGCTGTTTTGGTTACTGGTGACCCGAGCTCTCCACGAGACATAGTACTACGTGCACATGATAATACGCTAAAGCGTGTAGCTGACACTCATAGATTCTATGATGCTTTGCAGTACCCATTAATTTTCAGTAAAGGAGAATCTGGATATCATTTTAATATTCCACTCATTAATGCAACAACGGGACAACCAATTCCAAAAAAAAAAGTTTCCTGCATGGACTTTTATGCGTATTACATGATGCTTCGAGAGCATGACTTCAACCTTCTTCTGCGTACAAGTCAACTTTTTCATCAATTCTTGGTAGATATGTATATTAAAGTAGAGAGCGAACGTCTTCGTTACATTTCTCTAAACCAGAAAAAATTACGAACTGAAAATTACATACATTTACAAGATGCGATTAGCGCAGACAATAATATCAGACCTAACGACATTGGCAAAATGGTTATTTTGCCGTCCACTTTTGTGAACAGCCCCCGTTATCTCCATGAGTACACGCAAGACGCATTTTCTTATGTACGAACTTACGGAAGGCCTGATCTCTTCGTAACTTTTACCTGTAATACTTCGTGGCAGGATATAACTCAAGAGCTTATGTCTGGGCAAAAGGCCACTGATCGACATGACATAGTTGCCCGCGTATTTCGATTAAAGGTCCAAAAGTTAATGAACGTTGTAACAAAAGGAAAAATATTTGGAGACGTCCAGTGCCATATGTACTCTATTGAATGGCAGAAACGAGGTCTACCACATGTGCACATATTAATTTGGCTAAAGCAGAAGCTACTTCCTAATCAAATTGACAGCATAATTTGCGCTGAAATTCCAGATCCAGAAGAAGATAAAAATCTGTATGACACGGTTATTAAAAATATGATACACGGTCCCTGTGGAGCTCGCAATCCAGCGTCACCTTGCATGCAAAATGGCAAGTGCACAAAAAAGTATCCTCGA
Organism: Eupeodes latifasciatus; assembly: GCA_920104205.1. Classification (NCBI taxonomy): domain Eukaryota; kingdom Metazoa; phylum Arthropoda; class Insecta; order Diptera; family Syrphidae; genus Eupeodes; species Eupeodes latifasciatus. Next base: position 75,501,523 of record OV049926.1, read on the forward strand.
GAAATGATTAAAGAAACAGTTCACAGTGATAAGGGTTGCCCGTTATACAGACGTAGGGCCCCTACTGATGGTGGTAAACAAGTTAACATTCGTACTCGCAGTGGGGAAATAAAGAGCTTTGATAATAGCTGGGTAGGTCCCTATTCCCCGATTTTGTGTAAATTATTCAACGCCCACATTAATGTTGAAGCTTGCAATTCTGTGCGTGCAATAAAATATATTTGCAAGTATATCAATAAAGGAAGCGATCAGGCGATCTTCAATCTGCGTAATGAAGGTGCTGTACAGGCCCTCAATGAAATACAAACTTATCAAGCAGGAAGATATGTCAGTAGCAATGAAGCAGCATGGCGGCTTCTTGGCTTTCCATTACATGAAAGATATCCCACTGTTACACATCTTGCAGTACACTTAGAAAACGGACAGCGTGTCTTTTTTGATGAAAATACCTTTCAAGACAGGATTTTATCTCCTCCTAAGACCACGCTGACTGCCTTTTTTCACCTTTGTCAGAATGATACTTTTGCAAAGACATTATTGTACTCTGAGGTTCCCCGTTATTATACATGGAACAGTTCAAAAAAAGAATGGCATCGTCGTATTCATGGTACACCTGTTCGAAACCAACCTGGGGTTAAAGCATCGGATGCTCTTGGTCGTGTCTATACCGTACATGTTACGAATTTTGAATGCTTTTGTCTGCGCATGTTGTTGCATCATGTTAGAGGTCCAATTAGCTTTACAGAACTTAAAATTGTCAATGGTCAGGAATGTCAAACCTACCAAGAAGCATGTGAAGCTCGGCGACTGTTAGAAAATGACAATCATTGGGATGAAACTATGGAGGAAGCTGTACAATGCCGATCGCCAGATAAAATCAGGGAACTTTACGCTACGCTTTTATCTTCTTGCGGTCTTTCTAACCCTCAAACTCTTTGGAATAAGTACAAAGAATACATGGCTGAAGATATTTTACATCAACTGCAGCAAGTACACACAGACATTACTTTCAATGATACATGTCTACAATAAAACGCTAATTATAATCGAAAACAAGGTTTTTACGATGGTTGGAAAAAAATTAGATGATTTTGGAATGTCCAGCCCTCGACGAGACAATGTGGATGATTTTGATAATGAAATTGCACGAGAGCTAGATTATGATTTCATAGCACTGCAACATCAAGTGGCAGAATTAGTCCCTCAATTACTTCCAGAGCAAAATCATGTTTTCCATCAAGTTTTACGTAAAATAGACTCCGGCAGTGGTGGAATCTTCTTTCTCGACGCACCAGGAGGAACTGGAAAAACGTTTTTGCTTAACTTATTATTAATGTCCGTCAGAAAAGACCAAAAAATAGCAGTTGCTGTAGCTTCGTCAGGTATTGCCGCGACGCTATTAAAGGGCGGTCGTACGGCACATTCCGTTTTAAAATTACCATTGAATTTGGCACAGGAAGATTCGCCCATCTGTAATTTTAGTAAAAATAGTTCACGAGGTAGGATGCTGCGACAATGCAAGCTTTTAGTGTGGGATGAAAGTACAATGTCTCATAAGAAGGCTATAGAAGCTTTAAACCGGACCCTCCAGGACTTGCGAGATAGTACAGATATAATGGGAGGCATGGTAGTTTTATTGGCTGGTGATTTCCGTCAAACCCTCCCAGTGATTCAAAGGGGGACACCAGCAGATGAAATTCAAGCGTGCATTAAATCATCAAGCTTATGGCCGACAGTTGAAAAATTGCGCCTGAAAACGAATATGAGAGTGCATCTTCATAATGACGTGGATTCAGGACTTTACGCAGAAATGTTGTTGAAAATTGGTGATGGTTGTTTAGACGTTGACGCTGAAGGCTACATATCACTGTCAAGAGAATTTTGTAATTTAGTAGAAAGTGATGTGGATCTCATTGCTAATGTTTTTCCGGAATTGCAACAAAATTTGTGTAGTGATCAGTGGTTGTGTGCAAGAGCAATATTAGCACCAAGAAATGAAATTGTAAATAGGATCAACACTTACATTTTAAACGAGGTTCAAGGAGAAATGAAGGAATATTTGTCAATGGATACAATTATGGATACGGAACTAAGTACTTCATATCCTGTGGAGTTTTTAAATTCAATTGAACTATCGGGTGTACCGTCACATAAACTTCAATTAAAACTAAATGTACCAGTAATGCTTATGCGAAATATAGATGCTCCTCGGCTATGTAATGGAACAAAGCTTCGGATAACAAAATTGGGACAGAACATACTTGGTGCTACTATTTTAACAGGTGCCGGTAAGGGAAATAGTGTTATAATACCTCGGATACCAATTATTCCCACTGGCCTTCCATTCCAATTTAAAAGGGTTCAGTTTCCTGTCAAGCTTAGCTTTGCGGTTACTATAAACAAGGCACAAGGACAAACATTACAGGTAGCAGGAGTGCATTTAGAAAAACCATGCTTCTCTCATGGTCAACTTTATGTAGCCTGTTCACGTGTATCTAATGCCCGGAATTTACACATATTTGCACCCGACGGGAAAACTTATAACATTATCTATAAAAATATTTTAAATTAATACTTTCTATTTTATTTTTTTAAATTGTTAGAATTCAGAATTATTTATTTTTGTTACGGTGAAATATATTTTAACATTTGTTGTTGCATTTCAATAAGCATATATTAAGGTGTTGAAACTTCATTGTCAGTAGAAATTTTTAAAAATTGTTGATCTCAGCCAAGCAATAAAATTTAGTTATTATATTGACTCATTTCTATTATTATACCCTTACCCTTTATCTCTCATACTTATTTAATTTCTCCACTGCGGGCGAAGCCGCGGGTAAAAAGCTAGTAATATTATAAATGCGAATGTAAGTTTGTTTGTTACGCGTTCACGCAAAAACTACTTAACCGATCATCATGAAACTTTGCACATACACTCTTGAAGGTATTAGAAGTAACATAGGATACTTTTTATTAAAAAAAATAAAAAAAATTTACGAAAAATAAGAAAATTGTTTGTCAAAATAACGTCAAATTTAGCTACTTCAACGCCATCTAGCATCATAGTAATGAAGTTTCAACCCTGAATACTATAATACCAACCCACTGTATTACCGACGGTGACGACAATATCTAATTCAATATCTAATTCAATTGAATATAGTTTCAACTGTTTCTAATTTTTCTATATTTATTGTTATTTTCTTCTGTCGTTACATGCAGTATAATACTATTCACATTTTTGAGGTTATCCGTAATTTTTGTGGTTAGCTGTTACTTTATTATTTTAGATCTTACTCGCTGATGTTAATTCTTACTCTGCTTTTATTTGAAAAAATGCCAAAATTGTTTGTCAAAATATCGTCATGTGGATCTCATTGCTAATGTTTTTCCGGAATTGCAACAAAATTTGTGTAGTGATCAGTGGTTGTGTGCAAGAGCAATATTAGCACCAAGAAATGAAATTGTAAATAGGATCAACACTGACATTTTAAACGAGGTTCAAGGAGAAATGAAGGAATATTTGTCAATGGATACAATTATGGATACGGAACTAAGTACTTCATATCCTGTGGAGTTTTTAAATTCACTTGAACTATCGGGTGTACCGTCACATAAACTTCAATTGAAACTAAATGTACCAGTAATGCTTATGCGAAATCTAGATGCTCCTCGGCTATGTAATGGAACAAAGCTTCGGATGACAAAATTTGGACAGAACATACTTGGTGCTACTATTTTAACAGGTGTCGGTAAGGGAAATAGTGTTATAATACCTCGGATACCAATTATTCCCACTGACCTTCCATTCCAATTTAAAAGGGTTCAGTTTCCCGTCAAGCTTAGCTTTGCTGTTACTATAAACAAGGCACAAGGACAAACATTACAGTTAGCAGGAGTGCATTTAGAAAACCCATGCTTCTCTCATGGTCAACTTTATGTAGCCTGTTCACGTGTATCTAATGCCCGGAATTTACACATATTTGCACCCGACGGGAAAACTTATAACATTGTCTATAAAAATATCTTAAATTAATACTTTGTATTTTATTTTTTTAAATTGTTAGAATTCAGAATTATTTATTTTTGTTACGGTGAAATATATTTTAACATTTGTTGTTGCATTTCAATAAGCATATATTAAGGTGTTGAAACTTCATTGTCTTTAGTAATTTTTAAAAATTTTTGATCTCAGCCAAGCAATAAAATTTAGTTATTATATTGACTCATTTCTATTAATATACCCTTACCCTTTATCTCTCATACTTATTTAATTTCTCCACTGCGGGCGAAGCCGCGGGTAAAAAGCTAGTAATACAATAAAAAATAGAAATTTCGAAATTGTAAGCACTTATTTTCTTTTAAGATAGCCGATACTGTTCTCAATCAAAACCACGTGGTTGAATATAACACGGAATTTCTTAATTAGTAAACCTCTTAATTTACAACTTAAAATTGGTACCATTATCATCACGTTGTGTAACATAAATCAACCTCGATGATGCAATGGAACGATATTAATTGTGAAAAAGCTCATAAATAATTAGGCGTGTACCATCAACTGAGCGCTCCGAGCGCTCAACTATTTTTTTAAGTGAGACAAAAAATCTCAGCTGAGCACTGAGATTTTTTGCGGAGATCTCTGAGACAAAAAATTCATGGATTCATTTCTCAATTTGCTTGCTCACCCAAAACAGCTGTTCAGTTGTCATTTGTCTGGTGTGGTGCGTAATTTAAATAATTTTTAAGAAAAGAAATAAAATTTATTTATTTATTATTTATTTACTAGCTTTTTACCCGCGGCTTCGCCCGCAGTGGAGAAATTAAATAAGTATGAGAGATAAAGGGTAAGGGTATAATAATAGAAATGAGTCAATATAATAACTAAATTTTATTGCTTGGCTGAGATCAACAATTTTTAAAAATTTCTACTGACAATGAAGTTTCAACACCTTAATATATGCTTATTGAAATGCAACAACAAATGTTAAAATATATTTCACCGTAACAAAAATAAATAATTCTGAATTCTAACAATTTAAAAAAATAAAATAGAAAGTATTAATTTAAAATATTTTTATAGATAATGTTATAAGTTTTCCCGTCGGGTGCAAATATGTGTAAATTCCGGGCATTAGATACACGTGAACAGGCTACATAAAGTTGACCATGAGAGAAGCATGGTTTTTCTAAATGCACTCCTGCTACCTGTAATGTTTGTCCTTGTGCCTTGTTTATAGTAACCGCAAAGCTAAGCTTGACAGGAAACTGAACCCTTTTAAATTGGAATGGAAGGCCAGTGGGAATAATTGGTATCCGAGGTATTATAACACTATTTCCCTTACCGGCACCTGTTAAAATAGTAGCACCAAGTATGTTCTGTCCCAATTTTGTTATCCGAAGCTTTGTTCCATTACATAGCCGAGGAGCATCTATATTTCGCATAAGCATTACTGGTACATTTAGTTTTAATTGAAGTTTATGTGACGGTACACCCGATAGTTCAATTGAATTTAAAAACTCCACAGGATATGAAGTACTTAGTTCCGTATCCATAATTGTATCCATTGACAAATATTCCTTCATTTCTCCTTGAACCTCGTTTAAAATGTAAGTGTTGATCCTATTTACAATTTCATTTCTTGGTGCTAATATTGCTCTTGCACACAACCACTGATCACTACACAAATTTTGTTGCAATTCCGGAAAAACATTAGCAATGAGATCCACATCACTTTCTACTAAATTACAAAATTCTCTTGACAGTGATATGTAGCCTTCAGCGTCAACGTCTAAACAACCATCACCAATTTTCAACAACATTTCTGCGTAAAGTCCTGAATCCACGTCATTATGAAGATGCACTCTCATATTCGTTTTCAGGCGCAATTTTTCAACTGTCGGCCATAAGCTTGATGATTTAATGCACGCTTGAATTTCATCTGCTGGTGTCCCCCTTTGAATCACTGGGAGGGTTTGACGGAAATCACCAGCCAATAAAACTACCATGCCTCCCATTATATCTGTACTATCTCGCAAGTCCTGGAGGGTCCGGTTTAAAGCTTCTATAGCCTTCTTATGAGACATTGTACTTTCATCCCACACTAAAAGCTTGCATTGTCGCAGCATCCTACCTCGTGAACTATTTTTACTAAAATTACAGATGGGCGAATCTTCCTGTGCCAAATTCAATGGTAATTTTAAAACGGAATGTGCCGTACGACCGCCCTTTAATAGCGTCGCGGCAATACCTGACGAAGCTACAGCAACTGCTATTTTTTGGTCTTTTCTGACGGACATTAATAATAAGTTAAGCAAAAACGTTTTTCCAGTTCCTCCTGGTGCGTCGAGAAAGAAGATTCCACCACTGCCGGAGTCTATTTTACGTAAAACTTGATGGAAAACATGATTTTGCTCTGGAAGTAATTGAGGGACTAATTCTGCCACTTGATGTTGCAGTGCTATGAAATCATAATCTAGCTCTCGTGCAATTTCATTATCAAAATCATCCACATTGTCTCGTCGAGGGCTGGACATTCCAAAATCATCTAATTTTTTTCCAACCATCGTAAAAACCTTGTTTTCGATTATAATTAGCGTTTTATTGTAGACATGTTCATTGAAAGTAATGTCTGTGTGTACTTGCTGCAGTTGATGTAAAATATCTTCAGCCATGTATTCTTTGTACTTATTCCAAAGAGTTTGAGGGTTAGAAAGACCGCAAGAAGATAAAAGCGTAGCGTAAAGTTCCCTGATTTTATCTGGCGATCGGCATTGTACAGCTTCCTCCATAGTTTCATCCCAATGATTGTCATTTTCTAACAGTCGCCGAGCTTCACATGCTTCTTGGTAGGTTTGACATTCCTGACCATTGACAATTTTAAGTTCTGTAAAGCTAATTGGACCTCTAACATGATGCAACAACATGCGCAGACAAAAGCATTCAAAATTCGTAACATGTACGGTATAGACACGACCAAGAGCATCCGATGCTTTAACCCCAGGTTGGTTTCGAACAGGTGTACCATGAATACGACGATGCCATTCTTTTTTTGAACTGTTCCATGTATAATAACGGGGAACCTCAGAGTACAATAATGTCTTTGCAAAAGTATCATTCTGACAAAGGTGAAAAAAGGCAGTCAGCGTGGTCTTAGGAGGAGATAAAATCCTGTCTTGAAAGGTATTTTCATCAAAAAAGACACGCTGTCCGTTTTCTAAGTGTACTGCAAGATGTGTAACAGTGGGATATCTTTCATGTAATGGAAAGCCAAGAAGCCGCCATGCTGCTTCATTGCTACTGACATATCTTCCTGCTTGATAAGTTTGTATTTCATTGAGGGCCTGTACAGCACCTTCATTACGCAGATTGAAGATCGCCTGATCGCTTCCTTTATTGATATACTTGCAAATATATTTTATTGCACGCACAGAATTGCAAGCTTCAACATTAATGTGGGCGTTGAATAATTTACACAAAATCGGGGAATAGGGACCTACCCAGCTATTATCAAAGCTCTTTATTTCCCCACTGCGAGTACGAATGTTAACTTGTTTACCACCATCAGTAGGGGCCCTACGTCTGTATAACGGGCAACCCTTATCACTGTGAACTGTTTCTTTAATCATTTCTCGAGGATACTTTTTTGTGCACTTGCCATTTTGCATGCAAGGTGACGCTGGATTGCGAGCTCCACAGGGACCGTGTATCATATTTTTAATAACCGTGTCATACAGATTTTTATCTTCTTCTGGATCTGGAATTTCAGCGCAAATTATGCTGTCAATTTGATTAGGAAGTAGCTTCTGCTTTAGCCAAATTAATATGTGCACATGTGGTAGACCTCGTTTCTGCCATTCAATAGAGTACATATGGCACTGGACGTCTCCAAATATTTTTCCTTTTGTTACAACGTTCATTAACTTTTGGACCTTTAATCGAAATACGCGGGCAACTATGTCATGTCGATCAGTGGCCTTTTGCCCAGACATAAGCTCTTGAGTTATATCCTGCCACGAAGTATTACAGGTAAAAGTTACGAAGAGATCAGGCCTTCCGTAAGTTCGTACATAAGAAAATGCGTCTTGCGTGTACTCATGGAGATAACGGGGGCTGTTCACAAAAGTGGACGGCAAAATAACCATTTTGCCAATGTCGTTAGGTCTGATATTATTGTCTGCGCTAATCGCATCTTGTAAATGTATGTAATTTTCAGTTCGTAATTTTTTCTGGTTTAGAGAAATGTAACGAAGACGTTCGCTCTCTACTTTAATATACATATCTACCAAGAATTGATGAAAAAGTTGACTTGTACGCAGAAGAAGGTTGAAGTCATGCTCTCGAAGCATCATGTAATACGCATAAAAGTCCATGCAGGAAACTTTTTTTTTTGGAATTGGTTGTCCCGTTGTTGCATTAATGAGTGGAATATTAAAATGATATCCAGATTCTCCTTTACTGAAAATTAATGGGTACTGCAAAGCATCATAGAATCTATGAGTGTCAGCTACACGCTTTAGCGTATTATCATGTGCACGTAGTACTATGTCTCGTGGAGAGCTCGGGTCACCAGTAACCAAAACAGCAACTTCATTGACCATCGGCGCATTATAACGCCTTTCATGTTCGCCACGTGGAGTTCGATCAGCATGAATGATAACTTTGTAGTTGTCTGAAGGCCAGTTGTCTATCGCACTTTTAAAGATTTTTACCAAAACATTGTGACTGTGTAACATTTGTTGAATTTTCAATACCGTTTCTCTTTCTACTCCTTCAATATATTGGCAACGACGATTTACTTCATTTTGTTCATCACCTATAAAGTAGACATGCAGAAATTTATGCTGATCATCATCTTCTGGAAATAGTGATCTCACCTATAAAGTAGACCTGCAGAAATTTATGCTGATCATCATCTTCTGGAAATAGTGATCCAATTTGATGATATATCTGTCCTTGTACAGTAAAAGTTGGTGAAAACCCGGGCATTCTTATGACTTTATCAACTCCAAAGGATGTCATTTGAAAGCAAGAGTTATACTTTCTTATTTTGCTTAGAAATTGCTTTGACTCATTTGTAACATTTAATAATAAAGTTTTCAAAGGCTCTTCTGGTTCACCAAGTAATGGAAGTGAAACTTTACCACCGGAACAGCACATTCCAGCAGTTTCATCTTTCCACTTAAAAGCATCGCAGTAATGACATTTTTTATTCATTGAGCCAATAACAATCAATGGATTATTATGATATTCAATTGAAGGATCATATTGAAACCCAGTACCATTAAACACAGCCCAATCATTACGCATGAAATTTCGGCGGCGCGTGGTCTGCATGTCTGCATTATGAATTCTTCTCGCCTGCGATTGTTCTGGTGTTTATATCGCTCTTCTAGTTGTCTGCAGTGCAGCTTGTCTTTCTAAACGAACTCGTGCCTGAAGAGGCGTTTCAGCTGCTCTCGAAACTCTTTGTCGCTCAGCTTGTTCTTGTCTCCTCAGCTCTGCGTGAGCCGAAGTTTCTTGATTTCGTGCAACTTTTGCGGCACGGGCCCGCGATGAATTTTTGGATAGACCAGATTTCCGCTTCAAAGGCATTTTTTCAAATTCTAAAATAAAAATGTAACAGCTAACCACAAAAATTAAGCGTAACAAACAAACTTACATTCGCATTTAGGGTTGACGATATTTTGACAAATAATTTTCTTATTTTTCGTAAATTTTTTTTATTTTTTTTTAATAAAAAGTATCCTATGTTACTTTAATATTATAAGTAAAGTAATAAGTAATAAGTATAAGTATAAGTATAAGTATAAGTATAAGTATAAGTATAAGTATAAGTATATAAGTATAAGTAGGGATTTATTTTTTTTAATAAAAAGTATCCTATGTTACTTCTAATACCTTCAAGAGTGTATGTGCAAAGTTTCATGATGATCGGTTAAGTAGTTTTTGCGTCAAAGCGTAACAAACAAACTTACATTCGCATTTATAATATTAGTATGATTATTATTATTTATATTATTGTTTATTTATTTATTTCTTATTTTATCTGATGAACTACTTAAAATTTGACGCAAAACTTGTTCTTGTTTGTTATCCATTTTAATAGTTTTTTTTTTTTCCAAAAGTAACAAAGAATTATCAATAGAAAAAAATAATAAATTCACATCAAAAACAACAACTGACAACATATGTTTTTGACAGCTTATGTTTGTACGGAGATTCTTGTCCCACAAAATGATTCTGCCTCCGTCAATCTGACAGTTGATGGTACTAGCCTATTGAAGCAAAAATTTATCAAAGTACAAAGGTTTTACGTAAGTCTTAAATCCACGTATCCCGGTGATTCCAACGAACTTGCTGTATGATTTAAAGCGACTACAGTTCCCGTCGTGTTTGACCTTATTAATTCGAGAGCTACATCAACTTGAAAACTTTATCATACAAAAAATAGAGTTAAGCAGACTTCATTTTCAAGAAGTGATTCATGCACGACTTTCGAGGTGGATTATCAAGCATATCGCTCTTTTGGTATTCCATATCAAGTCGCTAATCCATACAAACCTACGTACACCAATTTTGGTTATAATGGGTGATTTTTTTGAGGTTAGGATTTTCATGCATTAGTATTTGACAGATCACGCGGGATTTCAGACATGGTGTCAAAGAGAGGTGTTTTTTTTTTGTTTTTTGCTGGAAATGTCAAAATATTGATATTTAGCTCATATTATGAAATATGCTCTACAAAAGTGTTCTTGGTGGTTTATGGGTAACTCTCACCACTAAACTGGTTTTTTTTCCTTAATTTCTCATTTTTGTGCCAATTTCTCAAAAAAGGATAATAAAGTCAACGATATTTTCTAACTTTTTGTCAAAAATATATGGAAATTCAATGCTACCCGCATTTCAACGGCTAAATTTTGAAAACTATCAATGGGTGGAAACTTTTTTGTAGGAAATTAAATTTCCTATTAAATTGTTTTGCACTTATTTTATTACGTCTTGAGATTTCGAGATATTAGCAGAACAAATATAAATTTATGAAAAAATTGTTTAGTAGTGACTATCCCGTGGTCGTTGGTGAGATGGTACTATAAAAGTATAAATTTCTGCGGAGCTATAGAAATTTAAAGAAAAAAGATCAAAATTTACGTGTATTTTATATGAGAAAACTTAAAGTGAATTGGGCGATTACTAAATGTTAATTTTAGGCGATTTTCTTTTTCAAGCAAAGCCTGAACTGTCCCAATGTGACAAAAGTTTTTTGAGTTCAAAAAATTTTCAAACACTTCAAGTTCTTTGCTATCGCCGTGAATATGGTTAGGTTAATGGGTTGACGGTTGGTCTTGTTACCGTCAAACTTAGATCAATGTAAGTTCATTGTGAAAACCGTGGATACAAATTTTTTAATGATAAAGCCCGCCAAAGGTTGTCCGAAATTGGTTGTAGGTGTCAGTCGTCATATCACTTGGTTGAGGAAAGGTTAACCCACCAATTATTTGTGCATTTTCCGCTACTTAACCCCCGCAATGTATATAATTCTCCTGTTTCTTAAATGGTGTAGCGCAGGGAAGTGGCATAGGTAATGTGTAGTATCCTTAAATACATCGTCATCACTACATGCTCTGCATAATTCGTCCGTACTGAGTTTCATTTTCTTCTTGTATAGGTTGTGCCCCGTGAGTTCCATCTCATTTTAGCTTTAGTTTAAATTGCTTGGCGAGATCTGAACGGTCGAATCTGCCTGATTTAGTTCAAGTGTTCAACCTATTCTTCCAAGTTCATCAGCTTTTTCATTTGATGGAACACCGTTGGGATCAGAAACCCAAAGGAGCCTTAAGTCTAGCAGCTTTCGCATTGACAAGACCTCAGCTTTGAAGACACTGCTGAAATTAGGAAGTCTGAATGACAGTCTAGTAAAAAAGTTTCTGAATAGAAACCAGTACCAAAACATGTATCCATTTTTGAGCCATCGGTGTATACGTTGGTTCATAGATTAAAGGTTTGTTGATTAGCCAACCCTCTCTACTGGGAAAGGAGGTTGTAAATGGTCGCATTCGGAAAGCTAGTGGCTACGTAGTCAAAATTCAACTAGCTTTGTGAATGCAAAATTGCACTACAAAGCTAGTCAATCCGGAACTGTCATATTAATGACAAATACAAATATATAAAATAAGAAACATTTGTGTTTTCAGAACTTTAAATAGTTTTTTTTTCTTTTTAAATTCAATAAATACCAAAAAGAAGATACGAGTATAATATGATTGATTTATATTTGTATTTAAATACCGAAAGATTCATTTCATTTTGAATTCTTGTGTCCTTACCGAGCAGCTGATTGTGAAACGTCAAAACCAGTGTGCACTAACTTTGTAGCCGAAAATTTTACACTACGTCGGAGGGGAAATTTCAACTACTTTTGTAGTTGGATTTAGCCAATCAGAATCCCTTGACTACGTAGCCACTAGCTTTCCGAATGCGACCAATGGCTTGCTGAAGTGTAAACAGGGTGTTAAATATTTGGTGAATGTGGCCACTTTACGACTTTTGAAACGTAGAACGGTCAATTCTTTATGCTACAAAAGCATATGCTTTTGAAAAGCCTTTTGTAAAATACGAATAACCAATCAAATATTTTGAATGTGAAGAAAACATTCAAAAGGAATTTGAATGTTTTCTTCACCAGTTAAGAAAATTTAAATTTTGAATACTAAATCATAGAATTTACATAAGACTTTTTAAAACGATTTTCTTCACTAGAAGCAGCTAAAACCACGCGGAGTGGTAAAAATTAAACAAAAATGGTAGAAACGCATTGAAAATTTATATCTTGAAAAACAATAAAATTATTGAAAGTAAAATATTGTGTTAGCATTTTTAGGCCGGAAATATAAATAGCAACTTCGTATTATAAAAAATTATTTGGTGTACTCTTTCCTAAGAGTATTAGGAGTAGTATTTTGCTCAAGGATTTTATAAAACAGTACTCATTTTTTGTTTTTTGTAAGCAACGTTTTCATAGATTACGTGAATCCATTTGAACGAGCACTGAAATTGCTATATACGCCAATGATTTGAAAAATTCGGACATTCGGAACAAACGCTATATATTTGGGCACCCTATGGCTTAGGGCGTCCTGGTCTGCGGCATCTCTCCATCGTAAGTATGTTTTAAAAAACTATAGCTTGTCATAAAATGTACATATACAAAGGAATTTCTGAGCTGGTTTCCCTTCTCACATGGGAACATGTTGATTAGCCTATCGCAGTCTACAGTGCTTGGTTTTTTTATTTTACGATATCTGCTTCAAGGTAAATTCCTAACATATGAGGCAAATAAATTCTCAGTAAGTATTCGCATTCACTTGAAGTCTTCAAGAGTTCAAGTGAATGCGAATACTTCAAGTGAATGCAAAGAATGCATGAAGTCTCAAATAACTGCATAGCAGTAAAATCATTAAAGAAAAATTGGTTGCAGTCTTTTTAAGGTCAATTGAATCTCTGGTAGCATTATCGTGAACAGTAAGGTTTTACGTCCATAGCTGCCTTTTATAAAATGCTACCGAAGATCCAACAAGATCAAGGTGGTGGCAACGCTGTGAAGTGCTGTAGTCGTTTTTTATTTCGCTCTTATTTTGATTATTATTTTTAATTGTTTTTGCCATACAAATTAATTATAAATTGTGTTTTTTTCTAAACTTGACATTGTAATTGACTCATTTATTGATTAATTAACGAAGTGTTCAAACAAATAACTTATAAACTGAGCCGATAACAATCAAAGACAAAGTGATCTTCTTGCCTACATAGTGCATTCAACACAGTTGCTGCTTTCAGTAATTTTATTTTGGCATCGTCAAAAGTATCGACTAAACCCCTTTCCTGGTGAGTGACATTTTTGTATATGTTCTGCCTTGAAGCATGTGAGACGGCATTATATCCGAAGCCATACAATTTTGATGTCGTTTCATGTTGAATCCAATATTTTCCACCTGGGCTATTGATTTTGATGTGCCGGCTGCCGATTGCATTAATTGGATAAGTTTCCAGATGATTGTGACAGTGACAGCGTTGTTTTGATAAGTACAACAACAACAACATCTCATTAATATTTTTGACAACAAAAACAAATATCATTCAACGACTACCTTACCGACGACACTATATTATATTATTGGCTTCTGTACACACTAAAAGGTAAACTACAATTTCTGAGTACACTAAGAATCGAAATTTTTCAAACTAAAATTGAAAATAAATAAAATTTTCAAATAAATTAAACAAAATGTCTGACTGCGGAAAATGCCTTCAATTATGCGATTATATGATTGACTCGATAATGTGCTATGGCAATTGTCACAGAACTTTTCATGTCCATTGCATAAATGCCAACTTTAGTTCAATCAAAGTTTTTAACAAAAATAAAGGATTTTACTATTTTTGCGACGATTGCGATCCATTCGCTGATAAAAATATTACCCGTGACCTTTTATCCAACACAACGATGATACAGAACCTACAAAAGCAGTTGAATCAACTTATTGATAACGTAGACGATTTTTCAAATTATTCGCTTGTACAGCGTAAACAAACAAGGAGCGTTGCGTCGAATGCAGGCAAACGTAAGAGTAATGAGTTGGACATGACATTGGCTCATCCTTCAAAAAAGATAAACTCAGAGACAGAGGTACAAAATGTACTAAGCCTAATGGACTCTGCTGATGCAAATAAATCCCCTTCAGAAACTCCAGTGAATACTGAAACACTAAATTCACCACAAATTGAAACTGACTCTGTAACACTCCAAGTCATTCCTCCTACTGCTTCCTCATCGTCATCATCGTCATTATCATCATCATCAACAACATCAACATCATTATCATTGTCGTCATCGATTTTACCAACAGAAACTACAACATCTTCTTCTGAGTCATCATCTTCTAGTTCCATATTTCCATCATCTCGAACCACACACACTCAACACTATATTGTATCACCTATTGTATCAGGTCTTAAAGTAGTTGAAGGTCAAAAAATTATTTTTATTTCTAAGCTTGATCCTGCAACAAATGCTTTAGATATCAAGAACTTTATCAAAGCCAAAATTGGTACATTGGATCATGTACTTGTGGAAAAAATGTTCCACAGAAATTATTCTAAATACTCGTCATTTAAGGTTAGATGTCCGGATTCTGTCTTTCATCTACTTAGTTCTATTTCTTTTTGGCCCACCGGAATTATTATGCATGAGTTTGAGAACAGAAATTCCAAAAAACAATCACGCCATTTTCCACAACCACTGACAAAGTATGCCTACCGCTTCAACAACAGCAAAAACTGATGATTTATTATCAGAATGTAAACGGACTACGAACTAAAACTAATCAGTTCTATATAAATGTAAACAACTTACCTCACGACGTAATTGTGTTAACTGAAACCTGGCTATGTAACTCAATTGCTGACACAGAACTCTTTGACAAGAACTTTCAAGTTTTTCGGCGTGATCGATATTCAATTTACGAATCTACAAGAGTTGGAGGAGGATTATTAATAGCTGCTAAAAACTCTTTTATAAGTTCGTTGGTAAATGATTTCCAACAATTTGACTTCGAAATGATGAGCATAAAAATAAAAATGGATTTCGGTAGCCTATATATAGTTGCTGTCTACATACCACCAAGTTCCAACTACAATATATACAAACAAATCTATGACAATTTGGAAAATT
Source organism: Eupeodes latifasciatus (assembly GCA_920104205.1). Lineage (NCBI taxonomy): Eukaryota > Metazoa > Arthropoda > Insecta > Diptera > Syrphidae > Eupeodes > Eupeodes latifasciatus. The sequence continues at coordinate 75,517,254 of OV049926.1, forward strand.
TATTTGAAAATATAAATGCTGAAGATGAAATCTGCGTATTAGGTGACTTCAATTTACCTAATCTTGATTGGTCCAAGAATGACAATAACGAAGAATATTTTCCGACCAACCCATCTACTGATATCGAATTTTGCACAGTCGACACAATGGCCTCTCTAGGACTCATTCAGCTGAACTCAATCAAAAACCACAATAACAAAATACTGGACCTTATTTATATTTCTGACATCGTAAATACTGACACTGCTGTTATTCAAAGCGACATAAAACTTTTAAAAGAAGACCGACATCATCCTGCGTTGACAATATCCTTAAATTTAAATATTTGTAATCTTGATACCTCTTGTGATAAGCAAATTGAATTTGACTTCAAAAAATGTGATTTCAATCAACTTTTTACCGACTTAAATCATCTGGACTGGGATTCAATATTTATAAATTTGAACTTAGATGATATGGTATTGAAATTCTATAAAATATTATTTAATTGCTTTCTAGAAAGCGTACCTCTTCGTAAAATTAAAGCCAAAGATAATAATCCGCCATGGTTTGATCGGCATCTTAAATGCTTAAAAAATAAAAGGAATAAGGCGTGGATAAAATATAACGAATCACATACTGATGTTGATTATGGTATCTACCAAGAAATCAGAAATGATTTTGTTAACTATTCAAATTGTCTTTATAACGAGTTTGTTGCAAATACTGAACGGGAACTTAAGACGAATTCACGAAAATTTTGGAAATATGTTGACTGTAAGCGAAAATTTGACGGGTACCCTCCAAACATGACATATAGAGACAAAACAAGCCATGATCCTCTAGAACTTTCGAATATGTTTGCAAATTTTTTTAAAAGTGCGTATGAAGATTCTTTTTCTACAAATCACAGCTCAATAGATTTAACAAATACTTCTCAGTTTCCTCACTTGGCTCAGATAAATCTAACAATCTCGGAATCTACTATACAAGACAAAATTCTAAAACTTGACGAAAGTCTTAGTACAGGCCCTGACGGACTGCCTTCATTTATGCTAAAAAAGTACGTTAAATATCTTTCGCACCCATTGTGTATTCTGTTTAACCAATCATTTAATTGTTCCCATTTTCCACTCTTATGGAAATATGCATTTCTAAAACCAACGTATAAGAAGGGTCCCAAGCATCTAATATGCAACTATCGTCCTATAGCTAAGCTGTCTGTTATACCAAAATTGTTTGAAGCCATTGTTTGTGATATTCTTTCCTTTAACTGTTCTTCTGTTTTTTGTGACAATCAACATGGTTTTGTGAAAAAAAATCGACCGTTACAAATCTACTCGAATTTACAACATATTGTATTGACACTTTCGAAATTAAACAACAAGTTGACTGTGTATTTACAGACTTTAGCAAAGCATTTGACAAACTTAGCCATAAAGTACTTTTAGGGAAATTAGAAAAAATTGGACTAAATGATAAACTAATAGCATGGATATCTTCTTACCTAACAAACAGATATTATTGTGTTGTGTTCAAAAACGACTATTCCAATCCGTTTATTGTCAATTCTGGTGTACCTCAGGGTAGCCACCTTGGTCCATTGTTATTTGTTCTGTTTATAAATGATCTCCCATCTATCTTAAGAAATTCTATGACGCTAATATACGCTGATGACGTGAAAATATTTCGAAAAATTAATTCCTTAACGGACTGCGAACTATTACAAGATGACCTACTTCGTCTATGGGAACGGTGCAATACAAATCGTTTATTGTTAAACATTGATAAGTGTAAAACGATGAGTTTTACACGTAAACACAGTATTCTTGACTATAACTATAGGTTAAATTCTTCAAACCTTGAAAAATTGACTCACTTCTCAGACTTAGGTATCATTTTGGACTCAAAACTGTCTTTTACTGACCATTTCAACCACATTGTGAAAAAAGCTAATAAGACACTAGGCTTTATAAAAAGATTTGGCAGGGAATTCCGAGATCCTTATGTCCTTAAAACTCTGTATGTATCGTTTGTCAGATCAGTCCTTGAATACGGTTGTATAGTTTGGGCCCCTTATTACTCGAATCATATCCATAGACTTGAAGGTGTTCAAAGAAGATTCCTAAGATTTATTTTACGATTTCTCCCACAGACACATGAATTAGCTTTGCCTTCCTATTCCGTTAGGCAACAACTTATAGGTCTTCCATCGCTTACTAGTCACCGTAAGTATTTGCAACTCTGCTTTATTGTTGGAATTCTGAATGGATCCATTTCATCTCCATCAGTTTTGTGTCGATTCCACTTTAATGTAAGCCGAAATTACTTCAGAAATCGAGTGCCAATTCGAGAAAATCTTAGCCGATCAAACTATGGTTCTAACAGTCCAATTAACCAGTTAATAAGCATATATAATGAAAATAATTTTCTTTTAAATTCTATTAATCAAAATATCAAATCAGATAGCTTCAAAATACATTTTTTCTCTCACTATTTAAATAATTCTTAGCTTTATGTGTCATATTATTATTAGTAATGTTTAAAGTATATTTTAATGTATAGAATATATTTATATATATAATTTTTTTTTTTTTTAGATATAAGTTTTGTTTGTAAGCCTAGCGTTAGTATTTAACGTAATTGAATAAATAATTAAGTGATCCAGCAGGAACACCCAGTTTAAACAGTGTGGGCAAGCATTGCTGAACTAAAGCATTTTTTTGCGTGCTGTCTTGTGCTGCTAGCTTATCAGCTTTTTTTGGCATCGTAAGCTGCAGTAGCCTGCTTAGCTCATGATTGATTTGGAGATGGTTTTCAGCTTCTTGTTTTTCTTCTTCATTAGCAGCAACTTGAACACGCATGTTAAGGGTGTCGCACTTGTAGCAGGTATCCACTTTTGGTTTTTTTTTTAAAGTTTTAAATTGTGGAATTCCTTCTCATAAATTGAACGACCGGCAAAATTCTCTCGTCCGTCTTTGTATAGGTCGTAAATAATCCTCAAGTTTAGATAAGCATTTTCAGCATTTTCTAATAAACAGTTTATTTAATTCTTAATATTATACTCTCTATTAAAAATAAAGCACACTTACTACGGTTTCCAGAATTTTCCAAAGCTAAATTCAATATGTATTTACTTCTTTCATTCATTATAATAATTGCACAACACTTATCGAATAATAATAATAGTAAGAATAAATTATTTGCTGTTGAAAATATTTTCACACGAATTTAGAGAACCAAAGACTGAGATAGTACTGAGATATTATTATTTAGTTGAAATGCGTTTAAAAAAGCACAAGGTAACTAACTCAGATTCTTTTACAATCTTGGAATTTTCGTTCTCAAAAATAAAAGACAAGACACTTAAGCAAGAGGCACTTATACGGGTTTTCCTGTATGATATTTTGTAAATCATGCGATCGAATTTGTTCGTTTTTCGAGTTACATTAATAAAATCGTTCGCACGAGCGTAAAAATTTCATTTTTTCCTCACAAAATTTCACCACTAATCTATTTTATTTCTATATTTCACACTATGCAATTAATTAAAAATCCATCTTAAGATACAAAAGTTGATATTTATACACTGTGAATAAAATTTTCTACGTATTTTTTCCCAACTTCTAAAATTGGAAAAGTGAAAAATGTCAAAACTATCCGTTTAAATTTGTTTGTACGAGTATTAACCATTCAGCTTGGGGAACCTGGACTTTTATTTTAATATGTACAATTTATTTGAGCTTATAAAATAAAGTCGAAAATGTTGGACATTTACAAAATTTTGTTGATGGGAAAAAGTCGCAGGGAAATTTTACTCTCCATAGTTCTTATAACCAAAGCAAATTCTTTCTAGCAGAGGATTTTTTTTCCATTCAAGGGTTGATGTAAATACATAATGTAGAAAACTATGTCCCATTTTCCAAAACAGCAGCTCAAATTTTAGAACAAGAACATTGTGATGTACCCACGCGAGAAATAAATATAACCATATAGGACAGTTTTCAAAGATCAAAGAAATATTTGTTGCTAAAATTTTATTGAGAAAAATACAAAATCCATGTCATCGATACGAAATGTATCGTGAACCTCGTATAGGTTGTTCGATTTTCTTTTATTCTTTGTCTTTTCTGTAGCTCCTCGCTAATCCTCAAGGACTTTTAAGGGGAAGAAAGGTATGCGATGGTGTACCTACCTATCCCAAAACCGAATCAAGAAATACACATTCACCTATAACCTCCAAACATTCAAATATATTCAAACACATCTACCGAAGGCGCTAATAATACAGATGTTCATCCATTCCGGATATAACACCAGCAATAAAAGGGTTATTTTGTCCTTCCACGTATCTTTTTCGATAATTCTTTTCACCCAAAGCCACCACTACTGCGCTGCTCCTGGTGCTTCTGTTTCAGCTTCTGCTGTTGGAACTCTAAAGGTTGGTTTTGTGCTTCTTTTCTTATTCTATCGTTTTGCATACATTTTGTGAGATTACGGCACGTGAGCTGCTCTTCTGGACGTGATTTTCACTCGATCTGGAAATCTTCGAGTTTAGGTTATACAGGAACAGGAGCCAGAGCAAAGGTATATGTAATACAAAACATATCAGCAGACCAATAAACAAAACGTGAATTCGATTTAAATATCAAATTGTGTCACATTTCACCTACCACCTACCACCACCTCCACCAACACAAAAAATCATACAAAGACCAAAAGTATGTACTTATCTAAATATGTACAGATGTATATTTCTTATTTAGGAATGTTTAGATACAAAGATATAATCTAATAAATGACTATTTATAGGAAGACGCGAGCGCCATTGATTAGAAATTAAAATTGAATATTGTCAATAACTTAATGATAATAAATTGATATTAATCATTTTTTTTTTGTTGAATTTCTTTTATAACAAATAAAAGACTCATAAATTTTGGAACTCATGGCACCATGTACATATGTACATATATGTATGTAGGGAGATTTATTAACTTTTGTTTTAAGATAAAACCATATGATTGATTGTAAGAGTTGTTCGAAGGTGTCGAATTTGACCTTGAGGTAAACCAATAAATTATTATCAAGTGTTAATTAAGATTTTCCATGAAAAATATGAGTTTTTAGTATTTTTTTTGTATAAAACTATTGTCAAATTATAATGTCTTCAAAAAGTATTGAATTTTCATGCGGTAGCATCTTGTAAATCAATAATTAGATGTCTAGAAGAATAAAACAACAACAAAAAATATCAATAGAAAATTATCTTCTCACGATAATAAATGATATCTATGAAATTGTGTCTTCCTCTTTTTAGACAAAAGACAAAAAGTTAGATAGACAAAAATTCTTTGTTTTTGGTAAATAAGAGGAAATTGGTCATGATCTTGAGTTGAAATAAATTAAAGACGTATTAGTCATTATGTCACTGATGGACATAGCCTCAGAAAATATCGTCACAAAAAAATTACATGAATTATAATTGAAGCATTGGTCGATGTATTAAAAGTTCAGAGGAAAAAGCCAAAAAAGGGGAAAAGTAGGCGAGATAGACTTTGATAATACTGAAATAATGATTTTGTCCAGTTTAATAATAATTCATAACATTTCGTGGTAGAAATAGACGTTCATTTATTTGTTTATTAGCTAAATAAAAGCCTTAACTTAAGCTAGAACTTACGACCTAACCTTTACGTATTTTTTTAAATTTTTTGTATATGGTTTTGAACATTATGAAAGATTAGCCCAAACTGTTTACGGGTGTTTTTTTTTTTTAACGTGCGGTTTTCAATCTGGCAATGGACAGATTCAGACGTTATAAGGGACCTGAAAGTAAGACAAGTTTCTAGAAGCTGATTGGCCAGTTGCCAACAAATGGCAATTTTATTGGAAACTTGACTGGAAAGTTAGTGAAGAAAAATATGCCTAATTATCAAGTCAAGCCTACTTATGTCGAAATTTCAGCTGATCATGTTTATTCACTCAGCTGAACTATGTACATACAACCTTCGTGATTTATTTGTTGAATGCAAAATGTTATTTAAAGTTTTGCGTTACAGGGTTCCTGTAACATACTCGTAATATATACATATATGTACATTATCTTAGTTCAAAGAATTCAGTGGATTGCAAACGAAGTCCCTTACATGAGGCAGGCTCAGTCAACATAAGGGACTTGAAAGTAAGGCAAGTTTCTAGTATCTGATTGGTCAGCTGCCAAAAAATTGCCTTCCAATTAAGGCTATCTAGTCAAGTCTACTTCTGTCAAAATGAAAGCTGATCATGTTTTTTCATTTAACTGGAAGTTGAACTTTGATTTATTTATTTTCTACACAATTCCATTTATCGTTTTATGAAAAAGAGTTCTTTTTATAATTAGAAAAGAGATAAGTAATATTTTTTTACAATGCAAAATACAAATCATGAAGGACTTGTAGCTTGATCGAGAAGTTTTTTGTGGACAATTATGTTTTTCGTAGTTTTTGTACGATCAACTGAAAGTAGAGTTTAATGAAGTAAAGTTCCGAGTTTGAAGCTTATGACACTTGACCAACTAACTAGTTGCCTTAGTCAAAATGTACATACGTTCAAAGAATGCAGTTGACTGCAAATGAAGTAACTTATGTTGTCTGAACCTGTTCAATAATTTTTCGGAGTTGATCTTTTTGATTGCTGTAATTTGATTTATGCTCAGTTTGGTTTGCCGAGACAAATGACGCTTTGGAAGTGAATATTCGGTACGTTGTTCCTATTGCTGACATACCGCTCAAATTGCTGCAAAAAGTGGTCGGCAATCGGACCTTTTTGCTGGAATTTATTCATGCCATTAGCCTGAAATCATTTCTAAAAACATAATGGCAAAACCCTTATCTTTGTAATAAAGCTAAATTCTTGGCCATAATATTAAAAAAAGCACCCTTTATATACAAACCATTATTAGCAGCTAAAATCTAAGAGCAATTAATGAATAAATTGAAGTTGCAAAGGTTGTTTACTCAAAAGAATGTACATACATATGTTAACTTAAAAGTGACCATCGATGCTTTTACAAGTTTAACAAAGTCGGTTGGGGAAGAACCGAAGAGCTTACCTTAAATATTTTAATGTAAGAAGTTTATAACCAACAAATCGATAGGTACATACATATACATATTTTATTCGACAAAATTATATCAAACTAAAACTATTGCTCTAAGGGTCAAACGTAACCATCACTACGCTTCTGTAATGGTTTGATTGAAAGTCTCACTCCAAAGTGTCCCATCCCGCCATTTTAGGAACGAATGTGAAAACAGTTGTTAAGTTCTACCATATAGAGTTATATGAGAAGGTTTTGGAAAGGGGTTTAAATAATATCCTTTTCAATGCGGATAAATGGAAGAAGACAACACAAAAGTGCCTTAAGATCAATATCGTAGGCTTTAGAGAGGCTTAAGATTGACTCTGGGGAAGTCTATATTTTAATCCTCAAGATTGATTTTTGTAGTCAGATCAGAACTCAAGAGCGAGCCAGAAAGAATTCTCAAAGTAATTTTTAAATTCTTAAGATAGAGTTAACGGAAGCAGTGTTTAAAATATGAGTAAAAACAGTACATGCTATTATAGGTCGATGGCCACAACGTTTAAGGGCTTGTATTAATGCTGACTTCGATCCAGTGGCGTAGATAGACCTTTGGAGGCTCTGTATTCAATTTTTTTTGCACCTCCCCCCCTTTCCAAAACTGGGCCATAACCTTATAACATTTTTTTTTTAATTAAAACACTAACGTCAATAAATAAGATAAATATAATTCAATATATAACTACATAGGAACCTTAACATAAATGCATACTACATATGTATATGTACATGTTTTATAAAGCTTAAAAAAAATAATATTTGCACTTCTTCTCAAAGTACTACTTTCCTTGCCTTTTTTTCTGCAAATTTATTTATTAAACCTTCCATACCTGAAGAAGATTTCAGCTTTTCAAGACTATCTGCTCTGCTTCTATTGATAAAAGTGATAAATCTGACAACCTCTTCTGTCCCATTGAAGTTCTGAGATAATTTTTTATTATTTTTAGCTTGGAAAAAGATCTTTCAGCTGTTGCTGTGGTTACCGGAAGAGTCAAAAAGAGAAAGCATGCTGTTATTACTTCAGAAAAACTAGAAGCGAAGAACGATGACTAATAATTTAGCAAGTTATTTTATGGAATGAATTTTGAGGATTTCGGATTTAAGGCATGTTTTTAGAGCAATTAGTTGATTGCAGAAATCACCAGATATGGCGGTATTGTACTTTTCCACTAGCTTTTTTGATCCTTGATTTATATCATCATTTGAGAACTATAAAAGCTTATCCGGTTCCAACACTTCAAACATACTACTAAGACTATGAAGGCTTTGAAATCTTTGCTGAGTTTGTCCAATCAAAATGTCCAAGCAGGAATAGTAAATATTGACTTTGAAGTAAATTTCCGGATCAGAAATTCTATGATCTTCTGCCAACTCATCAAAAAAGCGCTTCGTTATTTTCCTCCTTGATTTTTTTTTTTTTGATCTCATTATTTATTTTTTCTTTTCAGAGCTCCACTTAGATACTCCCTTTTATTTTCACTCATTTTTCTACAAAAATAATATTTTAAGCAACGCACAAAAATATCTAATTACAAATAATCACAAAAAACTTTAGAGTAAATTTTTAAAATGTATATCCACGCACAGACAGATTAAACATTTCAGTTAACGTGTTGAAATTCGTTTTGCCTAGTTCACTCAGATAATTAATTATGCTTGTAACAGAACTTATGCAACGACTATGTAGGTACCCCAGATGTAGAACAAAATAGGTTTTAAAAGAGAGAAACGAAAAAGAACTCTGTAGATGTTATTCTAGTGGTTAACCCTAAGGCCTCTTTCACACATGACGATTTTCTCCGTACGGAAAAAAAACGTACACGGCCGAAGTATATCTCAGTCATTGAGACGGATGTTTTAAATCGTCCGTACGGAAAAAACCCGTCTCCGTCCAGTGTGAAAGCTTTAGTTAATTTTATTAGTTTACTATCCATGACTCACGGATAAAAACCGTACGGATTTTAATCGTACGGACGAAGAGGCCTAAGGCCTCTTTCACACATGACGATTTTCTCCGTACGGAAAAAAAACCGTACACGGTCGCCCTATATTTCAGTCGTTGAGACGGCTGTTTTAAATCATCCGTACGGAAAAAACCCGTCTCCGTCCAGTGTGAAAACTTTAGTTAATTTTATTAGTTTACTATCAATGGCTCACGGATAAAAACCGTACGGATTTTAACCGTACGGACGAAACCGTCTTGTGTGAAAGAGGCCTAAGGCCTCTACGAGACGGTTTCGACAGACAACTTCCCAAAAAGCGGGCTTTTCTTAAAAAATTAGTGAATTTTATCAACACATCATTGGGTGGCTTTGAGGTAAAGAATTAAATGTGAGTTTGAATATCTGCTAGATATTAATCCACTTTTATAAAGAAACATACTGTATTTGTAATTATCCATATTTATTTTGTATTCTTTTTTATCTTTTAGACTTATATTTACAATTGATTAATCATTTTGTAATTAGAAAAACTTTAATCACTTCATTAATTTTCGAAAATTCTATTAACATATTTAATGTTTAAATTGAACAAGTTCTGAACAAGTGCTAGATAATTTTAAATGTTTCCACATAAGGTTCATATGTATATAAAATGAACAGGTATACCCAATCACATACATATGTGATGTAACTTTTTTCTAGCCAAGCCACATATGTACATTTTTGCATATTATATAAATGTGGAAATATACATCACTATCTATAGTAATTAGCACAACTCAATAAATAAATACAATAAATAATTTTGTAGATACATAGTATGTAGTAAGTGTGCCTTTCAGGTATTCAGGCATTCAACCATCTTAATTGAATACAACATAAATTACCTACACCCATACATACATATGTATGTGCATACCTAGCTGTACCTATCGGTTGGAGAAAACTTCTTAAGTTATATACATATGATGCGCCAACTTTACCGCCGCCGCCGCTCGTTCCATAAATGAAGAGGTAACAAAATTTTATTTTTTTTTCGTGGACACTGGACAGCCCCTCCTCAGTCCTCGCATCAACATCACAGTGATGACGGCGGTACGTCGCATTTCTTGCCGATCAATGTATGTAATTGTAGGACATGGTCAATCACTATACCAATCGGTCACCAATGATGGTAAAAGGTCAAAAGCACTCTTGTACATTAACGACTTGGGCTGCCCACTTGAATAACATTTATAGGCTTTGGTGGGTTAAATTTCTTCTTTTAACAATTTATACCTAGGTTGTTTGGGATTATGTTTAAAAGAAGAAACAAATTTGATGATTATATTATTTTATACTTTGCAACTATTTCTATGTAACATGTGTACGTACATACATATGTACTTGTACATATTCCAAAATATGGGGTTATGCCACAGGTCTATTGCTTACAGGTTATTTAGCACAAGACCGGTCGTAGCTATTAAAAATCAAATATTTTAGGGGATCTGAGTATTAATTAAATATACAAATTGAAAGGACATTATCGTAATTTATTCTAAGCTAATAATTTCCACGAATTTAGGTCTAATTTTACCAAAATATAAGCTTCGTCAATTTTGGAAAACAAATGAATCACAATTTTTAAAACTGTTAAGATGGTGGCAATCTATTCTTAGTTTACTTTTTCTTTTTTTTTTTTTTTCTAGTCAAATTTGTATAAAATTGACTAAATTGTTCATCAGGTTTAGTGTTAGAAATTATGTCAGAATAATTAAGAATTCTGAGTTATATTATGTTTTTATTAAATTAGTGCACTGGGTTCTGGCTGATGACATTATTCTTGGAGTTATTTTTGTTTCTTAGGTTCAATCTTCCTTTAAGTCAGTTTATTCAAATCTCAAATTAATATGCGTACAAATTTATTTTAGCAATTTACCGTGTTTTGTGTTTAAGAAATGTCGGTTATCAACCCAAAAACTTTCTATGAATTGGATAATCAATTTGATGGTGACAATGAAACGAAAAAGTTACAAAATGAATATTTAAAAAATAATGTAGAATTCTTATTTACTACTATCTTTATTTTATAGTACATAATGCAATTCAAATTTAATCAACGAATGTAGTTCCTACACACCGTCAATTCTTACAACAAAGTTAGCCCCTAAATAAAAAAACTCGAGCTCAAGAACTCAAAGAAACAATTGACGACAATGAAATCACATTCAGATCTAAAAAATAATTTGCTGACATCGAGCGACCAATAAATTCATCATGATGGATTTCTAGAAGAAGACCTGTTGCTCGCCTCAACATTGCCAAGGACCAAACTTTCAGAATAATGTTTTAAATTGGCAAAAATTAAGATTAAATTCCCCAAGTTGCAATATGATACCCTTTTCAGAACATAGAATAAAAAAAAAATATATGCGTATAGTTCCTCGATGCTATTTTTAAAAAATCTCATTTTGTTCTTGAAATGTCAGCTGAAGTTTCAGCAAATTTTATATAACCGTTTGGAATTCTAGCAATTATTTTCGACACCTTCAAAAGTATTATAGAAACTGTCAACTGACATGCATTCTAAAGGGTGATTTTTTAAAAGCTATAGGAAAGTTTTTCAAAAAAAAAAAACACATTCAATTTAGAAAAATGCATGAAATCTTTATTTGAATCGATAATACGGTCCATATATTTAAATGTTTAAAGATTACTTCATGCAAATGTTGACCTTGACTGCGTCTCAAAGGGTCCATCCGCTTATAGTCCAATTTTGGCATACTCTTTCCTACATTTCGGCCGGTATCTCACGAATAAATGCTTCAATGTTGTCTTCCAATGCTTTAACAGCTTTAACATAGCCCCACAAAAAATAGTCCAAAGGCGTTAAATCGCACGATCTAGGCGGCCAATTGACCGGTCCCGAACGTGAAATAAAATGTTCACCGAACTCGCCTCTCAATAAGTCCATTGTTACACTTGCTGTGTGGCATGTGGCACCGTCTTGTGGAAACCACATGTCATGCAAGTCGAGCTCTTCCATTTTGGGCGAAAAAAAGTTGGATATCATCTCACGGTAGCGCTCACCATTCACAGTTACGTTACGATTCGCATTATCTTTGAAGAAATACGGTCCAATGATGCCACCATCCCATAATCCGCACCAAACTGTGACTTTTTCTGGATGCATTGGTAGCTTTTGCAATACTTCTGGCTGATATTCACTCCAAAATCGACAATTCTGCTTATTTACGTACCCATTGAGACAAAAATGAGCTTTGTCGCTGAACACAATTTTTTGGTAAAAAAGTGGATCTTCGGCCAACTTTCCAAGAGCCCTTTCATCAAAAAGTTTACATTGCAGTAGGTCGTTCGGCTTCAATTCTTGCACCAGCTGTATTTTGAAAGTCATCACACCTTAATCCTTCCGCAAAATTTTCCACGTTGTTGAGTAACAGAGGCCCAATTGCTGAGAACGGCGACGAATCGATAATTGATGGTCATCATTAACACTGGCCGATACAGCTGCGATATATGCCGAATCAGAATCCGAACGATTTATTTGGGAAAGAACTTTTCATGACAAGAATAACTCTTGGAGGATTTGTCAATTCCTCGCAATAAAGGCAGTACCCGTGAAAGAAAACTAGGCACTTACCATCACACCACGGGTAATACTTAGCTTTTAACAAAATGTTTGATACGAATTAGGAAACAGACCTCACTTAGTGTTCAGCTCTAGTGGCTAGATCTGCTGAATTAATTAGTTCAATCCTTGGTTCGTCAATTTTCCCACGACAACCGCTAAAGCGTGAGGTGGTGGATTGTCTTCCATTGTCAAATAGGAATTTTTGATTCAGCTTGTTAAGTAATGATGGTTAGTATGCTTTTGTATTTTATAGATAAAGACAACTCAATGACAATTCCAAGGTCAACCAGAAAATTCCTTAGATTTTATTGACGAGTGCTTTCACTTTAAGGCCGGGAACTTTTCAGACTACCCTGGAAGTAACTCTTTTGCGTCCTTCTACGACTGTAACGTGATGGTGCATTTTTAATAACAATAAAATAAACGACTAAATGATACCACATCATAAATACAGTCCGTAACATTTGAATAGCCTCACACATAATTTATTTTCCAATTAGATTTTTTTGGCACTTCTTTGATGTCTATATATCGAAATGTGTATTTAATGATAAGGTAAGAACTAAGCTCTTGAGATAAAAAAAATTCAAGTGATTTTTAAAATCTGCCGGAATTTTGTGAGGTGGTTTTGTTTGTAGTCGCAAAAACGTATATTTTTTTTGTCACATTAGAATAGCCTCACCATGTTTATTTTGGTCAAAATAAAAGCAAATTATTTTTTTTTAAGAAATCAGTTTTTATTTATTTTATGTAGTTAATAACATCATTTTAGTACTTTGTACAGCCACCCTTATTTTGAATGACGTCAAAAACGCGATCTTTTAGGGAATCATACAAAGATTTTAGGAGATCTAAAGAAATTTATGCCCAGGCCACTTTAATGCCTTCAATTAGCTCCTCTTTATTTGCGTACTGCTTACCACCTTCATAAACTTTGCGTGTTAACCACCCCAAACATTTTCGATTATGTTTAAATCTGGAGAGTAGGGTGGCCAGGATAATTGTTGAATATTTTGGTCTTGCAACCATGTTTTAATTACACCAGCAGTGTGGATAGGTGCGTTGTCCTGCTGGAAAATAATCGGAATCGGTCCAAAAGTATCCTGGAACTGAGGTAGTGCTGTTTCGAATATAGTCTTGTAGTATGCCGCCGTCATTTTACATTTCACAAAATATAAGTCAATTGTGCCATAAAATGATATTGCAACCCATACCATTACTCCTCCCTCTCGGCTATGATGTCGATCTAAAAATAACTGTTCCTTTCTTAAATTATGGAAGTAATAGTTATATCCGTCCGGCCCATCCAAGTTGAATTTTTTCTCGTCTGAAAATATCACTTTTCGCCAATCGTTTGAATGGCTGCTGCCATCGGCATTCCATGCCATGTGAAGCCTTGCAAAATTGAGCCGCTGTAACTTACGCACATTGTTTAGTGGTGATTTTTTCTTTAGTTTTAGGCGCTTCAAGTGTCCAGCACCTTTAATGACTCTACTTATGTTCATTCGGCTAACTTCTAATCCAACTTCGTGCATTATCTTATTCAGAGAGTAGGTAGAATTGGAAGCTAATCTTGTAATATTCCGCTTGTCTCGGCTCGAAAGTACTTTAAAAGTACGTCCTTTTTTTTTTTTCCATAAAATAACGGATCTTTAAAATAATTGTGAATTACTTTTGGGCTTCGATTAAGTTTATTAGCTATAGATCGATTAGAAACCCCTTGCTCATTATAGGCCTCTATTTTGGCTATTTCCGTTGCAGATAATGAATTTTTTCTGCCCATTTAAACGATTTAAAGAAAAAAAATTAAATAGAAACAGAAGAAATAAACTATTTATGAATTCCCGATGGCTTTCCGATACTCACTCTGGCAATTTTTCGCTTAAACTGTGTAATAAGTCAAATGAGGCTATTCTAATGTTACAAAAAAATGCACATTTTATCGACTGCAAACAGTATTAGCTCAAAAAACCGTTACCGTTAAGAGATTGGTTAAAAACTCTCTTAATCTCAAGAAAACTCTCTTATCTTTAGATCTAATATGTATTTCGTTATGTTCTCATCAAAAAAGCATCAAAAACAGTTAGCTGCAAAAAAAAACAAAAGGTGAGGCTATCCAAATGTTACGGACTGTATATGTTTTGTGTGAGAGGAATGGTTTCTTAAAGCACTAGACACCGCTAGGATGAAAACGCTTTCCTTGATTGAAGTTGATTTTGGATTGAATATCGGTCTTAAAAGTAACCTTAACCGATATCGAAATTCGGGTGTAAATTTGTATTATTTGTACAAATTATTCCTTAGTGAACTGTATCATAAAAGGTGGTTAAATTTTAAGGGCCGATGTTAATTTTGAATAAAAATTATTTTTTTTTATATTGTGCGCGCACTAAAGGGGCAATGAGTGGGTAATATTGAGTCAGGTAAAGCATTCCACATTCACGTAGTGCGGCTAAAGAAAGAATCTCTGTACTTAACATTACGTCCGAAATTGGGCTCAAGGGTAAACTGATGGGCATTCCTAGCAGTACGGGTATAACGGTTGAATTGTTAAAAGGGAGGAATGCAACTGGCTATTTCGCTAGAGCAATGTTTATAAAAATATAAAAATAACGATAAAACA
Organism: Eupeodes latifasciatus; assembly: GCA_920104205.1. Lineage (NCBI taxonomy): Eukaryota > Metazoa > Arthropoda > Insecta > Diptera > Syrphidae > Eupeodes > Eupeodes latifasciatus. The sequence continues at coordinate 75,532,556 of OV049926.1, forward strand.
ATGACAGGCATGAGAACTTGCGGCGGTGTTCAAGAGAAGCAAATGTCTCGGTGAGAGAACGATCTTCTATCATTTTAGAGCTCTTTTTTCAATTTTATTCAGAAGACTCAAAAACGTTATTGGGGCTCCAGCCCAAATATGAGAGTTATACTTGAGCTTAGGACGAATAAAAGCTTTGTAGATCAGAAGGGGTAAAAAACTTCTTCGTCGGTCGGGAGAAAACCTAAACACTTAGCAGCATTTTTGGCGATGTCAAATATGTGATCACTCCACAACAAGTGGTTCTTGATGCACATACCGGCCAAATGACCGCCGCGATCTTGGCGGCACACCTTTATCCGATCGTCCAAATTTTCGATGACGCTGAGGCATGTTTGAGGTTTTATGCCATTAATGTGACGGATCACCCCATCCTTTAGCTCTTGAATTGGTTCTGGCTTATCGGCGTAAACTTTTTCTTTTAAATAACCCCAACAAAATTAATCCTACGGTTTCAAATCACATGATTTTGGTGGCGAATTGACATATCCACCACGTGAGATAACACGGCCATTGAATTTGTCGCACGAATGAGCTATTGTTTTGTTAGCTGCGTGGCAAGTGGCACCGTCCTGTTGAAACCACACGTCCACATCCATATCTTCCAATTCGGACCATAAAAAGTTCGTTATCAGCTCACGATAGCGAACACCATTCACAGTTACTACCTGATCGGTCTCATTTTGGAAAAAAATACGGCACGATTTGAAGGCCCATTTTCATTTAAGCCTAAATAACTTAAATGCGTTGCTCGATTGTGTATCTTTCCTTGGTTCAAATTCAACTAGTTTGAAATTGAGAAATGTCAAATGAAATGCAGAAAAACTTGACTTTAAGATGTGGTTCACATTCAACATCGGCCCTTAAAAATTAACCAGCTTTTTTTTAAATTGTCGTTTTCACCAAATATTTTAATTTTGACAGTTTTGACAGTTTTATGTTCAAAATTGCAAGTTCCAGTCGGAAAATCCGTAAAAAAGTATAGGTACTAGCCTGTCTTAAAACTATCTTTTATGTACTGAGTATTATATTAAATTTGGTAAACTCTTTTTAGTGGTAGGTAAGCTCTTAACTCTGTGATAAAACATTATAAGCTACGGCCCTGATTTAACGTGATTAGCAAAAATTTTAAATACTTTATCAAATTTACTTTTAAAAAAAAAGTACAAATTTTGATTACGCAAAGGTGTCTATCTAATCTATAGCTAAATTTTCTTATGAATTTGGATAACTGGATTTTTTCAATGGGCTCATTGTTGTCGAACACCTTAGCACCGAAAATTATTTATTTGAAGCTTTTGGTTTGTATTTGTTCATATAATGTAATTAATGGTTGGTAAGTTTTTTCGTCTTTAAATTGTTTTATCATTTGACTTTTTCTGTTTTGTATTTTTATTTTTTGAGTATCATTACTGATGGGCTTTGGTCATGACTCAGAAATAAAAAACAAAAAATTGTATAACTAATGTCTGTTTAAAATATTTTTCGTATGCAAATTAAGCTGTCGAAAAATCTGTGCAGTTTTCTCATTTTTATGTTGCAATGTAAGAGTATCTAGATATGAATGGTATGAGGCCCACGAAACACGTCACGCAGTAGAGGTCCGCAGTAAATATATTTCCTCAAAGTCTCAACCTATACCTATAAGATATTCATATATGTACGTACCTTAAAGTCTGTTTCAATATGATATAAAGTTAACTTAAGATTAAGATCGAAGTAATAAAGTTCCGCGAAGCTGCTGCCCGCTGCCTTTATTGGGCAACCAAACGTACTTGAAGCACCTGCTGTCGCCTGTAGGTCATTCGTTATCGTTGGTGGTTTAGTCAGTCTGGTGAGCATCATTTTCTGAGATGTCTGGCCAGTAGGTATGTAGATGTGTATGGAAAACAAAAAAATATAAATTAAGGTTATAAATGAACTTGACAAGCGTATAAGTTATTAGTTTTTGTTTATCAGAGATGGACTTATGTGAACCTTCAACATCAAGCGAGTTAAAGTATATTGAAATTGTACTCTTTATGACTTAAAGTTAGGATAGATCGGTATTTAGTGTATTAACGACGACACCTTGAAGGAAATCCTTGTCGAATGTTAACAAAATAATTTATGGCCAAGGGTTAGATTTCATCAATTTCTCTTCATGAATAAGCTTTTATTTTATTTTTGTTTTTTTTTTTTTTTGAGACTATGGAAGATTTTGAAGAGCTTTGTTTACTTTTGGTTAAGACATTGAATATTTGTTTTTTTGTTTGTTTTAATTTGCAGACAATTTAAGGTTTGATTACAAAAAAATATGACAAATTATGATTTCCAAACGGTAGTGAGGAGTCGATTTTTTATCGAATCCAATACGCCATGAAAATAGATTCATATTCCTTGAGGTAGGCAAGATGTGAGCTTATGTCGCACTTTGTTGAATCATATAAGGGTAGGCCAAAAAGAAATGCAATAGAATGAAAAAGAAACATATTTTTGTCCATGTATTATGACTCGATTCCAATCATTCCGTTTAACAATGGAACACTCCGCCCTTCAAGTGGATGCCTCGGATGGTTTCAAAGAAGTGTATAACATCGGTTTTTCACGTTTTCAAAGAAAGAAAAATCCGAATGGCAAAAACCGCAGGTCCAAGGCGGCTGATTGACGTCGCCAAAAACGCTTGAAATCAAGATTTGAAAATTAAGGGCACAATAAATCATATATGAATCAGAGGTCGTGAAATCCATGTTTTCTCTTTTATTGAAACCGTTCACCGAAACGTTGGTTCCAGCAACATTTTCGAAAAAAAAACGATGTCTTCACTCCACAATATGTACTATTTCAAAGGATTTGATAAAGTCTTGAATTCTGCTCTCTTATCGAAAATGTGTGCTCTTGGTATCAACAAATGCCTTCTTAGCTGGATACGAATTTTACTTTCGAAACATTCAATACAAGTTGTTTTGGATGTATTTAAGTCTGAAACTTACTCAGGGCTCTGTTTTGTCCCCGACCATATTCCCCATTTTTATAAATGATCTCCTGTCGGCATCTTTTAATTCAAATAATTGTTTCGTTGAAGATAGTAATCTAAGCTTTTCATATGCTTCTGATCTTGCTACATTTTAACAAAACCTACACTTCGTGTCACATGAATAGGTACAAGCTTTTTTTGTTTTTTATTTGCCGATATTTCTTAGACCCTTATGATTTTTGGAAAACCACAAATGAGGAATGAATGAGGAATGTATTAAGTTTATATTGCAAGTAAAAATTTTCAATTAAAATAATAAATACAAGTTTATTGTGGTTTTTCCGAAGAGAGTAACTATTTTTTTGTGTCACATAAATAGGGACAAGATCTAAATTTACCTAGTAGCGTGTTTTAAATCAGATAAAAGGATGCTCTGATTGTTTGAGAGCTTAGTACGAGTATTGATTTGAGAGAATCAAGAAGTATGGGTAGAATTAAGGATCTAACCAAGGAGGAAATAGGCCAAATTCGAGCTTACCAGAATCTCGGCAAAATCATATGTTTTATAGCCAGCAAAATTAGAAGAAGTTCAAATATTGTATACACCTACCTCAAGGACCCAGAAAGGTATGGAAAAAACTACAAAGGAAGAGTCAAGAAAGCCACATCATTTCAGAAAAAGTGGGCGATAGTGAGACCTGCTTCAAATTCAAGGCTTTCCATTAGTAAATTCAAGACAAAAGCTGGAGTAAATGCTTGTAGATCGACTGTTTCTCGGGTGATACAGAAGACGGACCATATAAATAAATAAAATAAATTGGGTGGCGCAACAGTCCGTTTGAGAACTAGGGCTTAGTGACTGACAACTCTCAACCATTCCTGTGTGCGAGTACTGTTGTCAGGGATGGAAGGGACCTACAGTTTTAAGCCGAATCCGAACGGCCAATTTTAGAAAGCACTTTTCATGACAAGAATTACTCTTGTAAAATTTGTCAGTTTCTCGCAAGAGGCAGTACCAGTGAAAAAAACTTTAGATGACATAGGCAGGGATTGAACCCAAGACCTCTGATATGACAGTCCAACGCACTAACCATCATGCCACGGGACGGACCACATACGACACCAAAAAATTAAGAAAAAACCACCATAAAGTGCTGTACACAAGAGCCAACGCCTTAATTAAGCAACAAATCACAGTAGCTGGAATCGAGCTTGGCATACCGTCGTCTTTTCCGATGAAAAACAAACATAATTTGGACGTACCTCATGGATATAGCTGATATTTTCACGATTTAAGAAAGGAAGAAATCTATCTTGAAAAACGGCACAGCAAAGGAAGAGGTGTAATGATATGGGGAGCAATCACCTATTACGGGTAAGTGGAGCTGGATTTTCAAAGCTCTTAAATGACGCAATCACTTAAAAATCGATTCCGCAACGAGGTTTTCCGCAGTTTTCTAAACTACATACCGCCAATACATACCGCACGGACAACAAAAGCCTGGATTCAGGGGTAAAATGGGAACCTTTTACCAAGGGCCCCATATTCTCCTGACCTGAACATTATGGAAAACGTGTGGGGATGGTTTTCAAGAAAAGTCTACAAAGGAGGACGGCAATACAAAAAAACTGAAGAAATTATTGAAGCCATAAAACGGTCCTGCCGCGCTCAATTATCTGAATCTATGAATCCATACACCACAGGTTACTTGAAGTAATTCAGAAATCAGGAGGAGCACTCATTACTAAAAATTATTTTATTCCATTCAATAAAACAAGTATTTACCTAAACCATAAGGTTTTTGTATTATTTTCTTTACTTTAAAGGGTACCAGGTACTTTGAATGACCTTCTTCACATTCACACCTCCTTCTTAATGCTCTTTGTCTTTGTACAGAGGTAATTAGATCAATCTTAGGGTTTGTAAGATTGAACAACCACTGTATTCACCTTGGGTCTTAATTTGCAATGCCCAATTACTATGTTCAGTTTTTATGAAGTAGCTATATTAAGCTTATAAAATCCCAGGGATTTTGCAGATTATCTGTAAATATCAATACTTTTGTTGAGTAATTTTTTCTGTACCATCTTCCCATAAAATCAATTGACAAAATTGTCAATTAATGTCTCCTAAATCTGACTTAATCCAAAATGAGTCAGATCTATAATTTGTAAATTACTTTAGCCTGTTGATTTTTTTGTTGGATAATCTCTGTTTATTAATAGCTTCATATATTAATAAGCTTTTATTAATCGTTTAATCATTAAATTATGACTAAATATAATTTTGTATAAATATTTTGTACCAATACCTAACCCACCCATCATGCAGTAGTTTTGTGTTTTAGGTATTGTGGACTGGTTGATTATATCGTTTATTTAAATATCGTTTTTTATTTAAAACCTATTAAAATGTCAAAAATTCTATTTTGCATCTTCTGATGAAAATTATTATTATTATTTAATTCTACACATACTTTCATGTAAATACTATGTAGTAATATACAAGAAATTGTATGTGAGTGGGCTTTATAAACATATCGCGCGAATTATAATTCCTTACATATTCATATCAAGCTCATATCAATTATACCAATGTACAAACTAACTAATAAAGAAGTTCATAGGTAATGCAATAAATTGAAGATACATACCATCATCATTAGATATAAAATTATGGTAAGCATTATTAATCGGTCTAGTGTCAGTGGTGTATAGCTAAGTCTAAACCTGGTCCATTCTAATGGTTATAAAATAATAATAATAGTCATTCGCATGCAGAAAGGCCTTGACTTTTGCTGAAAACTATATTATCTGTGTCCGGTTGTTTCCATACAACTTGATTGATTGCATATAAATGAAATTATTTTTTTATTTGAATGACCGATGGTATTTTCAACTTGCAAAAATATTGTCTACTGCGCTTTTTGATAATCTACAAGTTGAGATAATAATTATCCTAATACTTTTTTTCATGGATAATAATTTATTAATTATGTTTAGTTTATGAATAAAAATGCTATATAGTATATAAAATTATTGTTTTACCACACCATACCACTACCATGTGCTATTAAAATACAATTATCATCAAAATAAAAAAGAAGTATATGTTTAAACACTTCAGAATGGAAGATTTACTAAAATTAGAGTTAATGGTCTAATTAAGTATTTATTATCTTCGTTTCCCTCAAAGCGACAAGTCACCCACATCAAAAGGTATAACTAGGTTTATGTTTTTAAATGTTTCACGTGTAAGTATGTTGTTTCAAGGTCAAACACAAAACGTGAATTAAGGAACAAAAAGAAGTCATTTTCCCACCTTTTGGTCAAATGATGATGAATTATAAAATATGAAGTTGAAATGTACGGTCGAGTGACCAGAGCGAGATAAGCCATAAATGAGCGTAAGATTATATGAAAAGCCAATTTTGTTTCAAAAAGTTAAAATTAATATAAAGATTACTACCAAGGAAATATTTTAGCGAAAATAAACTTTATAAACATAAAAATGAAGGCCATTCGTGGAGATGTTCATCTCGACACGTATTGTTTAATTTCACGTTTTTAGAAAGGATTTTCCAATAAGAAGCTCTATTTTAATTTAAACAGTTGTCACTTTTGATGGTATTATCTTTCAACATATGAAAAGTACTACACTATTACTAAAATTGGAACGATAAACAATTAAACAACACATTGATTTTTTTAAAATTCACTACAAAAGTGGTGAACATTTTGTAGTAACCGCAATTTAACTAGAAAAGTTTCCTGATCTTGTTATTCCTCGAGGAGGTGTTTAGAATCATCCAAAGAGATCTTGTGATTTAACCAAGGGCGGATAAAAACGTTAAAGACTTCTGAGAAAATTTAAATAACATAATGTGTCTTAACTTTACATTTACATATTTCAAGGGCTAAAGAGAAAATTTTAGTTATTAGATTTTTTTAGACCACTGTTTTCCAGCAAGATTTGGTTTAAGTTTTTAATTTGGACGACTCCCTAAATATGAAAGCATTCCAAGATCCCAACAGTTTTCTAAATATGAGAAGTTTTGGATGCATTTCATGCAAAAATGTTAGAAATTGTGTTGAAACGTAGCTTTTTCCCAAAAATAATATACAGTGCCGTTCGAAAAATGTTGGTCAGACAAAAAAATGTTTTCTAATTTAGTGATTCATAAATAAATAAATAAATAAATAAATTAGGTGGCGCAACAGTCCATGAAGGACCAGGGCCTAGTGACTTACAACTCTCAACCATCCCTGTGTGCGAGTAATGTTGTCAGAGATGGAAGGGACCTACAGTTTATATGCCGAATCCGAACGGCCAATTTGAGAAAGCACTTTTCATGACAAGAATTACTCTTGGAGGATTTGTCAATTCCTCGCAAGAGGCAGTACCCGTGAAAAAAGTTAGGTGGCACAGGCAGGTATTGAACCCAAGACCCCTTGCATGACAGTCCAACGCACTAACCATCACGCTACGGGTACTACAATTTAGTGATTCATGGTCGTTTTAATTAGCATGCTTATAACTTAAATATCTGTACCTATTTATGTCTACCCGTGCGAAGCTATGACGGGCCGCTAGTGATACAATAAGAATTTTGAGATTTTTCAAAAACTTTCACGGGAGCAAAAAGTGATTATACCGAAAAATGAGTTTTTTAGGTACCTGCCTCATTTTTAAGGATTAAAGAAAAATACTTTATTGGTGCAGTTTTTTGTTTTTTGTGTAGCTTGTCAGAAACATGTTGTATCCAATTAGTACTTTGTTGGACCTCCTCTTGCTTTTATTACGGCTGCACATCGGCGAGACATTGAATGAGATAGGTTTTTCCATGTGGATGCAGGTATCGTGTTCCAGGTCAGGGTAAGTAGTTTTTTTTTTTAATTCATCAACTAACTCTGGGCGCTTCTTCGCAACCTCAAGTAGAGAGGCCAACTTAGTACATCGATATTATTTTATTTCGAAGTACTTTTTAACCTTAGAAATAAAAAAAATCCAAATATTATTTTTAGTCATAAAAGTTTTAGCTTTTTTTAAAGCTTAATATTAATCAGTCATTGTAAAAATAAAAAAAGTACATACTTACAATTTTGGCTGTATGACAAGGAGCATTGTCCTGGTGAAAAATTGGTTGGGTGTCAAATCGCCCAAAACCGAATCGCCCAAAATGCAAAAAAACGAAAAAATGTCAAATCACCCAAAAACTTTTTTGGGCGATTTGACATTTCAATTTTTTGGGCGATTTGACATAATGTCAAAATGCCCAAAAAAATAATTTTGGGCGATTTGGTGTTTCGGCAATTTTAGTTGGCCCTGTGTCAAATCGCCCAAAACCAAACCGCCCAAATCTGAAAAATGTCGCATCGCCCAAAATTTTTTGGCGATTTTACACTATGACAAATCGCCCAAAAAAAGAAAAATGTCAAATCGCCCAAAGTAGAAATGGACGTTATGTCGCAATCCAAAAATACTAACATTTAGGGTTCTTTTAACAAATCGCCCAAAATATTTATTGCAATTAGACCAAAATATAAAAAAAACAAATTTTTTCAGTATTTGCGTCAGTTCCTATTTTATTTTTTTCTTTATACATATGTCTGCATACAGATATGTATGTATGTACATTGTACATATTACATGTACGAGTATTACCAACTTTTTATATATAGGTACATACGAGTTTATGTCTACATATGAGAACTCAAATATTTCATATTTACATGTTTTTCTTAATGTTTAATTTGTGTAAACTTGCTTCGAACTCTCAACTTGCTTTCTGCATACAGGACAGCAGTAAAATGATTGGGACTCTGCAATAGATTGCGCCTGTAGTTTCAAATCGCACTCATTGCAAATTTGCAAATGTTTGCATGGTAATAAAACAATGTTAGGTTTCAAAACGTAACAGATTATGCATACATTCATAGCTTCATTCGTCCCTTCTTCTTTTTCTCTATCATCTGCTTCTTCTTCCTCATCTTCACTACTTCCAACAGGATATTCTTCAAACATATCTTCGTAAGGTTCCATACCAGTACAAATGTTATTTTTAACATAAACCCTTCGATCTAAAAATCTCATTATATTAATGGCACCGTTTTCAAGAAGCGCAGAAGCCTCCATTATATTTTTGTTTCTCTCTATATCGATTTTTTTCCTTGATTTGGTACCAGTAGTGCCACCACTTTCTATAAGCATAGAGAAATTACGGCTTTTCATAAATTCCTCTTCTTGAAGGACTTTAACAAATTTAAAGAAATTGCCCTTTTTGGTCAACATTCGTCCAAGTATACTATTGTAGCCTTCAATATCGGATGTTGTCTTTGTTACCTTTTTAAAAACTGAGAACTGTAGTGGCCCGATCTAAAAGTAAGTAATGGGAAAAAAACACTTTGAACGGAAATGAAGTATTTAAATGTGTTTTGTTATCGTTTGGACTTAGTTTTTGTTGTATGCGCGCGAGGGCAAAACGGGGCGCGTGCGCGGCGCGCGTTGCGGCGCGGCGCGTCGCGGACGGGTGACGCGCCGCCCGCCACCCAACCGCAAAAGGCGACGCGACGCGCCGCCACCCGACCGTAAAGCGCGTCGCGCCGCCCCCCTCCCCGCGGTGGTTTCATAGTATTACCTTTCACAAACATTCACAAACATGATTATTTAAGTAAATTTATATTCATTTACATACCTTTTGTATCCAAAACTTCTCATTTCGAGGAAATGCAAAAAAAAAACATTATTTTACGAGGATAATTCACCAACCTGTTACCACTTCGAGTAGTGTTTTTACGGTGCAGGGAATTAACTTCAAGGGAACTACCTTCACATGGGAACTAACTTCATCACTAGTGGGAATTAATTTCACTTTTTTTTGTGAAGTTATCTCCCACTGAAGGCGGGAGATAATTTCATCAGAAAATTGTGTGAAGTAACTTCCCACCTACGATTGAAATATCTGAAAAAATATCAAGCGTTGAATTGGTGACGTGAAATAGTACCAAATGAAATAACACCAAATTTCAAATTTGGCCTTATTTCGTTGTTCAAAACTAAATAAAACCAATTTGGCTTTATTTTGATTTATAAAAAGAAATAAGGCCAAAAAAAATAATGGAAACAACGCCGAATTTTTAAAGTTCACTTTTTTACATACAAAACACGCAAAAATGGTTGATTTATTGTCTAGAATAGCTACTTTTGCTAAAAAGTTTTTTTTGAATTGATAGCACGGCGTACTAACAGCTAGGTATGTAAGGGGGGGCATGCTGCCCCCCTGCAACCCCCCTGCTTGGGATCACTATAGGATTTGGGGTGGGTGCGAGTTTGGGTATATGCAAAGAACTTTTGCATTTGAGCACTAAAATCAAAGAAATTCCCAACAAAAAAAAAAAGCAAGTATGGCTCACAGTTATGAAAGAATCACAACGCATTCGTGTTCTTTGCATATACCCAAACTCGCACCCACCCCAAATCCTATAGTGATCCCAAGCAGGGGGGTTGCAGGGGGGCAGCATGCCCCCCCTTACATACCTAGCTGTTAGTACGCCGTGGTATCAATTCAAAAAAACTTGTTTTAGGCTCCAATTTCAAAAATTTCAATCGAGCAACAAGTATCTGTCATTTTTCAACTTCAAATGTTAACTTCACATGAAAGTGAAATTGATTCCCACAAAAAAGTGAAATTATCTCCCACCTTCAGTGGGAAATAACTTCACCAAAAAAAGGTTAAATTAATTCCCACTAGTGGTGAAGTTAGTTCCCATGTGAAGGTAGTTCCCGTGAAGTTAATTCCCTGCACCGTTTTTACACTGTCTTATCAGGTAATGGCAAATATTTCTCTAATCATAACTCATTCATGTGGAGAAGAACCAACATTCCGATGTGCCCGTTAATGTAACTGTTACAATTCTTCTTGAACATAATTTTTATCACAATTTAACGAAAGTGTCAAATCGCCCAAAAATAATGCTAAATCGCCAAAAAAATTTATATTTTTTGGGCGATTTGGCATTATGCTAAATCGCCCAAAAATGAAAAATGTTAAATCGCCCAAAAATTATTTTTGGGCGATTTGGCATGTTTCTTCATTTTTGCAATTTGGGAGTTTTGGTTTTGGGCGATCTGACACATGGCTATTTTTGCATTATGACAAAACGCCCACTCTTTTTGGGCGATTTGACATTTTTGTTTTTTTGGGCGATTCAACATAATGTCAAATCGCCCAAAATTTTTGGGCGATGTGACATTTTTAAATTTTGGGCGATTCGGTTTTGGGCGATTTGACACCCAACCGAAAAATTAAACTGCAAGTGTTCCCAAAAAGCTCTAGCACCATGGGCTCCAAAACGTTTTCCAAGACTCAAAGGTAAACTTTTGCATTGACTTTGGATTCTAAAAAGCTCATTCTACCTTTTTTATCTCGAGAGAAGTATCCCCACACTATCACACCTTCAGTTTTGGGGGGCATCCGCAAAATGCAATCAGAGCTTAGTCTTTCTTTTGGTTCTCTTTGCGCAAGGATCCTCCCATCTCCAAAATGGAGCTTGAATTTTGATTCCTCCGAAAAGATGACATTGTTCCACATGTCTTGAGTCCAATTTAGGTGCTCCTGAGCCCAGAGCAATCGTTTTTCTTTGACTCTTTTTGGAAAATCCGGCTTCAATACCGGCTTGAGAGCTCTAAGTCCAGCTTTCACGAGCCTTTTTATCACTGAGCTTGATGAAATTACTTTGCCTGTAGCTCGACATAATTCCTTTTTAAGGTCCACCGAAGTCCTGAACCGATGCTGACGACTGTACAACACCAAAAAACGATCTTCCACTGGGGTCGTCTTCACGATATTTTTTCAAGTTCCATGCCACAATTTGTTGAGCAATATTCAGTCTCTTAGAAATTTCACGTGTTGTCAAATTGAGACGTGACAGACACAAAATATTGGCTTTATGTTCCTAACTGATTTGTCCCCATTTTTTTCCACAAAATCACATCCGTTGGTATTGGACTATTATCACGAGCCAAATGCAGCTCTTATTGTTAATAACATCAACTTTTATAGTGTTTGAATGACATGTTGCTACCTAGTGCAAAAAAACCGTAGCGTTCCTAAATTCCAAGAACTGATCTCTAAAAGGGTAATTCTAAAAAATTAGAACTAACCTTTTGCAAACATTTTTAACAAAAAGGAGTCAACAAAGCTTAACAAATTCGAGGGAGAAAAATGTTTATTTCTTGAATTTAGAGAATTAGGCACATTTATGTACATCATTTCTCTAAAAATTAAAAACAAATAAACTAATGTAAGAAAATAATAAATAAGTTGAAAAGAAATTATAGCGTAGCACTTAAAAATTACACTTGGCAGAATCTCTTCTCACTAGAATCCTCGAGAGATTCAAAGCTTTTGTAATAAATAAATATTTATGAAACGTTCATTATATTTACCAATAAGCCATTTGTAAACTTTTGCTGATTTTGAGACAAAGCAAAATTACATTTTTTTAATTGATTAAGATCTTAAGAGATTTGTATTTATTAATAGATATCCATTTTGAAACAAAGAAACGGTTTAAGAAAGTCTTACACTCTTTATGAGCGTCAAAAAAATAAATAGGAATTGAAAACGAGTTTCAGGAATTTAGGGGCCAGTTATAGCTATCATTGAAATCGATCCGAAAAATTTATTTTTCTATTTTCCGGGAGGAAATTCATTTTCCTGAACAGCTGATACTTTTATGTTCAAAAGTGAAACGAATCGTTCCACTGATTTGTGCTCTAATTTCACAGAATTCCAATGACAGATTTCTGTCAGAAAAATTTTTTCGGTGGATTTCATTCAGGAAATTTTTTTCAATGACAGAAATTTTTAGTGATAGCTATAAAAATTCCAATGTTTACTTTCAATGATGAAAACCAATGATAGCTATAACTGGCGCCTTAAAGGCAACTTCAGTTTGTGTTAAGAAAATAAAATATGCTTATTTCTCAGAATATAATATTAAATTAATGATCTCTTATTCAAGAAGCTGAAAATTTGCACTTTCTCTCAGAAAAGATTTAATCTCTTAAGTTCTTACAATTTTTGAACTTTGTGTTGTTTTTGGCAAACAAAGCGCTTTTTTAGTGAAATAAATTACTAAAAACTCTGCGATAAAATGTTTGCTCAAACAATTTAACTGTGTGAACTTAAGGCTCATATGACCCATCTTTCTAAATCCTCCGTTGGTGCTGGGCGATTGGAATAGACCGGAATTTACGATTCATATTGAGTTCTTGGTCCATTGCTTAATTAAAGCAACACTTTTAGACACAAAGTGGAAACCACTAAAATACAAATTTAAATTTGTATGCATAATAAATTAATAATTTAAAATATAAGGGGGGTCAAATTCAATAACGCAATACGATTAGTTGGAATTTAGAAAATTTCTACGAAAATTACAAAATACTCTCCCAGAGGTGGGGGGGGGTCTCAACCCATACTACCCCTCCCCCTGGATTCGCCATTGGATTTAACACGTTTAAACTTTACTTTACAATGAGAAAATAAAATAAAATTGGGAGGAAAAACCAGAGTTAAGTCGAGCAATCCACATTCTTGAGTTTCTGGAAGTGCGAGTATTACGGCTGAGTTATTGTTTGAGAGGGGATGGGTGAGTGCAACTTGCTATTTCGACAGAAAAATATTGGAAAAAAGTATCGATAAAACAATTAAAGATATGAAATAGAAGTTAGGAGACAATCTATTTTCAAACAGATGGCTTAATACGTAGTACGTACAAATAAATTGGTTTCTAAGCCATGGAGACGGAATTACTCATTGCCTAATCCAGTAATGCCCTATAAATTGGGCCATATTCCTTTCAGGGACACGGTTTGACAGTAAATGTTACCGGACCGTTATCTAAAAATATTGAGAGATTTTTTTTTGAAACCCAGAAAACCCGTTAAAGACGTATAAATTTCATCATGTATTATGGATAGAGCACATGCAACGAAATATTTAAAGCCGCCTGACCTTATTGCACCAGATTTCGTCAAAAAGATGATAACCACTTTTTAATGATTGTGTTTTATTGATAAATATTGTTTACAAAATTATAATTAGGCACGCGTTACTTAAGAAACATACATATGCATGTATAATATGACATAATTCTTTTCAAAAGAGTATATTAATAACAACACCATTTGGAATTGTGTTAACTATATCCCATATAAAAATAAATATGTTATTTAGTTTTATGAAAAATAATTAAAATATGTAAAACTTTTACGTTTTGGAAGGTTAACCTTTTTCTTCTTTGTACAACACAAAATATAAGAAATTGTAAACAAAATACTAAAAATTTTGTAACACTCCAAGTTTTACGATGTTGTTTTTAAGATAACAATTTTTTTCTATTGCAACTTTACATGACTTAAAAATATGCACATTCATAGGCTAAGAAAAGATTGAAAGATTAATCACCTACTGATTTGAAGATGTATAGCTTTGGCTTTGCTATTGCTACGTTTTACTGCACCATGCCAATGGATAGATGGTGGCATTTATTTTTTCTTCTTGCACATCATGTATGACATCCATAGTATAGTGAATATACCTTTAAATTTAACTATTGCGATTGTACCTATATACAAAATTTAACACTTTATAACTTTTAGCCCAAGAAAAAAGACACCCTGCTGTCTGACCTTTTCTTAAAATCATTTAACAGTATTATTACCGTTTCCGATTTGAATGAAACATGAAGGCGGTAAATGTATGGCTATTTATGTACATATGTATGTTCAAAGATTACAAAAATACCTTAACCAATATATAATCTCGTATATGCAATGCATTAAAGTTTATCTGAATCATTTATGAAGATGCTTCTTGCTATGTGATTAATTGCATAATTAAATGTCGCTCTTTGTTGTTGTTATTGTTGTTGAACTATTGATGCAATAGTTAAATTTGTTTACGTGAAATTCCATTAAATTAATAAAATTTATTTTAGTGCAAGTCATTAAGAATTAATTAGGAACTGTCATAGTTAAAGTGCATCAGCCAAAGATATAAGCGTGTACATAAATTAAATTCCTTTAGCAATTGGAATCTATCAATTAGTCCAAGAGTTACAAATCAAGTTAAAAGACCATTCTAAAAAATGATGTTTCTCCGTTTAGATGTGTTCAAGGACGTTTAGACAGGTCTCAGGTGGTCTCAGGTGATAGGAGTCTGCAGAAATGTTAGCAAAAGGTGAAGAAATGAAAACTTAATACTAAAATATAATAGCAATGAGATCGAAGAGATATAGTTTGGAATCCAACAAAAAGGCCAACCGGAAAAAAATTTAAGAAATCCAGGAAGGCCTGCGACACCCATATTTGACCAAACATAACGACAAAAAATACTGCAATATTACCAAGGCAGTACAAATGTACGTCATTGTCATTCACAAAAGAATGATTACATCTTTATTTTACGAGTAACTCTGTTAATGCATTCGTTGTTATTGACACTTATTTTGCGCTCAAGAGACAGCTAATCTTTTTGCTTGGCATTTCGCCGCAAAAGAGTGCTATGAGTCTGCCTGTACTTGGGAGAGTTAATAACATATTTGATTATTAATTAGGTGTTCTCCAGCGCCTGCAAACCCCTTCGTAAGCTTTTTTTTATCCAGCCTACCCTTACGGTCTAGTTAATTATCGACTGATTGCACTTCTTTCTAATCTGACTATTTTGTATTAGCTAAAGAAATATCTCGAAAACATGCATAAGGCTTCTTATTGCCGCCAGTATTTTGTTTTTGAAGTAATAGGTTCACTGATCATATGGTTCATATTAATATCTCACTGAACACAAGAACACATTTTTTTACCGTTTTGGAGGAAGTAGAATTATTGCACTTGATTTTAAAATACATTTGGTAGAGTTAGGCATCAAGCTTCGTTCGAATCGTTCAATACAAGTTGTATTGGATGGATAGAACTTTGATAGGGTCAGTATTATAAGAGCTTGCAAAAAGACGAAACTATTCTCGTGGAACTGAGATGAGACGATATGATACTATTTTTGAAGCTTCCGAGACGAGAATGTATATTTTTTACCGAGAAGAAATGATAAGAGTTGAGACTAATGATAAAAACAACTAACGAGCCTCAGTTATACGAGATCGAACCCGAGACGATACTAAACATTTCCGATCTTGACGAAAGACGAGACTTGTTACCTAAATGTAAGAGTGCTCCAGGCCACGGTTCTGTCCACAACTATCTTTATCATTTTTATAAATGATCGTCACGTCAAGGATGGAGAGGCTCTTCAACAATTATTTTTATATTTTTTGAACCTCAAAAGCGTCAAATTGGTTTATTAGTCGTTGCCGTGAATTAAGGCCAAGTGAAATAAGACGAACTACAAAAGTTAAATATGTCCAATTTTCAGCAGTTGGTCATAATTCACTTTGACAAAATGAAATAAGGCCAAATTATACTGAGAAGAAGTAAGTTATGTAAGGGAAGCATGAGGGCAATTTTTGAGAGCTTGTCTTATTTCACTTAGCTTTGTTTCAAGACACCATTTAATGTTTTAAGTTGGATTCTTAACAAAAATCGCTAAATACAAAACCCTAATTTTAAAATATAGGTACTACGTTACATGGGGTCTGTTAAACTTTTGCCTTTTTGGAATTTTGTTTTCCCGTTTGACTAACAACTCTTCAAACAAATATGGTAGTATCATTGAATAATTACATTAATTGTATCCAATGGAATAAATCAAAACAACAATGCACAGGTGCTGTTCTGGTAGATTTGGAAAAGGCCTTTTACACCGTGTGGTTAGAGGGTCTTTACCTTAAACTGAGCAGGCTTGCCATAAGCAAACCATTGTTGTATATACTTTATGATATGCTTAACGGTAGAAAGTTTGTTGTCAAAAGAGACAATGTAACTTCTACCACAACATTTCAAATTAACAATGGTCCTCAACAGGGAGCGGTGAATTCGCCGATTCTCTTCAGCATTTACACCAGCGCGCGATCTGATAGGTAGTCTAACAAAGGCAATTGTGTAGCGCCAACTATATAATTGTGTATAGAACGCCCCGAAAGGTTGAGGTAATAAGAATTCTCTAACAGCGTGATTTCAACAAGATTCAGCGATATTGCGACGACTGGAAACTGAAAATAAATGTCCAGAAGTCGGAGACAATTCTGTTCCGGACTACGTTGGCTAGGGATACGTGCAAGAATTGGCGCAAAATGTTCATCGTTGATCTTCACGGGCAGCGATTAGCCAGCAAAAGTGTAGTGAAGTACCTCGGTATCTGGTTAGATCAGTATTTATATTTCGACAGACATATAAATGCTGCTCTGACCAGAGCCAGAGGAGCCTTCGCTCTGACGAAACGGCTGTTTTACAGCAGTCGGCTTGACCCCAGATGATAATTTATGGTTGTCCTGTGTTCAACGTTGCCCCTTCCCAGATGAAGAAGTTTCGGGTGTTCAAGCGGTAGTGTTTGCGCGCTGTACCGGCTTATATCGAACAAGCGAATCTTCTTTCGTGCATTACGTGCATGGTGGTACAAAAAAAATAAATAAAAAAAAGTAAAAATAAAAAAGATATTGAAATTACTTTTTTTTAAATTTTCTAATAAATAAAATTGAATTATATTAAAATAGATCTTATGGCCGAAAGGCATTATAATTAAGTATTATTGTTTAACTTAGAGTGTCCGTATGGGACCAGTAAGTTAGTTGTAAGTTATGGTTAATTAGGCTAGTTTTATGAATTTTTGTCTAGCTTTAAGATAGTAAAAGTAGTAAATTGAATTAATAAAAATGAATTTAAAAAAAGTGTGTGGGACTGCCATGCCAGAGGACTTGGGTTTAATTCCTGCCTGTGCCATCTAAAGTATTTTTCACGGGTAATTTCGAGGAATTGACAAATCATCTAGGGCTAATTCTTGTCTTGAAAAGTGCTTCCTCAAAATAGCCGTCCGGATTCGGCCTAAGACTGTAGGTCCCCTACATCCCTGACAACATAACTCGCACACAGGAATGGTTGAGAGTTGTGAGTCGCTAGGCCCTCGTTCTTAACGTACTGTTGCGCTACCCAATTTATTTTATTTTTAATCTTTCAAGTAGTCGAACTTTACGATTTTTATTAATTTGCAATTTGTTTCCTTCTCCTCTTTCAAACAAATTGCAAATTCTTGCGTAAATTTGTAGAAGAATTATTTCCCATTTGATTTATAGTGCCATCTAAATAAGGAAGTTGATCTACGGAAGATCTTTATGCAATATATGTTTGTAAGTGTATGAATAATGGAAAGGCTCTGATGATACTCAACAAATATTAGCATAATCACGTTTTCCAAAAACAAAATTTACATCCATATATTAAGTGAACAAACATAACATAAGACAACTGCCAAATAGTCCCCTTTATACAATGGTATTTGGAGGTGTGAATTGCAAAGAGAATTCATAAGAAACAGATTGCAGACACATTATTACTACTGAATTCTTGTAATACCTCAAAAGGTATTTGAAAATGTGGTAAGTGTATAAATTCATGTACATATTTTATACACATAATTTTAAAAGAAAGAAAAAGTGCTCAAAAGGGTTCCTTTTTTATTTCTTACCTATCATGGAACATATTTCAACCTTTATTAATTTGAATGTACTCGTATTATAATGATTAAAATAAATTATGACCAATTTGTTTTTTTTTTTATCTAAAATGATCCGTATGTGGGTTTCCCCAAATTGTCAATATTTTATTTTTTGCAAAGTTGGAGCTCAATGCTCCTAAAAGGGTTTTAAATGCCGACTAATTAAAACTACTTAATATTGTTATTCGTCGTTACGTCATATTATGATGACAAGGTTTTGGAGTTTAATCATTAAATAAACCTTCAAGTTTTTCTTCTTATTCATGCGTACGTTACCATAGTATTTTTAAAAACATGAAATTAACTTAACTTTACGTTCTTAATCATTGTGTCTATTTTTTAATGTCAAATTTTACCTATGAAGTTATAATTTTATCATCATAGCTAAAATTTGATCAAAATACAAAAATAACTACGGACGTATACATTTTTTTATAATCAAATACAAATAATAAAAGAGTTCAATAATCTAAACTCAAAACAAAAACAATATTTGAATAAAATTATTATCAACATGTGATGGGTATTATTTATTTTCAATATATTACTATAACATTGACTTCGATGGCAGCATACTTGATCCACGGATTGGTCATTGTTCCGTAGTGTGATTATGTTTATGAATTTGTGTATATATTAAAAGTTCCCAACTGAGTTTAGTAGAGGTATTTAAATTTAAGCGAAAAAAATACACAATAGGTGTTTTAAATTAGCTGTCAATCTAATTATAATAATAGCTCTTGTCAACTTGAATATTATACTTGCTTGAAATTGCATTGCAGTGGAATATTTCTGCTAAATTATTATTTGAATTTTAAGTACAAATTCAAACTTGTATGACATTTTTTTTTTAGAGTTTAGCTAAGGATAAGATTAAGATAATAATTCATTTTAATGTTTGAAATATTCAAACAACAAACAAATGTTTATAAAGGCGGTTTTAGTGGTGTCAGTCATCTGACATAATAAAACAATAACTTCATGTAATTGAACTCACTTGGAAGCAGAACTTGAGGGGATCTCAAGCACTAAATTAAGTATTAAACCATCTAATAACTTATAACTCAATAAAATAAAATATGTACAATTAAAAAAAAAAGCGATACTTGAGTAGTTAATTATTATTTTCTGTTCTATGTTTAACATTATGCAAACAACTTTTTCTTTAGTATTCTTAACTGATAAGTTGTAAAGTTGTGTAATTAAATCTTTATATTCATGCATAGAAGTTACCTGAATGTAAACATTCCATCTAAGATCACGCAATAATTCTTTATTTCGCAATGATAAATTTTGATTGATTTGACATCACATGTTTTCATTATTGTAGAATATAAAAATATGCATAGTAACTCATGACTTTATGAATATGCAAACATGTACATCATATACAAAAAAGCATAACATAAGCACCTTTTATTAAGATTTGTCAAAGCTGATGGTTATCTAATATTTTGGTTAGTAGGAATGGAAAGTAATTTTGCTTTCCACAATATTCTTACGAAGGGTGGTTTAATTACAAGGGCCGATTTTGAATGTGAACCACACCTAAACGTCAAGTTTTTTGTATGCATTTCATTTGACATATCTCAATTTCTGACTGATTCAATTTGATCCTTGGAAAGATACGCTATCGAGCAACGCGTTAATATTATTCAGGCTTATTATGAAAATGGGTGTTTCAATCAAAATGCGTATTGTGCGCTGAGTGAATTTTTCGGTCAATTTAATCGTCTACATGTACGTACATACATGTGAAAAAAATTGAATAAGCTGGGTCTGTAGGAGATGTGAAAACACCAGTGCATGCTCATACAGCTTGTACTGCAGAAAATATTCTACTGTTCGCGATAGTGTGGCTGAAGAGCCGTCCACCTTAATTTTGTCGTCGTGTCCAACAAGCGCACCTCTCACACTTGTCGTTGATGAACATTTTGCATATATAGACCTGAGTTTACACGCTTAAAAAGTGCAATTGACTACAAATCTAAAGCCTGTTGACAATTTCATGGTGGCAAGAAATGGCAATAGGGGATGATCAATTTTCGAAAAAAAAAAAATAATCTTCAGCGATGAGGCAAATTTTAACCCCATTGGATTCGTTAATAAGCCGAATTGCGGCAAAGAGTTGGTGCGGGCGGGGCTGGTGGCATCATAGGGCCTTAATTTTTTTTTTCCAAAATGGGGTTGGTCAGGCAGTTACTGTGAAGGTGTTCGGCATCGTGAGATGATAACGAACTTTTTATGGCCTAAATTGGAAGGTATGGGTGTGGACGATATGTGGTTTCAACAGGACGGTGCCACTTGCCACACACCTAATGAAACAATTGGTGTTTGCAACGACAAAATGACAAATGGCCAGATATTGAGGACATGTAGCAGGACAATTAATGTGGTTCCAACAGGATGGTGTAACTTGTCATATAGCAAACGAATGAATGGATTTTTTGAGTGAGACTTTTTTCTTTAATTAGATTTTTAGATTTTTATAGATTTAGATAGATTTTTTATTAGAATATTATAAATACATTTTACAAATCATGTTTTTACGTACATATATACAAAAAAATCATTATGACATGGCATTTGCCGTCTGCCAGATTGACAATTAACATAAATTATACAAATATTGTAATAAGCTTTTATAATTATTTATGTGGATTTAAAAAAGAAGTTAATTTTAAATTATTTTTTTTTCTCAACTTTAAGTTTGAATTAAGTTAAGTGGATAATTGTTTGATAAATCAGAAATCTTCGTTCATAATTCTAGATCTATAACTTAACGCGATTTTGCAATACTTGTACAAATTGCCGACATTCTCAGCATTCATTCAGCAAGTGAACAACTTGTTCATCCGATAAGAAGTCACTTCCAAAAAAGCTCCTTCTTGTTTCCTTTAAAGTAGGGCATTTTCCAACGAAATGAATAACGTCCTCTCTTTCTCTAAGATTGCACATACTGCACTCCAATGGTAATTCGGGTCTATGTGGCATGAAATTCAGGCTTATAACTTCGCTTCGGAGTCTAACCATTGTTAAAATCTCGTTCACACTATTTGCATCACTGAAGTAGTTTCTTTTAGCAAGATTGTGGTTCAGCCTTCTATAAATTGTTCTGAATAAGGACTCGGAAGCTTCAGCTACATAATCTTCTCTACATTTTTCATCTACTTTCGCAATCACATCATATAAGATATCCTTGCAACTTGATATGCTTCCAACGTTTAAATTGAACTCCACATTAAATCCTTCGGCGAGGCAATTCCACTCCTGTACCAGCTATTTTGATTTTGTACTGCTTTAAGAGCTACTTTCTTGACCAGTCGGGAATCAGGCATCTTGAAAACTTTCAGTAAATAGTCCGCTTGCAGTTTAAGGGTTTTGACGAATAAAGGTGGAAGTCCTGTCTCTAGCATAATAACATAGTTTGGTGTGTTCAATAGCAGACGAAATAATCTTTTCACGTAGTGAGTTAATAGTTTCTCCACTGTGAGAAACTTTTTACATCCCCAAACTTGGGCGCCGTATAAAAGAATACTTTCCGCTGCAGCTTCAAATACTTCATATTTTATACTATGTGATATGTTGACGTTCATAAAAACTCTTTTCCATGCTATATTTATAGCTGTTTTTGCTTTTTGCAGTTTTTCTACTAGATGCTTTTCCATGTTTAAGTTGCTCGAAAAGATGACGCCTAGGTATTTGTACTCCTTGACGCATTCAATGTCTTCGACGTTAAACAACCACTTTTCAATTCCATAAACAACAGTAATTGTAAATCTTGTTTATCATAAGTTGGAGTGTTTCTGGGGAGTAAGCAAACAAGACTATATCATCCGCGAACATCAATGCTTTAATACGCTCTCCCGCAAAGTCAACTCCTCCAGGAAGGAAATCAATTAGATCATTTATGAAGAGCGAAAAGAGGGTAGGACTCAGTGTGCATCCTTGCCTCACTCCTGACGAAGTTGCAAACCAATCCGAAAGTTCCGCTCCATTCCAAACTGCAGCCCATGTTCCTCTGTACAACTCTTCGAGTATTAAGCCGAACTTCAACGAAAATCCCAGATTGTACAATTTGTAAAATAAGGCACCTTTGTTGATCGTGTCAAAAGCTGCTTTGAAATCGATGAAAAATACGTACAATTTTTATATTTAATTTTATTTAATTATATTTAGAAAAAAAGTGTACGACAATAAGCCAAGAACAATACGAGAGCTAAAATCTCTAAATCAGATAGAGTTAAAGAATTATTTACTTACTTACTTAAGGTGGCGGGCTCTGCAGTCCTGTGTAAACTAGGTCCTCACCCAACAAACTTCTCCATCTAGCTCGGTCCCTAGCTAGATGTCTCCAGTTTCGCGCTCCAAGTTGGGTGAGGTCACTTTCCACTTGTGCGCGCCACCTGATCCGCGGTCTTCCTCTACTGCACTGTCCTGTGGGTGTGGACTCGAAGACTTTCCGGGCCGGAGCATCTTAGTAGTTGAACTTTTACCCTTCTGGCTAAGTCTACGTCGCTGTACAGCACGTACAGCTGGTCGTTCCATCTTCTTCTCCACTCCCCTTCTATGCATACGGGACCGTAGATCGCACGAAGAACTTTTCTCTCGAGACAACCCAAGGTGCTTGCATCCGCTTTTGTCATAGCCCATGCTTCTGCACCGTATATAGAGTTATTGAGCCGTTATTTTATTTCAAACATAATTGCAATTGATCTTTGTAACAAACTTAAGAAAAGAGGCTGGGATGCGACCCACACTGATAACTTCCCATCCCGTCTGTCGATTTGTCTTGATTAAAAGTTTGCAGGTCTTTGTGTTGTGTTACCAACAATATTTTGCATGCAATGAAATAGTTTTGTCAACGAGATTTTTAGTCGTTAACGAATTTTTACCAATTTTAGTAGCATTGCTTAAATGTTTTTATTTCTTATATAAACAAATACAAATTGGATGAATGAAATTAATTTAAAGTCAATATCTTCTATTGTTCACGAGATATCGAGAACCGAACATCAATTTTTACTAAATTTGTGTAGGTACTATTTTTTGTAGATTTTATTTTCGAGCCGAAAATCAATTTTTACCAACTTTTATCAATTTTTTTTTCAGGTTTTTATTTTTTGTAAAAAAACTGGCAATTCGATTTTTCTTAAAATTTTACTGAATGTTGACAATAATATTTTTTAATACATAAAATTAGTTTAAAGCCAATTTCTTAAAGTTTTGAAAAGATATTTAAGTCGAAAATCAGTTTTTACCAACTTTTGTTAAATTTGTATTTAGGTTTTATTTTTTGTAAAAAAAAACTGTAATTTTTTTCAAAATTTTTCAGAATGTTGAAAACAATATTTCGTATAAGCTAAATTAGTTGAAAGCCATAATCTCAAATTTTTGAAAAGATATTTGGATCAAAAATCAATTTTTACAAACTTTTGTTAATTTTTTTGTTAGGTTTTTAATTCTTTCTAAAAAAACTATCAATTCAATTTTTCTCAAAATTTAACTGAATGTCGAAAACAATATTTTTCATAAAATAAAATTGGTTCAAAGCCAATATCTCAAAGTTTTGAAAATATATTTGAGTCGAAAATCAATTTTTACCAACTTTTTTAAATTTTTCGTTTAGGTTTTTATTGTTAGAAAAAAAACTGTCAATTCGATTTTTCTCAAAATTTTTCCGAATGTTGAAAACAATATTTCTCATAAGTTAAAATTAATTGGGAGCCATAATCTTCAATTTTTGAAAATATATTCGAGTCGAAAATTAATTTTTACCAACTTTTTTTAGGTTTTTAATTTTTTGTACAAAAACTGTCAGTTCAGTGTTGCAAACGTTATTCTATGTCGCAGAAAAGTGTTTTGGGGGTAAAATCATTTTTTGGTCGTAAAATTTTCGAGGTGACAAATATTTTTTTTTCAGTTTTTTTCATTTATAAAAAAACCAAATTTTTTCCAAAAATATATTTGTTTGGTATCACGTTACAATATATAATATAAAATTTAATTCAAGTCTCTAGCGTTATTGGTTCTTGAGATATTTTGGGTTAACCAAATTTTTCACCTTTTTTCAAATTGATATGGTAAAAAAACTACCCACTCAATTTTTTTGAGACCCCTTCTGCATATTTCTGCATTATTTTACGTATAACAAAATTTATTAGTCGATATCTCTACTGGTTCTTGAGCTATGGAAGACGAAAAAAAACGTCGCAAACGTAGGGACCTACGGACGTACGAACGTATGTACGTACACACGCACTCTCAGACATCTGTTTAAAAATCTTTTATTGCGACTCTAGGGACCTTGTAACGTCGAGAAATGTCAATATCTTCAATTCGACAAATCGTACCGATTACAATAACTTCCTATGGGAAGTTAATAATTCTTTGAAAAGTTTTTGTTATATTTACAACTAGTGGCTCTTCCCGGCTTCGCACGGGTAGACACAAATAGGTACAGATATTTAAGTTATAAGCATGCTAATTAAAACGACCATAAATCACTAAATTAGAAAACATGTTTTTGTCTTATCATTAATACTCTTCGCAGCGTATGCGATGAAAGACATTTTATGGCTAATTTTTGTAATTTTGGTTTTAATAGGAATTTCTAAAGATTTCTGTAGTAATCTAGTACTAATACTAAAAAAGAGGCTGGGATGCGACCCACACTGAAAACTTCCCATCCCGTCTGTCGATTTGTCTT
Organism: Eupeodes latifasciatus; assembly: GCA_920104205.1. Lineage (NCBI taxonomy): Eukaryota > Metazoa > Arthropoda > Insecta > Diptera > Syrphidae > Eupeodes > Eupeodes latifasciatus. Next base: position 75,557,931 of record OV049926.1, read on the forward strand.
GCTTCAAAGTTTGTAGGTTTTCGTGTTGGGTTAAAAAAGTTGTCAGTTGAATTATTCTTAAAAATTTTAAAATTACCAACAGTATTTTTCATATAAAGAAATAGTTTAGTTTGAAAATCTAGTTTTGTTACTGAATGTTGACAACATTTTTTTTTAAAGATAAAAGCCAATATCTCAAATTTTTAAAAAGATATTTGAGTCGAAAATCAATTTTTACCAACTTTTATTAATTTTTTTGTTTAGGTTTTTATTTTTTGTAAAAAAAACTGTCAATTCGATTTTTCTCAAAATTTTTCCGAATGTTGAAAACAATAATTCTTATAAGTTAAAATTAGTTGGAAGCCATAATCTCAAATTTTTGAAAAGATATTTGAGTCGAAATTCAATTTTTACCAACTTTGAGTAATGTTTTTTTTTAGGTTTTTATTTTTTATAAAAAAAACTATCAATTCGATTTTTCTCAAAATTTTACCAGATGTCAAAAACATTATTCTTCGTTGCACAAAATTGTTTTGGAGATAAAATCATTTTGTATTCGTAAAATTTTCGAGGTGACAAATTTTTTTTTCAGTTTTTTTTTGATTTATAAAAAAAAGCGTTAACTGGATTTTTTTCAAAAAATATACTTGTTTGGTATCACGTTACAATATATTATATAAAATTTAATTTAAGTCTCTAGCATTTTTGGTTCGTAAGATATTAAGGGTTAACCAAAATTTTCACCTTTTTTTAAACTGCTATGGTAAAAAAACCACCCACGCAATTTTCTTGAGAGCCCTTTCTGCATCTTTCCGCCTTATTATCTGTATAACAAAATTTATTTGAAGTCGATACCTCTTCTGGTTCTTGAGCTATGGACAACGAAAAAAACGTCGCGAAGGTACGTACACACGCACGCACAGACATCTTTCTAAAAATCTTTTATTTCGACTCTAGGGACCTTGAAACGTCGAGAAATTGTCAAAATTTTCAATTTGACAAATCGGACCCATTACAATAACTTCCTATGGGAAGTTAATAAAGCCTATGTTACTCAGTGATAATGTAGCTTTCTAATGAAAAAAGAATTAATCGGTCCCGTACTTTTTGAATTTATTCGTTACATACAAAAATACAAATCTTTCCTCTTTATAATATTAGTGTAGATGAACATCTTGCGTTATGGTTGCACCGCACTTATTTCTCACTATAACCCAATCCTGAGCATATCTTAGGTTTCATAAATTTAACATAATAAATCTTTTATACATTTCATTTATTGTAAGCTTTAGTATCCACATCAAAATTTCAGAATAATTGTAACGTTTATAAATGATTAAAACAAAGTTTTAACTTCAACTCTTTTGTTTGTTAACCTGTATCTAAATTTTTGCGTCATTGGAGCAATTGTATAGTAAGAATAGAGATAAAAAACAACGATTTTCATCCACAAATATCTTTCATTAAATGACCTTTATAAAATTTCAACTAATTTAATGACTTTCGCCAAGGTCGCTTAGTATCAAATAAAGATATAAATCAAAATTTTGTTTCACTATAGCTAGGATTTATAGAAGATATAACAAATGTGGTGTCAACATTCTAGAGGTCAACTGTACAATTTGTAGCTAAAAACTGCAAGACATTTGAAAGCTCCTATACAAATGAAGCCTTTAAAGAAAGACTGAATAAATCAACTTTGGTTGCCGGAAGGAATCTACTTGAACCCACGATCAAAACGAATTTTGTACTTGTCTTCTTTTTTCCTTCGATTATCCATTAAATTTGTTCAACTTGCAAGACTATTGAAAGAGCAGTTAATTTTTCAATAAAGTCTCTTTAGCTCATATCCAAACATTCGTTTAAACTTTATTTGTCCTACATAAAGTAAAAATTTTCAGGAATCGATCGAAATCTTCCATTACTGCACCGCCATCGCCATAACAATATCCGTTGGCATATGGTATCAAATTACACTTAAATTGAATTCGCGAAGAGGCGAAATTCCATTTTGCGCAACAATCGAGGCGAAAACAAAAAATCCCTATCACTGAAATAGTTTAAATGCATCCAATCCATACCGCAGAAGAAGATGCTTCTTCTTGTGACAAACATCTTCCCTCTCGATCCAAATGGGGGTTACCAGCACAAATCACCAACAGTACCACCACCGGTTTATTTTTTTTTGTGTTTGTTGTGAAGATACTCGGTTGGATTTATGAAGATCACTTCAAGTGACCGAGAAAAGCAACAAAAACAACAATTATGTTTGAAGATGCAATGAAAAGTCGATAGGTGGCTTCTTGTATCTCTATGAGCTCAAGTCTTGGTCTTCGTTTTCGTCGTCGTTATAGCTCGTTTGTACGTTTGGTCGTTGTCGTTGATGTTGTTGTATAGTTGTCGTCATCTTTGCTGTTGTCGTGATTTTCATCACAAGAAGTACGGGTGTACATATGCTTAAAGGTCATCGCCGCCACTACTGCGGCGCTCGGCTGCCGTATGGCTTACTAACTTAGTAAATGGAATGCAAAGCTATAGGCGCACAGATTTGGGTGTTTGGATGAGCTCACTGGCTAAGGAACGAATAAATGGATAAAATACCTAAGTACATGGTCTTTGATCTTATACTCTGCGACTTATTCAAATAAAATGTGTTGAATGCATCTTTGTGTATAGTGAAGAAGATTAACGAGTTTTTTCCTCATCAGCTAACATATCAATGATTATATTTGGCCGATATTTGGAAGAATATACTAGTACATACATTTATTTAGAAATAATGATTCAAATGGACATTTTTCTAGGTGTAACACACATGAATACTATTCTAAGGACATGTGCACGTGTGTTTAATACTAGCTGCAGTTTAATAGGTATAGTAAAAGCTTCGATGGATAGTTAAAGAACAAATTCTTTACCTAAAGGTTTTTGTTTTTCAAACCGGTTTAACTACTGCAGTATGAAGTTGAAAGTTCAAATATTATTGATGGAATTTTTGAAACAAGTTTTAAAAAGGGTACAAAATATGAATACAAATTATTTCTTTAACGATTGATTGATTAACTTATTTGTTAAAAAATGTATGCATATATTTAAAAAGCATACCCTTTATAGACTAACCAACATTATATATGCGTCTTTTACGACCATATCAAGGAAGAAAATTGATCGACATTTCGTTAAAAAAAATCGCAAAAATCGTCACTCACCAATTACATACTAATTATTTTGAGACCAGTTGGGAAACAAATAATTCGGTCAGAAAATAATAAGTTTGAACTACGGTAAAGAGTGCAGAAGTGTGTTTGAAAAGAACGAAGGTGCATTAATTTGTTGACATTTTTTTTATTTAATTTTGGTTATGGCTTCAACTTCAACTAATCAATAAAGTTTTTTTTTTTCTTATAATAAACGGACACTCAAGGAGTTAATAATAACCTTAACATGTTTAAAGTTTAAACACTGTGCAAGCTTTAGGAAAATAGGGAAGGATTAAAGAGAACATACTGATGCACATTGGTCTTAAAGTTTTGAATATCAAAATGATAGGGAAAAACAGAACTGGGTAAAGCATTCCACATTCTCGATGTGCGGTTAAAAAAAGAATCTCGATACTTGACAGTACGTCCGAAATTAAGCTCAAGGTTAAACTGATGTGCATTCCTAGAAGTACGAGTATTACGGCTGAATTGTTTGAGGGGGGAATGCAACTGGATAATTCCACAGAACGCACTGTTTATAAAAATATCGGTATAACAACGAAAGGCATGAAATATTGCGGCGGTTTTCGAGTGACGTAATTGTTTCGATTAGTTCTATCGCCTATCATTTTCAAAGCTCTTTTTTGGATCCTGTCCAAAATACTTAAACTTGTTTTAGGAGCACCTGTCCAAATATGCGAGTTATATTCAAGTTTTGGACGAATGAAGATGACTTTGTAAATTACAGGCAGATTAGAAGAGGTGAAAAATTTCTTGCACCGTCGGAGAAATCCAAAGCACCTGGCAGCATTTTTGGCAATATCGAATATGTGATCATTCCATAAGAGGTGATCTGTGATACACATACCGAGTACTGAAAGTTGATTAGTTTCCTGGATGCAAGTTCCGCTCATGGATAGCGGCATCGGGGGTGGGTTACGCTTTAACGACAGGTTTTAATGCTTTCCCTTAAGGAGATCCAAGCTTATGCCAATACACAGTTAAATTAACATTTTTCATACGATATAAGAGGTCTTATAGTATTAAACAAAGTCACAATTGACGCATTTCATGACTATTCTCAATTTTCGAAGAAAAAGAATGTTCTCTAATTCTTTTGTTAAAATAGTTCTCAAAGGTCCTAGGGCTCTTAATATGAGCTCACTTAATCATGTTACCAAGAAAAATCAAAACCGTGTGTGTTGCTCAAGAACAACTGAAAATATCGGAAAATTCAAGAATGATTTTGGTGCGGTTTTCGAGCTGTGATTCGAAAATGAAGCTAGTGAAAATATTGCGGTAAATGCATGTTTTTGTATGACCGGAATTAAAAGAAATTGATGTGGACACGGTGTTTTCAATAAGACGGAACTACCCACTGAGATCTTCTGATCTAACACTATTATAATTTTATATTTGGGGCAACGTGAAAGATAAGGGTTGTACCAACTCCCCACAATCGATTCAGGACCTTAAAGATTGAGCTCGTGAACTTATCGAGAACGTATAGACATAATGTTTGAATTGGTTAATGACAATTTCATGAAAAGGATATGATGTTGTTTTGATTTACTTTTCGAGCAAGGGTAAAATTATGGCCCTTAACCGATTCTAATTGCCATGAGTTTGAGACTTTTATTTTAATATTTTATAATAAAAATAATATAAAGACTGAAGTAAAATTATCGATGAATTAACTCATACAATATTTTTAAGCATTAAATATAAAAACGACAATTTAGTATAAGCTTTTGAAAAAGTTATATAATTAAAACAAAAATAAAATTCAGAAGTGTTATGTATATTTTCTCAAAACCCTTACGGCTTGTGGTCGACTAACATTTTTTGCAAATACTTCAAAGATGTTATGGTTACTGAAACTTAGTACAGAATCTCATTATTTATACCAAGTACTTACTGTTTTCGTAATCAATAAAACGACATGTATTTCAGAAAAAAGAATCATGAAGTTTATTTTTGTTTTTTTTTTGAATTTATCAAAAGTTTAATAGATATGCATCAATCATCAATATCCACAATATCATCAATCTGCAAACGAAACAATTATGTACAATAAAAAAGAAGAAAGGTCACCTAAATCATTATTCATATAAAATCTTTTATTGCTTTATAAAATCATAACACTATAGTTAAACCAAAACTAAAACTAATGCTCATAACGATAAAATCTTTAGTTCACTAAATTATTCAAAAAAAGACTCACCTACACATCATAAGGAGCACATGATTCACATTCCGCTCTAATGACTCGTGCCCTAAGCAGAAGTATCTTTTTTTTGTGTTTTTTCAAAGCAAATACTCAGAAATTGATACAAAATCTAGTAAGAAACTTTTTCTTACAGATGGTAAGCCTTTTGCAGACATCAACTTCTTGCAATCTCTGTTTCTTTAACGCGCCATTTAAACTTTAAAATTATTATATTAATTATAAAGTCATCATATTATAATACTTATGCAAAAAAATAAAAACCTTAAGAGGTTGCAAACTAAAAACTACAGAATGCAAGACCGGTAAACTCGTCAACAACGACCTTCTACCTTATAACTACTCGTAGCTTTGTGTTACATGGGCTATTAATGCCACAAGAATTTTGATCAATTTATTACCATGTGATGACAGCAGTTATGAACTTTGGTTAAAGTGCTTAATGTCTAATACTTTTTTCGAAGATGTGACCTAGAGACACTAATGTTCTTGCCAAACAATTTCAGCTAATTATTATGGTCAAATTAAAAGTTTATTGCAGTTGTTATACGTATTTTGTGCGAGGATAACCAAAAATAGAAAACAGGGAGATACAATAAGAAAAAAAAAAACAATCTTGTCAATAGGCCAAAGCTTCTTAAATAGCAAGGCTTTCAAGACAGGGTTCACTCGTCACCTTCACTAGGTTACACTTACTCGTATATGGCTTAGGTATATAGTATAGTCTTAGACAACTTTACAGGGTTTTCTTCTTTATTATTATTATGATTTCAGTCTTTTATTGTTATTATTATTTTTATTATTATTATCTATATTGTTGCAGCGTTGTGCCGCCATCGCTGCCGCTGAGCCGAGCTGATCTGCCACTGCCATCGCACTATAAGCGCCCGGCACCACCACCATCACCAACATCGGTCGGTCGGAGGTAATAGGGTATGACTGCACTTCTATGAAGATATCTAACTTTAGCATAACCTCACCTCTGTGTTCAGTTCAGTTCAGGTAGGTACCAAACTGATCAATGAGAAACTCTTGGTATTATATCGATTGTGTAAGATTTCGAGTGAAAAATCCAGAGAGATGATGATGATCATGTTGTGTTGTTGTTGTGTTGCTGTTATATTGTTGACGATAATGATGATGATGATGCTGTTGTTGTTGATGATGATGACGATGACGATGCCAACCATACAACAATAATAGCAGCAGAAGTATCAGCATCAGTACAAGTACAACAAACTGCAAAACGCCGCGATACCGCTGCCGCCACCACCGCCACCGCAACGACTCTATACACAGCACAAGTATAAAGAAGATGATGATGATGACCATCTCCCTAAGTTATTTTCATTTCCCTACCATTAAAGCTTTAAACACATTTTTTGGATATAAAAGACGAGTGTCGCAGTTCAGAATTCATCAGTGTTGACTTGGTTTTGGTACAGTTAAACTGTGTTTTGAGATAATTCAATTTATTTAAAATAATAAATAAATTCTTAAATTTTGTATTCTTCGTTGAAATAAAATATAAACAAAAAAAATCAAAATGATGAAATTATTCGTTGCTGTTTGCTTGTTTGTCGTTATCGTTAGCAGTGCTCCTGCACCACAACAGGATGTCCAACTTTTGGATTTCACAAATGAGAATGACGGAACTGGCAACTACAAATACAGGTAAGGGTGTAAACAATTAAAAGCAAAAAGAAAACAGAACAGAAAAATAGTGAAGTGTAATTTTGAATCTTAGGGATGATTTGAACGACTGATACAAAGGATACAATTCATAAAAGTGCCTTATGACTTTAGAACATAGATTTTAAAAGTGACTTAAAACAAAAACAATTAATAAGTGAGAAGTGAGATTTAAAAAGCTTTTTAATTTATTTCTTTGTGTTTTATTTGGATCTTTTATGTTTGTGCTTAAATTTAATTTAAGGATACTCATCGATAAGAATGCTTGTCTTCAATATTTCAGCAAGAAAGTATATCTCTCTGCCGAAATTTAGCAAACAAATACAATTTCCAATTCTTAAAACTTGTGAAAAACTTAAAATTTTATTTTAAATACTGTAAAGTCCTGTCGAAAAAAATTCGAAATAAAAAAATTGACACATTCAAAGCACAGTTATCATATCTGTTACAAATCCTTTTTAAAATGTATAAAATTAGATTTTAATCTCGAATCAATATAAGTCATCCTGGAAGTCCTTTTTAACTTTAGACATTCTATCTTATTTAAAATGTATCTCTGTTTTTAATGAGTTATCTAATTGAGACATACAAACTGTAACCTTAAACGTAATCTAAAATTGAATTTTAGATGGCAACTTATTTAACATTTTACCCAAAACAGAAGATTTTAATATCCTGTTAAATCCTTCTTAACATAATAAGTCAAAATATTATTTCCTTATGACAACTCAATTAACACAAAAAAAAAAAACAATGTAAATACAATCAGCGGTACTTTTTTCCATGACAAATTTCAAAACTCATTATTCGAAATCAATAAATTGTTCTTAAAAACAACTGAAATATTAGATCTTAATTTCAAGTAGCATTCATTCAAATTTTCTAAATGGTTTCCTCATTTTCAATGAAATTTATTTTCTTGTTTTGATTGTAAACAAAATATTGTATGGGTGCAAACCAGGTGCATAAATCTCGTACTTTAGCTTTGATATTTTTCAAGATCTTGTTAATTAATCGATTTACATTTTGAACTGGCAATCTTTAAGATCTGTCATTAAGTAATGTTTCATTATAAGTCAACACAAAATACCTATCTTTATATCCACATACCTACATATACAACAATCGTGACAGTTAATAAATTTTAAAAAATGTTACATACGTAAATTAATAAATTAAGTATTCAGAAACTTTGTAAAACGAGTGTATATTTAAAATTTAAAAGAAATAACGAAAACATGCAATCTGATTTGTTAACAGCTTAATTGGATGCATGATAATGCATTCTGAAACATCACCTTCCTCGCTTTAAATGAATGAAGTCCGTTTATTAACAAATGATTTATTACCACTTACGGTTGGGTTTTTGTTTCATTTTTTTTTCACAAGCTTAAAACAAAATTATAACTAATGAAGTAAAATACTTATCTATGAATTTATGAGAAATTTAAAGAAAACAACAAACAATTTACATCCACACTGAAAGAAATAAAAATATCAATATAATCAATTTTATAAACTACGCTATAATGACATTGATTTTGAACGAATTTGGTCAGTTTAAAATCAAATTCAAGGACAGACAAGACATATTTTAATACTGTAACTTCTTAAACATCAATTTAAGTCAAAATTTGAATTAGTCTAGTTTCGACTTTAATGAAACTTAACAACGGCTTAATAAATTGTTGTGAAAAAATTGACATATTTTTTAAAAATGTAGACAATTTAAATCACAAAAGAAACATTTGATATGTCAAGTTATGAATTTTTGATTAAAAAAAAGTCTAGCTTTAACTTCGATGAAACTTAATATCGGCTTAAGAAATAGTTTTGAAAAAAATAACATATTTTTTTTTTAAATTAAGATAAAAATCAGATCATGAATGAAAAAGTAAATTTCATTTTTATAAGAAAATTTTTCAACTGTCCTGTCATTTTGTACTTTTTGTCACTTTAACGACAACAGCGCCATTGCAATAGAATTTAGTAGGTACTGTTTGATTAGTTAAGAACTCATGATGTAATAATGCCTGTTATTAAGGCTTCACACCTACTATGTATTGTTTGATTTCAAGTCATGATAAACAAAAAAAAATGGCTTCCAAAAATGACTTAAATTTTGACACAAACTTATTCCATTTAATAATTTTATACATATTTTCATAAAATTTTTGTTCAGTGTAAAAATACTCCCACTGAAGTATCTATAGAAAAAGGTTATCAAAAAATGTTAATTCCCAAACACATGAGATACATATTTTAATTGCCTATTCCTATTTTTCATGTTTTGTAATCATACAAAAATGTAAACATAACCCAATGTCAATTACTGATATTAAATGTTAAACTGTTGCAATATTACAATCCTATTATAACATCAAAACAAGATGATGAACTCAAACGTGACCGATGACATTAACAAGAAGATGCAACGAAAAATAAAATAGAAGCTCACCTGTCTATTAATGACAAATACTGTTGATTACTATCAATTAGTCTTTCAAACAATATTGGACATTTAAATTCATTACTCAATTTTATAATATGGGTTTTTTTTCTTCTTTTTTTAACTATACTCGTATTTTATTTTATTTTATTTTATTTTCTTATTCATGAATAGAAAAAAAAACAACTTCTCAAACGTTTTGTAATTATACTGCGCTTTAGAAATTAAAATTAAAAACTCTTCTTTAATTTCGTTTTGTAGCATAATGTCTGTCAGACAAAAAGGTTTTCTTGTCTTGTACGATGCCATGATTGATTGTATTATTTTTTGGGTTTAAGTTTTAGGTATACCAAAGTATCAATGGTTAAGGCTTAAATATGTAAGGCACTTGAGAATATTACGAAAGAGGTCTTTTTTTAAGTCTTAATGCCACTTTTGCCCTCGAAATGATGACAGCATGATCTGATCATGGCTTCAGTTTTTTTAAGTACGATGGTGTATGTTATGCAAAGACGAAAGTGTAGAAGACTTCAAATTGACTTTTTACGACTTTTCATCTTTGTGATTATAATCTTTGAACAAAATTTTCAACAACTCTAAATCGATAAGAGCTACTTTCCTATCTTTCCCAAATTAATGGGATAAGGCCACCCGGTAGCAAAATGTATTTTTACGCCACCCACCGGCCGCCGAGCATGAGCAAATTTAATTATTAAGAAACAAAACAAATCTATTGTTTTCCACATTCAATGTCAATGATTTTTATGTGAATTTCAAGCTTTTTTAAATATGAAGGTAAAATTATCCATAGTGTTTTATTTTAATAAGTTAATAATAAGTTTAAGCTTACTATTGCAAAAATAATTTTAGCGTGGGAGAATTTGATGCTTAAACTTTGTATAAAATAAACATTACTGCTAGTTGATGATTATCTGATGTTTTGTTTTTAATTGAAGATTGTTAGTAAGGAAAAATTATTAAGCAAAATTGTTTATACTCGTATTAATTCATTTTTAAGTATCATACAGAGAAAGTAAAGTAGATTCTTATACTTAATTCATGTATCTTTTTAAAAAGCTCCTAGAATAAATTTTTACATTAAAGGTTTAAAGGTTTAAAGAATTAAAAAGATTCGGTTCACCTTATTCTGCAAAAAATTCTAAATAAAGGATAACAACATAACGACGATCTTTTCTTATATGTATAAATTAGAATTCTAAGCTTTTTACTACCTAAGAAATTTAAGAAACATATTTTACTATATTTTTATTTATTTGAATTTATTTCTTTTTTCGTATAGTTTCTCTCAGAGTGACGGAACCAAAGTCCAAGAAACTGGTGAATTGAAAACAGTCACCGGCGAAGAAGGTCCTGTTGAAGCTGTTGTCAAAACTGGATCATATGAATTCACTGATGCCGATGGTGGTGTTCATCGTGTCACATATACAGCTGATGAAACTGGTTTCCATCCAATTGTTGAAAGTTAAATTTAATTATACGAAAAATAGTTTCATTTTGTTTTGTTTAACTTAAAATTGTGATTATTTTTTTGTACGTTATTAAAAAATATTGTATAACTGAAAGAAAAAAAAATTCATATAAACAAAAAAATTAAATAAAAACAGTCTTTTCCTAGCACAAGAATTATATAATAAAAAAAAATTAATTTGAAACCGAAATACTCAATAAAATGTATTTATATGCGAAAAAATTGTAATTTATTGTTTTATTTTAAGCTGATTTTCCATTTACCAGATTGGTATTTTATGGTGTTTTGAAAAAAAAAAATGATCGAAATAAGCACAACTGAGATTTTCGGAAACTATCTTTATACTTCGTAGTACCCGTAGCGTGATGGTTAGTGCGTTGGACTGTCATGCAAGGGGTCTTGGGTTCAATCCCTGCCTGTGCCACCTAACTTATTTCACGGGTACTCTTGTACCTTGGGAGGTATTGACAAATCCTCCAAGAGTAATTCTTGTCATGAAAAGTGCTTTCTCAAATTAGCCGTTTGGATTTGGCATATAAACTGTAGGTCCCTTCCATCTCTGAGAACATTACTCGCATTCAGGAATGGCTGAGAGTTGTAAGCCACTAGGCCCTGGTTCTTCATGGACTGTTGCGCCACCTAATTTATTTATTTTATTTATCTTTATACTTCAGTATGTTCTGTCATGCCAGAGGCCTTGGGTTCTATCCCTGCCTGTGCCAGTTTTAGTTTTACACGGGTACTGCCTCTTGCGACGAATTGACAAATCCTCCAAGAGTAATTCTTGTCATGAAAAGTGCTTTCTCAAACTTGCCGTTCGGATTTGGCTTAAAAGCCTAGGTACCCTCCATTCCTGACAACACTACTTGCACACAGGAATGGTTGCGAGTTGTAAGTTAGTAGGCCCTAGTTCTCAACAGACTGTTGCACCACCTAACCTAAATTTTATTTTATGTTCTCAAGGATAACATAATTTATTAAAGGCGTACCATTCTTAACTAAAACATATGTATATTGATACCAATGTATTAATTATGCATTATTAACTATCGGAAGGCCAAGGCAACATCTAAAAACTTTTCAAAGGTTTCTATATTCAGTATTATGATATTATGAACATAAAATGAGATTATAATATGTTTAGAGAAGTCCAAATTCGTCGAAGTCTTGATTTATTGAATTCGTTAAACAAACTAACGTTAGAACTTAAGACTAATATTACATTTATTCTTAGATTTATAGATTTACAATGCTTTAAGCAATTTACAAAAAAAAAGAGGCTGGGATGCGACCCACACTGATAACTTCCCATCCCGTCTATCTATTTGTCTTGCTTAAAAGTTTGTCTAAATGTATCAATTCTAATTCTTATTCTTAGATTTTATTTTTTTATGAAAAAACGTACTGTTGGATTTTTATAAAAAATTACAGAATATCAAAAACAATATTTTCTGTGGAATAAATTAAGTTTGAAGCCAATATTTTTAATTTTCGAAAAGCTATTTGAGTCGAAAGTAAATTTTTACCAAGTTTTAGTATTGTTTTTTTAGGTTTTTATTTAAAAAAAAAAACTGTCAATCCAACATTTCTCAAAATTTTACCGAATGTTGAAAACAATATTTTTTGAAAGATAAAAATAGTTTGAAGGCAATATCTCAAATTTTTGAAAAGATATTTGAGTCGAAAACCAATTTTTACCAACTTTTGTTAAATTTTTTTTTTTAGGTTTTTAATTTTTTATAAAAAAAACTGTCAATTCGATTTTTCTCAAAATTTTACTGAATATTGAAAACAATATTTTTTGAAAGATAAAAGTAGTTTAAAGCCAATATCTCAAAGTCTTGAAAAGATATTTGAGTCAAAAATCAATTTTTACCAACTTTTATTAATTTTTTGTAGGTTTTTATTTTTTGTAAAAAAACTGTCAATTCGATTTTTCTCAAAATTTTATCAGATGTTAAAAACATTATTCTTCGTTGCACAAAATTGTTTTGGAGATGAAATCATATTTTAGTCGTAAAATTTTCGAAGTGACAAATTTTTTTTTCAGTTTTTTTGATTTATAAAAAACCGTTAATTGGATTTTTTTCTAAAAATATACTTGTTTTGTATCACGTTACAATATATAATATAAAATTTAATTCAAGTCTCTAGCGTCATTGGTTCATGAGATATTTAAGGTTAACCAAAATTTTCACCTTTTTTTAAACTGCTATGGTAAAAAAACCACCAACGCAATTTTCTTGAGACCCCTTTCTGCATCTTTCTGCATTATTACCTGTATAACAAAATTTATTTGAAGTCGATATCTCTTCTGGTTCTTGAGCTATGGACGACGAAAAAAACGTCGCGAACGTACGGACGTACGGACATACGGACGTACGAACGTACGTACACACGCACGCACAGACATCTTTCTAAAATCTTTTATTTCGACTCTAGGGACCTTGAAACGCCGAGAAATGCCAAAATTTTCAATTCGACAAATCGGATCCATTACAATAACTTCCTATGGGAAGTTAAAAAAAAGCTAAACTGAAGTATTGAAAAAATTTACTTTAAGTGTTTTACTTTTAAAATCATCGCTTACGGAATATACCAAAAAGTAATAGTTTAGTTTAGTTATAACGGCTATAAATAAAGTTTAATTGTTCCAAAATTGATATTGATATGACTGACCCATTGATTAATTTTATAATAAAGCACAGCTGAATGTACTCTCTGTGTTTAGAAAGCGATGGAAGATTTATGAGCGTGAGCCTATGATTGTACGGTGGAAGTTCGAGCCTATTGGACCATGGGAAGAAACGGAGGCAGAAGCGCATGAATCTTCTTGGTACTCCTTCTATTCTGTTTATATGGACTGAATAAAAGGGAGCCCATATTATGCAGCCATATTCCAATATTGGTCTTACAAATGATATATAAAGAAGTTTAAGAATATAAAGGTTGCGAAAATCATGTGGAAACCGTTTTATAAATCCGAGTGTCTTATTTGCTTTTTTAATAATATAGTTACAATGATTTGTAGAAATTAATTTTGAGTCAAGAATAATACCTAGGTCAGAGAAAGTAGAGTGTTTAGTCAAATAAGAAACACCATTCGCAAAAACTATTTACATCATCTTGTAGGAGTAAACAGTCGTCAAGTGAGCCAATACGTTTGAAAATTTTAATGTCATCACCGTAAATTAAAACAGATGAATGTTTTATAATAGAATGTAAGTCGTTAACGTACAAAATAAACAGTAAAGGTCCTAAGTGGCTACCTTGTGGTACGCCAGAGTAGGTATAAAAATATGATGACCGCTCATTCCTAAAAACTACGCTATATGATCTATTATATCTATATATATTATATATATATATATATATAAGTACGACGAAACCAAACTAACAAATTTATCATTAAAGCCTTGGGATTTAAGTTTGGAAGTTAATGTTTTATGGCACAATGCCACAATTTATTAAAGGCCTTTTTGAAGTCACAGTCAACTTGTTTCCGTTTTTCAAACGAATCTAAACAAAAAGAACTGAAATGAAAGAGGTTAGTAACTGTTGACTTATTTTGAACAAAACCATATTGACTGTCACAAATTATAGACTTACAATTAAACGATATGACTTTACAAATAATGGACTCAAATAACTTAGGGATGACGGACAGTTTTGCAATGGGACGATCATTTTTTATTTCATTTTTACTACCCTTTTTATGTATGAGTGTTATGTACGAACTCTTCCAAATTTCAGGAAAAATTGAAGATTTGATCGATTCATTAAAAAGAATATGAAGAGGATAGGATAAATAGCATGCGCATTTTTTCAAAATATAAGAAGGTACACCATCTGGACCAGGGCTATAACAAACGTCAAGTTCTGAAGCTTTGCGAACGATTTCATCTTCAGAGATCCAAAGACTAATTGAATTCAAATGAGTTAAATTTTGTGAAGGAGCCAATAACTCAGGCATTTGACAGGAGTTCGCTACTTCAAAAGCATCTTTGAAAAAATTTGCAAACATATTTGAAATTTTTTCAGAGTCATGGCTAAGTTCGTTGTTGAAAGACATGCAGTTTGGAAACCCGTCAGTATTTCTCTTACTATTAACATAGCTCCAAAAGTTTTGTGGGTTGTTTTTTATGTCGGTTTCAGTATTTAGAATAAAGTCATTATAAAGAATATCTAAATAGTCAATAAACATATTTCTTAGCTCATTGTATATTACCAAGTCATTATCAGCTTTTGTATTATTAGATTTAATCCAGGCCTTGTTTCTTTTATTTTTTAAGTTTTTAGGCAAGAGTAAAACCATGGAGGAGATTTAGAAATATTGCGCGGTTTTCGCAATGGTGTGGTCTCATAAAAAAGTTAAAGAGAACACAGTTGAATTTAGAGCACATAGCATTAATGTCACAGTTCTCAAACAAATGATTCCAGTTAACATTACATAACAGGTTGAAAAGTTCATTAAGTCTGCATTTTTTAAAGTTAAATTCAAGATTTTCTTTGGAGCAATTAGGAATATTACATACATGCTGGGCGATGTCGGTCTTCTTCGACAAGTAGGGTATTGGCTGAATTTACAGCAATATCAGCATTGAGTGTGTCCGAGAAGAATATAAGGTCCAATATTTTGTTGAAGTTGTTGGCAATCCCATTAAGTTGGCTTAGTCCACATGAGGAAAGACCGTCAATTGTCAAGAATTCGTTGGTAGAGGACATGTTAATAGGAGATAGATAGTTCTCATGTGTCTGTTAAGTCCAGATCAAGTTTGGAAGATTGAAATCTCCTAAGACTAGTAACTCGTCTTGTGGCTCAATTTGATCGTTTATTTTGTCCATGCAATTAATTAAGTTTTCATAAACGTTGTGAGGAGAGCTTGGAGGTATATATGTGGCGATAATGTATAGCAGTCCTGTCTTAGTTTTAACTTTTATGCAAATTATTTCTACATCAGATTGATGAAAGTCGTCAACCAAAGTGCATATCAAGCAATTTTTTACGGCAAGCAAAAGTCCACCTCCTACAGTGCTGATGTCATTTAAACAGTGTCTATCACGTCTGTACACTTGATAATTCGAATCGCAGAGTTCCGTATCCAAGAATGTATTGTTTAGCCAAGTTTCAGTCAAAATGATTATGTCGTGTGGTAGAATGGTTATATTTTTGTAGACCTTATTGATCTTTGTCCGTTGACATTTTGATAATAGATTAGAAATTTTTGAAGCTGCTTCTTTGATGATGTGTCATTGTCTGGATATTGCGAAAATGGTTAGAAGATGATATTGTTGTGCTGATTTGCTTATTTTCAAATTCGTGGACTATTATACCACTAGGCCATATAGAAACGGAGTTGAGAAGTCCAAAGATAGAGTCGGGCATTTTTAGTTTAAAATATGCATATTTCGAACAGTTGCGGTGGATCAATTTCTCTACTTTCATGGTTGTCGAGAAACCAAACTTTTTTTTGAATATAGTTCTTAATGTCAAGAGCATTAGTTGAAGGGTCGAGTTTTGATATGCATAACGTACGCTGACCTTCGACTACTTTTAAACCACTAGATATAGAAGATATATTTCGAATTCCCTGTCCATTTGTATTAATCGTAGGAATAAATGGCGCTGGTAACGATAGCAGAGTTCCTATAGATGGTGTAGTGAAAGGAAGAGGAGGGCATGATGATCGTATCAAGAATCTTAAATCTCTTTTCAAGCTTCAATTGGAAAAAATCTCAAGGCCAGGTTCATTCTAACAGGTTAATGAATATTAGTTTTCTAGAACAACAAATCTTTGAATCGATGCCAAAGAAGAAAAATGCAATTCAAATGAGAGATAGAATCTCGAAAACCCAAAATCCCGAAAGTCCAAAATCCAAAAAAAATATTGGAAAATTTTGCAATTTATTGTATTTTTCGGGATTTATTTTTCTGTATTATTGTATTTGTAATGAAGCTCATTTTTGGAAAAGGTAAAAATGATTTTAATATAAGTTAATATTTGCGAATATAAATATACATTGGTAAAGCACAAATACTATATTTTTAATCGCGTTTGTACATTACCTTTAACATCATTTACCAGTGAGTATTTAAATTTCAATACTGACTCATTGAGTTAGCATGTCTATTTTTAGCTAATGGCCAATTCCTTGACAAAGTTCTAAAATCAATTTAAAACTCGATTTAATAACTCTCGGTTTATCTTTGAAACTTTGTTTTAAAAACATATTTAGAACTCGACCATTTATTCGCATCTAATCATTTCATTTTTAAGTTCTAGGAATTTTAGATCTCGGTTGAATGAAACTGACTTCCAACGTGTTTTTTGATATTTTTGTATCACCCCGTAGCTAATTCTGACTCAACATTTTGACATTTTACGAACAAAATTCAAAATATATGTCATTTTTCGTTGGGTCCAGGTTTTGGTTTTGATATTCTCACTTTTTTGTTCGAAATAAAAATTGCGTTTTCTTTCTTATTTTGTTTAAGATTAAGATTATTCTTTTTTGATAGACTTACACATGCACACATATTGGTGTTGCATTGAACATCTTTACTTTAATAAAAATCCTTAGAAATTGGTTTTGATTTCATGTTTTCCATTGTTTCTTGAAAACACTTGTGTTTAGTAGATTCAGACAAAAGATTATTGTCGTTATTAAAAATGCAACAATATTGACAAAATTTTAGTATTTTTAAATATTTCTTCAGATGCATACAATGTCAAAACGGGTGTTTTATGTCATCTAGAAACAGATGTATCTACACTTTTATTTGGTCTTTTTTCCATGAGAATATTGACTTTTGTAGATTGGATGTTATTTCTCGACATAATTTAAGTAACTCTTATGTCTTTTTGTGCAGACTTAATAATCGTGGTCATTATAAACATGTAAATAGTTTAATGGGTTTAAATACAAATGTAACTTTTACACTTTATGGCTTTTTGGTAAACCGCCCATGTTTATATATTTACTATTGCACATTAAATGTCCATGTAGTCTGAAATTTAACCCAAACAAGAGTTAAATCTAAAAGAAAGCCTTTGGAAGAAGTGAAAACATTGCTAAACCGAGTTTTGATATCCTAGACCTTCCAATGTGCGGGTCTAATAAATCAATGGTCGAACTCCAACTGAGATCTCAATCAGAGTTCTAATGGTCTAGAACTTGATGGAGAAATGAGTAAGAACTTAATCTTATTTTAAGAAAAATCGAGTTTTGACCTTTCGGGAATTTTGGGTTTTCAGGATTTTGGCTTTTCGGAATTGTCTCCTTCTCACGGTGAAAATACTTTTAGAAGTATCTAATACAAATTAAATTGCAGAATAAGAGCCAGTTATTTAGGGACCCTGCAGGGTGAGTGAAGTTTATTGGTCGTAATGATGGTATTTAAATTATAAGGTATTTTTAAAGATGTAGGTACTTAAATGCGTTTCGATTAATTTTTAGTTTCTTAAAACCTTTTAATTTGGTTTGTCTTTGTACTATTACTCATTTTTATGTAAAACTTAATTGAAATTAAATTTAATTTCGTTATAAATAAACAATTTAACTATTTATTTACTATATATTGTTTAATACGACTATTTTTAAATATTATTATTTGTTAATGTGTAAAATTATATCATTTTATGAAAAGTTAAGGCACGAAACCACTTTTTTTGATTAAATCACATTTTTCCAAAATATCATAGAAAAGTGGAAAAACGTTTGCTTGGTAAAAAAAATTAATGATATTCCTTACAGCCATATTGACAATGAAAAACTACGCCATTATTAAAAATGGAACGATAATCTCTATAATAACGCTTTGAAATTATTTAAATTCGAATTCAACGAAACAATCGAAATTTTGCAAGAAAAGTTTTATGACCGTCTTATATCTCAGAGAAATAATACAATTTTGACACTGAGATGTTGTCATTGTGATGTAGCACTTTAGACTTTGGATCCAAGGAAGAGTTATGCCAATGATTAAATTTGTGCATTTATTGAGGAAATTTCGCCGCAAATGTGCAAGAAATCATTACAAATTTCATGTTAAAACACCCTTTCTTTAAATATCATTTTAAAACCTCTTATTGAAAAATAATATTTTATTTCGTTTTTAATCTTTTGAGTTTAATAAAAGGACTACATAATGAACATAATTTTAAATTGTGGAGTTAAAAATGGGAATTATTGGAAAGTATTATAAATTTACTAGAACTTGACTGTTGCTTTAAAGGTTTTATACAAAAAGATAACGAAAAAGTATCAAGATTCACTTTGATTGCTCTCCTAAGCACACTAAATTAAAAGTTTTATTGAAATAACGATTTCAATATTTTTTACGAGTCCATAAATCAATTATGAAAATGTACAACAATTATATAACTGACCCAATTTCAAAACCTTCGCCTTGTTAACGTTCAATAGAGCAACTTTCTATTATTCGAATTGTATTAATTTCGTTTGTTTTTCTATATAGAATTTCTTATACAAATTTTCAATGCCACGACACATAAAAGTATGTTCATATAAGATAAATGCTTCTTTTATATACATATTTATGTAAGTTTTAACACTGTGAATAGTGTAAGAAGGTACCTTAAAGTTAAGGGTTGCACATTCACACAACCGATAACAACTATTATATGAACTTCACAAAAAGGGTATTAATTTTGCTAAGCTAAATTTGCTTTAGAGATAATCCCATCTTAAGTTGCCATCAGGTGAGGTATACACTTTATATAGAATAGAGATGCTGAAGACGGTCCATCTGCATGTTAGACGAAAAATCTTCATTGAAATATATTGATTTGACTATATAAGATAGATATACTTTTCAATACGGATCAGTGTCTTTGTGTAAAGGTAAAGGGTTAAAAATAATGGAGTGAGCATTTATTTGAAAGGACTGATGGTGATGATGATGTAACTCACTCAAAAGAATAAGTTTATACTTTTTAAGTCGGCTAAATAATGATTATGCTGGTCAAACTTTTGTCAATTTTTTTCTTAAATGTAAGATAAGCTTATTCTACATACATATATACGAATTAAATTTTCAACATAAAAACATAATCCTAAGGATTAGGAGTTTATTCAAGCTGTTCTTAAAAGCTGTATAGTTAAAAGGTAAATGATTTTCATTCTTAATTTATTTAATTGTTCTTATAGAGCAGTTAATTTTGAATAGCGCTTTCCAATAAAAGGATTTATTTTTAAAAGTTCGCTATTTGGGCAGCTGCTACTTTTAAAGTTGTCATTTTTTGAAGTGTGAAACACATTAACACATTAAATAAAAAGATACGAAACGTTTGTTATGTTTTTTTCAACTACCCATTAGTTAACTTTTGCTATTTTTGGGACATTTATATTTTTGAAATTCATGTTTAAATCTCAATTCTAGAGCACCCAAAGCAAATTCACCTCAAAAAGTGGATTTCTTCAATTAATTAAGATCTTAAGAGATTTTTTTTTATTAATAGATATCAATTTTGAAAGCAAAAAAAAAATACTTTTAGAATGACTAACACTCTTTATGTGTTTCAAAAAATAAGATTAAATTAAATAGGAGTTTCAGGAATTTAAAGGTAACTTAAGTTTGTGTTAAGAAAATAAGAAATTCTTATTTCTCAGAATGTAATATTAAATTGACGATCTATTATTCAAGGTTTGTTCTTAAGAATGTGAACATTTGCTCTTTCTCTCAGAAAATATATTATTAAAATAATTTTAAGCATTCCTAAAGTTTTTCAACATTTAAAATTTGTTAATACTTTTATAATTATTACAAACATTTTAGTTGTTTTTGGACAGACAAACCACTTTTTGGTGAATTACATTACTAAAAAATCTGCAGATAAAATCTTTGCTTATACAACTAAACTGTGTGAGCTTTATGGCTTATATTACCCCTCCTGTATTTGTACGGAATGATTGGAATAGACCAGGATTTCCGAATCATATTGTAAAGTAACACTTTTAGACCTTCGACACCACCCCCCCTGCATCTAAATACCTAAATTCGTGGGCTCTATGTAAAAGAATAATATTATATTATAACTATTGATGACATTAACAAATTCCTCGGTAAGTTGAGCTTTCTCCCCAAAATTAATGAAAATGCGCTCTTCACAAATTAACTTATACAATATTAAATTAATCTCACCACCTCTTGTTTCAAATATTCAATATTCATATTCTGTGTATGAGCTGTGTTGAACATAAAATCCAGGATACAAACAAAAAGTTAAATGAAAATACGGGTATTCAACTATCCGACGACGGACGCGACATGTTGACACGGTATGGGTCATGTTAATTTAATTGAGGTATATCTATATGCTACGACCTATCGCTTCGGCAGATGCTCTAACTAATTGTCAGAATATTGTTTGGAGGTTATCTCGTCCTTATAGTACATTGTCAAATGTTTCTATTCACATATGTCTATGCATGTATGTATACATACCTGCTCAGACATTCACAACCCGTCCTACCAATTTTGATGGCCAAGATTCAGTATGCCTTATAGTCTCTCTAGAGAGTCATCCTTTTAGTGATATGGTGTTGCAATTTATATTGAATTTGAAATATCCTTACGGAGGCATTTGCCAATTAGGTAAACTACATATTCATATGATATACATGGTCAATGTGGTTAAGGCTGATTGGATTATACATGAATTCTTGGTTTCGGAGGTTTATCGTTTCGAATTTGAGAATGTTATACCTATACAGAACTTGGAATATACTACAAGACAACGAAGATGTTGAATTTAACTCCCAAGACCAGAAAACATGGATTTGTGGTTGAAATTTCTTGAGTGTGTGATATGAGAAATTACTTTTTTTTATAATCGAACACATATTTATGGTTCCATACATATTTTTCTGGGAGTTCATCGGACTACGTGGATTTAAAGAATAAAAACAGTCATACCATAATTTGTCAGCCATGCCATATCAATATTTTAAGTTTTTGTTGGTGAACTTTAAAATTATTGAGGATTCCACATCATAAAGTCATTATAAATTGTCAATTTTTTGATGCAGTGAAACGTCAATTTTTTTGAGTATAATTAATCACTCTTTTACAAATTTTGTATTTATAAATAAATTTAAAGTTATATTTTATGCATGAGTAAACTTCAGAAGTCAAAACTCCTCTGACAAATTTTACTTAACACCTTTTTTATTGACCAAATACGGATTCACATTCTATCAATACAAATTTTTAGGTAACAAAAACTAGTACCTGCTGTGCTAAGTAATCTGATGTGCTGCTAATATACATTGCTATATAACAATAGGACTGCTTCGAGTATAATGTCAAGGCTTAAACAATGTTTCCATTTTGGTGTAAAGATGTGTTTTTTTTTTCTGTCTGTGCTATCGGTCTGTCTGTCACATATAAGCCTGCAAAAACAGCAACATCAACAACAATAACAACATGAACAACAGGCTATCAAGAATCAAGTAGTTATAGTATGATGCTTCACCAGATGTTTATATTCATTGGGTGTTCAATGTATCTAAACATGTTTGTTCATAGAATATTATATTCTGGGTCAAGTAATGGCCAAACCAAAGAAATTATTGTCTTGCATTCTCGATGAGGCTATACATATGAGCTCAAGTATGGCTAATATTGGATGTACATTGTATGTACATTTAATATGTTTATGCATAAATGTTTATATGTATGTATATATTGATGTGAATAGAAGGTAAGCTTGACATTTAGAAACCGGATTATGAACTTATTTAATTAATTGGTGACATAATACTTTTGTTTGAATTGAACCTTTATCAAAGCCTTGCTTAAGATGCATGTATACATTCCATATACTCGTATATATAAATATATAGCAGGTGAATAAAGAGTTATAGTCTATCTTGGAGATTTGAATAGGTATGACATTGATTGTTGTAAAGCAGTTGTGGTTAAAGATGCAAAATTTTTAATAGAAATGTGCTTCATTCTGGTTTTTCTTTAGATCTTAAATACTTAACTATAAAGGATATCAACAAGTTTAACAGGTAATTGTTACATTTGTTGAATCTAAGCTCTACAATTTGGATATCATTGGTCTAGCCTATCTACATTACTGATTACCTTAATTGTTTAAAGAAAGTCTGATTTCTGCCAGAGCAATATTATTCGCAATATCGGTAGCAATGCAATAATCGTTCTTCTGAGAGGGCTATTTGCGACATAACGTTGTGGATAAACTCGAGTTGAACGGTTTAGTGAACAATTTTCCAACATTCGTAGTTAATCTAATAGCCAGATCCACCTATATAGGCAAAATAGACGTTTCAGATCGGAATAAAATTCGTACAGACACTGATTGTTACTAACAAATAACAAAATGTCCAGACAGTCCGAGTTAGTATAAGAAGTTATTAAGGTTTTTTTTGTCGAAAATTTACGTTTTAAGGCAGTAACTTTTGAACGATAAATTCTACAAAATAATATTTGCTGGACTTTGAAGGTCATGAGATGAAGGCACTAAAAAATATGTAAATTAAGTACGTTTTTTTTCCATATGAGCACTCGTTTAAAAGTTACAGCGATTTCATGAAACTTTTTTTCAAATACTATGCCTAAACGGTACTTTGTATTTTAAAGCGTTTCAGGTCAAAAATATAGCTTTATTTTTTCTCTATCAGAAAACTAAAATTTGTTATTATGCTATTTTTTATTAATCCCCATGTATGTATGTAGGTCAATCATGTTAATTAAATCAAGAATTAATTCCAATATTTTTTTAGGAATCAGCTCAAGCTTCTTTGGTGATCATGGTCACTTCATGTAATAAAAATTATTTGTATGGTATGCTGAGGCGTATACGTACTTTTTTCTTTTGAAATTTTTTTTCGCTCATTCAACATTAAAATATTAGACTTAGAATTAATTTTAGTGCAAATTATTTTAGGTCAAATAAATTAAACTTAGTCTTGCCACCCTTTTGTTAAATAACAAAAAATGATTTTAATACAACGAAACTACACAGTCTTGCTAGTACAGCCCAATTAAAATAGAAATGTTGCTAGGGAAAAACTGCAATGTTGATGAAAATTGGTACAGAAGCTTAAACAAAAAAAAAATTAATTAGGTGGCGAAACAGTCCATGAAGAACCAGGGCCTAGTGACTTACAACTCTCAACCATTCCTGTGTGCGAGTAATGTTGTCAGAGATGGAAGGGACCTACAGTTTATATGCCGAATCCAAACGGCTAATTTGAGAAAGCACTTTTCATGACAAGAATTACTCTTGGAGGATTTGTCAATTCCTCGCAAGAGTCAGTACCCGTGAAAAAAGTTAGGTGACACAAGCAGGGATTGAACCCAAGACCCCTTGCATGACAGTCCAACGCACTAACCATCACGTTACGGGTACTACTTGGTACAGAAGCTTAGGACTTCATAATCAAGAAACTATATAAACTTCCCAAAAATCCCAAGAGAGCACATAAACTTATTTAAGTTTTTTTTTAATTTATTTAGGATTTTCTCTTTGTGGTTAAGAATTAAAAATTTAAATTTAAAATTTTTGGGCTCTAGAAATCTTTTTTTTTTATTTGGATACATTTATTTTGATATATTTATTCATTCTTACCAATACTATAAAATACAAAAATTATGTTTTATGTTAAATCATGAGTTTAAAGTCAACATAGTTCACAATGTGCCTCAACATAGATGCACTGCCCTTTTGTTCAAGATCTTATTATTTAAGTGAGTTTGATTCTAAATAATAGTTTTTTTTTTAAATTTTGAAGTTTAAGTCACTAACAATCTTAAAAAATTATTATGTACCAACATTACGAAAATCTTGTTTTTTGAAATGGTCATATATTGATGAAATGAAATAGAAAGTATTTTAAATTATTTTTTTTGTTTGAAAGGCGCATGTATGCCATTAAGTGTGGAATATGACACCATTCAAATGCCCGCCTCGGTTTCTTACCGTGGCACTGATCCGATTGGTCCAATTTTCAATGAGTCATCCGCATAGATCCGGCTGAATTTGAGCGATGGCCTGTGTTATGGTTACCTTTAGGGCATCGGTCGATTGTGATTTATTTGCATAGACCTGCGACTTCAAGAAACCCCACAGGAAAAAGTCTAGCGGGGTAAAATCGCATGACCTTGGTGACCAATTCACATCACCCCTGCTAGAGATAACCTCACCCTCAAATCGTTCATGCAAAATGTCAATCGTGGCGCTTGCTGTGTGGCACGTAGCGCCGCGCCGGCCGCCCCGCCGCCGCCTACCTGCTAGAACCCAAAATCCACATTAAACGGTTACTTTTTGACGATGCATTATCACCTGGTGAACATCACGTGCGTTGGTGACGTCCCCACACAGTCATTCATCCAAAAATGCGCCTCGTCCATAAGATGATTTTTCAGCCAAATTTGGGATCCTCTTCCAAACGATTCGAAGCAAAGCCAGCGAACAAATGGCGTTGTCTATGAACATGAACTTTGAGCTGTTGTGTCAGTTGGATTTTGTACGGGTGTAGGCCCAATGCTCGACGCAAAATTCGCCAAGTTGAATTCTGCGAAAGGCCGAGTTCTTTCGCACGGCGAGGAATAGACTGCCTCGGGTTCTGCGGTACACTTTCACGGACCGCCGCGGCGATGTTCTCGGCCGATCTTTCGTTCCTCAATCGTACGGGTATTGGGTGATTCTTTACTGAACTGGTCATCTCAAATTTCGCCACTAAACGTTGAACAGTCGAATGTGAAAGGCCACCACGTGTACCGTAAAATGGACGCAATGCTCCGCGCAACGTTTGCGTTAACGAGCAATCATTTTGATAATAAAGTTTTATCATTTGAACGTGCTGTCCAATCGTGTAACTTTCTATGATGATTTGGCATAAACAACTAAATAATACACGAAAGATTTGACAGATGTCACCAAAGCAAAATGGCCGCCACGGGGCGCCAAAATCTACCCGCGCCCTTTATTTTTCAACAGCATTGCCATTTGAGAGTTTAGATACAAAAAATTGAGTTTTAACTCATTCCAATTATTTATGAAACAAATATAATCTTAGAAAAAATACGTATTTTCTGATAGAGAAACAATCAAACTAAAATTAGTCTCTAAGGCGCTTTTAGATACAAAGCACCGCGAAGACAACATTTTTGAAAAATCGAAATTTTCTAAATTTGATATTTTTTGAAATTGATGTAACTTCTAAGCACTTTCTCGTTGTTCTGTATAGTATATCTCAAAATCAACAAAGTCTAGATAAAAATCTCTTAATAACTTCTTATGCTCATTTGGTATTTTTGGGGACTGTTTGTATATTTGTTAATAACGATGTACTCAGTATATGTATCAATTTGCATCGATATGCGAATTATATTGAGTTGAAAAGTCTATTTTGAGTGGTATTCAACGCCATTCATCAATATACTTAGTTTAATGCACCAGAGTTATGAAAAACTGGATGTTTTGGATTTGCGCTTCCCACCGAAGCCGCAACGGACATTTCAATGATATTTGTATTACTTACTTTAAAGTAGAAATAAAATCGTATGTGTACTAGAGCCTTACCCAATAAACTTTCTCATCAAGCTCGGGCCCAATAGCTAGGTGTCTCCATTGCATACTTCAAGTAATGTGGGTCACTTTTCAATTGTGTTCGAGACCTGATCCGTGTAATTCCTCTACTGCGATGCCCTGTGGGATGAACTCGAAGATTTTATGGACCTGAACGTTGTTTTATATGCCAAACGTCGTACTTTTATCCTTATAGATAGGCTTACGTCCTTGTACATCCCGTACAATTTGTCGTTTAATTTTTTTTCATCCACCAGCTGTTTACTTGCATTTGCGACCGTAACTCGTTCTATGAACTTTTCTTTCAAAACTTTCAATTTTGCGATATCTAGGGGATTCTTTTTAAGACATACATATGTACATAGGTTATTTTGAAGTCAGTATCATAAATTCGCAAATCAAAATGATCCTCTCTACGCTTGAAGAACGTTGTAAAATATTGAACATTTATTTTAAAAGTGTTGTAATATTCAGTGCTGTGTAATTCAAATAGTGCGTTTTTTGTTTAGAAATTAAGCATTTCCCACTCTTGCTGTGCGCAAGTTTGTGCAAAAATTTCATATGAGTCTTGCAGGGTAATGGTCATCACTCATCGTCCCCGTTGGCTGGTTTAAAAGAGTGTAAGATTTAATCCCAGAATATCAATGTCAGCATGGTACCATTTGCGAATAGTTCTTCACAAAGATTGGCTTACAAGAAAATTCATTTTTTCTAAAAAGTCGTATTTTCATTTTGGCTCCGTCTCTAGAGGATCGTTTTTGTCGGGAATAAAATATATCGACAAAGATTTATGATTTTTCTTCGAAAATGAGAATGGGATGGGTTTTTGATAACTGCGGACGTTCAAAACTCATGTTAGCTGACTTTTATTATTGAAATTGACCAGAAGACCGCAAAAGTATTTCGGTTCATGCAGATTGGTGATCGTTTTTGCGTGTTGTCAGCCGTCTTGACGATGTCGATTAGTCTCTTCAGTGATGCGATTTGAATTTTTGTTTTGTTTGTTTTTTTTTTTTTTTTTCTAGGAATTTTAAAGGACCGATGCGATGGTTATACCAAGAGTCTTTAAACGATTCAAGCACTTAAGGCGATACGTGAGCTACTACCAAAAATATTTAACGAGATATTGGAAGTTAAGAGCGACAGTATACGCTACTGTGAACCCATTCCAGGCAGCCACTTGAACGACTTTGTGTTTCTTATTAAAAGTAAATAATTGTTCTAATTTACAACCTCCAAAAATCTTTTTTTTTTATTTTTGTATTGCATTTAGGAAAAAAAAAGAAACTCGGTTCAGTTGTATTTTGTATTTCATTTCTAGCTAACATCGAAACAATAAAGACTTGACTCGAAACAAGTCTCACTACAAATACCCCTTTAGGTTTGTTAACCAATTCTATTATAAAGTTCTTGGCTTCAATCTTACCAAATTTTATAACTCGAAAACAAGAAACAACGATTGTTATGTTCAGTTAACATCAATTAAATTCGATATGAATTGATTTTAGAAAACTGCATTTTGTCTTGTTTTTATCCTCTCCAAATAATTTCCTTGCAAACTTTGTATCGTCTCTAAATCTAAGATCAATATCTATAATTCGAGCGACTTAAAGAATTATTATTAAGAAGACGAATATTTTGTATATCCAAAGGATGGACGTTCGAATTTTGACGAATTTAGTTCACGTTCTCTCGGAGATACCGTAAAGTTTGATCCTTTTTGGCATAATCCTTTTTTGTTATACCCTCGCCTTGGCCTATACCTATAAGACCGCCGCCACCGCCGCACCCGTTCCATACGTATATTATGTACGGCCGTACCCACCCACGCATAATAACATATTTAAATGTAAATAGGATAAGTATATTTTATAGCCCATTGGGTTGAAATATGAATGGTTATTGAGTATTCTTTTTCGCTTTCGATTCCTTAATATTGTATGTTTTCTTTTGGTTAATATGTGTACCAAGGATACCCCAAAAGTGTGCTGTTTGATATTTTTTGCTATATGTATGTATGTGTGTGGAGAGTTTTCTTTAGCAAATGTATAATACCACTGGAACCAAGGGATACTTTTTTTATTTTATTTTTTATTATCCTTTCTCATCCTGTATAGCGAGCCTTAGCCTGTTGTAGTCCCAATCGAATCCTATCCACATGTATATTGTATAGTAGCTGGGCCGGGTCCTTTTGCTTGTGATGATATCCTTTTTTCGATTTCATTTAAACCTTTCAATATAAAGAGTCTCCTGCTTTTAGGTTTTTGTGCCTGAGTCTGGGCTATGGGCCTGAGCTTATATGTATATCGTATCGTATCTCTGAAGACTGAAGTAGCCATTGGAGAAAGGCCAATTTCAAAATGATCCCTTCTTCAACACGGCCGAATCGTAATAGTAATAGAGTACTATATGTATGGAGAAGTTTGGTCGTCGTCGTCGAGGCGGGTGGTATGGCCCTGGCGTCGTCGTCGTCGCGTCTTCGCCGTCGTATAGGCATGTTTCTCAGATATTCGACCTTACGATATATATGTATGTATGAACATAGAAATCGTCGTGTGTATAAGCTCACGGCCGTCATGGGATAATAGGGTAATTCCATCAAAGGAAACGAAGAAAAAAAAAGAAGAACCATAGAGAACAACAACTCTGATGAAACGGGTGCGGCAAACGGTGATGTCGGACTGGTATACAGTATACGCTACGCATAGAGTATAGCATGTATAGAGAGAGGGTCGTTGTTGGGTTCGATAACAAATCGAAATTACCCCTATTAAATATTTACAGTTGAGTTGGTGTTTGGCTTTCGAATTGGATTAGGATGCAAATAATATTGAGTAAGAGATGTCACCACTAGAGCTATCCAATAACAATCTGATTAGAATTCTTATTAACTAAACCTATATTGCGCCTTCTTCTGAATGTCTTATTGGAAAAATATTATATTAAGAGTTGCTATAAAAATATTTAATGATTTTGTTTCCGGAATTATATTAGGTAGCCATATAGCATAGGTAGATATGTGGAGAATTGTTGCCAATAAATGTATGGTATATAATATGTTGCCAGCTGATGTGAAACAGAAAAATAATGGTTTAGTAATTTTAATGCTTTTTAACCAAAAATGAGATTTTATTTTAAGTCATAAATTTATTGAAATGGAAGTTCAATTTTTTCAAAATTTATAATCAAGTAATTTAGTTGAATGTGAAAACTTTTGTTTAAATTGTACGTCAAAGACGAACATTCTTTGACATCCTGCTTCTGAAGCTAATTAACCGAGAGAAATTATAACGACTCAATAAGCTTTAGTAATTGTTGACCAAGCTTCCATCATGCTCGTTAAGGTAAAATCAAAAAATCGAATTAACATTTGGATCACATGTCCTTTAGGTAAGAGTGTGTCGATTATAGCCATCAGATAAGGTCAAAAGACCAATGTAGATAAATTAATCTTAAGTTAATGGACCCAATCCAGAGTTGTCTATAGAAAAAGGAAGGGATAGGAGGGGTAGTTTCACAGTTTTTTTTTTTAGAAAAAAAAATAAGTAAAATTATGTTCACATTTGTGGTATTAGAAAGTTTACTAAAAAGAGGTGTCATTTCGAACAGCCTACTATTTGGGCAAAATAAAATGTTGACGTCTATACTCCTTAAAAGGTTTAAAGTTTGAGTTAAAGAAAACAACATTTTGAATGAAGCTACGTATCGTAATAACTTCTCTACGATTGACTTGATCTACAGTTTAACTTCGTCTTAAAAGAAAGAAGAAATTGTATGCTTTTTTTGTTGACTTCAAAGCTTAATTCGACAACGTACATAGAAATGTACTTTCTTACATACAAATTGACTAGATTTTGTATCTCCTCAAAAATATCTTAAAACCTGCGTCTGGGATAGACGGGGTATCCCGACCAAAAAAACAACGGTATTAAACAATGTTGTGTTCTGAGCTCACTTTTTATCTTGTTTTTGAACAACCTTCAAACTCAGCTCCCAACAGATTGATTATGGAAGGTCTAAGAATTAAAGTTATTAAAGTTAAAGGTCTAAGAATTAAAGTTATCTTGTATGCTGATGACATTGTTATGCCCTCTTATAGTCCTTCCAATCAGCAAGTCTTTATAGACTGCTTCATTGACTACTGCACCAAATTAATGTTGAAAATAAGAAAGACATTTCTTTCGAAATGGAGTCCGAAGAACAGCTCAAGAAAAATGGTTTTTTAATGGTGTGGAGATAGATTTTATAGGCCAATACACATCTTGGGGTTATTTTAAACTACAACATGTCTTGAACGGAACACTTTAATAACTCAAATTGCACATAATTGCCTTTTTTAAGAAATAAAACAAATAAACACTCATCTAAATTAAAGATTCCTGATGCAGCTTCAACAACAATTATGCTGCACTGTGCTCAAGTGTTCAGGCTATAAAGAACATGCAGAGAAGTTACAGCGATTCTTTCTGAAAAGGAAATACAAATATTTACTTACTAACTGTTTGGATAGCTGTAACTTATAAAGCTGTTATCTTTTTACTTTTGACAAGCAGAATTTACTTTGGGTTGGGGTGAGGCATCTTCTCGGCCAGCAATAGAGAAACTGTTTCAAAATGTCAAGATATTACGAAAAGTTAATGATGTGAGGAATCAAGACATTTTGTATACCTGAGGAATGAGAGATGAGAATATTTCTGGAGTTGTAGCCCATAGTCTTAGACGAAAACCCAGCTGTATAGATTCCTTGTCGATCTTTGGAATTAGGTATTCCTTTAAATGACTTAATATCGTATTTTAAATAAAGACTTTGGCCTTAAGGTTCAGATAACAAAACTTGCATCAAGTAGATCACCAACAATATCATATCTTTCCCGATCGAATACTTGAAATGATCCGGATTTTCATCGAAAAATTATCTTCAGTGTTAGGGCCCATTTTCAACTTGAATGTCACGTTTATAAACAGAACTGTCACATGTAGGGATTCCTGAAAAGTTTCTTTGTTCTCAACGTGTCACTGTTTTGAGCGGTTTTTACGGTAGTTGGATTGATGTTTATATGGCTGGAAATAGGAATAAGTTGTTGACGTTGACGATGATTAATCTGTCAAAAGTGACGTTCATTTGACTTACATCTTGGGTGACGCCGGCTGTTCTCACAGACCGTGTTTTTCCTTAGCCCTTTTATTTTACTCTTAATATTTTAACCACTTTTAATTTTTTACCACTCAGTCATTTCGGTATGCATTCACCAAATCTAAATGCATCTGATTTAATAGACACTGAATTGATTCGTGAACTACAATACAATACTGTAGAAATGGCAGCGATTGTTGCTCGCAATGTCCGCCTAATAAATGAAGAACAAAGAACCACTTTTCAGCACATCATGCCCGCAGTTTCGGCAGGACAAGTTGAATTTTTTTTTGGATGCAGCAGGTGGAACTGGTAAAACATTCTTTATTTCGCTCATTCTTGCTAAAATACGATCAAATAATGGTATCGCATTGGCTGTTGAATCTTCTGGCATTGCGGCAACTTTATTGGATAGAGGCAGAACAGCTCATTCAGTATTTAAACTCCTCCTTTCAGGTGATTTCAAAGAAATACTTCCCATTATTCCGCGTTCAACGTACACTGATCAGATCAACGCGTGCTTAAAATCATGGCCACTGTGGCATAATGTTGAAAAAGTACAACTGAAAGTAAATAAATACGTGTTCAAATTCTTCAAGATCCATCCGCTGAAACATTATCAAAAAACTGTTAGATATAGGCGACGGAAAAGTTACTACAGATGAAATTGGATGCATAAAATTACCGGTCGATTTCTGCACGATTATTGATTCACAAAATGCTTTCATTGACCAGATATTTACCGATGTACACAGACAATATAGAAATCATGAGTGGCTGGCAGAAATAGCAATTTTAGCAGCACAAAATGTGGATGTCAGCGAATTAAATCTCAAGATGCAACATTTGTTACCAGGAGACTTGGTGCCATTCATACAAATCTATTGATACAGTTTGTGATGCTACCGAAGCTGTTAATTATCCAACTGGATTTAACAGGCATGCCACCGCATAATTTACAACTGACGGTTGGATCTCCGGTAAATTGAACCCACCACGGTTGTGCAACGGCACGCGATTGAATAAATAAATTATAAATTGGGTGGCGCAACAGTCCGTTTAAGAACTAGGGCCTAGTGACTTACAACTCTCAACCATTCCTGTGTGCGAGTACTGTTGTCAGGTATGGAAGGGACCTACAGTTTTAAGCCGAATCCGAACGGCAAATTTGAGAAAGCACTTTTCATGACAAGAATTACTCTTGGAGAATTTGTCAATTCCTCGCAAGAGGCAGTACCCGTGAAAAAAACTTTAGATGGCATAGGCAGGGATCGAACCCAAGACCTCTTGCATGACAGTCCAACGCACTAACCATCATGCCACGGGTACTACTACTACTACGGCACGCGATTAGTAATTAAAAAATTGATGAAAAATGTTATCGAAGCCATAATTCTAAATGGCAAATTCCCAGGTGAAAATATATTATTACCGCGAATCCCTATATCATACCCACATACACATACCAATTCAATTCCATCGCCTTCAATTTCCAATTATATTGGCATTTGCAATGACTATCAATATGTCTCATGGCCAAACGATGTCTGTCTGCGGCTTAGATTTGAGCACTTCATGTTTTTCACACGGACAATAATTATACGTGGCGTGCTCTCGAGTGGGCAAACCATCCAGTTTGTTTGTATTGGCGAAAGATGGGACCACAAAAACTATTGTACATTTTGTTGAAATAAGGGATATTGTTTTTTTTGTATTTTTTTCGAATTATATTATATATTATTATACATATATTCATATATAATTTTAAAGAATTAATTTTAATAAATTAAAACAAATTGTTTGGTGATTTGTTATTTTAATATTTTGTCACCGTTTACAGTGCTCTATACCTATCCCACTTATATATCACATCCTTACACACTTACAATAAGTTATTTATCTCTAGCAAAATATTCTCTAGAAATTATTTATGTGACAAAACAACGTTTGTTGGGTCAGCTAGTTTTATTATAAATTACAAACTATACAAACAAAGTCATAGAATAAAATAATTTCTGTTACTCTCTGGAGATTATAAAATTAGAACCAAAGATTTTCTCGTACAAAATGTAGTAGTGACTACTTGGTTTATGTAATCGGTGAGTCTAGTCTCACAAGCCAGGTTTCTACCAAAATCTTTAAAAGTGCCCTCAGGTAGAGATTAAGTTATGAAATTTGGAAAGGAGATTTGAAATGGAATTTTTTAACATCCCCTTTAAGCCTTTGCCAATATTACACAATCGATTCAAGACCTTAATGGTGGAAGCCATAAAGTTTTCAAGGATTCAAATTTTTCAAATTCAAATATTCATTTATTGCAACGCAAGTAATCATTATACATTTTATAAAAGCTTTTATGAATTTTTAAGCATTGGCTTAGCCGTCAGCTCGACTGGTTTTAAAATATTTAAGTATACAATTGAACAAGTACATAATATGTATAATGGTATAAAATTAAAAAAAGGAAAAAAGGTATGATTTGATTGTATAAATATTTGCATGATTTATGATTTATGTATATTCCATTATTATAAGCATTCTGTAGTGGTAGCTAGCTCTGACAAATATGACAAGGTTCGCTTAATCTGATCCATTTAAAATTTCAATTGTTTCCTGTACTGATAGGGATGGTTTACCAAAGCATACTCTTCTTTGCTGGTTAAAAATTGGACACACACTGATGAAATGAAAACAATCTTCTTTAGCTCTCAAGTTACTTACTTACTTACTTAAGGTGTTATTTTGAACCGCGAGCTAATTTTTCTTGGTGTGTTTAAAACTTTATAATTCTCTTTAAGTTTTCTAGAAATCTTTATTTTATTGTATTTTTCATCATCTAAATAAACATTTTTGTAGTTTAAAATGCAATAAAAATTGTATACTAGAATAATTTTTAGTAAAAACAGGACAAAAAGGTGAGTAAATTGTGAATTCCATTTTGCAGTTTTACTCTTTTTAGTTCATAAAATGTATATGTATTTGTTTTTACTATAGGGTGTCTCAAAATTAACGCAAGATTTCTTGCGTTAATTTTGGGACACCCTTTATAAAGACAAGTATTTTTTTAAACACTTAATCAATGCAAAAAGGTTACCATTTGATGAGATTTCGTTTCTAAATAAATATGTATATCAACTTGTTTGAAATTAACGCAAGATTTCTTGCGTTAATTTTGGGACACCCTATACAATTGTATATGAAATACAAAATTTACATTACCTATTTCTTTCAAGTTATGTCAAATATTAAGCATTGTATAGTCTCTTAACCCTAGTCATCATTTTAAATGCCCTTTTTAGAACAGCTTGTGACCCCAATGGGGATTCAATATTAAAAAAGACAGTGTTTCTGGTTATGTCAAAGGTCTGTTATTCATGTAAAAATCTAATTTGAATATTAATTAAGTCGATTTAATGATGAAATGACCTGATGAATAAAAACACTGCACTCAATGAACTTACTGACTGACTAAATTATCTGAAACTTAGAGTGTGCTGCTCAATCATTGTCCAATATTTTTGATCGGTGGTTCAACAACATTATTCGACCGTCTTAAATAGGTTGGTTGAGATCCAGAAATTTATTCCCAAATAATTAAAATATTGCAAATGCTCAATTTTAAAAGAAAATCCATTAAATCTAATTAACTTTAGACACCACTTCAACCCTTTTGGTCAACCCTTGATACTATGTCTATAAGTCTGTATATACACTATATGTACATACATGACATGGAATCACTCATACGTACAATTTATCATAATATTGTTTTCTCGTTTCATCTAAAATCCACATAAGAAGAAAATTTAATTATCCAACTTACCCTCCAAAAAATCCTTAAAAAAGACGATTAATCAACTTATATACTCTTTATTGTACATTAATTAAGCATGCAAATTATTATCCAGACTCGACACTCAAAATCATCACATTTACCATCAAAACAGTCAAAACATAAAAGATCATAGTTCAATTGTTAAGAGTATTCAAAATTTAACCCTCAAGATAAATGCAAATAAAAATCTCTAATGATTTGCCACAAAATGGTCCAGAATTAAACTTCTTTATATTTCGTCCCTATTTTTGTGTGATCTTTTGTTGAATGGTCAAGGTGAAAAACATCATAATACCACAATGATTACCTGATCTGGTTTTCATCTTAACCCATCGGTCAGTTTAGGATCAGATGAGACAAAAGACCATCGCACTTCACAGCATCCCTATTTTTTGACTTCCAAAACTTTGTTCTGTCGGAGTTTATACTAAGGTGTTGAACATCCAGATTTTGATTAACCTTTTGGCATGCGACTGAACCCACCCTGGGCTGTCATTTGAATTTAGATTTTCTTTTTCTTTGTTCTGATGGTTGTGATGATTCTGATGGGTTTGTTTTGGAGGGAAATATGAGAAAGGAATTTCCACATCATCACTTTTTTTTATTGGGCTTTCAAATGACAAAATGAAAAATCCAGAAGAATTTCCATAATGGCAGGTGGTGGGGATAGGATGGATATTTGAAAACAAAACAGCCGTATCATGTTTCCTATATAGAGTTTGATATTGGGTTCAGATTTTGTAAATGTTTTGTACAGTTACTCCACATGTATGTGACTTGGTCCCCTATCCAACGAATTCCCATTCCACCTCCGCCAGCCGCCACATATCATTCAACAACTACTTTCCATAGCAGAAGAAAATGCAATCATGCACAGATTTTTCACATTCACCAAATGCCTTAACCCTTAAGAAAGATCCCGTCCTTCAAATATAATACTCGTATGTATAGATAAAGAGAGATGGAGATATCCAAAAGGGAGAGAAACGGAAGTGTGGAATGACATCAGAGGGTTCTGCCCAGACCGGGCCGGGCTGAGCCGGGCGGCGGCGTTGGCGGGCCGAATGGTGGCATATTCGTGTGCTTAAGCGAAATGTGGGCTATTATTCAAAAATATTTATTTTGACAGAACCCATTTTTTTCAGTCGTCCTTCGCACTGAGCATCAGTGTACTATATTGTATGGCAATGGGATGATGAGATGCCATCGCCGTGTATATATATATAGCCCAGTCCGTCTGTTATCATATTCTAAAAGGATAACACGTTTGTGGTAACTGTATAACTGGGAATGAGAATGAGAAAAAGGTTTTCACATTTACATTCAAACTAATATAGAGGTGGCGTATTTTATGCGTAGGTATAGTAGATATATATCTTTGGGTTTGATTCTAACCCTTGATAGCCATTTGGTCTGCATAATTCTAACATATCTTTAACGTGTGTACAATCCAAATCGTTTGATTAAACGGATATAGTTTATTAAATACCATATTTTTGTAGTATATTATTGCATTCAGTTGTTCCCGAGTTCTATCTTAAAGACGAATCGATTGTGAAGCATTGACATAGACCTTACCTTCCAAGTGCAACAAAGAAAAATGTTTAAGGGTGTTATATCATAGAAATTTCCTTAGGAGAAATAACACTTCAAAATTGCGATTTTAGCGCCATTTTTGTAGTGAATTTGATTCCGTTTTTGAAGCCCGTTTAAATCTATTTTTAGTAATGGCGTAGTTTTCATATGCCAAACGTTAAATGTTGACAGCTTCAAAAGTGACAGCTGCCCAAGAGCGAACTTTCTCTTATTATAAGAGTTCTTCTTCTGTGTATGCCAAAGCCCAAAAGTACATTATGTTTTCCCAGGCACTTAAGGGATATTTTGAACTACCCACATCAACATTCCTTGATGGTATCAAGTATTCTATTAAAAATGAAAAAAAAATGGAGTACCACAGGGCTGAGTTTTGTGTCCAACTTACTTTCTTTATTGATTTAACTTTTCAGATTTTTCCATTTTGTTACCACACATCGGGAATGTGGAATGCTTTACCCAACTATGTCATCCCCTCTTATTTTGATATTCAAAACTTCAAGGCCAATGTGCCACGGTATCTCCTCTTAAATCCTTCACTATTTTCTTAAAGCTCGAACTGAATTTAAACTTTAAACATGTTCAGGGTATTAATAACCCCTTGATGGTCTGTAAATTATACAAAACTAGCGGCCCGGTACGTGCTTCGCTACGTATAAGGCATAGTAATAAAAAAGAAAGATTATTAAGTTCATTTATTCAAAAAAAAAAAATATTTTAAATTGCTAGCTATTTAAAAGATATTTATCAGCAAAGAGTAAAAACTAAAAAATAAAAAAGAATTGGGTACTCTTACTATGGTGGGTCTATATGCGGGTTAGTCTAAAACAGTTTGATAAACAATATTTTTTGTTTTCCATTTTGAGCATGAATAAATAAACAGTTGGGAGTACCGCCTCTAGAACAGGCAACATAAAGTTTTCCATGTGAAAAACATGATTCCTCCAAATTGACACCACAAACGTGAAGTGTTTGCCCTTGGGCCTTATTTGTGGACATCGCAAACGATAAACGCACAGGATATTGTAATCTTTTCAATTCAAATGGCATATCAGTTGGAATCATAGGGATACGCAGTATCAAACCCACTTCTCCTTTTGATTTACCAGTAAAGATTGTAGCTTCGATCAAATTTGGCAATAACTTTTTCACTGCCAATATGGTGCCAGTGGATTAATATTTCGCAATAATATAATCAAAGAACCAATTTTCAGATTCAAGCAATGCGGTGGTATATCAGCCGGTTCCAATGAATTGTCAATTGATTTATATGTCGTGACTACACCTGGCAGTTTCGTTTGAATTTGAAAATTAATGGCATTGATATGAATGTTCTTCGGTGCTAAAATGGCGCGTTCTCTCAACCAATCACGATTTCTGTAATTCTGAAGAATATTCGGAAAAACACATTCAATCAACTCATCTATAGATTGCGCAATTGTACAAAAATTGTTCGGTAAAGTGATCAATCCGTTGGTACTGTCGATTGGTATTTTGCCATCACCAATTTTTAACAATTGTTTTGAAAAACAATTGTTTTGATTAAGTACAGGTACAGGGTCAACAGATCTATTCTGTGCAGTACGTTCACGCTTCGATGCATTAGCTTGTGCGCGTTCATCTGTAGTCTGAGATCGTCTTAATAATGCCACTTGATTTGCATTTGGCGTTCGCCGGCCTATGTTTGGTCGTCTTGCTCGTGGCAATTTACCTTCACTCAACAACTCAACAATATTTTGGAAAATACAAACACAAAGCAATAACTCAACAATATTTTGGAAAATATAAACACAACAAAGTTATAATTATCGCTGATAAAATGAAATGACATATGATGACATTAAATTTGTTTGACAGAACTAACGTCACTTTTTTTGTCTTCGATTGTTTTGCCAAAGATTCAAATTGGCTTTTAAGTATTAGTAAAAATTGTTTGTATATGGGAGTATAGAAAGATGTTGATTTTACACTTTTTCAAGATTTTTTTTTTAATTTTCTCTACGTACAAACCTCCTCTGGACTTCCACGAATAATTCAAGACCAAAATTAGCCAAATCGGTAAAGGCATTGTTGAGTTATAACATTACAACGAAAAGTGGCATTGATTTTTATATATATATATATAGAACTAAATCAAAACGACACAGAGTGTACAAACACAACATCGATGCGAATATATTCAAAGGTATCTCTGTTTATCTGTCTTTCGTCCTAGAGCAGCAGCAAGCAGCGCGAGCAGCGTCCACCACGAAGGACCACGATTTTATATATTTATTCAAACGAATATGTGTGTACAAAAGTGGGTGGAGACGGGTTTTGCTTTGTGTCCTTTTTGCCTTACCACAAATGCGTTCTAATGTAGTTTGTGTAAATGTTGGGGGTTAAAAAATACATTACAACGAGGGATGAAGTGACCATTTTTTTATGCTGACTGTAATGGGAACATATTTCATCTTCTCTACAAAATACAACCTGGCTTTCAGGTTTTTTTTTCTTATGTTTTGTCTGTTGAGTTGTGTTGTATTTAGCTTTAACCGGGCGCGTCCTATCATCCCTTTTGTCGGAAGGATGGATGGATGGACGAAAGAAAGCCGAGTGCGGGAGAGAATAAACGATGGCTAAGAAGATCGAAGGACCGACGACGACGGGCGGCGGCGGCGGGCGGACTGACAGACCGTCCAACGACGACCCTCACGTTTCTCGGTAAGGCTATTGTATGTTGTGCTGTGCGACAGCTTTATGACCCCACCCCTTTTATAGAAGACACATACTATCCTTCAACTTTCACATACCCACAACATCATCGCCAGAGTAACAGTGCGGGGGTGAAAACTGATAACAAGGGGTGATTTTTCGCCATTATTGTAGCAATTTTTTTTGTTTGTTAAATTTTTGTTGTTGTTGGTGATTTGATGTTGTGTCTATAAAGATACAATATTTTTTGAAATTTTTTGTTTACTTAACAAAAAAACGCATTGAATCAACAAGGAAATATCATTTTTTTATGTCATTTTGAGAATTCGTTATGGCAATGAAAATTATGGCCAGGGGGAGAGAGCCATGATTTCAGTTTGCTGAGCAGGACATATGTGACTTAATGGAGAAGAATATTTCAAACAAAATCCTCTGCTTTTCTAATGTTTATTTATTTTGTGTGTTTTATTTTTATTTTTTATTGACTTGACTTTATGTATAGTTTGTTCAAACAATTTAGAGCAAACTGTATGTAAGTAATTGATCATTATAAGTTAAGCAATGCACTCGCGATATGAATGGAAGAAATGGTTGATATAAAAATAACCAATTTTATGTTGCATTTCAAGTAATAGACCGAGAGTTTTTATGTGAATTGTAAAATTTAATGTAAATATAGTGTGTTCCAAAAAAAAAGTTGTATTATGAAATACTAAAAAATGAGTATTTCTTTATTTCATTGTAAAGAGGAATGTATAGCATTTGCAATGGAGACAGATGCCATTTAAATGTCCGCCACGGCTAAGGTAGCATAGTACCAGATAATCTTTATTAGATTTTCCATGACCATTTCCTACATTTACTGCTGAATCTTTTTGATAACTTCATAATTTCCATCTTTAAGGTCCTGAATCACGTGGCCCCAAAGAAAAAAGTCTCAAGGTGTTAAACCACAAGAAATCGGTAGCCAATTTTGATGAAATCCTTGAAAAATATAGGCAAATTTTCTTGAAACACAAATTACGACTGGAAAATTTTCACAACTTGTGTAGAAAGTTTAAAAAATTTCAATGCATTCTTCA
Organism: Eupeodes latifasciatus; assembly: GCA_920104205.1. NCBI lineage: Eukaryota > Metazoa > Arthropoda > Insecta > Diptera > Syrphidae > Eupeodes > Eupeodes latifasciatus. The sequence continues at coordinate 75,598,889 of OV049926.1, forward strand.
AAAGTGTATCATTCCATTCTTAATAGTGACTTAGTTTTGACTTGCTAAATGTCAATAAATGACAGCTATCTAAATAGAAAAATGTAACTCTTTATTTAAAAACCCTTAACAATAAACATTGATGTCTTTTGGATTTTAGAAAATTATAAGTTTTTGAAATTTTAAGCATTTTTTATTTTGCTTACGAATAAATTATAAATGGTTATACATATTTGTTTGCATCCATGTTTCTTTCTTTATTTGCATATCCCATAAAATATTTTAAATACGTTTTGTGCGTATGTTTCTAAGCAAAATTTGTGTTGTTTTAAACATCTTGAAATTATTATTATTACTACATGTCTAGAACAATCTAAATAAATGATTTTAATATTTTATTAACAAACAAATTAAAGAACTTTAATAAGTATAAAAAACTATCTAAAGTAATAAAAATACCAGAACAAAAGCTCAAGTACGACTTTTTTTTTTTAATAGTTTTTATGTTTAACTGACTTCAAATAATTTAATTTGCTTTATGGTTGAAATTGTTTTTTGACGTGACAACGTCTTAAATTAGGTTGCGGCTGGGAGTCACTTATGAAAAAGTGTAACGCCCGGTAACGTTACGATGAGTCACCGAACGAGAGAGAGGCCCGCCGAATGCCTTGCGTCTTTCTCCCACTCAACTATGATCGGTCTGCCGCGCGCGCAGCACTAGAGAATTAGGCGCATTGAATCGGCGCATGCTTGTGTCTCTGTCTTTGTCTTTCTCGAACGTTCTTGGCGTTGGAAAAACAAGAAAGCGTCATAATACAAGCTCACACGTGTGGTTAAAGTATCGTCAGCTGTGTCTGTAGTGAAAATGTGGAGTGCTTAGATTCGTCATTTACAACAACTACAACAATAAAGGTAAATAATTGTACACTGATATTTCATTATCGTAAACTATGATTGATTGATTAATTGTTAGATGGACACAAAAGTTGAGAAACTGAGTTTATAGGTTATGTCATACTATTGATAAATGTTGATAGTGTTAAGTAAATTATTAGTTTAAAAAATTTGTGCAATTCTTATTTTCATTCAATTCCTTGTTCCTATTGTGCAATTTAATTATCTTCATATCAATAAATATTCTACCGAGAAAAAGACGTTGTCACGTAAAATCTTCGCCCGTAAAACCGACTTTACAGGCAACCATTTTTTTTATAAAAAAAAACGGTCAATTTTTTGTTTCTATATTGATGTATTTGAGACTGACATGAAAAATGTCATTAATCATAAACATTAGGGAAAGCATTTTCTTAAAAAAAAGAGACTGGGATGCGAACCACACTAATAACTTCCCATCCCGTCTGTCGATTAGTCTTTTGATGAAATAGTTTGATTTCAAACTTTATTTTAGTTAAAGAGATTTTTAATCGAAAACCTGTTTTTACAAATTTTAGTTAAAAGTTTTTATTTATTATATATAAACAAATACAAATTGGACGAATGAAATTAATTTGAAGTCAATATCTTCTATTATTTACTAGATATCGAGAACCGAACATCAATTTTTACCATTTTGGCGTACTATTTTTTGTAGATTTAAATTTTTTATAAAAAAAAAATTTTCTCAAAATGTTATCGAATCTTGATATAAAATAAAATTAGTTTGAAGCCATAATTTCAAAGTTTTGAAAAGATATTTGAGCCATAATTTCAAAGTTTTGAAAAGATATTTGAGTCGAAAATCAATTTTTACGAACTTTGAGTAATGTTTTTTTTTAGGTTTTTATTTTTTATAAAAAAAACTGTAAATTCCATTTTTCTCAAAATTTTTTTCTGATGTTAAAAACGTTATTTTTCGTTGCGCAAAAATTATTTTAGGTAAAATCATTTTTTGTTCGTCAAATTTTCGAGGTGACTAGTATTTTTTTCCAAAAATATATTTGTTTGGTATAACGTTACAATATATAATATAAAATTTAATTCAATGCTCTAGCGTTATTGGTTCGTGAGATATTTAAGGGTTGACCAAAATGTTCACCTTTTTTTAAATTGCTATGGTAAAAAAACCACCCACTCAATTTGTTTAAGAGTCCTTTCGGCATTTTTCTGCATATGGACGACAAAAAAAGCTTCCCGAACGTACGGACATACGAACGTACGTACACACGCACGCACAGACATCTCTCTAAAAATCTTTTATTTCGACACTAGGTACCTTGAAACGTCGAGAAATGTCAACATTTTCAATTCGACGAATCAGACCGATTACAATAACTTCCTATTGGAAGTTAAAAAACAGAAAAGCCGAATAATTTTTCTTAAAAATCCAGATAATTAAAAAGCGTTAATTTAATTATAATAACACTAAACTACCAAAATGCTTCGGGATCTTTTCTCTTTACGCCACTTTTTAACAATTCTTAGTTTCGTATTTGCCTTAAAAATTGTTGTAAAATTTATCGGTACTATTGCTCCTTTAAAATATTCTTTGATATTTCTTTAAAATAGGAAACATTTGTCAAATTAATATTCCTTAATAAAAATTATGTTTTTTAAGAACTAAACAAAAATATGTAAAACATATCACAAGACTATGCCATTTCTTTAAAAAGTTGTTCTATTTTAGGTCAATCAAAATTCAAAAGTAAGTAAAATCTTTTATTACTTGGTTCAAGTATGAAACATTTATTCAAATTATACTTGATTAACAAAAATAGTTACTTCTTTGATAACAGTCAATATGACAATATTTTTGACTAAGTTATTTTAAGAAAAATTCAAAACACTTTATTTATTTAATTTTGTATTTTATTTCTCTCCAAAATTTACCTATTATTTTATTATTTGTAAAATAAGTGCTGACAAATCTAAATAAAAACTAATAACGATATAATAGCTATAAAACAGCTCCAAAGATTTGAAAAACAATTAAAGTTTCTAATTGGTTTTAACAATAAAATAAAATATAAATATAAAATATATATTCTTACATTTCTTACACTATTTTTAATGCAAGTAACTTAAATTAAACAAATATAGTTTATTTTTCTGATACTTAAACATGGTGAAAAAATCATTATTCGAAGTTTTTCAAAGGGAAAAATGAGTTTCAGAGTAAGTCTGACAAACCAACTATATGTACCTAAAAACCCTGATACATAAATTCATGATTAATTTTTAATTGTAAACACATTGTCCCAAAATTAGTAACTACATAATCATTTTTTAATTGCAAAAATGTAATTCTATGGAAGCTTTTAAGGATAATTCTTTGGCGTTAGGTAAAAAGGTCTTGAGTAAAACAAATTTATTTTAGGTTTTTGATTTGGTTTGGTTTAAAGGCCTTTATTTTTGTTTTCTCTTTCCTTTTAAACTTACAGCTTGAGTCTAGAAAAAACTTCTAGATTTCGTATTAATTAAGTCTTTAGACAATAAGACAGAAAAATTCATAATTATTATGAGTTAACGTCTCAAGTTCATTGAGTCTGTGTTTCTGACTTAAGTCCTTTTTGCTTAACGTCAAAGAATTTAAAATTTAATTTGAAGCGAACAAAAAAGAGGTTATAGCTAAATTAAAAAAAAGACACGATTCACATGATTCACTGCATATTTTTTTGTTTGATCATATTTTACTTAATAAACACAATTATAAAAAAGAAACGACACATTATACGTATTAAAAAATGTTTCCAAGTGAAACAAGAATTTAGTTTGTGATCTTTAAAAGTAGTCTAACTTTAGTTGCTTAAATCGACACTATAATAACCTTAAAAGCATGATTTTATTTTCACTGAAGAAAACACTTTTAGTAATGTATTTAATATTTAACAAAAACAAAAATATTTTATAGCAACATATCAAATTAAAATACTTGCATATATATATTTAAAATAAAAATAAAAAAAAATGCTAAAAGTCATGAAAAAGACTAGAAAAACGTTCATTTGTTTGTGACTTTAAAATTATATTACGGAAATAAAATAAACTATATAAAACAAATTAATTAAATACCACGTACGTGTATTTTCAAAATAAAATTTTTGTTATGATTTGAATATTTTATTATTTTTCACATTATTTTTTTTTTTTTATTTATTTATTTTTTAAAATGTCATCTTTTTTTCAAAAAGTCATAAGAGATATGGTGTCTATGTACATAACTTTGATAAATTTAAAAATTCATTTAATTTCGTATTTCAAAATTTTAAACAACACAATAAAAAAATCAAAGATGTTATATAACATAAACAAAGATTAACTTTAAAATTGGTTGTCTCAATATATGTAGTTAAAAAAGTTAATCGAATTTAATTTAAATGTCAATCCACACATATTAAATATCTCCCGCAACGATCGCCAAATCTTCAAAAAATATAAGTATTACTCAAATCTATAGAAACTTTAATCAAGTAGGTACTTCTTTCTAATAAACGCGTCAACTGAAAACTAAATACATTTTTTGAGATCCTCACTATCCACTTAACACTTTCAAAAATTTACCTTCTTCGACCGCACTTTATATATCTCATCGAAAAAGGCAGATGTGCACCGAGATAATTACGAGTACAAACACATAAAATAAATCTATGCATAGGTTCATTTTACATATTAATTTTATACATAAGCGATTTGCTATTGTCATCCTTCATTTTGTATATAAAACTAACCCGTATCCTGATGATGACAATAACAACAACAACAACAACAACAAAAAACATATCGACCGATTGCAAATTTTCATTTCTTACTTCCTTGTTAAAGTAACAACACTCTTGAAGCGCAAGCATTGGGAAAGCACGCAGATGTCCTTGAAAGGTGTTTTCCAAAATAAAATAATAAAAAAAGAACGCACGTAGCTGTATAGGAATCAAAAAGAGTTTAATTTCAAAAATGAGGACGACACACGTAGTATACCACATGCAAAAAAGGGGTCGACCGTGTTTTATTTAAATTTTGAATTCAAATTTTTTAAGGGGTCCCATACCGAGAATCAAAAAAAGGATAATTTAAATAATAGGCCATCACCTAAATTTCCTATCCTGAGTGATTTGACTACCTGAGTCTAATAATATGTAGATAGGTATGCACTGCACATGTCCCGCAGGCATTAAATAGAAAACCAGCATTGTGTTTGCTCTAGGTTCTTTTTTTTTAATTTTTGGGGATTAAAGAAAAAGGCTTCTATATTGGAAAGTACAAAATGCGTTATATTTGCGAAATTCTAGTCCGCGGTTAGGGGTAAAAGGTTTTAAGGGTTGCTAAGCATCACTGCTGGCTGCATACAAGAGTGCACTTTTTTTTTTTTTTTTTTTTGAAACCATACGAGTAAACAATAGATGCATTAAATTTTAATTTTTAATGTATTGCTTTGCGAAGCTAACCCTTTTTTTTGCAAGAAGCATTTTGCACTCGCAACGGTCCTTACATCATTTATTTTTTTTTTGTTCCTAATGAACATCTGACAGATTTACAACAAAACCCAAAAAGTATCTATATCTTGTCTACGTGAGTATGAATCTCTTTTGCTGATTTTGATTTTGGTATTTGATCCGATTTTTTCTATTTCGTTAGATTTTCGAAATCCAAGCGAAAGGATACAGAAAAATTCACACGGTGGCACTTACTTGCTTCTTACTCGTACTTCCGTATACTCACTCGCATGACATAACACTTTTGGGTAATTAATCTAAAACTTCTTTTTGGCTAGGTACCTGAAGAGGATGCTCAAATGCAACAGATCTCTCATCTTTCCGTTTTCACACGGAGTCAATAGGGTGCCAACCTTTGATACCCTTTTCATTCTCTGATGTACACCTCTACTCGTTCTCTTTGTAAAGGATGCGGATGCTGCGTTGTTGTAATATGTATAAAACTTGTGCACCTATACCTATATAGTTATATACCTCTCAACCCTTAAGGACGAATAACGATTTCATTTTCGGATAAAAAACCGTATTTTTGACACTAAATGGTAAACAAAAAAGAATAAAGTGAAAGAAAGAAAGATATAATAACACGTATAATTGACAGACCGAATAAAAGTCAAGGACCCTTAAAATTATTTTGCCGAGAAAAATCCCTTTTTTTCACTCAAATTGTTGTATAGTAGGTTTACTAGTTGCAATTTATACCTTTGCGTTTGCAGGCGCAATACAAAAAAGAGTCCTTTGTGTGTCAAAACGTTTATCTTCTAAATTATTACAAAAGGGGAGGGAGTTTTGTTTATTGGTTTGTTTGGGTATTATGTGTCAAATATTAGTCGGATTGAAATTGATTTTAAAAGGACAATGAAGTGGCTATTATAGATTAAGATATTATATATATACAGTACCGAGCGAAAAAAATGCAACCGAAAAAGTATGGTTTTATCTTTCGCAAGAACTAAGTCATTTTAAATTATAATACTTTGAAATTTAGCATAAAATGTTCAAATTGATTTTTTTTCTTTAAACAGATTTGATTTTTACCCAATCTTACTCCAAGAAAATAGTTATTGTAAAAAATGTTCCTGAACTTGGATTTTAAGCCAAGCAAAAAAAATGCAAATTCGTGGAAAACTTTAAAAATAACGGATTTATTCATCTTTTTTGAAGAAATTTTGTACTTAAATATTTTAATATTTTGTTGCGAACCCTTTATTGGCAATAACGGCGCGCAACCTATTAGGCATTGAACCAATCAACGACACCAAATAGCTCGCAGGTATTTGTTCCCATTCAGTCCTTATTTGTTCCATCAACTCGGTACAATTTGAATGATTTCGCTTTCTTATCTCCCGATCTACATGATCCCATAAATTCTCTATGGGAGTGAGGTCGGGAGATTGTGCTGGCCAGTTCAAAACATGAACCCTCTTCTCTTCTAAGAAGTTTCTTACCAACCGGCTGGTGTGTTTTAGGTCGTTGTTGTCGTGTTGAAATAAGCTGTTTTCAGGCATATTCGACCGCACATGTGGAAGCATATGGACTTCCAAAATGCCTTTATACATTTGGGCATTCATCCGGCCGCTTACTTAACAAATCGGGCCCACGCCTTAACGAGAAAATGAGCCTTTCAAAAAGCCCAACTACAAATTTGATTTCATGAATATTTTAAATTGCTTACCCCACAACATTACTGATCCTCCTCCATGTTTAATTGTCGGAACTTGATATCTAGAGTTGTACATTTGTCCCGGGGGCCTTCGCACATACCTAATGCCATCTGCCGAGAACAAGTTGAACTTGCTCTCATCACTCCATAAAACTTTTGTCCATTGCTCACTTGTCCAATGCATATGGCGCTTTGCAAAATCTAGCCGTTTCTTCCTATTGATGGAACTGATGTATGGTTTTTTAGCTGGTCGTCTTGCATACAGTTTTGACTCCACTAATCGTCGCCTAACTGTGTGTACCCCTACGTTAACATCAAAATGTTCATTCATGTACTGAGTTACTTCCACTGCAGTTTTAAGGGGATTAACTTTAACCTGTCTTATGATCTCACGATCTAATCTGGAAGTTGTTTTGCGTGGACGGCCACTTCCCACTTTGCGATTGATGTCCCCTTGTTCCCGATATCGGGATATAATACGCGATATTGTTGATGTTGCTATACAAAACTCCAAAGCGATATCCTGCATTAATCTTCCGTTGTTAACAGCGTTAATTATTGCTTCTTTGCATCCAATCGATAGTTGCTTCTATAAATTGCATATTCCAATTAATTGAAACCGAAGAATGCATTTTATGTACCTACCTTTCTAGTCATATTTGCCATTTGCATTTTTTTTGCTCTCAGTAAAATTATGTTTTTCTAATTAAATGTAAATTTGCAAACACTAGAGGGAGACCAATTACATATTGCTGTTATAAACAGAATGCCTACACAATAAGTACAAATATCGGAAACGGAAAAACAAAATTTTACCGTTACGAAAGATAAAGCAATAATAATTGATTTTGGTGTGACCGTTTGCATTTTTTTTTGCTCGCTACTGTATATTTATTATGTTGGTTTTGTAATTAGTATGGAGTTTTGATTTGTTTGAAAAATTCGTTAAACCTTTTTGTGGTGCAGAAGAATTTAACGATTGGATATGGATGTAAACACAATTGAGGAATTGAAATAATAATTTTTATATTAGTTTGTTAATCATATGATTTGATTTGTCATTTAATATAAAATAAGATCAGTTAGTGTCCGCTTGGCTTAATGACCATGAGAGGCAACCAAATGCCATTAGCTGAGACGAGCTTTAACTTCAACCCTTATCATTCATTACTAACCTTAATAATGCTTTCTCTTAAGAATTTCCTGCAAAACTTGTCTGCGCACTTGCCTGTATCCCTTGAGCATTTCAGAAGAGTAAAAACTAGGGTAGGGGCCCTGGCTTTTGGACAAAGTATAGGTAAGTATAAACCATCCAAGAGAAGAGCTTGCCCTCGGTTCCATTGCAAAACGCTACCAGACCTTTGCTGTTGTTGGAGAGCTCATCCACAAACGATATTTGGAGGTCAACCTCACTTAGAGTATATGCCATTCTGATATGCTCTGGGAAATGACACAATTTCCAATTTCGCCCGACCGTCAAGCTCAATCTTTTTCTCAGCTGAAAGTGACTCTTCCTGAGATATGTTAAGCTTAACAGCCTTTTCGTGAGTTTCGAAAAGATTGTTGTACTCGTCAATAACCTTTTATGTAGTTTATTTTGTTTTCAGCGTCCTTCTCATGGCAGCTTTATTTTTGGCAATTTTGTCAAGAATGAAGGTGGCTCTGTTAAACTGCTTCCTGAGAAAAATGCCTGAAGACTTTTTTATTTCCCCGAGTAGTTCTGCTATGGCTGGCTTTGCTACCCGAGGATTTGGCTGGGTTGGTCGGTTTAACAAGCTACTTGCTGTGCTCCCTGAGATTTTGGGAAGCATCACAGCATCGGAAGTTCCAGTGCTATGAATAAACCCCGTTACGGTCCCCTGGCTGAAGACCAAAAGTACATCCTCAGAGTTGGCGGATGGTCCAAAATTTGTATTGTCAATAACGTCCATAGAGGGGAATAAAATAAATGAAGGTAAGGTACCAATAATAGAACGGAATTGAAAGGTCAGTCTGACAGAGCTGACTACCAGGGTAAGGTAAGAACATAAGACGGACCATGCCAAAGCGTCCGAATAAGCTCGTTCTTCGGCACGGATTATAAAAACGCTCAAACTGTAGGTTGAACTATTGAAGAGTAAAGAAACCCACGAAAAATTCGTCCTGTCCTTAGCTGATCCCCATATCGACAAGTCTCAAAGCAGCTGTGATTATTACCGCCCAGCACCCACAAGAAAGGGATGGATACGAGGATTTTTGCTGAGAGGTGATATACCTCGACCAAAAAGTTATGTAGGCTTTAGAACTGTGACCTTAAAATGTTCACCATTTTTGTAGTTAAGAGTGTATATACGTTGTTCTATTTTTAGTAATAGAGTAGTTTTTCATTCTCAAATTTCAAAAGATTACAGCTTCAAAAGGGTCAATTGTGCAAAAAGCGGACTATACTAAATGAAGTCTCTTATGCGAAAACCTTTTACAATCAACTTTATTTTGTTATAAACTAATAAAATGGTAATTAAAAAAAAATACTTTAAAAATACTTTTTTTTAATAATAATTATCGTATTGAAAAGCAAACTAAATAAAAGACCTAAACTCTAAGTTTTAAGCTTTTGGTAAAAGAAAACTTTACAGATATTTAAGCTTGAGATTGAAAACACTTTTTGTATAACGTTTTAATAAGTCCATTAAATTTAATCTTGAAGATGGTTTAATGTCGTTTGATGTCGTTTTTAAAAGTAAAAACGATGAAAATTTCTTTAATTGGAAAACATATATTTTTAATTTGAGATAGGTAAATTATAGATCAGTAGAATATAAACCATTATTTATAATTTGGTTCACAGATTTTCTTTATGATCTTAAAACTTTCTTTTGGGTTAGGTATCAATACAAATTCCTTGCTACGAGAATTTGTTGCAAAATATTGCATGTTCATATTCGAAAGGGATCGATGTTTACATTGAGATATATACAATTTTGCAGAAGGGGTAAGATTTTTCCCATGGGTTTCAAGAAACTGACAACAATAGTTTTTTTTTTCTTTTGAAATTATAGTGATGTCAATTTAATAAAAAATTATAATTAATGATGGGTTATCTAAAATTATGAAATCTTTTCAGTAATTTTTATTTTGCAGCTGCAAGAGAACTTTAAAAAAAAAAAAACAAAGTAACTATGATAAGAATTCGAAAATCCTACGCAAAATTTTTTGTTCTTTTAAAAATAATGTTTGTTATTTATTTGTAGATTATTTATTGAGCCCAGCTTCGAACTCAAAATTCTAAGTAAACCAAAGTTGTACAATATTTCTAGCACATATTTAACAGTTTTCCAAGGATTTTGAAAATGTCAACAGAAATATATGGAGTCACCGATGTTGCGTTAGATACAAATAAAACAAAAACACTTTATAATGTTATTTTTATGTTTTAAACCTATGGTCTTTAAAAATGGCTTTTAAATCAGACTTTTGAATTTATTTTCATTTATCTATTAATAACGTCATTGAACTTCAATTACAGATCTCAGCAGATTCATGTTGGCGTTCTTTTTATTGCTTTTTTTTAGGATTAAAAATAACAGTATTCCCAATACAAATTTTTTGGTAAGATATCGAAAATTCCACTTTTCTCATAAACGAAACTATAGATTTTTATTAAATTTTCTCTTTTTTTTTAACTTTTCTTCTTTCAATAAAAAATATATTTATGTATTGCTCCAGAAGGGTACCCTCCATAAAACCGTTATTTTGCTTTTATATTTTCTCAGGCACTCATGAACTGATTTTAATAATTTGTATTATGCACAAGCATTTTTTTTTTAAATTCGATATCTCGAAAGCTGGTCAACATTTTTTGCGAAATTCAAGTATAAAATTTATGTTAATATATTCTAAATAACTGCTTACCAACAATATTTTAAAACAAACATTGAAAAAAAAATTATATATACAAAATTTATTTAAGAAAAAAGCACCAACGATTGTCAAAATAAATTCTGAAAAATTAAGGTTTTTTAAAAAATTTGATTGGCATTTGAATTTTTGAAGACAAACTTAATTTGCAGGTATATTTTTAAATCTTGAATTATAGGTACTATTTTTAACAGACTGTGGATTCAGGGCCAAGTTCGTGCGATCCAGTCATTTTTTTAAGACAAATGAAAGTTTTTTGAATTGTTTGTATGGCAAGCTTCTTTTTGGCGATTAAGATTAAGTTTCTAAATAATTTTGTGTTTATTGTGAAATTTGTTTGTATTAGTTTGTAACAACAGTCATTTTAATTATTAAGAAATCTCAGAATTAGTGCATAAGACCTTTGTAATTTAATAACTTGTCTGGATTTCCTTTCCTGTATTAGTGTATTTGTAATGATGCTGATTTTTGGACCATAGTATGCACATTAATTGTGCTACAAATTTTAAAATTTAGACTTATTGTAGGCTCAAATTTTAAATTTAGAAAACAGTCAACAAATTAAGCCCAAAGATAATTGAATAAAAAATCCAAAACGCGTTGCTCATTTCAAATCAAAATTATTATTTATGAAAAAAAAATTAATGTTGTGAAAAACAGTTTGAATAAAAAAATCATAAAATCTAAAATTAAATAATTATTCTAAATATTAACACAACATGGAGACAAAACTAATTACTTTAGATAAGAGTATGTGTTAAATTTCTATTTAATTTATTATTAAAGTCTCATATTTAGTATAATACAAAATATGTAGTTCCATTTTCGGTATTTTGACTTTTTGGTATTTTGGAATTTCTTGATTTAGGATTTTGAGGATTTTGGATTTTCGAGATGTTGGGTGTTCGGGATTGTGTCCTTCTCACGATTTATTCGACTACAAGAAACATTTTCTCACACCCAATTGGAGTTCAAGGCTTATCTTCACTGTACCTATTACATTATTTAAATGCAAAAAAAAACTATACAAATAATAAATATTCGCAAGCCAGCGTCAAAGCATGAATTCATTTGAAAATCGAATTAAATGCATATTAAAATAATTTAAAGACCATTGGACACGTGTCTAGAAATCCATTTAAATATATTCTCGTCATCATTTTGCAAAATCATCAAAATGCCCACTGTCACAGAACTCATATCTTCCCCCGTTATATTTAAATGGTTTTCAAGAACCATCTTTTATAGAAAAGAAAAATATGAATATTTGAAGACATAGTATCTAACGAAACTAATGATAGGGTGAACGTTTTTAGATACTCAACGAATAAATACAGATATATACCACCAACATAGTATAATATACAAAAACTTGGCGGAGTGAAGAGAGAGGGGTCGAAAAAAAGATACGTTACGATGTTCAGAGTCCATCCTTATTTCTACATACATACATATATAAATATTTTCTAAAATTCGTTCCCAACTACCCGAAGCTACGAACGAATATCCTTCGAATATCCTTTTCTAATAATTTCGATTTGCCCCGGGAATGCAAAATAAAAAAAAAAAAGAAGTTATATTCACTCCACTGGACCATGAAATCCATTTTGATTTCATTTCCTTACAGGTTGTTTCTTTTTATGCTCAAAGAGCTCCTTGTTAGATATTTTACATTACCATATATACTTAGATAGCAAATATAAGGTAAGGACGAAGGATGACTATGGACATACAAAAATAACCAAAGAAGAAGAATAATTTTATAACATACGGATAGCAAAAGCATCAGTGTACCTTTTTTATGTATACATATATAAATATATATACTTTATTTTTACCTGTGATACAAAGACATAGAAAACCGATAACCAAGCGCAATTTTGTTGCCAGGGAAATGTGGCTCTGTGGTAACAACACAGGTTGCCCATGGGGAGTTAAGGACCTTTGCAAAATAATATGCAAAATACAATATAAATATAATAAATATATACATACATACATATATGGGCATGGTGAAGTGGAGGTATGTGATGATGGTGCGTGTATTTGTATATTTGTTCGGTTGAGTGTTCAAATCCGACAGACAAGAAGATTCACCTTCCCGTCCAGTACTTTGACTGGGCGACATGGGTTTCAGTTTTATTTTTTTATATTTTTTATTAAATAAAAGAAATACATACATATAAACATTCAAACTTATATAGTTATGTGTGTGTATTTTAATATTGAATATTAAGGGACGATGCGACAGACCCCAGTCATGACATGAAATTCTTGTAAGACTAACAAAATGAAAAAAAAAAAAAAAACATCGAAGTAGAAAAGCCTGAAGCTTATATTTAAAATTGTATCTTATTTCGGACATATGACTTTTTGTTCATATATAAAATCTAGTTTACTAAGCTTTGATATTATTTTGCTATATTTACATATATTTATTTATAATGAGAGAGAGAGATGAGGGGAGAAAAAAAAACTTTTGTTGAAGTGGAGCGACTGGAATATAATTCAATTAAAAAGTTCAAGTGACCTTAACTCCAATATGAGTTTCACCCTGATGATAGTACAGCAGTTGAACTTGAACTTTTTAATTGAATTATAAGACATAATTGTGTATTAATATAGAGGGAGCCTTATGTATGTATGGATGTATTTGAGACATTTCAATTGCCCATAAAAGAACAGTGAAAAAACGCTGATAGAAAGAAAATCGTCTGAATAACTTAGGCACATGGTAATGCGCTCTTGAAATGTTTTGTTATAAATTCACATATATTTTTTGTGGATTTTACCCAAAACCTTGATGAAAGCTCATACGAAATTCGTCCTTTTTGCAGTTATGTTTTGGTAAAATTTAACTATTTTTTAAACCTTTTCACACATCTTAGAAATAGGTCAGAAGTCAGCACTCAGCAGTAGACAATTTAGCACGTCTCTATTACAGAGTTCTCGAGAGAATTGTCTAGATTTTCTTCCACTGGCACAAGCAGCATCCGTTTATTCTTTTGTTTTGTATCTTTAACTGCGATAATTCAATTCTTGAAACGGTTTGTTTGGGCATCCTTGGTTTTGAAGGTTTTATTCACTTACATATGGATTTTTTGGTCGAATACTCTTCTGGAACGTGTTCATTGATCGAAAACATTATTTTCAATGTTTCCTTTGATTGTTTCATAATTCTTACATTTATGTGTCACTTTTTAAGGGCGGATCCAAACTTTTAACTTTTAGGGGGTCACACCCTAAACATAAGTACACGTTTTTGGGCACCGCTTAAAACTATTCTGTAAAGGATGCTGAAAAAATTAAAATAACATTATATTTGTACTAACCTTACATTTACATATTTCAAGAGCTAAAGTGACCTTTTCAACTTCCCATAGGAAGTTATTGTAATGGGTCCGATTTGTCAAATTGAAAATTTTGACATTTCTCGACGTTTCAAGGTCCCTAGAGTCGAAATAAAAGATTTTTAGAAAGATATCTGTGCGTGCGTGTGTACGTACGTTCGTACGTCCGTATGTCCGTACGTCCGTACGTTCGCGACGTTTTTTCGTCGTCCATAGCTCAAAAACCAGAAGAGATATCGACTTCAAGTAAATTTTGTTATACAGATAATAAGGCAGAAAGATGCAGAAAGGACTCTTAAGAAAATTGCGTGGGTGGTTTTTTTTTACCATAGCAGTTTAAAAAAAAGGTGAAAATTTTGGTTAAACCTAAATATCTCATGAACCAATGACACTAGAGACTTGAATTAAATTTTATATTATATATTGTAACGTGATACAAAACAATTATATTTTTGGAAAAAAAATCCAATTAACGTTTTTTTTATAAATCAAAAAAACTGAAAAAAAATTTTGCGACTAAAATATGATTTCATCTCCAAAACAATTTTTTGCAACGAAGAATAATGTTTTTGACACCTGATAACATTTTGAGAAAAATCGAATTGACAGTTTTTTTACAAAAAATGAAAACCTAAAAAAAATTAATAAAAGTTGGTAAAAATTGATTTTGGACTCAAATATCTTCGCAAAATCTTGAGATTATGGCTTCAAATTTATTTCATCTTATAAGAAATATTGTTTTCAACATTCTGAAAAATGTTGAGAAAAATCGAATTAACAGTTTTTTACTAAAAAGAAAAACCTAAAAAAAAATTAATAAATTTGGTAAAAATTGTTTTCGACTCAAATATCTTTTCAAAACTTTGAGATATTGGCTTTAAACTACTTTTATCTTTCAAAAAATAGTGTTGTCAACATTCAGTAAAACTTTGAGAAAAATCGAATTGACAAAAATAAAAACCTAAAAAAAAACAAAATAATAAAAGTTAGTAAAAATTGATTTTCGACTCAAATAACTTTTCAAAACTTTGAGACAGTGGCTTTAAACTAATTATATTTTTAAGAAAATATTGTTGTCAAAATTGAGTAACATTTTGAGAAAAATCGAATTGACAATTTTTTTACAAAAAATAAAAACCTAAAAAAAAATTAATAAAAGTTGGTAAAAATTGATTTTCGACTCAAATATCTTTTTAAGAACTTGAGATTATGGTTTCAAACTTTTTTACTAAAAAGAAAAACCTAAAAAAAAATAATAAAGGGTGGTAAAAATTGTATTCGACTCAAATGTCTTTTCAAAACTTTTAGATATTGGCTTTAAACTACTTTTATCTTTCAAAAAATATTGTTTTCAACATTCAGTAAAATTTTGAGCAAAATCGAATTGGCAGTTTTTTTTTACAACAAATAAAAACCTAAAAAAAACAATACTAAAACTTGGTAAGAATTTACCTTCGACTCAAGTATAGCTTTTCAAAAATCACAAATATTGCCTTTAAACTTATTTTATTTCGCAGAAAATATTGTTTTCGATATTCAGTAATTTTTTTATAAAAATTCAACAGTCCTTTTTTTCATGAAAAAATAAAATCTACAAAAAATAGTACGCAAATTTGGTAAAAATTGATACATATAGACAAACTTTTAAGCAAGACAAATCGGCAGACGGGGTGGGAAGTTATCAGTGTGGGTCGCATCCCAGCCTCTTTTTAATTATTAATTTGTTTAAGAACACTGTTTTCCAGGAAGGTATGGTCTAACTATTTTATTTGGACGACTCCCATCATATGTAAGCATTCCAAAATTTGAACAGTTTTCTAAAAATGCAATATTTAAGAGCTAAAATAAAATAGTTTAGTGTGCATTTAATGCAGAAATGTTAGAAATTGTGTTGAAACATAGATTTTTTCCAAAAATAATTTACATAATAAGACAAAAATATAGACGCAAAAAGCCAGAAATTTCGAAAGTTTGCCGACAAAAAGTTGACCTTTTTTCCTAAGAAAAGAAAACAGAATGTAATAAGAAGAATTTTCTGGATTTTTTGACGAATTTTCTTCTGCAGCAATTTCCCGGAGTTTATAGTGTTAGTGTTTTCTCGAAGATAGGAGCTGAGGTTTATTTCTCAGAATACAATACTCAATTGAATATGCTCTTTCTCTCACTAAAGATTTTACTTAAATAATTTAAAGCATTTCTTAAGTTTTTTTAAATTTTAAATTTTGTAATGTTTTTGACAGCAAAGCGCTTTTTTTGGTGAATTACTAAAAGGTCTGCAGATGAAATCTTTGCTTAAACAACTAAATTGTGTGAGTTTTATGTTTAGGGGGGTCCTAGACCCTCAATTGGTCAAAAGTTGGTGAATTTGTACGGTGCGATTGAAATATACCTGGATATCCTGTTCATAGTGTGTTCTTGCTCAGTTAAAAGAAATACTTTTAGCCACACAATTGAAATCAGTAAAATACAATTTTGTTGATATAAATGTAATAAATAAATAATTTAAAGGAGTCATATCCAATAAGGCAATACGATTAGGTTGGAATTCAAGGGAATTCCTTCGAAAATAAAAAAAAAATACTCTCCCAGGAAGGCTACATGACCACTACGACAACGCCCCACTCCCTGGAGCCGCCACTTCCAGTTATGTTGTTTTGATATTTTTTTAAAATTTCTATAAAATAAATAGAAAAATGTGACGTTAACGTTGATAGACTTTTTTCTTTAAATATCAATTCATAGACCTCATTTTATTTTGTAAGAATTAACCTAAAAATTGCTTCTAAATTAAAGTAATTCTTAAATTTATTTGTTAACTAAGAGGGGTTTCTCAAAAAAGTGCGGTAGAGGAGCATTTTTTTTTTCAAATTGTTTTAAAAAATTGTCTATAGCGAACACCATCCATGATTACTGTTGCTTGCCCGAACTTATTTTCGAATTAGTACGACCCGATGACGACGATAAACCACGCCCAACGGTCAAACTTTGAGGGCGGAAATTCTGCTTCTTATCGATTTCAGAAAGTAAAAAATTTAATTTTTAATTGAAACATAGTCAAAAAATATCAAATGTAGAAAAAGTTTAGGGGATTTGAAAAAACACTTCTTCACAAAATTTTATAAATAATAAAATTTGTTGGTTTGCCATTATGTTTAAAAAATGAATTTGGACAAGTGACCGCTAAAGCTGGCTCGATTAAATTCCAGATAAAAGGTTCAATTTTTGACCACAAAAGCAGCAATTGGTGCCGTATGTCAGAAATAACGCGCCGAATATTCTCTTCCGATGGGTCAATTGTCTTGGGTTTATCTGTGTAGACAAGCAACTTTACAAAACCCCACAACATTTAGTCTAGCGGTATTCAACCGCGAGATCTTGGCGGCCACGTTACAAACTCACGACGCTCACCAAGTTTCGTTTAATAATTTTATTTGTTCGTTTTGTAGCCCGAACGGAACCCTTATTTTGGTAATACATTTAAAAACGTATTATGTCTATTTAGTATGAAGTGGCAAACCAAACTGAGCACCAATCAAGCGACAGCTGCCAAAAAGAACAACACCGAAAAAAGTATAGCCACATTAAAAATCGCACAATGCAACAATTAATGTTAAAAGAAATATCGTTAAGTTTTTGGAAATGAAAAACAATAATTTTCTATCTAAGAACTACATTTATTATTATAAAAGAGGTTTGTCATAATACAAATTCTCTATACTGTTGAAAAAATTCAAGCAAAGTAGAAGACAATGCACTATATTTCGGACTTGTTGAATTATTGATTCAAAATAGCTTGCAGCCTTTAGTCCTTGAAAAAATTTGGCGTTTCGTCCGGGTGGAACTCACATGGACTCATCAGTTGACTGAGTGAGGCAACTTGTCAAGACGCAATTTTTCCAAAATTTCAGTTCATCTAACATAAGTTTTTATGCAAAAACTTACTACGAACTATATTCAACCAAGTTAAAATTTCTTAACATTTGAAGTTGAAAATTAAAATCTAATAAAAAATTAAAATCTAATAAAAGATTATAGCTCAGATGAACTGAAATTTTGGAAAAATTGCGTCTTGACAAGTTGCCTCACTCAGTCAACTGATGAGTCCATGTGAGTTCCACCCGGACGAAACGCCAAATTTTTTCAAGGACTAAAGGCTGCAAGCTATTTTGAATCAATACATTTATTATTGTAAATATTCATAAACGTCAAAATCTCCACTATTTACCTATTAATTTTAAATATTCTTTTTTGTTTTTCTATGTCTATGTTTTACTTATTTTTTTAAATGGTAGGTACTTCAAAGCCCATTCAAGCCTTAATAACATATCAATAAATCCAATGATTGTAGTCAGTTGCCCCTACATACTTATGTATGTACATATAAAAACAACAGACACGTAACATTATAATACTTAAATGGAAAAATGAGTACAATTTTGTTCAAAATGCCTATTTTAAATTTCTACCCACAAAATTATCCAATTCCAGCAAACGAATAGCATATCAAAAATTACGCATTTTTACGTTCTTCTTATCTCTTACCCAGCACAAAAATTTCATATAGTGAGGGTACCGTTTTACCTGCTTATACAAGTATACATATAAGCATAGGTTCACATAACTGGGAATATGCGTGTGTGTTAAAAAAAAGGGTTATCATCTGAAAAAATAAGCCAATACCTCATATATTTCGCCCAAAACGTACTAAGCTCCCCAGCATTATCTGGCCACACACAAATTGTTCACAATCTTCTCTTACTTGCCACCCCCAACCACCAAACTAAAGATTTATGACCAACCCATTTCTATTTTTCATAGAGTTCGGCGACATGGCCAGGACCACCAATGCCATACCACCACTGAATGAAATGATATGCCTGGATGTATAGTAACAGTACTATTGGATTCACCGTTATTGAGAGCATGAGAACAAAATTTATAAAAACGACAAAATGTCAAAAAGGATAAATTCGACAAAATAAGTAAAATAAATAGGAAGTTAGGATGAGCGCTCAGCTCATTCCGAAAATATCCTCGAAAGCACCATCAGAGCTCCAGCAAGCGATACATGTGGCCGCGATGGATTCTAATTTAAGGAAAAAGCCAATAAAACCTAATGACATGAGAGAATGGAATTTCCTTATCCCATACTATGTTACGTACCCAACCAAAGTCAGAAGCCGAGAAAGTATAACGTACGCACAAACGGTGCAGGCCGATTTTACGGTTCGCCGAACACAT
Source organism: Eupeodes latifasciatus (assembly GCA_920104205.1). Taxonomy (NCBI): domain Eukaryota; kingdom Metazoa; phylum Arthropoda; class Insecta; order Diptera; family Syrphidae; genus Eupeodes; species Eupeodes latifasciatus. Next base: position 75,618,445 of record OV049926.1, read on the forward strand.
ACTGCGAAAAAACAACGATGAATACACCTAAACAACAACTGTACCAAAGTATAGAACTAGCGAACGACATGTCGTAGTCATTCTATGGCTTCGCATCCTATATCCTTTACTCGCATGTCCGTTTCCTTCTTTTTTTGGTTGTTGTTGTGTTGTGCTGTGTTTGGTGGGCGAGGGTGAGGTTGATGGCTGAACAGAAGGGTGTGTGCAAGATTGGCCTTTTTGATGTGTAACATGGTACAAAATACTTACTTTGCACTTTTCCGCCCACACTCCATTTTGTTTACGAACGAATGAACGAACTTATTTGTAAAGGTTACTTTTGGTCTGATGTTTGTTGTGTACAGCAAAAGAATTATGGCAACCGAAAGGACGACGACGCGCGTAGAAAAAAAAATGGCGAGCCCTTAAACGGGGATGTAGAATATCCTTCCACTAGCCAGTGAGTGGAAACTGTTGATTGATGCTATGGACGCCTGTGCTGTATTGATAAGAATAACAGTTTGTTGGTTTTTCTTCGTTTTTAGTATAAAATATTTTACCGCATCATATAGCCATTACTGTAAAGAATACTGATTGTTTTGTTTACTCTCTTAGTTTTATTTAAAATTTATATTATCCTTTCGGGATTTTTTGATTTCTAATTTCTTTTAATGATGACACGAGTACTTTCAAAATCAAAGGTTCATCAAATTGAATATTCTGAAAAACAAACTTTGGGAGTATCTACATATGTTTCACTATCTCTAAAATTGTATTAATTGTTTTTAGAAACACATTTAACTGTCTGTGATTTTTCACAATAAAGTTTTTGAAAGAACGAGAGTTTCTCTTCTACGAAAAATGCATAGATTATGGAGAAAATGTCTAAAATGGCACCAATCTCTGCATTCACTGCTATATAAAAGTTTGTTTGGAAATTCTGGGCTGTAACTGTAAGTTTATTCTAGAATTTAATTAAACAGTAATTTCAAAAATAGTTATATTTTAAGTGTTAAATCTTTACCTTACCTATGCCTATTCGTTAGTTTAATTTCTTTTTTCAAAATCTATTTTTGAAATACATCTTTTCGAGGAATGGTTATCAAATCTAAACGAGTTTAAATTTTGGTGAATACTTTTTGAAAAATTCGTACAAAATTTCGAACTCAAGATTTTAATCAAACATGACAGAGTTGTCGATAAAAGTTGGACCCCTGATTCCATCTATCTGTCCTCGCCAGTGCAGCCCAAATCATTTGGTAATTAAGTTTAAAATTGAAAATGAAGGTCTTAAGCAGATTAGCTTTAGGCGTTTTTTTTATTTATTTATTTGTAAGACTAAACATAACAGTAGTCCCCAAACAAATATTTTGGTCAAAAATTCGAATTTTCTTAAAAACGAACCGATAGATTTTTAATAAATTTGTTCTAAATTTTTTTTCTGAACTTGGCTTCTTTCAGTAAAAAAAATTATTTTTTGTAATGTTTCAGAAGGGTACCCCCCATGTAACCGTTATTTTGTTTTAAAGTTTTCCCAAGAACTAAACAACCGATTTCAATAATTTTCTACATAAGCTCTTATAATATTTGATATTCGCAAATATCATTGTTTTTCTTTAATTTGTAAACAAATATTTAATTATTTTTTTTCGAAATTCCATATCTTGAAACTGACTCATTGTTTTTTTACGAAATTTAAATGTAAAACGTTTATTAATTAGCTCTGAGTAACTGCATACCAAAAATATTTTTAAACTAAAATTTAAACATAATGGAGCATATTCATAGATGTTTACTAAACCCTTGCTAAGTTGTTACGAGTACTAAGCAAGTCCAGAGTTTAGGCTATTCCTATTTATAAATAAATTTAAACTTAAGTTTAGGGCTAAGCCTGTGGTTTAACTATAAACATAGGAAATGCTGTGTTTATGTAGTTATTATCACAGTCAAATGTCATATTTTATTTTTATTTGTAAATTGAAAAAGTAAATCATAAAAAATTAATTTTACGTCAACTTGCTGTCCAGAAAAATGTCGACTGATACCGCAATTGAAGACCAGTTTTCCTGCCGTTCGCGTTTTATATTTTCCTTGTTGTTCATCTAAAATATTATAGAACGTTGTTTGTTGCTTTTTTATATCGAGATATCGACTTCAAATAAATTTGTTCGTACTGATAATAATGCAGAAAAATAAAGAAATGACTCTCAAAAAAATTGAGTGGGTGATTTTTTACCATAGCAGTTTAAAAAAAAGGTGAACATTTTAGTTAAACCAAAATATCTTACGAACCAATAATGCTAAAGACTTGAATTAAGTTTTAAATTATATATTGTAACGTGATACCAAACAAATATACATATGTATTTTTGGGAAAAAAATCCAATTAACGGTTTTTTTTATAAATCAAAAAAAACTGAACACAAATATTTGTCGCCTCGAATATTTTACGAACAAAAGATGATTTTATCTCCAAAATAATTTTGTGCAATGAACAATAACGTTTTTGGCATCTGGTAAAATTTTGAGAAAAATCTAATTGACAGTTTTTTTTTAAATAAAAACCTAAAAAAAAACAATACTAAAACTTGGTAAAAATTGATTTTCGACTCAAATTTTTTTTTTCAAAAATTTGAGATTATAATTTCAAACTAATTTTGTCTTAAGAAATATTATTTTCAACATTCGGTTAAACTTTGAGAAAAATCGAATCGACAATACTAAAACTTGTTAAAAATAACCTTTCTACTCAAATATCTATTCAAAAATTAAAAATATTGGCTTCAAACTAATTTTATCTTTTATCTCACATTAAGTATATTTTTTATAAAAAGTCCAACAACCAGTTTTTTCATAAAAAAATAAAATCTACAAAAAATAGTACGCAAATTTGGTAAAAATTGATGCGCGGTTCTCGATATATCGTGAATAATAGAAGATATTGACTTCATATTAATTTCATTCATCCAATTTGTATTTGTTTATATAAGAAAGAAAAACTTTTAATAAATGCTATTAAAATTGGTATTGGTTTTGACTAAAAATATCGTTGACAAAAATAGATTTTTAAATCAAACTATTTCATATATGCAATATATTGTTAGTAATTTTTAAATTTTTAACAATAATTCAACTGACAACTTTTTTGACAAAACACGCAAACCTACAAACTCTTAAGCAAGACAAATCAACAGACGGGATGGGGTGTGGGTCGCATCCTAGCATCTTTTTTTGCAATCATCTCGATGTGTAATTTTATAAAAATTTAAATTGCTGCATGTATTCAAAAAGATTTTCCAATCATTACCAAATTAACTGAGTAAAGTTTTTTAGTTTCAATTTAACTTAGTTTTTAGGTTTTTAGGTGTTATCCATTTCCATTGAAGATTGTAGATTTTGATTAAATTGTATTTTGATCACCGTTAGCTTATGAAAGATCAATGTATTCTTGTTCATAAGTTTCCTTATAATTTTACTTTAAGAACTACCTTAAATCAAAAATGAAATTTCAAGTTAAATTTATTCCATGTCTCTAAAACTTGTTTTTAAAATTTCAGATTTGTTACGCGAAGTAGTTTTACCTAAAGAAAATGAATAACTATAAAAATAGTGGCTCAAACTTTTAAACGGTATAGTAAAATGTTAAAGTCAGCAATTAACTATAAGCTAAAACGATTATTTAGCTACTTTTAAACGATTTTAACATCTTCCAAACTCTCCAAATGTTGTTAAAGTTAAAATCACGGAATGACTACTTTAACTTTCAGCAGTTTGCTAAATCCATTTGTCATATCCATATATTCCTAGAAAAATAATCTTTTCAAATTTACTTGAAAGAATGAAATTAAGTGTTTTCTAATAATTCGTCAGCCACAATTGTTTTTTTTTTTTTTTTTTTTTAATTAAGAAAGTGTTTTTGGAGGACAAAGGTTTCGAAATATTTGAGGGCTCGCCTTTGTGCAGAAGAGTGCGACGTTTTAAGTCTTGAACAATTTCCTTGAATGAGCTGTATGGTAGAGTATTTCACTCTTGGCATAGGTTTGAAAACTTAACAATTCGATTGTTGGTTGAAAACCTAAACACCTAAGACCGAATTACAAATCGCTCAAGGTTTTAAGAGAATAACAAGTAGTCACATTACACATTTTGTACAGAGATAGTGCAGTGGATAAAATGGCCCAGTATATAGTTGGGAATTGTAATTTACACGTCCGTTTAAGTTTGCTTGCTTTGTTTATGTTCACCAATTGTCATTGTTTAGATATATTCGGATGCCTTTTCTCTAATAAGAGTAAATTAGCAAAATTACTTTTAGGGGAATAGCATGACGAAAAGAAAGGTTTAACATTTTTATATTTAGAAAATTGTTACTTAGAAAATGTTTACGATAGGTGGTAACTTTTTCAACACAATATCTGTCTTAAATCATCAAAATTATTTAGATTAGAAGCAATTGTATCAAAATCTATGGTAATGTCCAAAAATCTACTCGAATTAATTTTTCTAGCGACATTTTACAATCAAATAATAAAAAACAACACGAGCATAGGTTATTTATATAAAAAGTCTTTGTTTTAGTTTCTAAATATTTGTCAGATGCTTTAAAAGCTGATAAATATTTTCGATGTTAGAACAAAACCATTTTTGAAAAATCATCATCGAATGAAAGAAAATACAACACCGAACAAGCATAAATTTGAAACAATGACATGCAACTCGGAGCATTTCGTATAACTATGAATTAATTTTGATAGAAAATATTTAAAATTTCAATTTCCAATTAGAGACATCATTTCATTTTTTTGTTAAATTATATTATTTGAAAATTTACGAACGTTTTAAAATCTAACATTTTCATTTTAGTTTTAAAAATCACACTGTAAATAATTTAAAGTATTAATCATTAATTTGAAAATCCGAAAAGAAATCTTTCGAAAGCCGACAGCGGGCGTAGCAAACACCGAAAATTATAAACTCGCCTCCACACTTAAAAAACCGACAAAATAGAACTTGAAGTGCTCTAATGTTTATACAATAATCATCCAGGCAGTATAACTTTGCCACACAATAGTCCGCCCTCTTATTTCTTTAAAAAAGTTTCATATTACACTCAACTTACATATATGAAGGTACTCTCTTTTATTTTTGCTGTGCCACAGTTGATGGCAAACAATTTGCTTCAATCCTGAATCCCTACTAAACTAAGCCTGCTCTGACGCAAAACTTAAGAATACCATTTCATTCAATATGAACCTAGGTACCTGCATGGAGAGTCACATATTATTACCCAAACCCCAAAATAGAGAGTACAAAAAGGATTCATAAAGGTTATAGGTATATGCCATCAGGGCCGAAGAACTTCCTCTTTTATGTATGAGAATTGGGTTCTCAAAGAGGTCTTCAATGCTTTGGCAACTTGCGTCTTCGTACGTAGGTACGAACGTTGACGATGACGAAGAACGTCCCTCTTCTTAAAGAAGTTTTTGAATGACATGCGACAGCCAAGATATCAAGGGTCTATGCTGTCACTTCCACATCGTCGTTGTCCTTGTCGTTGTTGTCGTCGTCGATTCTTTTGGTCTCTCATAATGGGACAACGCATCTAAGCACTTTTTTCCTTAGCTCCTTGAAAGGGGACCATCTATTACGTAAATTCATTAAAAGAAAAATAACACAACAACAACAAAAAAACAGTCTAAGGGTTAATTTACCTGAGCGCGTCGATCCCTTTTCAATTATTTAATTTTTTTTCCGGCCATCCAAGTGCATTGTGTCGCATAGAGTTCGTGCTGCAGTTGGAATTTTGTATTTATGGTTCTGATGCTGATATACATATACATAGGTACTCGTACATATATATGAATTTTTAAAAGGGTTAGGCTAAGGTCCATATGGGACAATGGAAACAGCATACAGAGTTTTGCATCATGTCATGCCAGCGAAAATAAATTAAGAGAATCTACAATTTATAAGATTCTGGCACATCGATGCAATGAGTGAGTTATGATGATGATCGTGCAGATTATTGGGATAAAAAGGGCAGAACCGTTAACCCCTTATTGTCAGGACAATATTCTCTTCCGCAAGCATCACATATTGTCAGATACATATACGAGTACGTAGGTTTACATCAGTGATGGAAAATAATGAAAAGGATCTTTTTTTTCACATGTGTTGCTTTATTTATTTTTATTTATAGTTTATCCTTCCTTCCCGTCACAAGGATATGTACTCTACTGTACATCCACATTTATGAGTGTTGTTTTTGGCTGGTAATGTTGTTCAATCAAAAGATATGTGTAGGTAATACAGGTATACCATCAGAAAGGAAAAGGGGTAAATGTAAAGGCGATGCTTATGGTTGGACCCGTATGATACAGGAAATTCGTTATCAGGATCGAGTTCTCACGTTCGTTTTTAGTTTTTTAAATTTTTAAGTGCCAGTAGCTACTCTCTAGATCGGAGAGATCGAAGTTAGTGATTAAAGTCTTTGTTCGATCAGCACTTAATTTCGTTAGCCTTTTTGCAGTTTTGCTTTTTTTTTGAAGTGATTAGATTTTTGCGATAAGACTAAGTCAAGTGCGTTTCAATTAGATCGGGTTGTGCTAAAAGGTTTGCTCATTTTGTTTTAGACATTTCAATTACATTTGTGAGTGATACACGGAATGTGAAAATCGTAAATCGTTTCAGTGAATTAATAAGTGGCTTATTACGAAAAAATTTAAAAATATAAAAAAAATGAATGTCAGAAGATAATATTTTGACACACAAATTATTTACAAATATTTTAAAAATTTCAGCCAAAAAACATGTACAAAAAGCTGATCGCTAATATTGTACACTGTTATTATTTTTATGAATTTCAATGTCAGTTTAACATTTTAAAATTAATCCAAAAACTAGGAAAATCATAATTTCTTTGTCCTTAATCCTGCTGAGTAAAAATTTTAAAAGGTGAAGCCAAGGAAACATTGTAATTTATTATTTAATTGGAAACAAATAAACAATTAGCTGTGTTCAAAAAAGAAAAGTAAGGAGACTGGGATGCGATTCACCCTGATAAGTTTCCATTCGTGACCATCTGTCGATATTTTTAAAAGTCTTACAAAATATTAACAACAACATTTTGTGTAAAATAAAAAAGATTTCGAAGTCAATCTTTTCCTTGGTTTCAAGATACTTGAATAGAATTCCATTTTTATCAGTTTTTAGTTGTTTAGGTATGTATGTTACTAAGTAGGTTTTTAGTTAAACAAAAGTTGATAATTGGATTTTTCTAAGTAATTATAACAATAAGTTAACAACAATATTGTTTGTATGCGATAAAATAAGTTTGCTTTCAATATTTTTGTTTCCGGGACATTTAAGTCGAAAACCAATTTTAAGTAACATTTTTAGTAAAAAAGTAACCTTTTATCAACAACAATATTTTCTATATGTAAATTGAAATAGTTTTGAAATCAATACTTTCATTTTTATTTTGTATGCACAAAAATGTGAATTATATTTCGTTACAAATTTTACAAAATATTAAAAAATCAATTTTTGCCATCTTTTAGAAAGAATTTTTTAGATTTTGCCAAAAAATGTCACTTCAATTTTTCTCAAAAAAAGTTACTAGTGGTTGCTTAAACCTTATTTTACGATTCATTAAATTATTTTAGAGGCAATTTAATTTTTGTCGCGAAATATTCGAAAAAAGCACCCACCCCATTTTTTGTCATTTGATTTAGATTTTAGGGACCTTGAAACGTCAAAACGTCAAAAATTTCCATTCCACAAATCGGACCTTTCAGAGGTTTTTACTAATTGTTTTATTGAATAAGAATTTTTAACTTCCCATAGGAAGTTATTGTAATAGGTCCGATTTGTCAAATTGAACATTTTGACATTTCTCGACGTTTCAAGGCCCCTAGAGTCGAAATAAAAGATTTTTAGAAAGATGTCGACGTTTTTTTCGTCGTCCATAGCTCAAGAACCAGAAGAGATATCGACTTCAAATAAATTTTGTTATACAGATAATAATGCAGAAAGATGCAAAAAGGGCTTTCAAGAAAATTGCGTGGTAGTTTTTTTACAAAAGCAGTTAAAAAAAAAGTGCAAATTTTGGTTAACCCTAAATATCTCACAAACCAATAATGCTAGGGACTTGAATTAAATTTTATATTATATATTGTAACATGATACCAAACAAGTATATTTTTGGAAAAAAATCAAATTAACGGTTTTTTTATAAATCAAAAAAAAAAACTGAAAAAAAATATTTGTAACCTCTAAAATTTTTACGAATAAAAAATGATTTTATCTCCAAAACAGTTTTGTGCAACGAAGAATAACGTTTTTAACATCTGGTAAAATTTTGAGAAAAATCGAATTGACAGTTTTTTTTTATAAAAATAAAAATCTAAAAAAAACATTACTCAAAGTTGGTAAAAATTGAATTTCGACTTAAATATCTTTTCAAAAATTTGAGATTATGCCTTCCAACTTATTTTATCTTATAAAAAATATTGCCTTAAACATTCAGTAAAATGTTGAGAAAAATCGAATAGACAGTTTTTTTTACAAAAAATAAAAACCTAAAACAAAAAATTAATAAAAGTTCGTAAAAATTGATTTTCGACTCAAATATCTTTTTTAAAACTAAAAATATTGGCTTCAATCTAATTTTACTCACAGAAAATATAATTTTCGACGTGCAGTAAATTTTGTAATAATCTGTTTCATCATAAAAAAATAAAATCTACAAAAAACAGTACCCAAATTCGGTAAAAAATAATGTTCGATTCTCGATATCTCGTAAACAATAGAATTTATTGACTTTAAATTAATTTCATTTATCCAAATTGTATTTGTTTAAATAAGAAATAAAAGCTATGAAGAAATGCTACAAAAATTGGTAAAAATTGGTTTTAGACTAAAAATCTCGTTCACAAAAACTGATTTTGAAATCAAACTATTGCATTATATGCAAAATATTGTTGGTAATTTTTAAGCAAGACAAGTCGACAGACGGGATGGGAAGTTATCAGTGTGGGTCGCATCCCAGGCTCTTTTTCTTTTAAATTTTATTTTAAATAATACAAATTTTAATTTTTTAAATATAATACAGAAAAGAATAGCAGATTAGTTGAAGAATATAATACAAAACACCTAAAGACTGTTACTTTGACATTTAGCGTGTTTTTCAATACTTTACTGTGCAAATGTTTTAATGTTAATGTTTTGCTAAATTTTAATTGGAAACAAGTCAAAATGGCAATACTATTGTCAATGTGTGACGTTTCATGTTTTAGACCGGAAAGTGAATTTTGAATTTCATCTAATATTGTGAGATCAGTCAGAGTCTTCGGGTAGAAGATTTATTACAAAAGGATGGGATATAGAGGTTTCTTTTTAAATTTTAATTTCGTCACTGCTTGCTGTTTCCACCTCGAAGTCTTGACAGAAAGTCATTTTTATACCTCTGCGTTACAAAATAAGTTATTGAAAAAATTGTGAAACATTAAAAACTTATTTTCAAAGTGATGAGGTGCATATTTATCTCAGTGGCTACGTTAACAAATAAAATTGTCGAAACGAAATTAGGAAAAATCTCTCATTATTGTCAAGACGCAAATGCATCTTGAGAGACTGACAGTATTGTTGCAATTGTGGTGTGGTGACATCATTGGAAAATTTTTCATCTTAAAATTTACTAAGTTCAAATATTCACCTGGTTAAATTATTGTAGTATATTATGAAAAACTTAGGTTTCTCTGCAACTTAGTGATGAAAATCGTTTTTCGATATCTGCCTTAGTTTTCAATATAATATTATTGAAATTTGACGTAGTTTGAAAAGATCACCAATATTAAAGTATTTTTGGTTTGGTTTTTCGTAACCGAAAAAGTCAGTAATCATGGATCTATAGCGGTCACCATTGAAGGTAACGTTCTGGCCAGCATTGTTTTTAAAGAAGTACTGACCAATTCTTACCACAACCCATAAAGTACACCAAACGGTCAGTTTCTTATCAGGAATGCTGACTTAACATGCACTTGAGAATTATCATTACCCCAAATAGTTCAGTTTTGTTTATTGGCGTATCCATACGACAAAAAGTGTATTTCATCGCTAAACAAAATTCGTTTAACGGCAATCTTGTTTTGGCGTTGTTCAGGCGTCAATTTATTCATATCGAAATGCCAAATAAACTAAAAATAAAAAACATGACAGCTTGACATAATGGCAGGCAATTAAAATAATGATGTCAACTAAAGGTTCTATACATCTTAAAAGACACCTGTTATTTTCATCTAAACTACACAAATATTTTGATTTGTATGCTACTTTAATATATTGTATCTTAAGAAAAGAGCAAGGGATGTTTTGATTTTGATGCTGAATCTTAAACTCCGAATAGAGAAGGTGAAACACTTCCATGCTAGTGACAACCACATGTTTAATCGAAAGCGTTTTCTGCACTAATGCTGACAGCATTGCATTAAAAATGCTGCAAATACACTACACATATATTTCAAGGTATGATCTTTAAGCTTTATTTCGTCTAGACCAAATATGTACCAAAAATAATAATAACCATAATAACATTCCTCATCGTTAACAGAAATATTAATTTCTCTCAACATTTTCCGTTGTCCCATCACCATTATGGGACCTTGAATTTTAACGTGACAAAAATTTATTTCATACCTAAAAACCATAAAAATAAAATAGCTTTAATCGAAAAGTTGCAAAGAGCCATAAGGGAGAGTGAAAAGTGCTCGCTTTGCAGAAAATCACACATCATAAATTTCCCCCGAAAATAGTTTAATTCAAACAAAGCAAATAAGTAGCCCGCTCTCTGTATTTAATGGTGACCTTTCCTTCTGCCCATAAGGAACCAGCCCCAAGCTATACTGACAAGACCGTCCATAAAAGAGAAAACAAGGAAAAAGAAGAAAAAGGACTAAAAAACAACAAAAAAAAAACACACAGTCCTTTACCGCACTAAAAATATATACGAGTAGTATAAAGCTGTTGTTTTTCGTATATCCTATGCAAGCAAGGCCTTCTCCAGTGTGCTTATAAACGTTTGGCTCAGCTATAATATAAATGCCACAACCAACAACTCTGTCCACTCTTAACTTTTGTCTTCGCCATAAAAACCGAAAATTTCATTTCCCAAAGAGTCCAAACTGAAGCAAACCGAAACTCAGCTAGAGCCACTCTCACTACTCACCCTCGCTTTTTCTACCATTGATCCACTCCACTGCCATCAGTTGAGCCACTATCGTGACTATAGGTCCGGGGCGGGTATGTTTGGTCCGTTTTTTACCCCTGCCTCTTATGCTACTCCCCTCAGCCTCTTCAGCATCCTCAACTTACATAATTTTATAGCTAACTCATGAACTTATCCCAGGATATGGAAATGGCTATGCATACAATTTTAACGAGCAACCATTTTATCCCGATGAGGACGAGAACGAGAACGAGGACGAAAACGACAACGCCGACATGGACGACATGGACGACCGACAACAGCATCGAACATAAAAGGAGGACGAAAATCTATTCGGTCCGAGAGGTGGGGGTGAATGGACAAAGTTTCCGTATTGGTCGCGTCGCAGGGGTGATTGCATGGAATGGACGTGAACGTGGAATTTGCAGGACACCAAACGAATGCTGAGCTGACCCTCTTCAAATTGAACAGTGGCATTATTTGTATAGTCCACTCTCCAACCCTGTCTTCTGCCCGCTCGTTTTATGTGAATATAGATGAGTATGTGTGAGCGTGTTTTGGTATAGGTAAACTTTATTTTCCACTGCCCCGACCACTCGTCGCCGCCGTTTTGAACTCTCTATACGCTCTCATAGAACATTGAGCGCTGGGCAATGGTTTTTCCTAGAAAAAGGATTACGGAGGTGAAATTATTACCAATGCTTTGGTTATACGTGTTAGTGTACTCGTATGTATGTATGTGATATATGTAGCTGATGGCTGTTTGTGCTGTGTGGTTATCATAATAACAAAGGGTGGGTGGAAATAGAAATGGAAAACGATGTATATGTATGTATAGCTATTGCTATTATTTGAAATGTGCTTATACTATAGCGAGAAACAAATAGAGCATATTTTCCCATTTGTCTCTGGATGAGTACACAAAGGAGGCAGCATAAAAGGAGATGATCCAGGATTCAGGATCATCATCAGGAGTGGATATATATTACATATGTATGTTGTGTTTGTATTTAAAATGAAAACTTTGTTAGCATCCATTTTAAATTGTAGAATAATTTATATCACCTAAAGACATTTATAAAGATCTATACCTTTTGTTTTTGTTGGTTATAGAAATTTTTAAGTATAAATATTAGAATTCCATCATAAAGTAAAAAGAGTTTTTCAAAAACACTTCAGTTTAGTTTAGTTTTTAGGAGTTAGGTACTCTCGTTTTAACTGATTTGACTAAATACATACCTATGACATGCTTGAGACTATAACTAGATCAAAATTATATTAGTTTAGTTTTAAATGAATTATAAAGGACTACTTTATAAAGGACAACTTTTCTAAGCGAAGCTTCGAGATATGTATCGCGTATTTTAATTGACTCTCTAACTCTGCAGTTTAAAATCAGAGTTTATATTATGACGGCTTGAGTCTATATGCTTATGGACCTCGAACTAATCTGTATGGACAACTGAAGCAATTTTTTGTTTTGTTTTTTGTTTGTTTTGTATTTCCTTGGCAAATAGACATGTGTATTATTTTAAGTTTTAAATATAGACGACATTAACTTTTCTTTTTAAAAATATTACAAAGAAACCTAATTTAAAATAAAAGTGTTTAAATAGTTATTCGAATAATTTTTCACACATTTATGGATTTGAAGTTGCCAATTTTTTTTTGTCTTAAATATTGTCTTTATATGTGGATTTGAATTGTTCATTTCAAAATTTGTTTTAGTTTAAATATTGATTTGATGACCAATAAGGGCACGCAAGCTGTAGGGAAAATGGGAACAGCTGGGATGCGACCCATACTGATGACTTCCCATCCCGTCTTTCGAATTGTCTTGGTTAAAAGGTTTGTAGGTTTGTGTGTTTTGTTAAAAAAGTTGTCAGTTGAATTATTCTAAAAAGTTGAAAAATTACCACCAATATTTTCCATATGATGAAATATTTTGATTTCAAAATCTATTTTTGTTAACGAAATTTTTAGTTGAAAACCAGTTTTTACCAATTTTAGTAGCATTTCTTCAAAATAATAACATGGAACGCGAACGGACTTACCGCAAAAATCGAAGAACTAGAAACGGTTCTACTTAACGAAAGAATAGATATTTGTTTGATCTCTGAAACTCATTTGAAAAAAGACTCAAATTTAAGTATTAAAGGTTATTCGGCTTACCACGCATGCCATCCATCCGAAAGAGCAAGGGGTGGTTCTTCCGTATTTATCAGAGAAAATATCAATCATTCGTTTGAGATAAATATCGAGCTCGATATAATGCAAGTTACTTCCGTTAGCATAAAAGTTAGACACGTATTTTTTAATATTGCGTCTATTTACTGTCCTCCTCGGTCCAAGATAGACAAAAACGATTTTAAAGATCTTTTCAACGCTTTAGGTCCAACATTTATTATTGGCGGCGACTTAAATTCGAAACATTCATTTTGGAGATCACGTTGCATTTCGACGAAGGGTAGACAACTCTACAAAGCGGGTATTGAATGTAACGTTGAATTTTTCTCATCAGGAAAACCAACGTATTGGCCAACCGATACAGCGAAAACACCCGATCTTGTTGACTTTTTCATCGCAAGAGGAATGAACAGAAAATATATGACAGTAGATGAAAACTTCGATTTTTCTACGGATCACTCGGCCGTTATCTTAACAATAAACAGTAACGTAATCGAAAAAGAAAAGCCGCTAATTTTAACAAATAATAACACAAATTGGGATAAATTCAAAGAAGATTGCGAAAATAGAATTATATTGAACGTCTCTTTGCAAACTCCGTTCGAGTTAGAAGATGAAACAGAAAAAGTTATAAATATTGTTCAAGAAGCAGCTTGCAATAATACTCCGATCTGTAGTAAAAAGTCAAGGCAATACGAAGAAAAAATTCCAGAAGATATAAAAGAATTGATACGCGAAAAACGAAAAGCTCGAAAAGTATGGCAGCAATCACGTGCTCCTCAGCATAGAAGTGTCTTCAACTTTTTATCAAACAAGATTAAAAATTTGTTACGAGATTTTAAAAACAGCGAGAATTCTGCCTATCTTGAAAGCCTAACAGCAGACAAAAAAACAAATTATTCTATTTGGAAGACGATAAAAGGTATTAAAAAGCCTCAAATAATGTCGGCACCTATTCGAAAAAATAATTCTGAATGGGCAAAAACTGATAAGGAAAAGGCGGATTTATTTACTAAGCACCTTGAGGAAACGTTCAAACCTTTCGATGGTTAAGAGCTTCTGACTAATGACGGAGAGCTCCAACCAGCGCCGGACAATTTTTCTATCAGGAATATTACTTTGACTGAACTTGTCCAGGAAATAAAACGGCAGAAAAATAATAAAGCTCCTGGCTACGACCTGATTAACGGTCGTGTCCTCAAAGAGTTGCCTAAAAAAGCAATGGTTAAGCTCTTACAGCTCACTAACGCTGCTTTAAGACTTGCTTACGTACCCACGCAATGGAAAGTCGCCGAAGTAATAATGATCCCCAAACCGGGTAAGCCACCGAATGAGAAAAAATCGTATAGACCAATTTCTCTCTTACCAATTATATCTAAAATATTTGAAAAATTGCTTCTTAAACGAATGCTACCAATTATTGAAGAAAAACGTTTAATTCCCGACCACCAATTCGGTTTCCGGAATAATCACTCCACAATTGATCAGGTTTACCGAATAACTAACGAAATTGAAAAAGCATTTGAAGAAAAAAGGATTTGCTCAACTGCATTTCTTGACGTTTCTCAAGCTTTTGACAAAGTTTGGCATGACGGGCTAAAATATAAATTAAAAGTCTTTCCAGAGCAAATATAAAACATTCTTGAATCGTACCTAGAAAATAGATTCTTTCGAGTTAAGCAAGGAACGGAGTATTCGGAGTTTAAAGAAATAAACGCTGGGGTTCCCCAGGGTAGCGTCCTTGGACCGATTTTGTTTGTTCTTTATACCCGAGATATACCCCAAACAGAAGGCACAACTTTAGGCACTTTTGCCGATGATACAGCTGTACTCGCAATATCGGATTCAATAGAAACGGCAACCTCTAAGCTTCAAAAGGCATTAAATAGCATTTCAGATTGGACAAAGAAATGGCGAATTGCTCTTAATGAAACGAAATCGACGCACACAAATTTTACGTATAAAAAAGTATATAACTTACCTATTTATATAAATTCTGTGCAAATTCCATACGCTAATGAAGCGAAGTATCTAGGCATGACTCTAGACGCGAAACTTAAATGGAAAGTTCATGTAAAAAAGAAACGCGATGAACTCGAAAATAAACTCCGCGAATTGACATGGCTTATTGGAAGATATTCCAATCTAAGCGTTTATAACAAGCTTCTTATTTATAAGCAAGTACTGAAACCAGTTTGGACGTACGGTATACAACTTTGGGGTTGTACCAACGTAAGAAATATACAAATTTTGCAAACATACCAAAACAAAGTACTTAAAATAATAGTAAATGCTCCATGGTATGTAAGAAATAGCGACTTACATAGAGATTTACATATAAAATATGTAGAAAACGAAATTAAAAAATTTGCTACAGAGCTAAGATAACGACTTAGAAATCATAGTAATAACTTAATCCAACCTTCTGATCTAGCGCAAACAAATTAATCTCTCCACTCGAATTTTGTGGAATCTTCAGGTCCTCTCGTTGGGGAGCTTCCTGACAAAACGCGAACAAAATGACGCTAAAACTACTTGTTAAGCTGGACTTAGTTGTAGTAATAATATAGAAGATAAGGGAGGTGAGTTCTAGTCAGTAAAAATCTGACACTACTATAAGCATCGGGCTTATAGTGTCTCTGAAGATTTCTCACCTTCCTGCGGAAAAAAAAAAAAAAAATTTCTTCAAAGTTTGTATTTATAATATAAACAAATACAAATTGGGAAACTAATTTAAAGTCAATATCTTCTATTATTCACGAGATATCGAGAACCAAACATCAATTTTTACCAAATTTGCGTAGGTACTATTTTTTGTAGATTTTAATTTTTTTATAAAAAAATGGACTGTTGGATTCTTATACAAAATTTTCTGAATGTCGAAAACAATATTTTCTGTGAGATAAAATTAGTTTGAAGTCAATATTTTTAATTTTTGAAAAGATATTTGTGTCGAAAGTAAATTTTTACTAAGTTTTAGTAATTTTTGTTAGGTTTTTATTTTTTGTAAGAAAACTGTCAGTTCGATTTTTCCCAAAATTTTACTGAATATTAAAAACAATATTTTTTATTATAAAGCCAGTTGCATTCCACCCCTTAAACGATTCAGCCGTAATACTCGCACTTCCAGGAATGCTCATCAGTTTACCCCTGAGCATTGAGCTCAATTTCGGGCGTACTGTCAAGTATAGAGGGTCTTTCTTAAATCGCACATCGAGGATGTGGAATGCTTTGGCCAACTCTGTTTTTCCCTCCCATTTTGATGTTTAGAACTTTAAGACCAATGTGCACCGGTGTGTCTGTAAATTATAAAAAAAGATAACGTTAGATTGAAGCCAATATCTCAAATTTTTGAAAAGATATTTGAGTCGAAAATCAATTTTTACGAACTTTTAGTAATTTTTTTTTTAGGTTTTTATTTTTTATAAAAAAAACTCTCAATTCGATTTTTCTCAAAGTTATACCAGATGTCAAAAACTTTATTTCTCGTTACATAAAATTATTTTGGAGATAACATCATTTTTTGTTCGTAAAATATTCGGGGTGACAATTATTTGTTTTAGTTTTTTTTTTGATTTATAAAATAAACCGTTAATTGATTTTTTTTTTTTCAAAAATATACGTGTTTGGTATCACGTTACAATATATAATATAAAGTTTAAGCCAAATCTCTAGGGTTATTGGTTCGTGGCCTAGTGACTTACAACTTTTAACCATTCCTGTATGCGAGTAATGTTGTCAGAGATGGTAGGGACCTACAGTTTACTGCTGGAACACAATGCACAAATCGGAGCCGCAGCCGGAGCCGGAGTCGAAATAGCTGTCGTACGTTAACAAAAAGTACGCACACAATGCGTCGTACGGCTTTTTGATGTTATTTGGTATATTTGCAGTTTACAACCACATCAAATTTCTCAGAAAATATTTTTTTGTTCACTTTTATTTCTTATTTAAATATTTTTCCACTTTTTTATTGAAAAACTATTAAAAAAAATATAATCACCAAGTTATTCACTTCAAAAATGGAAACGTCACATTTGTCATACGTCAAAGTTAAAAGTTGGTCAAATCTTCCGACTCCGGCTGCGGCTCCGATTCCAGTTGCATCGCGTTGTGTTTGTACATTTGCATTTGCGTAAATTGAATACTTTGACAGCTATTCCAGTTACGACTCCGACTCCGGCTCCGACAGCATTGTGTTCCAGCAGTTATATGCCGAATCCGAACGGCTTATTTGAGAAAGCATTTTTCATGACAAGAATTACTCTTGGAGGATTTGTCAATTCCTCGCAAGAGTCAGTACCCGTGAAAAAAGTTAGGTGACACAGGCAGGGATTGAACCCAAGACCCCTTACATGACAGTCCAACGCACTAACCATCACGCTACGGGTAAATTGCTATGGTAAAAAAACCACTCACGCAATTTTTTTGAAAGTCCTTTCTGCATCTTTCTGCATTATTATCTGTTTAACAACATTTATTTGAAGTCTATATCTGTACTGGTTGTTGAGCTATGGACGACGAAAAAAACTTCGCGAACGTACGGACGTACAAACGTACGTACACACGCACGCACAGATATCTCTCTAAAAATCTTTTATTTCGATTCTAGGGGTCTTGAAACGTCGAGAAATTTCAAAATTTTTAATTCCACAAATCGGACCGATTACAATAGCTATGGGAAGTTAAAAATTTTATATGTAATTTAATTTTATTTTACATTTTTATACGCTCAAATATTTTGCGTACTGATCTTGATTTTATGCTGGTTTTGACTAGTGCAAAATGGCATTCTTCAAAACTCATACAAAAAATTCATACACCAAGATTTTTAATTGTTAAATTGTTTTCTAGTTTGAAAATTCTAAGAACGAATAATACATAATGTAATAATAAGCAAAAATATTTGATACTCAAGTAAGTAAAAAGTTAGTTAAAAAAGTTGTTTTCCTCCTCTACGTGAGGATTTTTAATCTGGCAATACTTTTTTTTCGGCGTTGGTTTCTTTGACAGCTGTCACTTGATTTATGCTCAGTTTAGTTTGCCATGTCTTAATGTATAATCCTAAACTACATTTTTAAATCGTGCAAATTTTCTAAGATCCGGCGATTTAACACCGTCTGTCTACGCAGGTATCCCTGAGACGATCATTGATCAACTTCTGAAAGAGAATATTCGGCGTTTTATTGCTTACATACGATAAATTATTGGTCATAAGATTAAATTGCATGCTCTAAACTTCTTCTTAAAAACCACAAATGTAAGAAAGCATCCAATACTTTGACCTCCATCTGGATATATTAAGCAGCTGAAAAGGTCATTAAAGTTCTTTAATATTTGCAGCTAACCAGCTATTGAAAACTGTTCAAAACGATTTGTCGCTTCGTCTTTACGTGCAGTAAATTATATTTTTTTCGAGGTTGTTATTATTGTTCGATACGCGAACTTCCCCGAAGCTTTTAAAATTGTGTGTCTAATTTGACTAAACTTGTTAAAGGATCAAATCAATAATTAAAATGCACATTCAAAATATGTTTAATCTAAGAGTTAATTTATGTTTGTATCTCAAAAAGCAAAATTTGCAAAGTCTATGAAACAATTTTTTAATGATTTAAATTTGTTTGTGATGTTTTCAAATCAATTTAAATTTCCGAAAAATTATTGGGTTTGTGCAAGCGTTAAAGAAAACATTTAGTTCTAGTAAAGAGAAAACGATGCGGTGGACAATTTTCTGGTTGTTTTTTAAATCATTAGCTATTTTGACACTAAACTCTGTTTTCCGCGTGAAATCTCCTCAGAACTAAATAAGTCGCCTTATGATTAAACAATAAAAATACTGAAAAGAATTAACCATAGATCTCAGCAGCTTAAAGTTTAAGGCATTAGAATGATGAGAGTTTTACTCAAAGATGTCGGATTATTAGCTTACAGTTTGAGCCTTAGTGCAAATGCCAAGTCAGCCAAGTTTGCTTGTACTTATACAAGTAAAGACATAATACATCATGGACAAAATTTCACTTTGTTTACTTTGTTCACATTCGATTACATTTTTAATAAGATTTTTAGGAAACAAATTGGTGTCTAGGTAATACAAAACTCTCATACTTAATTTATCTCACTTTTTACTCAATTCCTATTAAATTAATAATCAAATCCCTTTCAACTACCTATCTATTGCCATGACTTCTTCTTCTTCTTCAAAACAATGAACAAACATTATATGTACCTAATCTCTATTGTTACCCTAAAAACAATCATAAATAAATTCTTTGACTTCTTAATCCTGTCAAAGGGACATTTACTAATTGGCAATCTTGCGATTGACAAAGCACATTTTCTTGGACAATAACACAAATCCATTTAAGATTTATGCATGTATGTAAGTATGTATTTATCTTATCCTTCTATATATAGCATATTCAAAATTCAGGACCTTAATGTTATGGGCTAATTTCCTGTAGACGATGATTTCACCATCATCGCATATACAAGTAGCTCTCCACTCACTCTCATCCACTTACACTCTAACTGAATGATGTTTCACCCCTTTTTACGTTCACAATTTCATATGCTTTTATATTTTTCTAAAATGCCTTAGCCTCTATTCTTTCGCAATGGAATTTTACTAATGGAAATATGTCCTCCCAATCCCAACAAACCTACAACTTATAACAAAACAACAGACAAACAAACTTATTCCTGGCGACATCATATCCCATTTGCATATACTATTTCGTTTCGTTTGTTATACACCATAATAAGACGACCAAAGCATCAGCATTGACAAACTAAAAAAAGAAGAAGAAAAAAAGATTACATTTGTTAAAGGACCCTATATATGTAGATAGTTAAGCTAGAGCGTCTCCAAGTCTACTAAATATTTGCACATATCCGGTGTGTATCGTGATGGGGCGCAAACAAATATACAGCCATACGTATCTGTCTATTTTAGTGGTATCCATGGTCACAAGAATGAGAATCCCTTTTTCGCTTGTACCTAAGTTCGTTCAGGATGGACGTTCACTGTTCGCATGTATCTCTTTGTATTATTCTCGTATAACTCCCACACCCCATGCCACCCCAAAAGAATCCCAACCCACCCTAACCCAACCCAACCACACACACAACAAACAACATTCATTCGTTGTGAGTTTTCTTCTTTCTTTATTTTTGCTTTGTCCTTCTGGTTTTTATTGAAACTTTCAGCTATTCATTGGGAAAGTATCCCCACATTAATAATAAACAATTTCGTCCCTTTTTTTACCGCCCCACTCCCACATATGCGGTCCGGTACACACAGAGTCCTTTTTCTTCGTTTGAGGAAAGCAAAGATTTCCTTCGTATTCCTATTCGTATAAGAATAAGGCAATTCCATTTATAGTTGCAGCAGTTTGGCTGTTAAACTTTCTTCTATACGAGTATTTTTCTTCGTATTTTACATATTTATGTGTCGTCCTGGTCTTCGTCCTCATCCTCGTCTCAGTTGATGTGTGTTGTGTTTTGATTTTACATTAATTTTTCCCGAATATGTGTGTTTTTGCGAACTGAATGGCTGTGGCAGCGGACAGGATATATTCGTAGTACGCCAAGGATTCAACAAAGCAGCAGAATAGCGGTTTGAATTTTGGGGTTTTTGTGGGAGGACACACAGTGTTTTTGTGTAAAGTGCCCGGATACATGTGTCAGTGACACAGATTAATGTTTTTTAATGGCAGCAGTTGAGTTGTTTTTTATTTTGCTTTCGTCCGTCCGTTGTTGGTTTGTTTGTTCGAGATTTTTTTTATGAATTAGGATATGAATGAGAAGAAACAAGCAAATAAATATAAAAAAATACATAAATATTAAAAATTTTGAAAGCCACTTAAGTGAACCGTTTCATATTACAACAATTTTAAACTTATTCTTTTATTTTGTAATTGTGAAAGTGGATAGTTTTATTTACTTGTTAGACGGAAATAAGGAGAGATTAGGATAGACCCTCACTGATAACTTTCTATTTACAATTTTTCAAATGACATTTTTTGTAAGCCAAGTTGTCAATTTTTAAACAATTTCAATCAAAGTACAATGAAAAATTTCAGTTTAAGCTGTTTTGTGGGGTGAAAGTCGAGATGTCAAACCAATCTAATAGGATTTTAATTACCTAATATAAAAAAAATATTGTCAACTATTTTTCTAAATAAAATTTACCAAATGTTAAAAACAATATCTTCTTCGAAAGTCGAAAATACATTTGTAACAATTTTTATTTTTAGGGTAGGGTCTTATTTTTTGTAACAAAACTATTCTGAAACTACATAAGAATCTTTTGTTTAGCTCTTTTAATTATATAATGATATAAATACATAAAAATAATGATTGATTACAAAATCTTATTTTGTACGTATGTATCTTCATTTTTTAAAGAAAGATCATTGGTTGTTTACGAATTCCATAGACATGAAACTCTCTTAGTAGAAAAGTTGAGTCGAAAGTTGTAGGTCGCAAAACTATTAAAAACTAAAGATCTACGCCTGGCACTGAAACCATATTTTCAATCATAATTTACAAGCTGTACTCCTTGTACTTTTGTTTCCGATCTACGAAAAAATGTCAAGGAATTTTGAACAATCACTGAAATATAAATTTAAGAAAATGTAACAAACTGTTTAGTTAGCACTATATTCTTTGAAATTTAAAAGACTGAGTATGCAGTAATTGTTTTTGTTTTTATTTAAAATGTATTGTGGAAAAAAAAACTTCAAAAAATTTTGTTTACTAAGATTATTGTTTTTAATGGTGAATCCAAGCATAAAACTAATTTTAAACAAAAAAGCTACAATTAACTACACACCTACTCAATTTTTCAAAATTTCTAAAAATGAAGTGACAACTTGACACTCGTCAAAAGTTTTGCCGTTTTTAGTTTGAAATAGTGTTAGATTTTCCGAGGGAAACAATAAATTTTAATAAATATTTTTTCTGTAATAGGAACAAAATTGATTAGTCTATTTTTTAAGTTTTTTTTTAAGTTTTTAATGATACAGCATTTCAAAAGCAAACATGATTAATAGTGCTAAAGTGAGTGCCTTACGCACATTTTGCATTCCCACAACTATGGTTTTCCAAAATTAGAAAGAATTGGTGAACAATTTTTTGAAATCGGTTGAATACTTCTTGAGAAAATGATATCACAAAATGCCACTATTTTTCTTTTGTATAGATTTCCTTTCTAAAGTGTAACTTAAAAACAAAATTCGTACATATATACACTTTTCAACTCTGCAAAAAAATAATGTCCAAAGCAAAGTGCGTAGTGTTTCACAAAATTTACAAAGTTAGTTTTAAGTTTAGTTTTATTGACTTCAAAATTTTAATACTGTTCACAATTTTCTTTTAAGTTTATCCTGAGTCTTTAAATGGTTTGGCCGATGGCCGTCTACCGGACTGATATTTACACTTTAATTTTTATAATAATAATACCAAAGAAAAATCTAATATAACGTTTTAAAAAATTAAATTTAACAATTTTGAAAATAATGTTGTGTACATACATTAAAAACGTTCATTGATTATACTATACATGTTCTGTATCGTAAGGCACTCAAACATTATTGGTATAAGACTTCCCACCCTCGTTCTCCATTCATCAATTTTATGGTTTCCTCTAGATTGAGTACATCAATTCCAAAGTATCTCTTGCGGAATTCTTTCAGAATTGGACAAACCCTCAAAAAATGGAACCAGTCTTCACGTTCTCTTCGATTGCATAGATCACACCATAGAGGACGATCTGGACGGTGAGGAATAAAGTTTAAGCTGAGGAGCTCACCTCTGACTTTAAAGATTGTACTGATTTTCCGCATGGTGTGATCGGCCAAGAAGTTGGTCTTTTTTTCCACAAAAAGTGGTTAACTTTACTGTAGTAAGCTCTATATAATGATGATTCCGCTTCCTCAGTTAACTGATCGTACATCCTGTTTCCGATTTTCATTACTGAAAAGCTTTTTAAAATTCTAAATATAATTTTCAAAGTTTATTGTTTGGTGAAACGAAAAGAACAAATACAAATTTGAGTTTGGTGAAACGTTTTTTGCAAAGAGGAAATATTTTCAATTCAAGTGAAAAGTGTTTGTTGAAACAGGGTTCAGGACTAATTATAAAAATGTCAGTCTTACCTCGATATAGTATCGGTCTCTTAAAACTGAGTCCCTTGATTTCTTCGTGAAAAGTTTAAACTTAAGTCTAATGATATTGCTTTAAGATCTTGAGAAAACTAGATAAAGTATTTATAGTAAAATGGAGAAATGTATCGTGTTTTTTCGTAACACTTCCGCGGCCATACATCCATGATATTTAAAAACTTTTTTTTATTTAAAAAAATAATTACATAGTCGATTTTACAATTACAATTCAAAAACCTGAAAAGACAGACGAGGCAGACGATTAACTAGTCTCGTTTCGGTATCGTGAAAATTAAAACATTTAAGTCTGGTCACCGTATCGGTCTCGGCCTTGTAGAACTCAGTCTCGTCTTAGTCTCGCTTTTTTCTCGTCCGTTGTTTCTTTAGTAGTCTCGTCATTTTTAAATGTGAACTCCGCCAATGAGTCAAGACCTAAGTTGTAGACGTTTGACAGTTTATGGGTTGGCAGATATGCAGTTAATTATTTGTTTGACTGACATACTTGTACTTTTTTGTTTAAAGTGTTATGTCGATATTTGTCACCCTTCCATAGAATTTGACAGTGGTTGCCTTCCTGAAATGGAATTTGACAACCATATTATATTTTCTGTCACAAATATTAGTGCTACAATAACCCTTTTTGGGGCAACAATTCAAAATTCAAATTTTTCGAAGATGCTCTATGCATCGAAATCGTAGCTTTTCTTCAATGAAATCCAAAAGTTAATGGCATTATTGATTGGTTATCTAATCTTTAAATACAACTTTTTAATTTCAACAGATCTAATCGATCCTAAAACTCGTGCTCGTTTGTTAAGTGAAATTTGGTTTCATTTCATGAATCTGAAGTACTTACAACACATTTTTAGATTCCTTAGAAAAGACTCGTCTCGGTATCGGTCTCAGTCGCGCATAACTGATTCTTTTCTTGGTCTCATCTCGAAAGCTTTAAAAGTAGTATCGCCTCGTCTAGGTTCCACGAGATGATACCGAGACAAGACCAAAACTCGTCTCGTTGACGATTATACAATTTTATTTTGGATGGTTTTTTAATAGTATCGGTCTTACCAGACAAGGCCAATACTTCTCTCATCGCATAACACTATTTAAGCTGGATTTTGCTTTTAATCCAAACATTTGTCCATACCTATATTAAAACTACATCGAAAATATAAAATAGATGATTTCTACAGCTCAAGTTGTAAGGGTGCATGGTCGGATTTGTGGCACACTTTTCATAATTTACGTTAGCCATATAAGAATTTATTTGTAGGGGGTCTGAAGACCCAAAAATATTTTAAAGTACTAAATTAAATGTATACCCTTTTTGGACTTGTTTCAATAGCCGCGTTTTATTATCACCATGATCTGATCCGGATCTTGAATATACATGCATTACAACAACAACACAAGATCCTGCTTTGTGTTTGGATCTCAATTTGAGATCCAAAATTTAATTCTTTTTTTCACAACAAGGAGCGCTTTATCATTGTTATTTCACATGTAAATGTTGGTATCATTGTAAACAAATTAAATAAAACCTGTATTGCCATATAAACATTTCCATTTGACTGAAATAAAATATTTTTTAAATAGAAAGCGAGAAGCTTTATATTTATTTATTTGGTATATAATCCATGAAATAATTAGATATTTTATCAAAACTAGATATTAATTGGTGAAATTAAAATAATTAAGTCAAAAAAAATGTATATTTGACATAATTTATGGGTATTATTTTCCCCGAAAAAAAGGAACAAAAAAAATCATTGAGCAAAATGTTCTTTGGGCAACCCTGCTTTAAATGTCAAAAAATATAAATAAAATCGAGAAAGCTGCAGCACAAATGGGAGAAAAGATGTTCAAATAAATTGTAAGTAATCTCTAAATAAAATTATTTAAGTGTCACATTTATTAAAAGGTCAAAAAGAATCTGGACTACATGTGAGACAAAAGCGTTCCTGGATGCTTTGAGTTTGAGAGTGCAATGGTGATTTGCAGAAACATTTTCAAAATTTGTGGAGCTTTCATTTTTGGTATGTGTTTGTTTTTTCTTTGCTTCGTAATGTCACTTTTGAAAGAACGAATTTGACACTGCTACCAAACTTTAAATAACAAAAAATATGATGATCCAATGCTGTTTTATTATCATGATCTGATCCGGATCAGATCATGGTGTTAATAAAACGCGGCTAATGTGTGAACACAGTTGATGCGAAGAGTGACTTTTTTTTGAGTATGTACAGACCTACACTAATTTTATAGTAATTTACAAATTAATTTTAATTCAAATTCCTTAAATAATTTCCAAGAAAAATTTACGTAATTATTTAGGTTCCACCATATGAATATTTTTCTGATTCCGTACAATGAAGTAGTTATGTAAATATAAACACTTTTAGAATAAACTTCCCTTCATTAAAAATTTCCAAACTACATATTATTCGTCTTGGTTAATTTTTCATCGCAGACCAAATTCAAAATTTTAAAAATTCACTACAACGCCTCTGTGTCGTCCCGTCCTGCATCGCCCGCTTCAACCGACAATATGCGGCAGGCATTTGTTGCTTTCGTAACGCCTCCATGCATCTAAATTTGCTATGAATAAGAGTTATAGTACCTAGTCATGTAGGCATCTCAAACACATCACATGTGAACCGTACAAAAATCCATTGGCAAAAATTTCACGCAAATTTATTTAAGGTTATAGCGCTCGGCAGCGGCTCAGCGCTCCCTGCATACTGCACAACCATCATAGCTAGCCACCGCGCTAGCGTAATTTAAAGTGCATCCCAGTTGGATAAGTAAACATTCGTATTATGTGTGCTGTGTATAGCAGCAGGATGCCTGTCCGCAAAACAAGCCCTTCCATCCTCATCCTCATCCGCAACATCCATTCCATATATGTACATGCACAGCTTTAGAGGCACAATAATTCATTTGCTATCTCACACCATGTCCTTGTTTCTTGTCTGGTGCAAGGGATGTTCCCGAATACTGTCTGAGTCCTGAGAAGATGCCAACGCGAAGCAGGGAACGTGCACATACATACGTGTATACCCGACCCATACTGAAAATCGAAAGGTAAAATATTGATCGAACTGAATCGATTTGAAAATCGAAAATTCTTTTTATTTTTAATTTTAAAACGGTGTGTGGCGTTGAAGGATAATGGCTTGACAGGGTTAAAAATTGGATGTATAAAGAGGGAAAAGGAGTTTCACCCTTTTCTTTTTCTTTTTTGTATTTTCCTTGTGTGTGGATTGTCAAAGCATGTCCTTTCGACAAAGTCAAATGCAACTTTTGGAATTGTTTGGATTTTGATTTATTTATACTGGTGCTCCAGATATCTGTCCACGTTATCCTGGTATTATCCTAGATTTTTGGTTTTGTTTACCCCTTTCGTCTTATTGTATGTATTTTGCCACTATGTAGGTATGTATCTATAACTACTCCTTACACTGAATCATCGGTTAATCTACTTTTTTTTTTTGAATGGGCTTCGATTTTTTTGTTTTCAAATTTGAAATGAAACATTAAATTTATTGAACTTCGAATAAAAAAAGAATTCAAGGATAACAGCATTATTTGGTTGTTCATTGCAGTCGTGTGTTCTAATGTCTCTTTAAAATAAAAAAAAAGGAAAAAAGAAAAAAGAAGGAAGAAAAATTGAGTATCTTTAAAATGTAATTTCAGTTCATGGCCTTGTTAATGGCCGAATTGGCGGTGGCGATCCTTTTTTTCTCGGCTTCCACATAGATTGGCATGTATAGATATGTATGTCTATAGAATTTAGAGGATAATAAAAGCATGTGGTATGTATCCATCAAGTGTGTCCCTTGGGCAGCATTTGCCACCCCATTTGCAGATAGTAATATACGATGAGGATCTGACTTTTTGTTGTTGTTGTTGTTGGTGTTGCTATTGCTGTAAGGAGTTCTATGATGGTTCTTCTTCTTTGGTTTTTGACTAACCACTTGGATTTCCCTGGCGATGCATGGTCGGTTTTTTTTCCGGTATCGGTAGATAGGTAGTTATCATAGTATATGCGAAATGAGCTTTAGAGAAATATACTACACTTGCTAGTTGGATTTTGTCGTTGTTTATTGAAATAATAGATTTGACACAATAATATGGGTAATGCAAAGAGTGTGTTTATTTTGCACAAGAATTTTTATGTTAAAAATTAAGAAAAAAAAGAAATTGAATTAGAGCAAATCGTTGAGATGTTGCGTTCGAACAAAGGTTTATTACAAAAAAAAAAAGTACATGTATAATTGTAATGCATATAAGCTTAATTTAAGTTAACCTTAAATTGACATTGAATTCATTATGTATTTTATATTTTCGATAAGTTTATTTTGAAATTTAAAAGTTGGCAATACTGATATACATACATAAAGGTGAATTTACATTGATTTTATAAATTTGATTATTTTAATTAATTTTATTATTTTATCTAAATAAATGCATGTATTTATAATCGCACATTCTTCGCCCTCGGATTGAGTTCAGTTTCGCAACCATTTTATTTTTCGCAGGCATCTGAACAGGTCCTTTTCTGCATAGCCGCAAGCCGCTATCTAATTTGACATTGAAAATAAAGAGTTGAAACAAATTAGAATTGAAACAAGGAAAAAATCAAATCTACGACAACAACAATTGCACATGAACATGTTATTTTTGTTTGCATTTCTCCATATGAATGGAAAAGACCCGTTGGTTATTATGAACCAACTATGTTAATAGCCTACTATAATGAGTAGTGTATTTTATTCCCATTGATCGTTTGTTTTGGTTTTAGTTCGTGCGCGTCCGTGCGTCGTCGGTTTATTTGTGATAATGTTTTAATTTTATTAATTTTACTTTGATTATTTTAATTGTTTTATTTGAATTTAGATTTTGTTGTTTATTGAAGTTGTGAATGTTTATTATATGTAGTTTAATTTTGATAGTGTTTAATTGTATTTATTTCTTTTATTAGTTTATATTTAAATAAATATTAATTTATCGCGAGTGTTTTATTGTACTGTTGATTGCTGGTCGCAGACGAATTTGGTAAGTGATTTTCTTATTGTTTATTTATTTTAAATTAATATATTTTATTTGTTATTGCGGGCGGTTGTTTTTTAATTAATTTATTAATGAGTTTTATTAATTATTTCGGGCGATTAGGCGTGATTTTATTTTAATATCATGTGTATATGTATGTATATATTTTAATATGCATACGGTTTTCGGGACTGTACCCTCTTTTTTGCAAAGGAAAATACATACGCCGCCGCCGTGACCGATTGAAATTTTGTTAAAGTGCTCAATGCAACGGTAATTTAAGTTCTTATGTGCAATGTTTATAAGTAACTTATATAATTTGTGACATGAAGTATTTGTGCGTGGTGAAATTCATGTAAAATATTAGTGACGTCATTAATTGACTTTGTGTTATTTTTATTTATTTGGAATTGATATTAGATTTTGACATCGCAAGTGAAGTTTGAATTTGTATTTTCAATGGTGGTATGTATGTTATGTGAAAATAGTTATTCTGTGAAAATTTATTGTTTACATTTTAATTAGTGCATTGACGCAGCTAGTGTTTTTCTTTTGCAATTTTAAATTAAGTATACTTTGTGGTAGTACTTTAAGTATTTATTTACATTTTTAATTAATTGCATGTAATGTACCTTAAATGTTAATAAATAAATGTTGAATACATTTTATCTGTGTTTTTATTTTTAAATGTGGGACATATTAGTGATTTGCAGTGGCCATTTTACATTATTTATATGTTTGTTTACATTTTCTTTTAAGTTGGTAGATTATAAGAATAAATTTGATTTTGAAACATTTGTTTTGTTTTTCGATGAAATAAAATTAAATTTTGAAATTAATTTGGTGTTTTATTTCATATTCTCATTTTATATTTATATATTTTGTTTCATGATTTTAATTGTATGTGATATGTTTGTTAATTTTGAAGTTTTAATAAATATTGTTATGGAATTAAACTGTGGTTTATTTAATATTTACAATTTTCGTTTTAAAGTTTTGACAAATATTTTACACAACGCTGAAGCGGTGTTTTTATTAATCAATTAATGATTTGATTAATTATTATTATATTTTTATTGTTTCAATTTATTAGATTTGAATATTTATATTTTATTTTAATTTCCGTGCCGCCTTCCGAAGTTTAATTCCCGGTGAAGTAATAATTGGTTGTTATTTTGAACGGTGGTGAAGTGATTTTGTGCTGAATTTTAAACGATGGTTTGTTGTTCAATTGTTTCGTTCGATGGCAAGCGACAAATTTTAGCGATGGGCCGTTTTATCATTCCGGATTTGGTTTTCACTGTGACAACACGGATTAATCCGTCGGATCCAGGATGAATTTCTTGGACACGGCCTAAATTCCAGTTGGTTGGTGGAAATCTTTCATCTTTAATCAAAACGATGTCTCCGACTTTTACATTTTCCTGTATTTGTGACCACTTCGGGCGTTGTTGCAGTCTGGACAGGTACTCGGAACTCCATTTTCGCCAAAATGTTAATGTCATTGACTGAACTCGCTTCCATCTATCCATGTATGTTATGTTGCTATCGATGTCACCTTGAGGTACAGCATGAAGACTTTCACCGATCAAAAAGTGTGCTGGGGTCAGCACCTCCAAATCATCCAAACTATCTGAAAGAGGACACAAGGGTCTCGAATTCAGACACGCTTCTATCTGAGAAAGAAGTGTGGTGAGCTCCTCAAAAGTCAGTCTCTCCATTCCGACAACTCGTTTTAAGTGGTACTTGACTGATTTCACTCCAGCTTCCCACAATCCACCGAAGTGAGGAGAAGCGGGAGGAATAAAATGCCATTCTGTACCTTGATTTGCTAGATTTTCAGCTATTTCTTTCCAATCATGCTGTGAAGCCTTTAACATCTTACCTAGTTCTGAACTAGCACCAATAAAATTTGTACCGCAATCACTATTGATCTGCTTACAAGTTCCTCGCCTGGCAGTGAATCGCCTGAATGCTGCCAAAAACGCTTGCGTCGTTAAATCTGAAACGACTTCCAAATGGATTGCCTTTGTCGCCAAGCAAATAAAAATTGCAAAATATCCTTTAAGGATCTTGCTTCCACGAGCTTTCCAAGCTTTGATTTCGATGGGGCCTGCGTAATCTACGCCAGTGTGACAAAATGGCCTAGCCATGCGAACTCTAGCAGCTGGTAGATTTCCCATCAATTGCTGCATCTCTGCTGCTTTCTGCCGGTAGCAAGTCGTACATTTGTGTAACTGGTACTTTACACTTCTTCGTATTTGACCAATCCAAAACTTCTGACGTATATAAGCAATCATCTGTTGTATTCCACCATGCAATGTATTTTTATGAGCATCTTTTACAACCAGTTTTGTGAAATGATGGTTGTTTTGTAGTACCATTGGATGCTGCGCTTCATAAGGAAGCAGGGAATTCTGCAATCGACCACCAACTCTTAAAATGCCATTGGCATCAATAAATACATTGAGTGATTTTAATTGTTTTGAAAGTTTACCGTTCTGTTGCAGCTCTTTTAGTTCGTTGGAGAACATCTCGGTCTGAGCTATCTTGACTGCCAGCATAAGAGATGCTTCCAATTCAGAAGCAGTTAATGAACCGCTTTTCTTTGGTACAGTAGTCGATTGGTTACCGTTTTGGGAAGTTTTTCTCGCCCAACTCATCGATCGGAGGTTGTTTTTGAAACGAAGCCACCATGCGATGATACGAATTACTTTGAGTAAGTTCGAATATTTGTGAGTAATGACACTAATCAGTTCTCTTGTTACTTGTACGGTGTGAGCTTTTACTGGACGACATTCTTCTTCTGTTTCGAAGTTCTCAACTTGATCGGGCATCTCAAAATCCCACTTCGATCTTAAGAATACTGGACCGTTCCACCAAGCATCTAAGGACTCCAAGGCTGATGGATAAACGCCACGAGATGCTAAATCAGCTGAGTTTAAATGTGTTGGAACATGGGACCAACAATGGCTGCCTATAAGTCGCTGTATCTCGGATACTCGATTTGAGACAAATGTTGTCCATTTAGCTGGAGTTGCTCTAATCCAGGAAAGAGCAATTGTTGAATCCGTCCAGGCAAAGATTCGAGCTTCAGGAATTGGTAAAACATTGCATGTGTAGTGTAATATTTGGGCCAAGACTACTGCACCACAAAGTTCAAGACGAGGCAAGGTGATCGTCCGTTTGCTCGGAGCAATCTTCGTCTTTGCTAAGAGTAAGCTGGTGTGAATGCCTCCATTCTTATCCAGGACTCGAACATACACAACAGCTCCATATGCTTTCATTGAAGCGTCACAAAAGCCATGCAACTCGATTGCTTGGTTTGAAGGGCTCATTCGGTTCCATCGTGGAATCCTTACCTTTTCAATCATTGGAAGCTCTAGTTGAAAAGTTTTCCAATCCCTTTTAAGGTCGTCTGGAATTGGATCGTCCCAATCACATCCGAGATCCCAAAGCTTCTGCATAATAATCTTCGCAGTGATTATGCACGGAGAGATCCATCCAAGTGGATCAAAGAGCTTGGCAATGGTAGATAAAATCGTTCGCTTTGTTATTAAATTCTCATTTTTTTGCAAATTTTTGTAAGAAAAGAAGTCGTAACTAGGAACCCATTTGATGCCCAGAGTTTTGACGTGGTTGGAAGGATCAAAGGGAAGCTCGAAATCAATTTCTCGATCTTGAAGCGGGATATTTTCCATTAAATCTCTATGATTTGCTGTCCACTTTCTTAAATTGAAACCGCCTGACGCTAAAAGTGCTCTTGCTTCATCTCGTTTTTCTTTTGCTTCTTCTAGGGAATCTGCACCACTTATCAAATCGTCCACGTACATGTCTTCTTGCACGACCTTCGCCCCCACAGGAAATTTCGCACGTTCATCTTGGGCTAGACGTTTCAACGTTTTGATGGCTAAATATGGGGCACTTGCTGTGCCAAACGTTACCGTATTTAGCTTGTAGAGTTTCAAAGGCTCTGTTCGTTCATTTCTCCACAAAATGATTTGGTAAAAAGAGTCCGGTTGAGTTACCCAAATTTGTCGATACATCTTCTCTATATCGGCGGTGAAGGTATATCGATGAGTTCGCCATCGCAAAACGAGATCAATTATGGAAGTTTGCAATTTTGGACCTACCATCAGATAGTCATTTATCGATTTCCCATTCGAATCTTTGGCTGCTGCATCGAAAACAACTCTTGTTTTAGTGGTTGTGCTTGATTCTTTTATCACAGCATGATGTGGTAAAATGAAATGGTTCGGCGTGTTAAGGACTTCATTGTCGCTGCTGATTTGTTCCATGTGCTGGAGTGTCTCATACTCTGTGATACATTTCGTGTATTCAGTTTTAAGATTTAGATTTGCATCAAGCCTTTTTTCGAGGTGAAGAAACCGTCGATATGCCATGTGTCGGCTGAAACCCATTTCTGGCAGCTTTTCATCTTTGAATGGCATTTTGACTTGATACCGGCCATCAGGTAAACGAATTGTATACTTATCAAAGTGTTCCTCACAGGCAACATTTTCTTCAGTTTCATGAGGTTGAAACGGCAATTCTTCTATTTCCCAGAACTTCTGTAGTTGAGCGCCCAAATCGATCGGAGAAAATTCGGTCATTTGCACGAAGCTGCGTATTTTTTGAGGAGGATGTGTGGAAGTTCTTCCGAGAACGATCCAGCCTAACTCCGTATTTTGTGCCATAGGTCCGACGCCATCTTGCGAACGTTTGATTTCTGGAAGCAGTATTTGGGCACAAACATCACAGCCTAACAACAGATCGACAGGTGCAGGCTCGTGGAGATGTGGATCTGCTAAAGGAAGCCCAATTAAGTGATTCCATTTTTGAGGTATCATTCGTTGGGTTGGAAGAAGGCCAGTTAGCGACTTGAAGATTAATGCCTGTATGGCAGTTTCAAACGATGAGTGGCAAGAAGAAATCTGGACTTGTACAGCGTTCTGCGTAGTGCCACTACTGACCAACCCCAGCCCTGATACCTCAACACATGTACGCCACTTCCGAAGCTTTAACAATTGCGCAGCCTCTTCTGTAATAAATGAACTTTCAGAACCTGTATCAATCATGGCACGTAAATGATATACACGGCCGTCTGAAGCACGGGCCTTGACAATAGCGGTTGCTAAAAGCACTTGCGAAAAATTTCGACCACCGTGCGACGTATGATGATTCATAGTTGTTGAAATCGGAACATTATTGGTTGGTAAAAATTCTGTTGCGTTTGGACTCATGTTCGTTTGAACAACATTTGATGTGGTTGCTGTTGGTTGAGTTCGAACTTTTGAAGACGGTTGTGCAGAATATCTCGTGTGATTATTGTCTATTTGTTGATGGTTGACATGCAACAGGGAATGATGTCTTTGTTGGCAAAAGAAACAGCAAAGTTGGCTTGGGCATTCATGCAAAGAATGCCTATATGAAAGACAATTTTCACATACCCGCAATTTCCGTACAACTTCTTTTCGACTCGTGATGTCCATATTTAGAAATTGTTGACATCTTTTCAACGAATGTTTTTCTAAATTACATAACTGGCATACTATACCATCCGTACCTGTTGGTTTCGTGGGCTTAAACTTTGGCTTGGCATGTAAAACTTTAGATTTTAATGGAAAACGTGATTTGCTATTAGCTGGAGGATCAATTTTTGTATAATTCGCAGTACTTTGATCCTTTTGGTCAAAAACTTCAAGCGTTCGGAAGCGCTTCTCCAAAAAAGAGGTAAATTCTGTAAAATTGGGTAATTCTTTCTTATCACACAACTTTTCTTCCCATAGCTTTTGAGTAGTTTGGGGCAATTTTTGGTTAAGGAACCAAATTAGAACAATGTCCCACTTGTCAACAGGAACTTCTAAATTTTCCAAGGCATGGAAGCATTCTTTTGAGGTATAGAGGAGATTTTTCAACCCGGAAGCAGTTTCACGGGGTAATTGAGACTGACCGAAAAGTTGCTGCATTTGGATATGCACCAGAATGCGTTTATGGTCATATCTCTCTTTTAAAAGCTCCCACGCTTTGTCATAGTTGGCGGCCTCAACGGGTAAGTTTTGTAAAAACCGTTTTGCATCATCTGTTAAGCAAGATTGAAGAAAGTGAAGCTTATCTAAATCACCTAGGTTTGAATTGTTGTGAACTAGAGCTTGGAATTTATCATGAAAGGCTCTCCATGTGATATACGACCCATCAAACTTCGGAAGATCAATACGGGGTAACCTAACTTCCGAATGAGTGGAATGATGCATTTCGGAACTAGAAGTCGTGGACTTCGAAGAGGAAAAATTATCCATCGTTTCGACTAAAAGGGCCCTATATTCCAGGTAATTATCACTAATTTGATCATAAATATCTATTAAATTTTCTAATTTTAACCCTTCTTCCAGGCAGCCTCCGCCAACAATTGCCTCATGGTAGGATTTAGCCGATTTTACATCATCTTCTAGCTTTGATAACCGCCCCGATATATATGGTTTAGTTACACGCTCCTTAGGTGATTTTTTAAAATTTGCAATGTCTTTAACTATTTTGTTCAGAATTCCCTTTTGGAGTTCTCCATATTTAAATCCCTTACGTTCCATTATTTATTAAAATTAATAATGTATACTTTATTTTTTAGAATAACGAGTTAACAACGTAAAATTAAGGCAACACTTACTGCGTTGTTTGCTGCTGCTGCTGGTGTTGCTGGTGAACCTGCTGCTGCTGGTGAAGCTGTTGCTGCTGGTGAAGCTGCTGCTGCTGGTGAAGCTGTTGGTCGTTGTCGTCGTAACCTTCGCTGCCGCTGTCGCCGTCGCTGTCGCTGTCGCCGTATCCGTCGTTATTACTATTGCTTAGATGCAATTTTTTTTGTGATTTCTGTATCGCAATTTAGATTAAGTTGATTTAAAGTTTTTAAATACTGATTATTTGTAAATTTTATTGCCACGGTTAATTTAACACTTTTTAGGTTATAAAAAATATGTCCATTTATATTTATATGTATATAAATTTAAATTCTTAAATTTGATGTTGCCTTTAAACTATAATCAAATATAATTATTTAATCAATTTTGAAATTAAATATTTTAAAAAAGGCTCGAAGGACCAATGTTTATTTTGCACAAGAATTTTTATGTTAAAAATTAAGAAAAAAAAGAAATTGAATTAGAGCAAATCGTTGAGATGTTGCGTTCGAACAAAGGTTTATTACAAAAAAAAAAAGTACATGTATAATTGTAATGCATATAAGCTTAATTTAAGTTAACCTTAAATTGACATTGAATTCATTATGTATTTTATATTTTCGATAAGTTTATTTTGAAATTTAAAAGTTGGCAATACTGATATACATACATAAAGGTGAATTTACATTGATTTTATAAATTTGATTATTTTAATTAATTTTATTATTTTATCTAAATAAATGCATGTATTTATAATCGCACAGAGTGTGTAGGAGTATTCATGTTATTTGATTGGCAATATTTTTAAGGACCATAACAATGTGAACGCTGGAAATTTCGATGATTCTTGGACATTTTTTTTTTGAAGAAAGTTAAAAATATCCTAAGTCATAGTAGAGTAAATATAAATTGTGCTTAAATTTAGGGGCCGATGATTTTGATTGAAACACATTTTTTTAAGGAAATTATTGTTATTTCTTTTAATTATGATACACCTCCATTCGATGGTCCGAAATTTCGATGGCCTTAACCCATAATTAAGGTTCTATGGCGTAAATGTGCGGAATTATCTGATCCTTAAACTCTTGAATTGTTGCTAACTTATCGACGTACACCTTTCCTGTCAAATAACCCCAAAGAAAGAACTCCATAATAACGGTATCAAATCACAAGATCTTGGTGGCCAATTGACATCGCCACCACGTGAAATAACACGGCCATTGAATTTGTAGCTCAAAAGAGCCATTGTTTCGTGAGCTGTGTGGCAAGTGGCACCGTCCGTCCTGTTGAAACCACAAATCGTCTACATTTATATCTTCCAATTTGGGCCATAAAAAGTTCGTTATCAGCACACAATAGCCAACACCATTGACAGTAACTGACTGACCGGAATCATTTTGGAAAAAAATACGGCCCGATGATGCCGACAGTCCATAAACCTCACCTAACAGTCACTCTTTGTGGGTGCATTGGTTTTTCGAAATTATCAAAGTGTTTAACAACGTCGCGAAATATTAGTTTTTTTGCAGAAAATATTATTTATTAAGTAATAATTGTGCTTTAAAAATGTTATCAATAAATCTACATCTGCTCACTGCTGATGAAAAATAGATCGTTCTTTTTTTTGGCACAGCCTTTTGTTTTAAATGTATTTCCATTTTAAAAATTACACAAAATAAAATAAACCTCTCGAGTTCGTCAACAAAAAAAAATATTTGTTGTTTTTCTTGTGTTCTTTACGTCAGAGGGAGAAAGAGAAAACAAGGAAAGACAGTTGAAAAACTTCATAAAAGTGACGATCTGGACACGTTACGACACATTACGCAACAACAACGAACAATGCTGCCAGTTACTTATCATAAAATCTAATTGAACGGAGTTCAACTGAACTGGTTAAACTAAAAAAATTGAATTCAGTTTAAGGTTCAGCTGAACTGAAGTTTAAGCCTTCACTGTGAAACTGGGGGTAAGTGTAAGATATGCATTTAGATTTGAACGACCATTTTCATAATGAGCCTGAATAACTTTAACACGTCACTCGGTTGGTTATCATTCCATAGTTCAAATTTAGTTAGTCTGAAATTGAGAAATATCAAATAAAATGCAGACAAAAACTTGACGTTTAGGTGGTTAGGTTCATATTCAATATCAGCCCTTAAAATCTAACCACCCTTTAACTCCCATCTCTGGAATCTTGTTTTAATACCACTCTTAGGTCTCTTGGACAGTATTCAGATAAGGGGCTTTAAAAAGAATTGTGACATTACAATCGTTGATTCATTTACGTTACTTGAATACCGACTTTATATATCCCTTATCCCATCCTTTTCCCCGGTGTAATAGTGAAGCATCCAGTTATATTCCTTTCCTTAAGAAATTCGCCTTTCTGTCAATGTTTAGAAGTGTGCCCTCGAGCCCAATTTCGCTCATATTGACATGTACAGATTATTGTTCTTCAGCCGTACAAAATGAATGTGGAGCATTGTTTTTGCTACATTTCGCATTTAAAAACTTTGTTGAAAAAACTATTACTACAAATCCGCTAAGTTAAACTACAATAGGTTGTCTAAAAGACTCAACTTCATGTGAAAGAGTCCTTGTTCTAAATTTCGGAAAGATATTTAACGTCGTTAAAATATATATTTTTTTTCTCGATGCTAAAAATTCATCAAATTAAAAAGTTTTCTTTATTGAGAAGGTATCCAATTTGTATGCTGAAAGTCTCATCTTCACATCAAAATTTTCAAGTAACTGTCCAAATGTCCAAATATGATGCAGTAAAAGTGTAACTTCCTTCAACATAGAAGTAGCCAGCCCACATAGCAACAACAACAAGAACAAGAAAAAAGAAAAATAGAATACTATAAAAAAAAACGGACCCTTCTAGGTCCACTATAAAATTCAAATAAGTATATACAGTTAACATTCATGGTGTTTTGTTTTGTTGTTGTATTCTTTTCTATATTCGCCATTGCCCAGTATTTTAAAGTAAAAGGTGGTTGGTTGTTGTCCTGAGCCTGACATGGCCGCGACGAGCGACGTAGATACTACGTAGTACATTTTACATTTATAGGTTTTCTCTTTTGGAGTTTGCAATGGTCCATCTCCACACCAACATGCATAGATACGTACATATACATTTACAAGCTCGTTACATATGCATATATGTATGAATGGAAAATAGAAATAACAACAACAAAACCATTACCTTCTTTACAATACACATTATAGTAGTAGGTACTACTAAAAGGACGACAAGGACGACGACGACGTAGAGGACGACAGCGACGACCCAACATGACAGGGTATTTACATGTCTTAGAATTCTCTTATACTTTGTTTTTTTTTTCTTTCAAAAAATAAAAGGACAAAGGACCTTTGGTAGACCCTTGGATACTTTGACAGCCTGTGGGGGAATGAATATCGAATGAAGGACTAAAAATGTTGATATATATATAGAAAGAAATAATACTCGTACTCGTATACCATATAAAAACTTTGAAGAGGGTCAAATGGAGATAAATGCGACTGTTTCGCTTTTTCTTGAGGGGTTTTCCCTTTTAACCGTTACGGGTCACTTCTGGGAGATTCGTATGCTTTATTCCTTGAAGATACAACACAAGTATACCTTACCTACTCGTACGTACACCACTATTGCAAAAACACATATGGACTGAATTTATCAAAGTTAAGGGTATTTTTTCTTGTATTTTTCATCTATATGATGATGGGGCTGATGGGATGGATTGCTGGGTGGGTAGGCAGGGAAGGAAGGTATATGTAACTTTAAGTAGTTACAATTAACACTTTACGATTTTTTTTGCGACGACGACGACGACGTTGGGTATAAGGTTCGTGAAACTTGATACTATTTTTGAATTCAAAGCCATCAAATTAAAGAAGAACCTGAAACACTGCAGATATTACAGTTTCTAGAATCACGCACCAATTCGATAAGTGACCGGAAGGGTGATTGCTTTTGGATTGTGTAATTCAATATCTCCTAAATCCCAATTGTATTTTCGGGTTAGTATAATAAATTTGTATGACCCTTATAAGAATAACATAATTTTTAAAAAAGTTCTATTTTTGTGTACGTATCAGAATTTTACTCGCTTACAAAAATAAGTTTTAACATAAAGTAAACAAGTTTGTGAATTAATGTGCCAATCACTTTCAGGAACCACTTATGGTCAAACATATTTCACCCAAGGAAGCAAATGTCATGTAGGTATGTCACCAAGAAACACACAAAGAATATAATAATTGTAGCCTTTATATGGTCAGTTGATGGATGAAAATGTTAAATTTTAAGAGACCCATAAAGGTGATTACAATGTTACTTATTATAGTAAGAAAAATCAACCCTTTCTTAAGATTTGAATGTGTAGAAGAAATCTTAAGTCATGCAAGTTATTCCCAAAAGGTCTAAAAGAAGTTTTTCTAAGGAAGTAAAAGTAATTCTATATCTTGAATTTTATGGGTTCAAAAGGTTGACCATGGTAGTGTGCCGTCAGGGTTCAGATATGGTGAGTTGATATTGCAGAAAAGAGTAATATAGGTTTATTTAGAATAGTTGCGGTTCAGAGAAGGAAAATAATAAAATGTGTACATACTAAAGAAAAGACTTTTTACTTTTGATATTGATTAACGGAGAACTATAGATTTGTTTAGGGTTTTATGGCTCATTAAATATGCGTGACATACAAAAATATGCAAAAAAAGTTACAACGTTTCTCAGTAAGGGAAGATGTTTGTGCTAAAGACCAAATCACAAACAGCCAATTTCTTACCCTCAAAACAATAGGTTTAGCAAAAAGAAAATGAAGTTGGAAACTCATTATTCTACAAGTTTTTTCGCTTCAGAAATTCAAATTATATCCGAGTTTGAGATGGAACTTCTATAAATTTTAGCTTCATGATTGGAGGAAAGCTTAGAGAAAGTCAAAACTCGGTTTAACGATAAACATAATTGTTTGCTCTTGTTTTATTAAAAAAGGATTTATTTAAGAGAATTTAATAATAAGAGTTTTCATTTTGATATTAAAAAAAAACTATATTTCTTATGGGAAATCAATTGATGTTTATTATATTGTTAAGAAATAAGTACGCTAATATCAAAGTAATATGATATCAGCCAAATGATCACTAGGGCAATGTTTGCAGCAATATACCCTGAAATTTCCATGACCAATTCGCACAACGGTATGTCCTCGATAACTTCACAAAATTCTAAAGAGTTTTTAAATTGGCCCGGGTAGATTTTGGCGCCCCGTGGCGGCCATTCTGTTTTGGTGACATCTGTCAAAACTTTTGTTTATTATTCAGTTGTCTATGCCAAATCATCATGGCAAGTTACACGATTGAACCGCACGTTCAAATGATAAAACTTTATTATCAAAACGAGTGCTCGTTAACGCAAACGTTGCACGCATTGCGCCCATTTGATGGTAGACGTGGTGGCCCTTCGCCCTTCCAAGTCGACTCTTCAACGTTTGGTGGCCAAATTTCAGACGACCGTTTCAGTAAACAATCAGCCAATACCCGTACGTTCAAGGAACGCAAGATCGGCCGAGAACATCGAAGCGGTCCGTGAAAGTGTACAGCAGAACCCGAGGCAGTCTTCCTCGCCGTGCACAAGAACTCGGCCTTTCGCAGACTGGGAACTTGACGAATTTTGCGTCGGGACTTGGGCCTTCACCTGTACAAGATCCAACTGACCCAGGAGCTCAAAGCTCATGACCATAGAAAACGCCGTTTGTTCGATGACTGGGCTTCGAATAGTTGGAAGAGGGCCCCAATTTTGGCCGAAAAATCATCTTTAGTGACGAGGCGCATTTTTATATGAATGGCTGTGTTAACAAGCAAAATTGCCGTATATGGAACCAGAGCAACCCACAGCAAAAGAGGTGCATGCTCAAAAAGTTACCGTTTGGTGAGGATTTTTGGGCCGGTGTCGTAATTGGTCCGTACTTTTTTGAAAACGACGTTAGTGAGGCGGTCACCGTCAAAAGCGAGCGCAACATAACGATGATAACTAATTTCTTATGGCCCAAATTGAACCATATGGACCTTGATGACATGTGGTTCCAGCAGGAAGGCGCTACGTGTCACACAGCAAACGCCACGATTGACATTTTGCATGGACGATTTGAGGGTAAGGTTATCTCTCGCAGGTGTGATGTGAATTGGCTACCAAGGTCATGCGATTTGACTCCGCCAGACTTTTTCGTGTCTGGTTTCTTGAAGTCGCAGGCCTATGCAAATAAACCACAATCGACCGATGCCCTTAAGGTGAACATAACACAAGCCATCTCTCAAATTCAGCCGGATCTATACGGAAGAGTCACTGAAAATGGAACCACTCGGATCCATGCTACCGTAAGAAGCCGAGGCGGGCATTTGAATGATGTCATATTCCAAACTTAATGGCATACAAACGACGTTCAAATAAAAAAATATTTTTGTCAATAACTCACACACAGCTTGTTTTATTCCATTTCAACATCTACCCAACCTTATTGAAAAACAAAGTCTTGAATCGATTGTAGAGCGCTAAAATGGATCCTTTTTTCATTTCACGCAGCCCGGGCCAAGAAAAAAATCTGAAGATGTTGTAACATAAAATCTCAAGTTGAAATTGTAATCAGCGAAGATACGACTCACCTTGCTGGTTTTCGACCGGGTTAAGTTCTTGAGGTCATTCAGCCTTAAAATTTAATTTTAAATTAGAAAAACAGTTTAACATCAGTTATGTGATGCCTAACCCTAAGTCGAAATATTGGTTTTAAACATTGCGAGTTACAGCAGCAAAATTCTCAGTTGTTCTTAAGCGAGACTACGGACAAGTTTTCGATTCCTTCGATAACTAATTTGTCTAATAGGTTATATTTTTCAACAATGCTGCCGAACAAGAAGGGTTTTACGACAGTTTTAGTAATGACATTGTTCTTACTTGTCGAATTTTACAAGATGCCACCCTCAAGAGTAGTGATAACTGCTCAAATATCGGCCTACATAAAATGATACATATAATTGAAAAACCCTTTATATTTTGTTTCAATAATATTTCAATTAGAATAATTGAATTTAAACATCTTTTGTAACAACTGATAGCTTACATTTGTATCCATGCTTTTTAAGACCATTTGATTTTTTTAAAACTAAGTTAAATGAACTATGAATTGGTATGGTCTTATCCCTTAACTACGAACAATGAAACTTGCTGCAAACGTTGCGAAAAAGTAGTTATAATTATTTCTAAAGAAATAACGCGGTAAGTTCTGAAAAACTTTAGCTCTTTTAAATGAATAACGTCCGCTTTAAAATCTCATATGTTATTATTTCTTCGTTTAAATAACTTTGTATTAATTCTTAATGACAATTAAACAATAATTTAGTTACTTATTTCAAGTTAATAATCAATAATTTTCTTAGAATTTAAAATTAAATTAGTTTTCTTTTTATTTTTCTTCATTATAGATAAAGTATCTATGAGAATGAGTAACGATTCGAGAAGATTTTATAGATATAAGCTTTAACTTCTTTCACGAATGAAAACATTAGTTAGCATTATTTCTAAGAAGACGACGAGTTTTGAACTGAACAAAGAATATTTAACAGCCTCTTTAGCTCAGTGGCAGAGCACTGGTCTTGTAAACCAGGGGTCGTGAGTTCAATCCTCACAGGAGGCAAAATTATTTTTTGTGTTCTATTCATTGAATAAATTCAACTATCTATTTTTTTTTTAATTTGAATGCATCAGCTGATGACTAAGAGTGTTATTAATATGTATATAGATAATATATGTATGTTTATATAGAACTTGTCATTTATTAGTCAAGCTGAGCAAATTATTTTATTTTATGAATTTCTTCTCTAAGTGAATGGGTAGGTAATTCACAACCACACGTTAGGTCGGTCGGGCTTTTGACAGGCTTTTGACAGGCTTCTTACCGACTTTACGATATTTTACGATACGATTTTGAAAAACGTATTGTAGCTCCAAACCTCGGGCTATGAGAAGAAAGTTTACTTAAATTTACTAAAATCGTTTGTATTTATTTAATTATTTCTTTTATATTTTTATAAATTAAACAACAGAAGGGAAGACACTGCTGTTATACACTGATTCTGAAAGAAAACAAGCAAAATTGCAATATCAATACAGTCTTCAGCTATCTGACACTACGAAACAGAAAATAGATCTATTCGGGCGTTGAGTTCGAGCTTGCTTACGATATTTACGATCTAAAGCGAGCACAAAGCTTGTGGTAACATTTCAGATTGCCTCATACGAGTTATTGTTTCTATAATATGTCAAAGCCCACACGACCACCGAACAGTGCTGTCGTTTTAAAAATTTCAAGAGTAGTATTTTTCTATCATTTTGGGGAGTATTTTCTTACATTGAGGAGTAAAACAAAAAACAACAAACACATGCTTGGCCTATGACC
Source organism: Eupeodes latifasciatus (assembly GCA_920104205.1). NCBI lineage: Eukaryota > Metazoa > Arthropoda > Insecta > Diptera > Syrphidae > Eupeodes > Eupeodes latifasciatus. Next base: position 75,662,177 of record OV049926.1, read on the forward strand.
AAATTAAAAACTGAAAAAAATAATGTCCAAATTCGAAGTTAATTGACCTACTGCGAAGGTTAACGTTCCGAAAACAGACAAATAGAAAGATCTAATGTCATGGCAAATGTTTGCTTTCACTGCCTAAAGGCCGAAATTTTAAAATAATATAGTTAAAATAAATAAAAAAGATTTTAAATTGGCAAATAAAAATAATATATAATAATATCAACATAATAATAATAACATAATAATAACATAACATAATAACATCAACATACAAAAAATTAATTTCATCATTTTAATTCTTAGGTTTTTGTTTGAATATTCATAAATAAATAAAACGCATAAGAAAAGCTCATCCCTACAAAAAAATTCACCCAAAAATAATGATTGAATGAACAAAAAAACAAAAATAAAGCCTTAAACCTATAAATAAATACATTTTCAATTTATTATTTTAAATTCGGTGTTTCATATTTTCAGTTACAAACATTATAGCTATCATTGAAATCGATCCGGAAAAATTTTTGAATCGATATTTGACGGTGGTTCCCTTTGATTAGAAATGAAAATCATATACTGATCGATCAGAAATCACACAAAGATTTTTTTTTTTGAAAAAAAAAAGTTAAGTTGCGCATTTAATTTTTGCTAAAAATGCATTTTTATATTTTCTTGACGGAAATTTATTTTCCTGAACAGCTGATACTTTTATGTTCAAAACTGAAACGAATCATTCCACTGATTTGTGTTCCAATTTTACACAGTTCCGATGACAGATTTCTGTCAGTAAAAAATTTTCGGTAGTTTTCAATCAGAAAATTTTTTTCAATAACAGAAATTTTTAAGGAAAGCTATAAAGGACCTGTCAAAAAAATTCCAATGTTTGTTTTCAATGATGAAAACCAATGATAGCTATAACTAGCGCATAATACAATTTTTTGTAATTCTCGATTAAAGTTTTCGATGGCTCCCATTTTTCGGTGAAATTGTTTTTAAGGGGCCGGTTATAGCTATCAGTAAAAGTTTTGTTTTTAGTTTTTGAACATGTTAGAGATTTATTTCTAGCAAAAGATGGATGCAATAAGATTTTTATTCAAAAAGAAACAATGCATTTAAAGTTTTATTTAATTAATCCATTTTAATTTTTTAATGATGAAATTTCATTTTCTGAACAGCTGACTGCCAAAAGCCAAAAAAATTCAATTTCGTTTTACTGTTGGTGTTCCAATTTTTTACTGTTTCGATTACAATCATTAAAAATTTTACTGATGAAAGCAACAGTAAAAAAATTGTCTGAGGCGCGAAGCCTCAAAGTGACATTTAATTTAATGATGTTAATTTACTGATTGCTATAAACGCTCATCAGAAAAATACTTCAGATTCCTCCTGTTTCAAATTTTACTGATGGATTTTACTGATAGCTATAACCAGCCCCAAAGAATGGAACGAACATTCGGAATGGAAATAGAACACAACGACACAACAGAGATGTTAGTGGGTAAATGCAATCAGAGATATGTAAGTTTTGGCATTATATTTTAAATTTTGGTTTTTATTGTAAACCAAATAAGAATTTCTTTTGCGTTTTATTTTGGGGAGTAGTTTTCGTCCGTGGGTAGTAGAGTAGCAGTTGACTCTCGAAAGGAGTAAAATACTACTATAGTAGCAAAAACGACAGCAGTGCCACCGAACGCGTGATTGTGGTTTAGCTATAAAGCATAAAGCCTAGAGATGTGGAATTGTTAATCGTAGATAGTTACATAAAATATATTATTTTAAAAAATCTAAATTTGTAATCTGAAATATCAATGGAGAATTGTAGTCCAAAAATCGATTTCTATTAAATTTTTAACGAACATTTTTTGTAAATTTAATTTTTGGAAGAAATAAATAATTGTCTTAAACTTTAATTTAAAATAATAACTTGGGAAAATCCAATTATATGTCAGTCTTTGTAAATTTGTATGTTGCCAACATTTTAGCACGATTTGATAATTGTGCATAAGGTTGCTCATACTTTCCAAAATATCAGTTCTTCCCTGATCTGCTTATTTCTTTTATATTATTGAGTTTCTTCAAAACTAGTTTCACGGCAAAGTTAGTTTTAAAATATTTTCTATTTTCAAGTTTTTCAGAAATTTGATTTAAAGCCAGTAAAATTATTATTTTTTAAACACTACGAGTATTTTGATCTGATTGACTACATATTCTAAGATAGTTAGAAATATTCTTTAATGAAATTACAACTTGGCTAAAATGAACCTTAAGGACAGAAACTCTTAAAAGAACCGGGGAAAGATGAGGTTTTTAAAACTATTGAGCGTTATTCAATGGAGCTCATATTTTGAATATCTCAAAGTGAAAATCCAGAATTTAAAAGAAAAAAACAAAAACAAAGAAAACCCAACATTTCAAATAACCACAGTCCCGAAAAACCCAAAGTCCAGAGGGACTAAAATCCCGAAAGTAAATTGAATATTTTTAACTTTGAAGGATTTTTAGAATTATAGGTATTTTTGATTTTGTATTTTCGGGATTTTGGGTTTTGAAAATTTTGACCTGAACCCTATCCAAAAATCTGTAAAAGGCAAAGGAGTCCAATTTCAGCTCATTAATATAAGTTAAATTATTTCTTAAGATGATGAAATTTAATATAAGGAAAAGACAAACGCAAAATGATAAACTTTTGAGACTTTTTATTTTTAACATGTTTTTCTTTTGGAAGATAAAATTAAAATAAAATTGAGCGTTAAATTTGTTCGTATTAAATTAAATAAGACCCGTACTTTAATATTTATATGTTTCTATAAAAAGTTTTCTTAAAAATATGTCAAAAAGGCCATAAAGCGTTGTTTAAATATTTATATTTAACATGCAACTCTAAAAAGCTGACATTTTAGTAAAATTTTAAGAAATATATAGTTTTTAAAAACTTAACCTTATCCTAAAAAATGTAACGGTTTTAATATGAAATGTTCATAAGAAAACCGCAATGAAAACAAATTTGTATGAACAAGTAACATTATCACAGCATTGCCAACAAAAAGAAATATCAAATTAAGAAGTCAAAAATTAAACAAGCCTCGCCTGTTTCTAATAAGAATTAATACCAACCAACCCGATGTTAGTTTAGGTATGAATGAACAAAAATACAAATAGAAAAGACATTTAGGGGATGAAAAATGCCATTTGAAATTAACAATGTATGTAATATATTTAGAATGTGTAGGTACCTATTTACTGATATTTTATATGTTTTTACATGAGGGATAGTTACGTTAATAATATATAAAAGTACAACGAGGGCTGGAGGAAAAACCATATAAAATCTTAAGGCAGGACACGTAGTTTTATTTTTACCTGAAATACGAGTATAATGGGTTCTATTTTATCATTTAGTTTTTGAACTTATCCTCGATATAACTAAGCATTAATTTGTGATGTAATTTATTTTATTATAAGATTAGTCAGAGAATATTTGTGTGTCTACTTTTTTAATTGTTAAAAATGATTTTAAGAGATTTGTTAACCTCAATCAAACTATTTTTGCAGATAAGAAACTTTTTCAATTCACTGAAAAATAGTAATCCTAGACAACCAGCATTTTTAAACATTTAGATTCAAAAAATATTATATGTAATATAGTATAAAATCAGACTCAGGCTAAGCCCGATGCACACTTGCGTCATTTAAACGGTATTCAGTGCACACTTATTGTTTTTCTCACAAGAATCAATACGTAGTTCGATTTTGGCTAAAAGAAAAATAAAACGTCAAATTTGTGCATAACTTCTACTGGAAAGACACAACCGCATGTGCAATATCGCAGAAACAAGTGTTTTTTTATTCAGAAGATTGGCGTGCCATACCGCAGCAGCAACGCAGGTGTGTTTATTGGAACACGCAAAACGTGCTGATATATCACCGCTCGTAAAATTGACGCAAGTGTGCTCCGAGGTTAAAGAATGGTGACAATTTGAATCCCAAAATTGAGCTGTCCCAATGGAGGATGCAGGGGGGTCGTAGGGGTCATGACCCCCCTGGGAGATAATTTGTTTGTTTTTTTTCGAAGGAATTCCCTTTAATTCAAAAGTAATCGTATTGCGTAAATGGACATGACCCCCATTATATTTGAATTATTTATTTTTTGTATATGAAAACAAAATTTGTTGCTAAAAGTAATACTTTAAACTGAAGACTGGACCGAAAACATAATAAATGAATCGGATATTCAGCCATATTCCAAAAACACAGCACAAATTCTTCAAATTTTGTCCAATGGACGATCCAGGTGGAAGGGGGGGGTGTCATATGAGCCATAAAGCTTATACAGTCAAGTTGTATAAGTAAAGATTAGCGTAAGGCGTTTTTTTCATTTTGTTAATACGAAAAATAACAGCAGTCCCCATACAAATTGTTTGGTTAAAATACCTGCTTGATTTTTTTAAGACTTTCTCTAAATTTAGTGTTCTTAATTTGGCTTCTTTCTACAAGAAAAACATATTTTGGTATTGCTCCAGAAGGGTCCCCTCATAAAAGTTAAGTTAAGTTTTCTCAAGAACTAATGGACCGATTTCAATAATCTTCTCTTTTTGTGAAAGTTCTTTTCGTTGATCAAATGATCAAATTGATGATGATTTTTGATGATCAAAAATGTAATTTTTTTATTTAAAAAAAAAATATTAATTTTGTTTACAAAACTAGATGTCTCAGAAAGAGGTCAACATTTTTTAACGAAATTTAAATGTAAAATGTATTTTTATAAGCACTTTATTTAGAGAAATTAGCAAGTTCTCGCGATTCAGTCGTACATTTAATTTCTTTCAAAATTGATATTCTGTTGAATATAAAAGATCTTAAAAAATTAAATAAATCTACTTTTGAAGTTAATTTGCTTTGGATGGTTTAGAACTGTGATTTAAACACGAATTTCAATAATATATACGTAAATGTCCCAAAAACAGTAAAAGTGACACTTTTGTTAAACTAATGTCAAATTGAAAAACATAATAAACGTTTTATATCTATTGATATAAAAGCTTTGAATCTCTTGAGATTTGAAGTGAAAAGAGATTCTGAAACGTGTAATTTGTGAGTGCCACACTAAAATTTCTTCCCAACTTATTTATTTACCTTAATTTGTTTAAAATTAATTTTTTAGAGAAATCATGCACTAAATGCAACTTTTTCTTTAAATTTAACAACCAAACATTTTTCTCTTTTCAACTCTTAAGTTTCGTTGACTCCCTTAAGATCAAAATATTTTTAAAAGATTCACGCAAAACAGTAATTTCTTAGAATTTGTCTTCTAGCATCAGCTTCAACCTACGAGTAGGTTAGGTTAGGTTAGGTTATAGTGGCTGTCCAAGATGGAAACGGACACACTACGAGTAAGACTCCCGAAAATTGAGTCCGAAAAAACTACGTCAAAAAAAGCCCGACAGTTCTTCATATCAGATCGTCTTTCTTGAATTTTTGTAGCAAAATGTATTTTATTTTTGGAAAACAAGCTACGTTTCAAAACAATTTCTTACATTTCTGCGTAAAATGCACCAAAAACCTTATCTAAACTATTGTGTCTTAGCTCTTAAATATGGCATATTTAGAAAACTGTTGGAATCTTGGAATGCTTTCATATGTAGGGAGTCATCCAAATTAAATAGTTAGACCATACCTTGCTGGACAATAGTGTTCTTAGATAATTTGATAACTTAAGTTGCCACTTTAGCAATTGAAATCTGTATATGTAAGGTCAAGATACACATTATGTTACTTAAATTTTGTTAGCCTCCATTACAAAACATTAAAGAACATTTTTAAGCGGTGAGTAAAAACTCATCTAAGTGTGTGAACCCCTGCCCCTGATTAAAAGTCTGGATCGGCCCTTGTGTCAAACATTTTTTATTCAAACTTATAAGATTTCAGGTTTTCATCTAATTCTGTAATGAACAAAATTTTAAATTTTTGTTGTCCATAAAAATGACAGCCTCTACCACCTACTTGTTGTAATTGTTATAATTTTTTTTGTTAAGTTTAATAAAAACAAAAGAGTTCTTTCTTAATGCAGGTAGAATACACAAGAAGTTGTTATAATTAATTTCTGACATCAACGTTTTCATCTCAATCAATCATTGATCTCGATTTAAATTAATTTTAAATCTATAGAAACAATCAACTCAAATTGTATCAACTTTGTAGAGCATAATTCTAATTGAAAATCTTACCAGCCAATGTTAAATGTTTATTAATTAAAACAAGCTTTGTTGATAAAAAATACATCGCCAAATTGGAACTACATATATACTTAATTTGATTAAAAACATTTAAAATATTTAATAAATATAAAAAGCTTAGTTCTTAAAATATTTATAACTCTTGCTTTATATCAATTTCAATAATTTCCCTAAAATTGTACCATGGTTAAGTTTTTATCACTTTAATTTAGGATTATGAATGGGACTAAGTTCTGAGTAGGATTACCAACGCAAATAAAGATGTTGTTAAACTGAGTTCTTTGTTCTAAGCTTTTCGAGTTTGAGGGTCTAAAATTATTAAAGTTCCGTACACTATAGTTATACTTTAGTATGTATGTGTATTTTACAAAAAATAGATAATTTCAAAGAACGAGATTGATTTTGAGTTATTGGACGATTTTGTCGCATTGGTTAATTAAATCTTGATTGAGAGAATAATTTCTTAATTAACTGATTACTAATTTTTTTTAAAATTTGAATGTAACGATATTGCTACGTATAATATAGATACATTTTATTTAAACAAAATAGTACGTTCCTTTCAAAACACTTTATCTTTCTTATACCTATAGCTCAAACCTTTAGTTTTAATCTCATCATAAAAAAGGGTAAATGTCATTTTTTGGGTATTCAAATATATACAATAAATGGAACGTGTTCTGCGACATTATGTCCCTATAAACCATATACATATGTATATATACATTCTGTTCTGATTGAATTCTCAGAAGGCACCATCCATGTCCAATAGGAAATAATTGGATACTGACTTCCTTACCTATCCCGCTATATAGCCAAAGGTACATTTCTATGTTCAAACTAGGTATACTCCTATAAACATAGTTTTCTAAGTGTGTATGTATGTATGTATGTATGTGTATATTCCTATGAGAAACTCAATCTACATCGATTTATCTTTAGTCAAAGAACCTATCAACTATACCATCGCCAATGACCAAGATAAAGCATCGTTCTTTGCCCATTTTAGTTCCCCAAACCCAGGCCAATCTGCTTCGAACATAAGCGCTGCAAAGACCTCGAAATGGCAGGTCGAGATGTTATAGCTGTGGGGTCGGGTTGGGTTTTAGGTACAGGTATATGTATAGGATAGTACTTCCTCTCAAGAATAAATGTGCGGGTGACCGAAATTCCATTTGAAACAGCTAGCTCTACCGGACGACAGCAAAATTGTTTGCTTCCATTACTATCAGCATACCTAAAGCTAGTCATGGTATAGAGTTGAAAATATCCATCATGAAGGACGACGAAAAGGACAGAGGACGAATCCGGGACAACAGAATGGAAGGCAATAAAATAAGTAGACCGAAAACTAACTAACAAGACAGGAACAAGTGAGCTTTTGTTCGAATCAACATCGTTGGTTAGCAAAATCAATCCTAAAAGTTCATCACACCACCCCCCCCTTCCTACCACACTTCAAACACCCTGATACCCTTCCATCAAGGCCCATACCAATCCTATAGTTCGGAGGGATACAACATTGATGTGTACCATCTCACACCAGCAGAGCCTTGCAGGCAAAGAAGACACATCGCATACAAACCAACGAATTTTATATTTACGACTTGGGGTATAGGTATACACCTACCCATAAATATACACACTACACGCTCTCTACACCAGCGCTTTACCTTGGGGGCTAACACAAGGCGAATAAATACGAATGGCTAGAACAAACACTTAAAGAGTGGTTAAGGAAGTACAAGGAGAAGGACACAAATAGAATCGGCTTGCGGTTTATTAGAGCCCAAGACTTGTGTCTGAGTCCTTTGTGATTTTCCCGCAAAGAAAAGTGGTGGCGGCGTAGGTGCGGGGCGGTTTGGTACGACAACACACCATCATCGAAGACGAAGAAGAATAAGACGTCCAACTGTGACGCCGCGCCCGCCGCCGGGCCGGGCCGAGCCGGGCCAGACCATGAGGCTGATGGGACAGCACCAGGGCATACATATGTATATACTACGTACCATCTCTCTTAAAAAGACTCGTCCTTATTCGTCCTTAAATAAATATTTGTGAACGCACTAGTGGATACATATGGAACACATATCGTTAGAGAGATAATAAGGGATTTCTTCGTTTAAATTTCTTATTTCTTTTTCTTGTTATTTTGTGTTTTTGCTCCTTTTTCTGCGCTACTGCCAAAGGACTTGGGTTTTGCCAACTTTTTATAGACTCAACGTAAATATCAACATTCCACCTGCGTCAAGGAGTTATGAGGGGGTGGAAATGGTCGTCGTCGGCCGCGAAAGAACACACATCGAGTACCTTATACCTCTAAACCACCTCCATTTATACGTGATTCGAATGTGTGTGGATGGCGATGGGATAGTTGTGCTATATCTCTACTACCTTTATATGTAGCTATAAGAGGTTGTAACGGTGATGGGGGCTAAACATATCCTTCAGTGAGTGCTCATTCCACGCACACATCTTCAAAGGATGTATCCATGTTTGTTCAATTTTACGAAATTCTTATGTCACAAAGAAAAAAAAAAAGAACGAAGAAGAATATGTTGCCATTGCCATCTATTACCAAACATCCGTAAGACCATGAGGCTATGAGCACCGGAGCATCCGCCCCCGTATACTATACATTTTTGTATACTTTTCCATGGACGCACTTCACCGTGAGTTTTACGCTCACCTGATTTTCGTATTCCGATTAAAGTTGTCTTAGATACAGATGATGTTGAGGGAAGACATTATTATTTGTAAAATGGAAGAAATAATACTGAACATCAAGGTACAAGACCATTCTGATACACACAAACCTGCCTACCTATCTATAACTCCTATATTTTAAAGTAAGAAGTTTAGAAAAAAAAAGTTTAAGTTGAACGCAATTAAATGGCTAACGTCTGGAAACTTTAAAAGGTAAAATTATAGCTTGAAGAATATTTAACTTAACCAAGTCAATAAGATTAAGCTGTAGGACGTTGAGTACATTTAGAGTTCTTCACAACTCAAGTTGTTCTGAAAAATTAAAAAAACAATAGTTACATGTTTGTCTTACAATTTTATGTTCAGGAAAAAAAAAGACATTTTTCATTTTGTTTCAATCTATTGCATTTCGAGTGTTTAAGTACCAAGAACGGAAGACTAATTATCCCAAATATTAGCGAAGATATTGATTTAAGAGTAAAGGTATGGTTAGATTGACAGGGTTACAAACTCTTCTCAGTCTTGTAATGAGTTTTATCTATGTGTTACTTCAAACTAATATCAGAATTTATAATCAGCATGAGTTTTTAAAAATTATCTTAAGCCAGACAAATGTCAAAAACATTGATGATAAAACTTAAACTAAACGGAGAGATTTTCATTTGATGTCTTGTGGTAAAAAATTAAACAAAATGTACATCTTTTGCTTGTGTACCGCAAAGAGTCGAAATGTCCACCATAAAGAACATTATCAAATAAGATGAGTTAAAAATAAAAATCAAAGCCTACCATGTTAAAAATTTAGCAACGCTAACAGAAATCTGAAAATTCTTGAAGATTGATTCGTAAAATATACGTTACCCCTTTGAAGAACTTGAACGATATGTCTTGATTATTTCTTTATTTGGATACAAACTATGTATGTTTGAAAATAAACTGATGATTCTTATAATCTTAAACGATTTTAGCATCTTAGTATCACTTAAGACTTTTCTTAAAAAATAATGTCACAAGTCGAATATTTTAACTTTTAGTTACTTACTTAATCTATTCATCTCTTGAATAGTGGTTGTTTGCTTAATTATTTTTACTGGAGCTGTCACTATTAAGACTTCTTCAGCTTCAACAAGTTAGTATTCTACGAGCTTGCAGTACGAAAGAGCGTAACACTTTTTAATAGCTAACAACTTTTTATATATTTAGAAAATTGCTGGCAAAGCTGTACACATTACACTGGGCAAAAAGTCAATAAGTGAAATTATACATTTTCTAAAGTGTTTTGTTTGATTGGTTCAGTTCAAACTCGACTTCAAAATTAATCTATCACGTCAGGTTTTTAAGATCAAACCTTTTATAATTCGAAAAAAGCCTTAAATTAGGCTGAGGTCAGGAATAATTTCTTTTTTCAATGAAATTCGTAATGATTTTTAAAATCAACGATCCCTTACTTTAAAATTCCGTTTCGAAATTTTCAGTCTATAATTTATTTTTCATGAAATTTTCATTAGTTGTAAGTCTTAACCTGCGATATGTTAACCTTAAAAGAACGCTGCAGAATTTATGCTAAAACGGTTCTTAAAAGAAAAAAGCAAAAAGCTATAAAAACAATTTTTTATCTTAGCATGTAGTCTTAAGGTTATAACTTGTTTTTGAAATAAAGGGTTTTTCAATAAGGGCGGGTAGATGTTGAAATGGAATAAAACAAACTGTGTGTGAGGCAATAACAAAATAATTATTTTATTTGAAAGTCGCATGTATGCCATTGAGTGTGGAATATGAAATCATTCAAATGCCCGCCTCGGCTTCTTATGGTGGCACGGATCCGAGTGGTCCAATTTTCAATGACTCTTCCGCATAGATCCGGCTGAATTTGAGCGATGGCCTGTTTTATGTTCACCTTTAGGGCATCTGTCGATTGTGGTTAATTTGCCTGCCACTTCAAGAAACCCCACAGGAAAAAGTCTTGCGGGACAAATCGCATGACCTTGCTGGCCAATTCACATCACCCCTGCGAGATATAACCTTACCCTCAAATCGTTCATGCAAAATGCCAATCGTGGCGTTTGCTGTTTGCACGTATGTAGCGCCATCCTCCTGGAACCAAATGTCGTCTAGGTCCATATGGTTCAATTTGAGCCATAAGAAATTAGTTATCATCTTTAGGTAGCGCTCGCTGTTGACAGTGACCGCCTCACTACCGTCCTTTTCAAAAAAGTACGGAAAAATTACGCCACCGACCCAAAATCCACATCAAAAGGTAACTTTTTGAGGATGCATTATCACCTGGTGAACGTCGCGTGGGTTGGTATCGTCCGATACAGGGCAATTTTGCTTGTTAACGCAACCATTCATCCAAAAATGCGCGTCGTCACTAAAGATGATTTTTCTGCTAAGAGTGGGGTCCTCTTCCAAACGATTCGAAGCCCAGTCAGCAAACAAACGGCGTTGTCTATGGTCATGAACTTTGAGCTCCTGGGTCATTTGGATCTTGTACAGGTGAAGGCCCAAGTCCCGACGCAAAATTCGCCAAGTTGGAGTGTGCGAAAGGCCGAGTTCGGGTTGTGCTCTACACTTTCGCGAAACGCGGCCATGTTCTCGGCCGTTCCTTGAACGTACGGGTGTGGGCTGATTGTTTATTGAACCGGTCGTCTCAAATTTGGCCACCAAACGTTGAAGAGTCGACTGTGATGGGCCAACACGTCTACCGTAAAATGGGCGCAATGCGCAACGTTTGCGTTAAAGAACACTCATTTTGATAATTAAGTTTTATAATTTGGACGTGCTGTTCAATCGTGTAACTTGCCATGATGATTAGGCATAAACAACTGAATAATAAACAAAAGTTTTGACATCTGTCACCAAAACAATATGGCCGCCACGGCGGGGCGCCACGCGCCAATTGCAAAACAATTTATATAGAAAAAAAAATATAAATCAAAACAATGTTGAAAACAGGTAATTCTAAGTTTGAGCACATATATGTATATAAAATCGGAATTACTCTATAAGACGATTCAAAAACATCACGGTTTTTCAAAACTTTAGTTAGAGACAAATGAATCCCCACAAGTCATCACACAGCTAATGGGAAATTACAAAAGTGAGATATTCAAATGATTTTGAATGTATCCAGAAAATAAAGATTTTTACTTTGCAAAATCATCCTACAATAAAAAAAAGCCGTTTTGGTTGTCTTTATAATTTTTAGGATGGTGTATTTTAATTAGATTCTTGGCTATAAGTTTCTTAGCGTCTTTTTGTCCAGTCCAGTCTTTTCCAAAAGTATGGACTGTAACATGGTTTTCGAGAACTCCTTTGCCACTCCTCCGAAAACACTATCCGGTGTATAACTGTGACCTCTTATTGGAAAATAGTTGCTGATTTTCTTGAAAAAAATTATTTTTTCCAAAAAAGAAGACAATATTGTTCTTATTCTGGGAAGCACAGGAATAGGTTCAATTTGGTTTAATTTAACGGTTATTTAAAAATTAGCACCATTGCTTTTCAGTTGTTGCTGTTGGATAACCCGCAATCTTAAAAAATGTGCTTTGTTTCAATACACAATAATATGTACAAAAGAACATAATACATAATATGATCAATTGTAAAATGTACCTGTGCCAAAGTAAATTATCTATATTTTTGTGGCTATAATCTAATTAAAAGTTCAATTGTTATCAAATTCAAATGAAATTCAAATGTAAGGAATGTTCTTGTGTATTTTCTCTAAATAATTATACTACCATAAAATATCATATATTACTGATAAGAATTTAAATGAATAAGGAATTAGAACCATAATTAATTTAGGCTTAGTCGATAAAGCAAAGGAATACAAATAAATATAAATATAATAATACGAAATTGTCAGCCTATGAACATGTATGTACATATCTCTTTATTTCAAACTTGTTTGAAGTGTGTTTGAGTTGGCAAGTAGTTTAATAGTTATTGAACAAAGTTAATACTATTGTACTGAGTTTGATACGCTGCATTTAACAAATAAGCATAAAACCAAATAACACTACAATTTCATTTAATAGGAATATTTTACAGAAAAAAAGGTTCTTAACTTTTGTAAATACAAATTTAGCATCTTTAAGAAATCATATAATTCAATAATCAATAAAGAATAAAAGAATGTTCATGAGATGTATGTATATTACCAATTATTTGACCGATTTTAAAATCAAAGTATTTGTAAAGGTCACCAAAATATTAGTTGGTTTATGTACATATTGTGATTCTTACATTTTGTTTTTATTTTTAATTTTAATATATTTTATTTCAGGAATATGAAATGGAATAATATGCAATTATGGAGCTTTTTAATACTTCCTATAAAATTCCTCATTTTCTCAATACTTTACTGGTTAAAAGAATTGTTGTGTTATATGATGCCACTTCCAAAGTCATATTAAATGAGGGCCAACTTTTTAAATAGTTTTTATTTGTAATCTACAACTTTGAGAAAATATTTTTTTAACATGCATGTTGCATAATAAATAATCAATTTTGTAAAAGTTTTTTTTTTTTTAAACTAGATCTAAGTATATATGTAGCTCCTGCCTTTAGTGTCCTTATTAATTAAGAACATTTTAAAGGTAAGTGTTTATCAATCTGTTTTTAAAAGGTACTGGCTCTTACGTCAACGTTAGTGATTTTGGCTATTTATCCTCTTTTTTAACTTCCCATAGGAAGTTATTGTAATCGGTAAAATTTGTCGAATTGAAAATGTTGACATTTCTCAACGTTTCAAGGTCCCTTGAGTCGAAATAAAAGATTTTTAGAGAGATGTCTGTGCGCGCGTGTGTACTTACGTTTTACGTCCGTACGTTCGCGAAGTTTTTTTATCGTCCATAGCTCAAGAACCAGTAGAGATATCGACTTCAAATCAATTTTGTTAAACAGATAATAATGCAAAAAGATGCAAGAAGGAAAAAACATTGAGTGGGGTTTTTTTTTTACCATAGCAATTTAAAAAAAAGGTGAACATTTTGGTTGTCCATAAAAATCTCACGAATCAATAACGCTAGCGACTTGAATTAAATTTTATATTATAACTTGTAACGTGATACTTAACAAAAATATTTTTGGAAAACTATCCAATTAACGGTTTTTATATAAATCAATAAAACTTTTAAAAAAATATTTGTCTTCTCGAAAAGTTTAGGAACAAAAAATGATTTTATCTCCAAAACACTTTTGTGCAACGAAGAATAACGTTTTCAACATCTGGTCAAATTTTGAGAAAAGTCGAATTGAAAGTTTTTTGTTACGGAAAATTAAAAAAAATAAAAAAATTAACAAAAGTTGGTAAGAAATGATTTTCGATTCAAATATCTTTTCAAAAATTTGAGATTATGGCTTTCAACTAGTTTTATTTTATGAGAAATATTGTTTTCCACATTTGGTAAAATTTTGAGAAAAATCGAATAGACAGTTTTTTTACAAAAAATAAAAACCTAAAAAAATTAATAAAAGTTGGTAAAAATTGATTTTCGACTCAAATATCTTTTCAAAAATTAAAAATATTGGCTTCAAACTTATTTTATCTCACAGAAAATATTGTTTTCGACATTCAATAATATTTTTATAAGAATCCCACAGTCCATTTTTTCATGAAAAAATTAAATCTACAAAAAAAAAGTACACAAATTTGGTAAAAATTGATGGTCGGTTCTCGATTATACTCTCAAATTAATTTCATTTCAATTCCAATTTGTATTTGTTTATATAAGAAATAAAAACTTTACATAAATTGGTAAAATTTGGTTTTCGCCTAAAAATCTCGTTAACAAAATTGATTTTGAAATCAAACTTTTTCATCATATGCAAAATATTGTTTATAATTTTTACTTAATTTTGTAGAATAATTCAACTGACAACTTTTTTAACAAAACACGAAAATCTACAAACTTTTTAAGCAAGACAAATCGACAGACAAATCCCAGCCTCTTTTTTTTCTAACAAAGATTGAAAGTTTAAAATCTGCTTTCTGACAAACTTTAAAATTAGACTTAAGAGCTTTTACGTTTTGAACATGGCATTATCTCAATGTTAAATTAACACTTTTTTTCGTGTCAAATATACTACATTATGTTTTCAACTTTTAACTGAACGACTACACTGTATTTGCCTTGTGAATTGTTTTATTTCTCTTAAAATCCGAACTCGAACCTCAAACATACTTCATTGAACACATTGCAATGGCAAATACAAGGTCAACAAGCATTTTGTTCGGAACCAGCAAACCACATCCAAAATTTAGAATGAAATTCCATATTAATTGCAAATAAACCTTAATGCAACCCTTATCTTTTACTTCCAACAAAGTAGTAAATTTTTGGGATCGGAATTTGAATACACAAGTCACAAAAGAGTCTAATGAAAATAAACATAAGTCCATATAACATAAACCACAAAAATACGTGTATCGAAGAGAACTAAAATAATGATTATTTATAAAAATGTAATTATATAATTTATTTAAATTTATTAAAAATGTCCAAAATTAATATCTTTTTTATGGTTCTAGGTTCTATTCTAGCCTCTAGGTGTCTGATGTGTGTTGCTCTTTAGCCAAACTACTTTCTGTTTCTGTTCCCTTCCCTGGTATACTCTTTTGATTGTTTCGAACTTACCGAATTTTTATACTCTTTTTTTATTGTTGTCGGATTCGGTTCGGTTCGGATGTGCGCTGCGCTCAAACAATAGTTTTAAAAGAGAGAAAACTTCTTGGTTCTCTTTCGTGTGTAAATTATTATGAAATTATGATTTTATAATTTAAGTGCTTTTAGTTTAGGCATTGACTAATAGATGGCTCTTTAACTCAATTATGCAAATTAAGTTGTTTTGATTCTATTAATTTAGTATGTTATATTTTTGTATGTGTATTTATTGGTACAATCAAAATCAACCCCTATGGATTATAAAATTTGTATTTTTATAAATGGTGAATTTGAGTTGATTTTCTTTGTTTGGTTTTCGTGTACATATGTCTATTAGATAGATGTTTGTTTGATTTATAAAAATATATTTGTATTTTTACAATTACCATTTAGTTGCAAGCATATTGACCCATGGTAAATAAACGACTCATAATGTCAGCTATAGATATTCTTAGCTATTTAAAATCTACCACCAATTGTCAACTAAAATAGGTATACACAATATAAAATATTTGGAGGATTTTGATTGTTAATAGTTTTTGAAATATAAACAAAGTAGATATATTTCTTAAAGAAGTTCTAATCTCTAAAACTAGGTTTATTGAAAAATGAGAATTCTAATGGGTTTTAACTCATTGCTTTATCAAGTTCTCAAGCGCTAGAATTGTGATTTAGATCCCAGTTTGAGATAGAACTTGGGAATCTAGGAAATTAAAACTTGGATTATAAATGTTTTTACTTTCTTAAAACGACTTGATGTTAAGGACCTAATATTTTTGTATTTAAATTGATACCACCAGAATTTTTAATGTGCTTTGATATTATATTATTTTTAGAAAATTAATTAATGGAGGTGGAAAAGTCCAGCTTGAAACAGGTTTCAGATGAAAAATATATATTGTGGACATAGAAGAAAGTGTTGTAGATGCTTTTAAAGTTTTGTATTACCTTTTTGCAGGATATACGGAGACATCATAATGACCATTAACCTCAAAACTGGAAAATAGAACATAAAAGCCCTTAACAAATTGAATAAATGTCATTTGGTTATTTGGAGTTTAAAAGTGATACAGAAGGTACATGGAATCTAAGGTTTCACAAATTGACATAAGTTCCGTTCTATCAGCGGACATTATGTAACCCAACAGCGCCAAATATCTTTTCACAATAAGCACGTCGTCGTCAAAAATTTATTGAAACCAAATAAACATACATATACACAGAATAATTAGAATTGAAAATTTATTCAAATCGGCAATTTATTTACTAAAATCAAATTAATGACAAAATTGTTTACCAGAAAATTAAACCTGACATTGAACCATTCAATATTATTTATTGCTAAAAATGTCAAACTTTATCGTCAGAAAATCCTACCGATAATCCTTAAAACTTTGGAATAATTACCCAATAGTAATTTTTCACTGAGTTCTAAGATAATTGTAGAAAGCTAAGAAATACTTAAGTTCCAAATATTATTAAAAAAAACATTTTAAAGAGTTGTTAGATCGAGTTTTATATTGATTTTAGAACTTTGTCAAGGAATAGGCAAACACAAAATTATTTATGACACAATTTTGGAGAAGTTGCTTGTTCATTAAAAAATAAAACAGAAGTAAGTATCAAATATTAGTTATATTATTAAACTTTTGTTCCAGTCCACAGTCCATGTTTCTAAGTAATCGAAGCGTTGTGTCTTTGATTTTAATCAAAATAAAAGATTAATTATAAAAATTAAACAGGTTTTTATTACAAACAAATCTTCTGTAAATTTCTTTGTAATTTCAAAAAAAAATAATTTTCTATACAAAAATTAACCAACAAAACTTAATCTATTGGCTTTAGAATCGGTTGCAATAGTTGATTTAAAAAGAGGATGCAAATTATATTGGTTTTGTAATTTAGTTAAGCCAAATTTTTATTTTTAGAACTTCGAACTAAATTTTGAATTTAAGTTTTTTTCTGTAGAATTAATTCAAGATGTTAAACTAATTTAGTAGTAATATTGTTAGTATTTATTTTCTGTGATAAACTGTCATTTGGATTTACCTTAAAATTTTACGTCATTCCGGTTTTTCAATAAGAGGCTTTATTTTCAAAAAAAAATAAAATTAAAAACTGCGCTTATATAAAAAAAAAATAATTAAGGCTTTAACAACTCACTGAAATTTCAAATAAGTCAACAGTTTCTTTTTAACGCCTTTAGACTTTTTTCTTTTCTCAAAGAGCCGCACATTTACAAATTGGTCATGGTCAAGGCTGGCATTCTATTAATATCACTCTGAATTGTTAATGGAAAACCTGCTGCTTTACACTTTCATTGATTTTATTAAAAACAAAATGTTTTCAAATATAATTCGAAAACGCTATTTTGTTTTTAAAATCAATAAAGCTAACAATTTTTTTATCAGCTTTTTTTATTTGTGGAAATAAATTAATAACAGTTGAATTTGTTACTTGCGACAAAAAAAAAATCGAACTCGCGAGAATTCCAAAAAAAGTTCGATTCCTTCCGTCTGTCTGATGTCGGTCTGTCTGTCTGTCCTTGCCCCTGTAGCCCAAACCATTGGGTCGATTAAGTTCAAACTTGGAAGTTAGGGATTAAGACAGATTCGCTTTTGGTGTTTTTTTACTTCCCATAGGAAGTTATTGTAATCGGTCCGATTTGTCGAATTGAAAGTTTTGACATTTCTTGACGTTTTAAGTTCCCTAGAATCGAAATAAAAGATTTTTAGAGAGATATCTGTGCGTGCGTGTGTACGTACGTTCGGGAAGTTTTTATCGTCGTCCATAGCTCAAGAGCCAGTAGAGATATCGACTTCAAATAAATTTTATTACCTATACAGATAATAATGCAGAAAGATGCAAAAAAGGCTCTTAAGAAAATTGAGTGGGTGGTTTTCTTACCATAGCAATTTGAAAAAAGTTGAACATTTTGGTTAACCCTTAAAATCTCACGAACCAATAACGCTAGAGACTTGAATTAAATTTTATATTATATATTGTAACGTGATACTAAACAAATATATTTTTGGAAAAAATTCCAATTAACGGTTTTTTTATAAATAAAAAAACTAAACAAATATTTGTCACCTCGAATATCTTACGAAAAAAAAAAATGATTTTGTCTCCAAACTGATTTTGTGCAACGAAGAATAATGTTTTTGACATTTGGTAAATTTTTGAGAAACATCGAATTAACGGTTTTTTCTATAAAAAATAAAAACCTAAAAAAAAACATTACTAAAAGTTGGTAAAAATTGATTTTCGACACAAATATCTTTTCAAAAATTTGAGATTATGGCTTCCAACTAATTTTTTCGATATTTGGTAAAATTTTGAAAAAAAATCGAATTGACAATTTTTTTACAAAACATAAAAACCAAAAAAAAAACCAACACTAAAATTTGGTAAAAATTTATTTTCGACTCAAAATTATCTTTTCGAAATTGTTGGCTGTTAATTAATTTTATCTCACAGAAAACATTGTTTTCGACATTTAGTAAATTTTTTTATAAAAATACAAAAGTCAGTTTTTTCATAACAAAATAAAATCTACAAAAAATAGTACGGAAATTTGTTAAAAATTTATGTTCGGTTCTCGATATCTCCTGAACAATAGAAGATATTGACTTCAAATTAATTTCATTTATCCAATTTGTACTTGTTTATATAAGAAATAAAAATTTTTAAGAAATGCTACTAAAATTGGTAAAAACTGATTTTCGACAAAAAATCTCGTTAACAGAAAAAGATTTTGAAATCAAACTATTTCATCATATGCTGAATATTTTTGGTAATTTAATTTTAAAATTGTTTAGAATAATTCAACTGACACCTTTTTTAACAAAGCACAAAAACCTACAAAACCTTCAAAACCTTTTAAGCAAGACAAATCGAAAGACGGGATAGGAAGTTATCAGTGTGGGTCGCATCCCAGCCTCTTTTTAATTTTTTTTAATGCTATACAAATAAAAAGTAGTCCCCACACAAATTTCTTGGTTAAAAATCGAAATTTTGAAAACAAAATAATAGATTTTTTGTATTAAATTTTCCCTAATTTTTTTTTCTTAACTTGGCTTGTTTCAATACAAAAACAACATATTTTTTTATTGCTCTATGAACAATAAAATCATTAAAAATTTATTTTTTTTTGTTTTCAAAATTCGATATCTCTGAAATAGGTGAATATTTGTTTACAAAATTTAAATGTAAAACGTATATTTATGAGCACTACAAAACTGCATACCGAAAATGTTTTTAAGAAAAAATTGGAAATTTTTTAAAGAAAAACTTACTTTATGGGTAAGTTATTAAATTTTAAAATATAAGCACTATCTGTAAACAGAATTTACAAATCTTATTGTTATCCAAGAAATAAACTAAATCGATATTTATAAGTGCTTAGATCAAAAGTTACAAAAAATTGTTGAACAAAATGTCTTTTCCTTATGTAAGAAGATAATTTTAAAACATTTATCCAGCTATTTTGTTAATCAGTGACTTTTACCTTTTAAATATATACATAACTGTAATATAGTCAAATATTAGTTATATTTCATTTATCAGCAAAATTGTGTGTCTCATCTTATTTTGTTATATCAATATAATAACTACGCACTTCAAATATCTAATCTTATACTTATGTAGTCTATAATAAGACTCATCAATCATTAAAATTATTAAAGCATTTAGTTAACCTTCTGACCGCGCTGTCACTATCTTAGAAAATATTGTTCCTTTAAAAATTCGTGTCCTACAGTATGTCCAAATATTACTGCGACACAAAAGGATATATTCTGCTAGAGCCCTTATGTACAAAGTTCAACAATATTTGACACATCAGAGTAAACTCGTGCATCAGTATTCTATACGAAATCTAGTTTTACTTGAATTAACCCTTTATTAATTAATTGTTCGTAAAATGCTTGTTTGTTCGTAAAATTTCTGAAAACTATCAGAGAACTTAAAGAAAGGGTTGCTGAACCACTAATTTGTTTTTCTTTCTTAAGGAATTTGTAGGGTTTGGTTTCTTTCTTATTTGAAACAGGATATAGAATGAGTAAGGACAAGAAGACGCGACTCAATAAAAATTGTAGTTGGATCCAAGTTTTTAATATCGGAAACTTTGATAGATATCCGAAAGAAGAAATTTTAAAGTAATACCTTGGAAGAATTAATATTTTCGAAATTGAGTGATAATCGCTTTGGATACTGGGGTGGAATCGGCTAAGGTGATTGTTGATTGTTGACAGTCAAAATAATCGAATTTGATCTGTGTAAGGTGATAGTCAAATTGATACCTAAAAAGCTGTCGCTAGAAAAATTTGATAGTCGTTTTCCTACAAACATGTCGTTTCTGAGTAGAGCTACCAGACGCTTACAAAAAACAAATGGACATTTTTTTCAGTTACCTTTTTTAGGTAACCTCAAAAAAACACACAGATATTTTATAGAAATCATTTTAAAATTTCACTATAGCAACAATGAATTGTGACAATTATATTCAGAAATTGTTCAATCGAATTAAATTGAATTGAATCAGCTTACACAGACGGGAAACTCGGTGATAGTCGATTTGACTATCAAAAATTTGATAGTCAATTATCACCTTAGCCGATTCCATCCCTGAAGATTTGATTCAAATAATATTTGTTTAAATTTTATTATAAAATTAGTAAAGTATGAAATATCTGCAACATTGTATACAATGTGGTATATGTGGAGACTTCGAATTCGTTCGCTGTTCAATACTTCGAAGCTTGCCATCAAGATTAAGTTTTCTTCCTTGTGTTATTAAGTTTTCGATGCTTCCCCTATTTGTTAAATTTAAGATATTACTCAACCTTTTTTATTTGATTTTTACATGGGGTGTCAGTGGATGCATTGATTCTTTAAAATTACCCTTTTAAGAACCACTCAAAAACCCACCTTCAATTCATGTATGAGCCATGAATGTAATCTTAAGTATAATTAACATGAATCATTCTTATATAGCTTCCTAATTGTAGATATATATGTATATATTCCATAGGTATAATAATTATCAACAACAATTAAATCCATGCCAAACACATACAAAAAATGGGAATTAAATTATAGCTCTTGGTGAAATCAGAACTGACATTTAAATAATTCAAAATGGCCGAAAATCATATATGTAAGATTTCGAATATTATATGTATATGCAGAACACACATTAATATAGAGAATACCTTTCATATACCAGAAGACCAGCCCGGCCCAGCCCAACAACCCAACAGCCCACGATAATCATAACCTCACTCACCATCGAAGTACAGCAGGACAAAGGCACTTCATATGCCATAACTAAAATCTCTCCACGAAACAAAAGGTCCTATTCAATTATTCGCAAAGAAATTAACGCTTATCCTGCATCATGCATATATGCAGCAGAAGCTGCTCGCTCCTTAAGCCTTTGCCGTATAAGTATATATGTATATGTTTGATTGTTTGGTGTATACCTATTGCCTTTGGTTGGGTATAGTTATATAGCAGCAAAAGCATCAAAACAATAACCCGGAGAAGAGTTCGCAGGACAAAAAAGGAACAAGGCGGACTCACACACAATGGCGGCCGGCGCGGCGGTGGCGGGTAAGTCCATACAAGCTGGGCCAATCTCACAATGTGGTAGGTGGTATTTGGCGTTGGCATTAACCCTTTTCATTCCTGTCCTTTCCAGAACTGAGTCTCTCTGTATATATGATACGCCATCGCCATGCCACATCGAACGAATACGACGAATATGAAACCCACCCCGTCGATGTCCTTTGACCATTCGAGAGTGAATTTAACCCTTTGTTTTCAATATGCCTTTGCTTGGCAGCAACATCATCAGACATATGACACAGGACACAGTACACAGTACACAGAACACAGTACACTTGTGTGTGATTATTTTCGAGAGCCCAGCAATTGAGATCGGGCCTGGCTTGGGACGCCCTGACTATACTCGTACCTTGCTTTAAACAGCACAACATCACCAGCATCATCAACCAGGGGACAGAGAGGCATATGGTTTCTTTTGTTTTACGCAAGGAGCCATCACCATTAGCTGTTTTATTGTGTGAGCTCTGTTCGTCCTGTGGATATGTTGGCAGCGGAAAGGATTGAAGCCATGCAGTGAGCGTTTGAAAACAACGTACGTGTCACAAAAATAAGCTCAAAGTTATGAAAAGGACGAACAAAAAATATATCAGATTTTCCATACCTTCATGCTAGCCGCACCGGCATCGGCATCAGCATCGGCACCAGGTTGCCACCCAACTTCAACTGTCACGTCCTTTTTGCAAAAACCCTATATTAATGAGTGTGTAGTGTAAAAGGGAACGAGTTGGAGTGTGGGTGGGGTGGGGTGCTGTGTGACTGAAGAGGGTGTCCTTGTCAGTGTCGGAGATGTGTGGACGACTGGTTAATCGCCTATATTCCTCATCAGCCAAAACACACCACATCTATAACATGGCTATGATGGGTCGCGCTAGTCAGCCAGTGTGGCGATGTCGTGGATGGCGCGCTGTATTTCAAACATAGCGAGAGAGGTCCTCCTCTGCTAATTATTAATATCCTTTCTTGGGTGTCGAGCACAACTTCGACTCTTGCGGTTGTGGGTCTTGCCATTCTGACAGATTGATTGATGATTTTCTACGTTTCCGTATAACTACCTGAATGTTGGTGGATGCCATCCAGTGTATATGTGGTAGCGAAGGATATTATTTTAAATTTTTATCTACATGCGGAAATTCGGGAAATGCCAAGTTATGGCCGTGGAAATTAAAAACGCCCTCACAATAATTGCAAAATTTTGAAAATTCATAGGCGTGATTGCACTACCTATAACCCATATACTTTAGCTTGATGGTTATTTGATTTTATATTTTGGGTTAAAAGTCCGTTAGTAGTTTTTGATTTGTTTCGAAACAAATAAGCAATTTGTATGCCAATATTTATTTTGAATTCCATATGTAACTAGGCCTTACCAGCGATGTTAAACATTAAGGTATGTCCTTTTGTTTAATTCCTTCTAGGAAGAAAAATTGAAGTCGATGCTAATTAACAGATTAGAAGACAAATAAAATATTTTTTTTTTCTTAAAATAAATTCTAGAAAAATAAAATGAAATAATGCTTTTTTATGGCAGGTACACTTCATATTAAAAATAATTTTAAATAAAGTCCTGTTTATAAAAAAAAAGTAGGAGACCTAGAAAAGATTCTTGAAACTTGAATTTGACCGCCAATAAAGTGGTTAGCTAAAGACCAGGAGTAATAATCGATTTGTATCAAGATGCTTAAAAATAAAACCATATGGTAGGACTTGATTTGCTTGAATGCTCATCTCAAACTAACATTATCCATTCCAAATCTACCTTTAGTAAAAAAAGCTGTGTGTTTGGCAATGTCAAATTGAGCTATTCTGCAGTAAGCTAATTAATTTGTATTTCCTTCTGAAAGACTGTACACCAGCTCAAACTATTCCTGCACACTGAAGACATGAAATTTTACTCATTATTGCCAATTTTTCGATTTGAACATTTTAAGAATTCAAGATACGAGTACTTAGAACACATTCCTAATGAGCAGCAGTTCTTTAACAAAACTAGGAAACATTTGTTTGCCCTCAAATTTCTCAGGAACAAATAAAAACGAAGTCATACGTAAATTGCTTTATTTCTCATACGATTAGTAAATTAAGTAAGATTGAATTAAATTATAAAAAATGTTTTCCAGCAGTGTTAAAAAATAACAAATTTCGCTATAATAAATTAAAACCTTTTTCCTCTCGAGAGATAAAGTTCGTAAAGTCGTTTTTGTTGTTTTAAATTTCTTCCAAAACTAAAATGATATTTTCAATTCAAATTCAAAGAGTACTTCCATAAGTTTTAGCCGATTTGTGTAGATTCAATTTTTGAAATCAATCAATGGCGCAACATTTTAAATAGTTCTCGTTTAAGCAATAAAATTGAATAGTTAGGCAGTTCTTTATTTAAAAAGTCTTGTTTGAATTTTTCTTAATTTTAAACACTTTATACAACTCTTCTAACTAGTGATTGTTTTTAAAGTGACAGCGCATTTGTATGGTTTTTTATGGGCATTGTGGTAGAGCATTCCGCTTTAAATCCGGCATCAAATCTGGTTCAAATCCCCTTTGAAAATTATTTAAAACATTTTTCAAAAATTTTTGTCCTTGATTTTTTTAACTCTTTTTTTTAGCTAAGATGACGGGCGATTTTGTGATCGGAAAACGATTTGCAGCGACATGGAAGTCCAACGCTATGTACCACATTCTTTACTAATTGAAGCCAAGACACAGTCGTACACTTTATATCGTTTAAAATTATCAAAGATTTAAACCTCATTCTAAAACTAATTTATAGAGTCGACTTCAAATTATGTTTTTAAATGTTTACTTATTCGCGCCATTTTTGTTCTTAACATATTTATGTCAAAAAGCAGCTTATTAATTTTGATCAATTTGTAGTAGCATTTTCTGCAGTTTTTTAATTTTATATAAACAAAATCAATTGGATTTTTCTAAACAAATAACCTAATGCTAACAACAATATTAAAAAAAAAAAAAAAAATAAAAAAGAGGCTGGGATGCGACCCACACTGATAACTTCCCATCCCGTCTATCGATTTGTATTGCTTAAAAGTTTGTCTAAATGTATCAATTCTTACCAAATTTGCGTTCTATTTTTTGTAGATTTTATTTTTTTTATGAAAAAACGGACTGTTGGATTTTTATAAACAAATTACTGAATATAAAAAACAATATTTTCTGTGAAATAAAATAAGTTTGAAGCCAATATTTTTAATTTTTGAAAAGCTATTTGAGCCGAAAATCAATTTTTACCAACTTTTATTAATTTTTTTGTTTAGGTTTTTATTTTTTGTAAAAAAACTGTCAATTCGATTTTTCTCAAAATTTTTCCTAATGTTGAAAACAATATTTCTTATAAGTTAAAATTAGTTAGAAGCCATAATCTCAAATTTTTGAAAAGATATTTAAGTCGAAAATCAATTTTTACCAACTTTTGTTAATTTTTTTTTCGGTTTTTAATTTTTTGTAAAAAAACTGTCAATTTTATTTTTTTCAAAATTTGACTGAATGTTGAAAACAATATTTTTTGAGAGATAAAAGTAGTTTAAAGCCAATATCTCAAAGTCTTGAAAAGATATTTGAGTCAAAACTCAATTTTTACCAACTTTTTTTTTATTTTTTTTAGGTTATTATTTTTTGTAAAAAAACTGTCAATTCGATTTTTCTCAAAATTTTATCAGATGTCAAAAACATTATTCTTCGTTGCACAAAATTGTTTTGGAGATGAAATCATATTTTAGTCGTAAAATTTTCGAAGTGAAAATTTTTTTTTTCAGTTTTTTTGATTTATAAAAAAAACCGTTAATTGAATTTTTTTCCAAAAATATAATTGTTTTGTACCACGTTACTATATATAACATAAAATTTAATTCAAGTCTCTAGCGTCATTGGTTTATGAGATATTTAGGGTTAACCAACATTTTCATCTTTTTTTTAAACTGCTATGGTAAAAAAACCACCCACGCAATTTTCTTGAGAGCCCTTTCTGCATCTTTCTGCCTTATTATCTGTATAACAAAATTTATTTGAAGTCGATATCTCTTCTGGTTCGTGAGCTATGGACGACGAAAAAAACGTCGCGAACGTACGGACGTACGGACGTACGTACACACGCACGCACAGACATCTTTCTAAAAATCTTTTATTTCGACTCTAGGGACCTTGAAACGTCGAGAAATGTCAAAATTTCAATTTGACAAATCGGACCCATTACAATAACTTCCTATGGGAAGTTAATAACTTTTAAGTCAATAATTTAATTTATTTTTGAGTCGAACAATTTTTAGTAGGTTTTTATTTTTTGTAAACAAAACTGGGTTGAATTTTTATAAAATAAAAATAACTTAATCTTGACAACAATATTTTGCTTAGAATACAAAAATTTGGAAGTCAATAACATTATTTATTAGATTTTTATTGCTTGCAAGGTTTTATAAACGTTATTTTGCGATGCACAGAATTATTTTAGATGCATTATAATTTATTATTAATAAGATATTTTAGGAGACATAAGTATTAGTTGAATTTTTTTCGAGTTCACGTCACACTATATAATATAAAACATATCTAGAGTCGCTAGCCTTATTGGTCCGTGAGATATTTTGAGTGATCCAAATTTTTCACTTTTTGTTAAACTGTTATGTTCTTTTGATTCTTTTGAGTCTTTTTTGCATATATTGATGTTGTAATCTGTAAAATAAAAGTTATTTGAAATCGATGTCTCATTTGGTCCTTGAGATATGGCCGACGAAAAATGATATCCCGTATGTAGGAGTGTATGGGCGTACGGTCTTACAAACGTACGAACGTACGTACACACACCCGACACACATCTCTCTGAAAACGTTTGGTTTAGATTCATTTGAACCTTGATACGTCAAGAAATGTCAAAACTTCGATCCAACAAAAGGGAATGATTACAATAATTTATAAATCGAAGTTAAAAATAGAAGTAATGTAGTTATGTGGAAAATTGATAAAAATGGTTCTACAAAAACCCATAGTTACATGTTTTGTTTTTAATTTTGGGTTTAAAGTTAATTCAATAATGGTTTTCTGGCTTTAAGAAAAGACGCATCAGAATAATGTAAGAGTTGTTCTATTTCCTAAAAAAAGTGTTCTTTTCAAGTTTTCTAATTTAAGGCCTTCTTATGTCGTCGTCGTATAATAAATTAGAGACACATCACAAACAACATATTTAAAATAAGAACTTCTGGATTTAACAAAGTTCAAAAAATAAAATTAATGTACCTACTAATTATGAAAAGATGTTATTTAAGAAACCGCCCCGAAAATATTTTTAACTTCCTATATAGGAAATTATTGTAATCGGACCGATTTGTCGAATTGAAAATTTTGACATTTCTAGACGTTTCAAGGTCCCTAGAGTCTAAATAAAAGATTTTTGGAGAGATGTCTGTGCGTGCGTGTGTCCGTACGTCCGGGAAGTATTTTTTCGTCGTCCATAGCTCAAGAACCAATACAATAGAGATATCGACTTCAAATAAATTTTGTTATACAGATAATAAAGCAGAACGATGCAGAAAGGACTCTCAAAAAAATTGAGTAGGTGTTTTTTTTACCAGATCAATTTAAAAAAAGGTGAAAATTTTGGTTAACCCAAAATATCTCACGAATCAATAATGCTAGCGATTTGAATTAAATTTTATATTATATATTGTGACGTGATACCAAACAAATTCAATTAACGGTTTAAAAAAATAATTGCAAACTCGAATATTTTACGAACAAAAAATGATTTTATCTTCAAAATAAATAAATAATATTATGCAACGAAGAATAACGTTTTTGACACCTGGTAAAATTTTGAGAAAAATCGAATTGACAGTTTTTTTTACAAACAAATAAAAACCTAAAAAAAACCATTTCTAAAACTTGGTAAAAATTTAATTTCAACTCGCAGAAAATATTGTTTTCGAAATTCAGTAAATTTTTTATAAAAATCCAACGGTCAGTTTTTTCATAAAAAATTAAAATTCTACAAAAAATTGGTAAAAATTGATGTTCGGTTCTCGATATCTCGTGAACAATAGAAGATATTGACTTCAAATTAATTTCATTTATCCAATTTGTATTTGTTTATATAAGAAATAAAAACTTTTAGGAAATGCTACTTAAATTTGTAAAAATTCGTTTTCGATTTAAAATCTCGTTAACAAAAATAGATTTTCAAATCAAACTATTTCATCATATGCAAACATTTTAAATTTTTAAGGAATAATTCAACTGACAGCTTTTTTAACAAAACACGAAAACCTACAAAAGTTTTAGGCAAGAAAAATCGACCAGACTGGATTGGAAGTTATCAGTTGGGGTCGCATCCCAGCCTCTTTTTTTACTGTAATAAAGAGAAAAATTAATATTATTATGAGGGGCTTTACACAATTTTTTTTTTTGAATTTAATAAAGTTGATTACGATGAAACACCGCTACACATGCCATTCCTATTAAACTTGATCGTTATGTTAAGTCTGACAAAAAAAAGAACAAAACTCTTATTTTATATATTTAGGTTGATTAAGGTACATTTTATAATATTAAGAGTACCTACACTCTAAGGGGTTTTATTACTTTTACTATACCAAATACACAATATGAAAGAATGACAGGGTATTAAAGAAGACATCATTACACAATTGTTCTAATTTTCTTAATATTGCAGAGACAGGGAATGATAGAGTGTGGTTAAGTATTCAACATTCGTGTAGTATGGCTTAAGAACTAATCTCTCTACATGGCAGTGCGACGGATATCAGGATTGAGGTTTGGGCATCTTCCTTTCTTTCTTATTTGTTTGTTGACTTTAAAATTAAGACTTTATTCAGCAGGGAACCCATATATTAAAACTACAAATCGAGATCACAGATATGTAGTTGCCTCTGATCCTTCCTTCTGGCGAGCACGTTTTTGGTACTTCAATTTGATTGATATATGTAAGTATGATAGCAGACAGATTATTTATTTATTTAATTATTATTTTTTTAAATGTATTATAATGTTTTATTACAAACAAAAATACATATGTTCAGGCACAGACATATGCATTATAAAACATATAAAATAAAATTATTACCCTGAGATAAAGAAAATTAAATTGCTTTTCATTTACAAACACAAACATAACCAGGTAACTATGACCATGTACAAATTTTGTAAATACGTGTATATAATATACATATGTATGTAGGTATGTATGTTTGGAAAATTTTGTATATTCATATACAGTACATGCAATTTTCTTCTGCCCATATACCCAGCCACTCATGTAGCCTAACACCCAACAATGATAATAATGCTTCTCGTATTCTCATCTTTGCACTATACCCTCTATTCGTATGTAATATATATATATATATATATATATATATATATATATTTCTAGGTATTATTATACTCAAAATCCTTATATTAACAACGTACACATGAATGTGTGTAGACTCATGCTCAAAGGAAACGGAAATACATTGCAAATGGAAGCAGTGCATAAGGATATACTCATGAGATTTGCCCTCAGCGCTGCACAAAAGCCCATCATGGCTCGTCTACGGTTACGCTGCATTGGTCTAACAACTCTTAAACTGTACACAGATCCAGAATCAACTAACCACTTTATATGACCAGCAAATATGAATACATGCAATATAGAGGCTATATTATGCATTTAAATTAGCCAGGGCTGTATTTTGACATGTGATTATGGGCCTGTTGATTTTATTTACAATTTTTAAGGGTAGATCTACAAAATAAACATTTCAAAACCTTTTTTATTTGTTTTTAAATTTAAAATGTTAGGCTTAAGGTATTTGAAAAGGGTTTCCGGGTGTTAAAGGGTCTCAATGCACTTAAGTAAAAGGAAAAGCCAATTTTTTGAATCAATTCGAATTTCACTCAAGTAAAACCAAAAGTAACTGAAAGTAGGACGTTAACAAAAATGTTTGTATTATTGGCGCCTTAGAAATTTGTTTCCAGATACAGCCCTGTATTTTGGACTACAAAAACCTATATGCATGCATGTGTGCATACAGAAAGATTTTTAAGGTAGAACAGCATGTATTCAAGCTTGGGCGGCAAGGGCCCACTAGAAGGGCCACTAGAAAGTACAACGTCGTCGTCATCGTTGTCGGGCAACTGAGGCTCAGACTGAGACACTGCGATGCCCCGGCGAATACGGCTTTTGATGATATGGGACATCAAGAACGTCGTCGACGACGACTACGACAATGACACAAGGGATAATGATGAGGACGACACGGTAAGAGCTGATACTGGTACGAGTATATAGATGACATGCAGGACGGGCGGAGTTCTCCAATGGGTTGATGTCCTGCCGGCCGAGGCGATTCCACAACTTGTTAAAGGGAAGTAACCGAAGATTTTTAACGTTTCGTTTAATATTTTTTATTTTTCGTCGTTCATTTTCTCTCTAGCTACACCACAAAGAAAATGAAAATGCATGCAGGTAGATCTAAGTTGGTTTGTGAAATGTTTTTCAGAGGACTCTTCCAAGAGGACACCATAAGGACATTTGTCTGGAACGGCTTGTTCATGTGGGACCAGACCATCTCATCCTGCATACTCGTCGTCGTCGTCATCGTCATCATCATCATCATCACCATCACCATCACAAAGTCATGTGCACACGATTAATGAATACTTTTCATGGGGACTTCGTGTGCAAATTGCATTTGCATGGACATACGATATGTTTTATGTTTTAATAGGTGGGTGCGGATGCGGGCGTGGGCGTTTGTACATTATATGAGGCTAAATTACTGGCTTTGTGTTTTAGCTGTTGGGTCGGTGTGACTTGAGGTATAAAAATCAGATGAAGGACTATACACTATGCTACCATACATAACATATACAACATGCTCTTTGAAGAAGCATGCATACAACAAAATTTACCAGAGAGGCGAGGTTTTTTTCTGCAACTTCCATTTGCAGATTTCTTTTGAGAAATGAGATTTTTAAAATCCCACTCCATATAGTCTTACGTTTTATTTGATATCATGTGGTATTGTGTGTGTTCCTATACCTTTACCCACCCTCAAACCTGCCGCCCTTTTTATTTGTTGTTTCTGCACCATAAAATTGTACAACAAAACAGCGTTTTATTCTTTGTTGAAAAAAAAGTTCTTTATTTTTGAGAATAACTTTACGCTGGTAAACTGGACTTAACTGCCTAGGGGCTATTGCAAAGTTGGAAGGATCATCTGTATGTATTATGTGGTCTCATATATGCATTTTTCTTAAAGGCAGTATATTATGCATCTATGTATGTTTTTAAATGCAGATGCAGACTTTAATTAGAGCTTATAGGAATATTTTCGAGTTCTTAAGTTAAGTAAAACTGCTAACATGTTTAATTTCGTAAGCGAAAAAATAAGTATAAGTAATAACAAATATGCATTTTCCTAGTAAATCTTTTTAAAAAGTTTAAGTTGTTTTGTGTCGAGATATTTGGTTCATTAAACTAATAAATTAGTAGTAAAGGATGATTTTTTAGCTATTATCTTTCTGGCAACACTGGTTTAAACAGCTGACGCACGTTTCTATTTTTGTTTCCCTGTCAAACATCTTCAGTTTGGTCTATAATTTAACCATGAATCGTCTTACAAACGAACAACGCTTGCAAATTATTGAAATTAATTATCAAAATGCGAGCTTTGTTAAGAAAGTTCTTCGCGCGCTTCTTGTGTTCAGCGACGAAGCTCATTTTTGGCTCAATGGGTACGTAAATAAGCAGAATTGTCGATTTTGGAGTGAATATAAGCCAGAAGCATTGCAACAGCTACCAATGCATCTAGAAAAAGTCTCATTTTGGTGCGGTTTATGTGCTTGGACCATACTTCTTCAAAAATGATGCCAATCGCAACGTAACTGTGAATGGCGAGCGCTACCGTGAGATGATATCCAACTTTTTTTTTGTCCAAAATGCAAGACCTTGACTTGGATGACATGTGGTTTCAACAAGACGGTGCCACATGCCACACAGCACGCGCAACAATGGACTTATTGAGAGTCGAGTTCGGTGAACAATTTATTTCACGTTCGGGAACGGTCAATTGGGCGCCTAGATCATGCGATTTAACGCCTTTAGACTATTTTTTGTGGGGCTATGTTAAAGCTCATGTCTATACAGACAAGCCCGCTTCAAATGTTGGAAAGAGTATGCCAAAGTTGGACTAAGTGGATGGACCATTTGAGGCGCAGCCAAGGTCAACATTTGCATGAAAAAATCTTCAAACATTAAATTATTTGGACCGTACTATCGATTCAAATAAAGATTTCGTGCATTTTTCTGAATTTTATGTGTTTTTTTTAACTTTCTTATAGCTTTTAAAAAATCACCCTTTATAAAGTGTTTTTCCATTTTTATTTCTTTTATTAATTTTGAATAGCCCGCCAATTTAGAAAGCTGACAACCTTAGAACCTATGATCTTTTTACATCAATAAATAAAAACTGCACCATTACTAACCATTGAAACTGTTAAAATAATATCCAAAAAGAGGCTGGGATGCAACCCACACTGATAAATTCCCATCCTGATGTCTGCCTATTTGTCTTGCTTTAAAGTTTGTTTTAGTGTTTTGTTAAAAAGTTGTAAGTTGAATTATTCCTAAAAAATTAAAAATTACCAACAATAATTCGCATATAATGACATAGTTCAATTTTAAAATCTATTTTTGCTAACGAGATTTTTAGTCGAAAACCTATTTTTACCAATTTTGGTAGCATTTCTTAAAAGCTTTTATTTCTTATATGTATAAACAAATACAAATTGGATGAATGAAATTAATTTGAAGTCAATGTCTTCTATTATTCACGAGATATCGAGAACCGCACATCAATTTTTACCAAATTTTTTGTAGATTTTATTTTTGTACGAAAAAACGGACTATTGGATTTTTTTAAAAAATTTACTGAATGTCGAAAACAATATTTTTTGTGAGACAAAATAAGTTTGAAGCCGATATTTTTAATTTTTGAAAAGATATTTGAGTCGAAAGTACATTTTAACCAAGTTTTATAATGTTTTTATTTTTAGGTTTTTATTTTTTGTAAGAAAACTGTAAGTTCGATTTTTCTCAAAATTTTACCAGATGTCAAAAACGTTATACTTTGTTGCAAAAAATTATTTGGATATAAACTCATTTTTTGTTCGTAAAATTTTCGAGGTGTCAAATATTTTGTTTAGTTTTTTTGATTTATAAAAAAAATCGTTTATTGGATTTTTTTTTTCAAAAATTAACATGTTTGGTATCACGTCATAATTATATAATACAAAATAAAAAAAGTAATTCAAGTCTCTAGCGTTATTGGTTCGCAAGATATTTTGCGTTAACCAAAATGTTCACCTTTTTTTAAAAATTGCTATGGTAAAAAACCACCCACTCAATTTT
Source organism: Eupeodes latifasciatus (assembly GCA_920104205.1). Taxonomy (NCBI): domain Eukaryota; kingdom Metazoa; phylum Arthropoda; class Insecta; order Diptera; family Syrphidae; genus Eupeodes; species Eupeodes latifasciatus. The sequence continues at coordinate 75,695,818 of OV049926.1, forward strand.
TTTCATAGTCCTTTCTGCATCTTTCTGCATTATTATCTGTATAACACAATTTATTGGAAGTCGATATCTCTACTGTACTGGTTCTTGAGCTATGGAAGACAAAAAAAAAAACTTCCCGAACGTACTGACACACGCACGCACAGACATCTCTCAAAAAAACTTTTAGTTCGACTGTAGGGACCTTGAAACGTCGAGAAATGTCAAAATTTTCAAAATGATTCCGGATACGATAGAAACTATCGTTAAACTTGAAGATTTTTTCTGTATGCTGATATTCGAAAAGTATCGATATCGTTATTTCTGAAAAGTCTCTTGTATTGCCTTTTAAATGGGAGTAGTTTTAATGACAAGTATAGTACTATTTTATCAGCACTCAGTTCAAATCTAAAGTTGAATTGAAAACTGTCGATTCCTGTGTACGATCGCAGTACAAATTCTGGAATTCAGAAGGTATATATATAAGGACTTGAAATATTGAATGGGTGTTTTAAAATATAAACTATTAAGAAAAACAAATGGTTTAAAAACAATTGATAATGAATTTTGGAAATAACCCATTTTTAAAAAGGCTCAATAATTTAATGGACGCTAAAAAAAGGTAAAATGAAGCCAAAGATGAGTTTCAGAAATTTCAATGGTGTACAAACTTTTTCCAAATGTAAAACTTGAGTTCGTAGAAAGAAATATACAAACTAGATATGTACTTTTATTTGCCATTTTTTCTGAATCTTAGTTAGTTTTGATTGATGTTCAAATGGTAGACATGTGCATTTAAGAGGACACAAGCATCGACAGGTTTTTCTCAAAACCCACCTCTGTCTATCAACTCCTACTCTCACCTCCCCGTGGTGAACATCGGTCGTCTAGTACCTCAACTGGAGCTTGGGTTCCAAACCCAGTGGAAAGTTGTTGGGGGAAGCAAACGAGAGAGGGGGGAGGTGTTACCCTCTAGGCAAGCCAAGCCAAGCTAGGAAAAACAGCCTGCACGACAACACTTCCGACAACGGATTCAGGCTCATAGATTTTGCTGCGGGGCGAAACGCCATGGTAGCCAGTACGCGTTTTCCACACCTCAACATCCACAAGGAGCTTGTAGTTCTTCAGATCAATCTACCGTCAACCAGATTGACCATATTGCGATCGCCGCCAGACACGCTTCCAGCATCATGGATGTCCGAACTTTCCGAGGAGCTAACATCGACTCGGACCACTACCTTGTTGTAGCCAAGGTAGCACTTCGGGTTTCCAGGCCCAAGGCAAAACAGGGAGATGTTGGGAGAAGGTACAACGTCGAACGGCTACAATCGCAAGAGATCGCCAAATCCTTCTCCGACCGAGTTACAAGTAACCTCTCTCGAAGTTCTGTGCCGCCAACACAATGTATAGAAAACCAGTGGCAACATTGCCAAGACGCACTCAGAGAAGCCGCCTCTGACGTGCTGGGTTTCAAGCGACCACCAACAAGGAACCCCTGGTTTGATGAGGAATGTCGGCAGGCAAATGCAGCCAAACAACAGGCACGCAAGGCGGCGCTGCATAAAAGGACGAGAGCTGCTCATGAGCTCTATGAGCAGAAGAGGCGAGAGGAACACCGACTTCTCAGAAGGAAAAAGAGAGAGCATGAGAAGCGTGCGGTCGAAGATGTTGAGAGGTTTAAAAGCAGAAATGAAGTTCGAAAGTTTTATGAACAGGTGAAACGAAATTCACAAGTACATAAACCTAGAACCGAAGGCTGCAAAGACGAAAGTGGAAACATCATAGTGGAACCGCAGTCAATGCTGAGGATATGGAAGAACCACTTCTGCAGACTGTATAACAGCGACGACGAACCGAATTCCGCTGTCAGACAGGATGAACTATTCACCATAGACGACGAAACCAACAATCCCGTCGTCCCGACTTAAACGAAGTAAAGATTGCCATATCTAAGCTAAAGTCTAATAAAGCCGCTGGAGCGGATAGCTTGAATACTGAGCTCTTTAAAGCAGCTGGAGATAAGTTGGTTAGGAGCATGCACCAACTTATCTGTAAGATATGGTTGAAAGAAAGCACACCTGATGAATGGAACCTCAGTATTGTTTGCCCGATTCCGAAAAAAAGAGACCCTCTAAACTGCGTCAACTATAGAGGAATCAGTCTACTTAACATCGCCTACAAAATCTTCTCTGCCGTAATACGTGAACGTCTAAAGCCCATCGTCAACAACCTAATAGGTCCTTATCAGTGTGGTCTTAGACCAGGAAAGTCCACAGTCGATCAAATATTCACATTACGGCAGATCCTGGAAAAAACCCAAGAACACCAAATCGACAGATTTGTGGAGTCTTCGAATCAGGTGGCGCGCACAAGTGGAAAGTGACCTAACCCAACTTGAAGCACGAAACTGTAGACTTCTAGCTGGGGACCGAGCTAGATGGAGAAGTTTGTTGGGTGAGGCCCTAGTTCACACAGGACTGTAGCGCCACCTTGAGTAAGTTAGTTTTGATTAATACACAAATTATTTAGGAAAATATTGTCATTTCTTTTTATAACGATAATATTGGTATGATTCAATTATGTCAGCAGGTGAGATAACATCTCTATGGAATTTGTCACCCAAAAGAGCCAGTGTTTCATTAGCTGTGTGGCAACTCGCACCGTCAGGTTGAAATCACTTATATCCTTATCAGCCTCAGTTTGGAAAAAATACGGTCCGATAAACCGCACCAAACAATCACTGTTTGTGGGTGCATTGGTTTTCGAAAATCACTTTTAGATTATCGTTCACCCAAATGCGATAATTCTGTTAATTAACGAATCCACTGAGGTGAAAATGTGCCTCATTACTGAAGATGATTTTTTTCGAAAATTGATCATCCATTGTTGACATTTCTTGCCACGATTCTAACCATTGACGACACTTGAAATTATCAAGACGCTTTAGTTCTTCAGGCAATTGCTCCTTGCAAGCATGTAAATGCAAGTCTTAATGCATAATTTTCATTAACGACGATCGTAAGAGGTGTAATTGTTTGGCACGACGCGACGACGAGTTGAGGTGGGTGACACACATCTCCTACAGACCAGGTTTGCTCCAAGTTTTGCACGAGTTTTCCGATTGTACGCACATTTAGACGATTAAATTGACAGAACAAATCACAAAGTGCACGATATGCATTTTTATTTGAACGCCTATTTTCAAAACAATTCTGTTGTGCATTTTAAATGGTTCAAATTGAGTTAGTCTGCATTTGAGAAATGTCAAATGAAATGCAAACAAAAACTTGACGTTTAGGTGTGGTTCACATTTAACATCGGCCCTTAAAATTTAACCACCCTGTATTACATCATATCGACGATATTTAACCTCATCTAAATGTTTTCTTTTTAGGAGAAAGGTTTGTTTGAATAATTCAATAGTTATTATTTTGTATCTTTGGCTTGAATTTTGGATGTACCTTTAAGGTCATACAAATAAAATTGTTCACTTTTTATTCATTTGTATGCATAAGGTCTAACTTTTTTCACGGGTACTGCCTCTTGCGAGGAATTGACAAATCCTCCAAGAGTAATTCTTGTCATGAAAAGTGCTTTCTCAAATTAGCCGTTCGGATTCGGCATATAAACTGTAGGTCCCTTCCATCTCTGACAACATTACTCGCACACAGGGATGGTTGAGAGTTGTAAGTCACTAGGCCCTGGTCCTTCATGGACTGTTGCGCCACCTAATTTATTTTTTTATGCATAAGGTCATTGTTTACATAATTAAACTATTACTCGTATTTTTATGGCTCGGGGGGTCATTTAACCAGTATCATATTTTTTTCTGAAACTATTAATGACTCTAGATAATTTTTGTTCAGTTTTTTAACTTCCCATAGGAAGTTATTGTAATGGGTCCGATTTGTCAAATTGAAAATTTTGACATTTCTCGATGTTTCAAGGTCCCTAGAGTAGAAATAAAATATTTTTAGAAAGATGTATGTGCGTGCGTGTGTACGTACGTTCGTACGTCCGTATGTCCGTATGTCCGTAACCGTATGTCCGTACGTCCGTACGTCCGTACGTCCGTACGTCCGTAGGTCCGTAGGTCCGTACGTCCGTACGTTCGCGACGTTTTTTCGTCGTCCATAGCTCAAGAACCAGAAGAGATATCGACTTCAAATAAATTTTGTTATAGAGATAATAAGGCAGAAAAATGCAGAAAGGGCTCTCAAGAAAATTGCGTGGGTGGTTTTTTTACCATAGCAGTTTAAAAAAAGGTGAAAATTTTGGTTAAACCTAAATATCTCATGAACCAATGACGCTAGAACTTGAATTAAATTTTATATTATATATTGTAACGTGATACAAAAGAAGTATATTTTTTGAAAAAAATCCAATCAACGGTTTTTTTTATAAATCAAAAAAACTGAACAAAAATTTGTCACCTCGAACATTTTACGACTAAAATATGATTTCATCTCCAAAACAAATTTGTGCAACTAAGAATAATGTTTTTGGCATCTGATAAAATTTTGAGAAAAATCGAATTGACAGTTTTTTTACAAAAAATAAAAACCTAAAAAAAATAAATAAAAGTTGGTAAAAATTGATTTTCGACTCAAATATCTTTTCAAAACTTTGAGATATTGGCTTTAAACTACTTTAATCTTTCAAAAAATATTGTTGTCAACATTCAGTAAAATTTTGAAAAAATCGAATTGGCAGTTTTCTTACAAAAAATAAAAACCTAAAAAAAAAACAATGCTAAAACTTGGTAAAAATTTACTTTCGACTCAAATAGCTTTTCAAAAATTACAAATGCTGGTTTCAAACTTATTATATTTCACAGAAAATATTGTTTTCGATATTCAGTAGTTTTTTATAAAAATCCAACAGTCCGTTTTTTTATAAAAAAAAAATAAAATCTACAAAAAATAGTACGCAAATTTGGTTAAAATTGATACATATAGACAAACTTTTAAGCAAGACAAATCGACAGACGGGATGGGAAGCTATCAGTGTGGGTAACATCCCAGCCTCTTTTCTTTGATTTTGAATTGGTTGAATTGGTTAGTTAATTAACTTACCACTGGAACTAATTGTAATCGGTCAAATTCTTAAATTGAAAATATTAATATTTCTCGACGAAAAAGTAAAAACTTACAAAAAATAACTAAAACAAAAATCAATTTTCCACATAAAAATCTTAAGAACAAAGAAAGATGTTGACTTCAAACTTATTTCATTTAACGATTTAAAAAAAAATAAAATGGATTTTTAAAATTTTTTTCTACAACCAGTATATTGCGAGACATTAACACAAAGTCTACTTGTTTTTAAAGAAAAATACATATTTAGTTAAAATTTTACATTTTGATTCCCTTATATCGTAAAAACTATACTTTTTACGTGAAAATGTCTTAAGACCTTTTTTGTAGATAACTACTTCCTCTACAATTATGTCTAGAACTTTTTGCTGTACGACTCATAAAAGGCGAGATATTCAAAAAAAAGAACACTTTCGTGACCTTTGACCTCAAATAAATGATACACGACTGGTGACTTTTCACGCGTTGTTTACAACGATGTCATAAAGGCGTGTACCGGAATCCAGCTAGGTGGATATTTTGTCGAACTGGACTCGTTTTTTCATCTAATATCATTGGACGAAATATGTATGTAATTGGCTGATAATAATTTGTCCATCGTTTCTTCACTTGAATAAGTATCAATTTTTAGTTAAAATTATATGATGAATTTTTATATCCCGGACCACGAATAAAAATAAATGATTTATGGGTTATTTTCATGTATCAAATATCAAACTTAAATTCATTTATTAATCTTGTATACAAAATTCAAAATAAAATGAATTTATTAAGGCTATCTTATTTAAAGGAATAAAATTGCTATGTAAGGATGCCTTAACATATCTCTTTTATTTTTGAAAAAGGTATCCTCATACATACATCAACTATCCCCAAATTGGATAAATATAGTTGTGGTAAGCTGTTGGAGATTGAAAAAGACGTTATGTTGAAGGACGATGTGGAGTATAGAGCGTAGAGGCTATATAGAGGGTATAAACATGAATATATGATATCAATGAGGATTGTTGGCTGACTAAAAGGGCTACTGTATTTCTGTATATACATACATATATGGCTGATGGTTTGTGGCTGGTGGCCCAAAACTTTTAGATTTAAATTTTTCCTATGTCGTTAATCATGGTCACCCCGAAATATTCCTTTGCTACTGTTTATTTAATTTTTCAATGCTTTTGCAGACCCTTTTACACCAATGGCAACAAAATTCAAAATTTGGATGTGAGATCACAAGCACTCAAATACACATACCTAATCTATTCTTATATGAAGACTATACATCGGTTTCCTCTGCCAAAGGTTCGGGCATGGGCTTGGGCATCCCTTATGGATGTGAAGAGCTCCTTCTACGAGTATACCATACCGCACACACACCAAACGTGGGCAGATATAAATTAAGGGTTGTATTATAGATAATGTAAGGAAACAAAAACGCAAAAGGGTTGAACTTGAGCCGATTTCCCGGTACTAGGTATGCTTCCATAATGGGCTATGGGCTATGGGCTATGGGCTGCTGGTTCTTGCTCTGGCTTGGCTTGGTTTCGTTTGGCCGGGACGGACGATGAACGACGAACAACGAACGACCGACGACAGGACGTGTATGTACATAGAGACGTCCTTTAGCTCTCATGTATTATTAAGGGATATGATGGTCGTGTGTTATTTGACCCCGACCCATGTCCATCCTATATATGTATGTACATGCATATGTACTAGGGTTTTGAGTTGCTTTTTGCAAAAGTCAGAGTCTCGGTCGGTCGAATGTGCAGATGTGGATAAGGATAAGGACGTTGTAAACTTTAAATATATATGAGGAAAAGGTTCCTTGTGTGAAGAAAAATGGTGATTTTTTTTGAAAAACTTAGATACGCATGAAACAAGGATACATATATAGTAAATTTGCGTTAATAAAGGACGAAGCAATTAGATATACGAGGAAAGGGTGGGATGCGTATTTATCATTTGTATCATTGAAAAGTGTTTACTACAAAGTATGTATTGTACATATTTATCTATGTATAGTATAAATAATTAAGAAAAGTGTTATTGTGCATTTAAGATAAAATGACAATGATATGACACTTCAAAGGCAATGTCAAGGAAATAAAAGCAAATAAGAAAACAAAGCATCTTCTAAGCATCCTTTCAGCACCCAGTTCTGAAGAGGTCTATTCAGGAAATTAGATATAGTGTGTGTATGAGATTTAATTTCCTACACATCTTCGTATTATAAATCTATTTTGCACTTCGAATGACTGGGGAAACACAACTATGAAACTGATAAAGTTTTTATATAATATAAAGACTTTTTGTTAGGCTGCATTTTTAGGAATGGATCTGTGCATTTTGTGCAAAAGACTAAACTCAACTTAGAAGAAAACATTCTATTGGCGAAATTTCAATTGAAAAAGTAATGTTTTGATCTAGAAATGATTCGTTTCGTTTGTTATTTAATGTTAACAAATTCTAAAACACTACACACACTGATAACTTCACATTAATAATGTTTTAACAATAAGATAAACTGCCATTTAAGGAGCTTCGAAAATTATAAAGGTTAAGTAGGTAATCAATAATTGAAGTTTCAAAGCTGTTTTTGTAAAGATATTCTAGACGTTAAACCGATTTAGTTTGGAATTTTTGGTAGGACTTCATTCGTTGGCTATAAAAAAACTGCATATTAAATAGTTTTTATTTTCTTAATTTTAGCGAAAGTTTATTATAATACCTATTTTATTTGTGCATACGAAGAAATAAGTTTGGAGTCATTTAATTTGTTCTTAAACTATTTGGGTCTGGTGTTTTTTAGGTTATTATTTTTAAAATTTAACTGAATTACTTTTGGAGTGAACCACATTTTTGTTTTGTTTTAAATAAAAAACTGTAGTAAAAAAAAACACCCACTAAGTTTTTTTGAAAGCCTTTTCTGTATATTTCGATGTTATTATATATGTAAATCAAAATTTATTTGATATCTGATGCTGGGTTCTTGTGATATGACCGACGAAAAAACTGACACGCCTAAATTGACCACAAAATTGTATTTTTGTTAGGAATTTAATTCTTTTAATACCCAATTGTTATTTAAATCAAATTTATTAGCATTCCTGCTATAAAAGTTCCCGTTCTGCTAATTTTTTACAAAAAGTTCAAATTAAAAAAAAATGTCAAAATTTTAAGCAACCTATTGTTAAGGGCTAATCATTTTACTATAGTTTTTAAATAATCTTATCAATTTAGTAAAACAATTATCAAAGAAACTTTAATCTGATGGGAAACCAACTTCTTAGTTTTGAATGTCAGAAAATCATATAATTTAGCAAATTAATAATAATAATGTAAAGGTAACTGTTTTGAGAGTTTAATTTTAGTAAAACGCTGGTAGAAAGCAAAAAGAGTGATAATCGTCTTCTATACAAGGCTTGGTTCCAAAAATGTTGCAATCGACTGATTATTTTGTTATGGACTGATCAAGGTCAAAAATATTTTGGAAGCTAGAGCTCAGCAAGTTTTTGATCAACTGATTTGGATAAAGCTTGAAAATATCTCGATGGGGTCGGAAGCAAAAATGGTTAGTTTTATTAAGGCAAGGGGTTCTCCCACTATTTTTTTTTTTTTTCGAAAAACTATTAAAAAAAGAATCGAGTTTTTGGCATTGGAAGAAAGGTATATGTTAATTTCTGAAATATCGCCATAAACAGATACTTTTCTATGGGCTGTGGACGAATTCCGTAATTTCTATTTAACTTTACTGCAAAATATTTCATAAGCTCCAAGAAGTTTTTGGTTTGGATATGTTTGTACATAGATAGATTGCGCTTGAAAAGACTCTTCTTTTATTGTGTTGGTTGATCGGGTCGAAAACAATTTTACTGAGAAAGGGTTAGCTAATGTTATTTTTTTCAAAAGACGTCGATTTTGTTTGCATTGGTAAAAATACATTTATTTAAAGTTATTAGCAATATAACCTGAGTCAGCTAGAAGAGATTATAAAATTATCATATCCGAGAACTTTGTGCAACATTTGAAAAAACACAAGGTAGCTTTATAGCGCCTTGGTTTGATCTAGAGCGTAAAAAAGCCAAAGACCTTGCGCTCCCAAAAAAAAACAAAATATTTTGAGACAGAAGCTATACGGTTATCTAATCTCGAAGGACTTTTTTAATTTGGTGAAAAATTTGAATGGTAAAACCTTTAAAATCCATCCCAAGTTGAGCCCCATGCTTTTTGCAGACCATTTTTAGAATTTTTCTAAACCCAATTCATGCAGAAAACAACTCTCATTTTCCACCTGCGGGTATTTATAATGAAGTTTTGGACACAGATATAACCAACGAAGAAGTAGATGCAATAAACAAAATGAGGGTAGGAAAAGCGGCAAGAGGTTACCAGCGGAATTTTTTAAGTATGGAACAGTTGAGTAAATACGCAAGCTTACTGCAGTTTACAACGAGGTGTTGTAAACAGGTATGATTCCTCAAGAATTTAGTGAATCAATCATTTTTCCGATCCACAAAAAAGGAAACTTCAAAATTCGTATTATAAAATATTTACAGCTGTTCTGCAAACACGGCTCAATAAATGGATTAATGAAAATAATCTGTTGAAAGAATTTCAGGCAGCATTTAGGTCCGGTTACTCAACAATTGATCATATCTTTGTTCTTAAACGCATTGCGAATTCATTTATAAGAAGAAGGAAGAAGTTATATGCGTTTTTCGTAGATTTTAAGCCTGAATAGGAAGCTCTTTTCTATAAGCTCTTTGGTATATGGGAATATCGTTAAAGTTTGGAATAGTCCTGCAAAGCCTGCATATAGATATTAATGCAGCAGTTTGGAATGGTACAGAATGTACGGATTGGTTCAGAACGGAATCAGGCATCATACAAGATTGTACGATGTGCCCAATCCTATATTCGCTCTCTTTATCGAAGGCTTAGTCGATTTCTTACCTGATAATATCGAACACGCTGGGAGAATTAATTAAAGCAATGTTTTTCGCGGATGATATTGTGGTTCTCGCGTCATCTCCAGAATCACCCTAGCTTATGATTAACCTGATTTTTGAGTACTGTAAAATGTGGAACCTAATAGTAAACATGGAAAATCTAAGATCGTGATTTTCAAGAACGGAGGAAGTAAAAACTGCTTTAATGAAAAATGAAACTACAATGGGTGGGAATATAGAGATAGTCAAAGACTTCAAATACCTTGGATTGAACTTGACAAAAAATTAAAATATGGAAACGCATCTGAGAGAAAAGCTTACAAGTGCAAAGTCACTATCAGCGCATCGTAGAGTAGGTGTTTCTCAAACAAAACTGTTTTTAAGGCAGTATCAGAATTAATCTTGTTCTACGCAGCTCAAGTATGGGGAGCGAAGCAATATGAAGATGTGGAAAAATTGTTACGCTTCTATGTTAAAAGAGTCTTCCGACTGCCACCAAATAGTTATGTTGAAAATCGGGTTTCTACTCACCGCTTGAAAATAATCTTTTTTGGTTTGTAAAGCAGGCTAACAAAATTTAAATAAAATAATGTGTATCTTAACCTTAACATTTACAGATTTCAATTGCTAAAGTGGCAACTTTGGTTATCAAATTACATATTTTAGAACAGTGTTGTTCAACAAGGTATGGTCTAACTATTTAATTTGGATGACTCACTACACAATGAAAGCATTCCAAGATTCCAACAGTTTTCTAAATATGTCATATTTAAGTGCTAAAACACAATAGTTTAGAGGGTTTTTGATGCATTTCACGCATTTTTTTCGATAAATAAAATATACTTTTCTTGTTTCCATTTCTATTTCTATTAACGCGAAGAACGCTACAAAAATTCAAGAGAGACGATCTGATATGAAGAACTGTCGAGCTTTTTTTGAAGTAGTTTTTTCGGACTCAATTTTCGGGAGTCTATTATTACTATCGCTATCAGTCTGCTTACTCGTATTTTGACCTTAAAGGAGTCAACAAAACTTAAAAATCGTAGGAAAAAATTACTTGGTTCTTAAATTTGAGGATATAGGTGCATTTAAGTACTTAATTTTTTAAAAAAATTAAATTAAAACAAATTAAGGTAGGTAAACAAATAAGTTGGGAAGAAACGTTTGTGTTTTTTCAGTGTTGTTTCAGAACTTCTTTTCACTTCAAATTTCAAGACATTTAAATCTTTTATATCAATGAATATGAAACGTTTATTATGTTTTTCAATTAGCCATTAGTTTAAAAAACGTGTCACTTTTGCTATTTTTGGGACATTTATATTATTGAAATTCGTGTTTAAATCTCAGTTCTAGAGCATCCAAAGCAGATTCACTTCAAAAGTAGATTTATTTAATTTTTTAAGATCTTTTAAGATCTTTTGTATTCAACAGATTAAAATTTAAAAATGTAAAAATTATTTCTAATTTTAAGTTTTGTCTTAAAAATATTTTCGGTAAGCACTAAATAAAGTGCTTATATAGATATATGTACATTTTACATTTCAAATTCTAAATTGATTGAAAACAAAAATTTGAGTTGTTTTTGACAGCAAACCGCTTTTTGGCGAATGTCGTTAAATTACTAACAAATCTGTAGATGTAATCTTTACTTATGAGCTTTATGGCTCATATGACCCCCCCTGGATCGTCGATTGGTCAAAAGTTGATGAATTTGTGCTGTGTTTTTGGAATATGCCTGAATATTCGATTTATATTGCGTCCTTGGTCCAGTCTTCAGTTAAAAGTAGTACTATTAGCAACAAAGTTTAAGGAAGTAAAATACAAATTTTGTTTTCATAATACAAAAAATTAATAATTCAAAATATAATGGGGGTCATGTCCATAAACTCAATACTATTAGTTTCGAATTAAAGGAAATTCCTTCGAAAATATCAAAAACATTATCTCTCAGGGGGGGGGGGGGGGGTCATGACCCCTACGACCCCCTGGATCCGTCATTGCCACCTAATTGGAAAAGTTGATGATATGTTATGGGGAAAATGCCTCAACCAAGCAACATGGGTCTCTGCACAGAGCAATTTACAGTAAACTCAATCACAATTTTGGAGGCGAAGAACTATTTTCGGGATGAATACAGCGTAGAAGAGATTTTGATGATGATAACGCTGCGTGTTGAACTCGTAACTCTAAACTTCATTCCACATAGAGACGATTTACCATAATATTATGCTCCTTATGTAATCTACAAGTGAGAGAAGATGTATTTCACTTCATGGGTAAATGTCCAATTCTTAAAGACATCAGAAGAAATGTTCTTGGAAAAGGTTTTTTGAATGAAAATGAAATTGTATGATTGTTAAACGGGGATACCGACATAATGCCCAAGTGTAAAATCTCCAAAAACAAAATCCCCACACTTTTAAAAATCCACAAAATCATTATCCCCAAGTACAAAATCTCCAAAAATAAAATCCCCAGGATCTAAATTCTCATGCCCATAATCCACAAACGAAATCCCCAAATCTAATTTTTTCAAACTCCCTCAATGCATGTTGGTTTTCATCATTTGAGTGTGCTTTTCGGAGCTAAGCAAAAGTTTAAAAGATTACGACATTTCAAAACTTTACTTCTGGTTCAAAACCAATTTTCTGGATGCGTCAAAAAGAAAACATGAACCAGTTTAAGTCAGTTGCCGAATGTCTAAAAAATAATATTCCTCGCACACAAAATGTAGTAGAAGCTTGGCATCGCCGCCTTAAGTGCATTGTAGGGATTATATGCACTAATAAGTTTCCCAAATCATTTTTCCAATCAATTTTTCCCAAAATCCATGGCTCCAAACATGATAATTTTCACAATTTTTTTCGCAAAAAATTGGTGTCCCAATACAGTTTTTGGCTCAAATTTCCATTAGCGCAGCACGAATTTCGACATGTGTTTTTTTAGTTGATAGATATGTGCAAGTCAATAATAATGACATGACATCGTTGATTTTGACATTTCTTCCCTGTTTCTTGTTCAGTGTTGCCATACTTAATTTTTTTTGTTGGGGATTTCCTAGATTTTAGTGCTCTAATGCAAAAAGTACTTTGCATACACCCCAAATCCTATAGTGATTCCAAGCAGGAGGTTGCAGGGGGGGCAGCATGCCCCCTTACATACCTAGCTGTTAGTCCGCCACCGTACTATCAATTCAAAACATTATTATTGGAAAAACTTGGCATTGGGATAAATAACGATTGGAAACCATTGCCTTGGGAATTACAAAAATTGGGACATTACATTTTTGGAAATAATGGACATTGGGACACACGGATTGGGAATTTTGTCCTACAATCGGAAATGATAGATGTTGTTACCACAATTGAGAAAATAAGCAGCGGTGAAAAACGTCAATTGGAAAAATCGAGCGTGAAAACATACAAGAAGTTAAAAATAAAAAAGAAGGCGGTCAAAGGTTGAACAAATTTAATTTTTAAAATTTATATCTCATATTATGTACTATGATAGATTATTTGTTTCATTTGTTTATTTAATACCATGAATTCAAAATGTATTTCTTATTTTTGGAAAACATAGATAGTATTAATTTCTTATGTTTTTGTTGAATAAAAAGATAAACACAACTTAAAATTGTTCTGAATTTTTCCCGAAATCAAAATCCTTAAGCACAGATTCACCATATTTTGGCGCCAAACATAATTTCTTAGATATACTCAAAATATGGTGAATCTGTGCTTAAGGATTTTGATTTTGGGAATTCTGGGGTGGAATCGGCTAAGGTGATTGTTGATTGTTGACAGTCAAAACAATGGAATTTGATCTGTGTAAGGTGATAGTGAAATTGATACCTAAAAAGCTGTCGCTAGAAAAATTTGATAGTCGTTTTCCTACAAACATGTCGTTTCTCAGTAGAGCTACCAGACTCTTACAAAAAAACGAATGGAAATTTTTTTCAGTTACCTTTTTTAGGTACAAAAACACATTCTTGTGACGGACAAAGCTTACGACATTCGAAAAAGCATAAGAAAAGTAAGAATGTTATTAAAACACAGACAATTTATTACTTTTATTTAGATATTTTATAGAAATCATTTTAAAATTTCACCATAGCAACAATGAATTGTGACAATTATATTCAGAAATTGTTCAATCGAATTGAATTGAATTGAATTGCATCAGCTTACACAGACGGGAAACTCGGTGATAGTCGATTTGACTATCAAAAATTTAATAGTCATTTATTACCTTAGCCGATTCCACCCCTGGATTTAGGGGTTTTGGTTTTTAGGGATTTTGGTCTCAGAGATTTTAGGTTTGGGGATTATTTTTGGGGATTTTGTTTTCGGGATTTTGTTTTGGAGATTTTTGTTTTGGGGCTAGGGTACCCTACCCTGTTAACCGAAGTCGACGATAAAAAACTTTACATATTATACTGCAAACTGGCTCTAAATTATAGGGGGAGAATTGTTATTGAGAGTTCTACAATCCATAGAAAACCTATAATAATTTCAAAAACAAAATCTTAAGGCCTTTGTGGATTTTTCAAAAACACTGTACAAAAATTGAAATTACAGAAACTTGATTTTGTAATACATATTAGGGGGAGAGTACGATAACTTTGGCGACAAAGTTTAATGGCCGATTTGTATAGAACAGTTAAAAACAAGCATTTTTTACTATGGGAGGGGGTCTATCTCCCCCCGTTTAGGCGGTAGGGGCAATTTAAAAAAATATGCACATTAAATGGAAAAAAAATAATTAAAAAATAACGGTAATACTTACAATTAAGTATTATACCTTTTTTTAAAGCCAACATTTTTGTCATTAGCTTGTTTTTAAATCAAGTCAAAACTATGCATAGTTTTTGAAAAAAATTGTTTTAAACTAAAAATGTATGCAAAAAAAATTAAAAAAAAGGTTTAAAAAACTTTCAAATTATCTATTGTTTTTTTTTTAGAATTCATTGCTCTTATTTGTTTTTGATCAAAAACTGAAAACTAGATGACTTTATGTCTTCTAGTTCTTGAGAAAATTGAAAATTACCAAAAAAAAATGTTTTTAATAAATTACTTTTTCCTTGCTTAAGTATTAACGAAGTCTTATTTGGAAAGTAATAATCGAATATGGATTAAGATACACCTAGGGTAAATTAATTTTTCTTAAATCCAGCTTATTTAAATGCAAAAGAAACTTTGCATGCACCCTATCTTGCACACACCGAACCTTGCCCCCTCCCCACCTTGCACGCACTCCAACTTGCACCCACCCCAAATCCTATAGTGTTTCCAAACAGGGGGGTTGCAGGGGGCAGCATGCCCCCCTTACAGATCCCACTGTTGCATACACCCAAACTCGCACCTACCATTGTTACTATCAAAATAAGACCACTCAAGCAAAAAAAAAAAACGAAATTAAAATAGTAGTTGTGGTTATTTTTAATTTTCTCAAAAACTAAAAGACATAAAATCATCTAGTTTTCAGTTTTTGATGAAAAACAAATAAGATCAATAAATTCTGAAATAAAAACAATAATAGATAGTAGATAATCTTTAAATATTGAAAAATTACACTTTCAACCTTTTTTTTAACTTTTTTTACTCAAATTTTGAGTTTAAAATTAAATTTTTCAAAAACTACGCATAGTTTTGACTTGAATTAAAAACTGTCTAATAAAACAGAATATTGGCTTTAAAAAAAATGTATAAAACTTAATTGTAAGTATCACCGTTATTTTTTAGTTATTTTTTTCCATTTTAAATAATAATTTTTTTAAATTGCCCCTACCGCCTAAACCGGGGGAGATAGACCTCCCTCCCATAGTTAAAAATGCTTGTATTAAGCCCCTCTACCAAAAACCGTTATTATATCTTGGCGCCAAAGTTATCGTACTCGTGCCCATATTAGTAACTACGAGTATAACTTTCTTTGCTTGATGTTTTCAAAATTAAGGCTGTGCTGAGTTTTTGTGAAGACGTTTCTTTTTTTTAAAGGTCCACGGACAGATTAAGAGCTCCTGTGATTTTTTAATCACAAAGACCCAACAAATTTGGAAATGAATGAATATAATACCTTCTATAGAGGTATACGTAGTATTTTTGTCATGTGTTGAGTTTTGGCCAAATGGCGCACTTTTAAAGTGAAAAGTTAAAAACTTGCCAAGGAAAATGTCAGACATATGTATGTATGCACCAGGTATCATTTAAGCAACCCTAAGCACAGACTTCCAAAGTAAATGTATTTTCCAAGACATATTTAAAATATTAAATCAATCAATTCAAAGTTGTCTGAGTTATGACTTGAACGGGTTAAGTTTTTGGGGAAAAAATCGAGGCCTTAAGCTAGTGTTTAAATCGCCTAATTAGTCCGAATTTTGGGTTGGTATTTTTTGTATCTATAACATCAAAGTTACATAGATGCTTGGTACTCAAATTGTGAATTTTGTAGAAA
Organism: Eupeodes latifasciatus; assembly: GCA_920104205.1. Lineage (NCBI taxonomy): Eukaryota > Metazoa > Arthropoda > Insecta > Diptera > Syrphidae > Eupeodes > Eupeodes latifasciatus. The sequence goes on from OV049926.1 coordinate 75,712,286, forward strand.
CATCCTTTCGTCCGTAATTTCCCAATATCCATAAAACACCTTCTTCTCCTCAAGACAATAGAAATGCAGCACTCTTAGTCCTAACAGTGGAATGTGGATGTCTTTCCATTTTGAAAAAAAAAAATTAAAACTAGAAGTGGACTCCTATCTTTTTTGTTAAACCTTTTTACTAGACATGTTTACGTTTATTTTGCATCTTCTATGTACCTACGAGCTACGTGCGGGTCATTTTAAGAACTATATGAAACAAAGTCTTTGAAATTATTTCTTCCGTGCGTCGCGTCGTCGCATCGCTCTTGTCATCGTCGTCAACATCATCGTCTTTATATAATACAAATGGAATGTTTAATAAAATAAAAAAGGGGATGTTATTTTAATTTCTTTGATAATAATACAAAAGACAAAGTACTCAATGGAATGTACCTAGGAACTAACTCAATGCAAATAAAAGACATTTCACAAGAGACTTTTATTTCGCTAATATACATAGGTAGGTCACAAAAACAAAGAACAAAAACCCTTCATTTTTATGATCAAATGAAGCAAATGTACTTTTTGCTGCCCTATCTGGACGTGTAAATGACCAAACAAAAATTCTCTAAAATAATATATAAGTTCGTAAAACCATCACTCTCTAACATAAAAATGGTGTTGACTTTTATTAACAAAATCAAAAAACTTAAACCGAAGCAACCTCTTTCTCTTAATGTCGTTCAAAAAATGCATACCTTACAGAGCAGCATACAAATTAAAGAAGAATAAGTCCCATATAAAATTACAGAAAAATATCTTCAGATGGGAAGAAGAAAAGGTTTTTTCATAGCTGTCTATGTCTACTACTTCTTGGAACTTATTGTAAAGAAGTTTAAATTAATATAAGAGAAGAAACGCGACCGTATTGTGTGTTTTCAAAAACCGGCTTTTAATTTTATATTTAATGCGCATGTATAGGGTAACGAAAACATCAACTCTTAGCAATGAGCATCAAAAAGTTAAACATTATATCAAAGGCCTACATTTAATATTTTGTTGATGAAAACGTAGCTTTTATTATAAATAATAGATAAGATATAAGTAGGTTACAATGTTCAATTCTGAGTCAATATTTGGGTTTTTATACATTTTCAAGCACTTAAAATTTCATCTGCCGAAATAGCTCAGTTGGGAGAGCGTTAGACTGAAGATCTAAATGTCCCCGGTTCAATCCCGGGTTTCGGCATAAGTTGATTTTTTTTTTAATTTTTACCAACTATAGTTTAAGAAATATACACATATTTTTGTATTTTATGAAAAGGGCAATAATCGTAAGCTAAATTGATTTTCCAAATTAATTAATAAATATTAAATATCTTAGTCAGAACTGATTAAAATCATTTGTTGGCTGATTTTTGTATTAACAAAAACAATAACAGTCTTATTTAAAAACGCTGTATAGAGCCTACATAAAATTATGTAATCTCTATAATGCCTCTAAACGCAAAAATGCTATTCGTAATACATACATATGTCATTTTGATTTCTCTTCATTTTTGAAATTAAAATAAAAACAATAATGCCTCTCCAGTTTAGCTCGTTTATTAATGATTTAAAGAATTTAAATCGCGTTTTACCGACTCCAAAAAGGCGGAAAGTTTATAAAAAAGGTTCAACCCAATGAGCCTAAGAAGAAGAATTTAAAAAAAATATAGATTTTCGAAAGAGAATATCATAAAAATAATTGGAATTATTTTTTTATATTTTATTTGTTATGACAAACAGTTGATTTGATAGACAGATAAATGGAATACTCGTAGATTGCTCCATTTTGGTACTTTTTTTGATATAAGCATTGTATAACTAAAATGTATAGCAGAATTTTTTATAAATGGGAATTTTCGCAACGTTACATAGAGCCTACATAAATCCTTATACACTGTATAACTATTCATCTGTTTAGCGAATTCTATTAAATAAGACTGTAACATTTTTATACTTCATACATACTTTGAAAATAATAAATATTGTTTGTGGTTTTTCATGATCGATCTACTGTATTTATATAAATAAACGAACGAAATAGGAACGACTTATTAGACAGATTACTTATACGTACCTTAGAAAAGTCAAACCTAAAAATAGTATCGTAAATGAACCACAGATCAATTTACTTTTAAAAAAATAATGGAATAATGATACATTGGGGAGGGGGGGCGTATACGCACTTTTAATTTTATTTGTAATTTTTGTTAAAGTTTGTTTTCCATATTTTGTGTGTACGTACTTTGAGTAGGTTTGATAATTGTATCAACATATATACACTCCGGTCATAAGGTTAGAAGCAAGCATTTTCGAGAAGTAAAATTGATATTTCTCCCGTTACATGATGGATTAGAAAAAAACAAAAAAATATAAAACTTGTTTAAAGGAGAGATTTAGCTTACGGAAATTTCATGGCAAATTATTAATTGAGTCAAGAATATGCGAAAATAAATCGGGTCTTTAGATTAGAAGCACATGAAATAAATGGAAATAAAATGCAAGTATTTGATTTTGTTATTTTTTTAGCTTTTATTAGGTTTTTTATAATGTGTGCTACCACCAGCCTTCATTATAACTTTAAAAAACTATCTTTTAAGGATTTATAAAGAGATTTGAAGTAGACCAGAGAAATCTCACTCCAGGCCAATTTGATACCATGAATTAGCGCTCCCTTGTCATCGTTTTGCTTCCTTTTCTTATGTACCTAACGTGTAAGCTAGCCTCATACATTTTAAGTTATGTTAAGGTCCGAGGAATATGGTGGCCACTGGCCAAGGCAGCAAGTGGAAGTTTTGGTTCGCAATAAGGGATATTACCTCTCTGGCTGTGTGTATGGGAGCGTTTTCCTGCTGACAAATCCATTTTATTGGTCCAAAAAGCTCCGTAATATTGGGGAATACTTATTCCAGCAAAGCTTTGTATGCTTTCCTAGTCATTTGGCGCCATACAATAAAATTGAGCCCCAGACGATAACGCCTCCTTCTTTGCTATGGTGATGACGGTTTACAAATCACTTCTCTCTCTTCAGGTCATGGAAATTACAATTATAACCATCTGGCCCTATTCTTTCGCGAAATACAAGCGTTGCTTCTTCCTTGCGTCATTAAGTGGTGGTTTTTTCTTAAGCTTCAGACGCTTTAAGTGTTAAGCATGGCGAATCGTGTATTTAACAGTGGATAAGCTGGCCTTAACATTAGCTTTTTGCCTAGTTTTAGCTGCCGATAAAGCTGAATTTGAAGCTATTCTATAGATACTTCGCGTTTCGCGAAGTCTTAAGGCAGAGGAAGTGTTTTTTTATAATTTCCCGAGTAAGACGATAGTTTTTTAAATAATTGCTGACACAATGATCATTTCGATTTACTTTTCGGGCTATATCAAAGCATTAAAGACCTTTAGATGAATAAACATCTATTCTTGCCTTTTCCTCCCATGTCAAACATTTTTTGTTGCCCATTTCTGTTAACACTCAATCAAGAACAATTAATTTAATTGTACCGTTTTTCCGAAAAAAAAATGTATGAATTTCAAAAAACAACGTCGATTTTTTTACTGCTTCTAATCTAATGACCCAATTTTTTTTCGCATATTCTTGACTCAATTAACAATTTTTCATAAAAGTTCCGTAAGCTAAATCTCTCCTTTACCCAAATTTTATATTTTGTTGTAAAGAAAATGGTCCCCCATTTACAATAGTTGTTTTTTTTCTAATCCATCATGTAACTGGAGAAATATCAATTTTACTTCTCGAAAATGCCTGCTTCTAACCATATGACCGGCAGTGTACATACATATGTACATATGTACGTAATGAGCAAAAATTACTTCAAATGTCAGTCCAATAAAAACCAAACAAAAATGAAGTTTTTTTTTTATTTTTTTCTAAAAAAGTTATTAAACTTTCCATATTTTTAACCACATAGGTTTTACATTTAGTCAGTGCATGGTAAATGTAAATATTTAAGTAAGTCTTGATTCAATTAAAGATTGCCAAGCAATCTAAGAACACATGTGAATCTAATTAATGAATCATAATCATATTAATTACTGTTTTTAAATATGACTAACTCCTAAACGTATGCATCAATTTTGATGTTATTAAGTCAGGTTATTTTGTTTACCTACTATCTATTGATTTGATATTAGAAACATTGGAAGCACGCTCTGCAAAGCCTGTTTTTGCTCTTTTCTGTGACAAACGCATCATTATTAAAGTATTTAAATTAAGAATACGGCCTTAATTTGATTTCCAATACCATAAAACAAACGAATAACACAGGTCAACGAGGTTTTGCTTCCAGCAATCTATACTTTTCCGAAAGGAAATCACTTTTTCAAAACTGTTTTTTAAAAAAAAAAGAACACCTATATGAAGATAGGTAAAATAGTTTTTATTCTTCCATTCTCTATAAAATTCGTGATTATTTTCCAAATCTATAATCCCCGTCTTCAATATTCAACTTCCAGTGTTTCATATAATATTTTTGAAAAAAAAACATTTTTTTATTGTTCTTACCTATCCTACAAAAACATCCGACTTATATACAATTTAGACATTTCTCGACGTTTCAAGGTCCCTAAAAATCAAATATTTTTACAGAGATGTCTATGTGTGCAGGATACCTTTTTTCGTCGTCCATATCTCAATAAACAGTACTGATATCGACTTCAAATAAATTTTGGTTTATAGACAAAAAAAGCAGAAATGACTCTCAAAAAAATTTATTTATTGTTTTTTTTTTTTTTTGTTACTATAGCAATTTAAATTTAAATTTTGGTTGACCCCAAATATCTCACGAACCAATAACGCTAGTGACTTCAATTTTTGACCGTTTTTTTATAACTCAAAAAATTGAAAAAAAATATTTGTCACCTCAAATATTTTATAAACAAAAAATTATACGACTTCCAAAATAATTTTCCGTAACGAAGAGAAACATCTCGTAAAGTTTTGAGAAAAATCGAAGTGAGATAAAATTGATTTTCTACTCGGATATCTTAGCAAAAATATTGCCTTTAAACTAATTTTACCTTATAAAAAATATTGTTTTCAACATTTGGTAATCCAATTGACAGTTTTTTTTTTTATAAAATATAAGAATCTCAAAAAAAAAAAATACTACGCACAGTTTGTAAAAACTTATGTTCCATTCGAAAGTTTCTAGAATTGATGAACTCAAATGATGACTTTAAAATTATTTGATTCTATGCAAAATTTTGTTGTTAAGGAACACAATGTGTTTTTTAGAAAAATTCAATTGGTATTTTTTTATTAGAGAGAAAAACTTTAAAAATGGTTCCAAAATTGATAAAAATCAGTTTTGGACTAAAAATGTCGGAAACAAACTTATTTTATCATATATACAAAATATTGTTGCTAACTTTTAATTATTTTTTAAAATTAAGAAAATCCACAACTTTATTTTACAAAAGAGAAAAAACTACAAAAAACTGATAAAAAATTGTTTTCGACTCATGTATGTAGTATGAGAGAAAAAGTCTAAAATGAACAGACGGGCACGGATGGGAAGTTTTAAGTATGGGTCATATTCCAGCCTCTTTTTTTATTTGTATAACCTTTTTTTTTGTCGAAGAAGAAAATTTACAAAAATTACCTGTTAAACATATTTTTAAAAAGCTTGACAGCATAAATTTAAATATTTCTCAAAATTTCATATACACGCACATGAAAACTTATAAATCATGTTATATCGATTGAGATTTTTTAAACTGTATCTAATTGTTCCTTCCAAATCATCATACAATTTTTTGGTTCCCTACACAAACATATCCACTGCAATGCACGTACCTCTAGAAATGTTCATCAGTATACCCTTAAGTTTAACTTTGGACGTACTGTCAAGAAGAGAGATCCTTTAAGGGATGCACTATACGAATGTGGAATGCAACCATTGTACATTTGTTCATAATTTTAAATTCTATTCCCCTTTGCTATTTGGTTTTTAATCCTTTTAATGAATTCAGAATCTCTTGGTTGTGCCACCATAACGCCCAAATCCTAAAATGTTATAAAGCTCAAAATTTGCCACAAATTCCAAAAACTAAAAAAAAAAACCGCCGAAAAAGTCAAAGCGAATGTTAAACGCCCAAGTACATTTTAAATAACAGAACGCCCCAATTGTTTGTTGCCCTTTTGCCCAAAAGAATCTTATGGGGGTTGGGCTTTGTGACATTTAATTTGGGTATTACGACGATTATTATTTCTATCGTTTATTATCTCTTATCACCCAACGACATATAACGCAAATCATAAAATAGCATAAAGTCCAAAAAGAGAAATATCGTGAAAAATATCATTAAGATAACGTGAAGAAGCCCAAATAAAATGTCAAATAACCCGTATAACCTTTCAATGCTGTAACGCCCAAATTTAGAAATGTCACAACGCCTAAAAATGTTTGGGTGATTAAACTTTGAGTTGCGTATAAACTTCATCTGCTTGGGCTCACTATACAGGATTTTGGGTATAAGTTTCTTTGCATTTAAATAATCTGGATTTAAAGAGACTTTTTTTTCAAATTCATTTTTATTACTTCAATATTAAACCTATCTTAAAGCTAGACAAAAATTCATAAAACTAGCCTAATTAACTATAACTTACAACTAACTTACTGGTCCCATGCGGACACTCTAAGTTAAACAATAATACTTAATGCTAATGCCTTTCGGCCCTAAGATCTATTTAAATTCAATTCCATTTTATTTATTTTTTTATTCATTAGAAAATTTAGAAAAAACTAATGTCAATATCCTTTTTTATTTTTACTTAAAAAACTACTTAAAATAAGGTCCTTAATATAAAACTTAAAGCTAACCTATTCTACCTATAAACTACTTAAAACTAGAACAACCACATCAGCAAATCTATCTAACGTTTTTTGTTTTTCATATTTTGTTGTCTTTTTTTTAATTTATTTTTTTTTTTATTTTTTTTTGTTTTTTTTTTGTATTTTTCTGTGTATCTTTTTTTGTGTATTTTTTTTTGTGCCACCATGCCTATTCTACTTAAAACTAGACCATAAAACTATAAAACAAGTATGTAAGCCGGCCAAGGCTTAAAACCCCATCCCGACTACCCACTATCAAGTGCCGATTGAAGCCACCAAAACTGGTTCTCCTGCTTCACCCTATCAGTTCGGTCCCGTTCGGACACAGCCCTACTGAACCGAAGGAGCTCTGCAACACCCGAAACTTCTCAATCTGGGAAGGGGCAACGTTGAACCACACAGGACAACCATAAACGATCATCGGCTGTATGAGGGCCATGTAGCAAATTACCTTCACTCTGGGGTCAAGCCGACTGCTAAAAAACAGCCGTTTCGTCAGAGCGAAGGCTCCTCTGGCCCTGGTCAGAGCAGCATTTATATGTCTGTCGAAATATAAATACTGATCTAACCAGATACCGAGGTACTTCACTACACTTTTGCTCGCTAATCGCTGCCCGTGAAGATCAACGATGACCATCTTGCTCCAATTCTTGCACGTATCCCTCGTGGCCCTAGCCAACGGAGTCCAGAACAGAATTGTCTCCGACTTCTGGGCATTTATTTTCAGTTTCCAATCGTCGAAATATCGCTGAATCTTATCGAAATCACCCTGCAAGAGAATTCTAATAACCTCAACCTTTCGGGTTATTCTGTACGCAATTAGATAGTTGGCGTACGCAATTGTCTTTGTTATACTACCTATCAGATCGCTGGTGTAAATGCTGAAGAGAATCGGCGAATTCACCGCTCCCTGTTGAAGACCATTTTTAATTAAGAATGTTGTGGTAGAAGTTACATTGCCACTTTTGACAACAAACTTTCTACAGTTAAGCATATCATAAAGTATATACAACAATGGTTTGCTTATGGCAAGCCAGCTCAGTTTTAGGTAAAGACCCTCTAACCATATGGTGTCAAAAAGCTTTTCCAAATCAACCAGAACAGCACCTGTACATTGCTGTTTTGCTTTATTCCATTGGATATCAGAAACGAGTTTAGACGCAGCATGAATTGTGTCATGACCCGCCTTGAAACCGAACTGTTTATCCGGAATTATTTTGTTGTCCGCAGTCTACTTAGTTAGAGCCCTATTGATGATTTAAAGAGACTTTGCGTACACACAAAGTCGCACCTACACCAAATCCCATACTGAGCCCAAGCAGGGGAGTTACAGCATGCCCTCCATACATATTTCATTTTCATTTCATTTCTTTTAATTTCACATTGAAAATTGTACTTTTTTTCGCTTCTCAAAATGTTTGTAACGTTTTCTTAACGTTCCAAGTTTTGACAGAATGTTAAATCAATTGATATCTTTTGGGCGATATATCGATAAGTAATTTGGGCGTTATGATATTTAAAAAAGATTTGGGCAGTAAAATATTGATTTTGGGTTTTGTGGCATTTTCATCTGAAAAAGTTTTTGAGCGATAGAGCCATTTTTGGACGGTAAAACAATTTTTGGGTTATATGATATTTTTAATATTTTGGCGTTATTTTATTGGGCAACAAGACAGAACGCTTCCTTTCATTTGCAGTGTCATAAAACCCAAACACGTTTAGAAATCCAAAGTTTCGCTAATACTGCCCAAATCGTAAAACAATAGATTGTAAGTAAAATTGTTTTGGGAGCTATGACATTTTTAATTTGGGCTATATGGTTTTGGACGAAAAGACCTATCGCCTGTGCGTACAATATAATTGAACCAAATTTTTTTTTTTTGTAAATAGAAAAACTACTTTACAATTATACATATTTTGGAAGTCAATCAATTAAAAAGAAAGAGAATTCAGCAAAAAATACAAACAAAAATTTCAAAATCCAAATTTTAATGTAATAGATAAATATTTTTAAAAAGACAAAAAGTCAAATATTCTTGCACTACGAAAATTCACGATTTCATTATATCTGTCACTCATTCAATTGTCATACCGTATTTTTTTATTGGTACAATTATTATAAGTTTTTAGAACTGAACTATCAAAATTACTCGAAAGATTAAGCACATACAAAAATTTAACAAATTCTTTTATTCAGCTCAGAATTAATTATAATCCAGAATTAGTTGAATGGAAAAACTTAAATAAATATTAAATAGTTTAATCTTATTTTATTAAATTTAAATTATTACACTATGCATTTATATAGTTATCTCATTCAAATTCACCTTTCTTATGGCACATCCACTTTATAATTCTCCAATTTATTACAACCAAATTAAAAAACACACACAAAGGTGAAAAAAGATTAAAATGTCATGACCTTTTGATTGGCCAACAAGTCAAATATCCTTTTCCCTTCGTATGAATTCAATTATTTTAATACAAAAATGGAACATTTTCCATATAAATATCAAAAAATCAAAACAGGATTCTGTATAGTGGTCCACCAAGTGGAAGACAACTTAATACCATTATCCACGTAGTCAAAAATTAATGTTCATGTGGTACCTACGCATATTTCTATTATATGACACATACCCTTTGGTTAACGTGAAACTCGTTTTTTAGTCCTGACACTCCTCTCGCTTATTCAGCATCACATAAATATCTTATATAATCCTTTTACTGAAATGAATAAATCTCTGGGTTGATGCTCAGGATTCAGGAATTATCAGGAGCATTATGTACGTTCACCAAAATGATGCTGTGTTTATGTCCTTTGTGCATTGTTTGTCTGACACTTGACACTCAATTACATGGAAATTTGTTTTTATTTTTGTTGATCCTTTTTGTTGTTTATTTTTTCATAGTTTTAACCCCTTTTTTAAGGTTAAATTTTTTAAGTAATTATAATCAATGCGATATGTTTATTTTGCTTGTAAGCTTTGAAATAGAGTTTTGGGCATATAAGGATAATTTTCGGTGAGAAAATTTCAATTTAGTGGTTCTGGGTATTGGGCCCTAGTGGCAGTCACAATGGTAAAAGATGTCAATTGATTTAAGTACTTGGACATCATCTTTATATGTCACTTCTAATACGTTAAAAACGTCGCAAAAGCACAACTACCCACATACTTCTACTAGTTGCGTTCACTTCTATAATTTTATGTTCCTTGTGTTTTCGTTGTATTTTTGCTTTCTGCTTTTTTTTCTATTTTTAAGAGTTTTTTGGTTTTAGTTTGATAAAGAAATTTGAATTTTCTAATCTAAGAAAATTGTGCTATATTTGACAATTGAACAAATATCCTTGAACTGAAAAAAATTTAAAATTCTTTTTAATAATCCAAACTTCACTTAAACCTAAGTTTTGAAACCAAAAAAAAGAAGATAAATAATTTGGGATCTGATAGGATGACGAAAAGATATAAGCTTAATCTTAAACTTTGGACTCACGGTCACACATGACGGAACGAATTTGTTAGGACTTCTCCTTGAAAGTGTATTACGATAGCAAAGGCACCATTAGTTGGTCGCAGTAATGCATCAGAGTTTTGGAATTTGGCGGGGAAATTAAATGGCACAAAATATACCTACTATCAGTCGGTGATTGGACTCAAACAGTTAACAAACGCATTTTTATAAACTGCTGAACCCGACAGTCATAAGCTCTTATATGTTTTTATATACCTCACCGGGCTTATAAAAACACATAATATAACATAAACAATATTCTAGATATGCCTATATTAAAAGAGGAAGTTCGCCTATCGGTAAATTCTCTCTCAGATGAAAAAGCTACAGTTGATTATAGAAGACCATACCAAATAATTAGTAAGGAACCAAATATTTGAACATGAAACTATTCAACAACAGTTTAAAGATTCTTTAATTTTCCCAATATTTAAAAAAAGGCAGCGTCGAGGATCTTGAAAATTATAAAGGAATATCATTTTTAAACTCATCATTTAAATTTTTTTGGGCGTTCTCATTGAAAAGATTGAATACGAGGATAGATACGAACAAGCTACGGAGGGAGTTCCAAGCTGATTTCAGAACAGGTTACTCAACCATCATAGATCACATCTTTGCACTTAGGAGTATTGCTGACTCATTCCTGTCCCGAAATAAAACAATCTATACTTTCTATTTGATTTAAAAAGGGCATTTGATAAGGTGTTCCGAAATGCGCTGATATATAATTTATTTGGATCCGGAATGTCATAAAAGTTCGGACAAGATCTACGAATTTTGTACATAGTAGAATGGTAAGAATTTTTCGGAATGGTACCCGACAAAAACCGATGTAAGACAGGAATGTGCACTTAGTCCAAGCCTTTTTTCGCTTTTCATTAAAGACATCATAGGTCCATTACCAGAAAGTGTTCCCTACGCGGGTAGTATGATCAAAACCTTGCTTTTTACGGATGATGTAGTTATGGTGGCATACTTTCCGGAATCACACTAATTGATGATCAACAGGTTGTCCGAATACTGTTTTCGATGGAATTTAGTCTTGAACTTAATTGAGTCAAAAATAATGGTCTTCAGAGGAGAGAAGGAGGTAGGACTTTGACAAGTGAACAGTGGTGTTACAACAATGACAACAAAAATAGAAGTGGTTAAGAAATATAAACCGCCATTAATGTAGCATGGAGAGAGTGTTTCAACAACAAGTACATCGACCACTTAAGACAGAGGTACAATGAAGAAGCATTAACCTCACTTAATCGGATGATTTATAGCACGCTGAATCATCATAATCTTAATGTGAAAAAACTACTTTCGGGATGAATTTACTATCGAAGAAATTTCAAAGTTGTTTCGTCTAAGATGAGAACTGTTAAACCTAAATTTTGTCCTCCATCGGGAAAATTTACCTCTTCTTTTTGAGATCAGCAATCTGGCAGAATGTGAGGATGTTTTTCATTTTATTGGAAGGTATTTTTTAAGGGAAACTACATAGAAGACACATACTGGACTCTGACTTCCTAACAGAAACCGAAACTATAGATATTCTCAACGAAATAATAACACTTCTCAAAACAAAATAGTGCCCACAAAGTTTTTTGGCTTTCGTTTTCAAGTTACACTGAAAAAATCGTTTTACAGGAAAATTTACAAAAACTTAAAAAAGAAATAAATTTTCATATCACTATTTGTTGTTATGATATCTTGTTGATGATTTCTTTTGCTTAGTAGAGCGTAGGCCTCCCCAACGGGCTTTTACCGCGTTTATGAGCTCCTGTTTAGTGTTGACACTGCTATGGTTTTCTTTGCGGCTTCTTTTTAACTGGTCCAATAAATGTTCGATCGGATTGAGGTCTGGACTCTTTGCTGGCAAAAATGTAATATTGGCGTCAGAAAAAGCTGCTTGCGTGATACGGGCCGTATATGGGCGAGCATTGAGCATTGTCTTGCATAAGAACAAGCCCATCGCCAACTCTTTGTGAAAATGGAATCACAACAGGTCGTATTACCATTTCAATGTAACTGGCGGCGGTAACGGTGCCCTCATCCAGTATAATCAGCTCTGTTCTGTCTAGCAAACTTACTCCAACCCATACATTAACACTGGGGCTCCCAAATCGGTCACTTCCGTGAATGCACCGGTCGCTAAAACGTTCACCTGCCCTTCTCCACACTCGTATTCGTTTATCATTACTCCCAAATTTGATTTTGCATTCGCCTGTAAAGAGTACAGACCTCCAGTTGTCCATGGTCCAATTTGAATGCTCTTGAGCCTACATAAATCGCGCTGCCCGATGGGCCGGTGTAAGTTTTGGACGAATAGCACGCACTCTGGAACGTTGACCATCTTCGTGGAGTCGATTGCAAGTGGCTTGATCACTGACTTGAGTGCCAGTTGACTACCGCAGTTGTGTTTGTAAAGCCCGCGTGGTCACATTACGCTCCAGACGTGCAGTTATTCGAATGTACAGGTCTTCTTTTTTGAGTTGTGGCTCGAATTCTTTCTGATCCTGGTCTCCTTGCTACATTCCCGGTTTCCTGGTAGCGTTCCCACACGTGTCGGATAGCTCGCTGCGACACACCGATTCAATTTGCAACATCCATTTGAGACACTCCTGGCTCCAGCATATTTACCGCTCTAATTGCGTTTTCAGTATTCAAATGACGTTTAGAACCGGGAATTGTAATCACGTTTAATCACGAAGAAATAAAGAACAACAATTAAATTAAAAAACACTTAGCAACAACGCTAGAATCGGACTGAGCAAACAAATGCAATCATTTTTGCATTGACTGTTTTTCCGAGCGATCGGCTTTTTTTTGCCTATTCACTTGGAGGTAACGGTAAAATTGTTGTTCAAAGCATTGATATGTAATCATACATATGCAAACTTTACAATAAAATGCTGGTCTTCGATAATGTTCACCAATTAAGTATTTTTTAGACAAAATACAAAATAAATCTTTGACGGGCCCCTATTTTGTTTTGAGTAGTTTATAACAAAAGTGTTAGAATTCTACAAGAATGCTCTTAATTGTCGAAAAAGAATAACAGATGCATACTTTTACATAATAACCGTAACTCAAATATTTTAACTATATAGTATCGTAAATTTGTGTCCGTCAGGCAGGCGGCAAAGCAATGCTTTATTGATTGTTTATAATAATTGTAGAATATCGTTAAAGGAAATAAAAATCAATCTGAATCTGTAGAAATCTGAAAATCCTTGAAAGTTTTTTTCAATTTTGAAGAAAACCTTAGCATGGAAAACAAACTAGAAAAATGTACCTCTAAATTTGGCTTCAAAAAATGTTAACCAATTAAGGTATCAAACTATTAAAAGTTCTATGAAATATTTGAATGTTAACAAATGTGTATAGTTCCTTAAATTTAATATCTTTTCTACCCTTGTTGTTGTTCCCCAATACTCAAACATGCCTTAACTTAAACATATGACTACTTTTAGAAAGCCGTCTATACAAACAACATATCCTACTTATAAGAGACGTCCATAAACATATTTATACGTAAATGCGAAAGGACACAAGTATTTAATCAACACCCCATTTATTAGCAAAGGATTAATTAATTTATTTGATCACCATCCACCCGAACATTCAATAAGTTATGTCACATTGTATAACATCTATAGACAAACTGTATACACTACATAGTATAGTTTTAAGAAGAGGACCAACTTTAACTAAAAGAACAGTAGAACGGGATGTGTTAGGATGTGGGATGAAAAAGGACCATCACTTATGTGTGCACAGACATAGTCACACACAGAAATCCTTGATTTTATTTTACTATACACTGTTTACCACTATACTAGAGTCCAGGTCCAGAAGATATATTCCAGGATAGACCACAAATATTTAACCAGCTGAATTTTAGTCCCGAAAATATATATATGTATGGGCAGACTAGAGCGGGTGGTAGTTGGAGCGGTGTGGTACGGACGGGCGGGGTGACTGCGGAAACATCTCATCGGCTGAAAAGACGAAAAGGAGTAACCTTTTTGAAACAGAGTGTGAAGCCCATAGATAAGGGGGACACACATTTATAACTCCGACACAAATGGATGCCAGACTCGATGCCGATGCTGATGTTGAACGCTGCTTCTGAAGAGAGGTCGAATAGAGATTTTCGCCGGGCGTTTTACCAAAAGCACCCCGGGCGAGTACGCACATAATTCTGCCGGTTTAGTAGTAAAAGTTATAAATGTGGTTTTATACCCGAAGGAGGTCTTGTGAACGCATTCCAATTTTGTAACGTCACGTTTGGCCTTTTCCCAAAAAAGTTAAATGGACAAATAATCAGTCCTTTTCTCTATTTCTATATATATTTACTTGTTTATATAGGTATAAGACCAGTTCTAGGACGAACGGACAACTGATGCTGATTCTATTAATATATATATATATATGTATTGTACGTATGTATATGTATGTTGGAATATTGAAAGATAGTTGTTTAGTGCGTTATAAAGTTTCCTTCAAGTCAAAAGAAAAAAAATATTTATTAGAAATTAGAAACTAAGTTTTGAATCAGAACAAAAAGGAAGTTTTCGAAATACAACAAAACCATTAGACCAGCTAAGGATATACATTTTATTGTACAACTTTAAACGTATAATATAAATGGAGGAACAATGAAAGTTTGAATAAAGTGCTATATGACCGAAGAACTTTAAATTGTAAAACTGTATTCAGAATTGTTATTTTCATTTGGAGATAAATATTGGAATAAGAGGCTTATAAATATAAAGATCTGTAGTAATACAACGTTTTCTGTTCAGAATATTTTGAATACGGCCTTTTAATTCTTATAATTTAATTTACTATTCAATAGATTACATTGAAGTTTAAGCCACTTCAAATCTTGTGACCATCTTCGAATATTATGATTAAACATTTAATCTATAAACACCAAATACAAAGAACAATTTAAGCAGAATTCTAATTTTTTTAAACCGCTATAAATTCAAAGCTCTTGCTTGAAGAACAAAAAGGAACATAACATTTACGGTGCCGTGACATAAGGGCAAGTGACATAAGACCAAATTTCAACGGTTGGCCTTATGTCGCTTTCCAAAGTGACTTAAGGCCAATTTGGTCTTATGTCACTTTCAAACTTTATCTCTATCACCTGAGAAGATTGGAGATGTACCCTAAAGTGCATGTATTATTCAAGTATCTACATAATAGGCGTGAAATAGAACCAAATGAAATAACACCAAATTTGGCCTTATTTCGTTGTTCAAAACGAAATAAAAACAATTTGGCTTTATTTCGATTTATAAAAAGAAATAAGGCCAAAAAAATAATGGAAACAACGCCGAATATTTTAAAATTCAAAAAGAGGCTGAGATGCGACCCACACTGATAACTTCCCGTCCCGTCTGTCGATTTGTCTTGCTTAAAAGTTCGTCTATATGTATCAATTTTAACCAAATTTGCGTACTATTTTCTGTAGATTTTATTTTTATGAAGAAACGGACTGTTGGATTTTTATAAAAAAATTACTGAATATCGAAAACAATATTTTCTGTGAAATAAAATAAGTTTGAAGCCAATATTTGTAATTTTTGAAACGCTATTTGAGCCGAAAGTAAATTTTTGCAAGTTTTAGTAGGTACCTATTGTTTTTTTTTTGTTTTTATTTTTTGTAAAAAAAAACTGTCAATTCGATTTTTCTCAAAATTTTATAGAATGTTGAAAACATAAAAGATAAAATTACTTTGATGCCAATGTCTTAAATTTTTGAAAAGATATTAACGTCGAAAAACAATTTTTACCAACTTTTATAATTTTTTTTTAGGTTTTTATTTTTCGTAAAAAAACTGTCAATTCGATTTTTCTCAAAATTGTTTTTATTGTTGAAAACAATATTTCTTATATGTACGTTTAAAGTAGTAAGAAGCCATTATCTCAAATTTTTGAAAAGATATTTGAGTCAAAAATCAATTTTTAACAATTTTTGGTAATTTTTTTTCGGTTTCTAATTTTTTGTAAAAAAAAATGTCAATTCGATTTTTTTCAAAATTTTACTAAATGTTGACAACAATATTTTTTGAAAGATAAAAGTAGTTTAAAGCGAATATCTCGAAGTTTTGAAAAGATATTTGAGTCGAAAATCAATTTTTACCAACTTTTAAAACATTTTTTTTTTGGTTTTTATTTAGTAAAAAAACTGTCAATTCGATTTTTCTCAACACTTTTTAGAATGTTGAAAACAATATTTCTTATAAGATAAAATAAGTTTGAAGCCTTAATCTCAAGTTTTTGAAAAGATATTTGAGTCGAAATTCAATTTTTACCAACTTTGAGTAATGTTTTTTTTTAGGTTTTTATATTTTATAAAAAAAACTGTCAATTAGATTTGTCTCAAAATTTTATCAGATGTCAATAGCATTATTCTTCGTTGTACAAAATTGTTTTGGAAATGAAATCATATTTTAGTCGTAAAATTTTCGAGGTGACAAATTTTTGTTCAGTTTTTTTGATTTATAAAAAAAACCGTTGATTGGATTTTTTTTTCAAAAAAATATACTTCTTTTGTATCACGTTACAATATATAATATAAAATTTAATTCAAGTCTCTAGCGTCATTGGTTCATGAGATATTTAGGGTTAACCAAAATGTTCACCTTTTTTTTAACTGCTATGGTAAAAAAACCACCCACGCTATTTTCTTGAGAGCCCTTTCTGCATCTTTCTGCCTTATTATCTCTATAACAAAATTTATTTGAAGTCGATATCTCTTCTGGTTCTTGAGCTATGGACGACGAAAAAAACGTCGCGAACGTACGGACATACGGAACGTACGTACACACGAACGCACAGACATCTTTCTAAAAATCTTTTATTTCGACTGTAGGGACCTTGAAACGTCGAGAAATGTCAAAATTTTCAATTTGACAAATCGGACCCATTACAATAACTTCCTATGGGAAGTTAAAAATGGTTACATATACCCAAACTCGCACCCACCCCAAATCCTATAGTGATCCCAAGTAGGATGGTTGCACGGGGGCAGCATGCCCCCCCTTACATACCTAGCTGTTAGTACGCCGCCGCGCCGAATTAAAGGTTTTACTCCTCGGGTTTAATTTTAAAAAAAACTTTATTTAAAATTTCAACTTAAAAGATTATATACAATTTTATTTATTTGGTATAAGTATAACTGAAGTTGATGACCGCCGAATGAAGAGTGATCATCAAAGTGTATCTCATCGATACTCAAAGTCACATTCGAGATGACGATAAAATGCTTATTGCGTATTACGTATTACATCCGATCGATGTTTATGTTTATCTAGAATGAAAAGTAATATCCGATCGATGTTTATGTTTATCTAGAATGAAAAGTAATTTGATATTACTGTTTGTTTTTGTTTCTTAAGCTTATGGCTTGGATTGATGACTGTTGCAAGAAATGTGGAAGTTAACTCCCCCCATTACTTCTGTAGTGATCGTCCCGATCGCTCTTCAATTTTAATATTGGTTTCTTGTAAACATTTTTTCATCATCATCTCGAAAGCTATTTTGTTTTTATTTTGTTTATTTAACTTATAAATTTTTAATAGTTTCAATACTATAATAATGCTTATGAATAATGAAATGTTTATTGTGATACCCCATAACATTGGGTGTTTTTTAATATCTTCAATATATGGTTTGACAAGATCTATATTAGAGAACTTTAACTGTTCGTTATTTGATTCTAAGTATTTTATAATATTAATTTCTATTGGTACATTTTGTTTGATATGCTTTACAATTTTTGTTTTTTTATTTTCATATTGTATAGAATTTATGGTCACATTGTTTTTAAAATGAATGAGATATGTACCCTTGTATACTTTTTTATTTATTGTGTTTTCTCCACTTACAAAAATTATGCCATCTTTAATTATTTTTACATCCGGATTATTCTCTTTTATTTTGTGGCAGTTTGCTTTATTATTATTTAATAAATCCGTTAAACAGTTTGTTTCATTATTAACTCTACAATATATGTTATTTAATTCTATCTTACAATTTGCCATTTTATACTTCTTATCGCATAACACAACTTGATTTGGTAATTGTAGTTTTCCATCGCCTACATTAATGCTTTCTACAATAAACTTATTATTTATTTCTTTAACTAAAGGATATTCTATGTAAATCAATATTATTTCTCTTTGTTGTACAATTTTAAAATCTGATGCATCTAAAACATCTGTTATAGAGATTGGCATTGTTTCTGTCCGTAGAATTTTATCGAGATCTTCTATATTCAAAATTACTGTGTTTAAAATGTCATTTTTACTTAAATTAATTGTATTAATAATTTCCCTTAAATCTTCAATTATTAACCTTAAAATGAGTGCATCTTCTTTGTCAATACTGTTGTCTTCACTAGATAGTTTTTGTATTGCGTAAAATATTTGTGAGTTTGTTTGGTATTGTTTGTTGTTAGAATCTATAAGTTCTTGTAATTTTGTTTCGATTCTTATTTTATCGTCATGGTCTGGACTTCCTGATATCCATTTCCATAATGTTCCGAGTTCATTTATTCCTCGTCTAACTCTATCTCTGATTATTAGTTGGTTAAGTAATTTATTTGCTGTCTCAATATTAGTTAAGGATTCTTTTGTTAGTCTTATACCCTTTCCTCTAATTTCTTCTAATATATCTTTGTAATAAGTTAAATTTATAACATGATAAATGTCTCCTGTTTGGTCATATAGTGCAGCAGGTCCGTCCTCTATAAGAATGTATTCCTCTGTGCTATAATTTGTTATTTGCATTTGAGCAAATATTGTGGCTAGTAATGCCAAAAATACTAGTATGACACTTTTAGTCATCTGAAATTAAAGTGTTTACCTTTTTTAATAAATATTCTATTTTTTTATGTTATCTTTATGTATTATTCTGTTTTTGCTATCAATAATAATTCTTCCCTTATCTTCTTTAACAATTCTTTTCTTATACAAAGGTTTCACCTTCCCCTGTCTACGAGTTGATTTCTCATGAATTTTTTGTCCTGGTTTAAATTTAACCTCTGTCCTGTTTAAATTGAAGTACGAAAGAGTTTTGTTCTGTTTATCTTTTAAAACATCGGTCAAGGAAATATATTTTTCAAAATTATGAAAAACATCTATGGGTTGTAGGTTTGTCACAGTATGAATTGATTCATTGTATTTTTTTACTACGAATGGCATTATTTCTTTAGTTTCTGCTTGCATTTCTGATTTTGTAATGCGTATGAGTTCTGTAATTGTACTATGAACTCTTTCTATCATACCATTCGTTTTGCTATGATTTGGGGCAACTTTTTCGTGTTTTATTCCTAATCTTTCTAATTCTAATTGTGCTGATGGAGTACAAAATGTTTTTTCATTATCTGTCACCAATACCTCGACTCTTCCAAATGTTGGTATAGTTTCGATCAGTTTAATTTTTGCATCAATTTTACTTTCTATATGTCTTACTATAAGAAATTTTGAAAACGAGTCTATCATAGTTAAGAATTGATCATTATCTGCATAATAAATGTCAGCATGTATTCGCTCCCCCCCTTTCTTCGGAATTGGAGCCTCTCCAATCTTATACTTAATTGGATGTCTATCATACTTATTTTCTTTACATACTGTGCAATTTTTTGCATAGTCTATTAATTGTTTATAACACTCTGGCCAATAAAATTTGCTTGAAATTTGTTTAAAATTTTCCCTAGAATCACGGTGTGCTCTATCGTGTTCTTGTTTTATGATTGAAATTTGGATATCTTTATCTGTGATGTCTTCTACTAAATTGGAAATGTAAGCAAATTGTGCTGTTGGGTATTCGTATAATAATTTGTCTTTTATTTTAAACAATAATTCTTCCGTTGAATGTATTGCATTAAAGCCATTCTTAATGACTTCTTTTAATTTATTAAAAATACCGTCATCTTTATAAATAACAGTGTGTCGCCAATATCCTGTATGTACTTGTTTACTGACTATATTATTTTGATTTCCTACCTGAATTATCAATTGGTTTTTAAATCTGTTAACGTTTCCACCTAATCTTTTAATTTGTTCAACTGGACTACTCTCACTACTATGTACTGTTGCTTGATCCGAATTCATCATATTTAATTGTTGTCTACTAAGAGCGTCTGCGACTACGTTTTCTTTTCCAGGTTTATAAGTTATTACGGGAGCGTATTCCTCTATGAATGCTTTCCATCTCTTCATTTTTGCATTTGGGTTCTTATCCGATATTGCGAATGTCAAAGGTTGGTGGTCCGTATGTATGCGGATGCCACTTGTTCCATAAAGATAGTTTCTCAAATTTTTTAGACTCCAGACAATAGCCAACAACTCTTTCTCATTAGTTGCATAGCTCTCTTCAGTTTTACTCAGCGTTCTACTGATAAATGTTATTGGTTTATTATTCTGACTTAATACTGCACCTATGGCTGAGTTACTTGCGTCAGTTGTTAATTCGAACCCTTCTTCAAAATTTGGTTGGTTTAACACAATATTTTCTTCTAACTTATCTTTAAGTATTTGGAATGCCCTTCTTCCTTCCTTATCTAGTTCTATCGATATAAGTTTGCTTTTTGCATTACTATTCTGCTCTCTTAAATACTTAGTCAAAGGCTTGCTGATCATAGCGTAATTTCTTATGAATTTACGATAATAACCGCTTAGTCCTAAAAATGACCTTAACTGCCTTAAAGTCTTCGGCTCTGGGTATTCTTTAATTGTTTGAACTTTCTTTGGATCAGTTTTAATGCTATTGTAAGAAATTACATATCCTAAAAATTCAACCTCTAACATGAAATATTTGCTTTTTTCGCTGCTTATTTTCATGTTGGCTTCACTAAGTGCTTTTATTATGATTTCGATGTGTTCTAAATGTTTTTCTTCTGATTCAGAAAATATAATGACATCGTCAATATAAACATGGCAGAACTTTCCGATGTAAGGTCTCAGAATGTCGTCCATCGCTCTTTGAAATAAAGAGGGTGCATTCTTCAACCCGAATGGCATACGAAGAAATTCGTATTTTCCATTATTTACGCTAAAAGCAGTTTTTTTCCTATCTTCCTCTTTCATCATAATTTGGTGGAAGCCACTTTGCAGATCTAATGTCGTAAAGAATTTAGATTTTCCTAAGTTGAAAAGAATAATAGAAGTATCAGCCATTGGATACTTATCCGTTTTCGTAAAAGCGTTCAGCTTCTTGTAGTCTATGACTAATCTATGTTTTTTTGATCCATCTTTGTTAAGACCTTTTTTATCAACTACCCACACTGGTGAGTTATATGATGATCTACTTGGTGCTATAATATTATTTTCTAGCAGTTCATTAATTTCATTATTAACGAAGTTGCTAACAGCTTGAGGATATGGATATGATTTTGACCATATTGCTTCATCGGTAGTTGTATCTATACTTGCAACTATATTAGTGTTATATGGCAGATAATTTGGTTTGTCTGTAAAAATACCTTGAAATCGTTTTAAAACGGATTTCAACTTCTCGACATATGTTTCATCTGTACTCATGCAGATTTCCAAACTATTAACTAGTTTCTCATTGAATATTAAAGGTACTATGCCTTTTTCATATTCCAATGTACTGTCGAGTATATTTATTTTTCCTTTAATCTTTCTTAGGGTCCTCATTCCTATAATTAGATCATATTCTTTAAGGTCGTTTAATTCATAAAACGAATCCTTTATTCCTAATATATTTATCTCTTGAAATTTTGTGATTAAACTCGTACCGTGTACGCTCCTAACTCTGCTAGTAGTTTCTAAGTTTTTGTTTGGAAATAATCCTGGTTTGACATAACTATGAGTCGCTCCAGTATCAATTAAAATGTTAAAAGTACGACCTGTCCTGGGATCTGTTCGCTTAATGGTGGGCAAGTCGTCCCTTATTCTAAAAAATTATCTCCTTCATTCAAGTTATTAAGCCTTGGGCTTTTGTTAATTGGTTGTTGATCGCTATTTGATCTTTCCCTTTTAAAAGGATTATTGTTATTACGAACTGCATTATTAAAATGTTGGTCACTATGTTGATTACTACTACTAAAAATTCTGTTTTGATTATTACCGTTATTATAGCTACTATTTTGTGGTCTTTGTTGGTAATTACCACTTCTTAAATCCATTCTTTGTTGTGGTGGAGTAAATTTGTAACTTTGTCTTGCAAAATTATTTTGGGGACTTATAAAGTTATTATTCAATCTTGGTGGATTGAACATCGGTCGTTGTAATTGTGGTTGCTGTATTGCCCTATTTGGGGTTTGATAATCTATTCTCTGAGATTGATTAACTTCGATCTCTTGAGCTCTCGCTAACGCGTTCGGTAGATCACCTGGGTTTAGTGCAAAAACTAAATTACTCATGGGTTGGTGTAACCCATTTATGAAAATTCTTAGTGCATTTTCTCTTGCTACATCTATAAGAACATTTGTCTCTGCTGTTCTAGGTCCGTAACTCATAATAGTCTTGTTTGTAATTAGCGTTAGAAGTTTACTGATTTTGTCATAAAATTCCTGTAGTGTGTGTTTGCCTTGTCTTGCGTTATTCAATTCCGTTTGTAACATGTGTATAGGTCTTTTGTCATTATAAGTCAAATCTAATCTTCCTAAAATTGCATCTACGTTAAGAGGTGTGCCATGCGATGTTAAAACATCATTTGCCTTTCCTATAATTTTATTTCTTATTATATTCACCGCTGTGAAATAGCTCGTGCTTCCCTTACAGTGATTGTATGCTTTCATACAATGTACTACTGAAGTTCTCCAACTAACATAGTTGTCTCCTTCAAACTGTTGTAAGCTTTTGGCTAATTCTAGGCTTTCTCTAATAGTATTATTTGGGTCAATTTGCACGTCTGTATGTGGGATTATATTGTCTATAGTTGTCAGTCTACTAATTATGCCTGTCAGTTCATCTACTCTGTTTTGTAGAGCTACTGTACTCTCCGCTACTGTACTTGAAATTAACGCTTGAACTTGTTCTACTGTCATTGCCATTTTAATTTTTTTAAATATTATTTCGGTTCACAAATTTTAATTATCAATAAATGTAATAAGATGTATGTACATATAGTATTTATATATGTATATTGGGTATAATTACTTAATATTGTATCTTACTCTAGATGGCTTGATTGTTGTTGTTTTTCTGCGACTTTAAAGATGTTTGGTCCCTCAATATTCTGCTCGATGTTCGTCTCTTTTTGTTCAAATTTGTATCACTGTTCGATTTTTATAACTGTTATGTTCCTTTTTCTTCTCACTTTGGATATATTTTTTTATTTCAATTTATTGGATTTTTTTTTAATTCAAAATTTTTCTCTTTTTTTTTTTTAACTGTCAGATTCCTTCTTTTCCTCACTTTTTTGGACTCCTTTTTTGTATTTCAATTTATCACTGTCTAATCTTTATTTTTTCTCACTTGCAAATTTTTTTCCTCTTCCTTTTTTATCACTTTTTGAATTCTTTATTTAAGTTCGATTTCCTGTTCTATGAACATACTTCTCGTGATCTGTTGGGTATATTACTTCCCGTTTGCCTCTCACTGTTTTAATTTTGAGTAGGACTACTGTTTTGAAATGTTTTTTATATATAAAAAAAAAACTTTCACTTAATACAGATTGTTTTAAACTTATGGTCTGTATTTTTCACTTGGCCAAGGATCACTTCGCGAGAAGATACTTTTCCTTTTCTCTTCTTTGGATGCAATATTTTGCTTGTTGTAGTATAAAAAATTAATTGGTGTCGCTAGTATTAAACTTGTTCACTAAATTTTTAACAACAATTTATAGGCAAAAATAGAAGTGTCCCTGCTCGGGCGCCAATTAAAGGTTTTACTCCTCGGGTTTAATTTTAAAAAAAACTTTATTTAAAATTTCAACTTAAAAGATTATATACAATTTTATTTATTTGGTATAAGTATAACTGAAGTTGATGACCGCCGAATGAAGAGTGATCATCAAAGTGTATCTCATCGATACTCAAAGTCACATTCGAGATGACGATAAAATGCTTATTGCGTATTACGTATTACATCCGATCGATGTTTATGTTTATCTAGAATGAAAAGTAATATCCGATCGATGTTTATGTTTATCTAGAATGAAAAGTAATTTGATATTACTGTTTGTTTTTGTTTCTTAAGCTTATGGCTTGGATTGATGACTGTTGCAAGAAATGTGGAAGTTAACTCGCCGTGCTATCAATTCAAAAAAAATTTAAATCGAAACAATGCCAATTTGCTATTATTTCGTTTTCTAAAGCGAAATAAACCCAAATTGAAAATTTGGCCTTCACAAAACTCATAATTATGGATCAAATCACTTCGAACATCCATTTTACGACTTTTTCGTACAAGGCAAAGAACACAAATGAATAGCTTGCAACTTTACTGATTACATTTACTTACCATCTGTTGTTACTCTTATCATAATTCTAACGGTAAAGACCGGTTTTTGTTATTGAAGAAAATATAAAAACAAATTTGGTCTTAAGTCGCAAAAAAATTTGGCCTTATGACATTTTCTGAAAGCGACATAAGGCCAAACGTTGGAATTTGGTCTTATGACGCTTTCGAAAAGTGTCATAAGGCTAAATTTCAAAATTTGGTCTTATGACACTTGCCCTTATGTCACGGCACCAACATTTACGTGCCAAACTTTTTTATAATATTTATTGTTCTTAATTTATAAAACAGCGTTTATATACTCATATGGATTTTTTTGAGACTCTTCGTCATTCCTTAGTTTTGACATTTCAAAAGTATGTACCAATTGTCATTAATACCAAAATTATTTATTTTATTTTGTTAAATTCTAACGTGAACAATGCTTATGAATAAATGCTTATAAATACTTTTACAAAATTCAAAACAAGCATCACGAGTGATACTTTAAGAGCTATTGGAGATTAAAAATAAAACACATAATATTTAGACAAATTTATGAAATCTTTATTTGAATCAATAGTACGGTCAATATAATTAAATGTTTAAAGATTATTTCATGCAAATGTTGACCACAAACGCGTCTCAAATGGTCCATCAGTTTAGTCCAAATTTGGCATACTCTTTCTAAGATTTGGGCCGGTATCTCACGAATAAATGTTGGCGTGTTTGTCACTATAGGCATGAGTCTTAACATAGCTCTACAAAAAATAGTCTAGAGGCGCCCAAATGACCGGCCCCAAACTTCATATAAACTGTTCACTCTCCTTTGAATTTTTTCATTGAGTGGCATATGGTACCGTCTTGGTGAAACCACATGTTATGTTATGCAAGTCAAGTTCTTAAGTTTTGCGCATGAAAAGTATATTATTATTAACAGTAAAGTTTCAATTCGTATCATCTTTTAAGAAACACGGCCCAATGATTCCGCCAGTTCATAATCTCATATTCCTTACGAATAGTGACTTTTCTGGAAACATTAGTAGTTCTTGCAATGTTTCTTCACTCCAAATATAACAGTTTTGCTTGATGAGGTATCTTTTGAACCAGAAATGAGCTTCATCGCTGAGCACAATTTTTCCGTAAAAAAGTGGATCTTCGTCCAACTTTTCAAGAGCCCTTTCACCACAAATTCGGCGTTATGGTTGGTCGATCGGCTTTAATTCTTGAACTAGCTGTATTTTGAAAGTCTTAAAAGGCTATTGAAGTAACAAAGGCTCAAATGCTGTGAACGGCGCCGAATCTATAATCATCACTAACAATGGCAAATACAACTGCGATATATTCTTCAGTTCGCACTCTACGCAATCGTGTTGGTGGTTTAATACCCAACAATTTAAGTTGGGTTCGAAATTTATAGTCGCCCAAATAGCCGCTTCAGTATCTCCATTAAACTAAACATAAGATGGAAAAAGCGTGGGATGAACTTTTTTTATTAGAGCACGCATTTTGATAAAATGTGTCAATAATTTGCAAGCGTTATTTGTTTGTAAGAAGAATTGTGATTAAATTTTAGATAGGGCAAAACCCAAAACAAGTATTGCCATTAAGACCTGACCTTAACAACTAAATCACCCATTACTTGGCTACCCCACAAAAAAAGAAACACAAATAGAATTAGAATAAGACATTACTCGTACATTACAACTTTTGTTTGAATTAAAATTAATAAATCGAAACTTATTTGACCTGAAACCACATTGATGATCCTAAAATTATGTAAAACTGTTAATTATTTAAAAAATATAATTAAAGATGACTTAATTCGAAAATAGTTTAAGCTAACTGAAAATACTTAAATAAAATTCGAAAAATATTTGGTTTTAGTAAAACTATGGATATCTTAGCCTGGTTTATATAGCTCTCAAAACTCTGACCTGCAAAACGAATTTAAATTTAAATTAAAAAACGTTATTAAACACTTTATAGAGAATAGTAAAGAACTTAGTAACGCTGTTAAATTTTTTACGAAACGAAGTTTTAGGTCCTTTTATACTTTTCATTTTCTATTTAAAGTTTTAGATTAGATAGATATTAAGTAGTGATATCTACTTATTATTATTTGGAGTATTGTTTTAAGTTTGAAAGTTTACCATATTCAGTTATGCATTTTTCTTTTCCACTAAAAGCTTTAAATCTTATAAAATTATCCTGACTATCACATTTTGAATTATATCTACTTCAATGTACTAATCATAATAGGCCTAGCGACTTCTTCTTGCAAAACTCTCCCTTCTTCTACTAGAACTTAGTTTTTGTCATTAAAAGGGTACCAACAACGCTTTAGATGCGCATTGAGTATACAATCAAAATAGAACACAACTGTTTCAAAGACCAAGAACAGCCTCTTAACTAATACTTTTTAAAACATGTACAGTAGATTCAATATTGATTTTATATTACTTCCAGCATTCTTCAATATTTATTAAAATTGTTAGTAACTGAATCTACATATATTTTAATAGATGATAGATACTATTGAAATGTATTGTGTCTGATACTTCAAAACACATTCCTTAAGATTAACAAATTCATCATATAAATCTTCAACAAATTAAAGGAACTTGTTAATGGAAAATTCTTCAAACTATTACTCGCGTTGTCGTTTTTGCATTGTAAACATTTTTCTTTTCCTTAATGTCCACACCTTCCCTAAGTTAGTGTATGTTTTCCCTTAACTACAATATAATGTCCATTTTTCTGAACCATATTTATAAATATTTGCATATGAAGGTACAGAAGGTAAGTTATGTATACAATAAGTGCAAATATTATGTCCTCGTCCAAGGTTTATATTTTTTCGGTCTTCTGCAA
This sequence comes from Eupeodes latifasciatus, assembly GCA_920104205.1. Taxonomy (NCBI): domain Eukaryota; kingdom Metazoa; phylum Arthropoda; class Insecta; order Diptera; family Syrphidae; genus Eupeodes; species Eupeodes latifasciatus. The sequence goes on from OV049926.1 coordinate 75,739,956, forward strand.
TCCCCATCAAACCTATGTAGATATAGGTAAAACTTCTTATAATATGCTTGCAGCTATCTAGCCTTGGTAAATATTGACTATAGGAACAGAGAGTCCTTTCACCAAAACTCCGCATACATTTATAAAAGGCTTTGTCATAGCTTTACCATTACACATAACCATTTACCTGCAATTATTTAATCGTCACCCTCGATGGATAACCGACCGACATCTGGGGACTTGCTCTTCGTCAAAACCAAAGGGATAATATATTGGTAGATACCTATGCCCAAAAAATGGAATCCTTTGATTTGCATATTCGACCCAAAAGACGGACTTTCTCAATCGGGATAAAGCTTTTTGGGGATCTTCGTGTAAGTTATACAAACAAAAATCATCACTTATTCCAGTTTCCAGTTTAAGCTAAGGAATCTTTTAGAAACTATATAGGATGGAGTTTGATGTATGAAGGTATAGTAAGGAGGTAGCGCTGATGCAGAATATCCTTTTCAGAAAATATATGTGCATATAATTTGTGTGTTTTTTTGTTTTGTTTTTATTACATAAACGTGTCTATATGTGCGGGTCGAAAATATCCCTGTTCGTGTCCTTTTTGTATCAGCTTTTATATACATACATATATAAAGATAGATCATCACCATTATACAAATCCATGAGCCAAAGCTATTTGATGGACCTAGATACTTCCTCCATCCCAAACGTAGAATATTTATCCATCAAAGCGTGCCTCAAAGTATTTACCCAGGATTCGGTCAGCTGCCTGGCCTTTGATAATTTGCTCGGTCAACTTTTTACCTCTGCAAGGGTGCGAGTCCCAAAACCATGTTATAGTAAAGTATAAACAAAATCTGGTTGTTCCAAAAAATTTGTATTATGTACAACCCTTTTTTTAAAAATGAAACTGGTTTTGATTTTTGTGAGCTACTTATAGCTAGTACCTTATATACCATATTCGTCGAAATTGAAGTATAATTTAGTCTAAAGTAATTGCTTTGTTGTATAAGCTGAGTGACCAACATATGCGAACGGTCAGATTAAAAGGTTATTTTGGCGACCTCGCGAAACAAGCAGCTTGTGGCGTGTATACTGGCACAGATGTGGCAAGCTTTGATTAAAAATGATTTATGATGTTTAGTATAGGTTATTTACTCTTTAATTTTTCTTATAAGTATTTTTTTAAAAAGAATCAATTACTGTTAATGGTTGGTTATAAATTTGATCTGTTCAAGCCCAGCTTAAGGGGTAAAAGGATTTTACAAATATTTAATAGAAAAAATAATCACTAGGTGTACATAATTTTAAACTTAAAAATTGGAAGTATCATAACTGGTCTTAAAAAAAAGACAGAACCTTAATTAAGATTTTGAAAAAAAAAGTATTAAAAATTCAACAATCGGTGTTTGTTCCTATAAATATGTTTTGTATGGGAAAATGTTGGGTATGAACCGAGATGTTAGTCTTTATGTGTAAATATTTAAGTTTATTTACTAATTGCAGAAATTAAATCCTGAATACATGAATACGTACATGGTTTTTTTTTTGGTTCCGTGAAATAACTCCCCAAGAAATAACCCCGCAAAAAATAATGTAATAAACCCCCAAGTTGAAGCCCTATTGCATTTTGAAATTAATCCCCAAATTCGAAAATGGAATCAGTTCCCAAAAAGGCATGAAATAGGTTCCAACAAATAATGAAATAAGTCCCCAAAAAGGATTCAAATAAGTCCTCGCTAGTGTTTTGACCGTCAGCACCGAACCACACAGCGTACGTTGCCCTGAAGCGAAATTTGGCCTTATTGTGCAATACATTACTTTATTTAATTTCGGGTTCTTGAAATGTGAACGAAAGGTTTTATACACCCATCCTTGCAATTAACCCAAATCCCAAACCCCAAAAGGGGGCAGCAGGGGGCGGTCGACTGCGAATACTAAGAAATTGGTTACAACAGGCTCATTTAGCACACTTAAGTCTTCGGTAAAATACAAGTATGCAGGAGAAACCTAATTGCCCACAAGAACTCGCACTTTCACAGAAAACAACTGGGTGAGTTTTTAGTCTTGACTTACAGCCATATATAATTTAACTGACCGATCTGCATTTCAAACGAGGACACCTTCAAGAAAGTGTAACAGACTGAATGAAAAACTAAATAAAAACTGAAAAATATTAATCTTAATATATATAATTCTTCTGTGAGTGTGTATGTCACTGAACTTCTCTTAAACGACTGGACCGATTTTGATGAAATTTTTTGTGTGTGTTCAAGGGGATCTGAGAATGGTTTAGATTCACAATTTTGTCCGCTGGACAATGTTTTTTTAATTAATTTTTAATTTATTAGTAGTTGTTGATTTTGGAATGTTTTACATTGGATCCGACAGACGGCGCTACCATCGCAGTGTCAAATATTAAATAATATTCAATTTTAAAAGGTTTTAAAAAATAAAAAAAACAATTTTACGCCCCTAGCTCCATCTAGCGGCAAAGTGCTATTGGGAACGCGCACCGTTTCACCTTAAGGGTCTATGGCGCGATGTAAGCTTTTTATAAAAGTGCCATCTAGCAGTTATATGTAACAAGCATCTCAACAACTGCGTAACCAAATTTTGTCAAGTTTGTCCCGACAGTTAGCGCTGCGATCAAATTAAAAAAATGTTTTGTTATCATTGTGTTATTGTAGACCATGTGCTGGATCAAATATTAAATTACAAGGTACTGAGTGTTTTGAGAAGAGTTTTGAAGTGTGCCTAAAAAACTATACATTTTGCGAATTTAGTGCAGAATCGAAGATATTTTAGCCGCAAAAAATTTAGATGTTGACGCCATCAATTTTAAAATACAACAGTCATTGCCTGGTGATGAAATTACATTTAAATCGATTGACACTGTTGTTGATCCTGACGAAGTTCACTAGATTTACCTGGAATGCCACCACATAATTTGCGACTGAAAATTGGCTTACCTATAATTTTGCTTCGAAATTTAAATGCCCCAAAATTGTGTAATGGCACGCGATTATTTGTAAAAAAAAAATCATGGGCAACATTCTTGAAGCCACTATTTTGAGTGGAAAATTTCAAGGTGAAGTTGTACTTTTACCACGGATCCCAATGATTCCTTCAGATTCGCCTATACCATTCAAACGTTTACAATTTCCAATCCGCTTGGCATATGCTATGACTATAAATAAGTCACAAGGCCAAACAATGACAATTTGTGGCTTAGATTTAGAAAACCCATGTTTTTCTCCGGCCAATTATATGTTGCGTGTTCCAGAGTTGGAAAACCATCGAATTTATTTATTTATACACCTCAGGGTTTAACCAAAAATATTGTACATCTAATGGCATTACGATAAATTAAGTTTTTGTAAATAAAAAAAATATTTTTTAAATAAAATAGTTTGAGTGTAAGTTTTTTTACCTTTAATTAAAACAAGTTGAAGATTTCATTACACATACTCACACGCTATCGATTAGTCTAATTGTAATAAATTTACATGTAATGACGTTAGATATTGTCATAACATTTGAATAATAATTTTCATCAAAATGGTCCAGAATGTTTTAGCTTATTAAAAAAAGTTTGAAATTTTCAAATTAAAGACGTGTAGACAGGACAACGTCTGTCGGGTCCGCTAGTACACATATAAATAATTTCAGATACACAAAATAAAATGCCCGAACTAGCTCCTGTATGCAAAGAGTCTGTTTAAAAATAGTTTCAAAATATTTAAACATTGTAAACATAAACCTGCAAAATAAGTTTATACTCAAAAATTTAAATATCATTTAATTTTTCACAAAAAACTGTAATTTATAATTTGTTGCGAAAATCGTTTTTTTTAAATTGATTAAGCATATGTATATGAAATTTTTCAATTTTGTAAGAACAATTTTTCGTATACAGTTATTTAATATAGTAATAGTTAAATAATAGTTAATAATTTTGAAAAATAAAATAATATTTATTTCCAAACACAAAATTAGACATTTTTAATCAACAAATATTATTTAGACAATATTAGAGGTAGTTCAGAAAAATAAATTGCTTAAAGCGGTTCATTAGTCCATGAGAAAATTTAAAGACAAAGGAAGTCAAATTAAAAAAAAAATATATGTGACAATTTGATTAAAATCTATTGAGCTGTTATTGACAAAATTTCAATTTTTGATTTTAAGACTTTTTTTTTTGATTTTTCATCATCGTAATGTAACGTTTTACAAAAATATCGAGTTCGAAATTGTTTACGAATGTAATACAGGGTGGCGCACAAATCGTGCTACAAAAATAAAACGTAATCACTTTTTTTGATTTTGCAGGTTACTATTTAGATTAATCAAAATAAATGCTTGGAATACTGAAAAAAGAATTTAGATAGTACAACAACGGTACCATGCTTTGCAGTAGGTCATTTCAATCCAAACAAATTTATTTCCAGGAACTTAACTTTTCGCTGGCCACTAAGGTGACCTGACCTGACTGTACCAGACTTTTTTATATGGAGTTATAAAAAGCAGGAGGTGTAAAAAATGAAACCCAGGAATTTGACTGAATTGAAGTAGTCTACAATGACAATAATTGAGACGATCTCAACTTCAACCCTTCAGGCCGCAATTAACAATTTTTTGATCAGGTGCCGCATATGTTTGGGTGAGCGTGGAGGTCATTTGTGGTCTATCATCTTTAAAAACAATTAACTATTTAAAATTAAATTTAATTTTCTTTCAAAACAAAAATGAGGTACACTGATTAAAGAAAAAGTTGTTTTAATTTCTTATTGTAGAACAATTGTTGCGCCACCTTGTACTTGGCCATATAAGTTCTAGTATGAATACTACCGATAAAAGTTAAAGTAGAATCTTACTACGGATGGGTTTTTGGCATTTATACGAGTCTCGAATGGATCTTATGTGATTTCGTTCTCAAATGTTGGTACGATTGATATTGCATTTGTATCTCGATGGCTGTGTTCGTTGAGTAGTTGTGCATTTGGAACCATGTGTGTTTTCCATTGGGGAAAAAAATCAATCTATCACTGTTGATATTATTTAGTTTTGTTAGTGAAAATGAACTAACTGGGCTTATTTTGCAAGAGAAAACAATAGAAAAGATAATTAATTTTTGCTATGTTTCCACCAAAGGTTTTTTCTCAGTTTAGATTAAATAAATCTTTTTGGTGTTTCCACCGCACATGAAGATTTAAAAATCATTAAGTATGACAGCACTTTCTAAAATGCAAATGGTGTTTCGATGTTTTTTATGAAGTGCAAGTGAGATAGTTTGATTCGTGTTAAACAATGAAAAACTGAATAGTTCAGCACCATATAAGAATATGCTACCTACTCCATGTGCATTTTTATTTTTTAATATTTGATTAAAACAAAACTATATTTTTTGTACACAAACATGCAAATAAAAAGACCATAACGCATTATCTGTAAAACCAACTCCTCCACACAGGTTTTTTTTCACAAATTTTGACTCGACTCCGATCCCAGACCGGAATCGAGGCGAATCAAGCTCATTTCAACTCGATTCAGGTATATAAAGAATTAAGGCGAGCTTCAAGCTCGCTTCAACACCACATGTTAATGTAGTAGTCTACGAACAAACCCCCTTCTTGAAGTTTTTGTTTTATGTCAAATTGTTTTGTTAAAACTTTGAAATCGACTATCACATTACACAGACGTGTTTTCTTGATTTTGATAGTCAACTATCAAAAATCAGCTTACACGATTTCACCCCTGGTCTGAATTTTGCTATTTTTTTTTGGAATTTTTTGATAAATTATTCTGGCAAATATTCAATTGTATCAACTTTCAAATATAAAAACCGGACTACTGCGGATCGTTTTTTGGCAATTTCTCACTGTACTATATATGGAATGCAAAGCTTAGGGCAATCCAAATGATAGAAGCCATAGCATTGAATTTATATGCATTTTAAACGTGTGTCCACACCAAAGAAACATTTCAGGAAATATTTTTTAAGAAACTATGCAGAAATGTTTCTGATTTCTGTTTTGGTTGCGGACGCTCTGAGGAATATTATTGAAATGTTCCTTTGTTTCCTACTTTTGTATCTATTTTTATTTAATTTTGTTCACCTTATCTACTTCATAATTTAAATTTTTAAAAATTTAAGACAAGGGATAAGTTTTTTTGATTTTATTATTAATTTTCGTCAAGTAATATCACAAAACGTTTTTTATTTCATACATTTTTATCAATAAGTTGAAAATCTCGTTGCTGCACACTTTTCGCGCACACTGTGGTTTGGGAAACAGAGAAACATTTTTCAAAACATTTCAGAAATCTTCCGTGAGCGTTTAGCCTAAAGAAAACATTTCAGGAATGTTTTCGTTTCTTTAATGTTTCTGAAATTTGTAAGCAATGTTTTTTTGGTCTGGACCCACCTTAAGAAAATAACAAGTTTTATTGTTTTCTTAAAGTAGGTCCAAACCAAAGAAATATTTAAAAAACATTACAGAAAGAGACAAATTTCTGGGAAACCTTTTTCAAAATATTGTTTCTTAAATTGTTTCTTTGGTGTGGATACGCCTTAAAGTGGGTGGCGCAACAGTCCGTTGAGAACTAGGGCCTAGTGACTTACAACTCTGAACCATTCCTGTTTGCGAGTACTGTTGTCAGGGATGGATGGGGACCTACAGTTTTAAGCCGAATCCGAACGACAAATTTGAGAAAGCACTTTTCATGGCAAGAATTACTCTTGGAGAATTTGTCCATTCCTCGCAAGAGGCAATACCCGTGAAAAATACTCTAGATGTAATAGGCAGGGATCGAACTCAAGACCTCTGGCATGACAGTCCAACGCACTTACCATCATGCCACGAGTACTACAGTGGATACGCCTTAAGACATAAATTATTGTTGTATTTAAATTCAAGTATAGGAAATGTTGTACAGCTTATTTCAAATAAGTACAAAAAAGTAGTTTTTAGTGCTGGTTAGGATTCAAGATTGTTATTTTGGCTATAATTTTTTAAGCTTGTGACTTTTTTTCAAAAACGTTCAGATGATGGAAAAAGCGGGTTTCTGATTTTAAATTTCTGATTTAAAAAAATGTAAGCATAAAAAGATTCTTAGAAAGAAAGATAATTTGAAACATCTGTAAATAAACTTAACTGTTTAAACTTTTAATATAAATATTTTAATTAGAAAATGTTATGACTTATAAAATCGTTCATAATTTTTAAGCGATTTTTTTTTTGTTTTTTTTTTTTTTTTAAATGAATTTGTTTTATTTGAACAGTTTCTTTTAGAAAATTGTTTGTCTAAAGGATTGGAAGATTCCTACATCCCTTAGAACCTATAGCTTTTATTGTCCTGACTAATTTTTGTTATAAATTTTGTTTGTATACCTACTTAATTACTGTATGAAAATGCGTTGTAAATAATGCAATTAGCACAAATTTATAAGAATTGAAAATTGGTATAAAGAGTATTAATATAAATGTATATGTCATAAATACATAGGCCTTGTGATTTAAAGACTTGACTATTATTAATATACAATTTTAAATTACTCTTTCCAAATAAAATTAATCGAAAGTAATCAATTCACTTCTGAGAAATAAAAGGGAACACAAATTATTAAATACAACTGTTCCCACTTTTTTTAACATTAAAGACGTTCTTAAGATGGTTACCTTTTTTAATAGAAACTGTTTAAAATTTAATTTTTTGATTGAGATAATATGATTCATGTCTACATAAGTCGCTGATTTTACCGCAATAAATACAACTTGTAAATTTCAATTCTATCATGGTCTTACGCTTAAGGAGGCTCTTGATGTCTTGTGATCAGGGCCGGACAAAGCATATGTGCAAGATGTGCAAATGCACAGGGCGCAGAATTCTGGGGGCGCATTGCCAGGAGCAAGAAAATGTAATCTGATCTTGCAAACAAATATGTACTACTACATATTTGCCATTCTTTAACCACAAACATTCTTAAAATAATCTCAAAAAAACATCCATCACAACTGTCCTAAGTTATCTCTTGCGCACTAACTAACATCACTTTCATTGTATTCAATGAAAATTTAACTCAAGATATCGCAGAACTAAAAATTCTACCTACCTCATTTCCAAATATTTCACCCTGTTCGTACAAGAGAAAAAAAGAAAAAAATCTCAACACAAAAAAATTCCATGCAAGAGAAAAGAAGAAAAAATCTCAACACAAAAAAGTTCCATGCCACCTCATATGTGCAAGATATATTTTATGCACACCGAGTCCCAAAATTAACATAGAAGTATGACGAAGCAAAATACTTATTCATATTGAATCGTATGGGCTAGAACGTGCAGGTTTTGTATCACGCACAGTACCCTGTATGTGAGACTCACATGAGACCAGCGTTGCCGCGAAGACAAAAATGTTAAGGGCCATTTTGAGGGCCATTTCCAAAATGTGCGGGCCACTAGCACACTACCCTAGAAAAAATTTGTTTAAGAAAATAAGTGCGTTTTGTTCGCATTCCATATATAGTAAAGTGAGAAATTGCCAACAAAACGATCCGCAGTAGTCCGGTTTTTATATTTGAAAGTTGATTCAACTGAATATTTGCCAGAATAATTTATCAAAAAATTCCAAAAAAAAAATAGCGAAATTCAGACCAGGGGTGAAATCGTGTAAGCTGATTTTTGATAGTTGACTATCAAAATCAAGAAAATACGTATGTGTAATGTGAAAGTCGATTTCAAAGTTTTAACCAAACAATTTGACATAAAATAAAAACTTCAAGAAGGGGGTTTGTTCGTAGACTACTACATTAACATGTGGTGTTGAAGCAAGCTTGAAGCTCGCCTCAATTCTTTATATACCTGAATCGAGTTGAAATGAGCTTGATTCGCTCGATTCCGGTCGGGGATCGGAAATAATATAATGCGTTATATGTATATGTTTGTGTACAAAAAAATATAGTTTTGTTTTAATCAAATTAAAAAAAAAATGCACATGGAGTAGGTAGCATATTCCTATATAGTGCTGAACTATTCAGTTTTTCATTGTTTAACACGAATCAAACTATCTGACTTGCACTTCATAAGAAACATCGAAACACTATTTGCATTTTAGAAAATGCTGTCAAACTTAACTTAATGCGGTGGAAGCACCAAAAAAGATTTATTCAATCTAAACTGAGATAAACCTTTTCTAACTTTTCTATTGTTTTCTCTTGCAAAATAAGACCAGTTAGTCCATTTTCACTAACAAAACTAAATAATATCAACAGTAATAGAAAAAATTTGTTTAAGAAAATAATAACAATTTATCTTTTATAAATAAACTTATTATATGTATTTCGAATTAAGTTAATTGAATTAAATTAAATTTTCGAATAAGTCATCAAATCCGTAGCTAAAATATAGATTCCATTTAAGGGTTTCAAAGAGAGCTGTTCGAATTCGACTTCAAATATATTGTCTAGGCTTTCTAAGTACTCAGCTTTAACAATTTTTTTTTAAATAACATTAAATTTTTTGTTTGCGTTGCAACAACTTTCTTTATTTTAGTGTTCTTCAAATCAAGATACTCTTGAAAAACTTTAAGTTCTTCTTGCCTTTTTGGGCTGTGTTTTAAGAAATTGTAGATATGACAAAACAAACAGACGAGATACGTACTAGGTAGGGAAAAAAAAATAAAGTGGCGATTGGTGAAAACAAAATGAAAAGCAAACGTCATGTCAGTCTGAATGAATGAGTTCAATATGGGAAGTTGTATATGGAGGAAACACATTGATAATTTTGTTGATGGAATGAAAAGATTGCATTTGTTGTTTTAGAAAAAAGAAAATATATGATATGCGGGCCATTTCATGTTGGCCCCGGGCCACGGGCCAAAATAGAAAACTTAGTGCCAAATGGCCCGATCGGGCACATTTTGGCAACGCTGCATGAGACATTGTGAGTTCTCATCTACAAAGAAAACAACAAAAAAAATATATGCTGTTTGCTGTGTCTTTGATTTGTAGTAGAAGGTAGCACAGAATACAGAAACCTACCTGCTCTCTTTTTTCAGAGACATTTTTTTGTTGTTTTCTTTGTAGATGAGAACTCACAATGTCTCATGTGAGTCTCACATACAGGGTACTGTGCGTGATACAAAACCTGCACGTTCTAGCCCATACGATTCAATATGAATAAGTATTTTGCTTCGTCATACTTCTATGTTAATTTTGGGACTCGGTGTGCATAAAATATATCTTGCACATATGAGGTGGCATGGAACTTTTTTGTGTTGAGATTTTTTCTCTTGTATGAACAGGGTGATATATTTGGAAATTAGGTAGGTAGGTGTCTTTGCTACAAATAATGGTGAATGGATGTGCAAGTTTTCTTTTTTGCACACTGAGTATCGAAACTAACATGGGAGATATTTAAAAAAAAACTTATTTATACGGAATCATATGGATCAGAGCGTGCAGGTTTTCTTATTGCACACTGTGTAAGAGTTAAGTGCCTGATTACAGGAGATGAAATTTTTAATAGAATGGAAAAGGAGCATAGAGCTTAAAAATTAAAGAGGGATGATTCTATTTGGAGTCGAATTGTTCTTGCGCAGGCAGTTTGTTTTTTTTTTGTTTGAAAGTTAATGACTATTGTAACGGCTACTTTTAATGTATATCTAGTCTGGTGCAGAATGCAGATTGTTTCAATTGTTTTTTCGCTTTGTTGGTTAATTAATATAAAATAAATAGCTACCAGTTTTTAATAGAAGTGACGTATTTTGAAGACAAGACAAGCCAAAGTTATGATAATGGTTCGAATATGAATATGAAAGGAAAAGAAGCGGGTGTTCAGAATCGAATTCGAACCCTGGAACCAAGAGCATTTTTGGTTCCATGTTGCCCGCATTCCTTAAATTTAGTGGTTAATGATGCTGCTCGGTTCTCATTTTATGCAGTTAAAATTTTCGATACAATTCAATGTTTGTTTAACTTTTTTTCAATTCAAGAAATATATGAAGCCCTATAGAATTAAGAAATCTAGAGGCAAAAAACATTGCAGAACCGTTAGGAAATAAAATTTTTGATTTTACATTTATTTGCTGCCTGCTAATTTGGTTTGATATTTTAGAAAATATAAATTAAACTAGTAAATATTTGCAAAGTTCGTCCGTTAATCTGTCAACTGGCATAACAGTTTTAGAAAATACAAAAAACAGTTTGATTTTAATGCGTTCCGATGAAAAATTTAATGTTCAATTAACCGAGCGTATTGCTAGTTCCCTAGAAATACCAAATATGTTTCTTGTAGCTTCATCATTGCGATCTCAACGGAGAAAAATACTTTATGCTGATGAATGTCCTGAAACTATATTAGCCGAAACAAAGATTCAAAGTTGAATTTTTTTTTCAAATACTTGAAAGGTTTGATACGTATAGTATCAATTTTACATTTTTGAGTAACATAAGCGAATGTTTAAAAAATAAAAATGTACGTGCTTCATGCCTTAATTTGCAGAATGTTTTAACATAAAGTAGTTTTAAATATTTAGATGGAGAAGAATTGTTTCAAGAGTTAACCGTAATATCCCAGCTTGTTACGCCACAAAGCTCAAGTTTAGATATGTTAAATTTTATTTTTAGTTCAAACCTTGAAGATTTTGCTCCGAATTTAGTAACTGCTCTCCAAATCCTTAATACAATCCCGGTCACGGTAGCTTCAGGAGAACGTAGTTTTTCTAAACTTAAAATTATTAAAAATTATCTTAGGACAACCATGACTCAAGAGAGATTGGTAGGTTTATCTATAATGTCCATTGAAAAGAAATTATTAAATTCTTTAGACTTTGATGATCTCTTTTCTGAATTTGCAAAATGTAAGGCCAGAAAAGTAAGTTTCACAGTTTAAAAGTTTTCCCTCTGCTCATTTCTTCGCTGCGTTTTAGTTTAATGGTTTAGGCCTCCTGGGGATACCTCAATAAAAAAAACGCATTGAAAGTCTACCTCCTGGGTAATCTGGGAAAGGCTTATGCTTGTGTATCAGTTTATGTGTAAAAAAATATAAAAAAGGGGCGCTTTCTACAAATCTTGCACAGGGCGCAAGTTTGGCTTGGGCCGGCCCTGCTTGTGATTGAATTGTTAGTATTTTTCAATATTGATCATGAAATGACAAAGTTACAAAAATACTTCTAACGCTATTTTAAAACAAAGGGTACCTTACCTAACTGTTAATTCTTTCTTTTAATTACAAATTGTATAAACTAAACACATTATAAATAAAACAGCCTTCGCTTATACCTTTTTGCCTAATCTTTTATATTAAAAGAATATGGCTTCTTAAATTGCTTTCCTTTAATCTTTAGCCGATAAAGGCGCCGCCACTTTTAATTCATTCTATGTTTATTTTTGTTCTTTTCTTGTTGTTTTAATTCAAAATGACGTTTTCTTTAATAAACAACATCTGATGTGTGGTGAGCATCAAGTACAAGTACATAGGTAAGTATAGTAGGCACAATACACAATTTGAATAAGAAAAATTAAAAAAGAAGCCGCCGCTACTTGTAACATTTTAATTTTTATAGAAACGATATAGGAACTCAAGGGATGAAGCCTGTTTCGAGAATTTGGGTAAAGAAAATTTGATAATCATTTAACTGTATGTACCTAGTTCAAAACAAAAGAACACAATAAGAAGTTTGTGTATTTTCAAACTCAAAAGTATTCTGAATCTAGGGAATGCAGAAATCTTGGTTTACCAATATGTTTGTGCCATAAGTATCTATAGATAATCAAAAGGGCTTCTTTTAAAGTTAATTAATCAAACCTTGTAGGCTTTTCCTTTTTTAAAAATGTTCTCCCGAAGTGAATACATTTCAAAAATTAAAGACACTTCCTATTTAATATGAAGAATGAAGGTATACATTTTTGAACCCTCATCTGAATATACATACATGAAACTAAGGACAGGACATACCTGCCTACATATTTAATCCGTGCTTACAATTATTTAAATGATGATAAATAAATTTTATTACGTACGAATTGCCCGAAGCATTCGTCCATTTTAAAATCATTCAACCCTTCATTTTACAACACAGCATTTCTAGGATTAATATTTTGTATTGTTTGTCATTAATGTCCTGTGTCCACTCGCACCCTTTTGCCAAATATGTAGGTATAATGGCATAACGAATCGACGACGTCGACGCATGTCCAAATCCAAACAAAAAGATGGTGACCATTGCTGTAATGTGATGCTGATGGTGGCGAGAAGAAAGAAAATTCAACTTTCATATATCTTTGTCGTATCACAAACAAGCGGAAGCTCTTATACACACAGGACACAGGACACATATACCATACCATATACCGCAAGCATGCCCGCCTTCTCTCTTCAACATTGAATGTATATTGTCACATAAGGACTCCACCAAAGGTATCCCTTTATCTTTTTGGTGAATAAAGCGCAAATGAATAAATCCTTTTGGCCCAAGTTCCAATGAAAACTTCTGAGCCAAGTCAAAGTCAAAGTTCATGCCTCCTTGAAAGCAGAATGGTAGTAACTTGAGCCTTTTTCTTTTTATCTCTGGGAAAGGACGACTTTTCAAAGCGACTCTGTGTTCTATTGTTTTATATGAGCATGAGACAGGCAGTGGCGACGGCGGCAGTATCTACCTCTGAATGTAGAATATATGTGGATGTGCACCGCACATGAGTTCCTCTCATTCCCCTGATGGCTCCATACACTATCCTGCCACACAACCACCATCGTCGCTCGTCGCTCGTCGGCGTCGTTGGTCGACCGTCCATTCGATAATAAAAGTGCGGATACAGTTCCTCAGAATATTTTCTCCATGGCTCGTCGTCGTCGACGAGCGACGTCGACGAACGTCCTCAATCCTCGTCCGTCGCGTTGTCGTCGTCCGTTCCGTATCCCGTATATAACCGTAATAGTAACTCATTCCATTCAAGCGCATTGTCTAGCACTACGAATTGTATGGATGTGATTCTAGATTCTTTTGCATACCACAATCGTACTTGTACGTATAGGAAAAGAACAGATAAATGTAGCTCTACTGTACCGTAGTGCGAGTACTACTCAGTCTCAGTCTTTCGACTCTCAACTCTCAGCCCTGAGCCCAGACCTCAGAGGTAGCTAAGCTATGTGTGCTAAAAAAGTATACAGCAAAAATAATAAAAGCAGAGGAAATTAATACAAAGATCCATTCGTTTTGTCGTTCATTTCTTCGGGACGGGACTCGGGAGACGACAGCTCGAGGAGTTTAGATAGAAATATACTTTTATTACACCGAATAATGTTGTTATTATTATTTGCTGGCCATACATAGAGTTGATGCTTCTGTCGCTGCCGCTGCCACTGCCACTGCCACTGACGCTGCTGCTTCTTCAAAAGCAAGGATTGAAGGAGCTAGTCCTTTTTATTAAGCGGTTGGTTGCGGAGAGTTATGTTTGCACAATGTATGAAAATTGTTAATATATGTTCATTTACAGGGTGTTTTAAAGTCTAAGATTTTTTTGTTTTTATATTTAGTTCCTTCAAAGATTTTGATATAGGCTTGATGGTTCAATCGAGGTTGTTGCATGAGTTGGTCAAAAAGTCTTTTGTGCCACAATCAATATGTTAAGTGACAACATGGGAGAGATGATCTAGAACAGGATCGGGAAACGTGGAGAAACTTGTTAAAGAAGATCAAGTTGCCGAGCAGATTATGGTGAACATTTACAGATTATGGCGAATTTACACTTCAAAGCATACGACTTACGAGATATAGGTTCGGTGGATCCATAGAAGGCTCGATAAACATGAACATAAAAGAGTCGGGGAGTGTTAAGAGGGTTAGTGTTAAAAGAGATAGAGTTGTAGAGGGAAATGCAATGAATGGAACCAGAAAGAAGTCGATGAATAAAGAGAATGTCTGAAATTTCCCTACGTTCTTTCAACGAGTTTATGTTAAGAAGTTTCAGGCTGTCAACATAGGGAATAAGAATAAGAGGATTATTCAAAGGTAAACCAAGAAGTGCAAAGCGAAGGAAAAGACGTTGCATATACTCTCGATTCTAGAAATATGATTGCTTTGTAAAGGGGTCTTGAGCCGTATATTCGAGGAGTGGGCTAACAAAGGTTATATTTAGAGACAGTGTTACAAAGTGGTCAGAAATTTCTTTAGACCAACTTTTAACGAAACCAAGCGCTAAGTTGGCTTTGAGAATGATATCGTCTATATGGGATAAGAAATTAAGCTCTTGGTCACATTAAATGTCAAGGTCGCGAATGTTAATAATACTAAGTATAGGTTGATTTTAAAAAAGGAAGAGACGGGGAGGAGTCCTTAAGCGTTTACGTGAGAGCGGGAAATATTAAGTTCCAAGAAGTTTTTAAGACACAAAGCTTTTAAAAACAATCAAGATCATGTTGAATAAGGGAAGAGTCATGTATAGATGAAATGGTCTTGAGAATGCTTTATGACCCTTTCAAGATTGATTGTTGATTGTAAGAATGCCTTTGGCGAACACAAGCGGTAGCTAAGAAAGAGTATATGATGTGACAGATCTATGGGAGATTTTGTCAAATGCCTTATTGAAATCTTTTGAAATAACATCGACTTCGTAACCTTTTTATAAAGCATAGAGTGTGAAAAACACAAATTCAAAGAGGTAAGTGGTACTAAACCTGCATTTAAACAAAAACATGCTGTCTAGGGGACATAAATGATTTCCAGCGGAAGCTCAACATTTTATAAAATTTAGGTATAAGAAAGCTTGCCAATGGGTAGATAATTGTTAACATCGCCCTTCGAGTCCATTTTGTGTACTGCGATTATAAATAAGGACTTGCAAATCTGAGGAAATTCACCTTGGCTGATTGGGTGCAGGGAATTAACTTCACGGGAACTACCTTCACATGGGAATTAACTTCACCACTAGTGGGAATTAATTTCACTTTCTTTTGGTGAAGTTATTTCCCACTGAAGGCGGGAAATAATTTCATCAGAAAATTGTGTGAAGTAACTTCCCACCTACGATTGAAATATCTGAAAAAATATCAAGCGTTGAATTGGTGACGTGAAATAGTACCAAATGAAATAACACCAAATTTCAAATTTGGCCTTATTTCGTTGTTCAAAACGAAATAAAACCAATTTGGCTTTATTTTGATTTATAAAAAGAAATAAGGCCAAAAAAATAATGCAAACAACGCCGAATTTTTAAAGTTCACTTTTTTACATACAAAACACGCAAAAATGGTTGATTTATTGTCTAGAATAGCTACTTTTGCTAAAAAGTTTTTTTGAATTGATAGCACGGCGTACTAACAGCTAGGTATGTAAGGGGGGGCATGCTGCCCCCCTGCAACCCCCCTGCTTGGGATCACTATAGGATTTGGGGTGGGTGCGAGTTTGGGTATATGCAAAGAACTTTTGCATTTGAGCACTAAAATCAAAGAAATTCCCAACAAAAAAAAAAGCAAGTATGCTCACAGTTATGAAAGAATCACAACGCATTCGTGTTCGTTGCATATACCCAAACTCGCACCCACCCCAAATCCTATAGTGATCCCAAGCAGGGGGGTTGCAGGGGGGCAGCATGCCCCCCTTACATACCTAGCTGTTAGTACGCCGCGCCGTGGTATCAATTCAAAAAAACTTGTTTTAGGCTCCAATTTCAAAAATTTCAATCGAGCAACAAGTATCTGTCATTTTTCAACTTCAACTTATGTTAACTTCACATGAAAGTGAAATTGATTCCCACAAAAAAGTGAAATTATCTCCCACCTTCAGTGGGAAATAACTTCACCAAAAAAAAGTGAAATTAATTCCCACTAGTGGTGAAGTTAGTTCCCATGTGAAGGTAGTTCCCGTGAAGTTAATTCCCTGCACCGCTGATTGATAGATTGAAAATTTTTGAGAAAGGAAGGGAAAGTGTACAAAAGCATTTTTTTTTTTTAAATGGTCAAGAGGCCATCAAGACCAGGACTAAATTCGTCATGAAGTTGATTTAATTTAATTTGGACGAGATAAGGGTCGACAATACGAGGGAGAAACGGGTCAAGAGACAACTGTTTTAAATAGAAATGATTTTTTTTCGAGATTATGATTGCAGAACAGGTTCATTTTTACCTAAACATTTGCATTAAGAGGGCGCTAAAGTCCGGAACGGACCTAGCCCTCTACCAACATGCGTCTCCAGCCAGCTCGGTCCCAAGCTAGCTGTCTCCAGTTTCGCACGCCAAGTTGGTTGAGGTGCGTGCACCACCTGAGTCGCGGTCTTCCTAGACTGCGCCGCCGCCGTCCCTCTGAATTAGATTCGAAGACTGTGCGGGCTGGAGCGTTGATATCCATTCGCTCTACATGACCCAGCCATATAAGTCGCTAAACTTTAATTCTGTCAACCAGGTCAGTGTCGCTGTACAGCCCGTACAGTTCGTCGTTATATCTTCTCCTCCATTCTTCATCTATGTAGACGGGATTAAAAATCACCCGAAGAATTTTTCTCTCGAAGCATCCTAAGATCTTTCTTTGACAGGGTCCAGGCCTCATCAGCGTCATAAATAAGAACCGGGATGATGAGTGTCTTATATGTAGATGGTGATTTAAGATGTTCGATACAGGACTTTACTACTCAATTGCCTTCTAAGTCCAAAGAAGCAGCGATTTGCAAGAGTTATTCTTCGTTTAATTTCAGCGCTGATGTAGTTGTCTGAATTAATATAGCGGTGCCTAGGTAGAAAAAGTTACTAACTACCTCAAAGTTATAGATGTTAATGGTGACGTTTTGTCTAAGACGTCGCGTCGTTGTTCAATGTCCTCTCTTTATTGACAGAATATACTTGATGTGGCCCTCATTGACCACTAAACCCATCTTCTCTGCTTCCGTAGCAATTATCAAAAATGCACCACTGACATCACGCTTTGATCTTCCAATTACGTCAATATCATTTTCGAATCCGAGTAATTGGATGGACCTTTGGAAGATTGTGCCTCTAGTGTTGACGGTTGAGTTTTGCACAATTCTTTCCAGAAAGATGTTGAAGAAGTCGCATGACAGTGCATCGCCTTGTCTAAAACCTTTTTTGACATCAAATGCATCGGTGAGATCTTTCCCGACCTTGATAGGACAGCGTGCATTCTCCATCGTCATTCTGCACAAACGGATAAGTTTGACATTGCTTTTTAGAGCTCTTTCCTATATATGCTGTCACCTAAACAGTGTTCTTAGATAAACCTCTTCATTCGTTGAGGGTTACCGTTTAAATTGGAGTAGCGGTGTGGGGACACATTGGTCGTCCTTATTTTTTCGAAACAGTTAACAGCTAACGCTAAAAACAGCTGTTAAACGAGTTAGTGCGGTCGGAATTGGTTCGATTCGAAGACGGAAACTAAGACGTATCTGGTTCCTAGAAGACTGTGCCACGTGTAATACCGCCACGCCACCGAAACCAAGGATTGCTTACGCAAAATGTTTGGCAACCAATTAATTTCGTCTAGCGCAGAAATAGTATTGCCATTGTGTAGTCTGATTTATCCATGTGAAACTTTTATGAATTGGGCTATTTGAAATCCAAAGTGGAAGAAACTATAGAATGGGACTTGGAAGAGCTGAAACCTTCAATTCTTAAACATTCTACTAACATTTCAACGATTATATTAATTAAAGTCTATGAAAATGTTATTTTATGTTGACGTCAATGTATAGAAAATCGGGACCGTCATCTGAAGTATGTTATTTTTAAAACCCACAATGCTTTCAAAATAATTGTAGGTATATTTCAAAAAACTGTTGCTTCTTTTTTCGCTTCAACGCAGCAAGATTCATTTTTCTAGCTCTATTAGAAATTGGGTTATAATATTTGTTTAATTATTTTCCATTTCTCTGACGCACCCTTTATAATATTATGTTTGATTATTACTTAAGTCATGTATGTAATTTAAACAATTTGGGATTTTGTAAGACTAGTTTTGAAAACAATTTTAAATGTAAGTATGTAACATGAACTGAATTCTATATATGTATTAAAATTGGTTCAGTCCTTTATTTTAGTGGTCAAAATGTAAATGTCCATTATTCTGAATGTTTTGCGTTGTGTGTTTTTGTTTCATGCTTAAATTTTTGTTTGCAACATTTTTACGAAAAAATGGTATTCAAAAAGGAAATTAACTGTCACCCTGTAACTATATAACTGCTTATCTTACATTATACAAATGGACAACATTCCATACAAATAGAAATTCTTTGTGAATCACTGAAAAAGGACCATCATAAACACCAACTGTATATGCTATGAAGGTATAGAGTATAACTATACTTAAAGTATATAGAGATATGTAAAAACAAAAAAATACCTCAAGGACAATCTCTCTTTTTGCAAAAGGATTTGCTTATGAAGAAAAATTATATCACAACTATAATATAAAATGAACACACCAAAACATACTATACTCATATAACTTTATCCAACGATCTTAACTAACATTACTTTCGCCATATAAAACAGGGGACGCATCCGCCATCAACGACCGCCAATATTACATTCTTAAATTTTCTTTACATAGACGTAGACGTAGACTTAGACCATGTGCATATGGAATGGTTTACGTATACATTGGATATGTATACCTTGACAAAATATTTACTGTCGTTAATTTGTATTCACATCAAGGATTTTCTAAAATGTCCTTTTAAATGTTGTTGGTTTTATTGTAATGATTTTTTGTTTACCTAAGTAATAAATATTTGAATTAGAAAACTTGGAAGAAAGCTTCTTAGTCAAACGAAAATGGTTTCAGGATGTGCTTGTGGAGTTGACGGACAATATTAGGCATTTTTACCTTTAGTTGTCTGAAAATGATTATTCTCTTAAAATTGATAGTTTAAAAAGTATTATATAGCAGGGGGGTAGGTGAATCGAACGTGAAATTCAATAGTAAGACACCGATGGGGAATAATTTAAAATTTTTAAAAATAGTAGTTTTGAAAATTTTTATTAAGAATTTCATAAATTCTTATCTTTTCCATTGAATAAATAAAAATTAATATGATATATATATGATATATATGATATCAATCACATAAGTTAAATCAATCAAGAATTAAAAATCTTCAAAAAATATTTTACCGATCACTTTGTAATAATATGAGCGAATTCATAGTTCACAGTTAATGCCTAGTATTTGGACCCTTTTTGAAACAAATGGACTTAAAAATAAAATAATTTGTTTAAATTTATAGCAAGTTTTGAAATAGAAAAAGATTGAAACAAGAAACATTTGATGCCTTTTTGGAATTTGTAAAGTTCCATTAGAAGTTATTGTAATTTGTCCCATTTGTAAAATTGAAATTTTTACATTTCTCCGTGTACCGAAATGCCTTGAGTTGTAATCCATTCTACATTTTTTTGTCAAACATTCATCAAATTTCAATATAATGCAGAAAAAAGCTTTTTATTAGAGAAATAGGAACTAATATTGATTGATGGATTTCAAAAACATTTAAAAACGGTAATGCTATGCAGTTAAATTTTATATTACACGTTATTACTTACTTACTTAAGGTGGCGCTACAGTCACAGTCCTTTGTGAACTAGGGCCTTACCCAACAAACTTCTTCATCTAGCTCGGTCCCTAGCTAGATGTCTCGAGTTTCGCTCTCCATGTTAGGTGAGGTCACTTTCCACTTGTGCGCGCCACCTGATCCGCGGTCTTCCTATATACTGCGCTGTGGTGACGTTTCAGCATATGCTAGTAATTGGAAAGACTTTTGAAAGATAGTGCCTCTAGTGGTGACATGACGTGGGAGTTCTGCACTATTCTTTCAAGCACGATGTTAAAAAATCACATGACAGCGCATAACCTTGTCTAAAGCCTTTTTTGATATGGAAAGGTTCTGTTAAGTTGTTTGCAACCTTTATGGAGCAGCGCGACGAGTTTGGCAGGGATACCAAAACTAGACATGGCTCTATACAGCTCGTCCCTGTCGATGCTATCATATGCGGCCTTGAAATCAACGAAAAGGCGGTGGGTGTCGATTTGATGTTCTTGGGTTTTTTCCAGGATCTGCCGTAATGTGAATATTTGATCGACTGTGGACTTTCCTGGTCTAAAACCACACTGATAAGGACCTATCAGGTTGTTGACGATGGGCTTTATAGACGTTCACATATTACGGCAGAGAAGATTTTGTAGGCGGTGTTAAGTAGACTGATTCCTCTATAGTTGGTGCAGTTTAGATGGTCTCCTATTTTCAGAATGGGGCAAACAATACTAAGGTTCCATTCATCGAGCATGCTTTCTTCCGACCATATCTTACAGATACCATATAATATCTAAAGATAAGTTGGTGTATGCTCTTAACCAAAATAACTCCAGCTGCTTTGAAGAGCTCGGCATTCAAGCCATCTGCTCCAGCAGCTTTGTTAGACTTCAGCTTAGATATGGCAATCCTTACTTCGTCTAATTCGAGAAGACGGGATTGTTGGCTTTCGTCGTCTACGTTGAATGGATCATCCTGCCTGACAGCGGAATTCGGTTCGCCGTCGCCGTTATACAGTCTGCAGAAGTGGTCCTTCCATATCCTCAGCAATGACTGCGATTCTACTATGATGTTTCCACTTGTCTTCTCATGCTCTCTCTTTTTCCTTCTGAGAAGTCGGTGTTCCTCTGGCCTTTTCTGCTCAAAGAGCTCATGAGCAGCTCTCGTCCTTTAATGCAGCGCCGGTTTGCGTGCTTGTTGCTCGGCTGCATTTGCCTGCCAAAATTCCTCATCAAACTAGGGGTTCCTTGTTGGTGGTTGCTTGAAACCCAGCACATCAGAGGCGGCTTCTCTGATTGTATCTTGGCAATGTTGCCATTGGTTCTCGATACATTGTGTTTTCGGCAGAGAACGTCGAGAGAGGTTACTTGTAACTCGGTCGGAGAAGGATTTGGCGATCTCTTGCGATTGTAGCCGTTCGACGTTGTATCTGCTCCCAGCATCTCCCTGTTTTAACTTCAGTCTGAAAACCCGAAGTGCTACCTTGGCTACAACGAGGTAGTGGTCCGAGTCGATGTTACCTCCTCAGAAAGTTCAGAAATCCATGATGCTGGAAGCGTGTCTAGCGTCGATCGCAATATGGTTGATTGTAGATTGATGTGGATAACTCCAAATTTGTTTGTGGATGTTGAGGTGTGGAAAACGCGTACTGGCTACCATGAAGTTTCGCCCCGCAGCAAAGTCGATGAGCCTGAATCCGTTGTGGCAAGTGTTGTCGTGCAGGCTGTTTTTCACGATTATTCGACCAAAGATGTCTTTCCTTCCTAGCTTGGCATTAAAATCACCCAGGACCATTTTAATATCGCAGCTAGAACACTGCTCATATGTTTTGTCTAAGAGCTCGAAGAACATATCTTTGGTGTTGTCATCCTTCTCTTCTGTGGGAGCGTGTGCGCATATTAGGCTAAAGTTGCCGAATTTAGCCTTGATGCGGATGGTCATGAGGCACTCGTTGATGCACCTACAGCTCAAGACTTGTTGCCTAAGTCTGGCTCCAATGACAAAGCCGCATCCAAATAGGCGCTGTTGGTTTTCTCGGTATCAGTCACCATAGTAAATGTCGCAGTTTTTCATCCTCTTTTTGCCCGGCTCATCCCATCGTATTTCCTGGATGGCGGTGATGCCTGCTTTATAGCAGTCTACGGCCTCCGCTAATTCTTCAGCTGCACGTGGTCTGTTAAGGGACCTAACATTCCACGTGCATATCCGAAATTCGTTGTCCCTAATTCGTTTGCGTGGGTTGTCAACAGTAAATCCGTCCGTATCCGAGGCTTGTTGGTGCTTCGCAACTAGGATATTTTTACGTTGTCAGGAAGTCACCCCGACGGCACAACCTCAAACCTGGAGGGCCAGATCCTTAGTATAACTCGACAGGGAGCCGGATAAACTGCTCCTTATAGGCCTGGGCTCCGAATAAGTCGTAGAAGCCCTATAAGGTTTTCACTAAGTAGTTCAACCTTACTGGAACTATAGACGCCACCGTTGATTCCATCTCGGGAATTCCTCCACTGCCGTCTGAATAAGGAGAGGTGCCTTAGGGGAAACACCTCCTCCCTCTCTCGTTTGCTTCCCCCAACAACTTTCCACTGGGTTTGGAACCCAAGCTCCAGTTGAGGTACTAGACGACCGATGTTCACCACAGGGAGGTGAGAGTAGGAGTTGATAGACAGAGATGGGTTTTGAGAAAAACCTGTGGACGCTTGTGTCCTTATAAATGCAATTGTCTACCATTTGAACATCAATCAAAACTAACTAAGATTCTGAAAAAATGGCAAATAAAAGTACATATCTTCTACGAACTCAAGTTTTACATTTGGAAAAGTTTGTACACCATTGAAATTTCTGATACTCATCTTTGGCTTCATTTTACCTTTTGTTAGCGTCCATTAAATTATTGAGCCTTTTTAAAAATGGGTTATTTCCAAAATTCATTATCAATTGTTTTTAAACTATTTATTTTCCTTTTTTAATAGTTTATATTTTAAAACACCCATTCAATATTTCAAGTCCCATATCGACTTCAAAAAATTTTGTTATACATATAATAATGAAGAAATTACATTTAAAAAAAATGTAGTGGGTGTTTTTTTTTACCATAGCAATTTAAAAAAGATGAAAATTTTGGTTAACCCTAAATATCTCACGAACCAATAACGCTAGAGACTTGAATTTAATTTTATATTATACAATTGTAACGTGGTACCAAACAAATATATTTTTGGAAGAAATTCCAACTAACGGTTTTTTTATTTATCAAAAAAACTAAAAAAAAATATTTGTCACCTCGAAAATTTTACGAACAAAAATTGATTTTATCTCCAAAACAATTTTATGCAACAAAGAATAACGTTTTAAACATCTGGTAAAATTTTGAGAAAAATCGAATTGACGTTTTTTTTATAAAAAAATAAAAACCTAAAAAAAAACATTACTCAAAATTGGTAAAAATTGATTTCGACTCAAATATCTTTTCAAAACTTTAAGATATTGGATTTTTTTCATACAAAAATAAAATCTACAAAAAATTTGGTAAAAATTGATGTGGGGTTCTCGATATCTCGTAAACAATAGAAGATATTGACTTTAAAGTAATTTCGTTCATCCAATTTTTATTTGTTTACTAGCGGCCCGGTACGTGCTTCGCTACGTATAAGGCATAGTTATAAAAAAAAGTTATTATTAAGTTAATTTATTCAAACAAAAAAATATTTTAAATTGCTAGCTATTTAAAAGTCCAAATGATATATTGTTTATATTATATTTATCAGCAAAGAGTAAAAACTAAAAAATAAAAAAGAATTGGGTACTCTTACTATGGTGGGTCTATATAGGGGTTAGTCTAAAACAGTTGGATAAACAATATTTTTTGTTTTTCCATTTTAAGCATGAATAATTAAACAGTTAGGGGTACCGACTCTGGAACAGGCAACATAAAGTTGGCCATGTGAAAAACATGATTCCTCCAAATTGACACCACAAACGTGAAGTGTTTGCCTTAAGCCTTATGTATGCCTCATCTTGATTCATAACACTGTCAATTGATTTATATGTCTTGACTACATCTGGCAGTTTCGCTTGAATTTGAAAATTAATGGCACTGATATGAATATTCTTCGGTGCAAAAATGGCGCGTTCTCTCAACCAATCATGATTTCTATAATTCTGAAGAATATTCGGAAAAACACATTCAATCAACTCATCAATAGATTGCGCAATTGTACAAAAATTGTTCGGTAAAGTGATCAATCCGTTGGTACTGTCGATTGGTATTTTGCGGTCACGAATTTCTAACAATTGTTTTGAAAACTCATGGGCAGTTGCATCATTATGTAGGTGAATACGCATATTAATGTTCAGTGTCAATTTTCGTACATGTCCCAAAGAACTGATGACTTCAAACAGGCGTTTATTTCATCAGCAGGAATTGATCGAGGAATGACAGGCAATGTTTGACGAAAGTCCCCTGACAGCTATATCAGAGCACAACCAAAAAGCTGTTGATTACCGCGTAAATTTTGCATTGTTCGATTAAATACTTCTATTGATTTTTTATTCGCCATTGTGCACTCATCCCATAAAATAATTGACGTTAATCGCAGAACTATTGCCATAGCAGAATTTCCCGAAATATTGCAAGTTGGAGTTCCAATCACCTGTACATGCAATGACAATTTTAATGCAGAGTGTGCGGTCCGATTACCTTCTAATAATGTAGCAGCAATTCCCGAAGATGCGAGTGCCAATGCAATTTTCTGTTCCGATCGAATAGTCGACGTTTGAGATGTCCCAAAAATAAATAAATACAATGGGCGGAGTTTCTAATGTTGGCAATCTCACATTAGCACATTAGCACAACACATGCCGGGCTTTCACCTTGAAAGTTAGCCGCATCACAATGTGGACATATTGCGTCCATCATTCCAATGTATCCGTACAGCACGCAGCATTTCATCCAAAACAGCACGATGTATTCGTGATCGCCGTGCAAGACCAAGTACAAGTACAGGGTCAACAGGTCTATTCTGTGCAGTACGTTCACGCTGCGATGCATTAGCTTGTGCGCGTTTATCTGTAGTCTGAGATCGTCTTAATAATGCCACTTGATTTGCATTACGCGTTCGCCGGCCTATGTTTGGTCGTCTTGCTCGTGGCATTTTACCTTCACTCAACAACTCAACAATATTTTGGAAAATATAAACACAAAGCAATAACTCAACAATATTTTGAAAAATATAAACACAACAAACCAATAATTATCGCTGATAAAATGAAATGACATTTGATGACATTAAATTTGTTTGACAGAACTAACGTCACTTTTTTTATCTTCTATTGTTTTGCCAAAGGTTCAAATTGGCTTTTAAGTATAAGTACAAATTGTTTGTATATGCGAGTATAGAAAATGTTGATTTAACACCTTTTCAAAATTTCTCTACGTACAAACCTTCTCTGGACTTCCACGAATAATTCAAGACCAAAATTATCCAAATCGGTAAAGGCATTGTTGAGTTATAACATTACAACGAAAAATGGCATTGATTTTTATATAGGTATATAGATATAAGAAATAAATACTTTTAAGAAATGCTACTAAAATCGGAAAAAATGGCTTCCGACCAAATATCTGGTTAACAAAAATAGATTTTGAAATCAAAATATTTCGTCATATGCTAAATATTTTGGTAATTTTAATTTTTTTTTTAAATAATTCAACTGACAACTTTTTTAACAAAATACGAAAATCTACAAACTTTTAAGCAAGACAAATCGATAGACGGGATGATGGGAAGTTATCAGTGTGGGTCGCATCCCAGCCTCTTTTTTTTAGCGAAATGACTTTGATACAGTTTTTGTGCCGAATCCGAACGGATAATTTGAGAATCATGACAGGAGTTATTCTCGGTGGATTTGTGCTTATTATCTAAATTTGTAAATTAAGAAAAAAACTTATCTACTTACACGTACATAGGTATATTGTAAGAGAATAAGTAGGTACATATAAAAACGGCTATCAAATTATTTTTATATTTTTCCTTTTCCTGCTACTATTCTTGTTACCATTAAAATATGAAATACACTATTATCTGCATTGATATACTACGCTCTCATGAATGTTTCTGGTCTCCTAATTTAATTAATAAATCTTATAAAATTCAATTAAACAAACGATAATTTTTGCATGGGTTCGATGTATTGACACTGATAGTTTGATCCGTGGAATAAGGGTGTGTTTAACATTAGAAGTTCAAAGCTGTTAAGATCCACATGGATTTTATGATTTCTGTTACCTTTTTCTGAATTTTGATAATCAAGTTTTATTATTTTATAATATCTAATTTATTAAACATAAGAAAATAGTATGATGAGTGACTCTGTGGCGTTATTCTTGCGTTTTTATTTTTATTATTTGTAAATAAAGACTTATCGGCAAATGTTTAGCTTTTGATTACAAATTTCTAACTTACTTTTTCATACCTAGTTAATTGGATAGTTTAATTAACTAATTTATGTAGGAAAGTACTTACCTACATGACTTCCTCTTTTGAGAGACAACACATACTTTTTGATATATTATTTTTACTCTTCACATGCGAATGCGACATAGGTAAGGTTTAAAGGTATGCCTATTTCCCACTCAATTATTCCCTACTCCCAGTCCCAGTCCCAGACTCCCTGGTCGGAGACAAATTATAAACTGGTGACCTGAACAACCAAACCAACCTCTAAAAATATCTCTTCACTCGTAACAATTTTCTCTCTATATTGTAGCGTCATTAAATTAACTCAAAAAGGGAGCGTACAAAGTACTCTTTATCTTTACCGTTATAGTTGTTTTCAATGCAAAATGCAACAAAACTTTTTACTCAGTGTTCTTATCACATGTCACTCACTCATAATCCTTATTTTCTCTTCGGAAAGAGATTCAACTATTCAACTGTCCATAATCCATATTCACGGTCAGAATTTCAGGACACCATACCATAATTGCCAACGTAACGGACATTCTAACTGTCATACAAGCATGATGTACCTACATATATGTTGATTCCACTCAGTGTGTGTTTGAGTGTTTAAGAAGACGACAACATGAAATTATAGGAGAACACTCATATGGACGTGTGGAAATGGAAACATTGAACCCACCACCAGCTACCAGCACTTCCACCCACAATGACAACAAAAACAAAGATAGGTGAAATTCATTTCCCCTCAATCTTATTGGAAATTTCCCCACACATATGTGAAGTATACTCGTTTCCGCTCTCTCATCTATATGTCTCTGTCTCTTTCTGCACACATGTGAGTTCGGTAGTGTTATACAATACACCTCACATATGAGTGGACCAGCGGACATATGTGATTTCCTAGCTTCATCTCTCTCTGCCGACCGGCGAACATTACCAAACGACTTTCTCTGACCGTGGTCAGTCATTTCATTCCGTTTTTCCGTTCGTATGCACGTTAAGTGATGCTCACTTGTGTGTGCGCTTAAAGTTACCACCACACACAACATGTCATATGTCCGGACTCCGGACGCTGGGCACTATGAAAACGAATCCGTTATTCGAGTGAAAAGGCAAAAAGCTAGTGGCCAACGGGGAGGTGACATCAAACTGGATTGGCCAGCGTGGACACCGAATGTTTTGTTGTGGCCAAATGACAAATTGAAAGAGTCTCCAATCTCCATCTCCACTCTCCCCCACAAGCCGACCTAAGCCATAAGAATATGGGCATCATATGAGTTGGCTTCTTGTGGGAAACATATTTATGAAAAACGGAATTGGGGAGTCCACATTGACCACGTTGTCGTCGTCGTCGTTATCGTCGTCGTAGTCGTCACGTCGATGGGGCAGTCTATAAGTAGGTATGGTCTGAGCCTGGGCGCTGGCTGTTCCAGTGCGTAGGTATTGACATATTGTAGGTAGGGAGGTTATCCATATATGTATGTATATAACTAGATGGAAGTATGCATGGACGGTGTTAGAATGCCCAGGATATGACAGGACTCCTCTTATGCCATAGCACCACCAGCACTAGCAGCCAGCTGATGCTTGTCTGGTTAAGGGGCCAAAGAGATTTGTTGGCTGGTTTTATTTTTATTGCTCTCCTCTGGATATAGGGTTTACAGTTAAAGTTATACACACAAGAGTTCGAGTATTGTAGCCCCATATACGTTAAGCAACCCACCACCACACCACGCTTCACCCACTTATACGTATGTAGGTAGGTATAGCACCCGTTTGTTCAGGTGATGGTGCAAACATTGTTCGTATAGGTATGTGGATCTACATATATCTACATATATACATATGTAGGTAGGTATTTGTTTTATGATGTTAGGACGACGACTACAACGATGGTGTGGAGAATTTTGAAAAGGATCATGGGTGCCACCTCATCCTTTTTTGTTGTCCCTTCTGTTCTTTTGATTTTGTCATTAAGAATAAGATGTTTTACTTTTAGGTATAGGTATGGCGTATAGATACCTTCACTATACATACCATATTGTTACGGTCCATGGCTAGCATCAAGGTGTAATTGCCCGCAGGTAATTGCATGACGTATGTGTTTGGATGTACATATACATACCTACATATAGATGTATAAAGGTACATGGAAAATTTATTCGATAGTGTCGGGTTGGTCGACGACATTTCTAAAAAATTGGGGGTCCATGTTCATATGAATATATGTAGATTGTAGGTACATAAAAAAGTAAACATATGTATATATGAGGTATATTGCTCCATCTAGATTTAATTTCTTGCAAATTGCCTTTTTGCCTGGTTCATCTAAAAACCTTAAGTTTAGAGATCGCACCTATAAAATAAGTTTCAGACAAGTTTTGGATTTAAAAATGCAACTTCAGAAAAATTCTGGGAACAAACATGAGAATAAAATTCAATGTCGTAAAGGAAATTCACATCCATGCGACAGACTAAACAAGTGGCTAAGAATATGTTAATGCTGATAATTTTGACTACCTATGAGACTTTTCAGCTTATTGTAATGTTGTACAAAATGTATTGAAATAATTTGAAAGTCGAAAGCTACTCTTTAAAAATGCCTATACCTATTTTAAATTAAAGAATAAGGTTATCTATTCGAAAGATTCAACTTAAAAGAATGAAATTTTAACCAGTTATTTAATTGGATTGAAATATTTTTGAGTACTTAATCCTTTTAAAAGCAAATTGTATGTTGTATTTGAGACGGCAAATTTTAGCAGCTATTAGTTCTTCAGTAGATTGAAATTAGGAGCGTGCCGACAATTATTGTTGTAACTTAGATATTTCAATGAGTTTAATTTATTTTCAAAAAGTGAAGTAGGAAGGTATCTTGTTTTAAATTGATGAAAATACAAATTAGCTGCCGGTTTTTTTTTAGTATTGTTAAAACACCAAAACAAACGTGAAACGTTGTTTTTCTGGTACTAAAAACATCACAATTATTATATTAAATTTTAAAAATAAAATGTTATAGGTGGATAGCCGCCGTTTTTTTTTTTATTATAGGTTTAAGTGAAATTGTACTAGAAATGTAGTAGAATATACCTTAAACCTGTTGAGAAATTTCATGTAAGTCGCCTGTTGTATAGCTTAAACCAATTCAGTTGGCCATTCTACTTCGCAGGTCTCTTTTAATTTATATGATTTACTCATTAAATCTGAAAGAGACAGAAAAATCCCTGAAAAAAGAAAAACAAAATGAACATGCTTGCGTTGTTGCCAATGACGCTGCTGCGATCATAATGAAGCACTAATAGCTGAATGACAAACACGCTTCAGCTTCGGCTTCGCCTGCCTGACGTTTATGGCTGAATCACATACACGCTTCAGCTTCGGCTTCGCCTGACGTTTACGAGTTCAGCCATAGGAATTCAATGCATGCTATCACAATGAAGCTTCGACCTCACGTTTCGTTTGACAATCGTAAGGAAAAGAACGTAATGTAACGTAATGTGACTCCAAACGGAAGCTCTAGTTCAATTATCTGAACATTTGCTTTGTCTGACAGCTCAACATCTGTAAATAAATGTCAACAAACAAAATATTTGCTCTTTGGACGGATGAAATAATAGAAATGTCATTCAAAGCAACCTCGAAGCAGGCCCACCGTAACGCAAACAAAGCCAAAGCTGAATCGTGTTCAGCCATAGAGGAAGTAAGGAGGGTGAGTTTTGTGTATAGCTTCGCTCACAGTAAAATAGAAATGAATTTCCAGCGATGGATTTTTTTGAATAAGATATGATCATGTTTTTTTTTCTTTTAAAGCTTGATGTTTGAAAAACTTTTCCATCTCTAGTGAGAGAAAAAGAAAAAAAAATTAGGTGTAAACTGTTATATTTTTGATATCATTCACGGCATGGAACATGAGGTTCTACGTTTACCACCCAATCATTCAGATCTCAATCCCATTGAAAATATTTGGCAACTGTCAAGGCAAGAGTAGGCTCACGAAACACAACATTCAAGATATTAGATGTTCAAAAACTAGCAGAGGAAGAATTTTCAAAAGATGCGTACAGTAGCAAACATCACATTGTTTATGTCACTTATGTCACTTTGGTGATTATACCGACAAATTAAGCACTGTCGTTGTTAAGAATTGGAAACTCAGAAACCAAGGGTGGATCCAGACTTTTATTCAGGGGGGAGGTCACACACTTAACATATAGACGAGTTATTAGTCACCACTTACAAATTTTCTTTAATGTTCTGTAAAGGAGGCTAACAAAATTTAGATAACATAATATGTATCGCAACCTTAAATTTACACATTTCAAGGGCTAAAGTGACAACTTTGGTTATTAATTTATTTTTTGCCCAGCAACTAGTCTTACTATTTAATTTTGACGGCTCCCTACATATGAAAGCATTCCAAGATTCCAACAGTATGCCAAGTTTAAGAGCTAAAACACAATAGTTTAGGGGGTTTTTGTTGCTTTCACGCAGAAATGTATAAACATTTGTTTTGAAACGGAACTTTTTTTCAAAAATAATATTTTCTTTTTTTGTTGCCATTTCTATAATGCGAAAAACGCTACAAAAATTCAAAACCTGGAAAATGAGAGAGAATCTGATATTAAGAATTTTCTGGCTTTTTTAAACGTAGTTTTTTCGAATTCAATTTTCGGGAGTCAACAAAACTTAAAAATTATAGACAGAAAAATGTTTGGTTCTTGAATTTAAGGAAATAGGTGCATTTAAGTACTTAATTTCTCTAAAAATTAAAAACAAAACAAATTAAGGTAAACAAATAAATTGGGAACAAACTTTTGTCTGGCACTCACAAATTACACGTTTCAGAATCTCTTTTCATTTCAGTCCTCAAGAGATTCAAAACTTTTATATTAATACTCGTAGATATGAAACTTTCATTGTGTTTTTCAATTAGCCATTATAGTTTAACAAAAGTGTCACTTTTGCTGTTCTTGGGACATTTATATTCTTAAATTTGTGTTTAAATTCAAAAATTCACTTTAAAAACGAGATTTCTTTAATTTTTTAAGATTTTAAAAGTTTTTGTATTCAACAGAAAATTAATTTTGAAAGACATAAAATGCATGACTGGGTCGCTAGACCAATTTCGCTAATTTCTTCCAAAAAGTCTGTTTGAAAATATTAAATATATTTTAAGATTTGAAAATTTATCTGCAAAATAAATCCTATTTTATTTAAACCTAGATTTACTTAATTTTAATGATCAATTTGGTCATTTGATCATCGACAAGAACTTGCAGAGAAGATTATTGAAATCGGTCCATTAGATCTTGAGAAAACTTAAAAACGAAATAATGGTTTTATAAGGATATAAAAATACGTTTTTCTTTTAGAAAGAAGCCAAATTAATAACAACAAATTTATAGAAAGTTTTAAAAACACATATCGGTTCATTTTGAAAAAGTTCTAATTTTCAACTTTTAACCAAAAAAATTGTATGGGGACTGTTGTTATTTTTCGTATTAAAAAAAAATGAAAAAACGCCTTACGCTAATCGGATGAAAACCTTGTTTTTCAATCGATACAATGGATTGGGCTGTAGAGTCCAGGACAGACCGACAGACCGACAGACGGATGGAATCGGGGAACCAACTTTTTTCGACTTTTCTACCATCGTAATGTCATGTTTGATTAAAAGCTCTAGTTCGATTTTTTTTACGAATGCAATACTTGTCATATATGTATGTGTGTAGTTTCTATACATATGTCGCAAGCAAAAATCAGTTCAATGTTCAATATTAATGTGCGTCAAAAAAAAAGATATACCTAATATAAAATTGACGATCTCTTATTAAAGGTTTTTTCTTAGAACCTAAATATTTTGCTCTTTTACTTAGAAACAAATTTTATGAAAATAAGTTAAAGCATTACCGAAGTTAATGAATTTGTGCTGCGTTTTTGGAAAAGGGTTCCGTTTCATGTTCTTGGTCCAATCCTCAGTTGAAAGTAGTACTTAGTACTTTTAGCAACAAAGTTTAGGGAAGTAAAGTATTTACAAATTTAGTTTTCATATAAAAACAATAAATAATTACAAATATAATATGGGTCATATCCATTAACGCAATAGGATTAGTTTTGAATTGAAGGGAATTCCTACGAAATTACAAACAAATTATCTCCCAGGGGGGGTCATGACCCCTACGCCCCCCCTGGATCCACCACTGTCAGAAACAGATATTGGCAAACCTTTCTTTGAATTTCGATCTTCAATATTAAGAACGTCAATCATAAACTTGGCATTTTTTATCGAATCGATACCTTTTATACGTCATTATCTATTTCAAAGGGGTTCGGTTTAAGTAAAGCCTTTGTTTTGTTTTCTATTAAGTAGTAGAATTCCAACATCGAGCAAAATATTATTAAATAAGTGTCTCAATAAGTTTGTTTATTTTTGACGTTTTATAGAGTAAAAAACAGCTGAACATAGGTTCTGTCGAGTTTATTTTTAGACTCCAGGCTATCGTTTTAAAATGGCTCTAAATTGTCTACATATGTACATATGTAGGTATATGAATAACATAAATTAGAGTTTAGTTTAGTAAAGACAAAACCTGAACTTAACAAAGAACTATGCATATGGCACAATAAGTTATTAACTTCCCATAGGAAGTTATTGTAATGGGTCCGATTTGTCAAATTGAAAATTTTGACATTTATCGACGTTTCAAGGTCCCTAGAGTCGAAATAAAAGATTTTTAGAAAGATGTCTGTGCGTGCGTGTGTACGTACGTCCGTACGTCCGTACGTTCGCGACGTTTTTTTCGTCGTCCATAGCTCAAGAACCAGAAGCGATATCGACTTCAAATAAATTTTGTTATACAGATAATAAGGCAGAAAGATGCAGAAAGAGCTCTCGAGAAAATTGCGTGGGTGGTTTTTTTAGCATAGCAGTTTAAAAAAAAGGTGAAAATTTTGGTTAACCCTAAATATCTCATGAACCAATGACGCTAGAGACTTGAATTAAATTTTATGTTATATATTGTAACGTGATAC
The DNA here is from genome assembly GCA_920104205.1 of Eupeodes latifasciatus. NCBI lineage: Eukaryota > Metazoa > Arthropoda > Insecta > Diptera > Syrphidae > Eupeodes > Eupeodes latifasciatus. Next base: position 75,773,974 of record OV049926.1, read on the forward strand.
AAAATAATTATATTTTTGGAAAAAAATTAAATTAACGGTTTTTTTTATAAATCAAAAAAACTGAAAAAAAAAATTTGTCACTTCGAAAATTTTACGACTAAAATATGATTTCATCTCGTTATCAGTGTGGGTCGCATCCCAGCCTCTTTTTTTTATTTTAATATATCACACAAAAATTTCAATTCTATAGTTGTTTTGTACATTTTTTGGTGTAGGTATTAATAGACTGTGGTCGATAAAAGCCAAGCGAACAGAACTTGGTGGAATATCATAATATTTTTTTGAAGAAAGAGGTAAAAATAAGGAGTCGTAGGATTTGAGTCTATTCACGAGATTCCTTCCTCCATATTATATTGTGCATATATTTCTTCTTTTTAAATCTCAAGGTGACATAGTTTTCACCGTCGGAATAGTACTCAACTTTCTAAATTAAAGACACCTTTATAAGCTAGGAAGCTATACTTAACCTCAAATTCAAATTCAGGGATTTTAGTCCTCACTCTGTAAAACACAATATAACATCTTTTTTATGAGATCATTGTATTGTTACTATTATTACATTTTTATTAATGCACAAACAGCCATAGTTGGCATCCCATAATATTACGTTGAAAGGCAGCGTATAATAAATTCAACTGACTACGTGGAAAATTTAAAGAATAAAACTTACATTTTTCTTACCATAGCGAAAAGTCGTGGTAGCTATCGCCCTATCTAGTTTTAATTATTGATAATGTAATTTATTTATATTTCAATAAAGTTATAATAATAATAAAAAAAATATCTTTAAAAAATAAATGAACTAAAGTTTTTGTATGCTTTGTCGGTTGCAGTCACGCGATCTGAGTAGTATCTATGCTTTTAAGAACAAAAAGTTCAAAAAATCATCTTGAATAGTAGAGGATTAAAAATAGCAGCACTATCATGTGCAAAATTCTAGATCTTTTTTAACATTGTGTTACTAGGTATACAAATGTTTCAGAAAAGAGTTATGTGCTTAAAAATTTATGATAAAGAACAATTGATTTTTGATGATTTTAATCTTCTTTTTTTTTATAAAAAGCTTGATTTTAATAAATTAACATTAAACATGGATTTACACTTGTGTCAACCTCAAAAACTTTTTGTAGATATTGACAAAAATGAACATTAATTTTCAATTCTGTGTTATTAATTTTATGAAATTCCCCTAAGTTAAGTTACGTTTTGTGTTTGATAACTTGAAATTTTCTGCGAACTACTAAACCTAGTAGTACCCGTAGCGTGATGGTTAGTGCGTTGGACTGTCATGCAAGGGGTCTTGGGTTCAATCCCTGCCTGTGCCACCTAAATTTTTTTACGGGTACTGCCTCTTGCGAGGCACAATTGGTGAATCTCATAATAATGGGTGATTTTTTTGAGGTTAGGATTTTCATGCATTAGTATTTGACAGATCACGCGGGATTTCAGACATGGTGTCAAAGAGAAAGATGCTCAGTATGCTTTGACATTTCATCATGAATAGACTTACTAACGAGCAACGCTTGCAAATCATTGAATTTTATTACCAAAATCAGTGTTCGGTTCGAAATGTGTTTCGCGCTTTTTTATCGACAAATTTTGTTCAGCGATGAGGCTCATTTCTGGTTGAATGGCTACGTAAATAAGCAAAATTGCCACATTTGGAGTGAAGAGCAACCAGTAGCCGTTCAAGAACTGCCCATGCATCCCGAAAAATGCACTGTTTGGTGTGGTTTGTACGCTGGTGGAATCATTGGACCGTATTTTTTCAAAGATGCTGTTGGACGCAACGTTACGGTGAATGGCGATCGCTATCGTTCAATGCTAACAAACTTTTTGTTGCCAAAAATGGAAGAACTGAACTTGGTTGACATGTGGTTTCAACAAGATGGCGCTACATGCCACACAGCTCGCAATTCTATGGCCATTTTGAGGGAAAACTTCGGAGAACAATTCATCTCAAGGAATGGACCGGTAAGTTGGCCACCAAGATCATGCGATTTGACGCCTTTAGACTATTCTTTGTGGGGCTACGTCAAGTCTAAAGTCTACACAAATAAGCCAGCAACTATTCCAGCTTTGGAAGACAACATTTCCGAAGAAATTCGGGCTATTCCGGCCGAAATGCTCGAAAAAGTTACCCAAAATTGGACTTTCCGAATGGGCCACCTAAGACGCAGCCGCGGTCAACATTTAAATGAAATTATCCTTAAAAAGTAAATGTCATGGACCGATCTAACGTTTCAAATAAAGAATCGATGAGATTTTGCAAATTTTATGCGTTTTTTTTTAAAAAAAAGTTCTCAAGCTCTTAAAAAATCACCCGATATATAGTCAAGCGTAATCAAGCCCTTTCCGATATTTTATCGTGTGCGAAACTAAAACTTAATTATTTGAATTGGCTTGTAACACATGAAGCCTATATGGTTATTGTCATGTCTAAGATTAACAACAATTAAAAATTCTAATGCTGACCATGAAACCATAAGTGGTCTTATGGACCAGTAGTACGTTTTTGATTTATCGTTTACGATATAATTTATTTTGACGCTGCCGTTAATTTGACGGAAAGAGCTCGTCATTATGGTAGAAGTTCTACTAATTGATTTAACTAAGGGCCCTTTCACACCAAACGAATCCGAATCAATCAGAATCACTCCGAATCAAGTTGAATCTGATTGACCAAGATTCGGCTTCGAGCGCTCCGTTTAAACGTGAAGGGATTCTTTTCCCGCCTTCAGACCGGACGAATCTGGTTCAATCAGGTTTGATTCGAGGTCGCACTTGATTCAACCTGTCAGATTCCTCGTCCGGTCAGTCTTGAATCAACAACCATACGAGATGGACGTGGAGTTATTAATTTTAAAAGTTAAAGAAAATAGTGTGATTTATGACGCCAGTGAAACAAAAAGAAGATGAAAGGATTTTTATAGATTCAGGTTGATTCAGCTGGTGTGAAAGAGTGGAGATGACGAATCAGATTCAACTTGATTCGGAGTGATTCTGATTGATTCGGATTCGTTTGGTGTGAAAGGGCCCTAAAGTTACTGTAAGTATTGGGCTTACAATTTATTTGCAATACATAAACGTTTTTTTTTCCGACAAACGCGTACACACACAACTTTACTGTCAGCCTTTGGTAGGTAGTGTAAGAGTTTTTTTTCGCCGTCAAAAACAATATACATATGCGTACATGATTATTGAATATAATATACCTAACAATTTATCATCTCGCAATTAATCAGTTAACCTTCTTATAATTAGTTTCTTGAACGAAGAATTACTCTTGCTAATAGCTGTAAAACTGTCAGTAAATCCCTTTTCCGAGCAACTTAAGTGTCGCAAGCAGAAGCTTGCATTATGATGAAAGCAACTTGGGTCCTTTCTAGAGAAAAGTTCTTTGTATGATCTACGGTCCCGTATGCACATAAGATGAGTAAAGGAGAAGATTAAACTACGAGCTGTACGTGTTTTACAGCGACGAGCAACGACGTAGACTTATACAAAAGAATAAAAGTCCAACGCCTGAGATGGCTGAGCCAAGTAAAGCACATCATGAAAACCAATGCTCCGACCCAGAAAGTCTTCGAAGTCACGCCCATAGGACAACACAGTAGAAAAAGGCAAAGGAACAGGTGTTGCGCACAAGTGGAAAGTTACCTCACCCAACTTGGAATGCACAATTGGAGACATCTAGCTAGAGACCGAGTTAGATCGAGAAGTTTGTTGGGTGAGGCCCTAGTTCACACAGGACTTGTAGAGCCACCTTAAGTAAGTAACTGTCAGACAAATCCGAAAACGGTTATAAGGCGTGATGAATTGTCATGCCAGAGGTCTTGAATTCGATCCCTGCCTGTGCTATCTAAAGTTTTTTTTTTCACGGGTAGTACTGCCTACAGTAATTCTTGCCATGTAAAGTGCTTTATCAAATTAGCCGTTCGGATTTGGCTTAAAACTGTAGGTCCTCTCCTTCCCTGACAACATTACTCGCACACAGGAATGGTTGAGAGTTCTAAGTCTAGTCTCTAGTTCTAAGCCCTAGTTCTCAACGAACTGTTGCGCTACCTAAATTGATCAACCTTTTATCCATTACAATATATCTACTTCGTTCTCACGATCATAATATTATGTTTAATTCTTTTAAAATATTAAATGATCTACAAAACAATAAGGACGCATTTCATATTGTTCATTGGAATATTATTTCTCATCTTGTTTTTATAAACCATTCTAATAAAGTGACTTTTTGTGATGAATTAAAGATTTTGATGAGATATTAAGGTAATCGTCATCAATAGTCAAATGATCATCAACAACTAAATTAATTTAAATGTGTACTAAATACTACTTAAGACACAAACCTTACAGTAGCTCAAAAATTGGGCTCAACTAGATTTTAGATTTTTTGTTTGACGATTAACGCCACCTATATTTAAATAGCAACTGATCGTATGAAATAAATCATACTAAAAGTATTCATTATAATATATCCATATCGTTTTGCCTGTGTTCAAATTATCATAGCATACTCTTAGGATGTAAACTCGATAACCTTCTAATTGGAGATCTTATTGAACTTTTTAAATTCAGTTTTGTTGGTCTTATCAATTCAAATCTCATATTCAATAAGATTCTGCCAATCAGATATGTATTAACATATGTAGGTGCAATTTTCGACTTGAAATCCTTTTTCCTTAATAGAACTTATTACGATGAACCTAATTAAACCAACATCGGCCTCCTTATAGACGAATTTAAAGTCTAATCAAGGAGAATTTCTCTTCATAAATTAAAAACATTTTTTTTAACTTTTTTCATATGTTTTTCTTTTTATTTTGGAAATATTGAATTTCTTCAGTTTTTCTTTTAAAGTTTGTTTTTCTTTTTATTTGTTTTATACATCATTAATTTTTTCCACTTATATAACACAGACAATCAATGAATTTTCTTTTATTTGATTTGTATATAAATAATAATAAAATCTGGGAAAAGTATATTATTATTTCAATATTGTTACATTGTTTTTTTTTTGTTTTGTTTTAATATATATCTATTTATATACTCGTACTTTGTTGTTTTTGTTTTGGAAATCTACAATAATTACAAATATTTTAGTTTGTATTTTATAATAGATACTTTTTGTTTTATTAATTTATTTTGATAATAATATTTATTTAAATTTGTTTCACATTTATTTTATATTTTTTTTGTTTTTGTTTCATCTCATACTTAAGGAGCTAAATCGATAATAATAATTAATAATTAATAATAATAATAATATTTTCCTATATGGATTTTAAAAACGTCTTTTTTCTTTTTTGTTAATTTTAATAATGTGTTTTTTTTTTATTTATCAATTTATTTGCTATTCAATTTATTTAATACCACCAATTTTAACTATTTCCACATACGCGAGAATTTTAAATTTATTTTTTTGTTTTTTAATTTATTATTATTGTTTGAATGTATGTGGAAACCTCTCTGAATTAAATTAAGTTTGTCTTCTTTATTTTGCTACATGCACAATTTTGTGTTATTGTTTTTGTTAAATCCTGTTTTCGTAATTTTGTTGCTTAAATTTTAATGAGTTTATTTATTTTAGTTATTTTTTTGTTTTGTTTTTGTTTGGAAATTCGTAAGTTTTTCTTTTATCTTATTTGTATAGTACTAAGACTTTTGTTTTAAAATCTTAGTTTTGTACATTAAAAAAATATTTCTTTTATTTTCTTGTTTGTTTGTTGATTTTTACTGATATATTGTTTAATTACATAAAATTCTGTGTAAAAATAAGATCGAAGCAAACATTTTTGTACATTTATGTATTAGTTATAAAAACCAAATAAAATTTGAGAAAAATGCGAGTGGATTGTTTTCTTTCTAAATTTTGTTTTGTAATTATTTTTTTTCTTTAAATATAAATCGCAATTTCTTTAGGGAACTTTTTCATAACAAATGAATTTATTAACTTTTTAAACAAAATACAAAAAATAAACAATTGATCAGAAAATAAGCTTCCTAAAAAGATGCGATTTCAAAAAAAAAAAAATCAAAACAAGGAAATAGTTTTCAAGAGCAGAAGTTGTACGTAAAGGAGTTGCCAAAGTTTAAGAATTTATTAAATTAATCTTTTTTGGAAAGTAATTATTTTAGAGAGAAAAGTTGATAGACAAAGAATAATGAATTTTAAATTTAGTGGACTATTGGAAAATAATAATTTCTTTGGTATCTTAGACAAAAAAATGCTGTTGGCAACCCCTCAAAATTTGTTTATTTTTCTTTTGTGTTGCTCATTAATTTAAAAATTATTACAAAAACATCAAAAAATTGTGTTGCACAAAATAAGAAAACAATCTTAATTAAGTCAGTCTTAGGATTTTTAAGCCTATTTTCTTAAAATTTTTCTAAAAACAACTTTATTTTTTCTTTAATTTAATTTCCATTTTCACAAAACAAATGCAATATTTTACTCTTTTCTTTTCTCATCGTTCAATAAATAACAACTAATTAAAAATCCATTTTTTTCATAATAATGTTATAAGAAAAATAATTTGTTTTTATTTCTAACCAAGAAATTTTTCGAACCTTAAACAAATATTAAAATGAAATAAATATTTATAAAATAGTATAAATGTGTATAAAAAAAAAACAGAGTAGAAAATATTTATTAAAAATAATAAAATAATATATAAAAGAATTTAAACAGAAATACTTTCCTATATATTTTAAACTGGTACAAACAGACTCATAATAAAAATTGTTATACGATTTTTGTTTTGTTTATTTCTAATAAATAGAAATTCTACAAATTTACGGGCCTAAATATTTTTTAAAAATAACACACAACTTTTGGAACATTCTAATATTTTTTTGTAATTTTTTGTTTTATTTTTCAATTTTTTCTTAATAATTGTTTTATTTAAATTTAAGATTCTTATACAAATCCACACTCATGTCTTCTGGTTTGTTTGTTTTTTTTTTGTTGTTTTTTTCTATTTTATTAATGTTTTTATGTACAAACTTATATAACAAAGAATTTTGTGTTTTAAATATTTATTGTTTATTTTCTTCTTTAAGTATAATTCATTCCTTTGGTATTAAATGCCTCTTGTTAAATTAATTTTATATTACTGAACATTAGTTGGGGCGGGTTTTCATTTTTTAAAAATTTATTTACAGATTTTGTTTAACTTTTAAAAAGTCACAGGATACAATCCCTGACACCAGATGGCGTGCTGTGATGTATCTTTTAAACTGGTATACAAACAAAGAATTTACAGTTTTGTATTTATTTACAGACTCACCATCAATCGAGGAGAAGGTGGTGGTTTTATATGTACACTTATATAGGATTGCTTAAAATATGCGAGACATAACACGTGACGAGGGCGGCATCTGGTGGTGATGGTGGAGATGGTGCTGATGATGATGATAGCCGACCCAATTCTGGTAAAGTCATGCACCTTCTTTGCTTATTACGGACGCACTGGAATCGTCATCGGCAGTGAGTCCACCGACACTGCCACTGCTGGATATCATTGGCAGCTGGGGCAGGTGCGAGGATAGTGGCGAAGGCGAGGGGTGTTGGGCGGCTTGGACGAGATTCGATGCATTGACTGCGGCAGCTTTGCCTTGGTTAACTACGCACTTGCGCATGTGCTTTTCGAGCGTTGATGGTACACTGAAAGGCATATCACAGAAACGACAACGGTAGACGTCTTTGCCGGTACGACCGTGAGTCTTCATGTGTCGTGTCAGCTTGGATGATTGGGCGCATGCGTACGAGCAGAGTTCGCATTTGTATGGCTTTTCGCCGGTGTGACTGCGTCTGTGGACAGTCAGATTGGAGCAGTTTTTGAAAACTTTGCCGCAATATTCACAGGTGTCGTTGCGTTTGCTCTCCTTTTTGACAAGGGGACCTTGGAGAAGCTGTGAGCTGTTAGATCCAAGCGATGAAAGGGGTTTCATTTTGAGATTCTCGAAAAGCGATTCGTTTCGGTGCAGAGCCGACATACCCCACCATTCGGCACTATCCATCTTAATGCGTTTCGACATCTCGAAGGGGTTTTCGAAGGGATTGAACAGAGGTGCTACCTGCGACTGAGTGTGCCCGTGGTTTGGGGAATGGAGCATGCTCTTGGCGAATTCTTCTCGAAGTCTGAGGGCGGCAGGTAGACCATTGAGTTTTTGCAGTGAAGAATTGCTATTGTTATTGTCCAAGTCCTTGTTGTTCAGCTGCATTTTCATTGCGTTGCCGGATTCTTGCAGGGCTTGTTTGTAAGCTTCGGAGTACTGGGCAATGTTGGACAAACCAAACTTGTCCATGAGTTCACCAACGAGCGAGTTTGACGTGGAGTTTCCCATGCCCATGCCCGGCTTGTCATCCATCGTCCGATTATTCACACTCAAGTCCTCGGCTTCATATTCACCATCTTCACCGTCATCCATGTCGTCATCCTCATCTTCATCGAAGGCCTCCTCTTCGGCCATGTCCTCTTCACCAGAGTCTTCTCCATCGAGAGTCTCCAGTGATCCAGCATTGCTTGCGCCATCTTCGGGTTTCACATGCACCTTCATGTGTTTCTTCAGCTTGTTGATGTGGCAGCATTCGAACTCACACTGAACGCACTTGTACGGTTTCTCACCGGTGTGAATGCGTCGGTGGATGATGAGATTGTTCTCGAATCGGAAGTTCTTTTCACAGAAATCGCACGAATAAATTGCAGCACTGTTATCCTGGCTTGGTTTCGATGGTGGTGTAGATGCAGAGCGAGGTGTAGTGTTAAGGTGGGTTGTACCGTTGTCACCTTCACCAAGACTCGTGCCACCAATCTTTTCTGGCGGTGTTAAACTTTGAGGACGGGAATTACTTGTGACCGGCGTCGGAGGTAGCTGGGAGGGTGATGGGCTCGCGAAATTCGAAGGCGATTGCTTTTGCCGGGGACTCGGCGAGTTCGAGTTACCAGTGTTTCCAGCTCCAGGACTCGTTGTTCCTGCAAGCTGACGCAATCGCTGCGAGTAAAAATCCATCTGCGGTTCAAGTTGATGACTGCTTGGCTGACGGGTATTATTGAGACGTGTCTGTTGCATTGGCGGTATGGAACCGTGACTGCTCGACGACGAAGGTGGACGTTCCTTATTGCTAGCCGAATGATTCACTGTGTTGGCATTGAATGTCTGGTTTGAATGGGGTGCCGCTAGCGAATTTGCCGCTGCTACTGCCGCAGCTGCCAAATTAAGGCCATGGTGGCGAAATTGCTCGGAGACGAGTTGCTCCATGCGGTAGTGATCGGCCGCATGCGGTCGCGAAAAAAGCGGAGCAACCGGAGGAACTACTGGACCTTGTGCTAATGGCGGTAGAGGCATTCGCAATAGGTTGAAGGGATTGGCATGCATATCCGGTGGCGGAAGGAGTGGATGATGTCTCATGCCAGCCGCAGCTGCAGCTGCTAGGTTTTGAGCATTTTGCATAGCGGTGGTAAGACTGTTTTGCTGCTGTTGTTGTTGCTGTTGTTGCTGCTGTTGCTGTTGTTGGTGCACTTGTTGTTGTTGTGCTTGTTGTTGCTGCTGTTGTTGTTGGAGTTGTTGTTGCTGTTGTTGTTGTTGCTGCTGCTGTTGTTGCAGTATCTGGTTTTGAGGTTCCAACACACTCTTACTCTGACTAACCGGCGATGTTGATGAGCAATGAGAACTGGCGCAGCTGGTATTGTTATTGATTGTACTATTGGCAACAGCACCACTCAGCATTTTCTGCGCTGAATGACCAAGTGACAAAGAAGTCGCTGACGAGGACAGAAGCGATGTGGACGTTGATAGCGATGATGACGCCGACGAAGATGCCGATGAGGTTGATGAAGAAAATTCGACGTAGATCTTAACGCCGTGCGAGTGCTGAACATGCTGAATTAGTCGCCACGCTGAATTGTAACGTGTTTTGCAGGTGGAACATGTGTAGTTACTGGGTTCTGCAAGAAAACAACAAATAAAAAATGTTTTGTTAGTAAAGTTATGTGTATTTTAAATAATTAAAAGAAATATAAACAATTTGATAGCAAAATTAAAGGGACAAGTGATCAGAAGAACCTTCAAAGTTGACTTAAAATTTACATCAATTGTGTGATTAGGGGCCGTTCATAAAATACGTTCGCATACAAGGCGGGGGGAGGGCTCTTGCTGAGTGTGACAAGGTGGGACAAGGGGGGACGGGGGGTATATGGTAACGTGACGTTCGCCATTCATTAAAACATTTTCAATTAGTATTTCTTTTGCCTATTTTTCTTTTTAAATTTTCATCACGATAGAAAGACATTTATTTCGTATTTAGTAAATATATAGAATTTCAAACGTATATACATAGTTTTATTACAATAAATTGTAACTTGATATGTTTACTTTTGTTTATTTTTCGACATGAGCGCTGGCTCTGTGGCGGGTTTAGTCTTTTGACTTGGCTCTAGCGGCGTTGCGATCCGTCACAATTGGTTTCTTTTATTTTCCAATACTTAAAAATGAAAATTCTGTTTCTCATATATTTATTATTATATTATTCTTTCATTCTTCATTTAGTAGTGAACTAATTCGGACGCTTTTTTCATATTTTTCAATTTAATACTTTTTATTAAAATTCTTTTTATTTTTTATTTAAATTCTCAAAATTTGTGTAGTATCATTTGAAATTTCTCATATTCAGGGGGGGTAGACTTCGTTTTTGTGACGAAATATTTCTAGGGGGGGTCACAGAAAGCGTGACATAGCGTGACAATGGGGGGGAAGGGGGTCAGAAAAAGTTGATTTTAGCGTGACGTATTTTATGAACGGCCCCTTAATTAAAACTTTAAAAAAGCGTTTATGCTTACTTCCATCATCGTACATGATACATCAAAATTTCCCCAAAGGATAATGAAAGGTGTGGTATTTTTAATTAAATCAAATCTACAAAATACTCCATAACAAAGGACAAATGTTTGGACTTTGATATTCGGTTTCGGACGCAGCTTAAATTGCAGAAGCGTGGGCTTCCGCCGCGCGAATCGATTGTAATTAATTTCTGCTTGCTACAACGCACTCGTGATTCAATATACCAAATCTGCTGTTGCATCAGGCCTTTTCCACGCCATCAGTTCGCACCAATTACACCCAAGCAGGCAGCATATACTGCAGCGGATGAATTTTAAATAATTTATAGAATGCAAGCATCCACACACAGAGCTCTGGAAGTTATGTTTCTATAGATACATATCACCAGGTTGCGTAGGTTTCTGTGCTAGACACGCAATGGCTGACTGTGACTGAAAAAAAAACCTATGACTCTGCCACAAGGAACCTACGACTTATGCAGCAGAAGAGAAAAAAAACACTAAAACCGCATTCGAGTACCAACTATAAAGTGTGAATTAAGTGATTCTTAACTTAATTTGAATTGATTAGGCCTTCAGATTTAAGTCTAATAAATAGGGCTACATATATAACTATACATACACCTATACTACGAATTTCCTGGAGTGCCCATGATGCCCACCCATCATCCTTGGCTCATTTGCATATCCTATAAGAGGCAATAATAACTAATACAGTGATGGCGATAGGACCAAGGCAACGTTTATGGTGGAAGCTGACACATGTGCTGAAATGGTTTTTACATGTTGCGAGGATAGTAGGGCTAGCGCGCAATATGGGGCGTTATGTCCTTTTTTTTTGTTTAACTTGTCCCTCCTTAACATATACACGTATAGAGGAATATACATTTTTTGGTTTCTCATTTTTTTTTTGTAGCTCGGAGGAATCAACTGGAATAACCGTTGCTCTGTTCTGAATACAAATGGACGGTTATGAGATGTGGGCCCGATGTGCAAAAGCAATTTTAAAATCTTCCCCCACACCCGCACCCGAGCCGAGCCGCGGCACGGACACCCAGTGTATTTCTTTTTTTATTTTTAACCGGGGAGGGTGAGAGAGTAATATGGGACTTTTATACGTACGTATATGTGTGGCGATATATGGGCGAGATGGATATGGAAGAAGGTATGTTACTACCCCGCATATAGATACTATACACACGCATTTAGTTGCGGTTCCATCAATTTTTTAGTTTCGCTTACTTTTTTTTTTTTGGTGTGTGATGCCTTTTTTCCCCGAGAAGGTATCATATCTCGTTGTGTCCTTTTTTAGATTTTTTTTCCATTTTTATTTATTATTGCATTTGTCTTGATGGGCGATGTTTTGTTTTATATGACGTTCAAATTTAATGGTGACACACCAGATGTTACTCAGTGTATGTAGGTATTTTGTTTTTAAATTATTAAAAAAAAGGAAGAATGTCCTTTATTTATATCCACATAGGTATGTACATATCTTAAAGATGTCAAATTATCGAATTGTAGATCAACCAGAGAGAACATCACACAATAAGATACATCATCTCTGGTGGTTTGAGGATGATTATCCTTGTTATATGATTCCGTTAACACACGTACAAGCTTACACTTGATACACACCCCTGTAGTTTGTGAGGGTTTTTAACCACAGAAGGGACATCATACAAAGACCAAAAACCAATATAACAGCCTATAACACTATGATGATGATGACGATAATGATAATATAAGGTATAGTTATATTGAAACAGGGGCGTTAATAGCTGCCCAATATGTGGTCTAATAGATTTATTTTCTTTTTGACAAAAGGGTAAGTTTTTAAAATGTTTTCTTGACAATTTTCTTTATAATAAACTTTGAATTTAGTATTTATGGTATTTAAAGTAATATTTTAAAGTAACTATACACCTTTTTGCTTTATCCGGAGCAATTAAACTTTTATCCGAGATTGAAATTCTACTTGACAAGGAATACGGTGTGAAAAGGTAACTTAATAGCACTTATCCGGGTACAAAATGAATAGGAATTTCCAATATTTATAACAATATTTGCTTTGTATTAAAAGAAAACTCTATTGATAGTTTGTAATCTAAAACAATAATCATTTAAACTAAAAACGTATATTAATTAAATGTACATCCTTGTGTTTATTGCTTATCCGAAGAAGTAATTCTTTTATCCGAGGTCAAAAACTAGAAGAAAAGTGGAAAAATAATATTACCAAGTCTTAAAATCAGTTATCCGAAAGCGAATTCGTGACTTTGATTAGGAGGTTTGTTTTTTCGAAAGCCTTACTTTGAGTCTTAGGAAAAAAACAATAAGTACAACCATACAAAACTGTTAATGTATCATAAATCATTTCGAACTTACTTAAAACTAATTTCTAGAGAAAACTTTAAGAACGACCTAAAGGTTGTCGTCGAAAAGAACATCGCATAAAGCTGCAAAAATAATAAGGAAAGTATCCTTTTCTCTATTTCCATACATACTGAATACTTTTCCAACCAAAGCTAAGAATTTACCTATAAACCAATTTAACCGTTACAAAAGACAAAACCCTATAATTTTCCTAATCGAAATCGACGCGACGGTGATATCAAATTCCTCCCCAAAAATCAAATTAAATTCGAATCTTTTACCACCCATAACCAACTTTCATGCGTGGTCGTATCTATTTCAAAATGATGCATTTTAATATTAAATGTGCAGTGCATCCCTTTTGGTATAGCCTGTGCCTGTGTGCAGTACAACAGCTGCTTTATATGATAATTTTTTAAACGCACTTTTAACTCGTGCATGGCATAGTTTCGTAATTTACAACACAACAAAAATTAAATGCGCTGTGAGTTTAACCCTATGTATGTACATAAATGCTGCATACAGGGAATATAAATTCAATCTGCGTGCTTGCCAAAGAAGAAGGATCCGTGTACCACAATACTATCTCCTCTGTACGAGTGTGTGTTATGTCGTACGCACATGTAGTATTACCTACTACGAAGTCAAAGGTGAAACGCACGTTTGTCATCACTCGCGGATAAAAGTGGTGCTGTTCATTCATGTCCTATGGCACGAGGATATTCGTATAGTTTTCGTTTCACATCCTTTTTTTGTATTCGGAAAAATATTCGTGATCTCTTATAATAGGGTTTTAAAATATCTTCTATCTATGTTTGTATGCAAATGAAGGGTTGAAGTGTTGGTTGCTGTGCGTATCCCTTATCTATTTTAAGTTTTTTTTTTTTTTGTTGTATTTCTCAATATTTATTATTATTATTAAGGGTTACTTAAACTAAAGATCACATCTCGTCCTAGGCGCGTTCTTCTAATTATTTGTTTTTCTGTTTGTAAATTTATGTTCGGTAAGGATGTTGAAAAATATCCAAAGTCTGTGGAAGACGTCTGCCATCACTAAACGAAGACGGACGAGAACGAGGACGACCCATGTTCCTATACTCCTCTTTTATAGAGAAAATAAAAAAAGAAAACGTGAAAAGGATGCGCATCAATTCAATTGATCATTTAAGACTCCTGCTTTTGATATGACATAGGTGTATATGCTAGGCCGCAATAAAGGATTCTTATAGGAAATAGATATTAAAATGGCATACAGGTAGTGCCTTGTCTATACCTTAGTAAGGTATGTGTCTCGTATGTGTCACGCGTTTCCTCTTTCAAAGTAGCATCCTTTTTCGTACAGATGTCAGTGGCACATGTGATTATTCGGTTTGATGCGGTGGCGGGCCTTTAGTTTATTTCCTTATTGTTGAAAATAAAATTATAGGAAGACACTCTTCGGATGTATAGGTATTGCGTAAGAAGTCGTATTTGCATGGTTGTAAATCCTTTTTCTGATACATATATTCACTTCATCATATCCAGAATCGAAGAATTGAAAATAAACGGGTGACGGGTTTTTCGTTTGCCTTTAAAAAAACAGCAGGACATTGTCCCTGTTTTATTTTTTGTTTAGGAAAAGCGCCTTAACAACGATGCCAAGACATTTTCATTTTCGCCTTTCTTTAGGTCCTTTTATTGGTATGCCTTCTTGTACTCGTATTTTATATCCCCATGTGATATCCTTAATAATTTTTTTTTATTTTTTTTTTTTGTCTTACTATTATTATTTTGCGCACCCCTTTGCCTAACATCTGCATTGAACCACGAATTACTGCTGCACATATCCTGGTTATGTCGACGTCCGTCGTCATCACCGTTGTTTTGTTCTCTATATTATTTGCGGGCCGAAAATTTGTTTTTATCCTCGTTTTTTTTTTCCTTGTTTCTAAACTCAAGACAGCAAGAACAATGTAAAAAACTGCAGTAAGGAAAAAAAATCCCCAAAAACAAAAAGTGTGATTCCTTATTTTGCGGTTGAGAGAAAATTGAAGTTTTGTATGTGTACATTGAAGCATATCCTTAAAAGTCAAGCAAACTCATCTCATCCGACGCCAGTCAAGCGTCATTTTGGATATTTTTTACAGTTTCGTTGTTTGTATTTTTCATCATCAGGAAATCAGCCCGCTGCATATATGATGCTGTAGAAATGGCAGGAGATGCTGCTCTGCTAAATTGACCGCCTGCTGGAAATTAATCGCTCAGCCGCACAAAACATATAGTATAGCTTTTATATGAACATTTGCCAAAGGATACGCGAGATAGTCATCGGAAAAACGATGTGAAACAATGGAACTCTCAACATACCAAGGACGAAATACAGAAAAAAAAAAAAAAAAAATCAGTAAAACAGACAGTCATCACATATCATCCGTGTCGTTTGCAGTCTATTTGGTACTTTTCTTTATTTTAAATTTTTTTAAGGATAAATATATGTGTATGGTATATCTCCTTGAAACGACCGCTACAAATGTGTAAACATGCATCAGTGGGTGCATTGCATGTTTAAAAGGATATATATATAAAGTATAGTAATTTTGGCATTTAACTTCGATTCTGGTAATTGCTATAGGAGTCATTAACATTTTGCAGGACTTGAGACTCTATATATGTACATATGTGGGACTGATTGCGGTTATTGATCTATTTTTGAAGACGTTTTGCCTTAAAGAATACGAAAATAAGACAGAAATCGATTTTAAGTGTTTCTTTAGTGCTTATCCGGAGCAACAATACTTTTATCCGGAAGTAAAAACTTAACATATTGGAAAAACTGAACTATCTAACATCGTTAGAACTATTATCCCGAAGAAAATCTATAATATTTGGTAAGATTTAGATCTCGGATAGTAAAATTATCCTATAACGGATAAGAAATGTTGATTTTTTTATTATTTTCAAATTAAATTTTGTATCATATTCGTTTTAGAGGAAAATCTGCATCAAAGGTATCCTAACACTTTTTTAACTTCTTTATTTCTTATCCGAAAATAAAATTTGCTTATCCAGATGTGTTTTCCCCCTAATTATATCATATATTTTTAGTTCTTAATGAAATAAAATTTGTAGCTGAAAGCAATGCTGCAGGTGTTTCATGAAAAACTCGCCATTGTATTTTTATCATCATGCGCCAACCTTTTGGTTGGCCTTTGTCAATCACGCATTGTATAAAAAGTAATCCTTTCAAAAAAGTGGTTTGGGATTGAAATCACTGCCAACGGCTTGACCAATATAAATTGGCTAAAATTCCATTTAAGCTAAAAAAATAAATAAACCCTTATAATTCCTGCCACACAAACATATATATAAATAATGTTGACACTAATTGGAATTATTCGAATGGCAACGCATTAGTCTAATTAAAAATTTACACCGTCAAAATGGACTACCTATAATAGATATATGCAGATATGGATATGTAGGAAGTGGCGCATTGAAAATCAAACCGCTGACATTACACGACACACCAAACAAATAAAAACAAACAAAAAAAAAAGGATAACAATAAAAGCCCTGAACAGCTTCATCTATATAGGTAGCATCTATATCTATTTGTTCATATACGATATGTAGGTATATAGGTTTATATGAGTGTAGTACATTTAAACAACAACTGACGAAAAAAAGAAATGGTTGACAGTTTCACTGTGTTAATTTCGAATGTGTTGTCATGTGCACATATCAAACGAGCTGAGTTTTAACTCATATGACAAAGGATAAAATTCATGTGGTGAATGTCCTTTTTTACGTCCTCTCCCTGGAACCATGACCACACTACCATTGAAAATGTATATATAATATATACATATATATAGAGAAGGAGCAGCAGCATCATCCATTGCTGCACATCCATCCATCCATCTCTAGTCTTTTTGCATATAAACATTGCTGAGTAATTTTAATAAATTTGAACTCTGCAAAAAGGACGAACACAAACAAAAAAATGGAAAAAATAATTGTACAGTAAAAACAACGTCACACAAAACGACACCACACCAGAGCTGTGGGAAACATTTAGTCAAATATAAAGTATCTACAATTCAACATCCATCATTTTCGCACAGTTCTATATTTTATTTTTAAATACAGTTAAACTTCATCATTTGATTTCAGATTTATTCGTGTGATTTTGATTTATAAAAGTTGGGAACTATGTTCACGACCGCGTATATAATATCCTAGTATTGAAACTTGCTCGCCCTTATTTGAATTTCACTCTGAATCTGAATACACTGCTGTTTAAACGACAGCTCTGTCAAAGGCCCGTTTTGTTGGATGCAAATGATGATTAAAGGACATTCATGGACGTGTATGTGCGGTGGATATAGTGGTTGGAGATATGGTCCTGTACGATGACAGCAAAAAGTGTGTGTGATTCTCTGTCCACAGGACATAACTTCGCTTAGATAGAAATTAAAAGCGAAAATCAAAACATGAAAAAAAATCTCGTCCTGCCTCGTATACCGCACTCACAGTACCTACCTACCTACCTACCTAGAAACAGGAGCATAAAAGCGCCGAGGACAGGAAAGGATAATGCTTTTGGTCTTCTTTTCACTGTGTCGTCCAGGATCTTCTCCTTATGCACACATGTACGCGCTCTTAAGCACAGAGAAAAAAAAGCGTGTATTGAAGGTCAACCATCCAAAGGTAATGAATAGCAATGTGACATTTTGATATCTTCTGTTGGTGTTTGGTGTTGTGTGGATGTCCTTCCCTTTTGTAAAAACCATGATGACTATACGATGACGATGATGATGTAAATGCTGCTGTGGTTTTAGGGTTATCCTGCTTAGCTTAGCTTGGCTATCTCTTTTGATTTTCTTCTTCTGCCAGATATGATTGTTGAACACTGAAGTGGTTCCATTCTTTTGTCATTGTCTCATTAGATTCTTCTCATCGTTTTCCTTCAGGATCATTCACTTTCTCCGCACATTTAGCTTTGTATGATATAATAAGAAAAAGGCTGCAAAACTCTTGTCCGCATTGAATCTGATGACGACGACTTTTCTTCTTAGTAGGTCTTTATGTGTAGGTACAGATGACGACCGAAGTCAGGCCAAACCACCAACGCAAAAGGGTTCACTTACTGTATATACACAAAGGATGTAGGTAGGTTGGAGTATTTCACGTAACATTTATCAATAAGAATCAAATGCATGATGTTTTTCAGGAGTCATTTCTTTTCTATAAGGAGCTAGTTAATCGCCTTATCGCATATAGTAGTGTCCTTAATCCCTTTAAAGGGTTCAAATGCATATGCTGTCATCCATTGTGTGTGTACGAGTATATGCAATCAAAAAATACTGAAACTGGTTTTTTGAAACGAACTCAAGTCAAATTCACAACCAGGTGGGCGAATATAATGAAATAAAAAAGTATATAAAAATTGAAAAAAAAAACTCTATATTTTCAAGTTACATGACAGAATGTCAAAAGGATGTCAGCTAAATTGTTTAACCCCCTCATGTTAATATCTGATTTATATTTTTTGTATTTTTTGTTTCGGTTCCACAGAAAGGCACGCGAACAATTTATTATTATTTTTTTGATTTAACACAAAAGGTCAGTTTTATTTTTTCTTTCAAAAATCGTTTTTGAATAATTTATTCGTCCTTTCACGGACACATATTGTCCAGCGAAACACGTTATACCTCCTTGTTTGATCTGAAGGACATTCTTGTTGATGTTGATAGGTATATTATTTGTGATGATGATGTGTGGTCAAACATTTTCGAGGGGAAACTTATTCTGTGTCGCTCTCGCTGCGCCGCGCTGTTGCGTTATGTTATTATTAATTCTGCCTTGACTATAAAAAGGATGTGGACAAGGGAAGTTCCTTTTTGTAAGTTTTTCTTTACAATGTGTACCATATCCTCGAATTTGATGGACATCAAGTTAAACAGAAGAGCAAAACTTGTGTTTTTATTTTCGTCGAGACATGCAACAAACAGCAGCAACAAAACACATTCCTTAGCTCGTTCGTCTGGTCTGTGATGTATGCAAATTCCTAAATTTTTTAGGGGAAAGTATTTCATCCACAAATTTTCCCTATTGAGATTTCTAAAGGTGCCTGTTTGTTGTTTTGAAAGTCATGATACTTCAAAAATAAATTGATCTTGGATCTCGTGAAAATTTAACAAGATTACTTGGTTAAGTTTAAGATTAAGCAGAAGAATGTTGCCAGTTAAATATTCGATCATGTCAATTTAACTAGATTTTGTGTTAATTTAAAAGGATGATAATTTTATTTGAAGAAATGTGAAGCTTAAAAGGAGCAATGTGGATTTTACACGAATTTTAGAATTATAAACATTTTTTAATGACTATGTATATATAGTTTAAGATTAGAGTTTAAAAGTATTTTAATTCAAAACTTGTTTTGTGAGCAAATTCATACAACACAGCCATGTCATTGATTTCCTGTTTCCTGTTTTTTCAAAGTTTTTTTTTTTTATTTTATTTTTCACAGAATGTCAAAGGACATTGGTAAGTATTTCATGTTAGGTCCTTTTTATCTTTCAGAAACCAGCATCTCTGTACATGGTGGTATCTCATCGTTGTTGTCCATTAGACTTTTTTGATGTCAGAGGTTTTATATTTTTGTTTTTGTTTTATTTTATTTTTGTGCATTCGTGTCAAAGAGGTTAAGTGAATGGTCAAAAAAGTCATCAATGACGCTCAACCTGTTCATGTCATATCTACAAATGACATCCCTATATACATATATCATGGATGCTGTTTATAGTATAGCAGCAGTATAGTAGGTAAGGTACATATTATGTAGATAGGTAGGTAAGGTAGGTTGGTATAAGGTATCCTATATAACATGCCCGAAAGGGGTGATAAACTTTGTTTTTGTACCTTTATGTTGCGGCATCGGCTTTATACTTATATGACTGTGAAAACATCAAAAACATTTTTGCATATACAAAAGTGAACACCGGTAGCCCATCGTCATCATACCATCAGATTCAGAGCAAAAGCGGTGTCATTTGATAGAGAATTTTCAATGAGATTTTTGAAAGTTCTCAACTGACACAAAGTCGAAGAGTAAGGGGATTGGATGCAGTCAGATTTCGAGCTGGGTGGGGGGTGAAGGAAAGCTAAAGCTAAGAGAAGGTATATAGCAACATTTGCAAATAAAAAAAAAAACAGAACGAATATATACATATTTGAATAGGTTCTAGAAATGTATATACCAACAAATAAAAACGACTTCAAAGAAAACTTACCACTATTTAAAGTGTTCGATTCGGCGTCGGCTACTTCGATTTTTGGTTTTTTACTTGGCGGCTGACCATCATTGGACGCTGAAGCTATGTGACTATCATCTTCTTGATTCAAACCACATTCGTTTTGTTCTTCTTTGATGTGCAAGCTACTTGGTTTTCCACAATCCGTATCGTTGGAGGTGGATTTTTCAATTTGTTCCTCGATGTGGGGACTTTCAGTTCGGTTTGTTGATGAATTGTCACCTTTAGGTGTTGTATTATCATTTTCTATATTGACAAATAAACAAAAATAGATTGTTTTGAAAAATTTGTATAATTAAACAAAATACAACTTACCATCAACAAGCCGTTTAGGTGTACTTGATGCTCCATCGGCTAACAAATCAGCTGGACTAGGGGGCGGTGTATGTATTCGGGTTCCGGATGGCTTACGATTTGTTATCGGAGCTGATATGGATGGTCTACGATTAACTAGACTAAGAGGTCGACCATCGTCGGCGTCTCTATCACTTGCAGGACCTTCAAACAAAAAATTAAAGAATACATTTTTACTTAAAAAAAAGAGACTTTTGAAAAATTTATTTAAACAAAGATATTACCTTGTGTGAGACATTGACCATAGTTTTCCTTATTGCATTGTAATACTTTGTGTTGTATAAATCGGACAATATCAGAAAGTGCAAAGGCTTTCTGACACGATCCGCAAGTCAAAATATCCTGTGCAGCTGGGTCCGCATCAGAAGATTCCGAATCTGCTGAAAATGATCCAAACAAATAAGAAACAAAATTAGAATTGTTTTTGTTAGTTTTGATTTGTTTTATATGTAAAAATATGATATTTTAAAATTGTGCTTTGTTAAAGAAATAAGGATTTGATGTTTTATTAAATCTTATCCGAGGGTCTGGAAACTCTTATCCGAAAACTTTTTGTAATGGATAATCAAGCAAATTAGTACAATAGTGACAAAAAACTTTATCCGAAAGATTTTTAAAACTTATGAACAATTTTTAAGCTTGATATTTCTTATCTGACTCTTATAAAATCGAATAAATGTGTATAATCTTTTATCCAAAAATATTTTTTGCTAAAAATTGTGAATTGATGGCTGAATCATATTAAATGAAATTATATCTTCTAACCTTTGAGCCTTATAACTACTTGTGAACTGGCTTATTTAATTTTATTATATTCTATTGATAGAGTTATGACAAAAATAAACCTATATAGAGGTAGCAAAATGTATTATTTCGTCAGAAATGACGTGATTTACTATCTCATAAAATCTTCTTCGATGGCCTTTATCAAATTAATTAAAGTTTTTCCCAAACTACCATATATCTCATGGATGGATTCAAACACCCACTCATAAATATTAAATGATGTCAAAGTAGAAAACACTTTTAGTTTGTTTCATTGTAATATGCAGAGTTATAGTCGTACCTATATTCCTATAAAAATCTCGCAATAGTAAATTTAATTCAACTGTAAATCGATTTTTATATGTTCAAACTATATCAATTCTATAGAAACACAGAAATCTATAAAAATGTATATGAATGTATTGGCAAATTAAGAAGATCAAGCATTTACTCATGTTTTGGTGGTTTTCTTGATTAAACGATTTCACATTACTATTGGTTGGTCTATATAGTACCCGTACTCGTACCTTAGAAGTGATAGTCTTTCCCCACATTTATTATTACGAATACAAAAATAAATTGTTCAATAAATTTTATCTTAATTCCTTTTGGTTTGGCCCCAACCATCATATCATTTATACAATCGTACATAAGTATAAAAACCCTCCACTTCTTGTCCAATATTGTATAATCGTCTCTATCTCCATCTTTTTTTTTTCAAATCAATGCTCTTATGTTTATTAGTAGTACTTGGAATTGATTGGGCATTTTAGCCAAATATTCAATACCGCGCCAAACTGTCAGCAACGGCACGACACGACGCGACGCCGATATCATCGTAAATTGTTTTGAACACAAATAAAAACGAAACACAATACAAAACCGAATACGAGTATCTACCTCAAAAACGAAATAATAAATAATGTAAATGTATTTATGGATTTGTCTTAATTTTTGGGGATATAGCGACCGCGACCGGGGTCATATTATAATTATACTAAGATATTTCAGTACAAAAACCGACATATGGTC
Source organism: Eupeodes latifasciatus (assembly GCA_920104205.1). NCBI lineage: Eukaryota > Metazoa > Arthropoda > Insecta > Diptera > Syrphidae > Eupeodes > Eupeodes latifasciatus. The sequence continues at coordinate 75,796,649 of OV049926.1, forward strand.
CACACTCACAGAATGAAATAAACCGAAACTCCAACAATTATACTGAACAACGAAATAATATTTGTATCACAGAAGCTGATAGAAACCGTTTTATTTACTTAGCAACCAAAGACCATGGAAATGTCCTCCGATTTCACCCTGCCCACCGAATCTGTCACTATGTCCACCCCATATGCAAATTTTTGCGTCCAGACAAACCTATAATCCGACCAAATCCTCTGGTCGTTAATTTAATGATTTTTCGCCAAAACTTATGTCGAAAAAAAAAACAACAGCACAAGAGAACAAAACTCACAAAACAGTAACGAATAACGAATGTTACGTAGTATACATGCGAAAGTATATGAATATTGGCGGCCAGCGCGGCGGTAAATGTTTACGCTTCAAAGGAATATTTTGCATGCGTTCCTTGTATTCGAGAGTCCTTCGGATAATAATATTTTGTAAAATTATACTCGCACTCTTTTATACGTTTCATCAATTTCGCGGGATATTTTCTGTGAACTCCGTTTAATCTCGGGGTTGCAACAATATTATATTCATCCATCCATCAGTCATCACCTCCACTTCAGGTGCGAGCCCTTATGAAAAGGCTTTTAACACAATAATGTTAGGTAGGTAAGGTAAAGGTTAGGTTATACACATCAAGTGGTAAAGTAGCAACAACAGCAGCAACCCTTTTCTTTTGGTCAGTTCCACTTCAACATTGAAAGTCGAATCGAAAAGAATCGAATCGACCGACAAAGAATTTTTTTTACGGAGCGCGGGACGAAGGGTTTTGATGTTTTCACTCAATATTGAATATTTTTTTTTTTGTATTTTGTCAAAGGGTCTAAGCGAGCCGCAAAAATGTTTTACAAATAATAAAAAAACAACAACAAAAACAAAGGAAAAAGAAAAAAGTTTTCTCGCCTCAGGATGTTGCAGCTATATTTTCATATATCCTGAGATTGCCACCACACATCGTAAAAATATGTGTATACGCAAATTGGCAGCCCATGATGATTACTTACACATTACCTAAGGGCTAAAGGTTATCCGAGTACGGGTACGAGTGTAGTCATAAAGTCGAGTCAAATAAATTCTAGCCTAAAAACGAACCAGAGAAGATGACAAAATTTTGTGTCACACTAGAGCAGCATATGTGTTTGTTTTGGTCAGGCCCGGATTAATAGGGGGGCTAGGGGGGATTGCAGCCCCGGGCCCCATCCCATTAAAAAAATTAAACCGTATAACCGTGATATTCAAACTGTACAATCTAATAAAAACCAAAATTAGTTGACCCTACAAAATCCAAACTCGAAAGCTATATACCCCAAAAACGTTAAACCCATATAGCCCAACTCACAATTAATCCCATATACTTTAAACCTACATACGAGTAGCTCAACTCGCTAGTATCTCCAAAAAGTCAAACCCTCATAGCCTAAGTCGACCCAAAACTTTAAACTTAAAAAATATTTAATCCATGCAGCCTAACTCAGCAAAGGATTTCCTGATTGAAAAAAAATTGAATTCTATGCCTCGTATTTTTTTTTTTTATTTATTTATTTTTTAACTGCTGGAACACAATGGTGTCGGAGCCGGAGTCGGAGTCGTAACTGGAGTAGCTGTCAAAGTATTCAATGTACGCAAATGCAAATGTACGAACACAACGCGACGCAACTGGAATCGGAGCCGCAGCCGGAGTCGGAAGAGTTGACCAACTTTTAACTTTGACGTACGACCCATGTGACGTTTCCATTTTTGAAGTGAATAACTTTGTGATTATATTTTTTTTTAATAGTTTTTCAATAAAAAAGTGGAAAAATATTTAAATAAGAAATAAAAGTGAACAAAAAAATATTTTCTGAGAAATTTGATGTGGTTGTAAACTGCAAATATAACAATAACATCAAAAAGCCGTACGATACATTGTGTGCGTACTTTTTGTGAAACGTACGACAACTTGTGACAGATTTTCCGACTCCAGTTACGACTCCGGCTCCGATTTTTTATTATGTTCCAGCAGTAATTAGTAATTATCTCGAGTACCTTATCTATTCTTGATTAAGAGAGATGTGCGAATTGAGCGTTAAAGTACATTTCGATACTAGTGTGGTAAAATTTAGAATTGTTAATTTCCACGAGTCCGTTTTGAGTTTAACAAGCGAAAAATGGCGAAATAAATTTTGCCTCAGAAGTATTGAATCGTATTTTTCGACACAACGTACGTAAAGTTGAATTTTCCGAAACCCTCCCGTGTGCAAAATTCGACTTAAAGGTTTTCGAAGTGAAATATTTTATTATTAGTTTTTTTTTTAAAAGGCATTAAAAAGCAATGCATGTATTTGTTTTAATAATACATCGACACTCGAGAAGAAAAAAAAAAAAAAAAAACGAAATTTACGAAATTTACGAATACATGTCAGAGCATGTTATTGACGCCGCCGTTATTGGGTTGGCTCGCTTGAGGTTTAGGACGCTTTGGGTTATTGGGTTGGCTCGCTTGGGGTTTAGGACACTCTAGGTTATGAGGGGTTGGCTTGCTTGGGTTTTATATTTTTTTAGGGGGCCTAAAATTTGAAATAACCCCGGGCCCCCATTTTCTTTAATCCGGGCCTGGTTTTGGCAACACACAAGCTTACAAGAAAAAAACACAGACAATAACAAAAATAAAGAAACTAAACTATCTCTGTGTTTTTCTATGTTTGTGGTGTGATATCGCCCTGGGCGATGTTTCCGGTTTATTTATTTATTACTTCATCTTTTTTGTGTCTTCTGCTACTTCTATACTACCGCTGCTGGTCATATTATTTCTCTTCGTAAACTTTCCCAATTTGTTTTATACCGATGATATCGAGGTATGGGACAAAACAGTCCATGACTAACTAACACGTAATAAATTTGATTAGTTGGACATGACATACACATACATCCCTTACCTCTCTTGTTTTTTTTTTTTTTTATTATTTCTTTATCGAAGGATAAAAAACATATCCTTGTCAATTATCCTACAACCATGTCATATTATCGAGGTTTGTAATTTTTGTTTTCCTACTTCTTTTTTTTTTCATTGTGGCTAAAGTCAACCCTGTAAATAATTCATATCGTTCTATAACCTAAGGGGATGATAGGACTGCTTCATTAGGGTATTATTATATATATGTATGTATATGTGGTGGGGGCGATTAAGGGGTCACCATAATATATTGTATATCAATACTGTAGTTAAGTTTCTGATTGATTGGGATGGGATATGTAATTTTTCTTCGGTTTTTTAGGTCATTCTCATTCTTCTTCTTTTTATTGTGGATATGGGTGTGTTTTTATTTTCGTAATCGAACAATCCATATGTCAGTTTCAATTAAGAAAGTCAATTGAATTACTGATGGTGGTATATATGTAGACTATTTGATCAGGTGTATAAGCTTGTTGTTTCTTGAAAGTCTGGAGATTAATTTTTTGTTTTTAATTTTCGGTAAAGCGCCTTCGTAGGCAAAGGTAAATAAAATATATGAAAAAGTCAGTTTTTGGCTAGATTTTAGGGTCGGGTTTTCAACTTAAAATTTAGAGGTTTTTTTTTGTAAAAAGGGTTGACATACATAACTACCCAAATTTTATAAAAATTTGTATGGAATTTAATGTGCTCCTTAAATTGCCAAAACAAGTCATCAGTTTTGGAAAGTTAATTTTAAAAAACCTCCATTAAGTTAATCTAGAGCTAGAAAAAGCTGTACTATTTAACTTTAATATAATTTTGAAAATTAGAGTATCTGAATGTAATTTTGAAAGACAAAAACTAATTAGTTAAAAAAAAAACAAACAACAAAAATAAATTAGGTGGCGCAACAGTCCGTAGAGAACCAGGGCCTGTGACTTACAACTCTCAACGACTTCTGTGTGCGAGTAATACTGTCAGAGATGGAGGGGACCTACAGTTTATATGCCGAATCCGAACGGCTAATTTGAGAAAGCACTTTTCATGACAAGAATTACTCTTGGAAGATTTGTCAATTCCTCGCAAGAGGCAGTACCCGTGAAAAAAATGTAGGTGGCACAGGCAGGGATCGAACCCAAGACCTCTTGCATGACAGTCCAACGCACTAACCATCACGCTACGGGTACTACAAAAAAACAAACAATAAAGGATAAAAACGCATTCTGAAGGATTTAATTAAAATCTAAAAAATTATAGCAAACTTCAAATGTCATAAATTTCGAAATACAAACGATAAAGCCTATCACTCCCAGTATTAGAAAAATAGCTGCTATCTTCCTTAGAAGAACAACAACAAAAACTCCAATTGGATTTTTATTTCGTGGGCAGTTCATTCTCACATATGTACGAGTTGGTATAGGCAGGTATATTTACTCCTCTGACGCAGGTATTTTTTATTTTAATGTAAGCCCAAATATCCATCAGGAACACCCAATGACCAATGGAATTTCGGGATTCTTCCAAAAAAAGAAAAGGGAACCAGTTTTTCGGGTACGAATAGAGCGTGCGTGTGATACGATGTATGATATTCGGGTAAGGGTTGACCATTGGTCAGTAGACAGGGAAGAGTCAACAAAAGGATATACGGTATTAATACATACAAATATCAGTATAGGAATGTGTTGATGTTAGATATAGAATATATTGATTGGTCGAAGTCAAGTGGAGAAAGACGGAATAAGGCATATCGGTTATGAATGATACATACCTACTTTTGTATAGTAGAAGGAAATATGAGAATAGAAAGGATAACAATAAATAGTAGGAGGCGATTGTATACGAATTGACTACCAATGGTGTCTGTTTGTGTATTTGGATCACTGGAAAATAAAGGCGATTCAATATCGTTAGAATAGTGCAAAAGATATAACATGTCATTACCAGAAGTTTTGTAAAAGGTAGATATTAATGTAGACTTCCCAAAAAGAACGTCCTTATAGAATTTTTCGGAATCATGCAGGAATATGTGAATTCAGGATCATACATATAGAACACAAGTCTTGAAATGTGACACAAGAAATTTGTCTGGCAACGTGAGGCTTTGGGCAATCAAAAACATTTCAAAGACACGTGAATTTGATTTCCTGTGGATTTTGAAAGATTGACACGTGGAAGAATGTATATATGTATAAATAGTTTTAGTAGTTATACCAACGCAAGTTACATTATACCGAACTGAATTGTTTTAGAAGGTCTTAAGAAAATTATTCAAAAAATGTTCTTTAAGGATGTCGAAATTTAATTTTGGAATTTCTAACTTCCATTAGCCTTCGTTTAGAAGAATTTTGAAAAGCTGGATTTTTAATTCTGGAAGTTCTTACTTCTATAAGACTTTTTTTTAAGGAGAATTCGTTTAGAAGAATTTGGAAAAGCTGGATTTTTAATTCTGGAAGTTCTTACTTCTTTAAGGCTTTTATAAGGAGAATTCGTTTAGAAGAATTTTGAAAAGCTGGATTTTTAATTCTGGAAGTTCTTACTTCTATAAGGCTTTTTTAAGGAGAATTCGTTAAGAGAATTTTGAAAAGCTAGATTTTTAATTCTGGAAGTTCTTACTTCTATAAGACTTTTTTTTAAGGAGAATTCGTTTAGAAGAATTTGGAAAAGCTGGATTTTTAATTCTGGAAGTTCTTACTTCTTTAAGGCTTTTTTAAAGAGAATTCGTTTAGAAGAATTTTGATAAGCTGGATTTTTAATTCTGGAAGTTCTTACTTCTATAAGGCTTTTTTTACGGAGAATTCGTTTGGAAGAATTTTGAAAAGCTGGATTTTTAATTCTGGAAGTTCTTACTTCTATAAGGCTTTTTTTTAAGGAGAATTCGTTTAGAAGAATTTCGAAAAGGTGGATTTTTAATTCTGGAAGTTCTTACTTCTTTAAGGCTTTTTTAAAGAGAATTCGTTTAGAAGAATTTTGATAAGCTGGATTTTTAATTCTGGAAGTTCTTACTTCTATAAGGCCTATTTACGGAGAATTCGTTTAGAAGAATTTTGAAAAGCTAGATTTTTAATTCTGGAAGTTCTTACTTCTATAAGACTTTTTTTTAAGGAGAATTCGTTTAGAAGAATTTGGAAAAGCTGGATTTTTAATTCTGGAAGTTCTTACTTCTATAAGGCTTTTTTAAGGAGAATTCGTTTAGAAGAATTTTGAAAAGCTGGATTTTTAATTCTGGAAGTTCTTACTTCTATAAGGCTTTTTTTTACGGAGAATTCGTTTGGAAGAATTTTGAAAAGCTGGATTTTTAATTCTGGAAGTTCTTACTTCTATAAGGCTTTTTTTAAGGAGAATTCGTTTAGAAGAATTTTGAAAAGCTGGATTTTTAATTCTGGAAGTTCTTACTTCTATAGGGCTTTTTTTAAGGAGAATTCGTTTAGAAGAATTTTGAAAAGGTGGATTTTTAATTCTGGAAGTTCTTACTTCTTTAATGCTTTTTTAAAGAGAATTCGTTTAGAAGAATTTTGATAAGCTGGATTTTTAATTCTGGAAGTTCTTGCTTCTATAAGGCTTTTTTACGGAGAATTCGTTTAGAAGAATTTTGAAAAGCTGGATTTTTAATTCTGGAATTTCTTGCTTCTATAAGGCTTTTATTTGAGGAGAATTCGTTTAGAAGAATTTTGAAAACTGGTTTTTTAATTCTGGAAGTTCTTATATTCTATAAGGCTTCTTTAAGAAGAATTTATGTCACAGAATTCTATGATTCATTTTTATCGCTTATGATGTCACAGAACTTTACCTCAAGTGTCAAAAATATATGCACTTGTCAATTATAATCACACAAATAGAAACCATGAAAAATTGCTTCATATGTATAACAATTGAATAAGAATGTGTGTACCTACATACATACCTATAACATATAACTTTTGATAGTAATAAATTGCCAAAAATCTTTTTGGGGTTATAATTCGAGCCGATTAAATCAATTGAACAAAAAAAAAAAAAGAATTGACACATTGATATCCTGATGATGGCAACTATATTATATACGGACTCTTCAGATAAAACAAGGGTTAAGCATATAAAGTTCAAAAAGGGTTAGGGTTAACTATATTTAATATATATAAGTTATATAGTGAAATGCAGCTGATGACATTAATGCTGTCACATTTTCACACCATTAGTTGTGGATTTTGTTTGATTTTGATTTCTTTTTTGTCGTTGTTGTTGTTGTTCGTATATCTCGCGTCTCATTCCTTGTCGATGTGATGATAAGAGGTGACATGTCAATTGTTTCGATTTGACAGTTCCCCACTTTTGTTTTTTTTTTTGTTGCTCTTGTGTAACACATAATTGCAAACAATGTCCTCAACAAAATCACAATCGAAAATTTAATTCAAACATTTTCATATGTGTGTGTGCTGTGTGTACGGTATGTGATTGAAAGAATATCAATACAAAAATTCTATGCTGAAAGTTATGACCATTATTCTTTTATCCTGATACCACAAGATTACTCGATGAGTCGCTTAAGCTCGCATAAGAAACAACGAGGACGACGAACGGCGGCGTTGTGCAATTAATGAGAAACACATCTATTTCGAAACAAAAATTAGCCATCCAGAGTATATGAGTGTGTTATAGTGTGGACTGGATAAAAGTGTATTAAGTTCATAGTAATTCAGTGGAGGAGCATAGAAGGAATAAAAACCACTTTTTCCAAGATTTATGAACATTTATAAGGATAAGACAGACCACCATACCCTCCTGCCCACCATGCCCAATTCAGGTTTAGGCACTATGCGTAAATGAACGGCTAAACAGCGAGTTTCCTTTCACATTCACATTCACAGTGCGGTTAATGATTATAAACGTAAGGATTGCTTCTTTCAAACAATTTATCTCATGCATATCCTTGAACTCTCCATCACATATTATACCTACTCTGAGGGTGAGTGGGTATGGTGATTTTTCCCATCAAATTTCCATATTAATGGGCATATCGTATGGTTTTTCCAAAACAGGGCAGTAATAAAAATGGGAGTGAAACCAATTGGCGATACATAAATATACACAAATATACTCTATACTCATATCATTATCCAGCAGCAGGATATTTCTGCACATTGCCAACTAATTTTATATCTCGCGACCAAAAGGTCCTGTGACCTAGCAATGAAAATAGAAAAAAAAAAGAATTGAAAAAGAAAAAGTTATTATTTATATCGCTGTTGATGTGTAATTGCTTCCTGGTGCGGTTGAGCCTTATAGTCCTTATAGTCGTGTATGTTGAAAACATATAGTATTGGTGATATGGTTTTTAACCACCCACCCACAGCCCTGTATACAGCTGTATGTACCTAATACCCGTTTTTCTGTATGTTAGGTTATACTGTTTTTGTTTGATTTTGACTCGAATGGGCTAATAAATTCGTTTAAGGACACACTCTACACAATACACACTCCTGGCGAACAGACTCCTTTTTTTCTATCTCAGGACTCGAGGTTATTGATTCTGAAAGTTGTTGTTTGGTTACTGGAATACCTACACACACGGTCGGAAAAACATCGTGATTTTGGTGAAAATGGGCGTTTCCTGTGTTAAGTTCTTTTTTTTGAATCATCAGCATCTCCACTTTTGGCCTTTTGCGTCAACAAATTTTATTTTATTAATTTTTGAAACTTGTCTGCGTAATATTTGACCAAATGTTTTAGTATATTTATTCATCATTTGTTTGTGGTGGTATTTATCCAAAAACAGGCCAGCTTCAGAATAATGATAACGTGATAGTGATAAAAAAAGTACAATACACAACAACAGTGTCAAAACGACAATGACAAATAGGCACGATGGGGTCTATAATATAATGAATATGCATGTGTCCCACATTGTAGTGTATATTATAGGTACCTGGTGCCTGGTATTTTATACCTCTACGAACTCCACTATACGCTCCCCCTCTATTATGGCGGATACTTTTTTATTGTCCCCTAGATATTTTAATAATACAATTAAAAGCGACATGTGCCTATCAAAGAGGGCAAACCTACATATGGAACACCAAAATATAATGTGTGTTTAATTTTGTTGGTTTGTTCACAAAAGATTGTATAGGAATATTGGTGGTGGAGCACCATCGGAGACCGATGTTTTTTTTTATTTTGTTGTTCCTCAAATAATGTCAGAAAATAAAAATACGAAGAAGAAAAAACGTTCTTTAGTGCAAATATTTGTTAACGCGGGCCACAACACCATTGTTTGTATCACTGACTGTATGGCTCAATGTTCTAGAAATGATAGCTAGCCTTAATTTTTCCATTGTTAATACGGCTACGACGACCGCGACGACGACCAAAAAAATAAAACAAAAATGTAAACAGTGATTGCATTTGTATGTGAGGTGCCCCTTGCCACCTTGTGGTATAGTTTATCTCTGTGTTTTTTTTTTAGAGGAAGCGCGGTTTGCGACGGAAATTCAAACTAAAACAACAATTATACTATTCTATGCGTCTCAGCACACCTTTTATATAGCTCCACTTGATCTTCAAGACCGAGAGAGTGCGACCAGCTTTAGTGATACTCGGCGCGACGTGTGTTGTCTATAAAACGAAAGGGACTTTCGAGCGAGTTTTCAAAAGAAACTCGTCGAGTTCAATATTGCTTGCGTAGGTGGATATTTATGTAGATACGTGATGGGGGAGTTGATAGGTATGTAGTGCTTAGCCTGTTATCACTGAAAAATAAATAACACCTAATGGGGAGAGTACAAAATTGGTAACAAATAAGTATAATTATAAATTGTGATGAAGGAGGGGGTTGTAGGTCGGTTATACCTACATTCCTATCTACATACATATGTATGTAAGTAAGTATACGTAATATATGTGGGACATGTTCTAAGCTTTGTGAAATTACTAATAAACCGTTGAAAATACTGATAAGAAAGGTGTTTTTCCGCAGCCGTTTGTATTTGAATTGTGGGATACGTGGCGACCATCAACGTTTCTACACGGTGTATTGAACATTATTTGCCCTGACGAACGAGCAACCTTGGTTAAGTGTAGAAAGATAATATAATATTTACATATGTGTACCTATAACTGATAAGTGACCAGGTTGTCGCTACATGCAAATGTGGGTGATGGGTAATGGAAACAAAAATAATATAATTCCTCAATTTTACCAGCACAAAATTAATTAAAATTATGTGTTCTTTGGTTTAGTTGGAAAAACTATATATTTACACAGTATCAAATGTATTTCGGATAAAGGTTAATAATGCAAAATCAGTGTTGTTGGATGCAAAAACAAATAAAATTGCCCTCAGATGTTTATCCGTTACACTCGGATAAAAAAAATAAGACTTAACGTTAGTTTAAGGAATTATTTTGAATTAAAACTATTTTGTATGCAATACAGTTTAGATGTTTTGTAAGATAAGCTGCCAATTAATATATTTAGGAATACAAATTATGCAAAATTTTAGAATTCTTCTTCAAAATGATTATCCAGAGTACTTGGATAAAAAATAAAACTCATAGAAATTTCATGTAATAGATGTTAAAGGTATTAGATAAATTTAATGGACTCGGATAAGTAGTTAGAGTAAGAAAACATGCATAACAGTTTACATGTTTTGTAAGATAACCTGGAAATTAATGTTAAAAAATGTGTTAACAAATACAAATTATGCAAAATTTTAGAATTCTTCCTCAAAATGATTATCCAGAGTACTTGGATAAAAAATAAATCTAATAGAAATTTCATGTAATAGATGTTAAAGGTATTAGATAAATTTAATGGACTCGGATAAGTATAGGGTGTCCCAAAATTAACGCAAGAAATCTTGCGTTAATTTCAAACAAGTTGATATACATATTTATTTAGAAACGAAATCTCATCAAATGGTAACCTTTTTGGATTGATTAAGTGTTTAAAAAAATACTTGTCTTTATAAAGGGTGTCCCAAAATTAACGCAAGAAATCTCGCGTTAATTTTGGGACACCTAAAATTAACGCAAGAAATCTTGCGTTAATTTTGGGACACCCTATAGTTAGAGTAAGAAAATATGCATAACAGTTTACATGTTTTGTAAGATAACCTGGAAATTAATGTTAAAAAATGTGTTTAGAAATAAAAATTATGCAAAATTTTAGAATTCTTCCTCAAAATGATTATCCAGAGTATTTGGGTAAAAAATAAATCTCATAATAGATGTTAAAGGTATTACATAAATTTAATGGAATCGGATAAGTAGTTACAGTAAGAAAATATCAAAAAACCATAAAAGTAAAATAAATGGTATCATAATGTTGCAGTAAATTACATTATTACTCTTCATACGATTTCGGATAACGGTCTAATGTTGTCTTACAAAATATGAATAATATAATAAGTTTCAATTTCAGGTCAAAAGTATTATCCAGGTTAATTGGTTAAAAATAAATGGTTATTTTCTTCACTTTGAATAAATTCAGATAGGCAGAAAGTTAGATCGAAAAAATCTTTAAACCTTGAAAAATATTCTTTTAATAAGCAACTTATTATATATCAAAATATAACGTGAAGGTAAGTTCTCAAAATTCTTGAACCTGAACCTCTGTTTAGAGATTACTCTATTTTTATGCGTTTTTTTTTTTTTGTTGGTGAAAGAAAAATCACTTGTTCGCTTGCATTTTGTTATCGAATCAAACAAGCATTATTATTTACCCTCTTCTTGGACCACTTAAACCTCCATAAAATTCAAAGAAAATAAAATACCAATCCGGCAAACACAAAGACCACTTAACAAATACAAAATGATAACAATATTTGCTTGTTTTTCTGTTTCTTTTTTTTTGTAAAACAATCTGAATCAGGTTATTTGATAAATGTCAGAATCAAAAAAAGGAAACAAATAAGTCGTTGTTAAGATTTTTTTTTAAACTTTTCTTTTTGGGTGCTCGTATTTTTGAAATCAGCCGACATGAGGCAAGGTGAATTTTCATTCATTTGTATTGATCACATGGATTTTTTAAGCTTGAAAATCTACAAAAACGTAAATGACAGTTTCAAAAACAGTCAAATAAAAGCATTCGTTAAACTGGGTTTTCAAGGATATTCATTATTCAAGGTTCAGACTTTTGTTCTTTATCACGTATTAATCCAGTTCCTAAATCCAAGAAAAATGTATCCAAAATATAACTTCTTATTTTATCCACAAAGTAAACTCAGCACCATCCAATCACAAAACTAATTTGTTTGTTTTCGAAAATTTGTTTAAACAATTCACTTACGGCTTAATGACCGAAATCCAGCATCTTCACTCACTGACAGCATCATTGTTGTTTTATTTCTCATTTATTTGAAATTTTATTAGTTTAATCCTTTTTGCTATTTTGTTTATAAATTGTTTATCTGACACATCACAAAACACTAATTTTAGTTGATATTGAAAAAACTTATTTCTAAAAAATGTTTATAATTTCTCGGTGAAAATAAAATCGTGTTGTTTTTTTTTTGTATTTATAACCGTTCCGTCGTAATATTTTTTGACTAAGGATCGGATGTGCTGACCCCTCAAAGAATAGTTGTGGACTGAGACCAGACGAGTATGAGACTACAGTAAGAGGATGTTCAGTTCATAGTGACTTGATGATGACGAAAATTCACCGATGCTACATCACACACACACACTCTAGGGGTAGTTGAGGACCCTGACCTCTAAGGATATAAAAATAGAAAAGATGAACAGAAGAAGAAAAAAAAACGAATACAAGAATAGATTTGTGTTATGGTCCCTTGTCCGCTTTTTCAATAATACACACGGTATTCGAATTTCGGATTTCGGAATGAGTATAGTTAGGTTTTTTTAAGGATCCTTTTTTTTTTTTTTGGTGTGAGGGGTTGTAGCCGATCTTCACATAGGTGTGCACAAAAGTATTCAGGTATTCTATATATTATGAATGTATTGGTGAGTGAGTGAGTGATTTTCTGTTTCCTTTTTCATTTCTTTTTTTATTAATTACTTCGCTAAGGCGCAATTTAGCATCTTGAAGGAATTTCGTAAAAGGGTAACACATCACTCACTCACTCACTCGAGCATATCCGTATAAGGATTACATCAACCAAAAGAAGCAACGTGAATTTTGTTCGTGTACCTATTTCACTGTGTTTTTCACACATCAACTACACACTGTCGTTCGTTACCCTTCGTTTCAATTAATAAAAAAAATTGGCTACCCTTAGATTTAAGTTTTTTGCAGCTTGATGTGTTTTCTTAAAGATCATTTGCTTCCTTTGTGCGAAAATGTTTTTATTTTTTTATAAGAAGGGGACGAAGAAATCGCTGATGGGAGAAAAACAAAAAACGTAAGATTCACAGAAAGATCCTTTTTTAAGGGACGAAGACCAGTAAAGAACATGGAACCATGTGCGTGATTTGTGTTGGTTTTGGAGCTGCGGCTGTGGCTAATCGATCTGGAGAATGATTTTCTGAGACTGGATTTTGTCCCTTTTTTATGATTATTATTATTATTGGAACCTTTTTTCACTTTGGATATTTCTGCATATACATAGCTACATACGTATAATGTAGGTTAGGTATGAGTGTAAAGGTATCTTAGAAGGACAACACTTATGATATGCCGATGTCGATGCTGATGTTGATGTCAAGGCTCACCCCTTGGGTATCAGATTCTTTTTTGTTGCTAAGTCTTCGACTCAGTCTTGGTCGTCTTCTTTATAAAAAAAGAAGAAGATGATAAAAGATTCTTGTTCCTTTTTTCAGAACCTAGGTACATATTAGGGTAGAAGCTGAGTAACGGAATTTTTTATGCAAATATTTTTTATTAATATGATTTTTTTTTTGTGTGAAGGTATCTCTTCGTCTTGGGTTGTTGTTTTTTTTTTTTATGGATGAGAAAAAAAAATATTTACCGTGGGGTGAGATTTTCCCATGATATCAAAAGATACCAGGGTGCTAAGTTGGGTTGCGTTTTTGGGATGTTAAAAAAAAATCCCATACACGGTGTTGCATTTTGCAAAGTAAAGAAACAAAAAACTGTCCCGGGTTTCATTGTCAATATAGGTAGACAAAGTTTTTCTACCTTTACAAAAAAGCAACTAAACAATGCCCGGGGAGGGTATCGCATCAGTTTATACACATAACAATCCATTGATTTAGATTAATTTCCTTAAAATTTATTATAATTTTTTTTCTCATAGGCAATAAGATAGGTAAGACTTTTTTAGTTTTTTTTTTTCTACAGACCTCATATGCATTTTCCGCCTATTTTTTTTTTAAATTTAACGGTTTTTGAGGTAATATTCAAGTGTAAGATATTTGGTTATGCGTACGTAGATATAGTACCATTTTTTTAAAAGATTTTTTTTTTGGCTTGAATAAATCAAAAACTAAGTGAAGGCTGTGTTAGAGTTTGTTTTTTTATGTCAAAAAAAAACTTCTAAAACGAAATGTAAATCTTGAAGTAATTAATTATATAAAGGGTACTTTTTTTATGTAAGAAGTTATGAAAAAAACGCAGAAATTTGGACTAGAGATAGGCATCTTTATAAAAGCCAATAGAATAATGATTTACTGAAGAGTACCTAAATGAAGTGTGTGGTGGCACAATTTGATTTCATTAAGATTAAAATACTTATGTAGGTATTTTTTAACCCTTTAGTATAGCACATTCTAGAAAATAATCTAACGGTTTTTTTCTTAGAAAAAAATAAGAATAATAAATTAACGATAATTTAAAGACAGACTCAACTTTTCCCTATGAATCTTTGTATGAACTTGTTAAAGGTTATTATCTTGAAATTAACATAACGCAATGCTGGCGACAATTGCAAAATAAAGAAATAAAATATAATCAAATTTCGTTGAATCTATTTGTTGCTTTTTTTCTTAAAAAATTGACATTAAAAAATGTCATGATTTTAAAAGATCTAGATTTGTTTTCAAATGCTAAATATAACGCCTGAAAAACTCTCAGAGCTTAAGAATGCTAATGCTATCCATACCTTTGGATTTCATAGACCAAAGTTATTTTTGTTTATCATTTTTAATAAATAGAAGATACAAATCCCTAAAAATATGAATTTAGATACTGAACATTTGATCTCGAAGTATTAAGTTATTAAGAAAAACAATGCGGAGGAAAATATTTTCTGTTTTCATTCCGAAAAAATAAGGTTTAACATTGCTTATTCAAGTTTAATCTAAGTTATATCCTTACAAATGACATACTTAGCGTATATTTTTCAACACATGACTCTTATCAATAATACAAAAAAGAGGCTGGGATGCGACCCACACTGATAACTTCCCATCCCGTCTGTCGATTTGTCTTGCTTAAAAGTTTGTGTATATGTATCACTTTTTACCAAATTTTCGTACTATTTTTTGTATATTTTATTTCATTGAATATCAAAAATAATATTTTCTGTGAAATAAAATAAGTTTGAAGCCAATATTTTTAATTTTTGAAAAGCTATTTCAGTCGAAAGAAAATTTTTACCAAGTTTTAGTATTGTTTTTTTTTTTTTAGATTTTTAATTTTTTGTAAAAAAACTGTCAATTCGATTTTTTTCAAAATTTTACTGAATGTTGAAAACAATATATTTTGAAAGATAAAAATAGTTTAAAGCCAATATCTCAAAGTTTTGAAAAGATATTTGAGTCGAAAATCAATTGTTACCAACTTTTATACATTTTTTTTTTAGGTTTTTATTTTTTGTAACAAAACTGTCAATTCGATTTTTCTCAAAATTTTATAAAATGTTGAAAACAATATTTCTTATAAGTTAAAATTAGTTAAAAGCCATTATCTAAAATTTTTGAAAAGATATTTGAGTCGAAAATCAATTTTTACCAACTTTTGTTACATTTTTTTTAGGTTTTTAATTTTTTGTAAAAAAACTGTCAATTCGATTTTTCTTAAAATTTTACTGAACGTTGACAACAATATTTTTTGAAAGATAAAAGTAGTTTAAAGCCAATATCGCAAAGTTTTGAAAAGATATTTGTGTCGAAAGTCAATTTTTACCAAGTTTTATTAATTTTTTGTTTAGGTTTTTATTTTTTTGTAAAAAAACTGTCAATTAGATTTGTCTCAAAATTTTGAAAATAATATTTCTTATAACATAAAATAAGATTGAAGCCATAATCTCAAGTTTTTAAAAAGATATTTGAGTCGAAATTCAATTTTTACCAAATTTGAGTAATGTTTGTTTTAGGTTTTTTTTTATAAAAAAAACTGTCAATTCGATTTTTCTCAAAATTTTACCAGATGAAAAAAACATTATTCTTCGTTGCACAAAATTGTTTTGGAGATGAAATCATATTTTAGTCGTAAAATTTTCGAGGTGACAAATTTTTTTTTTTCAGTTTTTTTGATTTATAAAAAAACCGTTAGTTGGATGTTTTTCCAAAAATATATTTGTTTTGTATCACGTTACAATATATAATATAAAATTTAATTCAAGTCCCTAGCGTCATTGGTTCATGAGATATTTAGGGTTAACCAACATTTTCACTTTTTTTTTTAAAACTGCTATGGTAAAACAACCACCCACGCAATTTTCTCGAGAGCTCTTTCTGCATCTTTCTGCCTTATTATCTGTATAACAAAATTTATTTGAAGTCAATATCTCTCCTGGTTCTTGAGCTATGGAGGACGAAAAAAACGTCGCGAACGTACGGACGTACGAACGTACGTACACACGCACGCACAGACATCTTTCTAAAAATCTTTTATTTCGACTCTAGGGACCTTGAAACGTCGATAAATGTCAAAATTTTCAATTTGACAAATCGGACCCATTACAATAACTTCCTATGGGAAGTTAAAAAAGAACAGTCCCTTAATAACTGCCTTGTGGTATTCCAGAACTAATTTTAAAGTAATCAACTTCAAAGCCATTGTTACAATGTTATCGATGTGAGATTTTGGAAAATGGCGAGTTTAAGTTTGGGGAACATGCTTTCTATGAATCATACAAAGTATTCACCAATATTGAGTCTTATTAATACTAATTTTTATTTGAACTAATTTTTGGTCATCTATCGGTCTATATTTTCAAGTGATGGCAATATTATTAAAACGCCATTGTGTTTTTTTAGTTCAAATGCTTAATAAAACGTATGAGAAACTCTAAAATCTTAAAAAAGCGAATACTATCAGTGCTAATTCAAGTTTAATGCAAGTATTTTCATTACAAACGACATACCTACTTAAAGTAATTTTCAACACTGACTTTTTGTCGATAATAAAAAAAACACAGGTCTTTAATAGCTGCCCTGTGGTATTTCAAAATTAACTCAAAAAAAGAAATAACTTCCAAGCCTTTGTTGCAATGTTATCGATGTGAGACTTTGGAAAATGACTTGATAAAGTTCTGGGAATATATATTTTCTACTCATTTTTGAAACCAATGCAAAAAGTTCATTGAATGTGTGTCTTTTTGAAACTCCTTTTTAATTAAATTAATTTGTGTTCTAGTTGTGTATGGCATACGTTCAAGCGGTCTCCTCACATCTATCGGTTTTGAATTCTCAAGTGAAGGTAACATTTTTAAATTGCAATTTTGGTTTCATGATCCTCACATAGAGGCTCTTAAGATTAGAGATGTAAAAAAAACACCTCCTGATGATATTTTGCAAAATAGAAGAATTTTATTGTTCATTCAATCAACTGCAACGAAAGTGAATTCGAATTTTTCAATAGCTTCATTCAATAACATACCTAAATTCATTCTAACCTGCTTGGACACCCTTGATTCAAAAAAAGAACTGAAGAAAGATAAACCTCACCGAAATAAATGCACATCATTATATTATCTAACAATAATTTCATCTGGACATTTACACTTCACATATTTCCCACAATAAAAAAACACACACACAATTTCTAGAAATCTTCTTTGGACATCAGTTCCACGTCAAAGAAAGATCAATCAGTAATAATTCGTCAAAAGAATTTTTGACATGTCATTAAGGATTGGTCACAATTTCATATTTCGGCATACGAGGAGTACATCTTCTATATATGGAACTTGAACAAAACAATTATTATTATTCTCGTTCTCGTCTGTCTTTCTGTCCAGCAGCATTATAAGTAAGAAAAAAGTAACCTTTATTATGAGCAGAGCAATAGTGTCACCTTTGGATGGCTCATTGAGGCATATATGTATTTTTCAATGTTGTACAACAAAGGCATATGGAGCTTGACGAGTTACAAAAAAAAAATTAGAGAATTGTATAAGTCCCAAGACGAAAAGTTGCTGTACAATAACTCCTACTCCATTCATATAAGATGTGATGCGATGCTATCGAAGAAATTTTGTAAACTCAAACAAAAATTCAGAACGTTTCATACGTGTCCGGCGTATAAGATGAATATATGAGTTCAGATATCTCTACGATCTTCGAGGTTGAATATGGTATTATACACAAACCCAAACATCAGAGATGGACGGACAATCACTTCACCACAGGTAGGTGTATACCTGTACTGTATACACTGTCCGTCCACGGCCCTGATGTTAAGGTAAGGTGTGTCACATAGATACTTTTATTTTGTTTAAGTAAAAACATGTCATTAAGTGAAAAAGTACGCTACGTATGTACATACGAGTATAACTACAAAAAATATTGCCATAGTAATAAAAAACTAAATTCTGTGAAATTTATAATTTAAAAAAAATATTTCCTAAAAAATTTTAAAATCCTCGACTGATGGTCATTTATGTAGAACAAAAAAGCGAACAACTAAGAAAAACAAAAAAAAGATACAATATCTGCGCACAGATTATGTCAATCATAATGAAATTTATTGTTTTATTGATCTCGCAAATGGACACCGAGAATTATATTTTTATAGTGTTTTTGAAGATGAATTACAAAGGAGGCGTTCTGTTTAGAGTCATAAAATTTTCGTCGTTAGGTATACCAAATTACGTATCAACAACGTACATATATCCAATACCTCTACCTACCCTAGGGCAGCGGTCAACTCAAAGGAGCCAGTGTCCTGGAATGTTATAGTTTTATGGCGCTATTATTGTTTAGTGAGTGTTTCGTTTGTGGGCGAGACGTTTACTTGGATTTTAATTTTTTTTAGGGACACAGGATTTTAATTATGCTTTTTGTTGAATAAGGGAAATTAGCAAACGAGGTCATTTAAAAAATCAAACGTTACATATACCTACCAATATACACTCAAGATCGAAATTTTAAATTTTTAACCGAAGAAGTATAGAAGTTTTCTTGCGTTGATTTTGGACTTTTGTAGAACTGCTTTAAGGACAAAAATATTAAGAATTCTTTGTTACGGTAATGGAAAAGTGCGAAATGGTTTTAGATTTTTGTTTAATTTTTAGAAAAGAGGTAGGAAAATTATAATTCTAATCCGAATAAGCATTTTATACGCGTGGACACAGTAACCGATCTACCGGTTAGGAATAATTCGAGCTGATCATTTACGCACCTCCGATGGTAGGTACAACGACGAGGGACGTAAGTGCAAATTTTGAATTTTCTCGGTTAAGTATGTCACAGCTCTAATTGAAATTGTTCTATTTGTGTTCAGAGGGCAGATATGTCTTTGTATCGTTACATTGTTTTGAAACTAAAGTATCGCAACTACATTGACTTATCTGTCACTTGTGTTTCAAATCTCCAACGAACAACGCTTTGATTAGTCTGACAACGACCTATTTGTGAGTTCCAAAACTTTTTGTATAATTGTTTTATTATTTTCCGTCGAACAAAGTCGTAACTGCACGTTATGGCAGTTTTCTGTTGATTTTTTTTTAAATATCAGTGAGAAATTTTAGTCGTTGTAATCGCAACGACAAAAGTTGAGGCTGACCATCCCAAAGTTTCTCCAGTCATGTCAGATAATTGCGAACCTCAACCAAGTACTTCTGCAGCAGAAGCCTATAATGAAGACAACGAAAAGGAGCAAAACTATTTCACTGCGACAAGAACTAGTGGAACAAAAATGAATTTAAGAAAAGTTTCTCAGAAAACATTCATTGAAAGTACCAGTTCGGAAAACGAAGACTTTTCTGTGTTTTCTCTCCTGCAGAAGGGCAAGGTGACAGTGATTCATCAAATATATCCAGTAATGCCAAGACTGAATTACAACCAGAAGTCTCGGTGGCCAACTTACCGTTAAAGAAGGGGAAAAATATCACTATTCTGTTTATTTGTACTAAAATTATTATTAACACTGCTAGAAGCAGACAAAAATGACTGAACTTCCAAAAACTGTGTTTAATTACCCTTGAATAAATAGTTTTTTTTTCATAAACAAAATTTATATTTTCTTTAATAAAAACCGTTTTCAAAATGTTAAATCGTGTTTTCCGAAGAACCGACTTTTTTGCACTTACGTTATTGTACCACCGGAGGAGGTGCTACATCTCAACTTGTGCTTGTTGGGAAATATTGTAAAATTACTTCTTGTGTCTAGTTCTCTCTCTTAAAAGTGGATACCTTTGCTATAATTACCGTCAATTTTTCTTTACATATCTTCTTTAAAGATATCATGAAGAAATTGAGTTTTAGAATAAATGTAATCTTAAATATCATAATATCTAAATATTTTGTTCAATATTTCTTCAAAATATTTCTAACCAAAATGTTAAGCGTAAGTGGAGCAAATTGTTCTTAGGATAACAATATTTTTAAGAGAATGCAGTCTTTAGTGAATGCAAAATCGTTATGAATCATTTTTCAATTCGGTTTAAAATTTCATTGATTTAAATAACGAAGAGATTGTCAAGTTTGGAAACCACCAATCATTTGACCTTAAATAGAAATTGTAATACTCTGTTCAACAATTAGTTGATACTTTATATTGTATTCATTTGCATTCACTTAAAGGCTTTGCATTCAATTGAAGACTTTTTATTCTTTTTCAATATTTGTATTCACTCGAAGAATAATTGAAGTCTGAAATGATTGAAATATATATTTAAGGACAAATAATTTTTTTAATAATTTAGGTGGCGAGGCAATCCGTTCAGAACTAGGGTCTAGTGACTCACAACTCTCAACCATTCCTCAGTGCGAATCATGTCAGTAAAGGAGGGGACCTACAGCTTTATTCCGATTATACGAACGAGTTTTGGTATCAAAACGGCGCACTACAGCGCTAATTGGATCGCAGGCTAGGTTGCCTTGAGATCACCATTTCTACCTACCATACCAACGGCTGATTTGAGAAAGCACTATTTGTGACAAGAACTACTCTTAAGGGATTTCTCAACTCCTGGCAAGAGGCAGTACCCGACCTCAAGACCTCTAGCATGACAGTCCTACGCACTAACCATCACCCCATTGGATACTTAAAAATTTTAAATTCTAATCTCTAGGAAGATTCAATACATTCAATAATCTTCTTTTTCTTTTTTAAACTGAATTTATAAAAGATTACATTCGAAAAAGATTGCATTCTTTTACAAGCCTAGTTTGTATGAGAGTTCCTATGTGACTCATATAATTTTTGTTTTTATTCATGGAATTGTTATGATGACTTGAAGACATGAAAAATAGAGCCTGATGCCTGCTATCAATTTAAACATTACAGATCAGGCCTTAACAGTAAAAATTTTAGAAATTGATAATTTTCTCCAATCAAATTTTAAAACAATGGCAACTCTGATTTCGAAGAATTAAATTTTGGATTTCTGATTTTGAAACAGTGATACAAGTTATTGTGAATAATTTTCTAAATTTCAATTTTTTGGATTTAGAACCAACCCCCACATTATAACTCACCCTTTTAAAATGTTTGGGTGTAATGAAGAGTAATGCGTTTTTTGTCAATTTCTATTCGACTGAAAATTGCATCAATTAATTGATTCGACTATAATCAAAACTGTAACATCAGTCGCTCGATTAAAATATGTTAGTAGTTATAGCTTGATTCACAAGCCACCAGCTTAGCCATAAATGCAGCTCAATTTATCTGTATCCTTAGCCTAAGTTACAAAAACACTTCCTTGAAACCTGATAAAAATAAAGGGTTCGGCTTGCTTATTGAAACGCACATACCAAGCATAACATATATTATGCGGGTATACTCGTATAAAGTTTACCTCAGAGAGGAACAATAAAACGCTCTTAATTTGTCACAAGCCTTTAATATTAAGTTATATTATTATCTCCCGCATATAAAAACATATAAACATAATTCTCCTGCAGTTATTATAAATATATGACGACAACTCCTTTATAGATTCACATGGCAGAAGAGGCAAACATCACATGGCTTATTGTGTTGCAGCTTCCTTTGAAAACATGCGTCGACTGTCGTCAGTCGGTGCGATCGATCGCGATGCCGATGGTCGTGCGGTCGTCGCAGAAGTAAAACAACTCACTTAATTCTGATCACGCAGGCTGGGCGCGTTTTGTATAAAATTATATACATACATATATATATCTGGCCTTACCAGAGGAGAAATGAAATGAAACAAACCTAAAAAGATAAAAAACCTTACACGTAAGGTTAGGGTACCTACACATGTATGTAAGGTAAGATGTCCCATATCAGCAAATGCGTATCTCTGAAGTACGTGAAGAGATTTTTATTTTTCATCTGTACTTCTGAGGCTGTGATGATAATTTCAAAACGAAATGTAGGCACACAAATTATGCCTCAGAGTCTAGAAGGTTTACCGAGGTACAAGTATAAAGTTTATCTTCCGTTTGGTGATGTGCAGTTCGAAAACAAAGAATTAATGCACTTCAACCGAAAATTTAGCTTTAATTCCATCATTGAGATAGGAAAACAAACAAAACACAATCAAAAAATAAATACAAATCCTAACCTAAAACTATCTGGGTATACAAAAGGTTGCCAAAGGGGGAGCGCGCATGCTAAACACATTCTGCACTGCACTGCACTGTACTGCAATGGCAACTGCACCATCGTCGTCATCATCATCATCATCATAAGACATGCAGCAGTGCATAGTGCAAAAGTGGTTAGTTCCATGCACCCACCCAACCTCTGAGTCCGGCGGAACTCCAAGTGGAGATCTAATAAAAGTTCGTGAGAACTAGATGCTTATCGACGACGACGATGGTAACGAGAGGTATTTCAATGGCTCTTCTTTCCTTCCTCGTCGCTTTTGAAGACGAACGTCGCTGTTGTCCTCATCCTGGCATAGCTTATAGCAGCTTTTTAGATATAGTAGGTATAGAAGTCGTTAGGTTTTAGGTTTTTTTTTTGTTTTTGATTTCGTGTTCTCATCTAGTTGCCACACTGACGGTGAAGCTGTGGTGGCAGCACCACCGCGTTGGGCCGGTAGCCCCGTCGGTCGTCGTCGTTGGTTTTTGTCGTGGTATAAATGTAACTTAGCCAACGAATCTCATAAACTTACTGCCAATGCTATAACTACCCAACCTATAACGTCCGACCGACCAACCAACCGCCCGCTTTTTAAAGCCATCCAGTGTGAACATGAGAGCGCCGCCGCGCCCGCCACCTCGCCGCACTGTGGAGCTATAACTACACTGCATAATAGTATAGACCAAAAGAGCTGAAAGAGAATTACTTTTAGCTTCTGTTAGAGCACACAGAGCGAGCGGCACACAACCTCAGCGAAAGGTCTGGAGACATTTTGATTAATTTTTCGCAACATTCTATGAGCCCGTTGGTCTCCGCCGCCGCCGCTATACCGCCACCGCCGCCACCGAGCCGTTCGTCGTCATCGCCGCCGCTGAAACTACCGAGTACGAGCAGACTCTGTAGCATCTATAGGCAGCAGCGCCACCGGATACAACACACATTCAAATGAATTTGTTGTCTCGTCCATTTATACCAAATCCCATTGTATCGGCTTTATCTCTAGCTCTGAATCAAATCGCGATATACAAACAGAGCGATGTCCAATTGGGATAAACTTCCGCCACTATCACCGGATAATGATCGCTCGCAGTCGTATAAGTAGGTACAATGTAGGTATGTCCAATGCCCATGTATCTACATTTAGTCAAAAAAGTTCCCACAGTAATCAAAGGGTCACAAATATTCTCTTTTATTATAATTGTAACGGTATCACGCTATTGATATACTCCTACCGTCGCGTCGTCGTCGTTTTTAGCAGGTAGCATGCATACCATACACATATTCGCACGTAAATAAATTTTTTGAAAAGGATTTCGATACACATACATACTCGCATATAAAATGCGTATATCCAACAATATCAAAAAGCAAATCCTATGGTCTAATCACTCAATTGCACTTTCTCTGCATAAAAGGACAATCACAATGATGCAGCGGAAAATGCTAAGGATATGAAAAACCACCTGCTGAATTTTCCCATGATCCTTTTGGATACAATACAGAAATAGCATAGGAGTGTGTGTCAGAATCATAGGAACCTTACCAGAACATAGCTTCATTCAACAGCGCCTATGTTTGTCATTATGATTGGATAGTCTTGGATTAGACCGGATAAATCAAAATTCTGCATTCGCGTTCATTTTAAAGTCCTTTCTTGCATTCAAGTATAGTATTTATTATTTGGTGCACAAGCAATTCAAATTGTTTGTGTGTGTGTGTGTATGTGTGTGCAGGAGGAAGACTCACAGAAAAGGCAACTTGAGTTGATGTTGCTGTTGCTGCCAAATATGCGATGAATGGTCGCATCTCGCATATTGATGATTGATTTTTTGGGTCACGAAATTGACCTGTTTTACTGTATATTTCATGTTTCATGTACCTATACATATATAGACTCCGAAAAGGATATCCTACCCTGGTGTATAATGCGACGATAATGTCGTGGACAATGGAGATTTTGTTGCCCCTGAGATGATGATGATGATTATTATGATGGTCTGTTTCAGTATGCAGTTCAGTGTTCACTGTGAAAATGATGATTTCTGATTTCGGTGATTTACAGTTATCGAATGTGGGTTGTAGTTGAATGCGTAGTTCGGTAGACTGGCATTATTTTTTGAAAGGCCATTGTCCTTTCTTTCATTTATCCGAATACAATCTCATGTAGGTATGAGCTATAAGTGAAACAGTACACCTTCTATTCTTATAGTATATGTACTGTACCTACCTACATGTATTATTGGATGCTATGTGAGTGGAGAGTGCAATTTGAGATCGATTTAGAATTTGACAGGTTTTCCGCTGAGTTTTGTTAGTTTTTTTGTGATAAATATATGGTGCACCTGAAACTTAAGATATGGCATTTGATTGAAAATCTGATTCCCGGATAAGGGCGTTTGCTATAAGATTCAGCGATTCGGAAAATGATTTAGACATTTTTTTGGAGCTGTAGGGACTTATTCTTTTTATTGAAGGCTAATAATAGACAATATGACTTTGGCTAGCCCGCCTTTTTTTATAG
This sequence comes from Eupeodes latifasciatus, assembly GCA_920104205.1. Classification (NCBI taxonomy): domain Eukaryota; kingdom Metazoa; phylum Arthropoda; class Insecta; order Diptera; family Syrphidae; genus Eupeodes; species Eupeodes latifasciatus. The sequence continues at coordinate 75,821,933 of OV049926.1, forward strand.
ACAAGTTTACTCTCTTTTTAAATTCAGCAGTTTGATAGAACAAATGAGTGAGTAAGATGGTGGAAAATGGTGAAGAAGCGTCTTATTGAGATGAGAACATTTTTGTGCTAGTTAGAAAGAAGTCTATGGTATTCGAAACTGCAATTTTTTGCTATCTGAAAGTGACGTATAAATTCGATTATGACGAAATTTTGTATGTTACGACGATACTATAAAAGGTAAAATTTGGCTTGATATTAAATAGTGACTTATATCTTTTCGTTTGGATGCAGAAAAATCCGCTTATGTGGGCCTAAAATTTCGTTTACCAATATTGGTCGTTGTTATCGAACTTCTTATAGGAAGCTTTGTAATCGGTTTGATTTGTCGAATTGAAAATTTTGATATTTCTCCATGTCTCGTTTCTTAAAATCATAAAAGATTTTTAGAGAAATGTCTGTAGGTGCGTGGATATGTAGGTATGTACGTTCTTGTTTTTTTCGTGTTCCATATTTCAATAAACAGTGGAGATATTGAAAAATATTTGTTAAGCTAAGATCACACGATTGGCAAATGTACCGATTTCGGCCGAAATTTTTCTGTACACATTTGGTGACAGAAATTTTGTGTACCGAAAATATTTTTAGGTGTTCACACGATTGGTGTATTTTAGCTAAATATTTTCTGCGCTTATTTGTGCACTGCAAGAATATGACCGATATCTGTACAACCCTGTCGCACGATCTGGCATTATTTTCAACAGCAAAAATAAACAGCTGATTAATTGTTTATATGTTTGATAATATATAACAATTGAATTTAATTAAAAAAATACAAAATAAAATTAAAATGATGACCATACGAAAAAATAATGTGCATTTGTGTATAATTGAAAAACAAAAAAAAAACGAAGAAAGGCACGGAAGCGAAGTGTTTGGGTGCGGGATTGGCTCCTGAGAAGGAGTACTGATGACGCTTGTGTAAAAACTTTGGAGAAATCGAAAATCAGAAATTTTTATTTAAAAATTTCTTGTGAATGAATGAAGCCACTTTTAATGATCTGCTTAAATTAGTTTCTCCACAAATCAAAAAAAAAATAACACCAACATGCGCCAAGCTATCTCAGCAAATGAAAAATTGGCAGTAACGCTACGTTTTTAAGCTTCTGGAGACAGCTTCAAAAGCTTTTCACATTAGCCCATTTGGCTTTACAATCATCTACGTCACGGCCAGGATATTTAGTAGCAACATCTCGCCATGCATTTTCTTTCTTTTGGCGGTTATTAAATTAATGACGTCTTCTGTAGACCATTCCGTTGTCACATGAGGTCGCTTTCGCTTATATTTTTCTGGCGTTGGTGTTGCTTCCTTTGTCTGGTCGCCTAAATTTGTGCACACGGAATTGATCAAATTCATCACTTCTTCTTCATCTGTGTCCATGATCTTAAAAATTAAAGCAATATTTATCAAGTATTTATATTTAAAATAAATGCAAATATAATTACCAAAAGTTGTATGAATAATGCAGATGTAAGAAGAAGTGGTGTGTTTTTTTTTTATAAAATCAGTGCTGCCAAATTTTAAAATTATATAATAATAATATATTATGAAATAATTATTCAAAAATCGTTATTTTCAACAACAACACAAAATTAAATGCACTTATCTGCTTTGATTAGTTACTATGATCGGTCATTAAGTGGCAGAACAAATTATCTGCACATTTAAGAATTTTTTCTGTCTTCATCGGTGTATGAACAGTTCACACGATTGGTACAAGACAGCTCATTTTTATCTGCCAAAAAAAATGTCCTATCTGCCTTATGCCCAATATTTTCTGACATTCACACGATCTGTACATACAAATGGACAAAAATTGATACATTTGACCAATCGTGTGATCTCAGCTTTATATCATCTCCAAAAATTGTATGCACCGAAGGAGAACGTTTTTGACACCTGATAAAATTTTTAGAATCAAATTATACTTTAAAAAATTATTGTTTTTAACATTTAGTAAAATTTTTTAACCTATTGAGTTTTTTAATAACAAATATAAATCTTAAAAAAATACTACACAAAAGTGGTAAAAACTTATTTTCGACTGAAGTATCTTCGAGAATAAATAAAAGTATTGATTTTAAAATTGTATCATTCCATACACAATATTGCTTTTATAAGAAATAAAAACCTTGAAAAAATAAAAACCTTCATATGCAAAGTATTGTGGTTATTTTTTTTAGAAAAATCCAAATGACAAAATTGTTTACAAAAAACAAAACGAAAACTTACAAAAACTTCAAAACTTCTTCAAAACAAAAAAAAGACATTAACTTCAAAGTTTTTAATCATACACAAAATGTTTTCATTGATAATTTGTAAAAGTTTTAGAAATATCGACAAACGAATACGAATGGGGGGTTATCAGTGTAGGTCGCATCCCAGCCTCTTTTTTGTTTCTTTTTCGGATATAAATTTGAGTATTTTTAAAATCCGTATATTTGATACGAGTAATTTCCAAATCCGAATAAACCTTCCCCATTCGAAAGTTCTTATGAATTTCGGATAATTCTGAACAGTTTTTAAATTTTTCGGATATTTATTTTTTAGTAGTAGCTGTGGCGTAATGGTTAGTGCCTTGGACTATCATGCCAGAGGTTTTGGGTTCAATCCCTGCCTTTGCCATCTTAGGTTTTATTTACGGGTACTACCTCTTGCGAGGAATTGACAAATCCTCCAAGAGTAATTCTTGTCATAAAAAGTGCTTTCTCAAATTAACCGTTCGGATTCGGCTGTAGGTCCATTCTAAGTCGCTAGGCCCTAGTTCTCAACGGACTGCTGTGCCATCACCTAATTTTATTTTTTGAATTGTATTTTCTCCAAACTTTATTGTTTCTGATAAGAATATAGCCAAATATTGTTTTCAATTTTTAGGCAAATTTTCCTTTTCACTCACGTGTTTTGAATTTAGATAAGAGACCTGTAATCTTAAGCTTAAAGTTTTAAAGAAGAGGAAGGAGATGTATGAAGTCACTGGACTGTGGTATAAGAACAGCAATTTCATACATTATACCATCATGATCATCATCATCTGTCGAATTTTACTGTAAATACTCGCGTATATTTATATATCTATAAGAGTAAAAGAATCTAAACTAACTGTTTCATTCCGAAACCATTGAACCTTTTCCCATAAAACATCGAACTTCCAACTGCACTTGAAGAAGACAATGCCAAACAAGTAGCACATCAGCAATAGCAACAACAATAACAACAACAACAAAAAAGCAAAAGTTTCCACGAAATCCAGTTGCAGGAAGCAACTAAAAAGTAAGCAGCAGAAAAAAAAAAAAAACATTAACTAGCCGCGCCGCGATATTCGTGATGTTGGAAGACAATTAAAAAGCATCCCCTTCCCCCATTACCCAAATGTCGCAGGTCTGATTTTATTTTTCTTAACTTCAACTTCGTCTCTAATTTTTTTTAGTATCTTCTTAGGTTAGTCTAGCGCAAAAAGAAATAAAACCTTTTTTCTAAAGGAGAAGAAGGAAAACCCTTAGTTCACACCACCTAGCACTAAATTAGATCAACAGCTAGATGGATTCACATTCGGTGTCATGGATCTCGAAGTCAAACGAGAGAGTATGTATGTAGGTATATAGTATAGAGGAACTGATGCAGTTGCACCACAGCATAAGAGGAAGGCTTTCAGCGGACTTGAGACAATAGTGAGAACATTCTCACACAACCTATACTCCATTATCCGGCGCGCGAGTGTCCACTGCTGAACTGCTGTAGTGCGCTGGCTGCACTGCGCTAGCTGTGGTAACAACAAGATTCGCATACAGATGCAAAAGAAGATGCTACTGCAAATGCAACCCACGACAGAAAGGTGGCGAGACGCCAGTGCAGCAGCAATGGCAATAGCAAATGCAGCAATAGTTTCTGTGGAGAATGGCTTTTTGGTTCGAATGGATCGAAAAGGTGCCACCACGATGTACAATATACAGCGAATGTGCACGACATGAAGCACCACGCGAAGATCCAGAAAGCCCAAACCAAAGCGAATGACAACCAACACAGTTAAGGACCGAGACGACGACGACAACGACGACGCGACGGACGGTGAAAAGCGAACGGCGACGCGACGGAGTGTATAGAATAGTGGCGACGCCAACAGACGATCATCCAGCATCGTCGTTCATGGGGCAGCAGTGGTGGCAGCAATGAAGTCAACAATGCTCATGTCCTCATATCATTCCAATGGACAAAATGTTACCACAGAAAAATTATGAAAATGCACTCGGAAAACAAATGAAGCACCTACAACGGCAACGGCATCACGCGGAAGGAAAACAAAGCGAATGAGCGCAAAATCTCATAAATTCGCGTGTAAGCGTGTAAGGTGGAGTGCGGCGCTTTCACGTTGCCACCTTGTTCGTTATCCGGAGCTAGAGGTCGACAAGTGCTTGTATGCTTGTGATTGTGCTAGTGGTTTTGGAGAATCAAAGCCGCGAAAGCTTCGCCTTATAATGTTAAGATGTAGGTTCTTTCGGACCCACACATTTAATTAGTTGGCGATTCTCACGATTTCTGATGGGTAAAGGGGAAGACGACCGACGTCGACGGTACGTTGACGACGCGACGGACGACGACACTTGAATAATAATTATTATATTCTAGATGTGTTATGCGGTTAAAACGGCACATTTCACATCTCACCCACTGTTAAATACATGCATATCTACATATGTACATACCTGGTCTTCTTTTATTTTTCAAAACAAAGATTCCATTATCAGTTGTATCGTTGGAATTATAATATTATTCGTACAATGAGTGACTTTGTAAAGGAGATTGTTGTAAACAACAGTAAACTAGGGTTGCCGCATCCACTATCAGGGCTTGGACCTTACAGATAGAGGGGAGATATAAGATTCAATCAACCAAATTATGTATTTTATTTAACTCTTTAAACATATTTATTCTTTTTTCTTAAACTTTTTATGGCAACCCTAGTCGAAATTTACATAACACTTTTACAGTTGGTACTATAACTTCAATTGACCCCCAAAAGTCTCCTGTCCAATTCTATTACTTTTCTTGGTTTTAACTTTCAATTTGTTTACAAAATTTACGCCACAGATGAAGATTATGTTGATGTAGACGCTGATGATGTTGATGCTGATTCCTTGCAAAGGTCGATGATGGCCAACGTTTACAGTCCGCTGCGCATTAAAGCGCATATGTAAGGTAAACAAATTACCGAATGCTTGAGATGGCCACGTCGTCGGTCGTCGTCAGCAACTCGCAAATGTATATCAATTGGACAGGGAGTCATGTGGTAAGTGCATACACGATTCGATTCGACAAAAGACCAAACCACATCAGAGGGGTTTCTTCGGCTGTCCATGGACATCAATTTTAGGCTCGCCAAAGTTAAAGTGAGCGGAGCATAGCTTACCTAAATATACATATTATATTTGTTTGTGTGTGTAAGTGATGTTGTTAGTTTGTTTGTTGTTTAAGTTTTTTGTATTGTGTCGTTTTGTTTTGTTTTTTGAATGTGAACGTGGGTTGCTCGTCAGATAAAAACCAAAGATACAAAGATACTTGTTCTGCAATCATATCATTACGTTTAGCTAATTGATTTGTTGTCATTGCGCGCGCACAAAAAACATCACAGACATTTAGAGTGCGCCAGTTCATTTCGGTTGCTTTGGTGTTGTGCGTTAGTAGGTACATACATAGTCGCCGCCGCGTTACGCCGCCGCCGCCGTGCTGTAGCCGCACAACTTATACTCAGGTACTATACAAACTGGCCCATCATCATCATCATCAGAAGCTATGTATATCTTTTGCGGATGAAAGCTTTCAAAAGAAGATGTTCAATTGGCATAAGTTGACATTTGTTTGGCAAGTGCAGCAAGGCGCGCACAACATTAAAGGATATCATCAAACCAATGCGTAAAGTTTTCCAATTAAAAGTGAAATCTAAATGAGGAGGCGACTTCAGTGTCTCTCGCAGAACTGGGCAGGTATAGATGAACAGATTGACAGATAAATGTAATACTTGAGATAGATTCTAGTAGTTCTTTTTGAAATGAAGAAACATTTCCAAATCAATTTGACAAACATAAAAAAAAACATACTTTGGACCTAAACGTTACATGTTATCAGAAAAGAGCTAAATTAAAGTTAACTGAACTCAATTTCTATTAATTCTAAAATGTTTGATAAGAAATTCAGGAATCCTTTCAATCCGGATAAACAAAAATTAATCATTTTCATTGGCATTTGAACTTGTTTACAAAATTGTTTAAAAGGAATTTGATATTTGCGCCTTGGATAATTAGTTGAAACTGGTTTCCAAAAAATGTTTGGTTTGCTTTAGAAAAGAGTCTTAAAAGTTTTTCGGATAAATTTATGGAAAAGGAGAATAAGTGTTTTGGATAATTGTTGTAAGCAGTTATTTAAAAGAAATTGTTTAAGTTGTTTGTCACACTTAATAGATTTACTTCCGGATAAAAACTTATACCAATAACACCACAACAATTTATACGCACTGAAAACAAAATCGGATAAAATCTACAGACCTCTGGATAAAACAGAAGTATCCCTTTCTTTGCTTACTGCAAGAAATTTAATATTTACTTTTCTATTCATTTTAATAGTAATAATATTTTTGAATACAATTTTATTTTACCAAAATAACTCATATCAACAGCATGAATGATACGGATAATAAGAATTGAGTACTGGATAAGTTAAATATATTAAATTATACACTTTAAATGACTCGGATAATGTAACTGAAGCTCTGGATAAACCATTTTGTCTAGATTGTACTTTTTATTTCGAAAAATTGACAAGATGAATCTTTCTGTTTTGATTTTTTTTAAAAATGTTGATTGAACTTAGAAGAAAAACTTTTAGGCACTTAAAGTGGAAAAAAGAGTAGTTTCTACATTTATTAATTCCATCAATCCAAAATACAAAACAGCAAAGCACACTAAGCTAATGATTCTTATCCTACGACTTTCTTGAAATCACTTATCCAATATATAAATAAGTATATCTACACATAATTTATTTAGATAAGAAGAAAAAATAAAAATTAAAGACCTCTTGTCCAATTCTGATCAACCTTTTCAGATCAATACTCCTCCGTAAAATCAACGGACAAGCTGCTGCAGCTGATTCACTTTGTGTCTTTTCATCACACAAAGAGACTTGAACAAGTGAATTTACGAATTTACATCAACTCACAAAACTAACTATATGGCTAAGATTACATAGATTTGCGGACAAACGCTGGGGTCTGATGCCGCTCGATCTCTAGAAGTCCATTTCTTAAAGATTGATAGTGGACGCTGCTGTCCTGTTTTCAAAACCGCACAACAAACTATACACATAGTAAATACATATTCTGGTCTGATACCACCACATTAGGAGATTTTCTAGGCTTATACGAATTCAAGATGATGGTAAATCTAAATCGTAGAAGAGTTCTTTTCACTGTCTCTATAACTACACTTGGTCTCTAGCCCGCACCGAATCGATCGTAATCTCTCAATTACACCAATAATAACACAAAAAAGAAGAAGCATACAACAAAGGGACAGACATTTGACTTGAGAGATCGGTATCTGCTTTGTTATGTTGCGAATGTAAAGCGAAATGTTTAGATTCTTTTTCTGGGCACTCTGCTCTACTCTGTTCTGTTTTGTTCTGTTCTGATGCTCGGCCTGATGGTTGAATTCTCTTGATCTATAAGGAGGCGACTGGCGGCTGCGAAGACTACGACGAAGACGACACACAATGTTCAGGTACACTCATCGTATATAGTATGTATCTACTCCTTCCTTACCCTACCTACCTTAAGATGCAACTTCAAGCATCGGCAATTACAGAACGAGATCGTATAAATATATAGTAAAAGTCCCTCTAGCTTACACTGCGCACCGTGTTTGTCTACACCAATTATAAGCATGAATGATCCCACTACTGTGGACGCATTTTCACGTGCATGTACGTCAAGCGGTAGACAACAATTTAATCGATTCGCGATCGACAATCGAAAAATTATAATATCGTCGGACATTTGACCAAAGCCATTGCCGACAACGACGACGATGACGCTGCCGTCTCGCGGTCGCTGATGCCAAACGACTTGGGAAAGCCATATACACTGAACGAAAAATATACGCACAACTTTTGACTTTACCCTCATTTCAGAGGAAAAGACCGGCGGGCGGCGACTCGAAGCAATATTAATCTTCGTAGTGATGTTGTATCGGAAGTTTTTGGACCAAAATATCCAAAAAAAAACTCTATAGGTAATCCCTTTTCAAGGCTTTAAAGTAGGAGAATTTTCGGGTCTTTGCCACTCAAAATCTTTTTTCCAGTGTATACCGACTAAATAGGACACAATTCGAGTTGTTTGCATTTCACTATATGGCTGATCTGTGTGTAAACTGGTCACAAAGTGTGTCCTGCTTAGTCTGCTATGCTTTTGAAATAAAATGTACCTATCTTCGCTATAGGGACTACGGTCGGCGGCGTCGGCCTTTCCTTGGGCGCAATAACTTAATTTGATTCAGCAATGGACACAAAACAATGCTCTTTGGCTGTTATAAGCGAAAAGCGAGTGACTTTGGCTATCTGTATCGAGATATGCCTATAAACGATTGTAATGACCACAATGAAATAGTGCGCGGCGGCAGCGCGGTTTCGCTCTTATACACAACACACAAATCGGACACGGAACATGAATTACCGAGTTAAGGTGTGCAATTAGGCGACATAAATGGAAATGCAAATCGATTTGTATAAAAGTTCCGCACATACATAGGCATAGGTACACAAAACATACCTACATAGAGCATTGATGGCAGTAAGTAGGGATACAGAAATATGTGTGTTGAAATATGCAGAATAGTTTAGATTTACATGAGAATTGTTTAGATTGGGGGAGAAGGTTATAGATTTCAGTATAAATTTTAACTTATTAATTGACAAGAAATGCAGGCTGTACAGGTCTTTATAAGATTCTTGACTCAAATGTAGTTCGAACTTTTATAAAGGGTTCTTAAATGACCACTTGAATGTTAAAATTTGATAGTTTTAAAATTATAGCTTGCATAACATTTTCATAAAGTTTCAAATGGAAGTAAAAGGCCCAAAAAGTGTTTAAGAATTAGAGATTTACATAAATTTAAATTTTCTTGTAGACTTAAGCCTAAGGACATTTTCGGAAAATTCTTCCATAAAGTTTGTTTATAGAAGCAATGTTTTAATATTCTCAAATTTAATCTCTATTTGTTTCTAATTTTGTCTTGAATTCTTATTTTAAATAGGAAGCTATTTAGGCAATTGTCACTTTAAAGCTGTCATCTGTTGATATATGACAAGTAAAAACTTCGACATTTCTAAAACTGGAGTGATACAAGATTTGTTAGAAAAGTTTCTTGACCGTGTTGTTTCTTGAAGGGATGGGCACAATTGGGCACCGATACCTTTAGACTTTTTGATATTCGAAAAACCTGTAGAAATCTTAAACTAGTTTTTTCTATAATTTGCACTATTACCTAAGTCTTTTCTTAGTCTTAAGCATTCACTATCACTATACATCCATTTGGATTATCTCTTGACCCAAAACATAAACTTTGATTTATACTTTATGATGATTACGATGACAATGATTTGTAATGATGATCATGTTGAAAACAAATTTATCTACTTCGATTACAATATGATAGCTACTGAAAGTCTATTACCCTTTGGGGTATCAAATACGGCTTTATATTATGTTGGTAACAATTGAGACCGTTCAAAGACTCTTAGCCACAATGAATGTTGACATCATTCTATATATAAAGGTATGAAATTTAAATGCAATTCCATCGATAACAACAACAACAACAATAACGACGACTATGTGTCCGTCCATCGTTCTCGATATACATATATTGTCAGGCATTTCCATCTAATTGTACCATAAGACCTGGTATCAAATTAATAACCGCATCATCTGCTGCCGCAGTTTTATGTCTCTCCGGTGGTGGTTAGCACCATAATTGTTGTTGTTGTTGTTGTTGCTTTTATTTTTGTCGTCGTCGCTGCTCGTCGTCATCGATGTTGTCGCCACCAGCATCACTACCAGTACCATATATTCCATTGAAGTCACTTTCAGTGGTTTGTTGTCGCCATCATCATCATCATCATCGTGGGCAGTTCATCACTCATTGGTGATATGAAAACATCACCTTACCCCTAACTTTATAGGTACGTTTCCCTTTCTACCTATATGTTACCTATATCCAAAGCTTGGATTTATTAATAAAATATCAATTTATGAATTTCTATTACTCGCCTATTGATCCCGGTTGGAGTGTGGTCGCCCCAATATACGAGATGCAATGCTTGATGGAAATCCTAGAATGTAATGTAAACGGTGTGCGAACTTTGTGTAAAATATGAAATGCGGTCGTTAGCTTAGAGCTAGAGGCACTCTATATATAAGCATATGTATAAGTTTGAATTTATGAATGTACGGCGCGTATATATGTACCTTGCTTATGGTTAAGCATTTTGCTATGCAACTTTGAGTAAAAGAAAGAGAAACGATTTTTGCGGACATTTATTAAGAGCAGAACAAGATTCGCAAAACCGCTACCGCGTTCATTTACTGATTTGTCCATAACAGTGCTGTCGACTGGGTGGGTATTATGGATGGATTTATTATAGTTTTCTGGATCATTTACATAATATACTGTTATCCGGAATCTCTTTAGCTTAAGATGATCGAAATTACACTTTGAAAATGTCTTCTTGCTTAAAAATAATACAATTCTTAGGAAAAACGTTGTGAGTGCTTTAAACGTTTAAGTTCTATACAGATAGTCTTGGAAAGAGAAAATTATTGATTTGGATGTGTTCGTTAAATCCACAATACAGTTATCCGATGTTTACTTTAAATTTAACTCGATTATCCGATATATAATTTTTTTTAGAAAACAGGCTCGGATAAATATCTTTTGTCAGTAGAAATTCTTATCTTGACACTGATCAAAACCCGTATAAGTTCCATATTTGTCAAAATATTCAAGTATTTGAATTTTTTAAACTAGATATGTATATACATATATATTCGGGTAATCTCAGATAAAAAATATTTTGCGTAAATCAATGAATTCTGATATTTATGGGATAAATGTATGGAGAGGATAGAAAAATACTGGTGGAATTTTGTATAAAACTGTTATCCGGATATATTTTAGTTTCAAATAGGTTATTTGGATGTGTTTGTTAAATCCACAATACAGTTAGCCGATATTTACTTTTAATTTAATTCGATTATCCGATATATATTTGTTTGAAAAACAGGCTCGGATAAATTAATATCTTTTGTTATTATAGCCTATATTTAACACTTTAGAAGAAATTCTTATCTTGAAACTGATCAAAACCCGTATTAGATCCATATTTGTAAGAATATTTGAGTATTTGCACTAGATATGTATAATATTCGGATAACAAATATTTAACGTTAATCACTGAATTCTAATATCCATTGGGCAAACGGATGGACAGGATAGAACAAATACTAGTGAAATTCCGTATAAAACTGTTATCCGGATATATTTTAGTTACAAATAGGTTAGATTGGTTATCCGGATTTATTTTAGTTACACAAATAGGTTAAAACTTATATTCGATATGGACCAGAACTTTAAATAGGCTTTAAACCAATTCATAGAATATGGGGGTATTTAATTTGATTTATTGTATATTTAACTTTCCGGATAACAAGGAATACTTTTTCCTTCAACAATATAGTATTGTTTGTTTCAACGACAACTCTGGTTCTTACTTCCATAAGTCATTAATGGATAAAATTCACATTGGCTGTTATGTGGATTCAATATTAGATTTGTGTTCAGTGGTCCCATCGGACTCACGATTTTAGTTCGTCTAAACTTTTTTTTTATTTGTCTTTTCCACTTTAGGTATATCTGCTGCACTAAAGTCTGGTCGTCTTTGCGCGACAGCTTTCTGCCAGATCATCTGTGCGATTGTATTAGTGTATTGTGCAATCTAAAGCAATTCTCACCTTTAATCGCGAGGGCGAATGGGAGAAAGATGCTTCTATATACATACAAGCATTATTTAGGTGTACAAATAGTTATGTATAGATATTCGAACTCAATTGTGGTAAAGCAATTGTCCATAAATTCTTAAAATGTCTCATTATTCATGGAACACACAATAGATTTCATTTCTTTATGTATGGTTATTCCTTTTGCCATTTCTCATATTCAAGAGTTTGTTTTTAAGGTTTTTTTTTTTTTGAGGTGGAGGGGATTTCGGTGAGAGGTTGTTGATGGCACCATACCATAGCCATACCATACCATAAGACCATCAAGCTGGCACCTATGTCTTCAGAAAGTGAATCAACACTGTCTATGTCGACTTTGATGCGATGGTCTCCTGCGGAAAGTCAATTCATAAAATGAATGGAGCTTCGGTGGTAAGGCGCTAATACGATTTGGAGACATTAGTTGTGAAATTAGTGGGAGTAAAGTTAACACATGGACGACAAAACAAAAAAGCCGTGAGAAAATCTTACAAGATATACACAACACATATGTATAGTGAATGTGTGTTTTTTACTACGTGATGGAAAACCATTGTACTGTGAAGTAAGTAGTTCCGGTTTGTTTACAATAGGATCAAAGTAAAGTACGATAAATTGCATTGGGTTGGAACAAAAATAATTTGCGTTGGGACTTATTGCTTTAGCGTATTTTTAAGTTTTGTTAAAAAGTTATTTTGGAAAACTAACAAGAGCTGTCGTTTCGATAACGAACAAAACTTTTTGGATCGTGAAAAAATTAATTGGATCAATAAATAATTTATAATACAAAAGATTGACAGTAAACTCGTCCAAGTTAACAAGTGCAATATAAAATTAATTACTTTTTCAATAATTTTTGTTTTATTTATTTCCAAACCAAAATATACATTAATATATTATCCTTCTCCTCCATGAAGGGGACATTTTGTTTTATGTACATATGTGTACAGAACATGAAACAATATTTTATTGTACTACAAACATCATATATGACACAATGTATGAATTTAAAATGATGTCAGTACATTGCCTTGGGGTTGACAAAAAACAAAAATTAAAAAAATAATAATAATAAAAAAATAATAAAAAACAACAACAACAATAAGTGCAAAAATAAAACGAGAGAAGTTAAAAAAGTACTGAAGACTTACATATATTAGTCAGCCAATTATTATTTGTTATTTCGCGCGTGTTGAAATAACTATACTCACAGGGAAATGAAAACAATGCTTTCATATATGTATATCTACTTTTATAATGTATATATATGCGCATATATTCATTTTCACAGTGAATATGTTGAGGGTGACAGGCTTTCATTGCAAAAATGAAAAATATATGCATACAAAAAAGTAGCTACACTGTCAATTTACGCTAGTCGTGCTGTACTTTATATTACTAGATGCATTTTTATATATACAGTAGGTACATGAATAAATCAACATACAAATAAACATTTTGGGTATGAACAAATGTAAATATTTTAAAACAATAACCTTAAAATAAAAAGTATATAAAACTGACTGGAGTTGATTAATTTATACGATTTTCAAAAGTTCAGAGATATAAAATAAAAAGGATATTGAACTGTAAAATAAAAGTAAAACAAAGTGCTGAACAATTTTTTTTTCGTACACATTTATTTAAGATTCATAATAATTTTAATGTTTATTAAATTTTTTTCTAGAACTTTCCAATCAACAAATTCGTCAAAGTTCGGTTTCATCTTTTTGTAACGCCAGGAACGACGAATTTTGAGGAGAAATTTGTCAAATTTTTAGACAAGGTTATTTGACATATAACAACGAATACATTTCAATCAGATTTTGAATTATTTAAAGATTTCAATTCTTTTACTGTTTTTTGAGCTTAAAATTTCGACTAGTGATCATTTTTTATATTTGTGGAAAAATATTTTATCGGGACACTAGGGCGTATACTTGATTTTTTATGTAGTTTGTAATTGTATCGTAATCGATTCTACAGAAGTGTGCAGGAATGTTGTGAAAAAAAACATTAATTTCAGAATACTGAACAACACCAAAAACACCAATTTAGACTATCGGTTAGCTAGTTGAACTTTTGAGGAAGAGGAAATTGCGTAAAATCCATTGTTTTTGTATGCGTTTAGTTTTCAAAAAAATTAGAATAAGGTGTTTTTAAAACGTGTGGTTTTCAATCTGACAATACTTTTTTTTCAAAATTGGTCTTTTTGACAGCTGACACTTGGTTTATGCCAGTTCATAATGAAAAGACTCACTCCTGACCAACGCAACGTTTGCATATCGTGCAAATTTATTACAAAAATAATGGTTCACACGATGCAACGAAAGAACCAATTTATTGAAGGAAACTTTTATTTCACGTCGTGAACCTGTGGCATGTACCAAGGTCTGTCGATTAAACAGCATTGGATTATTTTTAACTTCCCATAGGAAGTTATTGAAATGGGTCCGATTTGTCAAATTGAAAATTTTGACATTTCTCGACGTTTCAAAGTCCCTAGAGTCGAAATAAAAGATTTTTAGAAAGATGTCTGTGCGTGCGTGTGTACGTACGTTCGTTCGTACGTCCGTACGCTTGTACGTCTCTACGTTCGCGACGTTTTTTTCGTCCTCCATAGCTCAAGAACCAGAAGAGATATCGAATTCAAATAAATTTTGTTATACAGATAATAAGGCAGATGCAGAAAGGGCTCTCAAGAAAATTGCGTGGGTGGTTTTTTTACCATAACAGTTTAAAAAAAAAGTGAAACTTTTGGTTAAACCTCAATATCTCATGAACTAATGACGCTAGAGACTTGAATTAAATTTTATAATATATACTGTAACGTGATATTTTTGGAAAAAAATCCAATTAACGGTTTTTTTATAAATTAAAAAAAAACTGAGAAAAAAATTTCTCACCTCGAAAATTTTACGACCAAAATATAATTTCATCTCCAAAACAATTTTGTGCAACGAAGAATAATGTTCTTGACATCTGATAAAATTTTGAGAAAAATCTAATTGACAGTTTTTTTTATAAAAAAAAAATCCTAAAAAAAACATTACTCATAGTTGGTAAAAATTGAATTTCGACTCAAATATCTTTTCTCAAACTTGAGATTAAGGCTTCAAACTTTTTTTATCTTATAAGAAATATTGTTTTCAACATTCTTAAAAATGTTGAGAAAAATCGAATTGACAGTTAAAAAAAAAAAATAAAAACCTTAAAAAAAATAATAAAAGGTGGTAAAAATTGATTTTCGACTCAAATATCTTTCCAAAAAATTGAGATAATGGCTTCTAACGAATTTTATCTTATAAGAAATATTGTTTTCAACATTCTATAAAATTTTGAGCAAAATCGAATTGACAGCTTTTTTACAAAAAATAAAAACCCAAAAAAAAAACAATACTAAAACTTGGTAAAAATTTACTTTCGACTCAAATAGCTTTTCAAAAATTAAAAATATTGTCTTCAAACTTATTTTATTTCACAGAAAATATTGTTTACGATATTCATATATCATTCGATATAAAAATCCAACAGTCCGTTTTTTCATAAAAAAATAAAATCTAGATACAAAAAATAGTACGCAAATTTGGTAAAAATTGATACATATAGACAAACTTTTAAGCAAGACAAATCGACAGACGGGATGGGAAGTTATCAGTGTGGGTCGCATCCCAGCCTCTTTTTTGTTGTGTTATGTAAAGTCGATTGTATACGGAAATACATAAGTCTGAGACAATTAAAGAGTTGAAAGAGAATATTTGTCGCTTACGGTCCCATAGCGGACTCAAACGGCAAAAAGTGGTCGAAAATTGTGCCACTTGCCCGAAATTATTTTTTAAAACATAAGGGAAAACCCTTAAATTTATAATACAGCTAAATTTTTGGCCATAACAATAAATGAAATCCGTTTAATTTTTTCTTGAAAACCACAAGTCAAACAAGTTTTTAAATGAGTGCAACTGATATAACCTTAATAGGTGTAGAGTAATTATGTAGTGCCTCAGGGTTCTATAGTTGGGCCAGTTCTATTTTATTTTTTAACTAAATTGACTTCATTATGCAAAACATATGCCTTCATTTTGTCGGAGCGAGCGACGAGCAAATATAAAAAGGGGATACCGATGGATATTGGTTTGAAATGTCTGCGTGTTCTTAAATTAGTTTGAAATATACAGCCGGGTAAAGCCGGGTAAAACTTATTGAAATTTAAAATTAAAATATTTGTAATTTTAATTAAAAATCGTCTTTTAATGTCCGTTTGTTAAATTGTATATTCAAATATATAGATAATAATTATTTCTTTTACGTAAAGTTATCATCAGTGCAGAAAACTACATACATACATCATTGAATTTTCAAACCAAGAAGGCCACAGACTTTGAAAATATATATGTAAATGTTACAGTATATCCTTTCGATAAAGTTTTCCATTTATATTAGATTTATCTCTCTTATATATTTCTTCTCTTTTCATCCATAAACTCGACCGATACTTTACTTTACTTTGCTTTATATACGTATCTGAAAACGAACAAACGGCAAACATTGATAGAAAAAATCTATATCTATATCTATATATAAGCACATTTGTAATAGTTTTCTCTTAGAAAAGTTTAACATCATATCGAAGGAAGGTACATCATATAACTTTACCAACAAAATGAATACACCTATGTTTGATGTTGTCTTCGTCATCGTTGTCGTATAGTCAAAGTCCTGCAGCATCACAACACAGTCTTATGGTTGTCCTGGATGATGTGGCAGGACATATGGCCAAGACCAAGAGTATATGTAGGTAACGTAAAAGTATAAATGACTACCATTGGCCAATTGAGTAATAACAAAAACCTTTTGAAATATTACAACACATCTATAATAATTTGTATAAGAACGTATATGTTCATGTACTTCGTATTTCTATAACCTATGTGTCTGAAGAATTGAAGAAGCAGAAAGATGGACAATCCTAAAGGAATGGGACGAAAACTTTCATCGACGAATTTTCCGTTTGAATACCCTATAGGGTCTCTTGTTGTATATTCTGGAAAAGTTTTCCCTATAGAGGACATCTCAAGCATTCATATAGTCCAATTGTCCTTATGGTTGTATAGTTCAAAAATAT
This sequence comes from Eupeodes latifasciatus, assembly GCA_920104205.1. Classification (NCBI taxonomy): domain Eukaryota; kingdom Metazoa; phylum Arthropoda; class Insecta; order Diptera; family Syrphidae; genus Eupeodes; species Eupeodes latifasciatus. Next base: position 75,839,173 of record OV049926.1, read on the forward strand.
ATAGTATAGGTTTGGTAGTGTAGAAAAGCTTCATTTTGTCACTTATTGAAAAGGTACTGTTATGGAAATTATTATCGTATTCATATATTATATTCTCTTTCCAAACATTTGGAATAGTGATAGTTTTCAGATGAATGGATTGTAAATTTCTGGAGAAAGATTTTCGTGGCAAATAAAATATCAGATTAATGATCCACTTGAATATAGAAACGGACTTATGCGGGCATTTTAAGGAAATGAAAAAATTAACGAATTAAAAGCAAGATCTTAAGAACTAAATGTATTTTATTTCGTCATTTGAAAATGAAATGGCAAAAATCGAACGTCAAAGCTGAGAGTAGAAGCTTTAAATCAAAAAGTGTAATTTTATGAAGTATTTGTTACTTTTCCTGGCTCAAAGTAGTTCAACTTTAAAAAGAAGTTTTTGAATACAAGCAAATAAAAGTCAACGTAATCTACACTAATATTATAAAGAGGAAATGTATGTAACGAATAAACTCAAAAAGTACTGGACCGATTTTAATAATTCTTTTTTCATAAGAAAGATACATTATCACTGAGAAACAAAGGCTATATTTAGTACTAGATAACTTTAGAAATCTTTAGAAATTCCTATATTAAAACCAACCGAAGTTGTCCCGGGCGAAGCCGGGACGGGCCGCTAGTTCAAGATAAAACTCTCTTTGTTCTTGAACTTGTACAGGGTCTTACTGTAACAGAATTGACACTTAAACAATAAAGTAAACTAGAGTTAAGTTAACAATAGTCTTTTCTTCTTAGAGAGGTACCTACCAAAAAAACTTGATCAAAAATCAAGCCAAAAATATATTTTTCTTCAATTTGAAGTCCTGATTCGCATCTAACTTTTATATGGTACACAGCTAGAAATTTTCAAGTGTTCTAACACTTGTAAAAGAACACGACTTATTTTGTTTGTTCAGGGTTGTAAAAACTAAGTTAATGACAAAGAACTTAAAGTGAAAACAAAAGAACAACTCAAAGAGGCAAAAATCCTCTTAAAAACCACAAATCCGCCTATGCCTGTCGATTATTCCTCATTCCAAAATTCAATTACTTGTCACATACATATATAAACTTACTCGATTTGTTCATTGACCAAATGATTACATGTGAACCATTGGACAGATGTTTAAATCTAAAAACAAAATTGCATGGCCGATCTATGGATATGGACCGTCCAAGTAGAAACTAAAACAAAAATGGTTTCGAGAGGCACAAAGTATAGTGGCACCCTGTTGTTAAAGCCCATTCAAGTCTATTGTCGTAACTTTTAATACTGTAGGTTGGTACATTACTTACCTAACCTACCTCCTTTTTTGTACATACATAACACTTTCAAGTGTGGCCGAACCAATATTCGAACACAACGCACATAACATCCAACCTGGCTACTCAAATAAAATAAAATAAAATAAAAGTACGAATTAAACAATACAAAGCGACGGACGAATGATGATGTTGATGATGGCCAATCAAAGCGTCAACAGCTATGTGAGCGTGCGATTGTTATACTCCACAGTTGGTATACGAAATACGACTGCGATCGTCTGCGCGAGCGAATAAAAATTACAAATTTATTTACTCGCGTATCTTCGACGCCAACGGCGGCGCGGCGCGACAAAGTAAATGACACACCGCTCGCTGGATCGTACAGAACCGATTTGTTGTTGTTGTTTTTGTCGTCGACGACGTCGTCGTTTTTATTATTTACACAAATCAAGTTTCCCAAGTTGATACGCCCGAACCGTTCCGTTCCAATCCAGTTGCAAGTTCGTATATAAAACCATGTAAATCTATACCATTCGAGTAGTCGTCGCTCGTCGGTATATAAACATATAAAATAAATTGTGTGCTGGCTTGATCAGTGATCAAGCCGGTAAAGGCGGTAAGGCCGATAGGTAAGTATATACCTACACGAGCGAAGTAAAGAGAGTAGAGATACCTACATATATGAATAGCGACACAAACAAAACAAAAAGTTTTATATACAACTACGAGTAGGTATTGTTCTGGACGAAATATACACCATATATAATAATGTGTGTGGTGTGTGCGCAGGAGATACTTTAGCGCAGCTTCTCGCATATTTCGCTTATAGTATCTATCTATCTATCTATAGCGACCTAACTCTATCTAAACTATAGGTAAAAGTGTGGATAAGATAAAACACTATACTTGAAAAAGTGCCTATTTATATAAAGATAAATTATTAAAAATCCATATGGATCTTTTCTACAATTAAATAAATGAGTTAAGCAAGGAAATTCCATCACGATAATGATTAACATGACAGATTACAGATTGATACGTTGGAACTTATAATAGATTATATATCTTGAGTAAATCAGTAGAATCATATAATTTTAGATCTATTTATTGGTCAAAACTGATGACTTTTTGATAGTTTAGAAGGCTTAATTATTATCGAGCAAGATCATCAACACGATTACATAACATCGATGTCAACTACATAACATAGAAGAACAAACTTTATTACTTCAACAAATATCTTACTAATATTATAAAGAGAAATGATTTGTATTTTTGTATGTAACGAATAAACTCAAAAAATACTGGACCGATTTTAATATAACATTATAACTGAGTAACATAGGCTATATTTAGTACTAGATTACTATAGAAATCTTTAGAAATTCCTATAAAAACCAACCGAAGGTGTAAAAAAATTAGCCATAAAATGTCTTTCATCGCATACGCTTCGAAGAGTATTAATGAGAATAGTATTAATGACAAAAAATTGTTTTCTAATTAAGTGATTCATGGTCGTTTTAATTAGCATGCGTACAACTTAAATATCTGTACCTATTTATGTCTACCGGTGCGAAGACGGGACGGGCCGCTAGTATGAAATAAAACTGATAGTTAGACTGGCGTTAATTGAATTCAAGAAGCAAAGAGTGTCTACAAAGAGGAATTAAGCAATTGTGTACACATTTTCAAGTAACGAAAAAAATTATTAAACACTTCTAAATCTTGCAGACAAAGTATTGAGGTTTTCCAATTTTTGAAATATTTTGAATGCTAAAAGTACAACAGAACACTTTAAACTTTTCTAACTTCCGATTTGATTTCCATGGAGAATTTAAGGCAATAAACTTAATAAAATATTTTATTAAGTTATAAATACACTTCGATCTTTCGTTGAATTCTGTGACTAGTACTAGGTCAATACTAGATGTATTAAAATTAGTTTTTACTTTAAGCGCGTTATTGGTGTTAATACTGCGTTACTGATATGACAAATACTGTACTAAATGAAATTCTCGGAACAAAAATTAAACTGTATGATAAAAAATGCTTGCAGAAGATCTGGCCAAAAATTCTATTGCAAACTACGAAGAATAATACATTCACTGATGTTTTAATAAATGTTCTTGTCATATGTTCAAAAATATTACCATTAATTCGATTTTGTAAGCAATGAATTAAATTTTAGGAACACTTTAATCAGTATTTGCATTTAAAAACTCTCCAGGAAAACACTAGAAAGAAAGATTCTTCGAGATCAATTTTGTCAAATTTCGTTCTTCTAATTGATTATTATAAATAATAAATCAACTTTTTAATTTGACAATCTTTAAAAACAGTTGATATCTAACTAACAGATCCTTAACTCCGTCTTCTCTTCTCCTACATTCTCTATTTTCATTAATTGTTAACATGATGTATTTTTGTATAAAAAACTTTTCGATAAGAATCCATCTATTACGTTATTAATTCAATTGTAAACTTAATTCAAGTTTGCACGTCAGTTCTTTCGTTTTTAAACTATCAAACTAACAAAATTTTACAAGTTGTCAGGCTTTAAAATAATCATTGCCATGATCTGTGATTTAATCAAAAATATGAATCTATGCAAATCTGCTACCGTAACGGGATATATGTATTGGTGATCTGATAATATGACATTATTTACATAACTAAAACAAACCCAACAAAATGATAGTCTCTTTACATTTTAATTATAAAAGGCTTAGATTTATTGAAGACTTATTGAAGAGGACGCATGTCAAGAAAACTAAAATAAAACAAAATAGCAAAAAGAATACTCCACTCAGCGTACAGAGTTTTATATGCGTGGGCTGAAAGTATTGTTTATATGAGTACTTGGAACCTCCGAACCCAAAGGTTCTCTACGTTGGTTATGTATCGTATACCTACGTATGACTTTACCAAAGAACCATATTCATTCATGACCACATCTAGAGTAAGTTCAATTAAAGATTCGTTTAATGAAATGCGTCGCTCCCCTTCTTTTCGTTCAGCTCTTTTTTTTTCGTCGATAAACCCTGCGCACACCCACACAACTTTCTGAAGAATAATCACAGATTGAAAGCTATCATTAATTATCTTTCTGTTCTTTTGCCAAGCCAAGATGTATTTATATGTAAGTACATTGTACATGTCCTATCTTCTCTCGCTGATGTTTATAAGTATATAGTATATATGAGACGAGTATACTTACTGTATAATGTTTTGTATTGATTTGATTGACAATTTTGCTTGCTGAGTGTGCCCACGTGACCATCGTAGTCTGACCGTTTAATTTTCAACGATCGTTCTTCTCGCCACACCTTTTAACGAAGCACGCGCCTGTCGCAGGCCTTATGCTATATACAATGCAGAAGATATAGAAAATTGATCACAACTTGCGCACAGAGCAACGAGATTTTCGAAAGCTGAGTAGGTATATATGTATATATATCTTTGTATAAAGTAGAAGAATAAAAAGAGGAGAGATGAACCGAACAAAATAAAATTCAAAACAAAAAAAAAATACCAACGTATTTATTTCTTTGGGTTGTGCGATGAGCACATCACTTAAATTGTTTATCCTTCGCGCGCATCCGCGATATCTATAAATCCCCGTTGAAGAGACCTCGTTCAACAACAACAACAACAAAATAAAAGGATCAGGCGGAACGTGTGCGTTATATTTCGCGAATAAGCGAGATGTGTATGCAACGTGACAGATATCTATCGAAGGTGTGGTTTCTATATTTTTGTGTTTTTCTTTTTTATTTAAGTAAATTATGCAGCTGTTAAAAAAGAGTATGGAATATTATATGAACCCTGTTTTGGGTTGATTTTGAGGACTTGGATAGGTAAATTTTGAATATTTAATTTCTATTGAAATGCAAGAAATAAAAAATAGGTCCACATAGAAGAAGGGGATTATATTTTTTTATAAAAAAAAGTTGTGCATAATAGTTTTTCTATTGAAGAACTTAAATTTTCGAATTTCAAAGCAACGTTAAGAATTCTATAGGAACACTTTTTGGAACAAGGTATAAAAATAACATGATTTATTGTTTTTTTAGTTCAAACACAATACATTTTATAGTTAATCTAGAGGCGGTGATTCTTTGCGTACCTTATTTTGCTTAGAGACTTTGGCCTTGATTCTTTTAAAGTTTAGTTACTACAAACTTAAGCCTGTCGATTTCAAGCAACGTAGATTGAACTCTTGAAATCATCGAAAGTAGAAGATATATTGTTATGGATAAAGGTTATTTTCAACGAGACTGCGGCGGCGGCGGCGGCGGCGGTGGAATACTAAAATAAAACCACTTATTAAAAAACCATGTATGTAAAAGAAAAACTCAACACTGATTTCCTTTTTAAAAAAAAGAGAAAAATTGCTATATAATTGATTCGGATACGAATTATGATTACAGATAAAAATTATTTACATACATATTTTATAATCTTTCATGGCTTTAAGAGAAAAATAAATTACCCACTTGTTAACGCAAATATTTCGTAACTTAAGTAAATATCCTTTTAATCATCCAAATGTTAACAACCTTCACCTAGACAAGTTTTCGCGCCTTTTTTTTTTAATTCTCCATTCCATTCAAATTCCAATATCCACCTTACCTAACTATACCTACCCTTCCTTCCTCCACCACCCTAAACAAAAAATATAAAAAAAATGCCTTAAGCAGCTGCTACTTAAGTTTGCCGCGTTCAAGTGCACTATGAACACCAAAGTATTGGGGTATGATGGCCCATAACAAAAGCATAACAACGCTTTACGTGTATATATACAATTATACAAAAGTGTGTCTGTCTGTGTGCATTACAAACAATAACTGAGAATGAAAATGTAAAATATAATAAACAAAAAAATTTAAAAAAAATACAAAAAAAGAAACAGCAACATCATCAAAACTACGCGAGAATACTAGTGAAAGTTAATTTTGAATTCCACGCGGCTTCCTTATTCTTAAGAAATCATAGAGAATGGAACAAGAAAAATGCAAAAAAAATACTCAACCATCGTCGTCGTCAGTATTGTATACATTTAGGTGGCAAAAATGGAGTAAAAAAAGGAGAAAGGATAAAAAAAGTAAAAAATAAAAATATTCGTAGATGTATATTTATATACTAGAAGGTCCTCGCGAAAGTATAAATATCGCGCGAGTAGACACTTTGTTGTATAGGTGCTACTCTGACTTGGATGGCGTAGGTAAATGAGAGAAGTCTTCTATGTAAAGCCATCATCACAACCACCATCATCACCATCACCACCGACGACGACGCCACCACCGCCATCGCCACCATCACCATTACCGCACCCCCATCATAATCATCACCATCACTCCGTGTATAGCCGGCTCGTCTGCTCCTATTCAAATTCAAGCAGCCCTCTTGCAGCAGAAACAGCCCCGCCAAGGACTTGTGACGATGACTCAGGGGGTGGATGTCTCATGGCTTTCACACCATAATATCTCTGCTCGCGATGCGATGCCTTGGAATGGTGGGTTTTCACACGATTTTTCTTCTGTTTTTTTTTTTATATATAAATTTTAAAAAAGAAAATTTTACTTTGCCTGCCGACGCGACTTTAACATCATCGTCGTCGACGTCGCAGTCTGTCGTCTTTGTAGCCGTGCGTCGCCTTCGTCCTCGCTAAGCTTTTCCCATATTTCTTGATTTTTGTTCCTATCCTCTTCCATTATTTTTATTATTACCCTCTTTGTGCCCCCGTTGTATATTCAAGAATATCCAATGATAGAATTATTCCAGTGGAAAGTGAAAAGTTTGGCAAAGGGCAACGCGCGCGAAAACGCTTAAAAAATGCCGAACAAACCAGACCCAAGGCAGAGCATATAATGTCTATAACAAACAATAATAAGAACAACAACAAGAACGAAAAAATGCGAGTAACTTATACAAAAATATCTAAAACTTTTTATGCGTTTTAACAGAAGCATCGCAGCAAAGCGCCATCCAGTCAGCGGAGCACCCGAGCCGTAGTAAGGTAGTATTTTCCATTTGCTCCTTTATTTTTGTTTGTGTCGTCTCGTTCTTTTTCACTTTTGAAAACAAACGAGATTACAGCAAAGATTATGAGTTTCTTCTTTTTTTTTCTTTTGTTAGCTGTTTTCTTCTTCCTTGTTTTTTATTTCTTTAATGTGTATTTAGCGGTGTTTGATTTCGTTGTATCCTTCTTTTTGTTTTGATTCTCAAAAAACAACAACGAAATATTGTATTGGCCTAGTTTATACTTTTTATCAGACGATAAGTCCGCGTATATCTGAGAAAGTGAACCCCGGGATGTGATTAAAAACAAATGACTTTATGTTATTTTTGGATTGGAGCTATTGAGGGGGGATGTATTAATTTGACTTGTACCTCTATTGACATAAAACTATTTGACAATGTCAGATTCAAAAGTATTTAATTTAGATGGGCTCCTTAAAGATTTTTTTAAGGCAAAATTGAATCATATATTTCGGAGTCGTGAAATTATTTGGTCAAAAACTGAAAATGAAAGAATCTAAATTTCGTACGATATGACCGGATAAGAAAAGAAGATCTCGGATAAAAGTAATTCTATGAAAAAAGATGAATGAAGAGAATTAAAAGTTATTTTGTCCCTTGTTGAAATTATATTTCAGCTATTTTGCATTATCCGGATAAAAACTACAACTAAACATTTTTCGGATAAAATTTATGAGCTCCGAAGTGTATGTCGCATAAAATATAATGACTCATACGTTTATTAACACAAGGTAAACAAGTGTTTTATCAGTATTTTTGCTCTCGGATAAGAGTAAAAACTGCCGGATAATGTCTTACACTACTTAATATCTTTTGTGTTAATAAATGAATGTAGTTTTATAACTTTTATAGTAAATTATGAAGAATATATTAAGATTTATATAAACGCATTAAAATTGTCACTGAAAAACAAAAAATATATGAGTGGATAAGTTATATTTTTTATCCGAAAAAGTGAAACAAAGTAAAATAATTCTGAATTTTGATAAAAAGTAAAATAACATAGCTAATGGCTTATCCGAAGGATTTAACTAATCCGGTTACTCACTTAAATTAATATTAATTTAAATTCTTACAACGACACTTCAAGTTAATTAAAACTATAATACAATACTCAATGAAAACTAAATCTTTTATAAATATCTTGGGCCAGGATAAACCGACGCAATCGCCGCACATTAAAGATCAAGGGACAAGATTTGCTAAGTAACCTCTACACACACAAAATTATGGCTAAGTACATAAAATTGCTTAGACCAATGTTACACTATAACTTGGCATAAAACAGTAACTTCAAAATTACCCTTTTTTTCTGTTTTAATAGTTGCACGACTTAAAGGTTTTTGATGCTTGACCAAAACATAATAACAATAAAAAACCATTCTTTACAAAACTAATTTGACAGCCGTTTAATCACCCTTTTGTTTTAATAACAAACAATCAAAGTAAAAACAACAATTCAGCTGTCATCGCCAGTATACACGAGGTCTAATAGCTTTGTAAAAAATACAAAAAAGAATCTCTTTTGCTCAACAATACAGAGTAGATGACAGCATGCAATATAAAACAAATATATATAAAATATATAAAACAAAAATAAATAAATAAAAGAACATTGTTCCTATACTCCTCTTACTGTTATTTACATGTCATTCAATCAAAATTTGGGTTTTTTGAATCACATACGCTGTACAGCACATACATACATATAACGGATAAATAACTCTTTTCCTCATACTCGTATGCCATGTCTGTAGGAATATTTAACAAAACAGCAACAACAACAACAGAAACAACAACAAAATAAATACAAAGGACCTCCTCCGACTAAAACAAAATAATATATTTTATGTTGTTCCTCCAAACAACATAAAAAGAAAGAATACAAAGAAAAGAAATACTTCATTTTGACATTTCATTTGACAGCACCGTTTTGTGTTATACTACAGTTTTTTTTTTTTTTTTTGTTTAATGAATATGTCTTATCCGTGGGTATCCTGTGGCGATTTTGTTTGGTCCTTTTTGATGTGTACACCATACGAGAGTCTGCCTAAACTATGTACAAGTTATAGGTACCTACACCATGAGAGTTCTATTTTAAAATACATTCTTTAACAAACATACAAAAACTATTTTTGGTTTTGTCAGGACGAATGGGATTTTTGTTTGTCTTAATAGTTCATTATAGGATTTTAATTATATTTTGTTTTGTTTTCCTATTTCGACCGCGTGGTGTGTGTCCTTCACAATTTTGACATACCTCCTGCATCTCTTCTATACAAATAAATAATTCAAGCCCTATCCAAGGCTTATATACAATGTAGGTGCTAGATATTTGTTTAAGCACCATAAACAAAATATACATATTGAAAAATCAATCAGAAAGTTTACCAGGGCAACATCACAAACCATATTGATTATACGACGACACCTGAATGTGGGGTCAGTCTTTTAGAGTTATTGCGAAGAGTCCTAGTTTTGTTATTTATTTATTTTTCAAAACCTTCATGATGTCCAAACTGAAATGTATTCAAGACAACCATGGCAACTGTGACCATGGTCTGAGGTTGGATATCGTTTGGTCGATAAGAGTGGTAATTTGTTTAGTTTGAAAAGGACAATGATATGAGATGTATGTGGGGTTATAAAAGGGATATTCAATGAAAATCAGGTGGGTTTACACATAGAAACGACGAGTCATTCTATGAAAACAGGTGCTTTTTTATACGTACGAATGAGTGTCTAACCCATAATAATGTTCACTAGCCCATGCAGTTGATTGATTTATTACAGGAGCCTGATTTAGCTTAAATGTTTTATCAATAAATCCTTTTTTTTTTTTCCTTCCTATGGGTCAAAGGCCAAGTGGAAATTAATCGCGATTTGGTTCAGTAAATAACAAACAAATTCTAATACGTATACAGACACCTATACCTATAACATATGTATGTATATTGATATATCAAGAACAAATAAAAGAGTCTTTCTAATAACATAAATAAGTGTTCGAACATGATAGGTACATCTTTAATCACATCAAAACGGCTGAAAGGATTTTAATGAAATTTTCTTATTCAACGGTTATGTACACAAAAGAATAGCATTTTGGTTTGCTATTTTTTCAGTATTGAAATAAATCTATCTTTTTGCATTATTTTAAATGTTTTTAAACAACTTTAGACTTTGTTTAAGAAATTATTTAAAGGAAAAACACTAAATAATATCTCAAATTTTGTCTGTTCTTAGCTTTTTTTTAACTAACATTTAAAAAAATGAAAGTTTTCAACTGCGAAAAATTGTTCTTTATTATATTCAGGCGTTCATGCGGTCAAAGTTTCTTTTTTCTATGAAATTTGCTAATCAAAAATAATTCTTGAAAACTTAGAGCTTTTTGATTTTCTGTTCAAAAATACACACAAGTCAAAACTCATTACTCATAACTCAGAAATGAAAGAACAAAATATGGAAATTAATGAAAACGAATACAAAATTTAAAAATTAAATCAATTAAATTGTATTGTTTGCTATGATTAAGAATTGAGTATAGAGCTTAAAAGTGGCTTTTAATTTTATGAATTTTGGTTTTGAAAAAAGTCTTTGAGTTGCATTTGTGTTAGAGTTCAATGCTTTTAAAAAAATTATGTGCGATGTTTATTTAACCTTTAATTTTTATTTGTCAACTTTTGTTTTAAAATTTATTTTCTCTTTAGGTACATACATATACCTAAATCTTAAATTTTTAAATATTCTAATTGAATTGATTTTATCTACTAAATTTAGGTGGCGAACTACTTAACATACTAAGAAGTGCTGAATATACAATGGAAAGTGCAAAAATGTGTTCAAAAATCAAGTGTTTTTAATATTTAACTTAGTTAATTTTTGGGAGAAGGAATAAGAAGATACGCGCAAAAATAAAGTGAATCGAATACCTAAGTTTTCGAAATTATAGTCCGTAGTTAAACTTGATCTATGTATGTTTAAAAACTATTAACAGAGAATGGAATTGGGTCTTAATTATTATATAAATATTATTATAACATAAATATCTATATAGGTATGGATATTATTTTCTGGTATATGATGGATAAAATAATGATTTGATATAAATGAAATATTTTCAAAGAGTGCATCTATGTAGTATACTGTAACGTATTTTAATATCATCGGTCCGAAGGTTTGACTAAATTAAAAAACAAAAGCATATCCTTTTTAGGGAATTGATTTAAAGTTCTAAAAGTCACATTTTGACCAACCCTATTTCAGCGATTTTAAAATAATATTTTCCTTCAATTGTTTTTGAATAATTGTGACTAATCTTTGTGAATTATACCTTGAGACCGACTTAATATTAAATATATGTAGGATCTTTTTTACTTCAATGTAATACATTTTTGTATCTGTTTTATGAGTTTTCAAATAACCAGTAATTCAGATTTGTTTAAATAAAATAAAAATATATTTTAATTGTTCCACACTTTGATAAAAGTATAAGTAGGTTAACGAAAAGGTATTGATCGAATTAAAAAACTAAATTCATAAGGAATGAATGAATGAATGAACTAAAACATTCGTTTTTTTGATAAAACCTGGGCTACAAACTTAAATCATATATACAATTTTAGCGTTTTAAACTTATTTAACAATATTTTTAAAGATTACTTTCTCAAGTTGGATATACATACATACATACACACATACGAATTTTTGTTCAATATAACTAAATATCTATGTTATTTAATTTAACTAAATATTATAAACAAAACAGTATCATCATTAAAAGAAGAACTAAGTTAATATTATTTTTCTACTTTAAAAATATTTTGAATCAATATAAAGCTAATATGAACAAATGTATCTTACAAAACATTCAAAATACAATATTTCAAAGTTAAAAATATCATTAAGACTACTAAAGTCTGTTAAAAGAATTCTTAGACCCAATGAAAATAATATAGAATCTATATTACATAGTAACTTTGAATTTATGTGAAACCGATTTGGTAAACAATTACTCAGGACAAAATTCGTTTGTTTATTGAAATATGACATGTGACTTATCTATAAAACAATTATTTATTTTACAAAACAGCTGTAAGTACACTAAAATAAGATTAAAAAAAAATAACGTTTAATTTATTTTTTGCCTCTTCAAAACTTGCAAATGTTTGGTACATTCAAATTAGAAAGTGCCTCAACTACTACCAATTCTGATCTGAAAAATTCGTCGGTAGTGAAATAGTTTAATAAAGTTTATATCAACAGAACAAACGTAGGTATGTATAAATATAATTTCACCAATATCATCAAAATATGGTATCCAAATGAATATTTCAGATAAAATAAAGTCACTTCCGTCTTATTTTAATCGAATCAAAAAACGTTAAGGCCATTTCACTACGTTACTTTAGCTAAAAGGTTTGTTTGTTAATCTTAAGTAATTTGTCTTCTTTTAAACATTTTGAATTAAAAGGTCCATAATAAACAATTTTCTTCTTCTAACATTTATAAACTTATGTATATTAAAAATCAAATTCCCAGATTAAGGTCTTTTTAGTATTTTATTTTCAATCGTAAAACGTGTTCTTTTTTTAATAAAAGAGAATTAGTATTATATTAGTTAGCAAAAGGATGCAAATTTTAGAATAATCAAGTAAGGGTCTAAATATTTAGAAAACTACTGACAAGTAAATTCCTTAGAATCTAAGAAAACTTTGTTTAAAACTTGATGCCACCAAATTCAAATACATATACATAGGTACTAATTTCAAATCAATTTAAAACATATCTTTGGGTTAAGAAGACTATTGATTTTATGCAAATAATCTGATATGAATTTTCGCATTTGTGAAAATGTGTTAAAACGTTTATTATTTAACGTTAGGCAAAAAGGATTTAAGTCAGAAGTCAGACACTTTACATACGGCTTCAAAGAACTTAAGACGCTTAATATCAAAACAAATATAATTTTGTCTGTCTTATAGTTTAAAGACTAAATTAATGCGATATAAAGCAGTTGTTATAAACTCAAGTCGTTAATATTTAACGAAAAAAACAAAAAGGCCATTACATCAAATCAAAAACCCAAAATGTAAATTTTTGAGTTAAGACTTTTTTAAAGTAAAATGTTAATTCATCTACAGATATGAAATTAAGTTTAATTTAGCTGATATTCAACTCCATATTTATATAAATAACTTATCAACATCAAGATACCTACATAAAATACTTAGGTATTTAAAAAATATAGAAAATTATATTTAATTCAAATAAAATTGTCAACATAAACAATTGTTAATTTGTAGAAAAGTTACAAAAATTTTAATGCAATTCAAATTTTTTGTATGCATTTTAAAGTAACATAGCCATTAGTTGACATTAAAAAATAATATGAATATAGAGAAGCTGTTTTAACTACACTTCAAAAATGTTCATTACAAATTTCTGTCAAAGTTTTCATAAAAATTAGTAAGGTTTTTCTTGGGTCTTAGGTTATATTTGGTAATAATATATTTTTCCTTTCCCTTATTTTTTTTTAAATATCTTCCTTCAAAACTTTTCAAAACCTTAAGCATCAGGAGGAAAGTTATTAATGTTCAGTTCTAAGAAATCATTAAGTAGGTATTAAATTTCTTATTAACTTATTAATTTATTCTGAAAAAATGTTGTTATCAAAAGAAATCTCGGTTAGAAAAAGAGGCTATAATTTGCAATTTAAATTGCTACTGATGCTCCCAATTACTAACACACTTAGCACCTTCAATATCAAGATCACATGTCGATCTATATACCTTGTTTTTTTCCTGCTTTTATTTGTATGATATAAACCAGAGAACATAATAAGAAAAAGTTAATAAAATTTAATTTTTGTTTGTTTCTTATCATGACAAGCAAAGTAAATATGAAGCTTTGATTCACTTGAACCTACAAAATACATAGGTAAATGTACCTACCTAGATAAATCAAGATAAAGAGATGGCGAAATAATTTCCTTTTATAGAGAGTCATATAATACATATGTAGGTATGTATGTATGTAGGTATTTTATAGGAAGGTAAAAAATGAAACACCATAATCATATAAAAATTACGATATCTAGATACTCGTAAATAGGTAGGTGCGAAACAAAATCAAAATCACCAACACATCATCTTTTTTAACCAAAAAACAACAAAACAAATAAATAAAAATCAGAACTTGATCTAGTATCGTATGGCCGCCATAATTAAAATTGTTTAATCATCCGCTCCGCGTACATACAAGACATTATTATCAGACGAAGATTGTCGCAATCAAAGCTAATAGCTTTACAGCCCAAAATTGTACCTACAAAAACAAAATAAAAACTCCAACACTCCCGTCTGCGTCATAGGTAGGTATTTAGCCCAAGGAAGTTGTAAAAAAAAATTTAAAAAAAAACTCAAGACAGACCGACCCAACCTTTAAAAGAACATTTTCATTTCTGAAGACTCATGTTTCTTTTCTGTTTTATTTTTTTGAACAGAGCATCGGTTGCGGAACATTTTCAAAAGTTGAATGGTTAAATATATCAACCAAAACAACAACAACAACAAAAAATAAATAACCGTGTCAAACAGTGCGTTGTCGTCCGCAGCGATAAGGCGACCACTTTTTAATTACTTATTTGTAATTGAGCGTGTTAAAAAAGGTGAACATGACAAAATAAAAAATCCTTATCAGAAGACGGAACAAATAAAACAGCTGAAGGTGGATGTGATATGTACCTACATACATATATATACATTTTTAGGCCGCTATATCTTTTTAGATAGACCCTATGCACAGTGCATATACAGCCTTATAGAGAGGTTGTTTTTGTTACCTATAGAATCTCGGAACTTAAAGAACTCACCTTGTGCAATCCGAACTGCAGGCATTTTGATTCTCATTGTTCCGGTATCTCTCGGATTACAGAGGGGGGGAGGATTCTTCCAAGAAAATATCAGTTGATCCTCTCCAGGATTGTAGTTTTTAATTTATGACAAATTCCGTTTGTTTTCTCTTATAAAGATTTTTGATGAAAATTTGTATATTCGTTGTTATATGGGGGGAGGAGTATCCTCATATGTCTCACTTTATGATAAAACACTTTTTAGGGTCACTTTTAGAATGTATTTTCTTTGAGACATGTCAAAATTTTACTTCTTATTTTTCTTTATTCATCAATATCTAAATCTTTGTATTTATGTAAATTGTTTATTAACACTACTTATTATTTTTATACACCTTATCATATTTATTTTGTTATATATATAGGAACCAATATTTGCCACTAAAATGTTAGTGGGTCTTTTTTTATTTTTGTTTTTAGGTTTTAAACAAAATATTTTAACTCCCTTAAAGACAACAACAATTGCACATCACTAATTCATAATATAATCGAGCTTATTAATCCAATTGGAATTGTTTGTGATAGATCGATAGAATAATCCGTTATAATATCCCATTTGGAAAAATGACAAAAAAGTGCACTTTAATATTTTCACAGATAAATTTACACATTCGAAGAAAAAATAAAATTATTAATTTACGAAAATTGCACGATTAGGTTTTAGTTGGTAGGTAGTTTTTATTTTGTTTCATTTCTTTTTAATTCAAAATCACAAACAGGTGAATGATAACACAGAGAAGCATTCACCTGCGTCAGGAAAATCGAAAATGGAAAATGTGTGTTTACACCAAGAAATTGTTTTTCTTTCTTTTTCGAATTTTATTTTGAAACAAAATTAAAATTAAATTTAAATTTTTGTTTATTTTGTTTTGTAAAAATTTGACTCGAGAATTTCATGGAATACAGATTGGTGTTTATAATGTCCTTTTTTTGACATTTCTTCTTCGAATTCGAAACGACAACAATGTCCGGCGAGTCTTAAAGTGCGTGTGATGTCACAAAATAACACTAATCCGGTGCTACCGCGATTCGTAGGTAGTCGTTGTCGTATCGTATGTCGATGCTCGATGGCGATTGCGATGTCGAAGTCAAAGTCGATGACAACAACTTAGTAGGTACGTTCAATTATTATTATCCGTCGTCGATTGTTCTCTCCCACTTAGCGATGAAGTGGCGCTGGCGATAACCGCATCGCACAGATAATTACAACAAAATGCTCTATATATTATCCACATGTGTGTAGTATATCCATGGCATGTGTGTGTGTGTGTTTGTATGTTTGTGTGATAATGTTTGGTTGTTTTTATTTGCAGGTATGTGTAAACAGGATTTTATCAATTATTTATAGCAGGTTAAATTCACTCCGGAACATCGGCGAAAACACGTCCTCACAACGCGACAGCCCGTATGCATCTAAATATTTCGCGTATGGCCGATTGGAACAATACACTATGACTATACCTCTACTTCTACTCTACTCCGCTTCGCTCCGGTTGTGTGTACTCTACTCTGTTCACTGTACTATAAAAGATACACCAGCACCATACCATATCATACCACACAACACCATACACCGACGACGACGAAGACGATGACGACGACACCACAGTCGCAGTCGCCAGTCAACCACTCTTCCACTTTTGTCCTCTGTCACTTTGCTGCGCGCTCTTCTTCAGTTTTGAGTTTTCCATGCACGAGATAACTAACGTAACGGTGGTGTGGTGTGGTGGCCGTTCCGTGGCGGGTGGTAGATCGTAGAGTCGATGTTGAAGTCGAAGAGTATGTGGAATGGAGACGAGAAACGCAGAACAGCGATAACAAAAACGACAAACGAACGAACGGAAGGCAAAGGTACAGGAAGGCGCGCTAGATCAACTTAAGTTCTCACATCTAACGGCTATTGTACTGTATCTGCACCCTCTCAAAAGCCCACGAAAAACGAAACGGCACTGCACTGCACGACCGGCGGCCACACCACCACCGGCATTGGCTTCACTCTGTGTGATTCTTCTTCTCTTAGATATAAAGAGTATGGAAAGTGCTCAACACTCAATTCCTATCCTAAGCCCGTTCCGTTTTCCTCTTTGCTGTATGGTGTGGTGTGTTGTGTATTGCTGTTGAGTTTGGTTTAGTAGTGGGCCTGAGCCAGAAGTTGAACCGCCACCGCAACCACCCCCTTTTTGATTCCATTGACGCCAGTGTCACAACCCACACCCCTTCCAGCGGTCGCTTCAGCACATAACAAATGGTCACAACTGGCTTATGTGCGTGAGTTAGAGCGAGGTGGTTATATACGAAACACCAAAACGAACTGGCGGTGGCAGTGGCACCTTACCCCATTACCATGCCATACCGATTCCCATTCCACCACCACCAGTTTTACGACACGGTCGACGGTATAATTGTATATAAAGGCGTGCGCGGTAGTATTTGGTGCACTAACACAACCGTTAATCTAACTGGAAGTGGAATCGGAATAGGAATCTCTTTTTTTTCTCCAATTTGAATTTCTCTTTTTGTTTTTGTATTCGTTTTTGTTATTTTGGTTTGCTTGTTTTTTTCCCGTCTCCCTTATTCTCTGTTGAAGCTGAAATTGAACTAAAATAAGTGAGAAAAGTGTTGAAAAGGTGACTTTTTATCCACAGTGCTTTTGTATTTCGTTGTTGATGGATACTTCCATTATAAAATATGTAATTATTCCCCATGCTAGGAAAACCCTATCTAACACAGCAAGATTGAAAAGAGCGTCCTCGAGAAAGAATAGAGGAATAAAAACAAAAACAGAAAGTGATACAAATTGGGGAAAAGGTCTCATTACCCTACCTTCAGCCTAATATGAATATCTACCTTACCTATTCCCATGAGGTTTTTGTTTTTGTTTCGAGACTGGAACGTATACAAAACAAGTGTCGTCGCAATTCGTAATTTTAAGTAATTCTTTTTGTTCATCTATCAGAGCTAAAGTTACCGAAAAACTCAGATACTACTTTAATTTAAACAACTACGAACAACTAAAATAAGGAAAATTGCACGTGTTATTGGAGTGTGTTGTTTTCTATAAGGGATGTTGCACTTACACGAGATTTTGTTTTGCAATTAAATGTGTAGGCCGATTTCTTGATTTAAAGATGATTGCCATGTAGAAAGATATTAGGGAAAAAGTTAATTCTCACGGTTAATTAAATTTAATTAAATTAATTGTTGATTAAGTAGTTAATACTTCTATTCATATTAGTTTTTGGTCCTTCAAAACTTATAAAAACTTATACTTAGATTAAATTGAGAAGTTTAATTCTTTGAATGAACAGTTGATTCTATAGGGAGCACTATTTATCAACAAGATTTGAAAAGAAGTTTCATTTTTAAGTGGCGCCCAATGTGTGACTTTTTTGTTTTTTTTTTCCTATGTCTAATATACAGTCCAAGATGTTATTTAGTTCAATAACTTTTTTCCTTAAATTAGGTTTACAAAGAATCAAAATTAATTTTTAAAAATAAAAGGTCTCCCATTGGGCGCCATATTAGAAGGAAAACATTTTAGTTAGTTAAAATTTTATCAATAAAGTAAGACTATAAGATTTCTATGCGCTTCGAAAACATAATATGAACATAATAGACATTGTTTTTTTTATAAATAAAGAGAAGTTCTTAAATCAAAACCTAAGTTAGTTTGAAATCTAAGTTATTTAATTCTTTTATTGGTCTCCAAAAAAATCCTTTGCAATGGCTCCCGATGTGAGTCCTTTATTTTTGGTTTAAGAATTGTTGTTACTTGTTTTTGTTCTTTAAATACAATTAACTGTATGATGTTTTATCATAAATATATTCATTTCATCATCATCATTTTACGTAAGAAATCATTTACAATTTGTGTCTTTTCCTTGAAGGTACTCCACTATACTGGAGTTACATTATTAGACGAAAGTAAAAGCTTTCACACTGGCGCTATAACAAACAAAATGTGACAATATTATTTGAATGAAAAATCTATTACGGGTTTATTTCTATTAACTTTAAAAAATAGGATGTCATTCAATGAGACTTCTTTCTCTGTTTATTTTTATGCCATCATCACCGGCTTGACAACCGGGATTTGTTACTGTCCTCTCTCCAGTCTGTTTTTATTCCGATTGTGAGCCGAATGAGGCCATTCAGTTGCTTCAAATATCCTGGTCTTTGCCAACTCTTTAGTGTAAGCCTAGTCTGCCATGTTGTAAAATGTACTACAAAGGTCTTTAAAAACTAATTCCTCTTCGCTCATATAAGCTAGGTGCCCCACCCACCAGTACCAGAGCCTACCGAACTTATTTTTTGTCACAATATCACGCGCCTAAGAGGTCCT
The DNA here is from genome assembly GCA_920104205.1 of Eupeodes latifasciatus. Taxonomy (NCBI): domain Eukaryota; kingdom Metazoa; phylum Arthropoda; class Insecta; order Diptera; family Syrphidae; genus Eupeodes; species Eupeodes latifasciatus. The sequence goes on from OV049926.1 coordinate 75,858,759, forward strand.
TTTACCAAGCACACAGGTCTTGGATCCATATGTGAGTACTGGCATCGTCCAGTACAGAAGCAGTGTTACCTCTGAAAAATTCCAAAAACTGTCAAAAAAGGTGTCCGAGAGGAAAAAAGGTGTCCCATAGAAATGTCAATTAAAACACAGTTTAAATTAAAGTTTTTATTAACAATTAAGAACAAAAAATACTTCATAAATTCAGGTAACATCCTTTTATAAGATTTAAAGCTGAAAGGATTTAATGATATGTACGTTACAATTTTTAATTTATTAGTAAGTTTGTTTTTCATAAGTGTAAGCTTCAGGGCCGCATTTAGAGGTCCAGAGGCCTCGGGACAATAAAGGAGCGGAGGCCCCCTCGCCCCAAATTATTTAGTAAAAGTATTTATAAAGTAAACCATTTTTTCCACTCGAGTTTTTCAATAAATAATTTACTGTGAAACCAAGTAGATTCCTTTAGTATTGAACAAACACATATAAATATAAACGGAAAAAAGAACTATCTGAAATTAGATTTTAGGGTTAACGAGCGGAACCTTTCGAGCTTTTTTCGCCGAAAAATCGTTGATGATTTCGTTGAAATCCAGTTCTCGGAGTAAATCGCTTTCAATGCTTAGGAGAAAAAGCTTCGATAGACGGTTTTGTCTCATCGTGGTTGGAAGCCTATTTTTTATAATTTTCATTTTTGAAAATGAGCACTCTTCAGTGCAATTTGTTACCATCAAAACCAAATACATTCTCAGTGCAATTTCGAGGTTTGGGAATGTATGTACATAGCTCTGAAATTTTGATTTTCGAGAATTTGGTAGTAAAATAGTTCCAACCATTGATCTGTTCCATAGTCCTTTTCCTTTTTGTATGAGTCAATCAAAAACACAAATTGAAGCAACTCATTCACATTCCGGACACATTTTCACCAATGCCTCTGCTTCAGCGTGCAAATTTTTAGCATCCATCTACTCGATGTGATTCAGGAATCCAAATCTCGAACGTACAGCTTCATAGGCATGCAATCTTTCAGTAAGAGAAACGGATAGCTGGTCAATCACTGGGATGAAGGCGGATACTTTGTATTTTTTCTTGGGTGACAGATTTGCGTCTTGTGCTTTCCCGTAATCGAACGGATTCAACCTTACATTTCTCGTTCTGGTACGCCGCCGCCGGTGCGTGATTGTACATATTCATCAGTATGGAGTATTTTTTTGGCTGCTTCCTCGTATTTATCAAAATCATTTCGTTTGGATTCCACGAATGATTTCAATGATTCTAGTGCACGCATTGCCGATTCAAGAATCATTTTCGGGCCTTGCAACATCTTGTTTGTAGCTTTGAATCGCTCCAAGATATCGTTCCAAAATGTTGCAAATAAAGCGGTTTTGAAACCACTCATTTTCTGTAAAAGATGTACATATCAAAGGAAAAGATGTTTACTAGTAATTACTAGTTGGAATTTGAAACAAAAATTTTCCGAAGTCTCTATTGTGGGGGCCCCCGTTTGTAGAGGCCTCTGGGCTTTCGCCCCGGTTGCCCTCACCTTAATACGGCCCTGGTAAGCTTGTAAAATATTCTCTCAGCACTGCTGTGTTGCAAAGTAAATATTTTTCTTTAAAATTCGTATAAGTTTGAATATATATAAATTCATTTAAGTTTTCTTTTTTAAACCAAAATTGTTCTATATTTTAAATTTTAAAATTACTCTCAAAATCAGCTTTTAACTCCAAAGCCTTATACTTTTATTATTTTGTTGGGGATTTTGGTTGTTTGCCACGAGTGACGTTCCATTCTTCGAACAAATTGTTTGTCCAAATCGACTTATATTTGAAAAGAGGTTTCCGACCGCTGAAAAAGTCTCAAAACGACACTAAAGTGTCTCCAAAGGTAGCCCTGCTATAGTAAGGTTTCTGTATATAAAAAGATTTGACATACTTAATATAGGCTCTGTTGGCTTAGAAAAACAGCACGACTTTTTTTTCTTCTATGTTGTTATCGGCGGCTACTGTTGACCCAAAGAATTTGAACGATTGCACTACTTCAAACTTATGCTCCGCTATTTGCGTTATTGTTCTTCTATGTACTTTAACTTAATTTAAAAACCTAATTGTTGTATATCTAGTATTTGATTAAAGTACAGTCATTTCAAAATATTTGTTTATCCCCGCATTGGGCGCCATTTGAAAATTCATATTGTTGTTGGTGTTAAAAGTGTCCGCAATAATGAAATAATTGAGAAAAAAAACATATCTATGTTACATATTAACTTCTTGGTCTAGAAAATTGAACAAGAATACTACTTTGCCACATCACTAATGGAACTTTAATAAAATTCTTACGATTAAATATAATACCTAATAATAATAAAATTCATGGACAATTTTGGCATTTCTTAATTTTTGTTTTTAAAATTCATGATGTAAGTTCATAGGTATGTATTAAATGTACCCCATTCTGTATATATTTTTATTTTATCGATTTATTTATTATTTTACAAATTATTATCAACCGAATGCGGTTTGTTAAAATCTTTAAACATGCATCTATCAGTTTTTGAAACTCACGGCAGGAACAAAATTTCAGTTCCCTTGAAAAAAATATCAACATTTTAAATCAAATCCAGTAGAAACAATAAATAAACAGAGACTAAGGAATGTCTATATAGCAGACGAGTTCTTAAATTTAACAAGTCTTAAAATCTAATCACTACAACCCAGCTGCTCGTAAAAAATGGGTTGTAAATTTCAATACCAAAACAACTGTAAAAATTATTTTTATATAAAAAAAACACTTATTATTCTCATGCACTTAAATCAATTCCCATTGGAATATAGTAAAAGAGCAAAACTTAAGAGAATACCAAAATAAAAGTCTGCGCAAACGCTTTCATCAAAGTTCCCCTTCTTTCCAATATCATCTACAAAAGGTCTACCCAGTACCCATACAATGAGGTTGAATTTTTCTGAATGAAAAGGGGAATTCAAACCCAAAGTTTATGTGTGTGCGCGCGAGTGGACACCCCTTTGAGTCAATCTCTCGGCACTAGAGGACAGCACACTGGATAAATAAGCTCACAAAGTACCGATAGAATCTTCCCAAGCAAACACAAAAAAGAAGTGAGAGGCTACGAAGCTATGGAAATGGGTGTAGGGTGTTTGATGTGCCGTACTGACTTTCAACCCCTTTATGGGGTGATGGCCGCTTCTGAGACTTTCCGCACGTGAAGGACGAAAAAGTTTTTATGTATGTAGGTTGGATTAGAAGTTTTTGTTCAAGGAGGAGGGAAGGACAAAGGGAGGGGGTGGTGTTTTTGGTGGGTTCAGTCCGAGCTCAGAGATGAAAAATAGAAGATTTAGGATACCTATAGCAAAATAAACAGTTTTCTAAAATTTAAAGAACCAAAAAAAAAGCTCGAACAAAACAAAGCAAAGGACGAAGAATAGGATGAGCATCAAGATGAGGATGGGGCAATGAAAATGTACATAAATATCGGTGACCATTGTGAGTAATGGGTTTCTAGGTTTCAGGTAGGTAGATAGGTCTAGGTACTATGTTCTTATATACCTACATAAAGTCTGAAAATTGTTGTCCTGGGAGTTTATATTGTTGTATTGTGCGGGATGGTATAGTTTGTGTAGGTAGACACTGGAGACACAAAACGGGTATCATTTTGATCACGTATCGAAAATAATTGCAAAAGTTTTAATCGATCCAAGGACCATGATATCGATGTCAATATTTCAAGAATTCATAGTTATTTCTTATATTAGTTTTAGATGGCTTTGGAGTGTGGATAGTGGACAGAAGTTGTTATTATAATATCTAATATTTATAAAGGAGAAAGTAGGTACCTAGCTAAGCTAAAATACTAACAAGACCGTAGGAATATAATAATAACTATACTATAGTTAAAAGAGGGATGGTTTAAGATTTTTTTAAATGAGTACAAGTTAATGAGTTCTTAAATTTTAATTTGATCCTCATTTTAGAGTTGTTCCTTTTGTTTTAAAAATCAGAACATCAACTTCAAACAATTGTACTTAAATAGGTATAAGACTTCACCCAATGTTAAAATACTAAATAAATCCAGTTTAAATATATTAAATAGATACATTTTTAAAGCATGCATGTTCATAGTTTGAGAAAAGATTCATGATGCATAAATAACGAAATTTTTATATTTTGAGCATAACCGATTGTTTGCCGAGATTTATTTGAAAAAGTTAAATTTCTTTGGAAATAACAAGTATACGCCACACTGTCCCATTATTCTTTCTCAGTAAAATGTATCAAGCTATACATATGAATATTGGGCAACGAAAACATGTAAAACCAAGTATTCAGCTGATACGACGGTAATATATTCAATTTAATTTTAAAGTAACGTTTGACAGGGATAAGCTTGTCACTAGTTGTTATACTAATGAAGTGTGTTTAATTTTTGTTCAGCTAAAATTGGCAAAATACAACGTTTAAATATTGTGAAAATTTATTCTAAGAAATTCACTTTCAGTTCGAAATATCTTCATCAAGGTGGTTTTTTTCTGACTGAGCGGAAATTCAAAAAAGGAGAATTGACCTCATTATATTCTTCAAACTTTATTACAACAACAAATAAAATTTCCTGATGTTTTCATAACGCCATCGGTCCTGACGTAGCATGATATAAATTTATTAATTTTTTGTATTTCTTGCATTTAGAGCCGAAAAGGACGGACGAACCAACTTTTCATACAGCCCGTGCAATTACTTTATTGTGACCGAATCATGTCACGAAATGGACAGTTTACTTACCTTCTTGTTCGGGCGATTTGACACCATTGGACTTTTTTTTTTTTGGAATTGAGTAGATACTTCAAATTTGATTGTTTTTGAACAACAACAACAACTTAAAGGTGCTACCACTCATTGTTTTTGGCTGGAGATATAGCTATTTCGTGCTTTGCCACTTTTGCACTCATCAGTCTCCTTTTTTGTGGTGCTGAGCTTTAATCCAATTTTATTTGAAAAACTTTTTATGCACAACATAGGATTCGAACCCACGCATATCAGATTTGCTCAGTCTTAGAAGTCGTGTGCACTACGCACTCCACTAATTTAGACCACTGACGCCACAGGTCGAGATGTGCTAATTGTTTATCAAATGCATTTGAAGCATCAACCTTTTTATAAGCTCCTTTAAGTATGCTGTTTTGTTCCGCCTCCATTTTTCTCCATACCTTATTTGATAGACTTACAATTCGTAGTACGTATCAAAGGGGGAGAGGTTGGAAGAGCGGTAACGAACCAGACTATTAAGTTATTATTGTTATTATTTTTATTGTACTATTCGTACTAGAATGTCAGCTTGTTAGACTTGACCATTCCTTTTTAAGTTGTTGTTGTTGTTCAAAAACATTCAATGAAATTAAAAAGGAATGGTCAAGTCTAACAAGCTGACATTCTAGTACGAATAGTACAATAAAAATAATAACAATAATAACTTCAAATTTCTGTTTTATGAAATCATCATTTTTTAAATTCCATTGAATTTGTTGTATTACTTTGAAAAAAAAGTGTTTTGTTTAAAAATCAAACACATGCGATTATAAAAACGTACAAATTCTTTGAATGCAATGAAACATTCTTATGTTATATAACCCATTAAAAATGTTCCATCTAACAACATTATATTTGAGCTAACGGCAATTTGGTTTCCTCCTCGATTCATCACATGTAGTTCTTCTTATCTTTAAAATAGGTCTTATCAGTTAAATTCCGAAGTTTTCTCTTAAAATTTTTCATTTCAATATCAGGAGTTCCCCAGGATAGTCATTTAGGACCACTACTATTTAATTATGTTTTATTCTACTTTTTTGCATTTTTAAAGTGTATTATAAGTGATGAGCTAGATGAGAACATTGTTTGTGTTAGCAATTCTTTGGTCGTAAGATATGTATTAAGGTTTCTTACGCAAAGATAGTGTAAGAAAATTTTTATATTTAAGAAACTTTTAAGAGTTTGCTATCAAACATTTATTTTACCTAAAGCTGCTTTGCAGATATCTTTGAGAACTTCAATAAATAAAACAGTACCTGTTTTTGGCTGGACTATAATGCAAAAATTAAAGATATTGGCTTCAAACTAATTTTATCTTATAAAAATTTTGTTTTCAACATTCAGTCAATTTTGTATAACAATTAAACAGCCAATTTTTTTAATAAAATTAAAATTTCTAAATAATACTGCACAAAAGTGGTAAAAATCGATGTTCGATTCTGCATGTCTCTTGAAGAAATAAAGGTATTGACTTCACAACAATTTAATCCTATGCTAAATTTAGTTGTTAACGCAAGATTAGGGTTTTAGAAAAATCCAATCTGTATTTGTTTTTATATAAGAAATAAAAACTTTCAAAAAATTCTACAAAAATTCATAAAAATTGACTAAAAATCTCGTTAACAAAAAGAAATGTTTGAAATCAAACTGATACGCAAAATATTGGTGCTAACTTTAAGATATTTTTTGAGAAAAAATCAATTTAAAACTTTTTTTCACAAAACACGAAAATCTATAAAAACAACAAAAAACTGGTAAGAAATGGTTTTCGACTCAAATATTATGAGAACAAAGAAAGATATTGACTTTTAAATTTTAATCTAAGTATCTAACATAAAAGAAACAAAACTTCGTCTTATGAGAACTCTACTCGTACCAATCATTTCCTTTTCTGAAGTCGTGTATCCGAAACTGGATTCTTTATCTGAATACAAACTACGTGTGGCGCTTAATGACATGACTCGCTACGTTTATGGTATTCGCCGATATGACCATATCTCTGCTTTCAGCAAAAAAATTCTTAAGTGCACTATGGTCGAATACGTAAATTTCCGTATTTGTATCTTTCTCCACAGAATTATTCGCACAAGAACACCTGAGTACCTTTATGAAAAAATTGAGTTCTGTACATCGTCAAGAACAAATAATTTAGTTATTCCAACTTTTAGATATCTAAATTCCTCACGGTTGTTCTTTGTTCACAGCATTCGCCTTTTTAACTCTTTGCCGGTTAGCATTAGGAGGATAACGGATGCAGTGAGTTTCAAGACCGAGGTTTTTAAACATTTTTCGAACAACTAGGATGTTAAGGGGAAATAGGAAAGAAGAAGAGAGGAAAAGTCTTATATGTATTAAAAAAAAAAAAAAAAAAAAAAAAAAAAAATATATATATATTTTTAGCAGCCTAAGTATTATCTTATTGTATATAGAATCAAACAGCACTTTAATTGTTCAACCAAAGTACAAATACTATAAAAGACATTGTCTTAGTGTATTGTTTACAATAAAGAAATTGAAATTGAAATTGAATTGAAATTGAATGTTGTTATTATTATTATTTTGTTAAAATTGTAGACAAATCTACAGACGGAATGGAAAGTTATCAGTGTGAGTCGCATCTTAGCCTCTTTTTATAAAAAAAATCAGGCACTAATTGTTTTTATGTTGTTATCTATAGAAGAGAATTTATTTAAAAGTCGGTATCTCCACTGGTTTTTGAGATTTGGCCGACCAAAAATGGTAACCTGAACTTACGGACGTATGAATACAGACGGTACTAACGTAGGTACACACGCTTATACAGAAATCTCTCTAAAAATCTTTGATTTAGATTCTAGGGGCCTTGAAACGTCTACAAATCTTAAAATATTCAATTCAACAAATCGATTACAATAATTTCCTATGGGAAGCTAAAAACTTCTGAGTGTTGTGTACTTTGTGGTTTTTATCTCTGAAACGTTAAGCATATATGTGAAAATTATATGAACAAAAATTGTGGCAAATCGTGCACTTGAAAAATTTCAATAATACGGTTGTTAAAATCAACGAAGGTATAGAAATGGAGTTAGTTATGATTTTCAAAATCTTTGACCTTCCAGACTCTATATTTTATGAAACTTTCAACACAAATGTTTAAGCGATGCGATGAATGAACGAGTTTCGAGTTTACTATCTCCGAATAAAATGACCAAAGATCTGGAATAAGTTGATTTAAAGTAAAGTAAAAATGATTTTAAGTAAAGTACGTATTTTTGTGAAAGAATCTTGCGTGTTAGGTTATAGTAGGGGAGCCCAGGGTGCTAAATCGGGATTTACTCGAGCGTCAAAGAGACCTATTGGATTGCGAAGCTTAGATGATAAAAAAATATCATATCATATATACACTTTCATCGGTGGGGGGAGCGGCTATAAATTTTCAAAAATGTAAAAAAAACAGTTGCATGGACATACTCGAGCGCGTCCGATATTAATAGCGTCCATGTCCTACGTATTTTTGAAAATATACGTATGTTAATCTGATTGTTTCCATGATGGGGGTGGTCGTACGTATGGGTTGAAAACGGAAAAAAAAATTAATCGAGCGCGTCAGATTTTCAAAGGGGATGTTAAGTGAACCTTAAAGAAGGCTCTTATGTAATAATCTGACGATTTGGATAGGACCCAAACTCGCGGCCATTATTAAAATTTGCAAAACAAAAATCGCCATTTTGAAATACTCGAGCGCGTCAGATTAAGATATACATATATGGTTCATTTATATACCCTAAACGTGCTGTCTCTTAATCTGACGATTATCTGGAGGGATTCACCTAATCTGACAATGGCAAGAATTTTGTTTGTATTTTTTCAAATCTTTTAACTTAACAAATTGAAAAACTGAGAACCGGCTTACTCTGACGATATTCTAATACATGAACACATTTTTGTAATGTATCTAACGTAAATTTCATAGTTTTTTGTAAATTAGTTTCACCACAAAACACAAAGTTTACATTAATGTCACTCATAGTAACTTTTTTTTTAATTTTAATTCACATAACTGCCCCACCAGAATGGAGTGGCTGTAGCGGCCGCTTGTCACGCTGTCAAAGTTGAAACATACGAAAATAGTACACAGCGCCACAATGGGAAGATGTTGCTGCAGCGATCGCTGTCGCCATTGTTGAATAATTTTCTACTTTCCGCTATTAGTCGCGTCACATTTTGACATATCTGTGGGTCTGTTCACAACACTATATGAAAAGTTGTTTCAAAGAAACCTTTCGTAGGTGTTTCTTGGTACAAAGGACGTACCCACCACCTTCGTTTTCTCTTCTTTAAAAGCTTCATTCCGCAGTAGAACATTTGCATCATCATTGCAATAAATGCAATTTCATCGCGTTGGTTTAATTTAAAAATTGAAAATTAAGTTGCCCAAAAATATAAATAATCTTACAAAACTAAACACAAATGTATAAATGTCAAAAAAAATGACAGCTGACGTTCTTCCTGCGCTACACCATTGTGGGCGACCTTTGCTACATAGTGAGCGATTTTAGTGACAGCTTGTGCTACAGCGATTTTTACCGCGACTAGCGAATTCCCACTGTGTTCAAGGGGTAATAAACATCAAAATCGCAAAATAATTTCAGGCGTTACAGAACCCACAGTTGGGTTGGGACAAAGTGAGAAAATCATAGATAGAGAAAGAGTGAGAGAGGAATAGAAACGCGGGAAGGGAATACCAGCACCATGTACCTGCACGCATTAAACATTATCGATTATTTTTCCTTACTTCGGCTTACGGAAATCGTCAGATTATATATTATTCGTGAACGTTAAATTATTGCCTTGAAAATAAAAAAAAAATTTAGACACGCTCGAGAAAGTCAAGATGACGTTTTTTTTTTTTACAAGTCTGTGACCCACCTACTTCTTATCGTCAATCGAAAATTTTCAAATTAGTGGAATATACACTTTTTAGCATATAACTAACTTACCCTACCTTAATGTGACGCGCTCGAGAATTTCAGATGATCAATTTTTTTTACTAATCCCTGACGCGTGGCCACATATACGGGGATAATACTCGGTCGAGGTATTCAATGGGGTACTGGGTACCTCCCTGTATATTAATCTGCCGCGCTTTAATAAATCCCAAAATCCCTTCTTGGGCTGCCCTACTATTAGGGTCATCATTTATTTGCCAACGTAGCTTATTTAAGCTACGATTAAGTACAAGCTGTGTGTTGTTTCTAAGGATGACTTTTCGAACTTGGGAGCGTATCGGAATCCCTCTTTTTAAAATCCCGTTTTTAAAAAATCCCGAAAATAGGTGCAAAATCCCGTCTTCTAAAATACCAACTTTTTAAAATCCCGCTTTTTGAAATCCTAGTAAAATTGTGTTTTTGCGTCGTTTAGCCTGCAATATACAGTTGAACTAAAATAATTATGAAAACAGTATTCTTGAAAACAGTGTATTTTTTTAATTGATTTGAGTTTGTGTTTTGTTTTGTTTCAAAAGAATACTACTTTACTTTATATCTTTTTTGATATTTTACATTTGTTAAAGGTCACAATAAAATGAATTTAAAAGAAAATTTCATTTTTATTAATATTGGAAAATAATATTTTTATAATTTCGATTTTTAATCAAAACTAGTTTAATTTAAAGAAATCGCGCGATTTGTTAAAATTAAACAACTAGTTTTGATTGCAAAATCGGGATAGTAAAAAACGGGATTATAAAACAACGGGATCATACGAAACGGGATTACAAAAAGCGGGATTATAAAAATCGTGATTGTTAAAAGCAGGATTATAAAAGACGGGATTTTAAAATCGGGATTTTAAGAAACAGGAATATAAAAACCAGGATATCGAACCAAACCCATAATACTTGCGTCTTGGGTGTTGTGTTTATAATCCCGTCTACTAAAATACCGATTTTTTGAAATCCCGTCTTTTAAAATCCCGCTTATTCAAAATCCCGATAAATTACAATCCCGCTTTTTAAAATCCCGTCAAATCCCGACAATCCCGTTGTTTTACAAAATACGTGCATTAAACTGAATAACAATAGGAGTCAAAGGTTTGAATGTTAAATTACTTGACTAATATATAATAATTACAAATAAAACTTATATATGTATAATAATATCGCAATTTGTTGTTTTTACAATAATTTTTGTTTACAATATTAATTCTTTCACAAAAAAACTGCATCCTACAGCAAATCTACACCTACCTCGTTGACTTTGTTGATTTTTACTTTGAGAATACTGCTTTACTTTATATTTTAATTTTTTTGTTATGTTATATTTGTTAAAGGTTACAATAAAATGAATCAAGAAAAATACTTCATTTTTTAATATTTGTTTAAATTTTTTATAAACTACTTGTTTAATTTTAAAAAATCGCGCGATTTTTTTAAAACTAAACAACTAGTTTTGATTGTGAATTTGGGATAATAAAAAACGGGATTATAAGAAACGGGATTACAGAAAGCGGGATTATAAAAAATCGGGATTATAAAAAGCAGGATTATAAAAGACGGGATTTTAAAATCGAGATTTTAAGAAACGGGAATATAAAAACCGGGATATCGAACCCAACCCTACTAAGTTCTATCTTTACTTCGTAAGAATTTGTTTATCTCACTCACTGTGGTTTGTGAAATTTCTTGGTCTTTTAGTCAAATTGTTTCAGGGTTGAGGACGAGTACGACAACCATCATTGAAAGACTAAATCTACTATGACAACAATAAAACAAAATAATTATGGTTAAAATATTGTAAGTAAATGTATATTAATAGGTAAACCAATTTAAGGAACCCCATGAGTTATTATCAAGGATGTTGGATCAATATAATATCCTGCCTCAACGCTACCTCCCTAAAAGTGAAAATATAAAAATACATACACATGTTGGTACGAGTATATATCGATAACAAACTGAAAGTTCAGTTGTCCCATATATTGGCTGGTATACTAATTGTAATGGTAATATACGACAACTTGGGGTGCCAAGCCATATATGAAGGCATAGCAAAATAACCCAGATAACCTCATTCCCACAAGTCCACGCGTAGGTATATTGTCACGCTATCTCTTGCGATCGATCTAACAGAAAATACAAAGAACCAAACATACAAATTACCGAAGAAGAAAAAATAAACTAATTGTGATTGTGACACAATATACCCAAATCATGATAGGGATGGTTCCCTTTACCATCTCCCGACTGAACTAGCTCAAACGGTGAAGACCTTAAGAATATAGTGTGCCCTTGTTGGCTCGTGGCATCCAGCAAAACGTTTACACTTTTTGATTCTGACACAAATTTGTATTCAAAAACTATCAACATGCTGGCCCAACGTTATCGTCAGCGTTACATCCACCAAACGTCGTCGACGGCGCGGCATGGTGACGACGCGGTGTGCATTTCAAAAGCCTGTACGATTATTGGCGCACAATCATCATCCACAATGGATAATAATGGAAGGTGAATGCGGGTCGGATAAATGATGATAACCCCTTTGCGGCGCGGTTCGGTTGCAGTTGTGCAGTGTATATCTGGTGGTCGTGGCTGCTGGCTACGCATCGAATTCGGAAGTCATCGCGCCAAGCGCACCCGTTGAGAATAGAAACATCCAACACTCAACACTGATGGCGAAGGCGATCATGGTTGCACATCCTACAATCAAATTGCTCCCAAAGCCTGGCAACTTCGAGAGTATAGAACAATTTGCCTGCCAAACTCGTGCCCCAATGCGGCTACCTATCTGTATATAGTGAGTGGTGCGACCGTTCTACGATAGTTCTCTTCGGGGCTTTTCTGTCAGCGCTGATGGTGGCTGCTGCCGATAATTTCGATATATGGCTCAGGGGCACCAGCAGTACTTTGGTCTCGCACTCGGCAAGAGAATAAGACAAGTAGTTCCTCGCTGATGATGGTTTCAATTCTGATGCACCGTCAAACGGACGCGACTCGACGAAGCGGCCACGGACCATCATCGCATATACATTATACTCTCCGTATGGCGATGTTGGAGTGTTGAACGTGAAAACTGGGCTATTCGGCCCATTTAATCGGCGATTATGCAAATTATTTGCACCAATGATGCAGAGAATATTTGCAGTGATGACGACGGTCGGAAAATGCCGGACGCACTCTCTATTGCCTATAGTGCCTATTCCTATAAAGAAAATCGATCGAGGTCTCAAAGGCTTTTGGGATATAATGGTCAGCAATGGGTTCGGCCTTATAGCCATTGAAATTACTCTAATTTAACGCTCTAAGTGTAAACGTGAAATTATTCGGCTCTCTATTCTGAGCATAGCCTGCATTGGTATGGGAAAATTATTGGAAGCAAAAAAATGAACTGTATTGTGGACTTCACCATAGTAGAAAAAAAAAAACAAAGAGTATTAAAACTACGTGACCTAGTAAAACCGATTATTTAAAGGCGTTGTTGTCGATGGTTTTGAATCAAAGGAAGGCTAGTTTCCATAAAGAATCTTAAAACACTTAGAGTGGACTGGTACCATACAGTAAAAGTATATAGAAATTATGTGAACATGTTTAATATTTGAATGGCCCAGCTTATTTTGGTAAGATCTTCAAGCTTAAGTCAAAAAAATGAGACTCACTACATTGATATTATAGACTTGATATTGATAGACTTATATCAACAAAAGGCAAAAGACTTTTCCAAGCAGGTCGTAAATACAATTGCGAATTCTATTCCTCCAGGTCGCCAACTTACTGGCCTTCCGATACTAACAAAATACCAGACCTTATTGACTTTTTCGTAGCTAAAGGAATCAAACGAAATCATATTAGTGTCGAAGGTAATTATGACCTGTCATCAGACCATACTCCAGTGATTCTATCACTAAGTGAATCGGAAGTACAAGAAGTATAAGAAAACAAACTAAAGTGATTTTAGAGAAAGGCTTTTAAGTTTTATAAATTTAAGATCTCCCATGGATACAATCGATAAAATTGACCATGAAGTGGAACAATTTATTGCTGATGTGCAACAGGCCGCTGAAGAAAGTACTCCAACATTTTCTAATAGAAGCCAAAATGAAATAAAATATCCTTTAGAGATAAGAGAGTTAATAATAGAGAAAAGAAGAGCTCGAAGAAAATGGCAAAATACCAGATTTCCAGATGATAAAACAACGTTTAACCGTATAAGCAACAATCTTAAAAAAACAAATTTACAAATTCAAAAATGATTCACTCAGTACATTCCTGGGGAATTTAACGACTGATGCTTCAACCGATTTTTCGCTATGGAAAGCAGCCAAGCGCCTGGAAAGACCGCAGTTACAAAACTCACCCTTGAAATCTCAAGATGGGAAATGGATCGGTAACCCGAAAGAAAAAGCTAACGTTTTCGCTGAACATCTTGCGAATGTTTTTCAGTCATACTCATCAAACGTGGCTGAAAATAGCTAACAGTTTGTTGATAAGATAGATGAAAGTGAAATACCAATTGTTAGACTTAAAGAAACAAAAAGTATTCGTTTACATCAACTATCAAATAAAAAATCCCCAAGGTAAGATCTAATTACTGCTCAGGTTATGAAAGAAATGCCATTGAAAGCCTTCATAAAACTCCAATATATAATAAATGCATGCCTTAAGCACCGGTATGTCCCGCACCATTGGAAAATTGCTGAAGTAATTGTCATACCAAAGCAAAGTAAACCACCTACAAAAGTGACGTCTTAAAGACCAATATCGCTTATACCAATTATGGCAAAAGTTTTTGAAAAATTGCTTCTGAAGAGACTTAGCAAAATCATAGAAGAAAGAAGGTTAATCCCAAACCATCAGTTTGGCTTTAGAAATAAACATTCCACGATAGACCAAGTTCATAGAATATCGGATTTAATAGAAAAAGCATTAGAAGAAAAACAAGTATGTTCAGCTATTTTCTTATATGTTGCTCAAGCTTTTGACAAGGTTTGGCACGAGGGACTTGAGTACAAACTGCAAAGGGATCTTCCCAGGCAGTACTTTGAAATATTAAAATCGTACATCTCAGACCGATTGTTTAGAGTAAGGTACGATCAAGAATACTCGGAATTGAAGAAAATAGAAACCGGACCACAAGGAAGTGTCCTAGGTCCTACCCTGTATTTACTATATACAAGGGATATTCCAGTTGGTAATCACACCATAATGGCTACTTTTGCAGATGATACCTCAATTTTAGTACCCGAAAAATGTGTCGCTAAGGCAGTCGTCGACACAGTGAGAGCTTGGACCGAAAAGTGGCGTATCAAACTCAATGAAACAAAATCTTCACATATAAACTGTACAAATTAAAAGATAAACAATATTCCAATATTCATTAATAATCAAGTTGTACCTTAAGCCAATACGGCCAAATACCTTGGAATGACTTTGGATGCAAAGCTACAGTGGAAAGAGCACATAAAAAAGAAAAGAGAAGAAGAACTAAACTTGAAATATAGAAAAATGTACTGGTTACTTGGTAACAACTCTGATTTATCAATCACTAATTCTGAAATGGAGTCCGTCTTGAATATAAGAAAACATGTTCGGAGATTAAGAAGAACCAAGCCTCATGAGCTTATGGTCTAAAAAAATATGGGAAAGTATTAAAAGTTTAAACTTCCTCCAAAGTGATTGTAAAAAGTTAAGAAAGAAAAATCTGATGTCGATCCTTCAAGATTGGTCCTGATGAAGAGATGGTTTTAGTGGTTAAGAGTTCCACACTACTTGGTGTCGAATACTGCCAAGTGTCTTTTGAAGATTTCCTCCTGTCAAAAAAAAAAAAATACATTGATTTAACGTCTCAAATCTTTCGACAAGAAAACAAGTTTATATTTAATTCGTTGATTTTATATTTTTCAAAATTCTTTGAATGATATTTCGGCTCATTAAAGAAAAAGTATCAGTTGGAATGTTTAAGAGAGGAACAATAGGATGCTTCCAGCTTGGCATTTCAGCTTTTTCTTTCTTTTTGAAATCTATAACATCACCCAGTTTTTGACTTAAAAGTTGAAGTCATCGCAATTTAACGTATGTCCGTACGTTCGCGACGTTTTTTTTGTCGTCCATAGCTCAAGAACCAGAAGAGATATCGACTTAAATAAATTTTGTTATACAGATAATAAGGCAGAAAGGGCTCTCAAGAAAATTGCGTGAGTGTTTTTTTTACCATAGCAGTTTAAAAAAAAAGGTGAAAAGTTTGGTTAAACTTAAATATCTCATGAACCAATGATGCTGGAGACTTGAATTCAATTTTATATTATATATTGTAACGTGATACAAAACAATTATATTTTTGTGAAAAAATCCAATTAACGTTTTTTTTTATAAATCAAAAAAACTGAAAAAAAAAAATTTGTCACCTCGAAAATTTTACGACCAAAATATGATTTCATCTCCAAAACAATTTTGTGCAACGAAAAATAATGTTTTTGACATCTGAAAAAAATTTGAGAAAAATCTAATTGACAGTTTTTTTTATAAAAAATAAAATCCTAAAAAGAAATGTACTTATAGTTGGTAAAAATTGAATTTCGACTCAAATATCTTTTCAAAAACTTGAGATTAAGGCTTCAAACTTTTTTATCTTATAAGAAATATTGTTTTCAACATTCTGAAAAATGTTGAGAAAAATCGAATTGACAGTTAAAACAAAAAAAAATAAAAACCTAAAAAAAAATTAATAAAAGTTGGTAAAAATTGATTTTGACTCAAATATCTTTTCAAAACCTTGAGATAATGGCTTCCAACTAATTTTAACTTATAAGAAATATTGTTTTCAACATTAGGAAAAATTTTAAGAAAAATCGAATTGACAATTTTTTTTTACAAAAAATAAAAACCTAGAAAAAAAATTATAAAAGGTGGTAAAAATTGATTTTCGACTCAAATATCTTTTCAAAACTTGGAGATATTGGCTTTAAACTACTTTAATCTTTCAAAAAATATTGTTGTCAACATTCAGTGAAATTTTGAAAAAAATCGAATTGACAGTTTTTTTACAAAAAATAAAAACCTAAAAAAAGCAATATACTAGAACTTGGTAAAAATTTACTTTCGACTCAAATAGCTTTTCAAAAATTAAAAATATTGTCTTCAAACTTATTTTGTTTCACAGAAAATATTGTTTTTTATATTCAATAAAATAAAATCTACAATAAATAGAACGCAAATTTGGTAAAAATTGATACAAATAGACAAACTTTTAAGCAAGACAAATCGACAGACGGGATGGGAAGTTATCAGTGTGGGTCGCACCCCAGCCTCTTTTTTTATTTCAATTTAAAAAGAGGATGGGGGATGCCCGTCTGTTCATTTGTCTAAAAGTTCAAAAAAATATTAATGAAAACATTTTGAGTGAAATAAACAAATTTCCTCACTTGAGTCGAAACCAATATAGTTGATATAATCACTATAGATTTGTTTGCAAATTCCGCGTCGGGCAGAAAATCTTCTAAACGCTGCCAAAAATGCTTGTGTCGTGAAGTCTGAAACGAATTTTAGATGTAAAGCGTTTATTGTCAGATGGTCCTTGTAGAACATCTGGCTCTGGGCTGTTTGGATAGCAATCGTACGAACTGCTTCGAACTCAAAAAAGCTCCATGCTCAAGAGATTTGCAAGGCAATCACTACTACATTGCTTATTTGGCTAGAATCACTGCTCGGAGATTGGTTTTCTAACAAAGCTACGACACTCTTAGTGGAATTACTCGAGATCTTAAGAATAATCACGCTGATAAGTTCTTCTGCTATTTGAATAGTATATGGATCTTTACTGGATGACTTTCTTCTTTTGTTTCAACACTTTTAGCTTAGCCGCGAACATCAAATTCCCACTGCAATAATAAAAATGTTGGACCATTTCACCAGACATCTAAGGATTCCATAATTGATGGATATACGCCACGAGATGCCAAATGAGCTGTATTGTGTTGTGTTGTGTTGGGACATGAGACCACAATTGCTGCAAATAAATCGTTGTATTTCGGATACTCGATTTGAAACAAATGTTGTCCAAAATGATGGGGTTGCTCGAATCCAACAAAAACAATTGTTAAATGAGTCCACGCAAAGATGCGAACATCAGGAATGGCTAGGGCATCTCTGCTATATTGTAAAAGCTGTTACAGAATAACTGCACTGCAAAGTTCAAGGCAAAGATGCGAACATCACGAATGGCTAAGACATCTCTGGTATATTGTAATAGCTGGGCCAAAAAAAGTTCAAGACAAGGTTACGTGATCCTCCACTTGATCGGAGCAATCTTTGTCTTTGCCAAAAGTAAATATTTGTGAATGTTTCCTTTGTTTTCTTATACTCGAAAATAAATCACTGTTCCATATACTCGTACTTTGGTTGAAGCGTCGTCGTAAAGCCATTCAACTCAATTGCTTAATTTTATGTGCTCATTTGATTCCATCGTGGAATTCTCACTTTTTCTATCATTGGAAGTTCTAGCTAGTCTGAAATTCGTCCTAATCACATCCAAGATTATAAAGCTTCTGCATAATAATCCTCGCAGTGTTTATACACAATGAGATCCACCCAAGTGGGTCAAAAAGCTTGGCTATGGTCGATAAAGTCGTTCTAAAAGTTCGTATGATAAGGAGTCGCAGGGAAACAATTTGATGCAAAGAACTTTTACGTGATTGGACAGATCAAAAGGAAGCTCAAAATCATATGCATTCACATATCTTCAACCAAGTCTCTATCGTTACCTTATGAAAAAAGTTTTCTTTCTTCATCTCATTTGCTTCTCGCTTCTTCCATAGAATCTGAACCGTTAATCAAATCATCAACATGTACTTCATCACACACGACCTTTGACCCCATAGGATACTTATCCTTTTCATCTTGAGCTAAAAATAAAGACCACTTGCCGCAGCAAACGTTGCAGTACTGACGTATTTGAAGTACTTTCGTCTTTCTGATTAAAAACTTCAAGAATCGGATTTTTTCCAAGCACATAATAATAAACTTCTAAGACCAATTTAATTCCTGAGAAAATACCACTTAGCGCCGATTTCTCTCAAATTTGGGGATGTACCTAAAAATGATGCATTTTATATCTGCATTATACGCACTGCATCTTAAAAAAAGTAAAAGTAAATGGATTTCATATTTAAAGTACTGAATTCTGTTCATTTGGTTAAATCATTGTCGAACAACCGTATACCAAACATACATAGGTAAAGGTATATTATGTAGTTGCTTTATGGGTATAGTGCACTTTAAAACTCTTAAAAATCGCAAAAGTCGCCGACCCCATTTGAATATAATATTAATATTGTCGGCTCAACTCTTCAATTTGGTGTGCGAGTGCGATACTTTTGTCACATATCCGCACAGTAATTATGCAATGCATTTACCACATTAAAGTTACAAAGAACAAAAACGAAAGCCGCCAAACTTAAATGTGCGTTTTTGTTTGCATATTTTTCTACCTACAAACATAAATACCTACTGATCTTTTAGATGATGCCGCGCACTAGCACTCGCACTTTAGGGTAGGTATAATTGAAATTTTGTAACAAAACTGCAATGTAATTTCGGTTCAGGTTCCGCAATAACTTCAATTTTCTTTCTCTTCTATTGTTAGCTAATATAAGGTATCAAAAAACAAAGAAGAAGGAGTCAGTATATTTTTGCATGCCGAAACCAAATGCATAAACTATGCAGGACTGAGACTTAACCATATGCAAATTCAATCCGCATGCATTTTCTAACGACCGAGTTCCTGCGATTGTGAAATTTCGGTTTATATCCCTTTTTAAATTGAGTGGTGTTTGAGAATTTGTGCTTTAAAACTGAGCGATAAATTACGACTTGTATATTTTGAGGGAAATCAATAGGAAATTTTGCTCCTTTTTTTAAATAATCAACTTCCCTTGCAACCGTAATAATTATTAGATATATTAAATAAATGACAAAGGTTTTTAAATATACATAGGTTTAAAGTAAATATTTGAAGAATAAGACTGTCCTGCCAGAGGCCTTTTGGGTTCAATCTCAGCTTGTCACACCTAAAGCTTGAAATTGCGTTGAACAGATTCTATCCTTTTCTTGCGGATTTCATAAAAAGGATCCGTACTCAAGACGGGGGCAGAATAAAGTATTATATAGAACGAAAGGAATTCTTTAGACCAACGTTAAACAAATCCAAACATAGAGCTGATTTTATTGACGATCAAATTAATATTCTCTGTGAAATCGATATTGTTATTAAAAAGAACTCCAAGATCGCGATGTTTAGAACGCTGGGATATTTTATAATCAATCGAACTAGGAATACGGTTTTTAGAGAAAATAATTGCCTGACATTTAATCGTTTTAAGGTTTAGAAGACTGGTTTTGATAACAAAACTGTTAATATCCTCTTCAAATGCACAGAAAAAAAAGTTGTCATATTAGCAATCGTCGAAAGTCTTTGTCGTATTGACTACCAAAATAGTCAATATGACAACCTTATTTTAAAAAATTGTCTACTGGATAGTCAATAGCACAATTTTCGATTTTCAATTTTGGGTAGTCAACATGACAACAAAAGTAGTCAATAGAACAACTTCGGTAGTCAACAAAAACTGTCATATTGACTACACAAGTTGTCCTATTGACTACCGTAGTTGCCATATTGACTACCGCAGTTATCATATTGACAACTGCAGGATCCCAAAATTGACAACCGAAAATAATTCTATTCACAGCGTTTATCGGCTGAAAATTGACTACCAAATAGTAAATTCGACTACCAAAATAGTCAATAGGATGACTTTTTTTGTTCTGTGTAGTAAGTGATCGTTTAGAGATTTTATACATTTGTCGATTGTCATATCATCTGCATGAATAAGGTAATACACAAAGGTAAGATAAAGAGTAGAGGTCCTGAATGACTACCCTGGGGGACTCCTGATTTGGCAATAAAAAAGTTGGAGAAAAAAGTTATGAATTGAACTTGATAAAACCTATTGTGATAATAAGATGACATCCATGTGATATATTAAGGAGGAAATGCAACTGTCTCAAATGTCAATCTGGCTTAAATGTGGTGATATCATGAGAAATCTGGTCAAAAACTTTAGAATAATAAGTGCAAATACAGTGAACTACTTAATAGAGTTCAAAAGTAATTGAAAACTAATGCAAATATGCAAGTAAATTTAAAACTGTGGATCATTTTCGTTTTTAAAAAACTTAAATATAAATGACAGTCAAGAGATTGATCTGTCAGACTTGTAACTCTTTTAAAGACTGGCGTAATAAATTTTTGCGAATTTGCTGAGCTTAGAGATTATGCAAATATGTGAACAAGGGCATATGCTTTTATTATTTACAAATTTTAAAGACACTTCTAAAAATTCTATGTGGTCCAGAGGACTAATCATCTTTAAGTAAGGCCAAGTTATGTAATATGTTGTTTAACGTCATTTGCACATTATTAACGGTAGTCTCGGGACTGTCTCGTAAGTAAAGGAAAACATACTCATCTATATCGGTAATAAATAGGGCTTACAACCCAGAATCACGCATTGGCTATACACATCGGTAATTTGACCGATTTTAATGTACGGTGTGGCAGTATGGTGGACTGCTTTAGAAAAAGCTATAAACCGCGACAAAATAAATAAAGTCCAACGTTCAGTTCGCCTATGTAAAAGCGGATCGCTTCGCACGACCCCATCTGCGGCACTGAACACCCTACTCTACCTAGCACCTCTTGATATATTTAGAAAACAAATAGCTGCTATTCGCCTCAAAGCTTCGTCGCAGTGGATTAATAACAACATCGGGCACTCCGAAATTCTTAGGTATTTAGAATCAGTTCCAAAGCACACAGACTACACCATCTCCCAACTGCGGTTCGACAGAAACTTCCTAATTTCTATACCTTCCAGATCTTTCTGGGAGGATAGGGCATTCGTGGAAGACGAGTCAATCCATTTTTATACTGATGGTTCAAAAACAAAGGAAGGGCTTGGTAGACGTGTGTACTCTGAACAACTGAAATTACGAGTAAGTATCCCATTCCGCCTTCCCAATCATTGTAGCGTGTTCCAAGCGGAACTTTTGGCGATAAAAGAAGTCTTGTCCTGGCTTAAAGAAAACGTGACATCAACATCTGATATCCGTATTTTCTCAGATATTCAGGCCGCTATCAAATCTCTGGACTCTGTCTCTACAAACTCTATAACACTCCATAACTGTCGATCATCTCTAATGGAGATGGTACAACAGTTAAATATTCACCTTTGCTGGGTGCCGGGCCATAGAGACATTCCAGGTTACTGTAAGGCAGATGAACTTACCAGGAACGGTACAATACAACCCATTCTACCACGTTTGGCAAATGCTGGCATGTTAGGTTAGGTTAGGTTGAACGGGCTGACAGTCGATGTTATTACCATCACATTTAGATCAATGTAGATCCATTGTGGTACCCTGAAGTGTTGTAACTTCCTGAAAAGATATAATAACCTATGAATCATGTGGTTCGTTTAACCATTTAGAGGTCTTGACAAAGTTAAGTAAGTTTTTGCCTGGCAGTTCTGATAGTTCCTCTAGTTCATTAAACAGTGGCAGAGAAAGTGAGCAGTGTTTTCATGCTCGTTTTCATCACCACAGCCTCTACAAAGGTCATCAGTACTGAGCTCCATCTTCTTCTTATGGTAGCCGAGTAGGTTGTGTCTTGTAATAATACCGATAAGGGATCTTAGGGAGGGTTTATTAAGAGTTAAGATCCAATCGGACCTTTTCTTATCGTATCTAGGCCATAGCTTCCTGGTGTTAACACAGGTTTCTAGGAGATTTCATCTGTCATTGGATTTTTGAATGATGGTTTTACTGACGTTATGTTTCAGTTCACATAACGGTATCCCTATACGATGGTCTATCAGAGAGGGTTCCAGTGTGGAGCCCTCCCTAGCAAGTTCACCCGCCTTTTCGTTGCCTGGTACATCACTGTGGCCAGGAACCCAGCAGAGTCTTACGTTATGCTGTGTGCCAAGAACCTTTAGCTCTTCGCGACAGCAAGAGACAAGCTTCGACTTGATTTGGGTGGCAGTGATAGCTTTTATTGCTGCTTGGCTATCAATGAAAAAAGTGATGTCCGCGTGTGATATCGCCATCATGGATATATGTTTAGCAGCGTTTTTCACTGCCAAGATCTCGGCTTGGAAGACGCTGCTATGATCGGGGAGCCTGAATGCTTTGGCAAGGTTGAGGCTTTCATAGTAATAGCCTGCACCTACTCTGGTATCCATTTTTGAGCCATCGGTGTAGATGGTAATGGTTGAGTCGTTGGTGTAGGGCACACTATTCCCAATCTTGTCTATTGGGGAACCTAGTACTAAAAGATTTGTTGAAATCTAAATAAGGGGTCATATAATCTGTGCAGATATTGTTGTCTACGTATTTCGTAAGAATAGCTGCGTGGCCACTCTGGCTAGTTTTCCAGATGTTAGTTTGACTGAGCCTTAGGGCGCTGTTTGCTGCTGATTCTTGGACGAATAGATCTATTGGGGGGAGATTGAGGATCGTTTCTAACCCCGCAAATGCTGGCATACTAATCGCTACATGTAAACTATTGCTAATGCAGGACGCTATGAAGAAGGCAAATACCAGGGGATCAACATCACCACGTGTCAGGTCACAAAAAAACATCTGACCTACACTATAAGCTTCATAATAGGCGTCATAACTGGGCACTGTGTAATAGAAAAGAACGCCACGCAGCTAGGCGTATTCTGAAATGACTTTTGCAGAGGCTGTATAGACGAGGAAGAGCTGGAAACAGTTCTTCACCTTTTCTGTACATGCCCTGCACTAGCTCAAAAACGCAAGAATTATCTAGGAGAATTCTTCTATAACGATCTTAATCATATTAGCATAATCAGCCTCTCACATTTCGTAAGGGACTCAAACTGGTTTCATTGAGCTTAGAAGAAAGCCTCAAGATTCATGTGGTATCGCAATGGGCCATTAAACTGGCCTAAGTGTGTCCTATTCCATCACGGACAGTCACATTAACCTAACCTAACCTTATCAAACTTCCTTTTTGCATGAATAAGTTTCTAAAAGCTGTTGGGGACAAGCTTAAGAGAACTTTCCATACTATTGATATATTTGGCACATTAATAATTGGAGCAAGATTTAAACTCTTCAAAAATGGTAACATACAATTTATCATCTTCAGGAGACATGCTTTTTATAAGATCTTTCCAAGCCTGGCTTTTATTGAATTGAAGCATTTTAAGCGCTTTCCCTACACCAGGGATGACAAAAGCTGGAATATTTGGATATTGTAACAGGAACGACCTCTGCAACGTCAACGTCATTTAAAATTTGTATATTCTCAATACCACATTCAGATAAATGTTCAGAAAGCTGGTGAAAATTAGCTTTCCAAAAATTAAAAGAAAATGAACAGTCACGCGAATTACAATATTTCCGTAGAGTCTAAGTCCTGATAAATATCATGTGAGATATGGTATTTGTCCATACTTGATATAGCAGAATTTAATTCAACCACTTAAAGCGTCAGGTGAAAAAACTAAATCGAGTTGTCGATTTATAGCATTTAAATTCAGCTGTATGTTCTTGAAGATATTATTGTCTTATAAAAGAAGCTCCAGTTAAGCTCAATGATGCTTCTAAGTAAGACTCGTCTTTTGATATGACACAGTTAATGTTTGGGACGTTGAAATCATCTAAAAGAAAACTACTGCTATTCAAACCAGCGATGTCTATGAGCAATAAGGTTTATCCATTTGACGGTCTTTCTGAATATGAAGAACTCTTGATCAAAAAGTTTTTGATAAAATTGTATGCAAATGTCTTTGCAAATTATCCACAATCAATTTTTGTAATATACCTAAAAAATGATAATTTTGTAGTATTATTGTCTGTTGTGTCCTTTTTCCTTACACTTTTTAGTTCTCATTTATATAAAACGTAATGTATTCCACTTAATATAGCTAGTGGATAACTTCCCTTATTCACATGATAAAAACAAAAATAAAAGAAAATTCCTGCGTGGACAGAAATTACATCAATTGTCAAGCAATCGAGCTTAACTGCCACACAAATCTGACTCTCCAGAGCACATGATAATTTTAATTTGACTCAATCCTCCCATCAGTCCCATGTCCCAGTCTTAGTTCTCAGTCCCATATCGTATAGTTATCGCTCGCACCGTAACAAAACTCAGAGCAGCTTACAATTGGAAAAAATAAGACAAATTGACGCACCCAAAATGAATTGTTGTCTTCCAAAAGGTGTGCCATTTTTCATAATTCATCAAATAAAAACAAAACGGGCGGACAATCCGTTCAGTCCGTGTTATACGTACATATATAAAATATATACACAACACTCTTATAACTTCGTCTCAAGACGTTTTCCGCTCGCTCATCAATATGATGGCAAAATGCATTTTAAGAATTGTGTGGGCACTTTTTCGACTTTGCGACTTGTGGTTTGTTATGATGAAAATAATAATTGATGTAACCAAAAAAAGAATTTCCGTCCATGATGGGAAGATATAGATACTCGTACTTATGTACATATCGACTATAGCGACTATAGATACACTGTGACAATGTGATTTGAGAAAACCTTCCAAACGAAGCTCTTAGCTGCGCGATGGCTCTGACTGCTCTCTAATAGAAATCTGATTGTATCTGATGATAGAAATGTTGGTGGGTTTAAGTATGCGAAAAAATTTAGCCTTTTCATCTTCAGTATGATATCAGAGCAATGAATAGACCAAAATCGAAGATGCCTATCGGTTTAATCACAAAATCCCTAATCTTAATTATTATTACTCGTGATTTTTTGCTGGCATAGAAATACATTTAAAAAAGTCACACAGGTTTCTAATCCCATCCGACATAGCGAGCAGAATTCAGAGTCACCTTGTTTGATCGACACTTGCTCTGATTAGACGAATTTGTACCTAAGTACATATTGTTGTTGACACTACACCAACCTAAGTGATGGGCACGACTCCACAATTACCATCGTGACGATCTTTATATAAAAAAGACAATTTTCATATCTGTTATCTTATAAAATAAGTCGTCTTCTCAACAGGATTAAGGTATGTCTTTAGGGCAATTATAATCAAAACAGCCATCAAAGGTCATT
The DNA here is from genome assembly GCA_920104205.1 of Eupeodes latifasciatus. Classification (NCBI taxonomy): domain Eukaryota; kingdom Metazoa; phylum Arthropoda; class Insecta; order Diptera; family Syrphidae; genus Eupeodes; species Eupeodes latifasciatus. The sequence continues at coordinate 75,884,725 of OV049926.1, forward strand.
TGAGAAGATCAAATCTAGAAATTGTGGTTAAGTATGGGCAATGTTTGCATGTAACGATACAATCGTCAACAATGATCGTCATAATCATTTTAAACTGAAAGTTAAATAAATTGGTAACGCTTTTACAACATTAAACAATTTGTTATTGTTAAGAAATAAGTTAAAAAAAAAAAAACAAAAAAAAATTCTCTTTTCAACAATTTTGTTTATAATATTTATGCAAATTAGTTTAAACATTTGGTTAAATTGTTTAATTTTCACTTTTTTTTTGTTTTTGTAGTTCTAAACTTTAGGATAAATTCAGGAAAATAAAGGTCGCAGAATCTTCCATCGAGTTGACATACGTACTCGTAAGTAAAATGCGTTTTCAATCGGAGTGAAACGAAATACGAAATTAGACCAATATCAAAATTAGAATAATATCCTGTAAAGTTAAAAGACTTTTCACTTTTCGAATTGAAAAGTTTTCCGTTTGGTGAAACGTAATGTGCAAATTAGAAGTGCAAAGTTGCAAAGTGAAAAGTGTTTGGTGAAACAGGGCTCAGTTCTTGAATTACTTAAATAACTCTTTTTAACCATAGTAGTTCAAATAATTATAATTTGTCTTCGAGATCATTATTAGTACTCTAGGTTAGGTTAAGTTAGGTTATAGTGGCTGTCCAAGATGGAAACGGACACATTTAGGCCAGTTTAACGGCCCATTGTGATACCACATGAATCTTGAGGTTTTCTTCCTAAGCTCAATGGAACCAGTTTGAGTCCCTTACGAAACGTAAGAGGCTGATTATGCCGATATGATTTAGATCGTTTAGATCGTTAAAGAAGAATTCTCCTAGGTAATTCTTGCGTTTTCGAGCCAGAGCAGGGCATGTGCAGAGAAGATGAAGAACTGTTTCTTCCTCTTCCTCGTCCATACAGCTTCTGCAGAAATCATTTGAGAATACGCCTAATCTCGTGGAGTGCTTTCCTATTAGACAGTGTCCGGTTATGACACCGATTATCGAGCTTATATGCGATCTGCTTAGAGAGAGCAAGCATCTTGAACGTTTTAAATCCAGTGTTGGCCAGATGTTTTTTGTGACTTGACACAAAATGATGTTGTTCCACCTGGTGCCTGCCCTCCTCACAGCGTCTTGCATTAGCAACAGTTTACAAGTAGCGATTAGTATGCCAGTACGTGCCAAACGTGGTAGGATGGGCTGTACTGTACCGTTCCTGGCGAGTTCATCTGCCTTACAGTTACCTGGAATGTCTCTATGGCCCGGCACCCAGCAAAGGTGAATATTAAACTGTTGTGCCATCTCCATTAGAGATGATCGACAGTTATGGACTGTTATAGAGTTTGTAGATACAAAATCCAGAGATTTGATAGTGGCCTGACTATCTGAGAAAATACGGATATCAGATGTTGATGTCACGTTTTCTTTAAGCCAGGACAAGACTTCTTTTATCGCCAAAAGTTCTGCCTGGAACACGCTACAGTGATTGGGAAGGCGGAATGAGATACTTACTCGTAATTTCAGTTTTTCAGAGTACACACCACCAACCCCTTTTTTTTTGTTTTTGACCCATCTGTATAGAAAATTAGTACTCTAACGTAGCTCAATTTTAATAAGACTATAATTCACGAGAAATTAAAGTACACTTGGGCATATGCGTACTTTTTTTTAAACAAAATATTTTTGTATATATACATTTTTTCATTATTTTTTAAAGCAATATTTTTGGTATGCAATTATTCAGTGCTAATAAATTAAAGTTTGAAGTTTGGAATTCGTTTAAAAATATTTACCCATTTTTAAGATATCGAATTTAAAAAAAAAGAATAATACATATTTAAAAAATGGAGATATACAAAAATATTTTTCTTATATTGAAAGATGTCAAGTTAAAAAAAAATTAAGGAAAAGTTATATAAACATCTATCAAACCGTTTTTGAGAAAATTCGAATTTTCGATTTTTTACACTAAAATTTTTATGGGGACTAAATTTTTGGGGAGCGTATTGGATTCCTGTTTTTAGAATCCCGTTTTTAAAAAATCCAGAAAAAAAAGTTTTCTAATCCCGTCTATTAAAATACCAATTTTTTGAGATCCCGTCTTTTAAAATCCCGCGTGCGTGGGACTGTCATGCTAGAGGTCTTGGGTTCCTGTCTATACCATCTAAAGTTTTTTTCACGGGTACTGCCTCTTGCGATGAATCGACAAATCCTCCAAGAGTAATTCTTGTCATGAAAAGTGCTTTATTAAATTTGCCGTTCGGATTTAGGTTAAAACAGTAAGTCCCCCCCACCCCTGACAACGGTACTCGCACACAGAAATGGTTGAGAGTTGCAGAGAAGCAAATGTCTCAGTGGAAGAACGCTAGTCTATCATTTTCAAAGCTCTTTTTTTTTTTTAATTCTATCCAAAAGACTCAAGTACGTTATTAAAGCACTAGCCCAAATATGAGAATTATACTCGAGTTTCGGAAGAATACAAACTTTGTAAATTATAGCCAGATCATAAGGGGCATCGTCAGAGGAAGCCTAAAAAGCAGCATTTTTGGGGATGTCGAATATGTGAACACTCCACAACAAGTGGTTTGTGGTGCACATATGTACATACCTAGAACTGAAAGCTGTTAAGTCTTCCGATCCACGGATAGTGGGATTGGGGAAGGTTACGATTTTGTGACGGTATACAGCATTGAGTTTTCGCAGCATTAAATTCTGCCACGGTTCTTGATTCCCCATGGGACAATGCTGTCAAGATCAGAATTTAATGAGCTGCATGCCGTTTCTAGTCCACATTCAAAGAACAAAGATGAGGATCTAAAAACGAATATGTAATGTCAATCAATTTATATTTTTTAATAGCTTTAAATTTAATTAATTTTAATTAAATAATGCGAAGTTCATAGAGTACTTTGTCCGAAGAATTCTGTCTAGCGATAAAACTCATATCAAGCTCATATGGAGCGCATTTCAAGCTCATACGGATCACCATTACTTCAATAATTAATATTGACTGTTTAGTGGCGGTTTACACGCTGGTAACATTTTTTTAGGAATAATATGGAGCTGCCGCCGTTACGGATAATAACGATCGCTATAAAGACATGCTGATTGAATTTTTTAATTTTGATTGAACTGATCGAGTGGCCTACGTAACCAATAGCCGCTAGGACACATGGCGGATATCATATTATATAAAAAATTAAGGCCAATTGACATCGTCAAAACGGTTAATAACATGGTATGAGAATTTTATGTAAAATACACACATGGAAGAAAGTATATATTTGCACGGCTATGGTTTTTAAAACTAAATTACTTATAAAAGAAACTAACAGATCATTTTTTTAAATTAATTTAAAATAATTTGTATTTATTATTTTTCTAATAAAATTTATAATAAAAATACATTTTTTCATCATTTTCAGTACAGATAAATTTTAATGGTTTAAAAAAAGTTCAGTTTTTCACAGAAAACAATTTTGGCACAACCTATAATTGCTCACTAAAAATTTACCGCTTTTAGAATTTTCTATTATATTTTTATTATCGTAGCTGCTCTTTAATAAAAGTTTATTATTCTTGCAAAAAAATAAAAAATCTACAAGTATAAGTGCTTTTGCTAGTTTGTTTTATAACTTTTATAAACAATTGTTGTTGTTTAAAGATGCAATCAGCTTAGAAAATAACAAAAGAAGCCGCCGACCCAGGAAGTTAACAAGAAGAGAAGAAAGGCCTGTCGTTAATTCTATAAAAAAATCCGAAATTCACGTCTTCTGAATTAGTGACAGATATATCCGAACTATTTGGGAAAACGATTTCAACGAAAACCGTTAAAAACATAAGACATGATGCTGGTTACTTTTCATGGATTCCAAGACCAAAACCTTTTATTACTAAAGTGAACAAGATAAAGCGTATGGAATCCGCAAAAGCTTACGTAAATAAAAAACATACAACTTATGTGGTCAAGGAGTGGATCCTCTACAATACTCCTCATACTCTCAAGACACCTCCACAGTCTTCAGACATGAATCTTATTGAACATCGTTGGAATGTGTTAGATAAAAGAATCAGCAATCACGCTATTACCAATAAATCCCATTTAAAAACGGTGCTTGCTGATGAATGGTCCAAAATTGCTCAGAAGACAACAAAAAACTCGTTTATTCGATGCAGAATAGACTCAAAAAAGTCATTAAGAATAAGGGTATGCCAACTCTCTTCTTTATTAAACTAAGTTTGCTTGAAATTTGTAATTTGTGCCAATACTTTTTCCTTCAAATAACTGTAGTGCAGCTATGATATTGTTTATTTTTGTTTAATTTAAAAATATAATTGTTATTTTTTTTGTCACATACTCGTACTTTATATAATTAATTAAAATAAACTATAATTATAAACTAATTTAAAAAAAGTACTGAATAGTTTTTTATAAAAAATAAGTTACTTTTTAAAAATACTAGGTATGCCAATACTTTTTTCCATGTCTGTATACTGGTTGTGGCATGAGCTGTGCTTGAACTAGAGGTAACCCAAACAAATGTCTTCAGCTATAAAAACTTGACCGAAACTTTTACTCAAAACTGTTAATTTCTGTGTGTACGTTGGCAAACTTACCACTTTTCCACACAGTTGAGTACGTCAGTTGCGGTAGGTGCTTCGTTTCAACCAAAACTTCTTTTCGAAAAAAGTTTTCAATATTTTCTAAAGTATCTTACGCGTTCAGAGACTTATTTTGCTTCTGACTGTCAAATTTTCTAACCAGAAACAACTGTCAGCGTTAAAATACCATATGATTTACAAACGAAAACAGCAGAGGTCGCCAAAATGTATATAAAATTGTGAATTTGTCAGAAAATAAAGTTGTAGAGTAAGATTCAGTGATTTTTTGAAGAAATAGATCTAAAAAAAGAACAAAAAATTTGTTTCTTTGACCTGACAATAAACCTCAACATTATGCCAAATACTTACACATAATATGCTTCTCGAAAACCATTAAACTTCCATATTTACAACCAAACTATGTGGTTAAAAACATTTCAAAGATGGATTTCTTTAAAGGTTCCACTTCCTTTAAAGGATGTTGTATATACGTTTTGAAGAAGTCATACATTAGTTCTTAGATAAACCTGGTTTGGGCATTAAATTCAACGTGAAATTCATAAAAGTTAAATTGAGACATGACAATTTGAAAATAAATTAATTAAAGGTGTGTCTGTGTTAACAATTGGTAGAAGCTTTATACAACAACATAATATGGAATAATTGAATTATCGAAAAGAAGTTCATCTCAAAGTCTTTACAAAGAACCCCCAGTTGGTTAGGCTATTCTAAATATAAGAGTACAACAAAAAAACAAACGTTCTGAACATATTGTTCATCTTGAAATGGAAAGTTGACATTCCAAGATCTGTCCCATGGTCACATTTGTATATCATAGTCGCACCGCACCGCGGCCGCTCCACTCTGTGCCGCTTATAAAACTCTGCTCTGCGCTGCCACATCTCCGGAGGAAGTTCATACACTGTAATGGAGCAAGCATAATGAAGGTTGCGTCTTGCGTGGTTTATTTTTACCCATTAGGCCACATATGCTCGCCACATGCAAATATCCATATCCAAATCCAAAGACGAAGGGAGTTATAGCTGTTGTTCACAAGGGAAGATTTATATTGTACGCAACACACACAAATCGCTCGAAGATGATCATAGCACCAGCACCATTGCCAGAGCACCACCAACAACTTATAAGTTACCGCAAGAAGCATTTTCTATAAAAACTCTTATGTCGAATCGTATAAATGCCTATGGTGTATCTTTTTGGTGACCATGTTTTTAATGTTCGGATTTGAAAAAAAGTATCACAAGGGACAACTCACTGAACTCTTGAAAATCAATTTACTCGATTTTGACTCCCGTTGTATGGGTTATGGAATTTTTTTTTCTTTTAGTGTTTTGAAAACATTTGTGGCCACTCATGGGTCATGGTATCGATGACAGGCGAAAGAGTGATGCTGGCTGTTGCGGCATATTTTGTGTGACTTTTGTTGTTTTATGTGGAATTGTATACATTTGACTTATAGTCAAGTTGCCCCCACTTGAACATTTTTTTTTTGTCGACATTTATTTTTTTTAAAACAACGACTCACGCAATTAAATTGAAAATTAATGCAGTAGCCTCACCACTTCAGTCGCGATCCTATAAACAAAAAATATGAGAAACAATCATAAGGTGCGCCTGGATTGTATAAGTAAAGTAGTGATTCATGACTAGGCAAGGTATAAACCCAGTTGAGTTGTTGAGTTGAGCTACAGATATCGTACAAAATGTGTAGGTATGTATCTTTCGAAGATGTTATGAGATAAAAAATATTCATATTCACATAATCATATAATATCTAATGGAAAATATTGTTTTCAAATGGCATAGGCATATTATGTATATCTTAAGCTGCGTACACACTATGACGATTTTCCTTGAAAATAGAGACAAATTTGTTTTTAAAAAATGTAACAATTTAAAAAGTCGTTTCTTTTACCATAAATCTTACTTAAGCTGCTTTGATTTTACATTCGATCGGCTTGCTAGTGCGTGCCAGACGGGTTATTCAGTCTCACAAAAATATTCAATTCCTGTCGAAGTCTTATTAACATTTGACCTGTTCTTTCAATGTTCGAATTGGACTGTCAATTTAATAATGCAATATTTGCAATATGGACAGCTATAAAACCAGTGTACGAGTATTTCTATTTTCTAAGGTTTGATTAATCGTTTTTGTATAGCAAATTCAAATATTGTGTTACTTTGGGACTATTTTAAAATATGTAATCATTACAGATTTTCAATTTCATTTATTTATTTATTTATTTATTTATTTATCAAAAAATAATTTACAAAAATAAATTTATAAAATTATTTATATTGAAGACATCAGGGCAGCAAGACCATAGATGTCGTATTTAATTTTTTTTAAAGTAAAAATATTAATTATTTGTGAAAAAATTAACATCGAAAAAAAAATATGATGTAATGTTATTTTTTTACAAAAAAAAATTAATATTAAAGTTTAAATATCTTTAAATTTGTTGTGTAGGGTTGTTATTGATTTTATGCGTTGATAAGTATTAATGTCAGATGGGTTTAGTATTTCGCCCATCTGTTTTTGCTTGTCTTCCAATGAGTTGGTATTTTTGATTAGGCGAGAAATCGGACATTCTGCAAAAATATGCCAAATTGAGAGAACTTCTTTACAATTTTCGCACTCCTCTGGGGGATCGTTTGTGAAGAAATGGCGAATCGTAAACAAAGTTTTTCCAACTCTGATCCGAAAAAGTGAAACACATTCTTTTCTGGTTAGGTTTTTGTTGTATGGAGTTCTGAGGTGTTTTAATTGGTGTTTTCGAAGAAAGTTCTCCTCTTTTAACCAAGAGCTTTTGAGCTCTTCTTGCTCATTAGCCATGAACATTTTACGGATAAGCTGAGATATAAGTGGCAGTTATTTTAAATACGGATGGTTAGTGTTTTCTTTTGCTGCAGTATCTGCTAGCTCATTTCCTCTTATACCAGCGTGCCCTGGTATCTAAGCTAGGGTTATGTTGGTTTTATCATAGAGGATGCTTCGGATGTAATTAAGAGTGGGGCAGTTATTAGTTGCACTTTTGATTCCGGAAAGGATACTTAAGCTGTCAGTGAGTATCAATGTCCTTTCTGCCCAGGTTTTTGCCACGGACAGTGCTTTCATTATTGCTGTTAGTTCTGCTAGATAGCTGCCAGCCGCGTCTGGAAGGAGACCTTGAAAAGTGCTGATTTCTTCGTGGTTCGCTTCGAGCTCGAAGACTGCGTATGTCGAGGTTTTATCCCTATAGAATCCATATGTGTACAAAATTCTCAATGGTTTGATGTTTTCGATCAGTTCACGGTGAAGCATAAGAAAGTGTTCATTTGGAGTGTTTTCTTTCTTGTGACTAGAGTGGCTGGTGTCGATTGGCAGTAAGTGTCTTTTCCATGGAGGGGGAGACGAATAGTTGGGCTTCAAAGACGTTTCTAAAGGCATACTTCCATGAGCCGAAACAAGGCTTAATATTTTGCTAAGGCAAGATATTGAGTTCTTCCTGTTTTGTTTTGGTCTGTGTTGAACTTCTTGTGAAGCAGAATAAAGAGGGTGATTTATGTCTGTAAGTGCTTTACTTATTAAATTAATTGCTCTTTTTTGTCCTAGCCTATTAATTGTTTTATAACCAGCTTCTATTCTGAGAGCTTCAATTGGAGTTGTTTTAAGTGCTCCTGTAGCAGTTCGGTAGCACTCATTTATGGCTATAGCGATGCTTTCCAGGTTCTTTTTAGTTGTCCACATAAAAAGAGTGAGTCCATGCTGGAGCGTTCCTTCAACTAAGGTTTTGGCTATTTTTAGAGCCGTTTCTAGATGTGGACCTTTCCGGCGGGAACATATCATTCTCAGTGCATTGTTGTTTCGATTCTTAAGTTGGTTGATGGTGTTTTTTATATGGAGATCCCATTTCAGATTACTATTGAAAGTAACACCAAGGCCTCTGAGTTCTTTATTGAGGTTGACTGTGGAGTTACGAATCGTAAGAGGAGTAATTGAATATTTTTTTTTCCGACAAAGGTGAAGCGCTTCTGTTTTGCTAGGTGGAACTTTCGCACCGGTTTCTTGTGTCCAAGCATATATTATGGAATCTGTACATTTCAAAATTTTGTTTACATTTGATGGATCACCAGAGGCTACCATGAAGATATTATCTACATATAGACCGACAAAATCTAGACCGTGTTTTGGTAGTGTAAGATCTCTAATGAGTGCATCAATATAAGCATTATAAAGATACACAGACAAGGGAGATCCTTGTGGAGTTCCGTTTTCCAGTTTTAGCTTTTTTGAAGTAAAGCCGTTGACATCAACACAAAAAGTTCTTCCGGATGAAAAGGATATTATAACCTTTAACATTTGCTTAGGGACTCCCCATTTGTGTACATAATTGTTCGATGATAGGAAATGTGGTGACACGATCAAAAGCTTTCTCGAGGTCAGATGACATGAATACGCTGTGCTTACAAGATGAGAGGTTATCTGATAGTTTATGTTCCATTAGGTGGATTAAGGATTGAACTCCTCTGTTCGGTCGAAAAGCATGTTGTTCATTACTTACAGTTTCTTCCATAAACCAGCATTTTTTAAGAGAACAGGGAGAAGAGATATCGGTCGATACCCTTCTATGTGGTGATAATTATGGGAGCTCTTGGGAATCGGCTTGAGTATAGCTTTCTTCCAATCGTGAGGAAAGATACCATGTCCGAAGAATGTTGCTATATAACGCTCAGATTCGGTTTTTGAGATTATCGGCAGCTGATTTATCCATATTATATGTGATTCTATCATCTCCAGGCGTAGTTCCGTTAAGCGTTCGTAATGTCGAGTCAAACTCTATTCTGGAAATATCATTTGCTAGGTGTGAGTACAAGTTTTCTTGAAGAGGGAGGTCATTTAAGTTAAATGTCAGTTTCTTCCTAATAAGTTTTATTTTCACTATAACTTGCCCATATTTTTGAGAACGTATTGTCTATTTTTTCTGGATCGTTTTCTAATGAGCCATCTAGAAAAATATATGGAAAATTTTGAACTGAATTGGATGATCGCAAGGATTGGTTGGTGAGTGAGAGTGAGTTGTATGCATTTTCTTTTGCAGAAGTAGAGTTAGTATGCGAGTTATCGGAGTCAGAAATATCACACATTTCTGTGTCAGATAGCGATGACAGTTGTGTTTCTTCTGTAGGAGTATTGTGTGTGTAATTTTCGGATTTTGTAGGAATGGGAGTGATGAGAGATTTGTCAACTGAGCTCAGCTCTTCCATAAGAGAGTGATGCTGCAGGTTTGAGGATTGAGTTGTGCACCGAATTTGTGCATCGGTTTTTGGTGTGGCCAAGCCTTTGACAACTGACACAACGCATTGGATTTTGTATATATTCCTCGACCTTGCAGTTCAACCAACCTATTTTAACTTTATTTGGACGGCGAATTTGATCGAAAGTGAAAATAGCTGCTCCGGTTGCAACTAATAAATCATTTTCTTTTTTCATCATTTTTCGGACCTCGATAACCTTGAATTTTTTTTAGTTCTTCGAGTAATTCCTCTTCGGTTATATTTTTGATGTGAATGGAATAAATTCTACCCTGAACAGAATTAAGGCTAACGTGATTTGTCACTTTGACTGGGATTGAGTCGATAAGTTTACTTTTAATGAATTTATCAGCTGTTGCAACATTAAGTACTGTTAGTAGCAAGTCACCTGACCTCATTGACTTAACCCCCAATATGTCTTTGGAAATGTGCTCTGATCCGCGATTGATTCGAATAGGATTGTAGGTAAATAATTTACGCAATTGTTCGCCTTCTTTTTCTAAACCAGTGATGACGATGTATCGAGGCACATTATCATCGTTTTGAATTACCGGTAGATTATATATCACCATTATATTTTCTTTTGTGTTTTTTATTCCGGTTTAAAATTACCTCTGATTCGAAGATTTTAAACCGGTTATGATTGGGGGGATCCGTCCCCACGTCCATAATAGAAATGTATGTGTGAGATTTATTGAATATTTGCTTTTCTTAAAAATTTAAAAATCACTCACCGCAGATGGTAATAAATTGAGTGGAAAATAAATTAAGAGTCTTTAAGAGTAAATCACAGCTCACACAGTATAAATTCACGTCTATTCACGGCGTTTGCCAGGTTAGGACTGTTTTCAATTTCATATATACATGTTTTTACAGGCTTAATCACATTATTAATTTTGTTTTAAATAAAAGAACATTCGTTAATTAAACATTTATATTAAATGTTCAAACATTGCTATTAAAAGTATAGACGGCATTTTTTGTCTGCGATCCAGATGAATTACAATTAAGAAAACCGTTGTCTATGAAAATACGAAACGTTATGTGATGTGAAAGGAGCCCCTTAACTGCATGTGGGTAGAATTTTTTTTAAAGAAAAAATTCAATTTTTGAAAATTGGAAACACAACCAAGTACGAGTATTTCTAAGAACACTTTAGAAAGAACGTTTGATTTTAGTGAATCCAAAATTAAAAAGAGGCGGCTGGGGTGCGACTCTCACTTATGACTTACCATCCGTGCCCGTCTGTCGATTCATCTAAAAGTTCAACAAAATATTGATAAACACATTTTGTATGTGAGATGCAACAAATGTGAGTCCATATTTTTTTTATGTCAATAATACTTGAGTCAAAAACGGCAAGAGTACGATAACTATTTTTATTATTATTGTTATCTTTATTTTTTCTTCACAAAAATACAGGCTCAATTACATTTTAAAGATTTACAAGCATGGCTATTAAGCCGTCTGCCGGATACGATAACTTAGGCGACAAGATATTATAACGGAATTTTTAAGAACAGTTAAAAACAAGCATTTTTTACTATGGGAGGGTGGGTCTATCTCCCCCCGTTTAGGCAGGAGGGACAATTTAAAAAAATTATTATTTAAAATGGAAAAAAATTCTTAAAAAATAACGGTAATACTTACAATTAAGTATTATACACTTTTTTAAAGCCAACATTCTGTTCTATAAGTCAGTTTTTAAATCAAGTCAAAACTATGCTTAGTTTTTGAAAAATTTAATTTTAAACTCAAATTTTGAGTAAAAAAAAGTTAAAAAAAGGTTTAAAGTGTAATTTTTCAATACTTTAAGATTATTTACTATTGTTTTTATTTTAGAATTTATTGCTCTTTTTTGTTTTTGATCAAAAACTGAAAACAAGATGATTTTATCTCTATTAGTTTTTGAGAAAATTGAAAATAACCACAACTACTATTTAAATTTAATTATTTTTTTTTGCTTGAGTGGTCTTTTTTTGATAGTAATAATAGTAGGTGTGAGTTTGGGTGTATGCAACAGTGGGGTGTGTGCGAGTTTGGGTGTAGGCCACACCGAGGTGTGTATGGGGGGGCATGCTGCCCCACTGCAACCCCCCTGCTTGGGCACACTATAGGATTTGGGGTGGGTGCGAGGTGGAGTGGGTGCATGGTGGGGTGGGTGAAAGGTGCGGTGGGTGCAAGATGGGGTGCATGCAAAGTTTATTTTGCATTTAAATAAGCTGGATTTAAGAAAAATTAATTTATCCTTGGTATATCTTAATCCATATTCGATTATTACTATCAAAATAAGACTACGTAAATACTCAAGCGAGGCAAAAATAATTTAATTAAAAGATTTTTTTTTTGCTAATTTTCAATTTTCTCAAGAACTAGAAGACATAAAATCATCTAGTTTTCAGTTTTTGATCAAAAACAAATAAGAGCAATGAATTCTTAAAAAACATTAGTAGATAATCTTAAGGTTTTGAAAAATTACACTTTAACTTTATTTTTAACTTTTTTGTATCCAAATTTTGAGTTTAAAACTATTTTTTCAAAAACTATGCATAGTTTTGACTTGATTTAAAAACAAGCTAATAGACAAAAGTGTTGGCTTTAAAAAAATGTATAATACTTAATTGTGAGTATTACCGTTATTTTTTAATTATTGTATTTCCATTTAACGTACATATTTTTTTAAATTGCCCCTACTGCCTAAACGGTAGTAAAAAATGCTTGTTTTTAAGTATTCTATACAAATCCGTCATTAAACTTTGTCGCCTAAGTTATCGTACTCTCCCTTCAAAAACCATTTCTTATCAGTTTTTTGTTGTTTTTGTAGGTTTTTGTGTTTTGTAAAAAAAGTTGTCAATTGATTTTTTCTAAAAAATTAACTAAAAGTTAACAACAATATTTTCTATATGATAAAATAAGGTTGACTTCAATATTTGATTTTGTCCCCGAGATTTGGAGGCGAAAACCAATTTGTGCCAATTTTGATAGCATAAATAGGATTTTGATTTTGGCCACTATCTTAACAACAAAATTACATTTAAGTACAGAATGAACATTAATATTTACCAATTTTGTGTAGTATTTTTTGTACATTTTAGTTTTTATGAAAAGACTGTCTATTGGGTTATAATAAAAAAAAATAACTGAATGTAAAAAACAATATTTTTTTTAAGAAGAATTTTTTTAGAGCCAATATCTTTAATTTTTGCCAACATATTTAAGTCTAAAATCAATTTTGTTTTTTATAAAAAAAAAACATGTTCTCAAAATGTTACTAGATGTCAAAAACGTTATTCTTCGATGCATACAAAATAGGAAAATTTGGAGGTAAAACAATTTTTTGTTCGTAGTATATTCGAGGTGGCAAATACTTTTCTTCAGTGTTTTTGATTAATTAAAAAAAAACATTAATCGAACTTTTTTCAAAATTATACTAGTTGAGTATCACTTAACACTCTATAGTCTAAAATATACAATTTTACTCGTAATAATATGGAAGTCGTCAAAATTGAATATCGCGATTCTGACTCTCTGAGTGCAATTACCTAAAAAGATAGCTGGGTTTTAATTTAACTTGTACCAAAGTTTTCAGATGAAATTACGACAAACTGAAATTTCGGCGGAGGGTCCTATTTACGGCATTGACAATTCCTAAAAAAGTACCCTAAATTTAAAGTTTAGTAAATCTAAATAACTCCAAATGACTATAGTTTTTTCAGTTAAAAAACGTATTTTAGAATGGTATCGGAAGAAGAAAATGTAGCCTACCGGAAAAACATATATTTTTAGATTCCGCGTTATTAAACTCCCAAAAACGTACATTAATTCATTCTTAAGTTTTACAGATTTACTTTTTGCTGATAGATTTGGACTTTTCCGGTAGAGTCTCAAATATATCCGATTTTGTTTTGTATAATGCTGAAAACGTTTTTGTGGTATTAACAACCTTTTAATTGTGCCATATAGTATAGATATCGGAAAACATATAGCTTCATTCTTAAAAGTAAGAAAGTTTGGTTTGTAGAGAGATCGTGAATTTGGCTAATCAATTAATCATTTTCCTCCAAATCTATCGATTGTTCGAAAATGTTCTACTATTTCAAAAAAAAAAAATGGTCTTCGTTTTTAGATGGAACAAGCTTTTTAGCTTTTTGTAAAACAATGCGCATGTCTACATTTCTCTTTCTTACATACATATATCAAGGTTGTTTATCCCATTTTCTTATAATTTTCCATATAAATTGAATGTGATCTTTGGGCTTGTTGTCTTTTTTTTCGTTTTATAATTTAAGAACCAACCATATGGTATCAATGATTTACAAACTTCTAGATCAAGAAAATCGTTTTACTCAGCAAAGTTGAATTTAAATTACAAACAGCACGTGGTCGGCTCTTAAAAATTTAAAAAAACTGCAGGGTTCCGATAGATCTATGGCCGAATATTTCAAAAGTCAACAACCACATGGGTCTTGGATTTATTTAGAGAATGTGAGGATGATGAGGCGGAAGAGGATAATTTGACTTTTTCTACGAATGCCCAAAGCCTAGCCAAAAGAAGAATGATAATATTAGGAACAAAACTTTTCGACAACCATATGCCGTCTCGCCACCTGAGGACATTCTGAAATTTTTCTAAAAATCAGGATGGCTCAAGGAGGCAGTCTCAACCTAATCTCAAAACTTTTCGACAACCATATGCCGTCTCGCCACCTGAGGACATTCTGAAATTTTTCTAAAAATCAGGATGGCTCAAGGAGGCAGTCTCAACCTAATCTCAAAAGCTTTCCAATAACTTAACCAATCCTTCTCCTTCTCCTTTCCTCGGGATCACAATACGTCCACAGAGATCCGATTGATATGTTTTTCTGCCTTTGATGCATCACCAGTAAAACCTTACCTATAGTACTTTACTTTAATAATAAGTGCGGCCTTTTATTTAAAGAATTGTATTTGCCATTTAAAAAGAACTTTTTAACAAAAATACATTATAGTTTTCTAGCAAATTGTAAAAAACTGACTTCAGCTCTTCTCATTCTCTTGAAAACTATTTTACTTCACTCTTAATTTAAGGTATTTTTTTTTAAGTATAAAGCAGATACTAAAGACGTTCTTCTCTAAACTTCCACGTTAACGTTATTTTTCTAAGAAATAATATTTATTTTATTTGTTTTCTTTAAAGAAACAAATTTCCAAATTTTGGTCAACTTCTTAGATTCTTGAAACAATACTTACTTGCACCCCATATAGCCCAAGCCATTGGCTCAATTAAGTGATAAATTAAAGATTGAAGTAGATTTTCGTTATGTCCATTTTTTATGTTTTAAAAACAAAAAAAAAATATAATCAAAAATCAAAATTTCGAATTTTCTTAAAAACGGCCTTATACGAGGTGTGGCAATTAAGATCCGGGAATTTAGTTATAATTTAAAAAGTGGCAACACTTTTTCATTTGTTATCATCTGTCTAAGAAGGGGGATCTTCCTTTTAAAGGGTGTCCCAAAATTAACGCAAGATTTGAATTTGCCGCCATTTGTGCAGTGAAGTGTTGGCAACCCTGAAAAAAAAGCAATTTGACAGCTAACAGTATAGGGTTATTAAAAATGGAGCGTTACACGATAGAACA
Organism: Eupeodes latifasciatus; assembly: GCA_920104205.1. Lineage (NCBI taxonomy): Eukaryota > Metazoa > Arthropoda > Insecta > Diptera > Syrphidae > Eupeodes > Eupeodes latifasciatus. Next base: position 75,900,262 of record OV049926.1, read on the forward strand.
ATGTGTCTTCATTATTAAAGAATATTTCAAAAATAGTGAAAGCTTGGCGGCTGATTTTTCGAGAAAAATCATCCTAAGCGATGAAGCACATTTTCATCTTGATAGCTTTGTCAATCGCCAAAATTGCCGCATTTGGGGTTCGGAGAACCCACATGTGATTGTCGAAAAACAAATGCATCCACAACGCGTGACTGTATGGTATGGATTTTGGGCTGGAGGCATAATTGGGCCATATTTTTTTGAAAATGATGCTGGTCAAGCAGTGACTGTTACTGGTGCTCGATATCGCGACATGATTACACAGTTCTTTCTGCCAAAATTGGATGATATTGATGTGTCCAATAAGTGGTTTCAACAAGACGGTGCCACATGTCATACAGCCCGTGAAACAATTCAATTAATGCACGAGACATTTCCAGGTCGTGTACTCTCTCGTTTCCGTGATCAAAATTGGCCTCCTAGATCGTGTGATTTAACACCATTAGACTTCTTTTTATGAGGTTATTTGAAATCACAAGTCTATGTCAACAAGCCCACAACCACCCGTGCATTAAAGGAGAAGATTCAACGCTGCATCAACGAAATTCAGCCACATTTATGCAGAATGGTCATGGAAAATTTCAACAAAAGAGTGCGCATGTGCATGCAAAGCCGTGGAGGCCATTTGTCCGATGTGTTATTCCATACATAACCTTATCCTATGTACTTTACGAGTCAATAAAAATATAACTATCAAAAGACTAAAAACGGCGTTTTCTATTCAATTCAAATCTTGCGTTAATTTTGGGACACCCTTTAGTTAGAGTTCAAAGTTGAAGTATATAGGTAGCACGTTTGATTTGCGTTTTATGCGTATTTTTTGCAAGTAACTTTTTTAGTGGCGTAGTGAAAAATAATGTGTGACGTATGTATGTATATTACAAGCAACGTGTTGTGATTCAACTTTTAGTGAAATCTGGCGAAAAACCCTCGGAAATCCTCCGAAAATTGCAGGTTGTCTATGGAGACGATAGCATGTCAAAAACGCGTGTGTTTGAATGGGCGAAGGGGTTCAAGGAAGGGCGTGAATCGGTGGAAGACGATCCACGTGAAGGAGCTCCCGTCACCTCTTGTACCGAGCGACGCGAATGTTGATCGTTTGCGCATGTTGATCACGTCTGACCGTCGCTTAAGCATTCGTGCATTGTCTTACGAGTTAAACATCAACAAAGAAACGGTTCGCAAGATGTTACACGAGAATTTGAACATGCGAAAGATCTGCGCAAAGATGATGCCTAATCCTCGTTCGTTGTGCAAGAGTTTTTGGCAAGAAAATGCATCCCAACGTTGCCTCACCCAGCCTATAGCCCCGATATTGCTCCCTGCGACTTTTTTCTATTCCCCAAGATGAAGTTGCACCTCAAGGGAACTCATCATGGCGGCGTACAGAAGGTCTAAGAAGCTCTAACCGTGGTGCTAAACGGGCTAACTTCGGAGGACAACCAAGGGTGCTTCCAATCATGGGAGAAACGTTGGAATCGTTGTGTAGAGTTAAAGGGAGATTATTGTGAAGGTCGATAGTAACATTTTTCCTAAAACTTCATTTTCTTGTTTTTTATTGACAAATTCCCAGAACTTAATTGCCACACCTCATACATTCTCTAAAATATGGTCTCTTAAATTGGCCTCTTTCAATATAAAATACATATTTTTTGTATTGCTCCAGGAGGGTTTCCACATATTTCGTTGTTAAATTTTCTCAGGAACTAGCAAACCGATTTAAATAAGTTATTTTTGTAAACAAGGCTTATATTTTATTAAATTGTAGGCATTTTGTAAATTCGATTAATTTGAAAATTTCTCTTTTTTTCGTGCGATTATATCTTAAACTATGATACATATTCGTAAACATCCCACATTAGTTGAGCCTAACAAGCTTTAAAAAATTATGACAATTTAAACAAAAAGCGCAGGATCTATAATTGTAACTCTAACCTCCCCATTAAAACTCACCAACAAGTATGTACATCTTTGTTAGTATTCAACTTAATCAAGTGTTTGTATCATAATATATAAAATTGAATCATATCTAATTTGTTTGCGATAAAAGAAGCTCTCATTCAGAAGCTTCTAACTAAAGTATTTTTCTGATTGAAACCAATTTAAAAACGCCACCACTGCGAGTATAGGCATAATTTTTCTTGAGTCATATAAAAATCCGTTTAACCATAATGTTCCTATATTTCTATCCCTGGATGATGTTCACTGAACCTTCATCATTTCCATCAAATCGTTTTGGTCTCATGATGGAACATTTCTTTTTGTTTTGTTTCGGTCCAAGAAAGCACCCAAGAACCTCTCTTATATATGTAGCTATAGATAGGTAGTCTTTATTCAACGTATAGGAAATGATTGTTAGAGCTCCATGAACGATAACGATACTCTATCAATTGGCCAACATCTAAGTAAAGCGGTCGCCAAAATACCTTAGTGCAATTGGAAACATCTAGATCGTGATTGTTGTTGTGTGCTATGGAAGTGGAAGACTCAGAGAGCATAGGAAGCTTTATACCTGCTTATATTATATGTACCTAAGCAGGGCAATTCTGATGGTTTAGGTATATTGTAGTTATATTAGAGACGAGAAGTCGAAGACAACTCCTCAACGATGAAGATGACGGTGACGACAATGAGTTCTTTCCTGATGATGAGCAGATAACGACTGGAAAACGTTATGTTCATTACCGAACGCGAAGCAAAGACGTCTTCTGCTTTATAAATTTCGTCGTATTGCTCCTGAATCTAGTCGATTTCGACTTGTATATACCTACAACACAACTAGACGATGAACTCTCTATGTGACGACACGGTGACGGTAGTTTCACTGTCCAGTGGCTCGCGAACGACAGCAGATCTTCCGTCGTTCGTCGTTGTCGTCGAAGAACATGGCAGTGGCTTCGGTAATAGAAGTAATTACGGGCTCATTGCGTGCCCACTTCACTTGATCAATATCAGTTGAGATCTTACGGTGGTGATGGTGATGGTAGTAGCTGTAGTGCTGGTGCTGGTGCTAGTGGTGGAAGAGTAAGCCCACTTACCTGCGCAAAACTGTGAACCTGCTGTGGTGGTGAGTGAGCAGCAGCGTGCCGTAGTTTATCCATTTTACAAGTAGTCAACGACGAAGTCGTCGGCGGCGGCGGCGGCGGTGACGCGACGTAGTATATCGGGACAGAAGCGAGATCAGTTTGTTCACCGATTGACTGTCATTATGGAATGTACATTCGTATTACAAGGTTCATATAAAAGAAATAGTTGTTTTTAGGAATCATCAAGAGAAGCGAGATGTCTAGATAGATTACGGCTATCTTTTGGGATTAATATGGGGTCATGACTCATGAATTCACTTAGGAAGATATAACAGTTCGTCTTAATAGAAAAAAGTTATAGGTAAATGCGTAACTCCAGGACCTGATCGTGAGAATGGTCATGTTTCGAAATAAGACTTATTTTAAGAGATACTTTCTGAAATATTTATGTTTCTGTCACCGTTTTTTCTTGATTTTTGATTTCTTAAACAAGCACAACGTCACTTAAACCGTCGATGGTTATGACAGATAGTGCACGTCTATTATTATCGCCCAATCAAACTTAAGTCAACGAAGTTAATACACACCTTGAACCGAAGTCAACAATAAGTCACCCATAAAAAAGAGACAATAATCTAAAAGTGAATTAAATTATCGTCATCCGTCGTGCCCGCAAGAAATCTATAAATAACAAATTATATACAAGGAGTACAATCTAGCCTATATCTGTATCTATAGTTAATTGGAATTACCAATGACCAAGACGACAAAACTTCTGTCATAAACTGTCGATTGGTATTGACGATATATTCAAACTCTCATCAAGATGAATAAGTTCTATGACAATCAAAATCTGGTTATGGTTCTGGCTTCTTATACACTTTTTGATATACAAAATAATAGAATTTGGGATCTTAATCTAATTTAAGGTAACTCATAATGCTCATATAAGGAAAAATGAAAACAAATTTCTTATGGGGGGCTTGTGTAGGTCTTAACAATAATAATATGTCCAATAAAGCTTGCGTCCACACAGCGCACTTTTTGTTACTTATGGGCACGACAACATATTTTCCGCTCCATGTATTCAGTTAATAGTTTCTGGGCTCTGGCTAGCTTTATTGTGCAACACTCGGCACTCCAGCGTATTACAGTTCCCCTTGAAGAATTTCAACAATAATTGTTTTCAATGTCAATGCACAGCAACGGCGCATATGAGCATCTTTGTAAGTACCTACGCATGTTGTCCATTTGATTTCGATCTGATTAAAAAAAAAGAAGTATTCTTAAAGGCTAGTAGTACCCGTGATGGTTAGTGCGTTGGACTGTCATGCCAGAGGTATTGGGTTGCCTGTGGCACCTTAATTAAACAAAAAAAAGTTTTCACGGGTACTGCCTCTTGCGAGGAATTGGCAAATCCTCCAAGAGTAATTCTTGTCATGAAAAGTGCTTTCTCAAATCAGCCCTCAAGAAATGTTATCATACTTTAGTGGATTGATCCAAAATCTCATTGAAGTAGCCTTTTTTTATATTTGACTTATGATAACAAGATTCAAAAAGGAGTATGTTACAGCAAAAGGTTACGAAAATACATTTATGTTTAGAGTTCCTTTTAAAATAAAGATACATTTTAAATAGTCGAAAATTGTCATTTTTAGATATAAAAAAAGATACAAAAATTAAATTAAGTAAAATTGCAAAGTATTTATAGTTACATATTTATATAGATACTTAAAATGTGTTTAATTGGAAAAAATACCAACAAAACTGTATTTCGTATTAGACCTTAGGTACTTCATATGTCCGTGCTTAACATACTACCTGAGATCAATAATAATATTAAAATTGAGAAAAAAATTTAGAGATGTGATAAGGCAAAGAAGATCTTAAGGTTTTAGTGCATTTACCCCATTTTTATATGGGCTATTTTTATGGGCTATGTTTTTTTTAAAGACCGAGTTTTGAAGTGGTGCAAAGGCAATTTCTAAAAAATATATTGTTTTTGTATAACTCGTAAGTTAAGTTTTCCAAAAAAATTTCCTAAGAATAAATGCCAACTAAACAGCGTTTTTGGTAAGAGTGTGAAATCTGGAATTTGGTGATAGTTTTTCCAATATTTCTGATAAAGTTTAACTATTTTGTTTTATTGAAATTATTTGTCTTATTTTGACTTTTGCAATTGGGACTTGACAACTTTTGTTTTTTTTTTGAGATATTTCAAAAACTTTGCTATTGGATTGAATTACATTTAAAACATTTTTGAATGAAACTCGACTTTCTTCTGGATTTTTACCTGACCAATTACGCATATTTAGTTGTCAACTTCGTCACTAAAGATAATTTTACGACAAAATTCATCATCTCCACAGCCATAACGGAGAACGTCGCTTCAAATTGTCCATTCGCTTTAATTCTTGAGTCAGTCTTGAAGATCCTTACGCAAAATTCGCCATAATGTAGTCTGAGCGATGCCCAATTCTTGAAAACGCCGTGAAATTGACTGATTTTGATCGTTTTCTACAGAAACCTGAATAACAGGGATATTTTCGACATTTCGACCAACCCGTTGTCTCACTGACAGGTCAACATCACACACTACATTTTTCGAAATTCAAAAAGCTTAATATGCAGTTAATTTAAAATTTAGGTTGAGGGGTGTGTTCACAAATTAGGTTCAAAGTTGTCAAGAGTACAGTTAAAAAGAGTAGAGATGTTGCGTATACAACATTAGGTAAATTATACATAAATATAAATTAGGTGGCTCAACATTCCCAAGGAGGGTTTGTCGGTTTTTACAAGAAATCATTAAATATTGTGACTTATAGACAGCGGCCACTTGATTTCGATATTGACGACAGATAACGGCTGTGCAACTCTTTGAGCACTATTTAAAATCCCAAAGGTATTTGATATAACACATAAAAGATGAAGTCTTCCAACTCCGGTACATTTTTACGATCAACTTTGGTAAAAGTTTTTAAAATGATGATATGTAATTATCGATAACATTGATAGGCCTGGCCGTAAAGAAAATTAAAATTGCCTTATTTTCAAATTTTCAGTAGATGGTGTTATTATATGGCCAATTTTTGAAACTGGTCTTATTTTACTTGAATTTATTTCACGGCACCAATAATATTGATTTTTTCATTCATTAATTGTTCGTTCGGGAATTTTTTTTTGTCGTCCATAGCTCAAGAACCAGTAGAGATATCGACTTTAAATAAATTGTGTTATACAGATAATAATGCAGGAAGATGCAGAAAGGACTCTCAAGAAAATTGCGTGGGTGGTTTTCTTACCATAGCAATTTAAAAAAAAAGGCTGGGATGCGACCCACACTGATAACTTTCCAACCCGTCGTCGATTTGTCTTGCTTTTTTCGTGTTTTGTTTAAAAAGTTATCAGTTAAATTATTCTAACAAATTTAAAAATCACCAACAACGTTTTGCATATGATGAAATAGTTTGATTTCAAAATCTATTTTTGTTAAGGAGATTTTTATTCGCAAACCAATTTTTACCAATTTTAGTAGCATTTCTTAAAATTTTTTATTTCTTAAATAAACAAATACAAATTGGATGAATGAAATAAATTTCATTCTTCTTTCTTCTACTTTTCGCGAGATATCGAGAACCAAACATAATTTTTTTACCAAATTTGCGTACTATTTTTTGTAGATTTTAATTTTTTATGAAAAAACTAACTGTTGGATTTTAATAAAACATTTATTGAATGTCGAAAATTATATTTTCTGTGAGTAAATTAGTTTAAAGCCAATATTTTTAATTTTAAAAAAGATATTTGAGGCGAAAATCAATTTTTACGAACTTTTAATAATGCTTTTTTTTTATATTTTTTTTTTTTTTATAAAACAAATTTTGTTGGATTTACATAAATCCCATTTAGGTATAGTCAAAACCAAGGCATTAGCCCGTTCATTCATTTGGTGGCCCAAAATCGATAGAGACATTGAAGATTTAATTAAATCATGTCATGCATGCAGATTACATCAGCCCAGTCCAGAAAAAAGTGCATTGATTCCATGGAACCCAGCGGATCATGCGTGGTCAAGAATTCACATTGATTATGCAGGTCCAATTCACGGATATTATTTGCTAATAATTGTTGATTCTTTTTCAAAATGGATTGAGGTGTTTAAAACAAAAACGATTATATCGGCATGTTGTATCAATTTTCTGAGAGAAACATTTTTTAGATACGGTTTACCCGATATAATTGTCAGTGACAACGGAAGGTAATTTACTTCAAATGAATTCGCGGAATTTATTAAAAATAATCATATCAAACATATTTTTACTGCACCTGGCCATCCAGCTACAAATGGCCAAGCAGAAAATTCCGTAAAAACAGTAAAAAAGTCAATCAAAGCCAACTTGGAAGACAAAAAACCAATCGATTTTGAATATTTTTTTAAATATATTTCTATTCGATTACCGCATTAGTGTGCATTGCACCACGGGAGTTTCTCCATCACAAGTCATGTTAAACCGAACATTAAGATCACGTTTTACAATTTTGAAACCACCTCTGGTAAAGGAAAGCATTGTTGAAGCCCAAAGGAAAAATATATCGAATTTTCGAGGTAAAAGAGAAGTAACATTTGAGATTGGTGATAAAGTATACATTCGTATTATTTTTTGTTAAAAAACTGTAAGTTTAATTTTTCTCAAAATTTTATAGAATGTTCAAAACAATATTTCTTATGAGATAAAATTAGCTTGAAGCTAATATTTTTAATTTTAAAAAATATAACTGAGTCGAAAATCTATTTTTACCAACTTTTACTCATTTTTTAAGGTTTTTATTTTTTGTAAGAAAATTGTCAATTCTATTTTTGTCAAAATTTTACTAAATGTTGAAAACAATATTTCTCATAAGATAAAATTAGTTTAAAGCCAGTATCTCCAAGTTTTGAAAAGATATTTAAGTCAAAAATCAATTTTTACAAACTTTTATTAATTTTTGTTTAGTTTTTTTTTTTTGTAAAAAAAACTGTCAATTCGATTTTTCTCAAAATGTTACTGAATATTGAAACAATATTTTTTTAAAAATAAAATAAGTTTAAGGCCAATGTCTCAAATTTTTGAAAAGTTATTTGAGTCGAAAATCAATTTTTTCTAAGTTTTTTTAATTTTTTGTTTTAGGTTTTTATTTTTTCTAAAAAAAACTTTTCAATTCGATTTTTCTCAAAATTTGACTGAATGTTGAAAGCAATATTTTTTATAAGATAAAATAAGTTGGAAGCCATAATCTCAAATTTTCGAAAAAATATTTAAGTTGAAATTAAATTTTTACCAACTTTGAGTAATGTTTTTTTAGGTTTTTATTTTTTATAAAAAAAAAACTTTTAATTCGATTTTTCTCAAAATTTTACCAGATGTTGATAACTTTATTTTTCGTTGCACAAAATTGTTTTGGATATAAAATCATTTTTTAGTCGTAAAAAAAACTACAAAAAAAACAATACTGAAACTTGTTAAAAAATTATTTTCGACTTAAAATATTGGCTTCAAACTAATTTTATCTCACAGAAAATATTGTTTTTAACATTTGGTAAATTTTGTATAAAAATGTAACAATTAGTTTTTTCATAAAATTTACAAAAAAAAAAGTAAGCATATGCTACTAAAATCATTAAAAATTGGTTTTCGACTAAAAATCTCGTTAACAAAAATATATTTTAAAATCAAACTATTTCATCAAATGCAAAATATTGTTGGTAATTTTTAAATTTTTTGGAACTTTTTTAACAAAACACGAAAACCTACAAACATTTTAAGCAAGACAAATCGACAGACGGAATGGGAAGTTATCAGTGTGGGTCGCATCCCAGCCTCTTTTTTTTAAAGGTATCATACCTAAAAAAAAACAACCCTAGTATAAAGTATGCTCTACACAGAGGTACCTAACTTTTTTTTTTTTTAAAAGACCGTTAGTTTGGACTGTTTGCATTTCTCAAAAAAGATAGTTTCAAAAGTTGAAAACCTCATTTAACACAATTATAAATATATCTTATGATCATCAAACCAGGTATTACTTGTGCTCAACATTTTGGTGTATGCAACTTTACCAATATAATTAGTAGTTTTTGAGGCTTGAAACTCTAAAAAGAAAAAAAAATACAGTTATCTTTACTTCGTATTTTTTTTACTTTTGTACAAAATTAGGTCAAATATTTTTGTTAATAAAATAAAATGTGTCAATTGAGAGTAAAAAGTTGTTTTAACCAATATTAAAAAGTATCTTTTCAAATATTTTTAACTTCCCATAGGAAGTTATTGTAATGGGTCCGATTTGTCAAATTGAAAATTTTGACAATTCTCGACGTTTCAAGGTCCCTAGAGTAGAAATAAAAGATTTTTAGAAAGATGTCTGTGCGTGCGTGTGTACGTACGTTCGTACGTCCGTACGTCTGTACGTTCGCGGCGTTTTTTCGTCCTCCATAGCTCAAGAACCAGAAGAGATATCGACTTCAAATAAATTTTGTTATACAGATAATAAGGCAGAAAGGGCTCTCAAGAAAATTGCGTGGGTGGTTTTTTTACCATAGCAGTTTAAAAAAAGGTGAAAATTTTGGTTAAACCTAAATATCTCATGAACCAATGATGCTTGAGACTTGAATTAAATTTTATAATATATATTGTAACGTAATACAAAACAATTATATTTTTGGAAAAAATCCAATTAACGGTTTTTTTTATAAATCAAAAAAACTGAAAAAAAAATTAAAATCAATCAAATATTTAAATCAAAAAAACTGAAAAAAGAAAATTTGTCACCCACCTCGAAAATTTTACGACCAAAATATGATTTTATCTCCAAAACAATTTTGTGCAATGAAGAATAATGTTTTTGACATCTGATAAAATTTTGAGAAAAATCTAATTGACCGTTTTTTTTATAAAAAATAAAATCCTAAAAAAAATGTACTCATAGTTGGTAAAAATTGAATTTCGACGCAAATATCTTTTCAAAAACTTGAGATTAAGGCTTCAAACTTTTTTTTATCTTATAAGAAATATTGTTTTCAACATTCTGAAAAATGTTGAGAAAAATCGAATTGACAGTTAAAAAAAAAAAAAAAAAACCTAAAAAAAAATTAATAAAACCTGGTAAAAATTGACTTTCGACACAAATATCTTTTCAAAACTTTGAGATTATGGTTTCCAACTAATTCTAACTTATAAGAAATATTGTTTTCAACATTAGGAAAAATTTTGAGAAAAATCGAATTGACAGTTTTTTTTTACAAAAAATAAAAACCTAAAAAAAATTATAAAAGGTGGTAAAAATTGATTTTCGACTCAAATATGTTTTCAAAACTTTGAGATATTGGCTTTAAACTACTTTAATCTTTCAAAAAATATTCTTGTCAACATTCAGTAAAATTTTGAAAAAAATCGAATTGACAGTTTTTTTTACAAAAAATTAAAAACCTTAAAAAAAAATAACAAAAGTTGGTAAAAATTGATTTTCGACTCAAATATCTTTTCCAAAATTTGAGATAATGGCTTCTAGTTAATTTTAACTTATAAGAAATATTGTTCTCAACATTCGATAAAATTTTGAGAAAAATCGAATTGACAGTTTTTTTTACAAAAAATAAAAACCTAAAAAAAAAAACAATACTAAAACTTGGTAAAAATTTACTTTCGACTCAAATAGCTTTTCAAAAACTACAAATATTGGCTTCAAACTTATTTTTTTTCACAGAAAATATTGTTTTCGATATTCATATATCATTCGATATAAAAATCCAACAGTCCGTTTTTTCATAAAAAAATAAAATCTACAAAAAATTGACAGACGGGATGGGAAGTTATCAGTGTGGGTCGCATCCCAGCCTCTTTTTTTTAGATATTGTTCTTAAGGTAGTCTTTTTAATCAAATAAAAAAAAAGGTTACCTAATGAGAAATTGGATTAAGAGCAAGATTGTTAAAATAAGTTGTTTTTCTTATTTTAAATGGTTTCTTTTTTTTTTCATTAAAATGCTGGTCTTGAAAGTTGCATGCAGTCATAAAATTAAATCTTCACAAAATCCAGACGTATGACAATACATTGAAATTTTTTGTCGTATGTTGCATTCGGGCCCCATTTTAGAAAATAATAGATTTATATTGTTGATGATCTGTTTTTTTACGGGCTGATTTTTGCTTTGATGCAAGTATTAACATTTCGTAGTTCTAGCTCCTTCAATTAACATTTTTTTTTGAAAAACGCTTATAAATTCAAAATGTTTCCAAAGAAATTTTATACCCAATTCATGGTGCCAGATAAACATGAAATGAATACGTTAAAATATGGACATTAAAGTTGACAATTTGATAAATGATGATATTAACAAAAAAAATTATATAATAGAACTATAACATATAAAAATAGGACCTGACATTCAACTAAATAGGTCTTATACAATACATACAAGCAAATTTTAGAATGGAAAAATATCATAATAATTTTGATGATACAATCAAATCAAAATTTACATTTGCTTCTTCTTCTTCTTTTGTTCATTTTTCAAAGATACTCTCTGATCAAGTAATATCAATAATATTTCAAATAGGCAATTGTTAAAATTTTTAATTAATGATAAATCTGTCAAAATCTATACATTTGCAACCTACGGCAGCCAAATTTCCTATTTGTCCATTTTAACTGCTCAATTCTTTCTTTTACAACATCATCACCAAAATCATCATCATCATCAACAGCAACAACAACAACAACAACATCAACATTGTTCGAACACCGAATAAGGAGAATCAAAGAAATAGTAATATAAATGAAAACGAAGCAATATTTCGAGGAGTGTGCTCGACGTCAAGATTTCAGTATTTCATACAAAAAGTCACACAGCAATCACAGCACAGTCACAGTCACAGACAGCAGCAGCGGCGCAATCAGAATCGAAATCGGCGCAAAACACAATTAACCATGAGTTGGCGGGATATATGGGCGAGTATACATAGAATGGTGAGTGAGCTGAGCATCTGATGAAAGGTGTGTACTTCGTATTCGTATCTTGGTATACCGATAGATACACTTGGCTGACTGTGGATCATTAAACACATAATGGACGGACACTGCGGAACCTGGAACAAATACATCGCACAAAAGTCGGACGGATGGATGGATGGATGGATGGATGGAGGCGAACGCCGCCGCCGCCAACGACACAGCGCCAAACAGGCACGACAGTCGTCGTCCAACCTGGCATAGCCTGACCGAGGCCGAACGCTGAACACTAAAGTCGAAGTTGAAGTTGAAGACGAAGCCCAAGACGAAGCAATGAATTGGAATCGCTAGATTTTTCATTGCCGAGAATTATGAATTACGATGGGAGAGGAGCCTCTCTTGCATCTGGTGCGATGGTGACTGCCCACGCACTTGGGCAATCCTAACAGGCCGATCCGGCCATCATCAACCAGGGGGAGAGATAAAAGACGAAGGCGAAGTCGAAGACTTACCAAATGTATGTTGCCCATCGGAGATCAATAACCGACCACACAGTTTAAGACTTACCTGGATTCACCCATTTCCGATGGTAACGATATATCTGTACATTGTACAACCGACGCAACGCGACGCGACGCGAAGACGAACGTCGACTCGATGAGCTTGTGTTGTTTTCATTCATAAATCCATGGCGCGGATTAGTCACCATTAAAAAAGCCAGTTGAGACGGTCTTGGTGGGCCTCTCTTTGGAAACTATATTCCATATGCCCATGCCCATTGATGGATTGCGAGATGAGTGAGTTTGCAAATGTTGCTATTAAGCGGTAGCGTAGCAATAACACGGATGCCACTTTTGTAAAAAAATCTTCCATATTTGTAAATTTTGATATTATATGAAATACGGGTATTTCTAACATTATCAGGTCTTCAAATAAGAATTCCGTTAATATCCTTTTGGAGATGTAATCGATTTTTTTAGATAAAAATGTTACTGTATCACACATTATTGATAGCTAAGATAAATAGTAGTGGTCCTAAATGACTATACTGTAGAACTCCATTATTTATAATGAAAGGCTAAGAGAAGAACTTTAGAATTTTAATTGATGAGTCTTGTTTTGAAGATAAGAAGAAATCCATATTATGAATTGAGATGGAAACCAAATTACCTACAACTTAAATGTGATGATATCATGGGAAAGTTAGTCAAAAGCCTTAGAATAATCAGTTTAAATTCAGTCGAGCTTGACTTGACCGAGTTCTAGGGTGTTTGAACACTCATGCAAAAATGCAAGTAAATTTGTAATTTTCGCTAATTTGTATGTGAAGCTTGGGAATAAAGGACAGCTTAGAGATTGGTCTCTTATTATTATTGTCTGAAAAGTTACCCTTTTTTAAGACTGGTATAATAAATACATTTTTCTATATGGTTGGGAATTTACCTGAGCTTAGAGATAGTGTAAATATTCGAAGAAAGGGAAATTCTTCTATTGATTCAGGAATATATTCGAAGAATTCTATCTGGTCCAGAGAAATACTAATCTTTAAGTAAGGCCAAGTAAATTAAGATTTTGTCAAACTTCAATTGAATTTTATTAAAGGTAGTCTGAGGACAGTTTTGGAAATATAGAAATCAAATCTCTTGTAGTTTTACGGGAGTGTCAATGAAATATTGCTAAAAGTTGTTAGAAAAAGCGTTACAAATTTCTGGAGTATTGACTAATTTATCTTTTTTTTTAAGTTAAATTTACTGAATAGCCATCAAAAGTTTAGAACTTTAATTATTGTTACTTCATTTTAACTCATTTTTATTCAAAATCATAAAATTTAACGAACATTTTAAAATTTGGATCTTAGAAGTTTATATGTCAATTTTTAGCATAATTTAGCTTACGGAAATGCATACAAAAGACTTAAATACTTCTGATAATAAATATTTTATAACAGTGGCAACCTGAAACAGCACTTTTTATAAATATAAAAGAGAGAAGCGTAGATCATGTCAAGGTTTAATAGGCATGGCTTGGATTTGTCGTGTGGGTGAAGAAGATATTTTTCTCTTCAATAATATCAATGGTATTTTGATGATATTATAAAACAATTAAATTTCCATACGTTACAATATTTTTGCGCATATTTTAGTATGCTATAAAGGTCACGCATTGAATGTTTTACTCAACCTAATTGTCACATCTATTGATCTTAAAACAGTTAGCGCTGTATCTTATTTAGAAATCAGTTTGTTTTTTTAACTTTTGATGTTTTCTTTTAATGAACAGTTTTATTAGACTAGATGATTAAATTTAAATGTCCCTTACTTTGTCGGACAACATTTTGTGTCGAAATCAATAAATTTTGATCTTGAAAATTGTAGCTTATTACAGAGTAAGTTGTTCAGTAATTGAATTTATTTAAATTTTTTGTCGTAGACTTTAAAATCTTCAATTTTGAGCATAGAATTATGTTGCTACCGCTAACTTCATCATTTTTTTTAAATTTAAATTTTGTTTTAAAATATGTATAGTAAGATTTAATTGCTTCGCCATTCAGCCCGAACATTTTTTAGATTTTCCAGGCCATACATGCAACTATTCTGATTTTTAACTCATCACCGAAGATGATTTTCGATGAAGACTTGGGTTTTTGTTAAGCAATCAAAGGACCGAATCAGCTAAGATAATGCATCTTCAATTTTGAGCATAGAATTATGTTGCTACCGCTAACTTCATCATTTTTTTTAAATTTAAATTTTGTTTTAAAATATGTATAGTAAGATTTAATTGCTTCGCCATTCAGCCCGAACATTTTTTAGATTTTCCAGGCCATACATGCAACTATTCTGATTTTTAACTCATCACCGAAGATGATTTTCGATGAAGACTTGGGTTTTTGTTAAGCAATCAAAGGACCGAATCAGCTAAGATAATGCATCTTCAATTTTGAGCATAGAATTATGTTGCTACCGCTAACTTCATCATTTTTTTTAAATTTAAATTTTGTTTTAAAATATGTATAGTAAGATTTAATTGCTTCGCCATTCAGCCCGAACATTTTTTAGATTTTCCAGGCCATACATGCAACTATTCTGATTTTTAACTCATCACCGAAGATGATTTTCGATGAAGACTTGGGTTTTTGTTAAGCAATCAAAGGACCGAATCAGCTAAGATAATGCATTCTCAGTGATCGTCTGCTTTGAGCTGTTGTTTTAACTGAAATTTAAAAGTCTTAATACGCAACATCTAGGTACTTGGATGTTCTAACAAGCAAGTCATTTCAGTTAATGGAAAACATAGCGGTCCCAGTTTTGAACCCTGTGGGACTTCTCCGTCCAAAATATGAAAAATGAAAAATTCAGACATGACTTAGTGCCCTGAGATCTGTTATTCAGGAATATGTATGGATGAAATACCGAAATAAAGGAGATATTAAAATTATTTATAAGCCTACTTTTTAGAACATTATAGTAGACCCTACCCTAGAAAAGTCAAGTCAATATTGTCAGCTTGATTTACTCATACAAATTATAGTTTGCAAAAAAATTATTCTCATTTTTTAAAATGGATATAATTTTAGCTTGTTTATAGATAAATAAGAAGACACGTTGAAAAAAGGTGTCAAGTACGTGTTTAGGATTCACAATGGGACCATAGCTTTTAAAAAACAGAAAGAATGTTTGTATTAATTTTGCTTAGCCACGCCCATATTCCTCAGATTTTTCCAGAACTAATTCAAAACCTGAAGGCAGTTAAGCCTCTAGAAAAAAAGGGGTTTTCAATAAGGGCGGGTAGATGTTGACATGGAATAAAACAAGGTGTGTGTGAGGTATTGAAAGGCGCATGTATGTATGCCTTTAAGTGTGGAATATGACATCATCCAAATGCCCGCCTTGGCTTCTTACGGTGGCACGGATCCGAGTGGTCCAATTTTCAATGACTCTTCCGTATAGATCCGGCGGATCCGACATTCATATTCCAGCCAACTCGGAATTGAGCGTTCGAGATCGCGAAGACGTCAAGGTCATGAGAGATCTCATCTGGTCTTGCGTGATCTTCTTAAGTTTCTTTGTCATTACAATAGAATTTTTTCTCTCAATTTGATTTAAGTGTGTCCTGCAGAAGAGAGACATTTTTGAACATTCGAAAAATTCGCGAAATAAATATAGCTGTTTTTCGGTTTCTGTAGCTTAGTGAAATAACTATCGATCTCAGATGTCAAAACATCTTTTATCGTTTGCCATTACAAATTTAGACATTATCGTTGGTGAAAATTGGTGATATTTTTGTTGATGTCTTAAATTTTTAATTATAACCAATTGATTAAAAAGGAATTGAACATTTTTATTCATCTTTAGTGAAACCCCATTTTTGTTGCAAGTCTGTCTTTTTTTTGAATCGTCTCATTGTGTTTTTGAGTCGAGTTTTTGTATACATTTTCCTTAAAGTTCTTGGCTCTTGTTTTTAGTTTGTGATTTTATAGAACTATTGTTTCGGGTCTGGTATTTTAAAAGTCTTGTTGAATGGATCGAAAAAGTGTTGATTTTGTGTTGAGACGGAGATTTAAAGATTTGATTTTTTTGATAACCCAACGAATATTCGAAATTTGGATAACGAAATTCAAATAACTGCTTATTACAAATATTTCTAAACAAAAATTAAATTATCCATACAAAATTAATTTCAGAAAAAAAAAACGCTCTAACGATTTTCTCGATTTTTTATTTGAAAAATTGAATTATTTGCATAGACCTTATCTTAAAACAAAATTTAAAGGTCACAAGATCATAAGACAGGAAGTTATTATAATCGGCCCGATTTTTCGAACTGGCATTTTTGAAATTTGTTGATGGTTCAAGGTCCCTAGAATCTAAATCAAAGAGTTTTATAGAGATGTCTGTATGTGCCTCATCATCTTCAATATTTTACGAATCAAAAAATTATATTACCTCCAGAAAAAAACGTTTTTGACATCTGGTAAAATTTTGAGAAAAATCGAAGAAAAGTTTTATACTAAAGGTTGGTAAATATTGATTTTCGACTCAAATATCTTCTCAAAAATTAAAGATATTGCCTTCAAACTAATTTAAACCTATACAAAATATTATTTTTCAAATTTATTACGTCCGATTCAAATATTCCGAGAATAAAAATGAATGTATTTACTTCAAAGGTATTTCATTATATGCAACATTTTGTTGTTATTAATATTTTGTTTAGGCTTTAGAAAAATCGACAGACGGGTAGGGATGGGAAGTTCTGAGTGTAGGTCGCGTACAAGCCTCATTTATAGTGAACTAGCAAACCCGGCGAACTCCGTTTCGCCACCAGATGGCTTCGTTTTTTGTAACATTTCGTTTGGGGATTAAAAGGTGAAGAAAAATTATTTTTTTTTGTTTCATATTTGAAAGGAAATTTTTTTTTTTATTTCACAACAGTAATGAATTCATTTTGATTACAAAAATGATGTGTAATTTAGTTGAACTTCTCTAAGTAAAAAATGAAAGTGAATCCAAAGTAAATACTGAATCGAAGCGTTATACTTGTCTGCAAATTATCCGTTTCATTGAAGTACTCTTTGGTAAACCACTTTTTTTGTTTTTTGGTTGACGTTAACACAAACAAAGCGGATGGTTTCCCAATCCGTGAACACGCAACGTATAGCTGCCAATGTGAAAAACAATGATTTTCTAAATTTATCCCGCAAACACTAAGCGATTGGTCTTGCGACTTGTTAATTATTGTCATTCCGAACGCAAGGCGAACCGGAAATTGCAACCGTTTGAAGTCAAACAAAAGATCAGTCTTAATCAATAGTATTCAAGGAATACATACATTTTCACCTGCGTACTTTCCGTTAATAATGGTTGCCTCAATCAAATTCGGCATAAGTCTTTTCACCGCAAGTCGAGTACCGTTGCAAAGTCTCGGTGGATTCAAATTACGCAATATCATAATAACTGAACCAACTTTGAGTTTCAAGTTATGTGGTGGAAATCCTGTTAACTCCAGAGAGTTCAAAAACTCCGTTGAATATGGTGAAATTCAGTGCGTGTACATGTACGCATCATTATTCTTTGCGGCGAGAATCGCTCGTTGACTTAACCAAGCATAATTCTGATAATTCTCACTAATGTTTGGGAAAACATTTTCAATAAGAGCCAACTGAGAGTCTACAAATCGGCAAAAGTCGTTGGTAAGAGTAATTAATCCAGTTGTCGCATCAATTGGCACTTTTCCATTTCCAACAGCTAACAATTGTTTTGAAAATTGTGCAGCACTTTGATCATTTTGAAGTTGAATTTTCATATTAGTGGTTAGCGATAATGTTTTTACGTTATTCCACGGGGAATTACTGGCAACATCTGCCAAAAATCGCTTGCCAACAATATCATCAAGCCGCCAAAGATGTTATTACTTCGCAAAATGTGCAGTACGACCGCCATCTAGAAGAGTTGCCGCAATTCCAGATAATGCTAACGCCAAAGCTATGTCACATCTCAATCGAATAGTGGCCAAAATCAATGAAATGACAAATGTTTTCCCTGTTCCTCCAGGTGCGTCTAGGAAGAATAGACCACCAGTATTTTTGTCCACCGCTTGCATTAATGTTTCGTATACTTTCAGCAACGGCACATTATTTCGAACGAAAAAAATACAGCTCTCGATTTAATTTTTCGTTCAATGCATCGTGCATCGATCGATTTGGCGCAATCATTCCTACTTCAATCAGTAGCTTGTTTGCAATAGTCAAGCATTGATCCTCAATCAGAATCATTCCTTCATTGTAGATTTCATCGGTTATTTGCATGTGGGGGATTATTCGTAAGCGAAGTAAGATATCTTCACATATGTCGTCTTTGTATTTGTTCCATATGAAGGGAAACATGTGGTGATGATAGTTGCGAACAGCGTTCGTATTTGGTACGCATTTGATGAAATGAGAATCGTTCTCCAGCAAACCCAATAGTTGACATGCTTCTCGATATGTTTGGCATTGGTGGCCAGGCCATTCAAAGTTTTCAAATGCGCAAATGATTTCGGTCCTCGTTCATTTACCAACAGCAGTCACAAATAAAAACATTCATCATTTCTAGGATGAACAGTGTACATGCGACCTAGCGCATCAGTGGAAAACACCACTTGCGCAGCACAATCCAACCGTATCTCTTTTGAACTTTAACGCATTGCAATATCGGCTTACAGTCGTCATTGGTCTAATATCTAAATTGTCATCATCACTGTAGTCCGCAGTAGGATCATATTGGAATGCCAAACGATTGTATGATGCCAATGATCTTCGTGTGCTCACGCGTCTTTCTTCGCTTAAGTTCTGTGAATACACTTGTTGATTTAAAAAAAAAAGATATCTGATTTTTTCGAAATTATAAAAAATTTGCTCAGAAAGTGTAATACAGAATTTTATATACAGTCAGTCACAAAAGTCTACATATAGCTATGAAAAATGGTATATCAATGGTTTTAACCAAAATACAAATATATTTGTTTGACTAAATAATGGAATATTATTTAAAAGGTATAAATTGAGGTATACTAACGGTATTTTTTTTTCATAATATTCCAAAGAGATCAGAAAACGGTTAAAAATGTAATGTAAGCAAATTCAATATTTTTGGATCCGATGGCAGGGGAAAAATATGGCGGAAGGTGAACCAAGCAATGGATATGCATTTTAACTAAAAGCGGTAATTTAGCACTTTTTAGCACTATACGTAGACTTTTGTGACTGAACGTATGTATATGGATTTGGGGTCAACCAAATTTTTCACTTTTTTTTAAATTGCTCTATGATAAAAAAACACGCATTAAATTTTTTTAAAAGTCGTTTTTGCATTTTTGTCTTATTATCTTTAAAACAAACGTTATTTGAAGTCGGTATCTCTGACGTTTCTAGAAATAGGGTTGACTAAAAAAGGTTCCCAAAAGTAAGGTTTGGTTTAGAATATAAGGCCCTTTGAAACGTCATAATATTTTAAAATTTTCAATTCCACAAATCGAAACTTTTACAATAGCTTTCTATAGGAAACTAAACGGAGTTCACCGCTTTTCTGTTGAAATTTTTCCTGAATTTTGTCTGTTATAAACCTCACGGAGCCCGAGACCTTTCCAACGAATGCAAAACCGTGCGGTTCGTGCGTTCTGGAGTTATAGCGTCAGGAAGGAAAACCCGACTTATTTTTATATAGTAGATTTTAACAATTTCAATGCGTACTTAAAGCGTGTACTGTTTTGTATTTGATAACGATTTATTTTCTACTTGTCAAGTGTCAAAAATTGACAGTATTAAATGTGACAGCTGTCCAAATAGCAAAATGAACGCTCTTTTTAGAAAACTCTACACGTTTTAAATAGTGCAAACAATTGGAAAGAAATCTAAATTTGTTAAAAACTGAAGAACTTTGAAATAAGTTCTATAAAATGTCTTTCCAAAACTTTTATATAGGTTGGTACACAAAAGTTATAACTCCTCAACAGTTTTTAATTCATTAAGAAACTCAATAAAAATTTATGCGAAAAAGTTGGTCCGTGGTTGTTGTTCTGTCTTTTAGTCTGTCTTTATATTAGTCTGTGGCATATACTAGATTTCTTCAAACTTGGTCTTTAAGATTTAAAAGTAAGGTACTCCCTTAACTGATTTTTTGTATGGCGTGTCAAAAAATGATTTAAGAAAATGCTGT
Source organism: Eupeodes latifasciatus (assembly GCA_920104205.1). Lineage (NCBI taxonomy): Eukaryota > Metazoa > Arthropoda > Insecta > Diptera > Syrphidae > Eupeodes > Eupeodes latifasciatus. The sequence goes on from OV049926.1 coordinate 75,921,003, forward strand.
CTAATTCAAATTTTATAGTTAAGATTTTCTCTTCAACAACTGGACATTACATAACTCTACTGACAAGAGTACACATTTAAGTCTAAAATTTGACCCTCTTCCCTAAAAAATTCACTTCCAATTTTCTTAAAATAATATCAGTATTTCAAGATCGTTTATCGTTGAACTAACTTTTCGAAGTAGAAAATCGTGAACAGTTGCACCCGAAATTGTTTATGATACAATCACCGACGACTTCTTATAGTCTTCAACAAGATCCACACCTTCTTTTTTTCTTAACTGCCCTGAGGACATCTGACAATCAATTCTTCAAGAAAAACTATATGTATAGGTATAAATCTTCTTAGGAAAATCTTCATGTGAATCCAAAGTGGCTACAGGTGCTCATAATACTTGGCAAAATTTATTTCTACCTGAATATTCATATAATATCTGTCTTCATTCTCATCCCTCAAGTACCTGCTGAACTATACTCTAAGTCGGAACAACAACAACAAAAATAGACGTACTTAAGTGTATATGATATATTGTCAATAACTTTCGAAGTGTTTATTTTTAATGAGCTTGTTTTTAAACAAATTTGGCTAATCTTCTGAGATTGTGTCAACACATTTATTTTGCGATATTTATCTTTTAAAAAACACATGTTTTTTTATTTATGAGAATTTTATTCAGGTTTTGAAAAAAGGTGAAAACGAAATTAAAAACCCTTAGAAAATGGTTCGATAGAAGGGCCATGAGCCAACATAATCTCTTTTTAGAACTGTCCCTGCCTCGAATACGAGATAAGCTTTTCTTCTTCTTCCTCTAAAAATCAAACAAGAAATCACTTAATTCCAAAGTCACTGACCGCACCAATTTCTTCAAACTTTTCTCTGAAGACAATTATCTTGCAGTTCAAAAGTCCATCCTATTTGGTACGGGTTGGTTGTTGTTTGATGGTTGAGAGAGTGAGATGTATACCTACACATCGCAATTCAATTCAAAATAAAACTTCATTAAAATTACAAAGAATCTGGATAAAAGCACTTTAAAGAATTATTGTCCTTTTCGGGGACAACTTGATAAAAATACGTATAAGGGATGGCAAAATATGCGGTAGCCGAACTGAACCGAACCAAACCAAACCATAAACAACTTAACCAAACCACAAACAATGAGAAAACACGAAGATGGGGGTGATTTTAAGTTTGAGCTATGGGGTGGTGACTTATAGTACGAGTATAAGTGCCCACCATGCCCTTATTTCTGAAACCGCTAAAACTTTTCTAATTGAATTTTTACTCCAGATAACCAGCGAAACATATCGAGAGATAAAAGAAGAAGAACCCGCCAAGATCAAACTCTAATGTGTTTCTTGTAAGACATTTTTCCATTTGGGCTTCTTGAGCCTATAATGTCCATCACAATAGCGACTGAGTGAGAATGGGAATGAAAAATTTCAAAGCCTTATTTTCCTTCGATTTTATCAGATGGACATCGCATCACGTATTGTCATTGTCAACCCACTTCTTTCGTCCTTTTTTGTTGTTGTTGTTAACCGAATGAAATTACTATCGCGCATCACATGGAATGGGAACATGAAGGTATTCTGCAGGTAGTTGGTCCTTGCGATGGTGTTGTATTTTGTATATGGGGGCAGAGAAGCATCAAAATCACCGGGAATTAATCATATTTCACAGTTTTTCTTTTCAAAGGTAATCGAATCGGTATATCCTGACATTATATCACTCACATCCTGTAAAAATGTTGGTTGGCTTCTCAAATATCCTTTATAGGTTCGTTGTGACGGTATGAGTATATAGTATATGGGATAGTATAAAAGTGTTCGTCATCATCCTATGAAGGATATTTGATTCTTCCTTTCTTTTATCGATTCGATGATGACATGGTCTGTGATGGTCCTTGTTGTCCTAGGTATAGGTACTTTCTTTATACTTTTTACCTTTGCATCATGTAATCGTGTGTACTTGTAAAAGTTGAAGGCGGCCTTTGAGCAAAAGAACCAAGAAGAAGAACAATGTCCTCGGGGGTACATAAAGCGAATGCAATTTGTGTACAGGGATATTTGATGTCATTGTTGTCCTGCGATGCTGTTATCATGCAGATATCTAAACGTGTACAATGCATTGTATAAGATTATAGGTTTCCTTAAATAGACTAAAGAAATAATAAAAAACAAAATAAGAAAACGTATTGCGCCGGAAAGCAAATTGATTGTTTTTCTTACTATCGATAATAGGGATCCTGTTTTAATTTGAATCTGATGATGGAAAAAATGATTTAAGAGCACAAAGATAGTCAGGGGAGGGGTGCGTTTTGAATATAAAAACGATTTTCTTTAATGTTTTCGAACATGATGGGAAATAAAAGTAAATCGAAGCCATTTTTGATTTAATTTTTACTTAGTTTGTTATATGTATAAGAAGCTATGCAGTGCATATTTTTATAAATTCGAATCAAAAATAAGGTCGAAGGATGTTTGGCCAAGGCGATTTCATTTTTTAAACTAGTATTA